>CM076579.1:275871313-277328065 GCA_034641835.2 Pinus albicaulis | reverse complement strand
AATTAATTGTAATTTTTCTCATTGGCCTTGATGCCATCCTGTACAGCTCCATTCTTATTTTAATACCCAAGAGGTGATTTTTGAAATACTTTCATATCTAGTTTTCATATCTGGATTTCACATTTCAAGTTGACAATATAACAGATAAGTTGACAATTTTTTCAAATGCAAATCTAGATAAAAGCATGGCTGTCTTTGTCAATGATTTTTGGAATACCTCTTATCGTCTAAATTATTAAAATATGAGTTCTGATTTGTTGCATTGTTTGTCAAACCACCTTTTTTGTTGCAGTATTTGTAAAAACCAAAGTTTGATAATATAAGTTTATTAATGTCCAGCAAATGATCAAAGGAGTATGTCAATGGGAAGACCAAGGGTTAGCTCAACTGGTTTTTTTTCATGTTGTTGGGCATCTGCCTAGTTCAACCCTCCTGGTTAGGCACACTAGTCTATGACTTTAGCGAACAGGGTTACTAGGGATGCCATCCACAAACATGAGGAAGCATCTCTTGGGTTTCCCCACAAGGTTTTCCTTGGGGAAAATGTTAGGTCAATGGGATTATAAGAGTACATCACTAGCCAAAATACAATGTGGAAGTGTGGAAGTGTGGACTATAAAGATGCTAAAAATCATATCAAAACAGATTTTTAATTGTGCTAGAAGCAGAACAACAAGAGAAGATAAGAAAGTACATGACTCGGAGTGGAGATAAAGTAATTACAAGAAAAAGATAATATGTATGATATCTGAGGACCAAAGGAACTTTAGTTTGAACTAGTCATGGTATGCTAGTGCTGACAGGTGAGGACGAGCAATTAGATCAAGGGGGGTCTCCCTGCTAGAGTCCTCAATGACCGCAAAATTTTTTTTGGACTAGTGGATGATGTCCTTTGGAGTGTGTCTGGGACTGATAGGGCTCTACAGTATGATCCTTGTGGGAAGCCCAAATTTGAGCAAGCTCTCCTAACATCCAGGCATGGAAAAATTCTCCTGATGGATGGTTGGCTGTGTGGATTTGGGGGCACCCAGCTCCAAGGCCTTGTCGAGTTGTCTACTAAATTGTCTTGTTGGTAAAATGGTGTGCACGTGTGGCCTGGAACAACAACTCCATAAGGACCTTGTGAGGTAAGTGACTAGTCCACTCCTTTCCCATATGGGAAGGGGATATTGAGAAATATATGCACAGATCGACAAAATAATTGTATTAGCGCTGAGAACTCTATTATCACAGTGGTTTGTGAAGCTTTCCAATGAATGAACAAAATGTATTTCATTCTGAAAGTACCCTATAATATATTCTACTATCCTATTATCAACTATATAATTTAGTTTAACTAATTATATAAATGGATGCAAATTAATGCTTATTTAGAGTCTTGTTGATCAAAATAATAGTTTATTGCACCTATATTTTATAGTATTATAGTATTTTGGTATTAAAAATAATATCTTCTAAAATTTGGGTTTCGAAAATTGTTGATAACTTCTTGACTGAAGTGCTTGAGTCTCTCCAAGGAGATGCAATGAGTCACAAATCAATCAAAGTAAGGCAGCAAGCTTCACATTAACAAATCAGCCATATCTTCATCTTCTACTAGCTTCTTAACAACGTCCTCCAATACCAGATCTACTGCCAAACCTTCAGATCTATGCTAGATCTGGAACTATCTCCTGAGATCTACAGCCTCTAGGGCTAGATCTGGTGTTATCCCTTCAGATCTGGACTAGATCTATCAATATCTCCTCAGATCTGTCACTCCTCAAGCTGGATCTAGTGCTAAACCCCCAGATCTGCAACATACAAGACTAGATCTGCAACATACAAGACTAGATCTGCAAGATCTATCCTTCCCAAAGCTAGATCTAACAATAAGCCTTCAGATCTGCAACCCTTACCTTCAGAAATGGACAGCGTCCTCACTCTAGGGCTAGACAGCGTCCTTCTGCCTCCCTAAACAGCGTTTTCTCTGCAAAACCAGACTGCGTCCTCCTTGGACAGCGTCCTTCCTCTCCTGAAAGGATCAGCGTCCTCTTTCCAGATGAGACAGCGTCCTTCTCCTTCAAGAATCAGCGTCCTTCCTTCTCTTGCTCTGCGCAGCCACAAGAGGGCTTTTCTCCTCCTCAGATATGCTTCAGAAACTGCTGCTGCTGCTACTGGAACTGAAAAGTATACTCAGGACAAACCTTACTAGGGCGGGCACTCGAAGTCCCCCAAAGCTAAGGGTGAAACCAGAAAAACCTTACCAGGGCAGGCACTCGAAGTCCCCCGAGGCTAAGGGTGAGATCTCCGACCGGAGACACTCGTGCACTAAACAGTGCTGCAGACTGACTAAACAACCGGCGTGCTGAAGCAGACAAAGTCTAGCTATCAATAAGAATATCAAATCATGAATGATCAAATGAGGTGAGAGCCTCTCCTTTTATAACGTCAAACTCCCTCCAAAACTTAACTCTCCCTGGATCTGCGCAGTTTACCTTGGGTTAGCCTGATGCCTCCCCCATCATACTCAAGTGGACCCCCAAGGCCCCCTCTCTAAGTTACAACGTCAATCTACTAGGAAAAGAACACTTTATTATAAAGTGAGGTGACTAAAGTGAGGTGACCCCTCTTATTTCTCACTTTATTTATTATGTCTAGCTAAAGCGGCAAAATAAAGCAAAATGAAATATTCCAATTAGCAAGGCTAATTGGGAATATTACAGTCTCCCCCGGAAAAACGTTGCTTGTCCTCAAGCAACTGAAGTGATGGATGCTGTAAAGTCTGCTCGCTCTCCCAAGTGGCATCCTCATCCGGCAAAAATTGCTTGTTCTCAAGCAATGCTCGAACAAGCCTACTCTCTAGCTGATGCTCCCTGCCAATACTGCAAAATGTGCCTGGGTCCCACTGAAACCTCTCTGTCTCCTGCATCACCCTGATATGAAGGGATATCTCAATGCCAGGATCCCAAACTGGCCTCTCATGGTACCAGCCAATCAATAGTCCTCCCGGATCCCATCGCCACTGTGGCCAATAATCGTACAAGCCCCAAGGCTCGGACTGCTCACTGCCTCTAGCTATGACTGAAGACCATGACCGCTGCTGCTCTGCATCTATGGCTGTGTAAGTTGTCCCATCGACTGTGCACCAGCTCATCATCTCTCTCCCATCAAGGCATGGAGTCGAAAATATAATGAGGAATATCTCCCTCCTGTGGATCTTCCATCTCCAAGCAATCATCCAGACCAAATGAGCCACCTCCCAACAAGGCAACTCCCAAAAATCTCCTTCCACCTCAAGCTCCGGTAATGAAGGTGGGCTGAAAATATGAACTTGGCAAGCATCATAGCTTACCTCATGTTGTCCTTCTCTCCACTCATGACAAGTGTAGAATCTATGCTGATCCTGGGCTGCAAAATCATGGCCCTCCAATGGCAAAGTGAAAAACAATCCACCATAGAAGGTTCCTCCATCGATGAAGAACAAGCTGGCCCAAAACAAACCATAGTGCAGTCTCATCCACTGCAACCTCAGAAAATCACATGGCAAGCAATGTACAAGATCCAACACATCTACTAATGGATAGCAAATGGCTGAATATGACAACAACATCGGTCCAAACACTTGCCCATGGCTGTAAATATCAATCTCATGGCCCACATCAAAAGAGAACGCATACATAGTAGTGGTGGCCATGCCTCTTCCCATGCTCCCATTAGAACATGTAGTGCAGAAATTGTGAGAATTTTTCCCACTCACGGACACATCCAGCTCATGTGTCTCCCTCATAATCAAGCCTCCCATACAAATCTGATATATATCAGCAAATGAAGACATGATCAACAGCAAAATGAAGGAAATGCCGAATGTCTCATGTGGTGCAAGAAGATAATCCTCCTTATGCTTGGAAACCCAAGTCAAGAAGAATATGCCATAGATGTCTCTATAATCATTACTTCTTGTAAGTGCAACAAATATGAAGTGATCCTGGGACCTATGGGTTATAGATCCACCATATCCCTGCCGCGCACACTTCATCCGTAATGTTCTGCTCCAAAGTGACAACGCTGTGAGCTCATGCAAATAAGCTCCTGTCAATACAAGACTCTGTTCTCTGACATGCTCCCTGTCAGAGACTCCTCTAATACTGCTGCAACAAGTGTGGAGTACTCCCCAAGATGGAAGTGCTTCCCTGTCATCATCAAAGATCAAGGAGATAGTGCCATCCCTTCTTCCTGCAACATCATGCAAGGTGTGAGAGCAAATCTGCCCTTGCTCTCCCAGAAACAAACCAAGCAACCAAACAATTTGCTGCCTCCCCATACTTCCATCATACAACTCATGTGATGAAGACATAATGAGTATCATAGCAACATCATGCATACATACTCCATGCTGCTCACTGATGCAAGTATCCAGCCATCTTTCCTCCACCCTCCGACTCTTAGGAAGAGTGTTTGCCAAGAGATGGCCAAACTCTTTCAAGAGTAACCAGCGCAGCCAAGCCTCCTGCTGCCTGGTAGCACAGATCTGCAAGTAGCCTCCTAGCTCCTTGCTCATCATCCCCATCCACTCAATCACTTGTGGATGCCTCCTTCTCCTCATCCCGGTACTCCTCCCATGAGGGCTACCATCCTCCCAAATCAAATTTCTGATTTTGCACTTCATGGGATTTTGAAGTATAAACTTCTCAAGGATCAATGAGACCCTATCAAGAATCAAACAGGTGGTAGGCAAAAACCTCCCATCATGATGCGTATGGCTCAAGGGATGTCCAACACAAGCATGAGAGATGTTATCCATCCGAAGATGTCCTCCATCTTCTATCTGCTCTTGTGAGAAGGGAACCAAATCATTGTGTTCCATAGCCCGCTCCATCGAGTACCAACTCAAAATCTCTCGCCATCCAATCTCAACACGTGGCTGCTGTATCCTGTGCAACTCTGATCGTCTCATACCACCATCCAAGTCAACATATGAGACCTGAATAGGTGGCTTCGCCTCTCTCTCTCCAACGGAAAGAGATGACCCAATAACACTACTAGTCCCATCCATGCATACCTGAAGGGGAATGATCTGATGCTGCAATGTGCCCTCAGGTTGTACCATCAGGGAATCCAACTGTTCCCCAATGCGGACAAACTTGGCCGCCGACTGGGCACAAGTCCCTCTCATACCCTCCAGCTCCTGGTCCTGCAACAAAATGGTCTCCCGTACTGACGCGGCCTTCTCCCTCAAAACTCGAAGGTCCGTCCGAAGCTGATGATACCTCTGTCTGCGACCATCATCCGATCCCTCTGTATCTCCCAATGCCTCATCGACAATGGATATATCTCCTGATACCTCACCCATCTGTCGTGTGCTACCACCACCCGAAGACTCGGACATGGCTTCAGTCATCACCTCAGTGGATGGCTCTAGCGGGGTAGGCTCTACCTCCTCCACTACGATATCAACCGGCACGGTCAAGGAATTCTCCAATGATGGTGAGTCCTGTGTCACACTAGGTGTAACCTCAGGCTCCCTGCAATCCTGTGTGTCCTCTTCCTCCAAGTGTGAGGTAACCATTTTAATGGTTTCCCTCTCAGATACTCGGTCAAGCTGGAAAGAGGTGTCCAACTTGTCCACTATGCGCTGTAGATCCCTATCACGTGAGTGCTTGTTCCCCCTCTGAAAGTTGTGAGGTCTACTATCACGCTGGAGCTGATCATAGTCTCTGCTAGCTGTGCGGTGGTGGTCTCCACCATGATGATGCCGGTGTCCCTTGTGTTGATCATGGAGTCTAATGCCATAACAGATCTGGGTATATTCCTCGAAAGGGAGAGCATCCATGAATGCCTGTCCGAGAGCATGATAGTTTGCAAGAATGTCAGCCATCCGAGCCGGATCTACCTCTCGCTGTACTAAAGTTATTCCTGTGTCCTCTGGCAAGAATGTGGGCATAGTGGGACGTGTGGGTGTACATGAATCCATATGCCGAGTGGCATCATACCGAACGATCTGAAAACCCCTAGGGAGTTCTCTCTGACTGACCTCTACGGCTGCAAATCTTTTGGTTACATCCTGTATGAATGTATCCATCTTCTCAGTCAACTTCTCAGTCAACTTCGCAAACATGGCCTCCATTGGATTCCGCTGATCTGTCTCCCTAAATCTCCTCTTATCCACATCACCTGCCATCAGCTCTTTCTGCTATGTGTCTACAGGCTCCTCAGAAACTGTACGGCTGCTGCAAAGCCATACTACTGCTTAACTTCGACTTCCGATTTACCCACTGAAAACTATTCGGAAAATTCTAGGAATTTGGGAAAGTGATCCTCACCCAAAACCCAGAAAAACCCAGAAAACGTTTTTCCTAATTCCAAACTTCAAAATTTGACCCTTTTTATTTTGGCCCTTTTTCCAACTGCGTTTCTGGAATTGCAACTGCTATTGCTCTGTATGATCTCTTTCTCGATGTCATAGACCACAGGCTGAGCCAGAATTATGCTTTGATACCACTGTAATATCCCCAAAGGGAAATAACCAGTAATAAACAGAAATATGCCAGACAGATATAGAAAATACAATACTGAACCAGATCACTGAATCATGACACATGTAATACCAGAAACTGAGCCATTTTATTAATCATAAAGTACATAGAGAGGAGTAAATCAGAATCAGTGCACCTATCCTTGCCCTAGGCAAGTGATGAGCCTCTCATACAAGAAAAATGGCTGCAACAAGGACAGCGTCCTAGCTGCTGGGAAGACTGAAGATGAACTGCGCTGGTACTGGGGCTGATCTCAAGCTGCAAACCCTCACAAATGGAAAACGCTGTCTCTGCTAGTGACAGCGCAGAAACAGGTGAAGCACAAATCCCTCAACCCTCCAGACAGATGAACCTGCTACAGAATACTGGAAAACGCCGTTGAGCTCCTCTCACAATAGTTTGCTCCTCAGATCTGCGTCCCACCTGATGGATCTGAAGCCTCCAATCAAATCTGCGTCCTTCCCTTCCTGATCTGCGTCCTCCAATACCAGATCTACTGCCAAACCTTCAGATCTATGCTAGATCTGGAACTATCTCCTGAGATCTACAGCCTCTAGGGCTAGATCTGGTGTTATCCCTTCAGATCTGGACTAGATCTATCAATATCTCCTCAGATCTGTCACTCCTCAAGCTGGATCTAGTGCTAAACCCCCAGATCTGCAACGCTAAACCCCCAGATCTGCAACATACAAGACTAGATCTGCAACATACAAGACTAGATCTGCAAGATCTATCCTTCCCAAAGCTAGATCTAACAATAAGCCTTCAGATCTGCAACCCTTACCTTCGAAATGGACGTCCTCACTCTAGGGCCAGAGCGCGTCCTTCTCGCTCCCTAAACGTCGTTTTCTCGCCAAAACCGAATCGTTCTGGATACCGTCCTTCCCTCCTAAAGGATCAACGTCCTTCTCCAGATGAGACAATGGCCCTTCTCCTTCAGGAATCGCCGCCCTTCTTCCTTCCTCTCTTGCTCGCGTTGCCCACAAGAGGGCTTTCTCCTCCTCGCATATGCTTCGTAAACCGTCGCTAACAACTGAAAAGTATACTCAGGACAACCTTACTAGGGCGGGCACTCGAAGTCCCCCGAAGCTAAGGGTGAAACCAGAAAAACCTTACCGGGGCAGGCACTCGAAGTCCCCCGAGGCTAAGGGTGAGATCTCCGACCGGAGACACTCGTGCACTAAACAGTGCTGCAGACCGACTAAACAACCGGCGTGCTGAAGCAAACAGAAGTCCAGCTATCAATAATAATATCAAATCATGAATGATCAAATGAGGTGAGAGCCTCTCCTTTTATAACATCAAACTCCCTCCAAAACTTAACTCTCCCTGGATCTGCGCAGTTTACCTTGGGTTAGCCTGATGCCTCCCCCATCATATCCACGTGGACCCCCAAGGCCCCCTCTCTAAGTTACAACGTCAATCTACTAGGAAAAGGAACACTTTATTATAAAGTGAGGTGACTAAAGTGAGGTGACCCCTCTTATTTCTCACTTTATTTATTATGTCTAGCTAAAGCGGCAAAATAAAGCAAAAAATGAAATATTCCAATTAGCAAGGCTAATTGGGAATATTACAAAGAGAATTAAAAAAGATTTAGGAAAAAGTCAAAAGGATGATGCTGCTCTGAGTGACCTTGAATTTGAAGAATGTATGCCCTTTTTTGAAGATTACTATATTTTCCTTGTTAGGGTTGGAGAGGGCACTTCTAGTACTTGTTCAACTACTTTGAAGAGGATAACAACCAATAAAGGGGGTGACTCCTCCTTTGTACCCCCCACCACCCTTGGTTCTCAACCCACCATTGATGCTAAATGGAAGAAGATAAGGAAGGAGGTTGCATATGAATGGATTGCTAGATGGTGGTATGACACAGACATACCTTTTAATGTTGTTGATTCTACATATTATCAGCCTATGATTGATGATATAGCTTCATGTGGAGCAAGATTCAAAGGTGGTAGCTTTCAAGATATTAGGGGACCACTTCTACAAAATGAGGTCCAAAGAATACAAGAGTACCTTACAGAGTTCAAGGAATCATGGACCAAAACATGGTGCACTATTATGTTTGAAGGATGGACTGATGGTAGATCTCACACCATATTAAATTTCTTAATTGTTTGTCCAAAAGGTACTATGTTTTTCAAATCTTATTGATGTAGCTTTCAAGATATTAGGGGTCCACTTCTACAAAATGAGGTCCAAAGAATACAAGAGTACCTTACAGAGTTCAAGGAATCATGGACCAAAACATGGTGCACTATTATGTCTGATGGATGGACTTGTTATCGCTTGCCGCCTACACCTACCTACAGTTAGTGGGAAAAGCCTCTAACCCCAGAAGGTGTGGTTGGTGGCAAGGAACTCAGAGAAGGGGCTGTCACACTAATCTCCACTCTCTCCGTTTAAACTATCTCCTAGGTTAGCTATGGGGGGTGGTCCCTAAATGGAAAACTAAGTTAGAGATTTTTGAGTTTTTAGGAGAATTGTTAGAGTGAAATTGGATTACTTTTAAAGATCTATGAGCATTTATGAGCAACTTTGAAATAATGACAAACCATTAACTAGTACCTTTACAAATAACGTGCTCAAAAATAAAAGAAATGCTCAAAATAAAAGAAATGCTCAAAGAGATGAGAACACAATAATCCTGAAATGGAAACAAAAGACTGTTAGCACAAGATATCAAAAATGCTCTCAAGATAAATGAATTTATGAATCAAAACACATGAAGCTATCTTGTTCACAAGGAAACAATTAGTGATCTAAATATAAACCAGATGATAAAAAGACTTGAAAGTTAAACCAACATGCATTTAGCTTTGCAACATGAAAGAAGAGTACTTGAAAGGAAATGAGATTCATCAACCATCCATGAACATGATGAACATTAAACATGAAATGGAGCTTTCTAAAGTAGATAATGTCCAAGTACAAGAAAATTTAGCTAAACTTGTTGCGAAAGAGATTACTATACTTGCATGAAAGGAAATGCTTCTTGAAAATGGGCAATGATATTTCATGTGAGATTCTGAACCATCAAGAAAGAAAAATTCAACTTGAAAGTAAGCTAAATGTGATGAAAAATACTCTTGGTTTATTTTATTAATTAGTTTTAGAGCAATGTTACAATTCAACTCTTTAATCCTCAGACCTCACCCTCACCCAAAGATATGGATCCCACAATGAGGAGTCAGTAGAGGAGTAGAGGGTCCCTAAAAACGTCTATTCAACCAACCTATGTTGGAGGTAAAATTTTAGTGATTGCTTGGGGCATGTAAGTAAATTAATGAAAATTAACTATCAAACTTGAGATATATTTGCATGTCATGAAGTAGAATGTTATTTTATGGAGAAAATTTGCTCAAATACTTATTTCATGTAAAATGTAATTAAAGGTGAAGCAAAAATGGTTTTGGAACAAAATTCATGAAAAATTAGATTCAAGTTAAAAGTGCATGCATGCAAAAGTTTGAACTTGCTTATGAAAGTAAAAAGACTAGAAATCTAAAGAAAATTAGTTTTAGGTGCATGCAAGATGAGTGTAATGCATGATTGTATTAATTCCCCAATTAAATGATATGCATGCAAGTGAAAATATTAAAGATCAAGCCACAAAGTCTCTCCAAAAAGGTGGAGAGATAGGGATACCAATGGGTAAAACCCACGCTCCCAAAACCAAGAATTTTGTTAATTTTACAAGAAGGAATTGACCATGACGCCTTTTCTAAACCAAGGAAAGTCTTTACAAATAAAAATTGAGACCATAGACTTTCCTCGATGAGAATTTCTAAAAACTCAAAAGAATTCAAACTTTACAATAGGAGAAGAGAAACTAAGCCTCTTTTATTCCCACAACCAAAGAAGAGAGAGTTATCTTCCTCATTTGAAATTCAGAGCCAAAGGTCCTGCAACAACTTGTTAGTAATTTCTTGTAGTTGTCCACTCAAGCTGTCACAAGAAAAGGTTCAGAAAGAGGGCTACAAACCTAGTCAAATATTAGACAGATAAAATTACAAAATAGTGCACAACAATTTACAAAGGGCTAAGCCAAAGAGTTCGAGTAAAGTCTCCTGTTTGCTTAGTCATCTTCAAACTCTTAGATAGAAAATGAAAGCAATGAAGTATAATGTTTTAAAAGATATTCAAATTTAGAAGTATTCGGCTTGTATACAAGCTATATCTCAAAACCCCTGCAAAACCACTTTGTATGATAAGACTATGAAGGCTCAAAGAACAAGTGAGAGCTCCTTTGAGAATGTATTAAGAGTGGGTTGGTCTCTCCAAGGACTTCCTCCAACACTTGATTCTTTGATCCCAACAAGATTTTCCCTCAACAAAACTTCAATCAAGAATTAGTTCCATATAGATCTAGCAATAAACAATGATAAGAAACTCTAGAGATTTATTTGAAACCAACTAGAGCATTCTGTATCTAGAGCATACTCCTAAATCAAATGTCAATGTAAGATAACTCTACATTAACAAATCTACAAGAGCATATGGAAATAAATTAAATCAAAGCATGAGTAAAATGAAATCAACAATTCATCACACTCCAAGAGGAGGAACATCTCATGAATAAAACCCCAAAGTCTTTATTGATATTTCTGAAAGTGTACAAGGCAGCAGTGTTTCCGCAAGCACAATAGCTAG
This sequence comes from Pinus albicaulis, assembly GCA_034641835.2. Taxonomy (NCBI): domain Eukaryota; kingdom Viridiplantae; phylum Streptophyta; class Pinopsida; order Pinales; family Pinaceae; genus Pinus; species Pinus albicaulis. The sequence continues at coordinate 277,316,891 of CM076579.1, read as the reverse complement.
TCACAAGATACAATATGAGATCCCATGGCTCCATTATATAGAAAGTTGGGAGAAAATCCCAATGAAGAACCATATGGCAAGTAGTGAGAGGGAGGAGATCTCAAGGCAAATTTGAATTTGATTTGTGGAGCTCCATGCCAAGTGTAAACATCGGATTCTGGCAAGTGGACATCATTTTCTTCTTCCCATATGTGTCAAATTCAAATTTTATGATGGAATGATAAGTGTATATGGGTGGTAACCCATGTGGGGACAATTTCCCACAAAAATATCCACCAAATATTCTAGCAAATCCTTCCAAATGTGCATTAACTTCACAAATTCGAATTTCCAAGTAAGTCGTTCCCATTTAAGGTCGAAAATTCGATTTTATTTGAGCACATGTGATTTCCTTGATTTTAGGAGTCCACATCACCTTGTGACTTCACTTTAACTCCTCCATAATTTTCCACCTCATTTCCACTTCATTTAGTATGTGTGAATATTTATTTGTCCCCATTTATTTAATTTCTGGCTTAATTAATTGTCATATTTTCCACTAAACTTAGGAAAAGTGGGTTTTGAGGTTTCAAAACACATTTTTAACCTCTCAAACTGTGTCATAGTAAAAAGTTGAGGGTGAGAGGTGTAATTTTGATTACTCATACCCTAAGTCACATAACACGAGGACACGAGACACGGAAGACACGTAAATATGAGTATTCGACATGAGACACCGTGACCTCGGAAACAAGACACGAGGGACACATTTTATTTATATTTAAATATATGTATATATATGTAGAGTGAAAAATCCTAGATCTGGATTCCTGCTGCAACAAATCTGAATTACTTCTCCTATTATTTTGATAATTATTTCATTATATTGAAATACCGAAGTAATCACTGAAGCAGTCTACACAAGTAATGGTGCGGAATAAAGTCTAAGTGCTGAAACAATCTGAACAAAATACCGTGAAAAACAACCACATTGACACAGTTATTTTTGGACTAAGTCCTCGGAAAACCCAACTTGGGAAAATCGGTGCAGCAGATCTGAGGGTTTGTATTATTAAGCAGCAGAATCTTGAATACAACTAGGGTGCCAACATCTGACAAACCCTTTAGAAAAATCTAGACAACAAGAATGACTGTGAGATATACCTCACTCAGCAAGTCTTCGGCTGATAAAAAACAGCACTGATGAAGTCGTCACTACCTCTGCGTGATTGTTTACACTGGATCTGCATAAGCTTGCATAGGCAAGCTAGAGGGACTGTGTCACCCCTTCCTGTAGCTGATCTGGCTGATCTGAAGCTGGATCTTGGCCCTCCTGACTCAGAACCCCAGCCTCTATCTTTCTCTGGATTGACTCCAAGAGACACTGCACTGGCTCTGCGTGATTCTCTGCAGTAAGTGCGACACCCCTGCCAGAAATTGCGCTGTCTCTCTCCTGCATTGATGCTGCCTCTCTCTGAAATGTATTCTTGGCCCTCCTGACCAATCTCTGCTTTTGCTCCTCTCCGGATTTGATCATTGAACCAAATCACTTAGAAAACCCAGTCCTAGTGATTTGTTCTTGATCAAAAGCTGTGTCCCCTCACACAAATTCGAAAATGCTCAATGGCTTAAGTGTCAAGTGTATTTTCCATAGGCCCCTCACCCTCCTTATAAACTTTCATCGACTCTTCAATGACGAAGATTAAAACATAATCAAGAGCTAAGATTAACTTGGAGGTGATCCATGACTTTATCTAGAAGATTCACACTTGATTTAATTAATACACTTTAATTAATCAGTTTCCCTAAGTTTAGACTTAGGAAAATATTAAAAAATGATTAATTAATTTAATTAAATTATCTCTAAGTGGAATTTTCGAAAACCATTTCTGGACATGTGCCTTCACCTATATACAAAATTACAAGGCTAGAGCACATCCAATGCTACCATAAATCAACACTCCATCTTAGCGAGGAAAGTGCTCTAGCAAAACAACTCAATGTGCTGCTAGTCTGACTTCTATAACATCTTTGTTGTGTTGTTGATGCTGCTCACCAACACTGCACAAAAAATGTTGCAACTGTACTGCTGCTGACTCTGTTTGCTGCTGCCAACTACTGCTGTACTGCAACTCCCTCTAAATTTTGCAACCATGCTGCTGCACTACGTGAGCACCATCCTGCACTGCGTTCCCTGTTTGGGCACTGCGCTACTGCTGCTCATCTCTGCTGTTGCTGCATTGCTACTACTGTTGCTAATTGCAACAGGAAAATATCCGAAATTTGGACAAGTAAGTCTGCTTTTGAAGAATGAAACTAACTGCTGCTAGTTTCTGCACTAGCTCTCTGAAGACACTGCACTGTTGCTGCTTTGCACTACGTGAGCACTGCATTGCACTGCGCCACTGCTGTTGCTGCCCCTTCTCTGTGCTGATCAGGCTCTAGTACTGCTAGCCACTGCATCATCTCATCATATTCTGTTGCAACTGTCCATCCTGCTACTGTCTTTAGGCTGTCATATCTCAAATGTGATCCAAGAGTTCAGAAATACTCAAGGATCCTGCCCCCTTGTAGATTCTAGATCTACAAATCCAAATCAGCCCACTTTTCTCCTTTTGGAATATGAGCTAACATAGCACAATTTTTCTCTACCTCAATCTTGGCAGCTCCTGCATGCGGATCTTCCTTCTCTTTATCTTCTTTCTTAAGAGGACATTGTGTGGCATAATGCTCCATTTCCCCACACTAGAAGCACTTGATCTTAGATAGATCTTTCTTCTTCTGCTTCGGTTGCCCTTTTGATGCAAGGGCAGTGTTGTCTTCTTCCTCCTTCTTGACCTTTGAACTGCTACTGCCATCCACCAAGTGGATTTTCATGGGATCTCTCCTCAACTCCTCTTGCTGTAATGCTGCCGACATTGCTTCCCATCCTGGAAGCTTTTCTTTGCCCAATATACTTTGGACAAAGACTTGATAATCCTCTGAAACAAAGTTTAGAGTTAGCCTTACTAGCTATGAGTCTTTAGGAGCAGATCCTACTGCAGACAGTTGATCTCAATTTTCCTGGATCCGAGACAAGGAGTCAAAACGCTCTCCCTTCTTCATCCTGATATTTTGCATCTTCTCTTCAAGGTACATCTTCCGCTGCTCAAAAGATCCTTGGTACAGCTTTTCTAGCCCTACCCACATTTCTCTAGCAGTGGTTTTGGTTGCTATGTGAGGTACGATGTGATCCTTCACTCCATCTAGGATCAATCTCTTGGCTCTAGCCATATTCTTCTTGAACTGCCTCTGGTGTGCTGCATCAAGAGGTTCTGCAATTGCGTTGTTTATGAGGGCTTTCAAATCGTGTTCATCAAGGAGAAATTCTATCCTTGATTTCTAGATAACATAGTTGGAGGCACCCTCCAATCTATCTTGGTCACGCAGTCCGTTGCTGGCCATCTCCTCAACTGTCGATACCTTGCTCTAACCCTCTGCTTAGCTTGACTTATGCACTCCTTGTGGAGTAAGTCACTTCTTCTACTGCTGCACGAGAAAAACTGAGTTTCTTTGAGTAAGAAACCCTCTGAGATTAAGAAATCCCCAACTGTGTTTTTCAGAATTTTCTGATGCTTATGCACCAGCTCTTACTGCTATGCAGTAACTGTGTCCTTCAGCTACGCTGCCTCTTCTGTAACTGAAAAATCTTGCCCCTTTGTCAACTCTCTCAGAGGGAGCCTTTTTTGCACTGGAATGCCCTCTTGGCTTAGACAGCATAATTTTCTGGGAGGGTTTGTTGTTGCTTACGCAGATCCCAGAGTTTATAGTGCTGATCTGCTGGTTCTCTTTGTTTCTCCTGCACTTCAGCTTAAATAAGCTCTGATACCATGTGAAAAATCCTAGATCTGGATTCCTACTGCAACAAATTTGAATTTCTTCTCCTATTATTTTGATAATTATTTCATTATATTGAAATATCGAAGTAATTACTAAAGCAGTCTACGCAAGTAATGGTGCGGAATAAATTCTAGGTGCTGAAACAATCTGAACAAAAGACCATGAAAAACAACCACATTGACATACTTATTTTTGGACTAAGTCCCCGGAAAAACCCAACTTGGGAAAACCGATGTAGCAGATCTGAGGGTTTGTATTATTAAGCAACAAAATCTTGAATACAACTAGGGTGCCAACATCCGGCAAACCCTTTAGAGAAATTTAGACAGCAAGAATGACTGTGAGATATACCTCACTCAGCAAGTCTCCGACTGATCAAAAACAGTGCTGATGAAGCCCTCATTGCCTGTGCGTGATTGCTTACACTGGATCTGCATAATTCTGCGTAGGCAAGCTAGAGGGACTGCATCACCCCTTCCTGTAGCTGATCTAGCTGATCTGAAGCTGGATCTTGGCCCTCCTGGCTCAAAACCCTAGCCTCTATCTTTCTCCAGACTGACTCCAAGAGACACTGCACTAGCTCTGCGTGATTCTTTGCAGTAACTGCATCACCCCTGCTACACTGTCTCTCTCTTGTGTTGATGTTGCCTCTCTCTGAAATGTATTCTTGGCCCTCCTGACCAATCTCCGCTTTTGCCCCTCTCCGGATCTGATCATTGAATCAAATCACGTCGCAAACCCAGCCCCAGTGATTTGTTCTTGATCAAAAGTTGTGTCTCCTCACACAAATTCGAAAATGCTTAATGGCTCAAGTGTCAAGTGTATTTTCCATAGGCCCCTCACCCTCCTTATAATCTTTCATTGACTCTTCAACGGCCAAGATTAAAACATAATCAAGGGCTAAGATCAACTTGGAGGTGATCCATGACTTTATCTAGAAGATTCACACTTGATTTAATTAATGCACTTTAATTAATCAATTTCCCTAAGTTTAGACTTAGGAAAACATTAAAAAATGATTAATTAATTTAATTAAATCATCTCTAAGTGGAATTTTCCAAAATCATTTCTAGGTTTTATGGAATACATGTGTCTTAGCCTATATACAAAATTACAAGGCTAGAGCACATCCAATGCTACCATAAATCAACATATATATATATATATATATATATATATATATATATATTAACAAATTACAATTATACAAGGTTACAAGCACATAAAAAATACTAAATAGTCATTAAAATCATAACAATAGTCAATGAGTCAATGACTCGTGAGTCATTAAAATTTTAAAATTAAAACCATAACAATAACTTGAAATTTAGAAGAACTTAGATATTAAAACCATAAAATGCAGATTTTCCATAAAGTCATCAAAATCAAAATGTATTACATAGATATTGAGGGAATGCCACTGAAAAATACAAAAGAGTAGATACAAAATAAGTAGGAACCACATCACTAGCCACAAGTCCACGACTCATCACTCTATCAATAGTCCATGTCCTCCTCCATGTCATAATCACCATCACTGTCACTGCCATCTAACCCGTCTGACCCTACTCCATCCTCCTCTATGCCCAATCCAAGATCTCCTGCGCCTGCTGCATTTGCTGGTGTGGAGGAAGACCCCTCAAGAGACTCATCATCAAAAGTCACTGGCTCTAGCACTGGGTCATTAAGATCCATGTTAGCTAACACCAACTCAACACTATTGTCCAATCCCACAGCTTTGTCTTGCCCTCCAACCATTCTTGTCTCTGCCTGTAAATAAGACGAAGGTTGGTGTGCACATACACCATTGTCTCCACCTCGGATTGCTCAAGCCTACTCTTTATCAAACTATATAGATTCCCATAAGTGCTCCAATTCCTCTCACAACAAGAAGATGAAGTAATTTGAGAGAGGACCCTCAAGGCTAATTGTTGTAGAACAGGGCATGCTGCCCCATGAGTTGCCCACCAAGCATAGGCATCTTTGACCTACCTATCTCCAAGTACATCATATCCGCCAATTCTCCTAGTGCTAGTGGAGAACTCTACAAAGCCTTCCTCCACCTCAAGAAAAAAATGCTCTATCTTGGAATATCCTTCTGAATGCTATCTTCCTCCCTTGTGAAATCTCTCCATCCATGTGAGGAGTGTATCTATGTGAAGTCCCACCACGGAGCCACTCTTGACTGTAATACTTGGGACTCAAAGTGTGAGCTAAGCAATGCAAAGGTGTGCAATTATTATCCCACCTAGAGATAAAAATATCCTGATGGTGGACCATAAGCTCTCTGTTGATGTCTCATATCCAGGGCACTCATTCTCCATAACAATAGTCTTCACAGACTCAATCATGGAATCCAAACCCTCATAAACCTCTCCTAAGATTGGCTAGTCCGTGTCTGCAAACCATGAGAAAGAAATGATAGGGTTCATGATCTTTATGGTAAGATTCACCCTCTCCCACCAACCATCATCTAAGACCGTGTCCTTTACCTTTTTTGAGCAGCTTGATCTGTCTTTCTCCAAAAATACCAAAGATCTGAAATAACCATGGCCCCAAGAGCGGCCTTCACCTCCTTCAACCTCTTAAGCATCATGAATGCGGAAGCAAACCGAGTATCTGCAATCTTCAACAATGATAGATGTGTGTACTCTTTATATATTGTGAGAGCATTGATATGGTTCTGTACAAAATTTTGGATATGGTGTGCATCCTCAATAAGATTGCCAATCCATGTCACATTTGAAGCAATAGATTTTAGTGTCAAATTCAAGGAATGAACAATGCATGGTGTCCAAAATACTTGTGGAAATTTAGTTTGGAAATTTAGTTTCCACAATCAAGCCAACATCTTTGCAAACAGGTGCATTATCTGTGATGATTTGCACACAACGTTTAACACCTACATCTTCAATAACTTTAATAAGCAATTCTCCCATATAATGTGCATCTTTGTATTGACCAAGAGCATCAACTGCTTTCAAGAATAATGGTCCATTTTGGGAATATACCATGAAATTGATGAGAGGATGGCATGTTGTATCTGTCCATCCATCAGAAACAATACTGACTCCAGATGAGATCCATAATGATTTGATAGGTTTTATAATTTTATCCACCTCCTTCATTGCCTTAACCAACAATGGGGTTCTAAGCTTCTCTGAACTTGGAGGCATATACTCATTTGGAGCCATATCAACTAGAGTTCGACACATCTCAATAAACAAAGTAGACCGTGCAACATTAAAAGAAATGAAGTTGAGATAGAAAAAGAATGCAACTGTAAGATCAACTTCATCTCGCTTCTCACGTTGAAAGATCTTGTCCATTGGACCACAAGTTTGGGCTGCCATCTTTTTTGTTGGCTGAATTTCAGCCCCACTCCCAAATCTACTGCTACTGGTATTCCTCAAGAATGGAAGAGGATCTTCATTTTTTCTAATTTTCCTACTTGATGCCTCCACATTCCCCAAGCCACCTGCATCCTCCCTTTCCAAATCCATTCTTTCTCTAGTACTGATCTTTTTGCATGCTTCAATTCCACAAGGAAAACCCAACAAATAGCCCTTAACTCGAAAGTAAGTGCTCTTAAATTCACCCTTGCAGAAATTACAAGACCAAGGCACATTCCCTCCCGCATCAGACTTTGGCCCTTGTTTCTTGGTTAAATACTTCCATAGAGGGTATTTTTTTAGTTGTGCTTGTTGTCTTGCTACAACAGCATCATATGTGGGTTGAGAAGCACCTAAAGCTTCACTTGAATCAGTTGGGGCACTATGACCAATAGAAGCTAAAAAACTTGGGGTTGGGGGCGGGGCAGCGGGTGGGGACCACAAAAAACACCACCCTTGTCTTTCCTTTGACCTCTGTCAGCTGCCTTGGATGATTGCGCCATTAATCTTCTTGCTGTTATAAAAACTCCACAAGTCATAAGTGTGATAAAAATGAGTTGCAAGTCGCAACAGTTGCCAAATCCTTCACCTACAAAAAAAATCAATTAAACAATTAGTAAATTTCATACTAAATTTCATTATTTCAGGTAAAATCAATTAAACAATTAGTAAATTTCATACTAAATTTCAGGTATTTTTAAGTTTCTGTTTTAACTTTTAATTTTTAAATCATATGTCACAGTTTGTATTTATATCAGCCTTCAGCGTATTATAATCATGCTCCTATTTTACCGTTAATATTTACTGATTTTACTTCCTGAGATGCTGAAATAAAAAAATATCAGTTAGCTTTGCCTTCACAAAGCGGTCTTTTCATGCTAGAATTGTGCATGTGCATACTACTGCCAATCAGTGTCACTGTCAACACTGTCAAGATACCATTGTCTTCACAGATGAAGTGGAGAAGACCTCAAAAACCTTTCTGGAAAAAATAAAAAACACAATCTAGAGACAGTAGCCATTTCAAAGATGGCTTCAAAGATGTCCCATATATATCCAATAGCTCAGTACTCTAAATTTTTGCCGGTTCAGTACTACAGTTTTCAAGGTTTAAACTTTCAAGTTTTAACAGGTATAATTCTGTTTCAGAAATTGCAACTCAATGAAAAATTGCTACATGCCATAGGTTGGTTGGTGTCATTGACATTAATGAATGTTCAAGGCAGTTCAAACTTCAGTGATATTTACAATTTCTGAGTAGGAAATAACTTAATAAGCTGCTTCTACCTCTGCTGTTCATAACAATAACTATGCCATTGCTAATTTAGTAATTTATTATAAATTTATATATACCTCGGAGTCTGGAACAAAGGGGGTGTTCCTCCGTCGGTAGCCCAATCAAATTTCGTGGAGTTGAGGAAATTCTTCATGATAATAGTCGTAAATCATGTAGTTTACTGAGTTGTTGTTGATTCAGACTTTGAAATTCGAATTGGTCCCACCAATTGTTGGAACAGAGCGAAGAAGACTGAGATGAGATGATTGATAAGAGGGAACAAAGGGGGCGTTCCTTTGTCAGGGGCACGACAGGCACGAAGGTAGGAACTTGGAAGGCAGCAACGACAAGAAGGCGGCAATGGGAGCTTAGCACGAAGGCAGCGGCAACCACGACGGGCAACGGGAACTTGGAAGGCAGCGACGGCAAGAAGGCAGCAATGGCACGAAGGCAGCGACAACCATGACAGTTAACCACAACCACGACAGGCACAAAGGCAGAAGCAAACAACATGCACGAAGGCAGCAGCAAACGACAGGCACGGAGGCAGCAACAACCACAACAGGCACGAAGGCAACATCAACCACAACGACGAGAGCAACAAACACAACGAACACAAATGAAAAATCAATGAAAATTTTGTTGCATTTGTGTTTTTCATGGAAAACGTGTCCAAACGCAGGGAATATGTTACTAGTTAAATCCTTATAAGTTTTAACTTTTAAGTTTTGTAATTCATTACTAAATTGAAAAGCTTTACCAAATATTCGAAATTGGTTGATAAATACTTTTTTGTTTTATGAACTTTGAATTTTAAGGTAGATGGGGAGGTACTAGGGGAATTGTATAAATGTAGTGAGAAGATGGTCCCAGATCCCAAGACTCGAGATCAGATTCATAAAAAGCTCTTGAATTTCAGTGAGAGTATTGCTACGTTCAACATTTGTATGGCTGTAAGAAATAGAGCAAGGGATCCCCCAGGTAAGAAGTTAGAACTGTCAAAATTTGCAAATTATTATATTACTCATTTCAATTTGCAATTGTCGAGTCCAAGTTTCAAAGTCATTTGCTAATACTTCTTTACCTTCCACCCTCTTTGGAGCCTATTGGTGGCAAATGTCGTCAATTGCAAAAAATTGCAATTCGAATATTGAGCCAAACATGTAGTGCTTCAGAGTGTGAGAATAATTGGAGTGTGCTTGAGCGTATATGCACTAAGAGGAGGAACTGTTTGGAGCAAAAGCGGTTGAATGACATGTTTTTTGTTTAGTACAACCTTAGTTTGAGGTGCAACCAATTGCTGAACAAAACCCTTGAATTAAGCAACATTGTCTTGGGTGACTTTGATCCAACATCAGAATGGGTTGTGGAGTGTCAGGCACCAACATTTGACAATGAAGGCTTTTCTTGGTTGGAATTGGACCCACCTCCACAGGTTGCAAAGGCAATATATTAGAAGTACCACCTTCAGGAACAGGGGAATCAAGCCGTAATTGCATTGTAGACTTTGGATGCTATTCATTCTGCAGATGAGGATGAGGATGATTCTGATGATGACAATTAGCACTTGTAGCTCTACTATTGTAGTATCATGCTATTTTGAACATAGAGGCCTTTTAGAGCCTGCTTTTTGATGTATTTTGGTTCAACAAGGTTTTGCACTAGGTTCTATTTTGGTTATATGCACTATTGCTTGTTATATAAATGAGAAATTTTGCATATTTGTGTATGAATGGTTTGGATTCATATGAATGCACATGAATATATATGTTTTTCTTTAAAATTTGAATATTTTGTGTTTTTGGTAAACCGGTTTTTTTACCAGTTCCCAGTCCACAAGGTTTTCTAGATTCCAGTTCGATCACCAGTTCCGTTCTGATAACATTTTTTCACCCAACAGTGCAGTAAACAATTCTAGTCAAATGTTGAGTTGTGATGTAGGCTCCATAAGTGAAGGGGTTTCTTGTGATGAGGTGTCTCTTTGTGGGTCTTCACTCAACATTAAAGCTTTATATAAATAGAAGAGCATGTGAGAGGTAAATTATCAACATAGCAAGCTCATTGAATCTTTTCTAGTGGAGAAATTTGGCCAAAGAGAAATTTGTTCCTGGAGATCATCTTTCCTCTTTTCTTCATCATTTTATCTCTCTTTTGGAGGTTGCACGTTTGAGATGGTTCACTGATTTGAACAGCCTAGTTGACCACAACTTGACCAAGTTTGACCAGGCCACACGTATGATTCATACAGTTGTTGTTTGACCGATTAGACCTCAATTGCATATGTGAACAATTAACTACAGTTTGGCTTTAACTGTGATCACATGTGTGAGGGTTTGATTGAAGTTTCGACTGCGAGTTGAGTTTGACCAGATCATTGACCAACATTGACTTCTAATTTATCAACTGGTTTAACTAGTGTTGACTTGCAACTATTGGCCAGGTTTGACTGGTATTTGACTTGTAATATTGGCACAGATTTCTAGACAAATTTCAGATTCATAAACCTTGTTGAAAAGTGATTCCTCCTCGAGAAAATATTGCTAGGTTATCTCCCAAGGTTGGGTTTTCCAGGGTTAAAATATTATGTCCACTGTGCATTGTTGTCTTTCTATGATATTTACTATTTCCACTGCAATGTACAGTTGATATTTTTTGTGTGTAATTATTCAATGATATAAGTGGCATGAAAATATTGTTTGGAAACCATTAGGAAGTAATTATCAGAACAAAAAATTGTATTCTACTACACTTTCCCTAGAATTTCAACAGTAACTTTTACCTTGCCATCTTTCACATTTTAACTTATCTTTTTCTTGTGTTGTGGCCATCTTATGTTTTTTCATTCTTTTAGCTGCATCAAACTCTTGGGCAAATTTTTTCTGGCTTGACCCAAGGATGTAGATATGTGAGTGCCAAATCTCAATGGACCAATGCCAGTTAACTCGAAGGATGAAGATGATATGGAAAGGGTAATGGACACACTACTTCAATCCAAGTTTCCCCAGTAATGCTTGTACTATGACACTAAGGCCTTAATGGAGGTTTTGCTGGACTAGGGTTAAAAATTAACCCCGTTGTAGTTGTAAGGTGAGTGAACGAGTTTATAGTCAAGATTGGTGAATCATCTAGATCATCCCTTTATCCATGTCAAAATGGCGAAAACATTAAGTAAAAGCACTTGATTGCAAAATGGTCAAAGTACTTGTTGAATGGTAGCCCACCTTCATTGAAGAGGAATGGTGGATGGTGACAGGTGCATGATTGGTGTAGATGGCAGAGAAAACTGGCATATCATCATCAATGAGCAAATTTGTGGGGATGTTGGTTGGTTGGTTGGCTATTGGCTATCAAAGATAGGAGAAAATTTTTCTTCTATGGGGTTAGCCATTTTGGTGGATAGCAATCCCAAGCAATATGTTATTACGTGTCCCTTCCAAATTCCCCCATTTGTATTATTCTAGTCAGACTTCGTCAAAGGGACCTCAAATCAAGTGGGCACATTAACCTTTTCTACAAGTCATTCCAATATTTATTACTATGGTGAGTTTAAGTGGGCATTGGGGCCTGTTGTACCTTAAGAGACAATCCCTTAGTTGTATTAAGGAATCAGTGCTTAAGACATTTATACATGTATGTTATAGAATTTTAATATCAAGGATCTTTGCTTAATCACCTTCAGATATTCTTTTATTAAACCCTTAAGAATCAAATGCAATAAATGCTTTGCAATGCCATTATCTGCTGATATTAAATGGAATGATGAGAAGAATATGAAGAAAGGAAGCCCAAATTGATATGTTGGTAAACAATATCTATCACTTTAAACTTCAGAAGAATTTTATGACAGAAGATTAGTTAAAATGAAGGAGCGCCCATTAAGGATTTTAACTCTTGTTCACACATGTAAAAAGAGACCTGTAGCTTCATTACTTCATTTTATTCAAGGGCAGAAAATACACAATGTAAACTGGAAAACATATCAATATCAACAAATGCCAAAATCTTGCTTTTCATTCATTAATTATTTGAAAACTGAGTACAAAATTTGCAGTATGAAGATCCAAAACTCGAAACCTTTTTCTTTCTTGTCTATCTCTTTAAATACAATAGAAAGCAGTTTGTAACTGCTGAAACTAATCTTAATTGCTTTAACTACTTAGGACTTTGTGAACTACCTATTACATGTCATCAAAATGTCTTATTACAATTACATTCTCTTTAAAAGAGAAAAATAACATAAAACTTAAATTCTAATCTATTTGTTGAATGTGAACTGATGATGCTGCTGCTGTATCCTCCTGATTTGTTGTCTTTTTCTTCTTTGAAGATGAAGGATCTTTAGGGAGATCAGTCATCCAGGCTCTACATTTTTTCCAAACCTTAATGTTTGTCTTGGGTGAATTGATCAGCCTGTGATATTCCAATCTAAAAGCAGTAATCTTGTTGAATGATGGTCTCTTTGTAAACAGGGTCTTCACCAACCATAAAAGCTAAAAGTGCCTCTGTAGAAAATTAATCACTGTCACTCCTTTTAAAATCTGAGTCTTTTCATGAGTATTGTCCACTTTGATTTTTGCCAATATCAGTAGTGGTTCATAAGACTCCCATGATAACAGACTGCCTCCAAGACCCCAACATGATGGCAAACCTGCCTTGGATCTTTTGTCATATAAATTTTCAAACTTGCTGATTGATTCCTTAATGTCTGTCAACTTTTTCTCAGTAGTCTTCCTGTAATTATTCTTGACAATCAGTTTGTTAATCTCTACAACACATGAAATCCTGTCTTTAATCTCATTCTCTTCCAACTCTTGGTTAGTCTTAGAATCAATAAAATCAATGAATTTCTTAGACCAGATGGCTCTGTGAATGGTCTTCTGTTTATCTGCCATAAACTGCTCCTCAAAATCTTTGATAATATTTCTTTCTTCTGATATGATAGTCAAAGATCCCCAAGCTTCTCTCATCTCTTCAATGATATCATTCCAAATGATGTCCTTGTATCAGAGATATATTTCCTTTCAACTTCTCCTTTAGATTCTTAATCTCAGCATCTACGGTTTGACAATCTGTTCTATATTTACTGATTTCTCCATCCTTAGCTTGCATTATTTTCATTGTTGTCTCCAGATCAGTTTGTGCCTTTTTGCGATCTCTCTCTGCCATCTTCAATTCAGTGGTCAATTGAGATATTTGTGCTACTGGATCTTCATTATCAGATGGTAAAACAAAAGTACAAGTATGAGGCTCAATGTGATTCTGCAATGATAATGCGGTTTGCTTCAATTTGGTGATTTACTCTTCTTTCTGCAAGAGCTGCTCAAGAAGTTTCTCTTTCTCATTTTCTACTTCTGCAACCTCTGCTGCCATAGAGTGCTTTCCTGTAGGCAACTTCAACTTTTTCTTCAGCATAGATATTTCTAATTTGGCACTTTGCAGCAGCTTCTGTACAGCAAACCTGCAGACCTGTCATTTGGATCTACCCCACTCTTCACAATAACCTTTTTGAGTTCTTCATTCTAGATTGTTAAAGCCCTGGAATTGGCTTTCTCTAATTTCAATTGCTTGATCACTTTTCCAAGCATGTTTTCAGCCTTGAGTGTCGTTGCATTGGTTTTGGTTAAGTCATTCACAATCAGTTGACCTGTGACCATATGTAGATTTACTTTGTCAAGCAATGAAATTTTCTTTACATCTATAGTTAGATTCACAGTATTAAAATTATTGGATGAACCTATAGACATATCAGAGGGATGTGAAAGGGCAATCTTAAATTGATCCTTTTCAAGGTCCATTGCAGTCAGCAATCTTGTTTGATTTGGGGTTATTTGATACTCAGCGTGAGCCTCCATGCTTGCCTTCATTTTTTGATTTCTTTTTGCAATCTGAGCAAACACTTGTTTAATTAAGGGCACTTGTTCTTGAGTGTTTTCATATCTTCTGTGTGAAGCCGAGACATTTTGCTCATCTCCCAATTGTAGTGAGAAACTAGGTTGAGCATCTACTGAGTCTTCACTGAGCTTTGTCCTATTTTCAGTTCTCTGTTCTTCCTCTTCTGAATCAATCACTGCTTCTTTACCTCTCTTATTTGACTTCTCAGATATGACAAGAGTTTGTACATTTGAGCTCACAGAACTTGCAAAACCCTTATTTGCCATCTTTTCTATATCAGGGCTGCTTCCATGAATAAATGTTGAATACCCATTTTCAATTCTCCTATTAGAAATCACACTATGAGGGTCATAATCCCACTTCTCTCCTAACAATAGATGCATTTCATCTAATATCCTAGTGACTTCATCAGTTGCCTGTCCCATATTGACTATAAAAGGACCAACAGTGATTGACAACTTAAAGATATGACCTTTTTTCATAGGCACAAAATGTATTTGATCAACATTTAAACATTGCTTAATGAACTCCAAAGCAAATAATCTCATAGGCACAAATACAGAAAGCTTATAAGGTTCTACACCAGCTCCATAGAGTCTAATTTCAGAATAATCTTCAAAGACATACCAATCACCAAACTTACAACTTGTCTCCAGCTGCAAGAACTCTTGAGCCTTCGGCAGGAGGCATGGGGGAGAGATCCCATTCAAATTCTATATGTAGTAGACATAAAATGACTTGCAAAATCACACAGACACACCTCATTCTTTTCTTTCCTTTCTATGCCCATCCAAAATACTACTGACTATCTCTTTTTATTCATATCCATAATATTTAACCCCAGATGCATGAATTCTTCTACATTTTGATATAAAAAGAGATAAATAACAAAAGAGGGAAACTTTAATGAACCCGTTAGTGATAAGCTCATGAGCTGAGAATTGACAGCTTCTTGCCAATAAGAAGCAATATCCAGTAGTACCCTTGGCTTCATCATCAAGGTGAGCATTCCCAAAACTGATTTGTCGATTGTGCTGTCATTGTCTTTTCCCAATATCTTCGAAATGCACCTCAGTACCAGTCTGACTTCTTCATCGAAATCCTCCATGGAGAATTCTTTATTGTCAAGTGCAACTCGCTTCGTATCTGGCTTCAGGAAAAAGATAAATTGATTGAATTCTTGACCGGCAAGGTTGTCATAATGTGCTATTAACGAATTATCAGGGAATTGGACATAGAACTCTGACTCAGGGTAACACAGAGCTTGACGAATTAATAGAGCTGAGA
Organism: Pinus albicaulis; assembly: GCA_034641835.2. Lineage (NCBI taxonomy): Eukaryota > Viridiplantae > Streptophyta > Pinopsida > Pinales > Pinaceae > Pinus > Pinus albicaulis. Next base: position 277,301,186 of record CM076579.1, on the reverse strand, counting down.
CCTGCAAGACATTTTATCCTTGACAATTCATCACGAAACACTTGCCCGGGTACATGACTGACACTAATCGATACACAAACTTAGGAAAAAGGTGCGTTCTTGGAATGCATGCAGACAACACACTTGTTTTGACCATGGCAGTGAAAATTGGAGAAGCTTTATCATTCAGACATACTTGTTGATAGTACAAAAGGTGGTCTAAAGAACAGACAGTATCCTAAATATCCCTCTCAGTGTCCATGAGAGGAATATGACTGGAGGAACCTGAAAGAGATGGACGCTTGGCCATAATTCAGCTTGAGACGACAAATAGTGACAAGGTGGCAGACAACAGGGAAAGACATAGGGCGGAAAAATTATCAAATACAGAAGAACAACAATAACATTGAAACGATGAGAACCAATCTTAAATAGTTGGCACGAGCTTAAGACTTAAATGTTGAAATGACGTGCCAAAAGACCGTTAAAAGTACCCTGACGTGGCCGATAGTTGTCGCCAACTGGCCGCTCACGTCACTGCGGGAGGTCTCACAATACAGAGGGCTTGTCTGGTTCATGCCCCCGCAGTTAATCTCAGCGACAGATCTGGATTGGCCCCACAGTCAATAGGGTCAACTGCGGAGGCACTCTCCTCGTTAACCCGCGCGCTAAAAGTGCCTGTGGGTTGCCACTTTGATTCCCTGTTGGATGAATCTGCGGATCCCGCCTTTGAACCTGTTTGTTAATTAACTGAATAGTGGGACCTGCCTTCACGCAAGTATTAAACTTTAAACTTACATATAAAAAATATTACATCTTTTATGTCATGTGAAACTTTATACTTTAACATACATTTTAACAATTTTCTATTTTTTTGTATTTTGGAAAAATTAAAAATAAAGGATATTGCGAATGAGCCACAACAGGGCCATTGGTAAAGGGTCAATAAAGCATGGATTTCTTATAGGGGATGATCCACCTTTGTGGGTGGGCATTCATAATTGTTGTACATGTGGCAAAGTCACTTTTCCTCTTATATAATTATGTAATAATTAATTGTTTCCTAAGTAGATAGACTAGATGTATTCTTTTTAGGATAGGTCCTATGATTCCCTTTAAATAATGTTATTTTTAAAGTAAAGAAAGTCCTACCCTCCTATATATCAAAGATGGAAGTCCTATCCTTGAACTAGGGATGACTTGTCCACTGGCTGGGTCAACTTGTGCAAAGCTAGAATAATTAAATATATATAAATGATATCTTGAACTGTTGTAGGCTGCTTTCTTCTTTGAAACAGTGACACTAGGCTTGATACCTTATCATTGTAGTCAAAATGTTAGATAAATAAATAGATAAAATAAGCAGTACTTGACTATTGGTGAGATCCTTTTACTTCCTCAAGCTGGCCTAAGATAAGACTTCTTCTTTTCTTCAAAGTTTTGAATAGCATAAAGTGGCTTCTTTGTCACTTATAAATCTAGGCCTTATAAATGGAGCATCCAATAATAAGCCGACTTGTCAATTGATGAAGGGGCCAACTTGTACACTGTTTAATATGGCTGTCATGATGAGTTTGAGGTCAACTTAAGAGGAAGCTGACTTGGTGGAGAATAGATACAAAAGTAAACTTTCTTTCTTGATCTATAGGAGCCCAAGAAGGGTCTCTTACAATAATGGCTTTGATTTTGACTCAACCAAAAATCCAAGAGCACACAATGGGTGCTATGACCTATCGACCATTGACACAAGCGTGAAACCCATGCTTTAATAAGTCAATAAAAAATTATTTTTGACAAATATATTACATCATGACTAAGTACAATTATGAAGACCGACACTAGTTACATTCTTCAACACTCTCTTTGTTTCTCTCTTGGTCTTCTCTTGCACTCTCTCTCTCTGTCACACACTTGGTATGTAAGAGGACAATTCTTAAGCAACTTAACATCTTTATTGAGAAATTTAAAGGGTTGTTTTGCTGCTGCCATACCTGCTCTTAAACTGTTGTAAAAGACAATTTTATCTGTTTTATGTGGGAGGGCTAGAGCTTAGGCAAGTTGTTTGGTATCCTTCTCCTAGGATTTCCTAGAAGTTTGGATTGTTTGGAAATGAAATTTTGTACTTTTTTGTACTATTGTTTTGTAAATTTTTGTAGTTGTTCTATGCTTGATGCAACTTTACTTTTCACTACAGCAATCACATAACAATCAAGTAAAACGCTGATAGAACATACCAGTGGATCTACAGAAGAGAAACCAGAAACAAAAAAAAATGTGGTGGTGCGTTATGGCGGTCAACAGGATGCTTCAACCAGCAAAGTTTCCTTGGTCAGCCAACCCAGCATGTGTCACAACAACCCTCAAAACAGCGACATGTTAACTCAAAGTCAACCCCAGAAAGTCAACACTGCCCAGAAAAGTCAACGCAGAACAGTAGCAGCAACAACAGCAGCACTAGTAGCAATAGCAACAGCAACAACAGCGCCACCACCACCAGCAACAAGTAAAAGTCAACGCAACATGGTCTACGGTCAACCTTTGACCTTGGTTCTTGTGCCAAAATGTACGGTCTTCCAAAATCAAAGTCTCCACCAAAATTCAACTCCTTTGGACCATGCGTTGACTTTGGTCAACGCTGGTAAAACTTGTGTGGAAACCCTAGCTACAGCAGATTTCTCTTCGTCCTTCTTTCCCATGTGTGAACCGAAAATTGCCTCCAAGGAGCTCGAACCAATCAGAAGAGGAGAGATGATGTGTGCGGATGATATGAAATGTCCTCCAACGTTGACTCTATTTACATCAATCACTGAGGTGTGTGACACATTTGCTGGGGGTGTAAAACCTTAAGGCCGGCTTGCACATATTTTGAAAGTATTAAAAATAAATTCAAAATAAATGTTCTGCTCATTGGATCAAGATGATCTTTAGATCGTTCTTGCACCTCTTCGAAAGAGGAACCCAATAAAAATATTGGTGTCTTCATTTGAGCATCACAACATGGAGTTTGGACCTAAGTTGTCGGAAACGCCAAGGCTGGCCCTCGGAAACTCGTATCCCCGTTTCCAAAACAGAAACCCGTACGAAACTCCTCGGAAACGGCAGTGATACATATCCGACCCGTTTCAGAAACTTTGGAAATGGTTTTTTTGGAAATGTCCCGTTTCCTGGCCGTTTCTAAAAATCGGAAACGTATTTCATAAAAATCAGAAACGTATTTCATAAAATCAGAAATGTATTTGCTTTATTTGAACGTATCAGGTCGCTTAGATGGACAGTTGAGGTGTAGTGTGAATATTGAAAGCACAAATCCAATATTGGTATTACCACCTTCAAAAACTGTATTTTTCCATAGTATGTTTTTGCACATGGGGGAATTTGATCACGCCTCATTTGCCCCACTACAAAAACAAATGGATGGTTCCAGTCATCGTAACCAACAGATTCTTTCACCTAAAATAGATTGTTTTCAGATCACAAGTATGCATGAAAAATGAGCCTTGAAGTTCTCAGATAATGAGTATGGATGAAATGCCTTGAAAACATCTGCAAGAGCAAATACCAATGAGACACTATAAAGTGGAGGAGCAAGTGTTTGAACTTTAGGCCCTCAAAATCTCTTTACTATTTAGTGCAAGTCAATTTCAATTAAACGGATAGTTTTGGGGGAACAGTATATATTTTTGAGAATGTTTCAACTGATTACTGGGTTTAAATGTTGCCAAAGAAATCCTGTGTTTTGCAGATAAATCTAACTGCATGTATTCATATTTATGTGAGTACACGTTAGTAGAATCCAAGCTGCCTGAAAAGGAACAATTATGCGGAAATGCAAAGCAAATGTTTGCCCTCTCAAAAGCTCATTACAATTTAGGGCGGGTCAATTACAGTTAAACAGGCATTTTTGGGGGAACATAATACATTTTTAAGAAAGCTTTAACTAGTTACTGTGTTTAAATGTTGCCATATAAATCCTGAGTTTTGAGAATAAATCAAATTGCATATATTCATATTCATATTCAAGCAAGTACACAACCAGTAGAGCAGCCTGCAATGCAGCAATTTGCCAATTAGATCTGAAGCATTCTTCCTAAGCAAGTTGTTTTACCCCTTTATACTTTTGGTTTTATCCTGTATTCTTTTACTGTAATAAAGCAAGGATTGAACGTTGCCTTCTTCACAAGCCTTCCTTGATTATGGAATCGGGATAGATCAACATATTGAATCGAGATATAAGACATCAATAGAAAACACATATTGAAAAAAACTCTGCTCAAGATATAAAGGGCATTGATACAAATTGCATATACATACAAGCATCCTATCAGTAGAAGGTGCTTGGTATGCTTTTTCTAGTTGTGGACACAAAAACTGTCAAACACCCATTAAATTGTAATATACTCGTCTATTTTTCTAGCCAATAAAATATCATACCAAAGTAATCCACCTGAATGCTGCTTTATTTCTATAACCTCACAAATTGCAAGTTCAAGCTATCATCATGACAGTTCAAGTTTACCCCTTTAAACAAAAACTTGATGATAGCTTGAACTTGAATCATCATTTATGAATTTTCAATTTATAAATTATAACTTTATGCTGATTCCTGAATTGATGGTGATAGATAGATGAATAACTTTATGGCATATGCTGATTCCTGAATTGATGATGAAGATAGATGATAAATCATAATTCATATATGATAATTGATGAATAGATGATAGATGATAGAATCTAGATGATATCATGATGATGATTGATGATAGATGATTAATCATTATGCATTTTTACTATTTAGATATAGTCTAGATTCTCAAACTTAAAAGATGAATCATGAATGGCAATGTAAATTTGATATATATATATGACGTGGCGTTTCCTGTCGTATCGTATCCAGATTTTTTGAAAATTTGCCGTATCCGTTTCAAACCCCGTATCCGTATCCGTTCCCGTATCCATTTCAGTGCAACTTAGGTTTGGACCTAGTTGTCCAATTTTAACACTCCCTCTCAACTAGGGAGGACTCCATCCACCTGTGCAATCAAACATTGTGCATCATCCCGCCGTAACTTGCTTTGTTGGCCTCTTTATTTCAGAATAGAAGTGGGTCAGTCACAAAGACATCATTCCCGGCTGACAGATTTAGCCGAGAGGTCCGAAACGTCTATAGGACTCACAAAAAGCCTCATACCAACCCAGAGTTGGTTTATCTGACCTGAAGTCAGTAGGAGGTCCGAAACCTCATTTTGACTCAAGAGAGTCATATATATTAACCCGAAGTTAGTCTCACTGACCTGAAGTCAGTTGGAGGTCCAAAACCTCACATGGACCCAAAGAGTCAAATACCAACCCGAAGTTGGTTTATCTAACCCGAAGTCAGAAGGAAGTCTGAAACGTAACTAGACTTGATCCCAGATCAAGTGGTTGGACACGTGTCATCCCAGATAGAGAGTATGGCAATCTCTGATGCATCCATCAGTCTTTGCTGCTAGTCTTTAGCTTTTCCCACCTCATTGGCCAAATGAGAGGTGCTTCCCATGAGTCTAGAACTCAAATGGGTAGGATGCATACGGGGCACAGATCATGAGAGGCGAACCAACTCAATCATCATAACGGTGGGGCCCAAGCACACCAACAAGGTTCGACAAGACTAGCCCTATGGTTGCTTATAGCTCTGAGAAGCTATCCCCAAAGCCCCCCAGATCTCCCAGAACTCATCGTCCAATAGGACCCTCAGAATAGGGTCGCTCCACGATACCAAGATTCTCACGGAAGGTTAGGAACATGACCTTCCCCAAGGGCATTGTGAGAATATCCACGACCTGCTCATCAATTCCTTTATGATCGAGCCTTACAGTGCCTCCCTGTACCATATCTCATATAAAGTGGTACCAACCATCAACATGCTTGGATTGTTCATGGAACACGAGATTCTATGACAAACGAATCCCCGTCTAGTTATCACAAAGGATAATGGTGGCATCTAGCACATGCTCGAACAACTCACTGAAGAGCTTTCGCAACCAAGTGACTTCAAACAGGCCATACATGTTACAATGTATTTGGCCTCAACGGTGCTCAAGGCGACTGACTTCAGTTTCCTGCCCAAAGTAGTTCTACGTGTGAAGTAGCATCCATATGTGCTCTTGCAATCCACCACACTGCCAGCCCAAGCGACATCAGTATATCCATGGAGTGTCATACTTCTGATAGTGTATCTCAGCCCATGGTCTATCGTGTCTCAGAGATATCTCAAGAGTTTCTTGGCACCAACCCAGTGAATGTTATGATCAACCATGTGTTGACTCAAAGTGTTCACTACACAACATACGTCCGGACGGGTATTCACTAAGAACATCAGGGCCCCTACGGGTTGACGATATTCAGTAGGATATGCTAACACGGGCCCAACAGCGTTGCCACTCAAGTTCTTAAAGTTGAGCTCCATTGGTGTCGACACGGACTTGCAGTCCACCATACCAAATCTTTCCAGAAGCTTCACAATGTATTTTCCTTGAGAAAGGAAAATCTCGCCAGGTCTTTGCCAGACCTCCAGGCCTAGGAAATAGTGCATTAGTCCTAGGTTCTTCATCTCAAACTCAATAGCGAGCTCCCTCTTGCACTGATGAATGAGAGGGTCAACACCTGTCAGGAAGAGGTCGTCCACATACAGCACCAGAATGAGAGGCTTCTCTCTATCAACCTTGAAGTAAAGGTTCGGATCCGCATTACTACGAGTGAAGCCCAGCTTCATCAGGTAGCTATCTATCCTCTCGTACCAAGCTCTGGGTGCTTCCTTCAACCCATAGAGGGCTTTCTTCAACCTACAAACATGGGTGTCCTGATCCTGGACTTCGAACCCCAGAGGTTGCTCCACATACACCTCTTCCTTTATCGCACCATGCAGAAATGCGGTCTACACATCCATCTGATGAAGACTCCATCCTTGATTAGCAGTGAGGGCTATGATAGATCGGATGGTGGTCATAGGTGCAAATATGTCATCATAGTCTATGCCTTCTTTTTGAGAGAAGCCACGGGCAACGAATCTTGCCTTGAACTTTTCAGCACTTTCATTAGATCCATGCTTGATCTGTAGAGCGATTTTGAGGTGACAACTGCTTTGTCCTCCAGTCTAGGAACCACATCCCAGACATCATTCTTCATTATGGACTCATATTCTTCGTGCATAGCATCCTTCCAGACTTGATGCTTTACGGCTTCCTCAAAAAGATCCAGGCTTGGATTCTACAATAGTACTCATGGCTGCTAGATACCCTTGGTATCTACTCGGCTTCTTGCTTTCACGGAATGTCCCCCTTGGATGTCCATCAGCATCCTCGAGAGTGTCCCTGAGCCATGATGGTCTCTTTCCCAGTGAAGGAGGTGGATCAATTGGGTCCATTTATCTTTCAACATCAGGCATTGTCTCATCTTTCAGTTCCTCTTGATTTCCAGGCTTTGCTTCGTGATCTTCCTCAAATCTCGGAAGATTGACTACTTTCCTCAGGGAAGCATCTTCATCAAAGGTGACATTGTGGCATATCTCCACTTCCCTTTGACCAGGCACATAGAATCTATAGGCCTTCGAAGTTTCGTTGTAGCCCACAAACATTGTGGTCTCCCTCTTGATGCTAGCTCCTCTGCAAAAGTTCTTGAACTCGTTCATCTCATATTTAGTGCCATTATCGGTCTGTTGGATAGCATCTCATGTCATTTCTCCCAGTGGACTTCCTCCAACCTAGTAGAGTGTATCAATTCTAGACCCAAACGTGATGGCTTCCTTGAAGCTCTTCTTCCACATGCGCACCTTTCTAGCAGTGAATGCCACATTGAAACCTTTGTCTTCCATGGTCGATATAGACACAAAGTTCTTCTTCAAATTAGGTACATAGTATATCTTGCAAGCAGAGGACTTGACCTTGAGACAAGTGGAGGGTCACAGTCCCTGTCCCTTTCACGGGATATGTGGCATTATCTCCAAGGATAATTTCCAGATTAGTATCCTTCTTAACCATATCAGAGAGTGCTTCCTTGAACCCAGTGATGTGCCTTGAGGCACCACTATCTATCAACTAGACATCCATAGTGTTGGGTGGAGATGCAGCAGAGAGGGCAGATACAAGAATGAATTCATTTCTTTTATCAACAACGTTTGATTCCTCATACCTGGAATTTCTTGGCCTTTTGAAAGGTTGATCATTTCTGTCGGAGGGAGCCTTCCTCTTTCCCTGAAACCTGTTGTTCCTTTGATTTCCATCCCTCTGGTTGTTGTTGTTGTCATCATCATCAGGAGAATCCTTCTTGAAAGGGCATTCTCTAGCATATTGACCTGGCCTATGACAAGTGTAACACTTGCCCTTCTTTCCTTGTGCCCCTACTCTTCCTTAGTTCTTTGGACCACCAAAGTTCTTCTTTCTAGAATGAGTAGTGTAGGCAGCATTCCCTTCATTTTCATACTCCTTCATTCTTGTCTCTTCTTGAACGCATCTCGACAGTACCTCATCAAAGTCAGGTATCACATTATTATTGAGAATGGTAGTGTTGAACACATGCCATTTGGATGGGAGCCCTCCAAGTGTGGTGAGTACCATCTCTCGATCAACTATTGTCTCCCCAATAGCTGGCAGATTTTTCCTGATCTCGGTCAGCTTTAGAAAGTATGATTGGACAGACTCATCCCTGCCTTTCTTCAAATTATTCAATTAATTCTTGAAGAATAGCACTTGATTTGCATTGTTGGCCTTGAACATTTGGATCAGCTCATCATACATCTCTTTGGATGTGCCTAGCTCAGAGATGTAGGCCACCAGACTCTTATGAATAGATTCCCTGATCATCAGCTTTGCTTTGATCTCCCCCTTCTTATAATTTGTTTTGGCAGCAGCGGTAGCAGTGGATGGATGTTCTTGGATTTTACCTTGCACATAGTCCATGACATCTTGGTCTTCCAATTTAAGATCCAATATCATCTTCCAAGCATGGAAGTCATCCTTCCCAGTGAACTTGTCATCCTCCTTGAAGCCATAGTTTGTGGAACCCATTTTCTTCTTCGATGATTACTACAAATTAGGGCTTGTCTTCACCTCAGCTTCGATACCATGTAAATTTTTGTAGATGTTCTATGCTTGATGCAACTTTACTTTTCACTACAACAATCACATAATAATCAAGTAAAATGCTGATAGAACATACCAGTGGATCTACAGAAGACAAACCAGAAACAGAAAAAATGTGGTGGTGCGTTACGACGGTCAGCGGGATGCTTCAACCAGCAAAGTCTCCTTGGTCAGCGAACCCAACATGTGTCACAACAACCCTCAAAATAGCCACACGGTTAACTCAAAGTCAAACCCAGAAAAGTCAATCCAAAACAGTAGCAGCACCAGCATCAACGACAGCAACAACAGCAGCAACAAGTAAAATTCAACTCAACACGGTCTACGGTCAACCTTTGACCTCGATTCGTGTGCCAAAATGTACGACCTCACAATATCGAAGTCTCCACCAAAATTCAACTCCTTTGGACCATGCGTTGACCAAAATCAACGCTGGTCAAACTTGCATGGAAACCCTAGCTGCAGCAGATTTCTCTTCGTCCTTCTTTCCCACGTGTGAACCGAAAATTGCCTCCAAGGACTCGAACCAATCGGAAGAGGAGAGATGATGTGTGAGGATGATATGAAATGTCCTCCAACGTTGACTCTATTTATATCAATCACTGAGGTGTGTGACACATTTGCTAGGGGTGTAAAACCTTAAGGCCGACCTGCACATATTTTGAAAGTATTAAAAATAAATTCAAAATAAATGTTCTGCTCATGGGATCAAGATGATCTTTAGATCGATCTTGCACCTCTTCGAAAGAGGAACCCAATAAAAATATTGGTGTCTTGATCTGAGCATCACAACATGGAGTTTGGACCTAGTTGTCCAATTTTAACATGTTTTATATACAATTTCACAACATTTCGAAGGCTGAAAATTCACAGGGATAAGATCTAGGAAATTGTAATATCCCGAAAGGGATATTTTAACTAAAAATGCAGAAAAATAACTGAACTCCACAATATGTTGTAAAATCACTATTTGCTCAACAGAAGATTGCCATATAAAATAAAGACGCATAAAACACTACTATCCATTATCACATAGAACAGGAAGAATCTCAGCATTTTATTATAAGTAATAACTGGGGTTACATATAAATCTGACCCAAAATAGTTGAGATGGAAAAATGGCCACCAAGATGAACTACTGCACTGCGCTTGCCTCCAAGACTCAATTGCTGCACTCTCCCTTTGACAATCGCTGTCACTGAACCCACTGAAGATAATGAAGCACAAGTTGAAGATCTGAATGATCTTCGCACTAATCCCTGAAGCTCTGCGAAACGTTTGAATGAAGTCTCCTCAAAGACAGTTGGGTTTTCGTCCAACACTCACAACTCACCCAAGGGTTTCCGTCCTGGGGCTACGGCTGAAGTAGAGAACCACGTTCTCAAACCTCATAAACAAGAAAATGATATGATCCAAAGATATCCCTCAATGGCCTCCTCCCTTTCTTTTATAGATCTCTTGGAGCCTTCTAGAGCATTATTTTATTATTATTTTATTCATGGTGCACTTTTTCCTCTTATTAAAATATTCCTTTTTTAATGCAGGAAAGAGTAAATCGGCTACCATGTCTTCTCTGGTCACTGAAACTCATGCCCAACCATTCCATCATGTAGGGTTCCTTGTCCCAGTTCCTTGTCCTGAAACTTATGCCCAACCGTTCCATCATGTGACACTAGGCTTGATACCTTACTTATCATTGTAGTCAAAATGTTAGATAAATAAATGGATAAAATAAGCAGTACTTGACTATTGATGAGATCCTTTTACTTCCTCAAGCTGGCCTAAGACGAACTAGATTAAAGACTTTTTCTTTTCTTCAAAGTTTTGAATAGCATAGAGTGGCTTCTTTGTTACTTATAAATCTAGGCCTTATAAATGGAGCATCCAATAATAAGCCGACTTGTCAATTGATGAAGGGGCCGACTTGTACACTGTTTAATATGGCTGTCATGATGAGTTTGAGGTCAACTTAAGAGGAAGCTGAATTGGTGGAGAATAGATACAAAAATAAATTTTCTTTCTTGATCTATAGGAGCCCAAGAAGGGTCTCTTACTATAATGACTTTGAGTTTGACTCAACCAAAAATCCAAGAGCACGCAATGGGTGCTATGACCTATCGACCATTGACACAAGCGTGAAACCCATGCTTTAATAAGTCAATAAAAAATTCTTTTTGACAAATATATTACATCATGACTAAGTACAATTATGAAGACCGACACTAGTTACATTCTTCAACACTCTCTTTGTTTCTCTCTTGGTCTTCTCTTGCACTCTCTCTCTCTCTCTCTCTGTCACACACTTGGTATGTAAGAGGACAATTCTTAAGCAACTTAACATCTTTATTGAGAAATTTAAAGGGTTGTTTTGCTGCTGCCATACCTGCTCTTTTATCTATTTTATGTGGGAGGGCTAGAGCTTAGGCAAGTTGTTTGGTATCCTTCTCCTAGGATTTCCTAGAAGTTTGGACTATTTGGAAATGAAATTTTGTACTTTTTTGTATTGTTGTTTTATATACAATTTCACAGCATTTCGAAGGCTGAAAATTCACAGGGATAAGATCTGGGAAATTGTAATATCCCGAAAGGGATATTTTAACTAAAAATGTAGAAAAATCACTGAACTCCACAATATGTCGTAAAATCACTATTTACTTAATAGAAAATTGCGATGTAAAATAAAGACGCATAAAACACTGCAATCCATTAACACATAGAACAGGAAGAATCTCAACATTTTATTATAAATAATAACTGGGGTTACATATAAATCTGACCCAAAATAGCTGAGATGGAAAAATGGCCACCAAGATGAACTACTGCACTGCGCTGGCCTCTAAGACTAAACTTCTGCACTCTCCCTCCATCAACAGCTGTCACTGAACCCACTGAAGATAATAAAGCAAAAGTTGAAGATCTGAATGATCCTCACACTAATCCCTGAAGCTCTGCGAAACTTTTGAATGAAGTCTCCTCGAAGAGAGTTGGGTTTTCGTCCAACACTCACAACTCACCCAAGGGTTTTCGTCCTGGGCTATGGCTGAAGTAGAGAACCACATTCTCAAACCTCTCATAAATAAGAAAATGATATGATCCAAAGATATCCCTCAATGGCCTCCTCCCTTTCTTTTATAGATCTCTTGGAGCCTTCTAGAGCATTATTTTATTATTATTTTATTCATGGTGCACTTTTTCCTCTTATTAAAATATTCCTTTTTAATGCAGGAAAGAGTAAATCGGCTACCATGTCTCCTCTGGTCACTGAAACTCATGCCCAACTGTCCCATCATATAGGTATCCTTGTCCCAGGTCCAATGAGCTATTACACTAAGGTGTTCCATCATGTATTCCTCCTGGAATGCCACCTTGAGCATAATCAACTGAGTTCAGCCCACAAATAACTTAAATTTCTGAAAGTTGTCGGAATGCACCAGAACGAAATCCAAACTACTCGGATGATTGAATATATCATGCGAATGCCACCGGACACCATGGAAACTCCTCAAAACTCCTCCAAAAATCCCCTGAGCCCGCTAATAGCACCAATTTGTACCTGTGACCTGTCTGCTCCTAACTCTAGAAGTCCAACCTAACCCTGTCATAGGTGACACCAAAAAAGGGAATATTACAGACCTTCCGCCCCAAGATTGCTTGCCCTCAAGCAATCTAAATATGTGGGCCACTCTGTTGGCCCGATGCAACTGAGACCCAATGCCTAGATCCCATACAAACCTCCTGGTGCTACTATGTGCCTGTGCCACCCAGAATTGACCCCTCAATGCTAGGATCCCAAACTGATCTCTCACTGTATTTGTCATCAAACAATCCTCTCGAATCCCCACGCTATGATGGCCAATCATCGCCCAAGTCCCACGGCTCGGATTGCGCACTGCCTTTTGCTATAACTGACGCTCTAAGAGGTGAAGACCACGTCTCTTGCTGCGATGTATCTATGACGGTGTAAGCTGCCCCACCAACTATGTACCAACTCATCACCACTCTCCAATCCAACCCCTGACTAAATTCAATGCTAATCCTGCTCTCTTGAAGTTGGGATGGGATGCTGAAGAAATGTCGATCTGTGCCCCACTGCCAGCTGGAATCTGTATCATCTATCATGTTTAAAGGCCCCTGCTCTGCCATGCTCCCTAAGAAGAATATCGTACCATCAAGAGGGTACCAACTCATGATCTCCCGCCAATCCATCCTGGAAGAAGAATCCAATGTAGCAACAACTGCATATGGAACACGCCTAGAGTGTTGTTGCCAGCTCGTAATCAACTCACACTACTCTACCCTGTTTTCCAACGAAAGCTGCCTGTAGAAGAAAGCCCCTCTCTCTATAATGTGCCAAAGTGGGCCAGATATGCTGCAAGCCCTATTGATGTACTCCTGGAGAGTGCTACTCACTGAAAAGTACTGCAGCTCTGCCGACTACATGTAGATCTATCTGCACCTCATCAATGCGTCAACCCAAAGATGGATGCTCCACCATCTCCAACAACTCCTCCCTCTCCTGATCGGGAATGTAATGCTCTTGCTGTCCACTAGCCCCCTGCAGAACTATCCCATCAACCTCCACCATCTCCAAAGGATATGGATCTGCGACTGTTGTCACCGTACTCAATGTCTGTGCATCTGACTGCTCCTCAATGGCTTACCCCAAGGTTGGCCACATACGCATCATAGACTCAGTGTGAGCCTCCATCTGGCTCTCCCCCAAGGCACTGTCATGCATGATGTGCGTAGTATCCTCTTCTGCTGACTCAAGCTCCATCATATGCTACTCTGGCTGAATCATCACAAGTGATTCATCACCCAAAGTATCTCCCGTAGAGTCCCCTGACAACTCACCCCGCACGCTGGAATACAACTCTAGTCTACTGTCATCATCTTTGCATGATTGCTCTCGGTACCCTGAAGCATCTGCATCTGATCCCATGGACTCACCTGAAGAAGAGTCCTCATCCTGGCATACAAAAGGAATGCCCTTCTGTTCTGCCTCCGCCACATCATCTGCATCACTCAAGCATGAGTGATCAGGGCTCCAAGGTTCTTTGCAGATGAAGCAAAGTCCCTTCCTCCTCAGCTCATTTCTGCTGCCAGATCCACCAAACTGGGGCAGCTCCTCCCTGGTCAACTGTCTCCTGAATAGCCCAATATTCTGCTTAACCAACCCTTGGGCTAGCTCATAAGCAACAGATGAGACCACATGCTCAACAACTGGGTCTGCAACTCTCGACCAATGGTCTCATGGTCTCTCATACATGACAAAAAGAAGGATTGTATGTGTGCTTTGACGGTGTCAGGATGATGTCTCTTAATGCTAAAGAAGAATTGGAACATCTGCAGAATCAAGTTATCACACTGAAAGTCAAACATGATGACATAAGTCTCGAATGTGGCCATACTGTATAAAATCTCAAGCTTCTTCCCGAAGGTAGAGCCTACACTGTTGTCCAAATCCTGGGAAGTCTCTACTATCAATCTCATAATCCTCCTCATAACATCATCACTATATGGAGCTATAGGTGTGGTCAACTTCATGATGTTACTGAGGCATGATTCAACTGGAAGTCTGACCCCCTCACACGGTTCCTCCAAGAATTTGGGATGTATAAGAGCAAGCATAGGTGGTTTTAATGCCCAAATTAGTTTCCTCCCTTCTGCTTGGTTTTTTGTGGACAGGAGTTCATTAAACTCATCTAGTTTGGACAAAACTCTCCATGACATTTTCATGTGTTTCAAATCTGTCCCAAGTGCAAAAATTTTGTGACCAATCCCCAATTCTCCCTACAAATCCTTTGGCTGTCCTTTTTGAAGGATGTCATAAATCTCTCTTGAAAAGGGTCTGTTGTTCTGTTTAGTTTCTGGTTGCAAGTCATGGTTCATTGGGGTGTTGTTGTGTTGGTTAAATAAGTGTTTTAGAAACCCCATCATTCAACACCATGCAATTTGTCCCCAATAAAATTTCTGAGTTATATGGAATCTGCCTTTGATGAAATTTGTCAAATAGTTTAAGTGCATACTGAAGTAGGTAAAATTGTTCTTGATTTGGTCATCATGCCGCAATGTTTTTAGGAGCAATACTACAACCATACATTAATCTACTTAAAAGAGGAATAGCATTGAGAATGAAAAAGTTGAACCTGGTATATGTGTAGAAGTAACGCTGCCATAGGAATATATAGCCTAGTCCACTTGAGGTGATATTCCAGCACTGTTATCAGTCAAGGCTCATCGAGTCCAATAAGATATAACAGGTTCGACTCCACAAGTTGATAATTTATAAAAGAATCGGTCCACGACAAGATATAGTAGAAATTCTAGGACACAACCCAACAGTACTATCTTGGTGATACCTTGCAACCAATTCGATCTCCCCATAAAGGCTGCTACAGGTCAATATGTCGCTTCAGCCACTAATGAATTGACATACTTGTGAATGTGCTCAACGCTGCATAGACAATTCTGCCACACTCAACAACTTTGCAAACACGTACAAGTGAAATCGGTCTTCAATCTCTGTTTCAACCACTGCAATAATTCGTTTTCCTTGAGGTAGAACTCGTCCAACACAAAGGAAACTCATTCAAAAATTAAATATGGAACCTTTAGCACACCAAAACAGAGGA
The DNA here is from genome assembly GCA_034641835.2 of Pinus albicaulis. Classification (NCBI taxonomy): domain Eukaryota; kingdom Viridiplantae; phylum Streptophyta; class Pinopsida; order Pinales; family Pinaceae; genus Pinus; species Pinus albicaulis. Next base: position 277,285,456 of record CM076579.1, on the reverse strand, counting down.
AATTGACTCCCTCCCGAAGTGGCTTCAGCGACAAGACATGTACACCCCTCCTTCCACGCTCAATTTCAACTATTAAAATATGAGTGCAGTCGCTCTCTTGCAACAAGCTATGCTTGTTCTTGATTGTTCTGAGTATGCAGGGAAACGCACACACACAGAAGGAGCTCCAGCGCTACCCATATACAAGGAAAATGGCTCACACGGGCTCTTCAAATATCCTTCAGCGGATTTGCATATGCAGAGAGTGATTCTGGTTATCTCATCCATAGTGATGGTGCTGCAGTAGTGTTTCTAGCTCCTCGTTGGCCTCACCACTCAATTGGCTCTTCTAGAAGTGATAGACAGTGGAAAATGCGACGTCGCTGCAAATAATCACCCACGCGTCTTCACAAAAATATCCTGCTATGCTGTCATAGACATCTTCGACTTGCGTATTGGCTTGGGCACATCATATATAAAAAAAACAGCCCACTGCACCAACTGCAGAGGTTTGGCCCACATTAAAACAATAAATAATAATGTGTCCTTAGTTTATTAAAATGGTGTTCGGCCCCTTTTATAACATACTCCCAACTTTTCCTGCTTTAAGATAATGCGTCACAGTCCCCACATATGGAAATAAAAAAAAATTAAACCGTGATCTTTATCGACCAGAGCTACCACACTGTTAAGCAATTTTGTTGATGGCGGCCATGATTCCCATTCAACACGACCTCTCTTTACCCGCTGCGATTTGGCCTTGGAATGCAACTCAGCTAGCAACACTTGGAAGCTATGATCCACATCACCATAGCTCCCTTTTTTAGTCAAAATTCATCCATGATGTGGCGACGCGATTGCCCAAGAAGAAGTTTGGGCGTTCGACGCAGTCATACTTAGAATTTGTTTTGTCTTAAAATTGCAGTAAACGCTGCCTACAATATAGATTTAGCTCCTGCGCAGTCAAACCTTGGGGTGTCGCTATGTCTACACACTCTAATTACCAGCAACACGCCCAATGACCTCATTAAGTTGGTTAATAATTTTTCTGGTGATTCGACCCTTCAACACGAACTTGGTCCCTTACCAATTACAAGTGAAATTGACCCTTTATCCCTGCAACAGAATAAGCCTGTTCTCTAAATCTCAGAAATCAGGTCTATCAATGAGCAATCACGACCAAAAGATGAACGCTTTCGGCCTCCCTTAAAAAAAATATAACGCAGCGTGACTTGAAGACATCTTCAATGAATTTTGTTTCTTTTGTAGGGACTTTATCTCTAGTTTCTCCGACAAAATGTAATTTCTGCAACAAATGATGACTCCAGAAAATTGAGTTGGGCACCTTCAAAACCCTTGAACAACTAACAACCTGCAGGCTGAGCCAAGCATCAATGCTCTGATACCACTGTAATATCCCAAAAAGGATATTTTAACAAAAAATGCAAAAAAATAACTGAACTCCACAATATGCCATAAAATCACTATTTACTCAACAGAAGATTGCCATGTAAAATTAAGATGCATAAAACACTGCAATCCATTAACACACAGAACATGAAGAATCTCAGCATTTTATTATAAGTAATAACTGGTGTTACATATAAATCTGACCCAAAATAGCTAAGATGGAAAACTAGTCACCAAGATGAATTGTTGCACTGCGCTGGCCTCCAAGGCTAAACTCCTGCACTCTCCCTCCGGCAACAACTGTCACTAAACCCACTGAAGATAATGAAGCACAAGCTGAAGATCTGAATGATTCTCACACTAATCCCTAAAGCTCTGCGAAACTTCTGAATGAAGTCTCCTCGAAGAGAGTTGGGTTTTCGTCCAACACTCACAACTCACCGGAGGGTTTCTGTCCTGGGGCTACGGCTGAAGTAGAGAACCACGTTCTCAAACCTCTCATAAACAAGAAAATGATATGATCCAAAGATATCCCTCAATGGCCTCCTCCCTTTCTTTTATAGATCTCTTGGAAGTTGGAGCCTTCTAGAGCATTATTTTATTATTATTTTATTCATGGTGCACTTTTCCCTCTTATTAAAATATTCCTTTTTAATGCAGGAAAAAGTAAATCAGCTACCATGTCTCCTTTTGTCACTGAATCTCATCCCAAACTGTCCCATCATGTAGGTATCCTTGTCCCAGTTCTAATGAGTTATTACACTAAAGTGTTCCATCATGTATTCCTCTTGGAATGCCACCTTGAGCGTAATCAGCTGAGTTAAGCCAACAAATAACTCAAATTTCCTAAAGTTGTCGGAATGCACCGGAACGAAAGCCAAATTGCTCGGATGATGGAATATATCAAGCGAATGCCACCGGACACCATGGAAACTCATCAAAACTCCTCCAAAAATCCCGTGAGCCCGCTGATAGCACCAATCTGTACCTGTGACCTGTTTGCTCCTAACTCTGGAAGTCCAACCTAACCCTGTCATAGGTGACACCAAAAAAGGGAATATTACAGAAATGTCTTGTGAAAGAGGTGAAATACCTGTTTTGCAATAATCTGAGATAGCGATCTTCAGGGCAGAAATTTTACAGAATTCGCTGGACCTTTCTCTATACATAACAGTTTGTGATTTCGTTGTTACATGAATCAGTTCCTTGGCCATAATTTGTGATTGTGAAACTCCATTCCTTCTAGTGCATTTCTCTGTCCTATGTGACCCAATTGTGTCTCCTACAGGCGCAATTCTGTGCATGTTTGCATTATTCATCCAAAATCCCTGCAATGTGTCTCTCTCCTCTGCAGCTTGCACACAAAGGATAAAATAATTGCCCTATGTTTTGTGCATTCTCTTTGTGGCTTTGTTTGTTTGCATCCTCTCAGCCTCCTTGTTCGATTCTCTGCAGGAGCCCTTGCAATCACAACAATCAGCCTCTAATAACTAAACGGTTCTGGCTCTAACAATGAATACTATAGTTTTGTCTCAAATGCTCCCAGTCTGAAATCATAGTCCTCTGTAGCTATGTCTTCTCTCTCCAAACAAAATTTCTTATAAATTAAGGTAGGAACTTCTCTTTACTGTTAGATAAAACACAAATATGTAGATAATAAATGCAAGCCACAATATAATAAAAGAGAGAAAGATATGCTGTTACATTCTTCAATATGGTGGATTTTGATAAATATAAGGGAAACAAGGTCCGATACAAAAATTCGTACAACCACTTTATTAAGTAAACATGAGCTGACCTATTAATAACTTAACATCACTTATGATATGTGAGTTAAATATGTTGAGTAACTTTATTATGATGTAATATTACATTGTAACTCCTAATACTGAAGTCTATGACCATTATAATAGAATAACTGTATTGGTACATTAACCCCTATAAATCAACTGTCTGTTTTTTCTTTTATTTGTTTTGTCTTTGTACCTCCTAATGAACCATAAAATAAAACTCAGTCAGAAGTGCACCTTTTTGGCATTTATCATGATTATCAAAATTTAGTTACTATATGATCACTAAATGCATCTGATACTTTCAAATATGTTCATGGCCATATTGGTCGGTAATCTTACAAGCAAGATGAATATCTATCTGGCTTTCTAGGCTAAATTGGTATTTGTGACTTGAAGTTTTGAACTCTAGTTAAGGGACTGGGAAGGAGTGCAGTTGACATTGATGTTCTATTCCAAATGCTATGTTTTGACTGGCACTAGACAATTTTTTGTAATTTATTAGCATGGATTTTTATGATAAAAGAGATGAAATTCACTCCAAATTTAACTTGACTGCATATGTAGGAAGGCGAGCTTGTGAGTCTCCCGGTTCAACATTTGCGACAGAGACAAATTAGGAACTTCATTGTTTGTCTTATGGTTTCTCAAGTAAGTTATAGGCCATTCTATGGTTGATGGAGATGCATTTTATCATTAAGAGACTTGTTTCTACTCAAGTCAAACAATGTACTAAGATTGTCTTTATTGCTTTTCATACTATAGCAATCTTGTTAATATTTGGTCAACAAATGAACTTAGGCCACTTATACTGCTTTGAGAGGCTAGACCACTGGGGCTTCACAGGTCATAAGGGTGTCTACTTTCACGGTATGTGACCTTATGATGCAGAAGAATTGCCAGTGGCATTGGAGTCTTCCTACTTTTAGGTTGATTCTAGAAAAGAAGAGAAGGCCAGCTAGTGAAAACGAACGGATTGTATTTTATAAATGTCTCACCAAGCAAAACTAAAAAAGAACCCAAGCCCCACAAACGCCTCATCGAAATATAAAAGGTTGTTTTTGTAAGCCTTTGGTGGATTGGAAATGGAGAGATTTCAAATTGAGCTTGACAAACCGAGATAAATTTATATGTAGTTTTCTGTAAAGTAGATGCTATCCATTTAAGATGTATTGAGCTAATCCTTAAGACTTCTGTTACCAGGGTGTACCAATGCTAACTATGGGTGATGAATGTGGTCACACGAAAGGAGGCAACAACAACACTTACTGCCATGATAATTATGTATGGTTATAAGTAGTAGTAATTGGTTTTACTTCATTGGCTGGGTCTTTTTACCAATCTGTTGAAATTTTAATGCAATCAGATAGAAATCTTATACTTTCATGGATATGATCTGACATGATATTTTATGGTACAGGTCAATTATTTCCGTTGGGACAAGAAAGAAGAATCAAAGACGGGTTTTTTCAATTTCTGCTGTCTTATGGCCAATTTCCGAAGGTATTTAGTTATTTCCATTGATTACAGTTCAAAAAATTGAAACATTTTATGGCTAGAGTGTTGAGAAACCAAGATGCTTGTCGATAAGGGTTGATTTTCTTACTTGATAATTACTTGTGAATGTTTGTTGGTTTCTTACTAAATTTATATTCTCTTCATCAAGTGATTACCAAAAACATGAAGATCACAAAGTGACAAAGAACACAAGAATTAGGCTCCAAGCTAGGGCAAAACCCCACATGGCCAAACAAATCCTCTTCTTATAGAATCAGATCAAAGTGAAATTCCAAGACCGAGACTGCCGCAAAGACCCAAGTCATAGTCATAGTCATAGTCATAGTCAACAGAAGTCAATACTGGTCAAATCTCTGAAATCTGGTATCTTCTGAAATTTCGGGCACGCAGTAGCACAGAATCTGCCTCAGGAAACTCTTACGGGTGAACAGAAACTAGGGCAGAAAATAAGAAATTTTCTTCTTTGACTTCACTCTCTCTCTCTCTCCTTCCACTTTTGCTGATTTTCTTCTTGCACAGAAATTGAAGTGATGGGTGTATGAGTTAATGAGGTTGAACTGCCTTCTATTTCTACATGTCCAGGAGGTCGAATAGTTGCCTCTTCAGGCCGACTTGGCCAGAGAGGGCCGATTTGGTCTTGTGGAAGACAAATTGAATCTTTGACTGGAGACAAAAATAATTTTCTTTTCCTTATGAAGTCAAGTCCAAATGGAACTTTGAGTCAATTACATTGGTTTGACTCATAATAAATTCCCTTTTAACTCATTAAACCTTATAAGCATGAAGAACTTGCTTTGAGTACCTTATAAGCATGAAGAACTTGCTTTGAGTAAAAATAAAATAATAATAATAATAATAAATAAATACATTAATGATACATTGTATTACATTATGAAGACCGACACTACCAGACACTAGCAGCCTAGCCACATTTCCAACATAGAGAAGTTTTCATTAATCTTTTTCAGTTTCTTAATTTATAACTTGTTTTATTGAGAAGTTCTGATGTTGTTAATTCATTTCCATAAATACATTTCTTTTTGTTATATTTGTGCAAACATGTTCTTTGTTTTGACAGTGAATGCGAGTCGCTTGGATTGGAAGACTTCCCAACTGCTGAGCGGTTGCAGTGGCATGGTCACCAGCCTGAAACAGCAGATTGGTCTGAATCGAGTCGATTTGTTGCATTTACAATGGTATGGCTTTTCATTCTTCGCTCTTTATTTTCTAACGCTTGATGTGATGCTGCAATATAAACCCTTGTGGTTCAAATCATGTTACCTTTTGTTTTAGATTTATCTCTTTTTAGGAACAGTGACGACAACCTGGTAACTTTAAAGCCAATGTAATCGTCTCCATTTCTATTTATGCTCTTTTCATCCTTATGTGGGCTTTCAAAGTGAATATTGTCTTGACTCTTGTGCTTGTGAACAGGTTGACTCAATAAAAGGAGAACTTTATATTGCTTTTAATACTAGTCATCTTCCAGTCCTTGTCACTCTCCCTACACGGCCGGGTTTCAAATGGCAACCTCTTGTCGACACAAGCAAAGCTTCTCCGTATGATTTCCTTGCTGATGATCTACCAAATAGGTCTATAGCCATTGCGCAATATGCTCAATTTCTCAATGCCAATATTTATCCAGTGTCAAGTTACTCTTCTATAATTCTTGTGTTGTCTCCAGATGGAGACCCTTAAAGACATACAGTGTAGTTCTTAAAGACATACAGTGTAGTTCTCTAATAGTGTTCTAAATGACTTCTGTGACCACTTTTTAAATAATTTATTTAATGTAAGATATATGCATATCTTGGAGTTGAAAGTAATTATCCTTTCCATGGTTAGCGGGCAGATCCTTTATTGGTAGTTATGTGTGTATGGATCCTCCATAATATTGAATATCGCACATTTATATTTATAATCATCTTAGAAGGTATTTATTATCAAGAATAGAAATTGAAATATAAAATAATATAAAATATCTCTTATATTTATAATTATCTAAAAGTATACTTATTAATTCATAATTATTTAAAATTATAAAAATTAAAATATAAAAACAAAATATTAATATATTAAATGATAATTTAAATGAAATTTTAAAATTTTGATATATTAATAAAAAAACATTAGAAGTTAAAATAATAGTTAAGAAATAATGTAATTTAGACATTTGATTAATAGCAAAAAGCAAACAAATAAGATACTTTCGACAAAATTAATAAACTTGTTCAAACAAATTAAGAAGTATTAATATTCTGTGTGTTTAGGCTTTTAGCATCATTGGGCTTTGTGACCACTCCATTGGGAATATGGAATCTCAGCATGACTCTCTCACGAGTACGATAGGAATTTCAAATCTAAAACACCCTTCACATTTTTGCAATTTATTTGTTTTGATCATTTATCGTTAATGGGTAAATTACTTTTTGACGAGCAATTTGACTATCAAATTTCATCCCTACTTGCTAGTGTTATCTCAATTTTTCTCCCATTCTTCTTTGTGTCTCTTTCATAATTGATATTTTATGATTGTTTTATGCACAGAACTATATGCACATCATTCACCTATACAAAGAAGAAGCAGTTTTCTTTGTGTCTTTTTCATAATTGATATTTATGCTGTAAGGCATTCTTATTTGAAAACAAATCCCGTAACTACCACTGTGTCCATGTATGAGCCATTGGATCTAGATCAAATGTTAGACAATTGAAATGTTTTAGGCCATTAGATCCATAAGTAAATAGTTTTATATATATTTTTTATAATGTTTTCTTTTTTCTTTTTTCTTTTTAATAAGTTAGATTGAATTTAGGTTTTGGTAACTTTAAGTTAAAATGTTGTTATTAAAAATTTGTTATATTTTTATATGTAAATGTAAATAGTTTTATATAATAGTTTTATATATGTTTTAATAAGTTAAATTGAATTTAGGTAATAATATAAAATAATAATAAACTATAAAAACAGCCCATGGTATTGACCCATGGTATTCATGTGGAATATAGTTTATTTAAAAGGGGGAATTAAGATGGCCTAGATTTATCTCAACCCTGCATCTACTAAGAGCCAAGAGGGATCAAATGTCTTGATATGCAATCCTCTTTTAAAGTGAAAAGAGAATTGATCTCTCTCATAATTAATATATATCTAAACTAACTATTTAATAAAATTATTTTTAATTGTTTATAACCATTATTCTTTTAAAATTTTAAATTAATAAAATGTATCTTAAGTTTCATACATCTAAATGTACATAGTTTTTCTCATTTTTTCTTGTTTTATATTATTTTTGTTATACCTATTTTATTATTCCAAAAATACATGGTTCGTTTTGTTATATATTATTTATGTTACAATTTTTTTATTATTCATGAGTAGTATTTCTTAATATATAAAAATTGAATTTTTTTAAATTTCCAAATTATTTCACAGGATGAGCAATAATGATGAATGTTCATAATTTTCATTTCCTAATTAACACTAAATTTACCTTTAATTAATTAATTGTAATAGTTTGTAAGTAACTACATACATACTTTTTAGATTTTTTTGTTAATGAATATCAAATTTCTTATATACATATCTTTAATTACCTAATTGTGGCTAAAAAACTTACATGTTTTTTACTTTATAATCATAAACTAATTTCACACTATATGATGTCAAACTTACTCAATTTTTTATTCTGAAATTTTAAACAAAGTTTTTCACTACATAATTTTAGTTTTTATAAATTTTTTATTTTTCAATTCCAAACAAAACTTACAAAAGAAAAAACCCACTCAATCCTTACTATAGATTATAGTTTTACAAAATTGACACTATGTGATTAACAATAGAGTAAGTTGAGACAACCCTAAAGGGTTTTTTGTACATGTTTTATCATAACATTTCCCTCTATCCAATATATATTGTAGAGTCTTCTGAAGAGAGAGTGTATTCTAGTATATAACCTCATCCACAATCAAAGAAAATGGCTAGGGATTTCACAAGTTATTAGTTTGTAACCTAATCCACAATCAAAGAAAATGGCGAGGGATGTCATAAGTTATCATTCACACAGTGATTTATTGAATTTTTCGCTGAAATGGATCTTATTAGATGCATGGTGGCCAGAGACATTAAAAATTTCAAAATAGATATTGAAGTTCTCAATTGAAATGGATCATATTAGATGCATGGTGGCTAGAGACACTAAAAAATTTAAAATAGATATATGTTATGACATCCATATTGTATACAAACCATCCAAATTTCCCATCTTATACAACAATTTCTAACAATACTTTCAATTTACTCCAATTTTTGAAACCCACACCCATGCTAGGGAGATCACATTGTAAAATCAGATTTTGTCGTGGTCTTTTTAAAGGGTCCATAAACAAAACAGACAATGAGAAAGTCAATATTGTGGTATAATAACTAATTTTTAAATCATTGTAACAAATAAACATCACATTAGCGCTCAAAATATATATAATGCTATAAGGATCTGAGGTGATAACAAAGTTTTGAATCATGATAACTAGGTGATAACCAAAACTAAGTTTTAGCCACAAGAAAAAAATCACAACAACTCACAGAATAAATTGATATTACAAATGCACTAATGTTTGTGACACATTTGTAGGTGTTTCCATTCATAAATTTCTTACTCCTTTTGTCTCGAGATTGCTAGATAATGGTGAAACAAATACAGTGCTAATCCAAGTGATCTAGAGAGGTATTCACGGCCAGCTTGGAAAATCAAGCATCAAGATGCTTCTAATTTTCAATGAAGTAGTCTTCAAAAGTTCCTAGCTCTATTTTAATTACATAAATGTATTGAAAACCAACTGATAGTATTTACTTCAGTTGTTTTATTTGGATGTGTCGCAAGCTAGTATTTGACTATACAAGTTGTGCAACAAATTATTATGTAATGATTATGACAAGAAGTTTTTAAATTATTTTTCTTTAGCTATATCTTATCAGTTTAGTATGTTTTCAATGAAGAAGATGCTTCAGAGTTTAAGAACTATATCTTAGATCTGAGAATGTGATTCTATTAAAATTTATGAAACAAATTCTTTTTTTACAAATTGTATGTTTAAATATGTGATTTTGGAAGTGATGATGGCTTCTTTAGACACTTGATTAGTATTGTGGAAGAACTTTGATTATATCATTAAGGATTGTGGTTAGTTCATGTAGCAGTTGCATTACTTATAACATATTTTCATATCCTTTGTATAAGCTATTGTATATACAGTTCTAACACATTTCCCTCCATCCAATATGTATTGTAGAGTCTTCTGAAGAGAGAGTGTATTCTAGTTTATAACTTGATCCACAATCAAAGAAAATGGCTAGGGATTTCACAAGTTATTAGTTTGTAACCTGATCCACAGTCAAAGAAAATGGCTACGGATGTCACAATTTATCATTCACACAGTGATTTATTGAAGTTTTTAGCTGAAATGGATCCTATTAGATGCATGGTGGCCAGAGACACTAAAAAATTCAAAAATAGATATTGAAGTTCTGAGTTGAAATGGATCATATTAGATGCATGGTGGCTAGACACTAAAAAAATTAAAATAGATATCTGTTGTGACATCCATATTGTCTACAAACCATCCAAATTTCCCATCATATACAACAATTTCTAACAATAACCGCTCAACTTACTCTCCAATTTTTGAAACCCCCACCCATGTTTGGGAGATCACAGTGTAAAATCAAAATTTCCCTTGGTCTTTTTAAAGGGTTCATAAACAAAACAGACAATGAAAAAGTCAATATTGTGGTATAATAACTTATTTTTAAATCATTGTGACAAAAAAAAATCACATTAGCTAACAAAATATATCTAATGTTATAAGGATCTAAGGTGATAACAAAGTTTTGAATCATGATAACTAGGTGATAACCAAAACTAAGTTTTAGCCACAAGAAAAAAATCACAACAACTCAGAATAAATTGATATTGCAAATGAATTGATGTTGTGACACGTCTATAGGTCTTTCCATTCATAAATTTCTTACTCATTTTGTCTTGAGATTGCTAGATAATGGTGAAACAAATATAGTGCTAATCCAAGTGATCCAGAGAGGTATTCCTGGCTAGCTTGGAAAACCAAGTATGAAGATGCTTCTAATTTTCAATGAAGTAGTCTTCAAAAGTTCCTAGCTCTATTTTAATTACATAAATGTATTGAAAACCAACTGATAGTATTTACTTTAGTTGTTTTATTTGGACGTGTTGCAAGCTGATATTTATGGCTATACAAGTTGTGCATCAAATTATTATGTAACGATTGTGCCAAGAAGTTTTTAAATTATTGCTCTTTAGCTATATCTTTTCAGTTTAGTATGTTTTCAATCAAGAAGATGCTTCATAGTTTAAGAACTATATGTTAGATTTGAGCACGTGATTCTATTAAAATTTATGAAACAAATTCATTTTTTATAACTTGTATGTTTAAATATGTGATTTTGGAAGTGATGATGGCTTCTTTAAACACTTGATTAGTATTGTGGAAGAACTTTGATTATATCAGTAAGGACTGTTAGTAGTTCATGTAGCAGTTGCATTGCTTATAACATATTTTCATATCCTTTGTATAAGCTATTGTATATGCAGTTCTAACACATTTTCCTTAGACTTTACCTATATGGTGAGTATTCATGTAGCAATTGCATTACTTATAACATATTTTTATACCCTCTGTATAAGCTATTGTATCTACAATTCTAACACATTTCCCCCAAGTGTTACCTATATGGTGAATATTCTTCTCATTTGGTGTCACATGGAAATTCCAATACCAAAACTCTTTTACATTGTCGCTCACATTATACGAAAGTCTATCTTGATAAGGTTTCCTACATATATTATCCCAACATGCAAGTTCATCATTCTCATGTTATTGAATCCTAATTTTTTAATGCCTCCATAAACTTTTGCTTAATGTTTTGTACATTATTGTTTTCATTAACATCAACCGATTTGATGTAGGTCTTTTTCCAACAACACCTGTCAATAATTCCCTACTAGCACTTATGCCATATTGAGATTGATATTTTGCAATATTTCTAGGGGTTGATGTCATATTTCTTGATACTAACTCATTTACCTTCACCTCTTTGGAATTCAAATGCCCAATAATTGAACTATATTTCTTAGATATTTGTGCTTTCAAAATATATTTGAGAGTTAAACTTGTGGTATGATAGATATACCTTGAAAAAGATTTTGATCACCTAATTTACTTTATCTTGAACTGTTCATTCATGAATTAGTGGCCTCATTTCTTCAATTTTAGTTGATTCTATATTATCTAGAAAATTTTCGTCAAATACAATTTCTTGCAACTTCTGATTAATGTCCATGTTTTTCTACATGTGTTACGATCTTGTTGCAGGTAAGATGTTTTCCCTACATAAAAAATATATATAAATTTTTAATTTTTAATTTGAACTTGACATGTACGTTGAAAAAAATTAAAATATTAAAAGGGTGACTTCATTTGTGTGGTCAATATTCTTATTGACAAGTTCCTCTACATCTCCCATTTCCTCCTCATTTCCAAGTGCATCCACATCTATTTCAAGTTCTCGATTTTTTACCTATCTATTATCCCTTTTTATTTTTTAATGATTAATTAAGATTAACATTTGTCTGTTGTCATGAGGAGATTTTTTATTTTTCATCTCAATTACCTTTTATAACTCCAGGAGGTTCTTAATATTTCCTTTTTTATATATAAATGAAACTCAATTATATATTTAAAAAGATGATTAGGTAAGAGAATTTTAGGATTATAATTTTTTTAATTTTATTTTTTGTCCAAGTTGACAATGTGAATGCTTATTTACCTAAAGCTAGCTCCCATGTTCAATACCTCTCAATGGGGTTTGAATATAATAAGTAATGGAAATTGAATTACATATGAAACAAATAATTATACGTAAAAAAATCAATTCTATATATTATAGTAGTTATCGCTTGAGTAATCTTTCAATTTGACATTCAATTCTTTATTAATAAAGTTGTTTTACTTAGTAGGGAGTACAATAATTTTGTAATCAAATAATAGGATAAAGCATATTCACAAGATAATTTATTTGAAGGAATATATGTGTGTAAAATATTTTAATAAGAAACTAGATTTGTAATTATAAAATATAAAACTATAACTTAAATTTGTGAAATTACTTTGTATTTTTTTTCTTATGTATATAGAGAAAGACTAAACCAAGTTTGGAGTTTCGAAAATAAACCATAACATGAATAACAATATCTCCTTCCAAAAATGTCTCCATATTAAAATGACATTCACTTTCTTATATACCAAGACTATTGTTCTTCATATACAATTTCTGACAAGCATGCAATTGGCGCTCGGATATGTAGATGAACTTAGAGTAAAATATATTTCTATTAATCAAAATTCTCTTTGTTTAAATTCTCTTTCTGTTAATATATTGTACTTGAATGTATTTAAAATATCGTATTTGAGTTACATGCTCATTTCATGCTTATTTCGGATGATTATTAATCACCAAAGGATTTTCACCCCAATTTCCTATTTCAATATCTATAACAAATGTTTTGTATATGTGAACAGATTATGTTGGTTTACATATATGTTTTCACCCACAATTTTCTATTTCAATATCTATTACAAATTTTCTAGTTGATAACTCTTATAATCAATATCTTTGAAGCCTCCACGACCTGCTTCTATGGAAGCAAAATTTGCCTTTCATTCCTTCACGATGACTCCTTCTCTGCAACAACTTATTTCATTATGTTGGTTTACATATATGTTTTCACCCACAATTTCCTATTTAAATATCTATAGCAAAATTTTCTGGTTGATAACTCTTATAATCAATATCTTTGAAACTTCCACGACCTGCATCCATGTAAGCAAAATTTTCCTTTCATTCCTTAACGATGGCTCCTTCTCTACAACAACTTATTTCTTCTAGGCTACTCTTTCCTATGCTATTGCCTTGAGGCATTTCTTTTGCAACATATGGTGCAATTGCTATTTTATGATTGTTTTATGCACAGAACTATATGTACATCATTCACCTATACAAAGAAGCTACCAAGTGGTGATTCACCTATACAAAGAAGCAGTGACATGTTACCAAGTGGTTCTTGTTTAAAATGAGTTAGTGATAAAATTTGATGTTGATTCTGATTCATCAAATTTATAATAATAATTATACATTTTTATTATACTAATTTTTAAGAATAATTTGTATATGTATTTGAATTTTACATTTACAAAATTTACATAAAATCAATTTAAAAAATAAATTATAAAAAGAAATTATAAAATGTTATCATATAATGTTAATTTTCAGTTAATAAATAATTATAAATTATAATTTTAAAACAATAAGGTAATAATTGATTGGACTCAACAATTGAGAATATAGTTCATGGTTACAAAAACAAAACCTTAAATTATTATTATTATTATTATTAAAACAATAAAATTATATAATCAAAATATATTTTCATTTAAATGAAAATAAAAATAATAAAATATATATTAAATATGCCAATATAAATTATATTATAAAATAAATTTTAATATAAATTATAAATAAGTTTTTTTTTTATATTTTTAAGAAAAAAGAAAAGAGACTTGGTAGTTGTATCAATGGTGAGCACAAGATTTGAACCAAAGTCGTTTATTGACATTTGCAAGGTAACATTTACTTTTAGGTTTCCATACTTCGTGCATAACTCTCAAATTTGATATTTTGTGTCTAATTATGTGGTGGGAGCATGAAAAAAAATGCATGGATTACAGATAATGCCTCGTCTTGAGGCCATGGGTGTTATATGTGCTTTAAATGGGCCTTGGACATTGTTGTATTTTAAATGGGTTTAAGTTCTAGATTATGATAATACTATTTTTTGTTGTTGGCTTTGCTAACAAATAGGTATATCTATGATTAGTGTTGAATGGTGTTGTCATTGATGCCAACATCAGTCATTGTGCTCTTAATATTCATCTAAGTTTGCATTGATTAGAAGCCTTTAAATGACAAGAAACCCTATAAGCCCCATGTTAAGGAAAATAGATGTAAAGGATAGTTACACTGATCACAAGACCATCCTTATTTGTTTTTCCTTGTCATGTTGATTCCAATGATAAATTGCATGCCATTGGTTTATCTCGGTTTGGGAGATACGCTTGATCAAAGATTGAAGCCCCTTTTGGTCAAAGTCCCCAAAATGAGATGATGTGGCAGCTCATCGTTGGCCAGAAATTGCTCAAGTCATGAGGCCAAGGAGGACTTCTTATTTAAGGATTTAATTAAATATTTTGAGGTCAAAAGAAAATTTATTAAGGACAAAAGTATTCAAAAAAAAAAAAATGTAAAGTTGGTCCTGAAATCGATTGGGTTTTTTTGGCTCCAAATTAAAAGTTTGAAAATTCAAAATTTAATTTTATTTTCCCTCCTTGATCAAGTCAGGTCCGTGAAAGAACCCCTCCTCCACATCTATAAATTAAGGATAAGTCTCTCCACAAATGAAAATAATTAACTCGTGTGTCCTCTAACATTTCTTTCTAAGTTCCAGCCTAAAGTAGTTTTACGGATCTAGAGAAAAGGTCAAATATTTGAATTTTTTTGGGGGCTTAACGTTTATTTTTTGTTATGATATCACTGGGGTTCTTTGAGAATTTCTAAGGCCATTAGGCCATATTTGTTTGAGACAGATTCAAGTGGTTTTTTTGGGGCCAGTTGGCCCTTTCATCTATAAATTTTTTCCCCTCCAAGGGCTTCATTCTATGATGCAAAGTCAATGATTTGTTGATGTAGCTTTATATATTTTTGGCCTTCTGAGATCACAAAGTTTCTAAGATCAATGCATATTATTGGATGATTTGCTTGCATATCTAATTTAGATTATTGGCGCAAACTAGGGAATTTAGTAAATACAATTCTCTATGACCTATTCGACCCCTTACCAATGGCAAACACCTAAGGTATTTTGAGGTTGTAACAGTGGTATTTTTCGACCCTCTAGGGAAAGAGTGTGAAACAGTAATCCAACATCATTTGTAGACTATTGAAGCTCTCCTTGAGGTTGATCAAGACCTTGATCCAAGGAATTAGTAAATGATTTTTTCATGTTTTATTCTGTGGAGGATTCAAGGACAAATCAAGAGGGTAATATGAAATTGTTTTGTAGCTTCTTGATAAAAAATAGTACTCAGACCTGAGATATGGGTTTGAATGCATCAATAAAAGTTATTTTGACCATCTGTATTTTAAAACATTCATAGGATTCCTTTTTTGTAACATATGAGATGAAAGACTTTTAGTGAAAGTAAGGACAAAAACGTAAGAGCATAAGGAAGAAATCTTTAGGCATCTTAACGTACAACAGTGACTTTCTCTGCTTCAACACACCTAAGGTATGATACATACCCAAACCTGCGGTATGATGGTTCAGTTGTGTTTTTGTTATTATTTAAATTTGTCATCATACAAAGACATGTCTTGAAGTTTGGGATATTATCTAAAGTATATATATCAGTTGAGAATAATTTGAGAAATCTTGTATCTAAGATATAATTGAATGAACATACATATGTTATTGGACTAGTCTGAGAAAATGTATTACTAGGATTTCATCTCATCTTAGCAGAGAGGTAAATGATTGAAAGCAATATTTGTGCTAATAAGTTTTACTGATGGATAGAAAGGTTTGGTCACAATGTAAAGTTTGAGGCAAATTATGTATGTTGCAATAAGTTTAGACTAATGCCATGCCTTAGTTTTTGTAGTAAGTAGAGCTAATTATTGAACTATAGTTTTCTTGGTTGAGTCTTATACGCATTATTGTTGTAACTTGAGAGTATTGAAGGATGTGCTATTGAACTAGATGATATTGCAACTATGGTTAAAGTTAAGTGCTTTGCTAAAGCTAGGGTTTGACTGCAAAATTATTTATGTAGGATCTGACAGTTATGATATGATGAGCTAGGGTTCTCATATTGAGTAATGATATTCATTTTTCTAAGATGATTGGGTTGAATGGTCTGATGAAAAGTTTGTTGAGTTTGATACTATTTATGATTTTGGCTTGGTAACTGGATATCATTCGTATAGAAGTAGATTTTTTTGTTGAGCAGAAGTTGTGTTGCAGTTCGTTAATTGAACATAGGTGGATTCAGTCTAAAAATTGTGAAATTTGATCCACCGAATTGAAGGTCAGAGCTTTCAGGGAAAGTGGTGGCTTGCTTAGCAGGGTGGTGCAAGGTGGAGAGTGGAGTCTCCTTCAAGTCAGAGCCCGAGAACACTTCTAGGCAGAAGGGTGTTGTTAGGGAAGATTGGAGCCTGTGTAAGGTGTTGGAGCATCCTTTTTGATAAAGTTGATAAAACTAGGACGTTTGAGCATCTTTCCAGTTGGAGTTGGTAAACTAGGGCGTTAGAGCTTCCTTCCAGTTGGAGTTGGTAAACTAGGGTGTTGGAGCATCATTTCAGTTGGAGCTGATAAATTAGGGGGTTGGAGCCTCTTTCTAGTTGTAGTTGGAGAATCTTGGAAGTTAGAGCTTCCTATTGATGTAATATTTAGAGACCTCTATTAAGAATACTTTAGTGGTTTTTCTCCTAGAAGGGTTTGCACCTAAAAATCTTGTATTTATTGTCTTAGATGTTGTGCATTGTTGAATGTGGTGTTGTTATATGTTCATGTGATGTGATGCTAACTTATGTTTTTAATCTAATTCTTATGATAATCAATGCTTTTTTAAGTAAAAATTAATTGATTGAAGTGAAATATTGATTCACCCACATCTCAGTATTTCCAAAAATTGGTATAAGAGTAGTTTCATTTAGTTTCATCTTAATAACTTGAAGGAAGATCTTAGAAGTGCAGAGATGGGAAAGTCAAAGAAGCACACATCCCAATGATCAAATGAAGTCCTTAGTACTCCAGTATTCTCTAAATCTATTATAACTAATGCAAAGAGTCAAGTTAGTTATCTAGCTCCGAAGTTCGATGAAGCCAAATATGAAACATGGGAATCTAGAATGGAAGCCTATTTGAAAGCTCATGGAAGTGATGTTTGGCACGCTATTGTTCTTGGAGACACATCTATTAATGAATCTAGAAGATACAATACAAAAGCAATGAATGTCATTCTAAGAGCTCGTCCAAACCCTGTAAAGAAAAAGTAGATCAATTCTCATCAGCCAAAAGTCTTTGGAAGAAGCTCCATGATCTCTAATCAAAGAAGCATGCAGACGATGACGATGATGATTGTGATTTAGATGAAGTAGATGAAGAAGAAGTAGTCGACATGGAGGTAGAATTAATCAACGACTTATGGGATCTTAACAAAGAAAGGAAGTGAAATCAAATACTTGGAAAATAAGTTTCCCTTCTAAGACTTTAAGTGTAGGAAGATTAAAAGAAAGAGAAAAACTTGACAAGCCAATTAGAGGAATCTATTCATAAGTGCATAATAGAAGTCTGTCAAATGAAAAAGGAGCTTGATGCATCTCTAGAATAAATAAACAAGATCAAGGAATGGCAGAAGGAAAATTTGTAGGATTTCAAAAAGAAGGATCGTATCATTAATGAAAATGACAAAGAAGTTTCTCAGTTGAAGATGAAGGCAAAATAAGCTCGTAAATCTCCAAGAAATTAAGGCACAAGCTCCAAGCTCCCATAGAGCCATATTCCTGAAAACGTTGATAGAAAAATAGTTCAAAGGACAAGTAAAATTGAAGGACAAAATAAGGTTGAAAATGTTTTTGCTCCAATTAGTAATGTTCAACAAAGGGTTGTACCTCCTAAAGAGAATGTCTTCAGAATATCTTCAGGACAAGACACTGACTCATCAAAGTGCGCTAATATGTTTAATTGTTAACTATTTCTCATGTACTAACTTTGGGCGTAAGGCTATGGATTGCAAAGCTTATGATACGGATGATTATTATGTTAATTTTCAATATTTCTCTATCATGTATTAGTTACTTAAGCCCAAATTAGATTTTCATTAACAGTGTATTGAGATCTATGCAATATAATAACTATAAATTGCAGCTGAATATATAACAATGCATGCAACAACAAAGAATACAATATCACAACCATGAGATAGAGATTGGTCCAAGACCAGGGAAAAACCCCATTATGGGGGAAACCCTTTCAAATCTTCTTCTTTTATAGATTGTCTTAAAAATATTTCAGTAGAGAATACAATGAGCCCAATACATGTATACAACGGAAAATAAACAGATCTGATTTGTGGGTTGGAAAATCTAAAATTGAAAGACACGAAACCAATGGAACACCAATACCAAGTGATCTCAACTGCCCAAATCTAGATCTGGATCTAGAATATTGTCGATGACTATTCTGATGTGTTTATGACTGCGTGACAAAAGAGTGATGGCGTCGTGCAAGCAACTCACTGAGATCCAAAATAAATTTGCCCATAAATTCTTTGAGGCACGCCCTTAACATGCCCAACTCGCGGCTTTGGGGCTCTAAGCAGCTATCACAGAGTTCTAAGCCTGTGGCTTAGGGTCTGCAAACCGTAGAACCCTAGCCACGCCCTTAAGCTACCTAGCCAACGACCTTACTAGTTGAGTCACGACCTCAATAAGCCTAGCCCACGAATTTGGCCTAGCAAAGCCACTACCTCAACTCTACATGCACGCGATACTGGCCCAAAATACCCAGATCTGAAATTTTCCTCTGACTGTGTTACTGATCCATTGTGTGAGCCTCTTGCGATGTACATGTGCAAGCCAAAAATAGAAAATATGACCAATAACCAAAACAAATGAAGAAGATCTCATGAACGAATGTGTGCAAATGAACTTGGGGTTGCTTCTATTTATAACTTTGTGAGAGACTACTTGGTGCTTTGACCGAATCAACATGCGGTTAGGCCGACCCATAAAATAATAAAATAAATCATAACTTAACTTCCGCTTAACCGATTGAGACGATCTATAGGTCTATTTTGATCCTCTTGAAAAGAGGAATCTAATTAACTTATTATTCTAATCATCTTAGATGTCCAATGTGGAATTTGACCCTAGTTGCAAAAATTAACACTCCCTGTCAACTAGGAGGAATTGCACTTAGCAATCACTGTTGTAGATCTCTGCATCAAGATGTCATCACGGCTCAACTCAATCTGCTGAAAATTTCTGAAGAACAAATTTTCTCCATCATTTTCATTGGGCCAAAATCTCATTCTTCTCTTATTGGATCATTATCATCGATTGAGATTTTCTCTTCTCATCTCTTCGACTGTTTCCATGCAAAAAAAAATCAAAACTAAATTAAAATGCAAAAATAAAATCCAAATACCAAATATGGAATTAAAACATATCTAATCAAATTTAGTTAAATAAATAATTTAAAAATCAGAGCTTCTTATTGATACATGTGGTGATATAATTTGTCAAGGAGAACATATATGAATGCACCTCCACTCAATAGAGGTTGTGGGAAAATGAAAATGTCGAAAATTAAACTCAGAAAATTATTTTTGTTTAAAAAATTGGAGTTTTATTTTCTGTTGAATTTTATACCTATTAAATGATCAAATTTGAAAATGAAACTACTTCAGAAGTTTTCTTCACAATTTTATCTATCCAATGAGTCAGCATGGGCCTCATTTCGCCAAGTAAAATTCAATTTATGAACTTTAAAAGTTGAGGAATCAAAACTCCCGGAACTCTAGAAATTTTGTTGCCCAAGTTCAAAATCAAATTTTTTTAATTAAAATCTAATTCTAAATTATATTACAATTATTAATTAATTAATACTAATTAATTATAACTATATCATTAAACTTAATTAATGATAAATTAATTTTTTTCAAAATTGAATAAATTAAAAAAATTATTAATTTTATAATTAATTAAAATATTATTATATTAATATTATAATTATATTATATAAAAATTATAATTAATATATAAATATCATAATATTAATATTATATTATATTATAATTAAAAATTGTATAATACAAAACTAAAATAACATTTACCTATGCAAAATAGAGTGGGAAGAGTAATGGATTGGGAAGGTGGAAGTCAACGTAGGATGGAATGACAAGGATGAGGTGCTAGGAGGGATAAGGTGAAGTGAGGGGGAGGTCATGGTGTGTGAGTTGGGAGGCATAAAGAGTTACGGCAAAAATTTTATATTAAAATTTTTAAACTTTGTTGCATCATTTCCAAATCGCACATTGCAAGTTTTTAATTGAGGTGTTTAAAAATTATGCGATGGGGTTATTTCAATTTTTAATTATTGGATTGCAAATTTAGATGGAATTTATTTATTTATTTATTTATTTATTTTTTTTTTTTTTTTTTTTTTTTTTTTTTTGTAGATTGTAGTGTTTGGAAGGAAGATAAGGGAGGTATAGAAGAAGAAGAAGAAGTTATTTTAACGTTTATGAGGCTAAATATAACCTAGGGGACAGATTGCTTCTTTATTTGGCTCTTGTACTCTGCCTTTTTCCTGTGTATTTTCACAATAAGCTCGCCCAGCTTCTCCACAAAGCCCTTGTTGAATAGGATATCCCAGGAGCTAGCTGCCAAAATATTTGGATACCTTTCCCTGATGTCTTTGAAGGCCTCACATTCTAAAATGAAATGTTTTTTTGTTTCCACTTTTCTGGAAGAGCAAAAATTACACTCTTTCTTCCCACACTTCTTTTGGCCTTTTTCCAACGCCCTCTTTCATAACAGAGTTGATGCGAATTAGTTCTTAATTGTGCGATAAGAATTTTGGCTCTCCACGAAATATGGGCCCCTACGTACGTTTTTTGTTGATGATTATGAGAGTAGTTAAACTCTTCAATATAATACTTTTTTCTTTCCTAACTCTTTCCCCCAAGTACATTTGTGAAACTTATCCATAAAAAAATCTTTTATCTCTTTACTGCTTTCGGGGCACATGTTCAATAAAATGCCACATTTACTAAACCATTTGTTATTTTGTCGCATCCAAGTTTTCTTTCTTGTGCACAATATGTCATTAAACACAACCTTAGGCCATCTTCCCTCTTCCATTTGCTCAATTTTTTTAAAATACCTTATGACTTGTATCATAGCCATTGCTTCAATAGGAGCCGCCCCTGTTTCACTTAACAAGATAGCATATGGAACTGCACTTTTAATTTTGAATTTGTTTGTGATCAAATGCTTCTGAATTTTCTCAATTTGCTTCCACTGGTTGTTGGATGTACTACTGACCCACAGTTCACAACCGTAGAGAATCACCAGAATCACTAGTGGGGCTCATGTGAAATTAAAAGTTTTACAAAATGAGCTATAGCCACTTTGTAATTTTGAGATTCTGGAGTTGGGAATTTGTTTTAAAATAATAAATTGGAGTAAATTACTGAAATCCGAAACACGTTTTTCAACTATCGTACAGTTTAGCTGAATAGTTTTTTAGGATTGTTAGTGAAAAAATAAAAATTAGTAAAAATTAACTAAGAGTTAATATTTATAATGAATAACTATTTTAATTGCGAAAATTAAAATACTATACACTTTATACATTTTTTAACTCTTGTAACAAAAATGATCAAACTTCAAAGGAGTACCATTTACAAACTGGTTGATCAAATGATGCGAAGCAAGTATCGATGGAAAGCTTGTTAAAAAACAAATTCAATGAAATGATCGCAATGGAAATCTGATGAAAATGGAAAAATGGAAAAATTGTAGCACAATTAACTTAATGAAAATCATAAAAGGTGATTAGCCGAAAATTAATAGACAAGGTCCCCATTATTTGAAGTATTATTCAAAAAATGGTGGGTGTTGGGTTTTCCTACAATAATGACGACACATGGGAGAAGAACCAGTTATCTCTGATTGAAGATAATGAACTATAATTTATCCAAAGGTTAAAAATAATGGAGTTCATGAAATCATTTAAGAGTAAAACATTTCCAGTCCCACATAAATAAATTAAGCAATATGAGTTTGTAAAGATAAGTATTTAAAACAGACTCGAGTAAAAGTGATGAATCCAAATTTAGGAAAAAATTGTTTTAAAACTTCCTCATATGAAAAATAGAATAAGGTAGAGATAGGAGTTTTTGATAAAGCATGTATCCATTTTATGATTGGTCTCTCACATCACTTCGCTTCTAGCGAGCTTGAACAGTAGCATGAAGAATTTGTCTTTTATGCCATACAAGCCTACTCTCGCTGCCAACGAGTGTCCATAGCCCCGATGGGTTCACTTGTATTTCCCATGCTTCCTCTTTTAATCACTCTTTTGATAAGCGCATTTGCAAGATTTTAGTTTATGATGTATTTTAGTAAAAGAGGTGGGATGGTAATTGAGATTTATGTTTAATGGACATAATACTTTCATAATGTTGACTCCTAATCCTTTCCCTACAACTATCAATCGTAGACTTTTATGTGGAGGGGTGGGAAGGATTCATTGTGCTAAAATCAAATCAGTTATTTCCTTGAAAAAGTAAACTCAATCACTTAGAAAGGATGTGTGTTCCTCCATGAAAAATGTTTAAAGTAAGATGGTTTTATGGTACCATAAGGATGTGTCTTTAATGATAAATGAAATTCAATGAAATAGATAGAGTTGAAAGATTCCACATGTATGTTAATCGTTGTTAGGTAAGAAAAATGTCATTTGCATAAATCATGGCAGAGTCACCAAAGTCAAAATTAAACCGAAAACAAAAGGAAAAGAATTCCTAAACTAAAGTAAGAACATAAATAAGCAAACAAAAACAAAAATGAAGAAGGCGAAAGATAAAAGAAAAATCGAAGTTTAAAAGATAAACTCCAACAAGACTATTTATACAAATGTCTCAACAAAAGAGATAAAATAAAATAAGAATATGTATTTTCCTTCCTATGTTGAGAAATTTTTTTTATCTTGCAGAGTTATAAGAGATGAGGTTCTCAAAATGGGGAAGGAATAGCAGTTATGAGGTAAAATTCAGCCCAAATGAAAAGGTCTTTGCCTGCTGCAAATTTTCCTCCTTCAAGACATGATCCAAGTGGCTCCAGACACCCACAAGAGACCAAGAGGGCTCAGAAATGTTCAAAATTCAATGTGGTCAGATTGCTCTTGAACCAGATTCATATTTTGGTGATCGTCATCCTGATTCCAACGGTGCGAACAGATCTCCAATCTGAGCCTGTATGAGGAGTTAGAGCAAGTCAAAGTTGGACTTGGGCCAGGATTAAGTGTCCCACAATTTCACTGCCAACCATAATGAAACCCAGCACCTGATAATGAGTTAAATTGTGGCCTCTTTAAATCATCCAATAATGCTTATATTGGAAAAATTTGAAAATATTCATTTTTTTTAAACCATATATATATATATATATATATATATATATATATATATATATATATATGTTAGCGAGGGGGGTGGCGGATGGTGGGGTTGGTGACTTTCCACTCCATTTAATATATATATATATTAAATGGAGTGGAAAGTCACCAACCCCACTACCCGCCACTCTCACCCCCCCGCCAACAACCATATCATGTTATTTTTATACCAAGTTGGGGTGTCAGGCCATGACTCCTGCCACACCCTCGGCCCACAGACCAATGGTCATGGCATTAAATATAGGTCGGAAGGAATTGAACCCACTCGGCCACGTAGGTCGGCCCAATCCACGGGAAGCCCAACCACATAAAATAACATGTCTACCTTTGTACTATATCCATCTATATAAACCATCGGAGGCAACATGGAAAACGGGATCGGCGGGTGTTGAACCCGCCTGGGCCACGTGGCCAGGCCCCCAAGCGAGCAATCCCCTAAAAAAAAACAAATTGCGCCAATTTTAAATTCGGTTAAAACAATGTGCTAAGTATGGAGTGGGTGGGGTTTGAACCCGACCCACCTCCACATCATCCGCTTAATTTAGCCACTAGGCCAACGATCACGGATTCATTAAATCCATCAGTGCTATATTACGTAACTTCTAGCCATTTGCACAAGAGGAGTCAAAGACCGATGCAAATATCCAGAATAATATTTTTTATTGCAGGTGAGGAACCATGAGCGTCCAGAGGGGCGGAACCTTGCCCAGGGAATCTTGAGGGGCATCAAAAATATTCCTCGAGGTCCTGAACTTGCCAAAGTCATTTTTTGGCAAATTTTATGTCGATTTTATACCTCTCAGCGACAAGAACTCAATGGAGATGTCCGTTTCAGCAGCGGAGCTTCCCATTTTTCGGCCATTTTCCATATTGGAGTGACAGTGTCAGATTCCCAAGTGTGGATTGTCGATTTTATACCTCTCGACGCCACGAATTTGATGGTGCAGCCAAATTCAGCAGTTGAGCCTCCACTTCTTCAGCCAACTTAAGGGGTCGAGGTATATGCAGTATTGATGTCATGTGCATCTTTTATCAGTTGATGTGAGATGTAATATGTTGTTTTAGATCCTTGCTTGATGTATGTCGCAGGATCTATGTTTCTACTTCATGCGAGATGTATTCGCCATGGATTTTTATGATCCCTATGTAACCTTGTTGAAGGGATCCTCATCATTACCTTGTGTGAGATTATGTCATGTTGATAGGAGGCTTATTGTGAGTAAGGGTTCCTGTAGCAAAACGCCTCGTGGAGAAACAAGCCACTCATGTTGAGGCAATATGTCCTTGCATGACAGAAAACATAGTTCGTGTACATCATCACCATTTCCAGCTCTATATGAAGCGGCTTACCCCATTTTCACACCGGGCCCAGAGACATAGCACACACTGGGTGAAATTCATTATCAACGTCTCGTGTTCTTATGTTGTTTATTTTTGTCTTGTTTCCTCTTGCTTAAAGCATGCATGTATGTTCTTTTAATGCTCTTTTAAGTGAATTTTTAACCACATCACATAAGTAAAGCATCATGGGTAAATTTGATAGTTGATGGACCCGGATCAAGACAAAACTTGCATAAAAGCATCTTAACCATTTCCTCATAAAATAAATTCTTAAAGAAATAGACTAGAGGTCCAGAAACTCCCCAATTTAGCTGATTCAATGAGGGTCATTATTGTTTCTCTTAAAAATTTCAAGCAAACTGAACAAAATATAATGAACTTCAAAAATGGTCTGGAAGAGGTGTGAAAGATTCATGAAGACCTGTAAAGACAAAGTTCAAGATCAGTAAAAACTAAAGGCAAAATTGAAACCAAAAGTGAAATAATGAAAATAAATAAAAGTGGGCACATGAAACTTACCATTGGAGAATTGCATTTAATCTTGCCTGAAAGGTATCATTTTCTCCAACAAAATAACTTCTTCCTTCAATTAGAATTAAAAGCATGAAGAAGTTTTGTTGACCTAAAATCATGATTTATTAAATGTAAAGTAAAACAAGCAGCAAACTGTAAGAAATAAATGTTTCATGTTCAAGGAATTGGAAATAAATCAAATCCATAAGAAATGAGAATGAAGATATGCTTCTTTATGAATTGCAACGTTGAATGTTCTATTTGCTTCTTCCATTCTGAATTTATATCAGCCCCAAAATACTGAAGTTGATTCAAAATCCCAAATTATATAGCAATTATGTATATGAAGAGGACTTGAATCTTTATATGATAATTATGGAGCGAAATTCGTAATAAAAAAAGATTAAAATATGAATTAATCATTGGTCCATTACTTTTACCTGTTCCAAATTCCTTATTAGTGAAGCAGATTGCTGAGAACGGTAAAAAAAGTCCATGTTCATACACCATGAAGAATGTATATCCCTTTTTATAGAAAGTCATCTCTATGAATGAATACTTGGATTTGGGAAAATTATGATTGAAACATATCCACGTTTTCGACGACCATGATAACATGAAAATAGCATATATATTCAAAAGTTAATCATACAAGACTTCATGTATAAATAGTGAAATATCATAATGAATTGATCAGGGACCTGCAAAGATTCTTAACCAGATATTCTGAAGTTCTAAGTTTCTGAGAGAAACAAAGCAAAAAGTAAGAGCTCAAGTTCTCCAAAAGTCTTAATGGACAAAACTTCGATAAATAAAATTATTTCTTTATACTGTTTCTAACAACACTTGTTTTCTGAAGTTTAATGAAATTTCACCTCCGATATAAGAAGTCTCGATATTTAAAATATTAAGGGCAACGAGACCTTGGAACAAAAACAGGCTTTGTGTAAATTTTACAAACAAAACTTACAATATTGATATATAATGTAGTGATATTACCTTTCTAATGCATTAAACATTCACATCTTTTGTAAAAGTTTATAAAGTAGATGTGATGACTTTGGTTCTGATAATTTGAAGTTTTGTAAAAAATGATTGCAAAGGCATTTACATTTATCTGTAAAATTTGTTTCACGAAAAGAAATTCTAATACGAAAGACATATATTTAAATTATAAATCACAAAATTCTTAAATCTAACATTTAAATAGTATTTTGCTTAATCGATTAAATTACAATAACTAATTCTTTTATATTTAAAATAATAAAATAATATATATTAATAAAATATCAAATAAAAAAAATTAATAAAAAATATAATCCACCAACAAATTAATTAAATTATAATAAATAAATCAAAACCATATATTAATAATAAATATATCATCGAAAAAAATAAAAATTTAAAAATATATATATGTGTGTAACACTTCAATAATGTCGTGAGAGTGGATCAGCTTATGGTATAAGTTGATTAGCTTGTGATAGTTATATCTTTTATATTGTAAGTTAATAAAATATTATATATTAAAAAATTATTAAATGATAATTTTTTTAAAATAAATATTTTCTAAATGTAAATATATTTATTTATTTAAATTAAAATATAATTAATATCTTATTAAAGTATTATATATTAATAACTAAAAAATATTAAATGACTTTTTTTAAAAATAAATAATTTTTAATTATAAATATATTTACTTTATTTAAGTTCGAATATAATTAATATATTATTAAATAAAAATATTATATATTAATAATAATAAAAAATGATGATGGTTATTGTATAGAAGAATCAATATTTCATTTTCTTAAATATAAATCAAAAATTATTATTTTTTAAATATTTATAAATATATTTTAAAAATTTTAGTTTTTTACATATTTAATAAATATATATATTTTAAAATTTTTATTTAATTTATATATAAATAAATAATAATTTAATATTTAAATTTTATCAACATTTTGAATCTTAATGGGGATCCATCTTCGGGACTATATTCGAATGAATGATTTCATTGGGATTCGAAATGTCAACAACTTTCTTATAACACTCGGATAATCTAAATCATTTTTTTCCAAATGATAACAACATGAGCTTGAAAATCAATATTAATATTTAAATTTTATTCAAATATTTTATAACAAAATGAAACATGATATTTACCATCCACAAGTATATATAAAACTTAAAATTTAAAATTTATTTAAACATTTCACTCTAAACTAATTATGGATCATAGAAACCAAAATTCAACCGCTCCCTGCAAGATTTAACCTTTACTTCCCGTTGTGCCCATATAAAACTTGTGATCTTCCATTTGCGGGCGCAGGTCCCACTGCCTTGCCACATCATCAATAGCCCTCCTGTGGCCTTTTTTCGCCCATTTCAGTGTTAATTATTTCCGCTAAACCCACTTCCGCTTCTGCCATCATGCCTCCAGCTTTGCTCCACATCAATGCATCTGACGACTCATAATCTATTTCACACCTCCACCTTCCGAAGGTTAATTCCAGGGGGGGTCCGAAATGACCAGTTTCTAATTCCGCCTCCGGTGCTAATTGGCAGCTTGTAGTGATTTCGCAACCCTCGCCCCTCCACACCCCCAGCCAATACCACAAACCAACCATGCCCCCCTTCGAAATCAAGTTCCGGTTTGCAATTCAAAACACAGCATGGGCTTTTGGGTGGAACATGCAATATGGTTTATCTAGTTTGCTTAGGATAACCTCTGCTAAAGAGTTCAACACGCACAACACAATTGGATATTCCACAACGGGAAGTGGAAATCATGAGAATTAGAGAGGTGAGGTTTTCAAACATCATGTGGAATCATATGATGAAGGCCGGACTGCTCACTTGTTCTCAGCCACTTCTCGCCACTCCTTTGAAGATTTTGGAATTTGGCCTCCCTAACCAACTGTTTTGTTTCTTTTTACTGCTAGATAGTGATGTTTTGCAGGTAAAATCGAGATTTTACCCAATTTTGTTTTGATTTTTCTGTTGCAAGAGTGATTGCTTGATGCACACTCTGATAGTTTGTTAGGATATTTTGGTTTTTACCCATGTGGGTCGATCATGACGAAATATTCAATCGTAAACCCTTAAGGAGAACTCTATATGTAGTGATTTCTAAGATGAAAGAAGGGTTCTAGAATTTTGAAGAATTTTGCTGTAGTTTTGTATGATTGTGCTCCCTGTGCTCTTAGATACATATTTGGGAGAGTTGTTTGAAGTTAATATGATGCAGAGTTGTTATTTGGATTCGAGATGGAGCAATGAGTAGTATGGATCTGTTTCCTTCTGTTATCGGTAATCTCCTTTTTATGTGTAATCATATTTCATGCTATGCTGCTTTGATGGTATGTGTAATATAGTTGTTGTTATTCATGAATTCGTGTTTGTATAACGCTCAGGTGTTAACATTCATGTATTAAGCTCACTGCACTCCCCTAATTCACGCTCCACGAACCTCCGTTGTCGTCCATATCTCATTCATATTTGTTTCCTTTGAGTTCATAGGTGACAAATTCTTAATCCTCTTAAGCCTATCTCTTGTGGTTTCCTTCTCCGTTATTTCTCAATGTCTCTGCATATTTTTAAAGTTTCTGCTCATTGTTTTATATTTGGCCCATTTAAAATCCATCAAGCTTCATAGCCCCCTGAGCCCTCTCACAAGTATACGGAATTCACATGAATCAAGCTCAAATGGTCTTCTCCATTCTTGAATCACCAAAACCATTATTCCTTTTACCCATATTCTGTCAGATGCATTTATGCTATTGTCCACATTTAACCTCTGATTTTAAGATGTCCTAGGCACTGATTTATTACAACTCAAGGCTATCCCTAAGAGCTACAACAAATCACAGAAACCAAAATTCAAATATTGAAACCCTACTCGATAGGACCATAAAGCCATGGCCACTAAAATTCATCATTTTGAATGACAAATTTGCAAATCTCAAAGATGAAATCAAATCTTTCCTTTTTAAAGAGATGCCTCCATCATTCCTTCTTTCATTAAAATTGAGCATCCCTTTAATATTTCTAGAACCAGCGAGTGTTTTTTTAGCGCTATCCTTGAGTTTATTCGATTTGATATCTCCAGAATTAGGAAATGTCTCGATCTTAATTCTCTAAAGTTGCTTTCTTGGCTTTTGGAACCTTCAAATTTGATTTCCGCAGACTTGTGGATGAGGATCGATGCTCGCTCTTCGTTGAAATCCCTTCGAAGATATTTGGAAGAAAAACATTTGTCAAAATTGCTAAGACTGAGTTTGCTATCTTGGCATTCGGAACTTTCAAATTTGGTTTTCGCGGACCTGTGGACAAGGATCGATGCCCGCTCTTCGTTGAAATCCCTTCAAAGATATTTGAAATAAAAACATTTGTCAAAATTTCTAAAACTTTCGAAGAATTCCTCTCTGATGAGAGAGGTTTTTGTTTCTTCCATTAGTAGAGTAGCGGGAGATCAAATCCCACTCTCTGCTCCACTCTCTGCTCCAGGATTCTCGGCGCTTATCATCGTATAGAAACTGTAGGTGAAAATCCTGCCTCTGCTCGCAATTCAGATGTTCTGGGATTTCTTATTCCTCCTCATCTGGATCACCAAGTCCTAGCTCGAATGGCGTTCTAGTGAGGTCAAATCTTTCCATGGCCGCTAAGTCGAATTCACTCGGCTCCCTTCATGTTGTTCCCGCTCCTGCTCAACGTTCCTCTAATATCGAGGTTTCAGTTTCTTCCAATAGCAGATTTGTTGGAGATCAATTCTCCACTCTCCGCGTCTGGATTCTTGACACTTCTCAACCTGCAGAAAATGAATTTGAAAAGCCTGCCTTTGCTCGCAATTCAAATTTTCTGGGCTTTCTTATTCCTCCTCATCAGGATCACCAAGGTCTGAGCTCGAATGGAATTCCAGTGAGGTCAGATCTTGTCGTGGTTGTTGAGTCTGATTCGATCGACTCCCTTTTTGCTGTTAGCATTGATCTCACTCCAGCGCTGACTCTCCTAGATTTTTTCAAGCTTCCATAGGGTCTCTTGGCGTTCTTTTCTCCCCCTCTCTCGCTCCGATCAAAGGTGTTGAGCCCGCACCTTCCTCCTGTAACGATCACCTTCTCATGAGATCCTCGAGCCTTCTATCCCTTGTGTTCCGGTATTGTGATACCCATTAGAAAACACTGTGAGGTTATCCTGAGAAAAGAAATCCCCCCTGAGCAACCCTAGAAAACCAGAGTTTGAGGACCAAAGAACCTTTAACAATAACAAGGATATTATTGTTTTGAAAGCTGACATAGGAGGTGTTGTGATTTTAAATAGAGAAGATTACAGGAGGAAAATGTTAGATCACTTATATAATAGAAGGAGCTACAAGAAACTGAATAAAATTCTCCTAAAAAAAGTTTCTAAAATTGTTGCTCTAGCCATATCTCTCTTAGTAAGAAGTTTATTGATAATAACCTTCTTACCTCTAGGATTTATGGTCTTCCTAAAACCCATAAAGAAGGCCACCCCCTAAGGCCCATAGTTAATACCATAGGTGGTTTGACTTATCTTCTTGCTAAATTTTTAGCCAGTAAGCTTAAACCTCTTCTATAGTTCGTACTGAATCTTTTATCAAAGATTCATCCTCGTTTGTTAATGAGTTAAAGGGCGTAAGAATGGATCCTGATGATAAGCTAGTAAGTTTTGATGTGGTCTCTTTATACACTAATATCCCCGTCAATGAGGCTATTAATGTCATCAATCGCATTACCGATCCAAATACTGCCCATTTAGTCAAAATTAATCTACCTCACCTCTACTTTCTTTAGTTTCGAAGGGGAATTCTAAGAACATACCTATGGTGTGGCCATGGGTTCCCCCCTATCCCCTGTAGTGGTTAATATTTTCATGGAAGACTTTGAATCCAAAGCCCTTTGCTTAGCTCTTTTCTAGCCAAAAATCTGGAAAAGGTTTGTAGATGTAACTTGTGTCGTCTGGCCTCGTGGCAAAGGAAAGTTGGATCTTTTTTCCAACATCTAAATATTCAATCTTGTTCCATAAATTTCACTATGGAATGTGAAGTTAATGGTAGTATTCCGTTCCTCAACGTTCTTGTTTCAAGAAGAGATGATGGTTCTTTCTCCCGTCAATTTTTTTGGAAGAAAACTCACGCGGAGCAATATCTTCACGTGAGCTCACATCATTTCCCTGCTCACAAATTGGGTGTCCTTAGCACCTTAGCCACCAAAATGTTGAGAATCTCTAATGAATCCCACCTTGAAGGAGAAAAAACCCCCCTCTTGAATCTCTTTAATAGGAATGGTTATAGTAGATTCCAGGGCCTTAAAGCTTTTATTAAAGTAGAAAAAGGTCCTAGAAATAAAAAGAGTCAAATGAATGGTCTTGCAGAGTGTGGCTTCATTATATTCAAGGAACCACTTATAAGATTGCTAGGATCCTTAAAAAGCATAAGGTTTCTTCGACTTAACACTATTTGTAGCTCTCTTAGATCGGCTAAAAACCCTATGAACCCCAAAGATGAAAAAGGTGGTTACATCATTCCCTTCTCCTATGGGACTCCATACATTGGTGAAACTAGTCGGTCAATAATTCAAAGGATTTGTGAACATGTTTCCAACATTAAGCATGGAATATCTCGCCCCTTTGTCTTAGCAGAACGTGTAGAAAATTCTACCCATCACATCTACATTGAAGATGCTAAGGTTATTGCTAGGATTGACCATTTTCATCACCGTAAGTTAAGGGATGCTTTAGAAATTGAAAAAAAACATGTCAATCTTAATAGAGATGATGGTTGGAGTATTAGCAGGTGTTGGATCCCTTACCTATATTCCTAGATGTCGATTTATTTCTATTAATTTGTTTTATGCCCCTTCCTCTTTCACTATTTTCATTCTATGTTTTATTAATAATATTGTTTCATATTAATTTTCATTTTAAATAATTTTATTAATTACAAATTTTATTGTCATTATATTCAAAGACAAATATTATAAATTATGAACCTTAAGGATAAATAATTTTAATACTTTTTCTCCTTTTGAACTTAGACTAATTCTTTCTGGTTTTAATAAAAAATTTAATAACAAAATCCTTTGAATTAAAAATTATAATAACAAATAATAATAAAATATAATTAAATTAAAATTAAAATTAAAATTAAATATAAAAAAATTAAATTAAAATATAATAGAAATATAAAAAAATTTAAAATTAAAATTTAATAAAATTAATTAATTTTCCTTCATTGTCAAACTAGTTGTTATGTTCTAACAACTAGTTTGTCTTTCTCTACATCTATTTAAGCGTAATGACTGGATTTGATCTCTCATCTCGCCTTGAAGATGAACCACACTGGTTGGTTCGAAACGCGTCGACAAATTTTTATTTCATGTAATTATCACTGAAAGATCTCTGTAAAATAAATATGGATCACATAAGCCAAAATTCAAACATTTTATATCATATTGTTTAGAATTTATTCAAATATATTAAATAAGGTATCATAGAAAAAGTATAAAATACAATTTTTATTTTAATTATAATTTAGATTTGAACATACTAATTTAAGGGACCACGGATCATTTTTCTAAAAATTTAGCTAAAAAAAACATAAAAAATATTTTAAAACTCTACAAGACCTTAAAACAATTATTCAAATTTCTCAATGATTATTTGAATTCATTGGTGGACCATTGGTAGATGCATTAAATCCAAGTTGGAAGAACACAATACTAATACATATCATTTTCAAAATCATCCTTTGTTGAACCCGCTTATAAATCCAACCACCTCATACTCTTTGACCAAGCTAAAACCCTTGCCCATGCTCCCTTCCATTCCACCTAGATCATCCACTAAGCCCTCAAAATGATAACTTTAATCATAAGATGGCTACAAGTTAAGTCATTCTTGGAAGTCTCTCATTCAAATGCTTAATATTTAAGAGCAAACCCTCCCCCCTCATTAATTTCTCAAATTAATTTCCTCTTTAGCTTCCCTTGCCCCGCTTTCCAAGAATTGATTTCATATCATTTCAAAAAAGCCCAAAGAAATTTAACTCTTATGCTATGTCCCTTGTACCTCCAAGGATTGTCATTGCTATGAGACATTTATGTTAGTGAATCATTTTTCTCACATTTAACCTCTTGATAATTTTTTAGAAGATATATAGAAACTTAAATTTTGAATGTAATTTATTATCCAGATATTTTACTTGATTATTGCCTTCCCCATTTCCCTATTCCGATGAATGTTTATTTACATCTCTTTATGCAATTCCTAAAATATTTTAACTATTTTATTCCATAATAACAACCAAAAATTATAACATCGTTTTAAAATTTTAAAATATACTTAATTTCCCCAAAATATTAAATAACCCAAAAAAAACATACAAAATTCTTGAACCATATTCATATTTTGACTAACTCCAAGACCTGATTAATTTTCTTTTTCATCAAGTTATACATGTCATCATGGCATGTACATCTTATCATAATTACGTGTGATTTAGTGGTACCTTTTAACCGTTTTTTTCCATGTCATCATGGTGTTTTTAAAATTCCATATCGCTGAAATATAAAGGTTGTAGGTGTACTTCCATAAGATGGGAAATGGGTCGTTGGTTAAAATTAAATGGGTGTTTTATTTTCTAAAATATGGATTATGTGGTTGGGAAACATGTGGGGGCTTTCACTTGTAATTTGATGATGTTGCTTGCGTTGATCGTTATTAGTAATGATATAGATGCCCTTACATATGGTTGAGAATTGTTGATGTAGATAACATCCTTCCAAGGGAGGTGATTGGATGTATTAATAATATGTTGTGGTTGGCATTTGTTCTGAGAAACTATGAGAATGGTTGATGGTGTAGATAACATCCTCTCGATTGGATATAATAATAATATGTTGTGGTTAGTATTTGTTGTGAGAGGTTTCAGTTGTTGGATGTTATATGTAAGAAGGGTAGTTTGGATATTATATGTAAGAAGGGTAGTTGAAAATTAAAAATAGTTATATTATTGGTAAATATGATCGGAATGGTTTATTTTAATTTTATTATTATTATTATTAAAGATTTTTGTGATTCATAATTTAGATAAATGTCTTTTATATTAATCACATCATTAGGAGTTTGTCGACGTTTCGAACTATCTAATGTGGTTTATCTTTAACACAAGGTGAAAAAATATGATTAATCTTAATGAATAAATAGTTAGGATGCATCATTTCTAGAGATAACCGTTGAAACTAGCCATTAAAAACTAGTCATTGCAAACTATTCGCTAATTTAGTTCAAAAAATGAATTAATATATGGTTTTTATTCATTAAAAATCTTTATACACTTATTATTAGGGTTAATAGTTAATTGTTTTGAAATGTAAAAACCAATTTCATAAGAAAATATAAAAGCTAAAACCTAATAAAAAAATTGAATAGAATAGGGTGTTTTAATATTATAATATGTTAATATAAATCATTATAATAGGTAATTCATAATATATAATTATAAAAGTTTATAACAAACATTTATTTATAAATCAAGACTATAAATCATAAGATAAAATAAAAAGAAACTAAGAGGAAATAAGGCAGGACACAAATAAGACAAAGAAAAACTAAAAAGAAGAATAGAGGACAATAAATACATGGACCAAATCAAAAACACAGGAGGGAAAAATCATTTAGAGAGAGATAGAGTCCAGCTCTTACTCAATTTCCACTGATCATCCCTATTGAGATTCTTAGCATGCCTCTCAATATCAATGGCTTCCCTAAGCTTCCTATGGTGGAAGTGACCCACCCAGCTAGCAAGGACTTTGGAATCTTCAATGCAGACATGGTGACATGTTTGTTCCGCATGCTCAACAAGAGCAGAAGTGTGGGATCGATTGTGTCTGATGTCTGCCACATGCTCCTGGATTCTCTATCTAATAGACCGACCTGTTTCCCCAATATAGAGAGTACCACAAGAATAAGGAACCAAATAAACACTCTTCATGTCCTTAGGGTTAATAGGGTATTTTACGGAACCAAGCAAGTTTCTAATAGTACATGGAGGCTTGAAATAAGAGGAGACATTATTCCGTTTCAGGACATGAGCAATTTTGTCCGAATTCCCCTGGATAAATGGTAGATGAACTTTCGAGATAGGATCATCTCGAGAAAATTTATCTTTTAACCCTTTATAGGCTTTTTGAAATGCCTTAAGGCCCTGAACCATTATTCTCAAACACTTCAAGAAGATGGGATTTCTCAGCCTCTAAGTGGTTGTCATCATATATTCTTAAAGCACGGGTAGCAAGAGTGCAAAGAACACCAAATTTCCGAGCAAGAAAATGATGAGAACTAGCATGGAGATACTGTTTTGTGTGAGTTTTCTTGCGAAAAACTTGGTGGGAAATGGAACCATCCTCCCTTATATATAAAAGAATATCCAAGAAAGGTAGGCAACCATCCACCTCCACTTCCATCGTGAATTTAATGGAATGGCAGATTGGGAGTTTAGGTTCCTAAGAAACTGATCTAACTTTTCGCTACCATGGGGCCAGATGACACAAGTGCCATCCATGAACTTGTTCCATTTCCTAGGGTGAAATTGAGTTGAGGCTAAGGCCTTATATTCAAAATCTTCCATAGATAAGTTAGCAACAATAAGGGTCGGGATTTGGTCCAAGTACTTATTCCTCCTCTGAAGACACTTTTTTACATGAGCATATGTCTCAATTTGACCCATCGATGTCGATTCCTACATCCCCCACCAATACTTTGCATTCTTACATGGGGGGGACACAAGATTATATTGCTCCTAACCAAATCTTGCACACTATTGAACCTTCACACAAATCCCCTATTAACTGTGGTGATATGCAATCCTCCCTGCACACGACCTATGATGTCCATCCACCTCCCCTTTTCATGCACTCTAGAAATAAACCACTCTTTGAGCCCTTGGACCGTGCACACCATCTCTCGTCCTCCCTGATTCGCTTCTCCCACCACACTGTCGATCCACTTCCCCCACCATCCCCTCATAATTATGTTGGCAGTGACATTGGATTTCTTCTCTTGAACCCTGCAATGGAAATTACTAATCTCACTTTGCATAAGGGTAAATTCCAAGATTCCTCACCTGTTATTAGCCCAAACCTGGTTAAAAACATCAATACTTTTTGCGGGGGGTGGAAGGGTTGCAGAAATTTTTGGATTCAGTTGTTTTGTTCAATGTGCCTATATTTGACACTTCTTCTTTAGGAGCCCTTGGAGAAAATGTGCCCTCAAGGAATGGGACATGATGAATATCATATCTTTTAAAATTCATGGCCTAGGGGGCACCACGAAAAAAATTGTCCCTGTGACACCTGATAAACTTCGTTCATCCCTTCATCATCCTTATTCAGGAAACCATGGTAGATGTTGAACGATCCATTACATATTTTCATTCCATTTTCCTATCTTGGTGTATTTGTGTCGTTGATTCATGTGGTGTTTCGAGGGGTTTAGTGGAATTATGGTATCCATACTGGGAAAACTTTAAGGCACATAATTTTTTTTTTGAGATATTTCTCTCTGGACATATTTGGGGCATGGAGGAGCGAACACACATTTGAAATATATATGCACAATATGAAGGTAGGCAATTATTCTAGGGTAGGGTGGAGGCCTTAGACTTGGTAAATATTGGCTCTATAATACTTGCGTGTGATTATAATGCCATATTAAACGGGGAAGAGGTTTGCGCCACAAGATTTCGTGATGATCCCCTGGCTACAATATTGACTACCCTTTTTTATGAGAACCATTTAAACG
Source organism: Pinus albicaulis (assembly GCA_034641835.2). Classification (NCBI taxonomy): domain Eukaryota; kingdom Viridiplantae; phylum Streptophyta; class Pinopsida; order Pinales; family Pinaceae; genus Pinus; species Pinus albicaulis. The sequence goes on along the minus strand of CM076579.1, from coordinate 277,247,682 downwards.
ATCCTATCAATCCACTTTCATTACACTTGTGTAAAAGGTCTCTCCTCCCTCCTCCTTCTCTAATTTTTGGCTAATCTCATTATGCAACATTATTTATAACCTCATCTCAAAGGTTATTGCGGAGTAGGTCAAAGATGTTCTTTCAATACACATTTCCAAGGAACAGTTCGGTTTCCTTCACAACAAATTTATCCACGATGCAATTTCCATTGCATAGGAATGTGTACATACCATTCAAACAAAAAATTTAGAGCTGTTGGTGATGAAGGTTGATTTACAGTGGGGTTATGACTATGTGGATTGGGCATTTATCAGGATTATTCTTCAAAATATTGGTCTAACAATACAAATCACTGAGTGGATTATGGCATGTGTGACACATGTAGGGCTTGCGGTTCTCATAAATGGGTACCCCACTGAGTTTTTCTGATCAGGTTGTGGCTTGTGACAAGGTTGTTCGCTATCACCCATCCTTTTCATTCTTGTCATGGATGGGGTAAGTAGAAAGATTAATATGGGAAGAACAAGTGGAGATTTCAGGGGATTGCAGATGAACGATGAGGTTAGTATCACAAACATATTTCTTGTTGATGATATTCTGACCTTTAGTATGATGTCTAGATCTCAATATGAGACATTATATCACATATTCCATCATTTTGGAAAGGCACCTTATTTAATTGAAAATGGACTCAAGTCAATACTTATATATTCAACTGGTAGCCTCTCTGAGATTCAACACATTGCTGAGATGTTTGGGGTCACCTAAAAACCACTACATGATGGATTCACCTACTTGGAGTATAGGTTGAAACCAAACAACCATCGTGTGCAGGATTGGACTTGGATTTTGCACAAATTCTGAAAAAAAAATTAAGTGATGGACTCACCGGTGGCTCTCCCTCAGTGAAAAATTTACATTGAATCAATCGGTACTCCAACATTTGGCCATATACTGGACGCATCTTTTTTTCCTCCTTGCATGCATTATTTCTAAGATATAGTCATTTTTGGCTCGTCTTTTGTGGATTGGACCGGAGGGGAAGCAAAAATACCATCTGATTAAGTGGGAAACTATCACCTACCCCAGAGACCTGGGTGGATGGGGTATACTCAACACTAAAGTTTTTGGGAGTTCATTACTTATTAAGTCCATGTGGCAGGCAATTTTTGGCAAGGGAATTTGGAAAAAGATCATAAATGGAAAATACCTCAAAGGAAAATCAACCTCAGATTGGATTCGCAAGGGGGAAATTAGAATTAGAAGAGGCTATTTCATATGTGTAGTGTCCCTTCTTAGTGAGATAGCTTTGATGACACTTAGAGATGGTGATTTGATATAATGATATAATATAATGTATGAAAGACTTATGTACATGCTTATATGCTATGACCTGGTTTAGGTCACTTGGTTGTTGTGTGCTTATGATAATATCTATGGTTGCGTACACAAGAATTGATTTTGGTTAAGAGCATATTAGCAATGTTTTCTCTTTTGGTATCTTATTTTGGACATAGGTGTATGACATGAATGGTGATTCATAATTGAGACATAGATCCATGGATGATCATGGTTAGATGGAACATATGGTTAATTATGATTTATGGATGATACATAATTTGTATGATTATATGTGCATAATATCGTACTAAGCATGATGTGGCAGGGGACTTGGTCATTGCCAACAAGGATGCTCAAGCTATAAATGACTGTGGAAGTCATTTCTCCAAAACCAAAATGAATGTGGAAGTCATGCACAATATTTGGTAAAATTTGAATAAGTCAATTATGAAATTCATTTGATTTATTTGATCAATGAGTTTGTGATGTGTGCAGGTCTTGGAAGAAGACCTTACCAACGAACCATCAGATGGGTATGAGCTCACAATCAGTACCTTAAGGTGAAGTGCGGAGTTTCAAAGCAAAGTAGATGAGAAGCCATGGAAATTAGGGCGCGGAGTCCTAAATTCATGAAATATAAAGACGTGGAGTCTTGGATATATAATAAAAGGATTAGGGCGCGGAGTCCTAAATCCATGAAATATAAAGACGTGGAGTCTTGAATCTATAATGAAATGTTTGGGGCGTGGAGTCCTGAATATTTAAAAAGATCAAGGTGTGGAATCTTGGATCTTTAAAGTAGATCAGGGCGTGGAGTCCTCAATCTACTAAGGCACAAAGATGCATACAATAGGGGTGCGGAATCCCTATTATCCAAAATACCACTCATGGGCAGCTCTCATATGAATTTCCTTAATAAGATCTCATTCCTAACAATTTTGGAGTGACTTTCTAAAAATAGAAAGTCATGTCTACTATTTCAAGTATGACTTTCCAAAAATAGTAAATCACCTCCAATCAATGGGTAAACATGTATACTTGAAGGAAAATCACTTAACTTATGATTAATCAATTGTAATAGTTCAATCTCGACTTAATCCTCAATATTATTAATATTATTATTATCTTTTATGAGACTATGATATTATTATTAAAAGGGAATTATATCTCCTCAATCACTTCACACCTCTCTCCTTCATGATTCTCATGACTCTATGTAACTCTCTCTATTTTAAATATTACATTACACTCTCTTTTATGCACTCATCAATGAATGGCATATTCCTCTTACACTCATTAAATATATGTCATAAAATATTCCTCTTACACTCATTAAATATATGTCATAAAATATTCCTCTTACACTCATTAAATATATGTCATAAAATATTCCTCTTACACTCACTTTAATGCATATGTTACACTCTCCTTAAATAAGGCATGCATACCTCTCCTTAATGGCATAAGTTACACTCCTCTAAATGGAATACAATGCATGCATATTAATCCTCCTTTATGACAAGAATTGTTGCTCCTCCTATATATGAGTCTCATGTATTCTCATTAGAGGGGAGGAGGGGGGGTAATGCCAAGAGTGGAAGAGACTTGAGGAATATTGTGAGAGGGAGAGATATGGAGAGTATTCAATTACTTCCAAAACAAATCTGAATTTCTTACGAATCTACTAAGTATCTATTGAGGTTGAACATGAGTGGTATTTAGAGGAAGTGAAAACTATACTCCTTAGTTTTCCTTGCATCTATCTCTCTACTATTGTATTTTGGTACTGTTTGTGAGCTTTTACAGCTCGAGAGTTCCAGGGGGAGGAGTTCTCCCTGGATATGGTTGGGTGGAAAACCGGATGGTTCAAATGAGTTGGTTAAGGGATCGAAGGTGGATCATATTCTCAACGATTGGAGCTGAATATCTCTTCAGGTATAATTTCCATTGTCCTAAAATTGTAATATAGCTTTGGCATAAAATAAAAAGTAGACATTTAAATTGTTGTAAGCATCTAATTTTGGTTTAGGCTTATGTTATCTAGAATATTATTGATTAGTTAAAAATGAAGACTAGATTAATCTATATGCATGGATGTTTAGATCTCAATATTGGAGTTATTATTGGTGTAGTTTATGGTACTAATCTTGGTATTGTAGCATTTGAAAAAGGAAAGCCAAATATTGTTGAAGGTAATTGCAATAAATTTATTCCAAAAGACTTGGGTAAGTATTTCATGATTTATGGTTTTGTTTCAAATAATTAATAGATGCATGTTTTATAAATGGTTTTAGGATAGTTTGCAAAGTGTTTGACAAAATCTGTGAATGAGTAATGTTATCAATTTATTTATGCATGAATAAGTGCTAACTTGTAGCTTACATCAGAAGTAAGAAAATGGACATGTATCCAAAATATACTTGGAGGAATTACAGAATCAACCCTTAAAAGAAAATGCAAAAACAATGGCAACTAAAATATAGTTTGGAAGATCAAATGCTTGAGGTAAGTTGGAGATAAATTTCAGTTATGGCTTATGTTTCATATTCTTATGAATAATTCAATGTTTTGTTATTCAAGTTGTTGTAATAGTACTATCAGAATTTTGAGAGAAAGCCTTAATGGTTGTAGCATTCAGGGCTGCCATGTGTTTGTCAAATTGTAACAATTGGTTCAAAAAGCTTGTCAAATCATATGAATTAGCTTGTGGATGGTAAAATGTTTTAAGGACTCATATGGTGGATTTAGAAATGTGTGATTTCAATGAGCATATCTTAGTGGCATAACTTTGGGTTGTTTTTCCTCATGTAGAGGTGTAGTTGTAAGTTCTCATTCCATATGTTTGACAAAAGTCATAAATGAAGTATGTAGGCTATAAATTTTGTTGTTTTCAAGAATCGCATTTCTGGGCGTTTTGAATTCGATTCAGCCCAACATCAGGGGGTATCCGTGCCTAATGGTCATGTAACCCCTAATTTCATTCCAAAAAAATACTTTTCAGAACCCAAATCGGAAATCTGGGCGATTTGGCAGATTGCTGCTCTGAGTTATGTGCGCCTGTTGTTGAGTCTTTGATGAAAAACTAAGATCATTTAGTCTATGTTTTAAGATGGAAACATTTACAGTTTAAATTATGAATTTTAGGAGATAAATATGTTGAAGAATAATCTTAAATTCATTGTTGCTAAGTATTTGACAAAATGCCTCAATGACTTTTAATTGCGTGCTTGCAAAGTGTTTGTCAAAAGGGCTGAATGAGTGTAGAGTGAATGTCTGCAAAGTGTTTGTCAAAAATCTTGAATGGCTGTAGCTTTTGTGCATATAAATTGTTAGTGTAAAATTATTAGTTACTCTTGTGTTTTTATGTTACTATAAATTTTAAATAAACTATTTAATGGGTGTAGCTTCCTATGTCTGCAAGTTTTTGGTATGAATGTGAAAATGAATTTAATAATTTGCTGAAGTGTGACTAAGACAGTTGTTTCTTGTATTATCTAAAGCTTTCAAAATAAAAAGGGCCTTTTGTTGGAAACAATTTTACAGTGACTAATTCTTTAGGATTTTGTGGGAATGAGTATTAGTGATTATGTGACATCTACTTCTCTATCTTACTGATGGTGGGTAAGGTGGGACCTTACAATATGGATGAGTTTTAAGAAGACAAAAAATTATTTCCTACAACATATCAATGGTCATTTGTTAGAGTAAATACTATTATTATTGGTAGGGATATTTTTGTTGGTCTATTAGAGGACATTTTGGAGGCACTACACCAAAGGGGAATTTTATGCTTCGAACAGCTGATTAGGGATTGGCATAGGGTACAACCGACTTGGAGGGAGGGAAAACAACTTGGATTGATGGTGAAGTTGGCACAAACATGGCATAATTACATAAACAGAATAAGAGGAGTAGGACTATGTCGACATCTGAGTGGGGACACCCTAACATGGGATAGTAGTCTTAAAAATGACATGGTGGTTGTAACGGATTGCTATCAGCATAGCATGCACATGGATAAAAAATATGCACCATGCCTATGGTTTCTATCAATTTGGAGATCAACAACACCTTTAAATGTCATACTTTTCTACTTTTTGTTATAGAGAAATTACATATTGACTTGGGATAATTTGTTCAAATGCGGTTTTCTAGGACCCATGTGTTGCGTCCTGTGTGGCGGGATAATGAAACAATAACACAACTCTTCATTCATTGCAACCTTTCATTACATATCTAGTTTGTGATTTTATCATCTTGCGGGTTAAATTTCAGAGTTGTTTTGTCCATCGAACTTTGTTTAAGATGGGGTGCCTTCGGGGTAGGGACTCAATCCTATATTCTGATGTTTACCTTCTAGGAGATTTGGAAGGCACACAACCACTGTATTTTCCATGGGGTTGATCAATGCCTACAAAATCAGTGCTAAGTTCTCTCATGGATGAAGCATATGGCACCGAGGAGACAACGCACGATAGACATGTCGAGACGCTTCACAAATCCTTGCATAAATCTGTTGGCTAGATTCTTTGATGGTGTTGCACAATAGGGCCATTGTGGATGTGGGGGATGATTGTGCATCAATGAACATTCAGGCTAAAAATTACACTAGAAGGGGGAGAGAAGTACAAACTCCAAGGAAGAGATGATATCCCTCTAGGGCTTACTGTGGTTTGAAAGGGATAAGGAGCTCCAAAATATTTATATCTATGGGGATACTAGTGAAAGTCATTGATAGTTTTTCTGGCATATCTTGTTTCAACCCTCCATAACTTTTGGGATGGAAGGATTGAATCAGGACTTTGCTTCGGAATTTCAGGAGTATCACTATGTTGCACATCTATAAAGAATCCAACAGGACTGTTGACACTCTTTTAAAGTTGGGATTGTGTGATCCAGAGGATTTCATTTTCTGTAGCTTTATTTCAGATGATATTGTGAGGGAGGAAGGCAGAATTTCTATTCCATAGTTGGGTGTGGATTTGTACATGGTTGATCTCTTCTCTTCACATATTTATGTTTTTGGGAAAATGAATTGTTTCATCATTTCCTATTTTAATCTCAAGGAAACTGGATTGGAAATGTGCTTATTTTGGAAGAGCCAATTTTCAAAACACTTGAATATTTTTCTGTGTTTATTTTTGTGCTTGTGGCTGAGGATGATAGCTCATATCAAATATGAACATTGATATATGTTTTCCAAATGTAACCATTTATCTAATATAATTCTAGTTAGATTTTTTCTTCTGAAATAAAACATTAAAAAAAAACAGTTATATATAACCTTAATTTAAATATGTATTTTTTTTTCTAAATTTGTCTACTTCTATTATATCATATAGATAAAAATTTTACAATCATCATCCTCTGGAGTTGGCAAGCCAATTCCGGTGGGAAATTTTGTTTCCCAAACAACAAAAAAGGGGCTGCCCCAGGTGAGGAAACCATCCCAAGAGATAAGTTCAAAAATTTTAGAATAAGCTGCCCATGTTGGGAAACCAACCTCATACATAACATGTTTAGACCACAACTAGAAAACAAGAAGCAACGAAGTAACAAGAAATTGACTAGAATTAGAAAGAAGAACCCATAATTTAGGCTTTTGGATTCTTATCATCCTAAACCGATGGTTGGAACGGCTCCTCCACAATTATGCACGCGTACTCAGACTCATCGTCCTCCAACTTGGACACCTAGGAATTTGACGAAGGAAAGAGTGTCATGTGGGCGTCCAGTGGAGGGGAGGACGCGGCATGAGCCTTGTATCAGTGCTAGTGCCATTCTCATCTGAGCTCGAGCTACAACTGCGTTCACGGTTCGAGGCCTGCTAAACCTGCAAGGCCACCATCTTGCGAGGGGAGAAGGGGGAGGCGGGAGAGATGGTGGAATTGCGGAGACGTTTCCTGGAGCAAAGACCGAAACCAGAAGCTTCAGTGGGAGGCTTAGGAAGGTGTAGTGACCGGCCGGCGGTGAGGCTAATTGGGTCCAAGACTTCCGTCTTTGCCCAGTCGACAGAGAGGTTCATGGTTCTGCCAGCAGTGGAAGGAATGGGAGGCCTGGAGGGGAGACCGCAACCACCGCCTCTGCAGAAATGCAGGTGGTGGCGATGGGGCATGGTGGTGGAACAAGAATGAAGCTGAGACGATGGTGGATGCACTGCGTTGCAGCAGGGAGATGAGGGAGCTGAGCAATGGAGCAGGGGCTTGGTGGAGGCGCAAGGAGCGACATAACTAAGCTAGAGGGAGACTAGAATTCTGGACTAGGCATCTGGGTGATATGATTTATGGGCCATGAATAGCGGCCAAGGCATGACATACGGAGTTAATCAGCGTAGGACAACATTAATGGCAGAGTGGAGCGAGGACATCATTGGGGAGCGATCGAGGGTGGTGAATAAAAGCCCCACACTCCAGGCTTTAAGCAGGATGGGGTGGCCATGTGCACCCGTGTGAGGAGGGCGGTTGTCCATCATCCGCGTGGCCAAGTGGCTCCCATAATTATTGCTAAATAACACCCGCATCCGGGGTTAATTTAAAGATGTTAAGAATTAAAAATATCATAAATTGATATTGAAATATCTAATTGTAACAAAAATATTTAAAGGCATTGAACACATTGTTACATTAAAATTAGGAAAAAATCTTAACTTAAATCTCTTAATAACATATCTAAAAATCTACTTGAAAGTAGAATGTTCGACCTTATTTTTCTATTTATATGACAATTTTAATATGATTTATAGATATACATTTATTTAAAAAAAAAAAATCCATAGTTTTCTAAGATCTTTCTAGTATATTTTCTAATGAAGCTTCTTTGTTTTAAAATTTTATAAAACATTCTTAGTATACACAAATCAAATTCCAAAGTAATTATGTCTTTTTTTCCTTTGTAATTAAATTTAATAATTAAAAAATATGTTATGTACAAGTGTCATATGAAATAAGTTATGGTTTTTTGGGCATGTGTTATTGATAAGGCATGGTATTTTCCCACAATATTGTAACAAATCCTATTTTTAAAATAAGAATTTCCATTATAAACTAGGGTGAATCTCCGTGGTTACATGTTTTTTTAAAATGTATATAGGTATAACTTTTTTAAGAGAAAAAAAACACTAGAATTATATTAAGAACAACATCAATACATAAACCATTCATGTATCCACCACGGTATCCATATGAAATTACATATAAAATTGATAGATTCTGAATAGTGTAATCAAAAGAGTCTAACCCATATTATCCAACCACAACTAGCCAAAAACATAATAGGGCTAACATTTACATAACAAGGTATTGTCCAAAAGCAAAAACCCCAAAAAAACAAAACAAAACAAAACAAAACATAATCCATGTGGATGAACTACAACTCATAATGAATCAAACTAGAGCGATCTCGCACTCTTCCATAATCTCAGCATTTAATGTTCTGAGATTGAAATGAAAAACACCAAGTGATGCCCCAAGCCCTCCTTGGAAAAACTATTAGGAACACAATTGAATTCCTTGTAAATGTGCGAGAAGGAGATACTAGAAAAAAGAATAATCAACCCCTCTATACACATAAGCCAGTTTGACAAGGAAGGAGGCAAGAATTTGTGCTTACAGTGACCCCATCGATTATTATATTTGAATCTCTAGACAAAAAACCAATCCAACTTGTGCATCCTTGCCACGTATAATGAACCCCAAAGGGCCAGTGTCGCAGCTCTTGAGTTTGTGCCCTCCCCACCAAATTAGAAAAATTGCAGCTATGTCTATGGGATAAAACACATTATTGTCCCACATCCAAAACTGCCTGGGATGCATCATACAAAAAATCGGCTGGGAACTCAATCTGAAATCAATTCCTCATAAACCCTGGAAGGCTTTATCAATATTTTTATCATGAAAAATAAAAACTTTAGGCAAACTAGAACTTTTTCATAAATCCTCGAGATATCCATGTGCCTCCCATAAAAAAAACAATAATGTTACTCGCCCTCCACACTTCCCAAAATATGAACAATGGAGTAAACTTAATATTTCCCTGTCTCTTAAGCCACCACTAAAGACACTCCTCAATAAAAGGGGAATGACTGAGACTGTGGAATCTGAAACCAATCCAAGATACACATCCACACAACAATCACAAAAGGACATTGTATGAAAAAAATTTAGACATTCTCCAACATCTCCCTATAGAATGAGTGCAAACCTAGACCCAAATACCGTCTTTTACATAAATTGTCTCAGTTAAGAATACAAATTTTCCAATTCAACCAAAAGAACAAAATAATTTTCAATGGAATATTCCAATTCCAAGCCTTCATGAACCAAAATATATCAGTCAAATGATGAGACACCCATGAGATGAATTATAAATATATGATACCACCACATTCCCTCTGCGTAGAGGACCATTCCATATTAAAACAAACCCATGATTCTTGCAAACTGGACCTGCCATTTTAAGATTGGTTATGTATCGGTTCCAGACTTTAGCATTTACACCTGTACATGCCTAAATTAGAAACATACATCAAAGTCGAAAACTATTAATCCCAATCAGAATCAGGTTTCCTCTGCCGAAAGATCATTGAAGTCTATCTATCAGCCACCTACGAACTTTCAGCATGTTTTTCCAAATTTGTGAACCATGTTAGTTGTATCACCACCGCACCTATACCATTCCTTAACGAACTTATGTCTAATACACTTATCATATCTAATATCCTACCAAATACCCTTCCTAAAAAGTTTCCTCCATATACTTTTTGTTAATAATGCCCATCCAAATAGATTCATATCCAACATGCCCTGTCCTCTAAAGTGTTGGTCTATTGAGATGCAATCAAGTCGAACCAGGTGAAATTTATGTTCCCCCTAGCTCCTCACCAGAGAAAATGTGCTAAGATGGATTTGATGTGTTGAATGATCTTCATGGGGAGCTGATAGAGATTTATCTAATACATTGAGATATGTTAAAGGACAAATTGGACAAGATTGAATATGCCACCTAAGGATATTCAATGATGTGAACATAAAATATTTTTGGAACTTTTCAAGCATCAAATACCAATATGCAACCTTGTAGTTATTTGGTTTCAACCTAAAACCCAAATATGAAATGCCATCTATAATATTTGATATAACATTGTTGAAAAGGGAGGAGATGTTGGAAATCACTTGCTCATCATCCAAAGAATGAAGCTAAAGATATTTGTGGTCATTTTGATGGAGGTCGGAAATTGTGGCATATTTAGTGATAATGGAATGCAAAATATTCCATTGATTCATAGAAACTTGTCCAAAAGTGAGAACGCTGTCAACAAAAGACAAGTGGGATATAGAGACATTACGTGATAGTTGAATATTGTTGAAATAACCCATACTGTGATACACCCCAATATTCTTTCTCAACCTATCCATGACCAGGATGAATAAATAAGGTGATAGAGAACAACCCTACCGAATACCTCTACTAGCCCGAAAAAACTTTGATGGGGCACCATTTATTATAATGACAAAATTCACTGATGTAACACATGCCATGATCCAGGCTAGATAGCCATCGATAGTCCAATCCTTGTCTATATCAACCTCAGAAATGACCAATCTACAATGTTGTATGACTTGTGGAGATCCATCTTCATGACTAATGCCATTGTCTTCTTCATGTGAATAGAATGAATAGTTTCATGTGAAATTGCGACAACATCTTGAAATTTTCACTTGGATATGAACCTGAACTGTTCATGAGAGATATATACTGAAATATTGTTCCTCATTATAGAGGAAATAATCTTTGATATCATTTTATACATAATTTTGTAGAGAAAATTTGGCTAGAAAATAGAGAAAGATGACTTAAACTATTACTTCTTTTTATCATTAATTATTATTATTATTATTATTTTACATAAGTTATAATTTAGTCAATTGTTATAATTTTTTAAATTTTAGTAACTTGAGATGAATGATGAATTAAGTGTTTTCGTTCTTTTTATGGATTAATTCTTATCGACATTTACCAACCATTTAATTTATATGGTTTTGCTAGTTATCTTTCTAATTGAACTTTATTTTGCATTAAAAAATGAATGTGTAATTTTATTTTGTTCTTATCAATGCGCGGCACAAATGTAATAAACCTCTTCCATTGTATTTTGTAGAATACACTGTCATATTTTGAAAATAAGAAGAAGAAGAGATTTTAGTTTGTACTTTTTGTTTTTATTTCTAAATAAAAAAGAGTACAAATTCTTTGAGAGGTTATTTATCCTTGACTTGTGACTTGAGAAACTAGATCACAAACTAAATAGCTTATTATTTATTAATTTCCAAGGAAATGTAAAAGATAACATTAGAAAATTAGAGCAGATGAAAGTTGTCCCATAAGTGGGAAATCTAGTTATGAGTCTATATTATAACAATCTTATGTGAAAAAGAGTGTAGTTGTCTTGTTTCTAGGTAAAATCAACCACGAGAAGTGATAATAGAGACTATAAAAACCTAAATTACTACACATCGTAAAAAAAAATTAATGAAAAGTAACCTCAATATCACATAGACTGAGTAGTGTTTAGGTCAATAATATGACCATCATGCTTGCGGGAGGGAAACATTGATGGACCTGGAGGCATGCCCAATTCAAGATGCTTCAGCTATCCTTCCATGTCGATGAGAAGCTCCTTCAACTCATCCAAAATTTCCATAATGTTGTCCCTAGACTCATGCCTATTAACCAATAGTTTTCTCATGAAAATATTGACATGCTAGTATAAATAAATTGTGTATAAGTAATGGTTTTGGAATCCCCTAGTGCTTCCCATGCCAAAGATCCAGAGTGCCAATCCATCCATCAATTTTGAGACTAAGATGCCTTGTCTTTCCTACAAAACCTTACCCTCATCTTCACGGATTTCCACTTTAATTTCTAGGGGTGTATGAGTCTGATAGTTTCTTTTTGAAGTCTCAGCCCTGAACAGATTCCTAGAACCACCAGCATTCCTCCATCCTCCTCCACCACACATACTTCATTCTTTCCAATGATTAATTGTAGCTAGAGGAAGAAACAACCAAGCAGGGAAAACATGGATGAAGATCGACAAGCAAAGGAAATGCAGGCCAAAGAAAAGGTCAATGCCCTCCTTTGAAGTGCAAGCCAAATTATAAAACATCAGAGTGTATTACTCCACACATTCTAGTGCAGATGAAGGTGACAGGAAGGCCCAAGGGAGGCTCCCTAGCATTGATCCTATCATGGAGAATTTTTCTCTTGAGATCATAATAATTTAGCCAAACGACCAAAAAATAGTTTCCAAAACTAAAATTTCAAGTATTTTGATGAGAATGGATATGAGACCCTCGTGCCTTGCATGGAGATGTTCATCACATGTTTGAAATTAATGTTGAAAGCCATGAAAGGTGGCTAATTCAAGGTTAGGAGCAAGTCTTTAATGTTTGACATGAAGTATGGCATGCTTGAGGAAGTTATGGCTCGAAGCCAAGGCACATCATCCAATGACCACCTCATCCCTGGTGTGGTCACCCCAACTAGGAAAAATAAAATGAAGTGTTATTAAATAATTGATTTTATGTTAAAAAAATATAATATAAAATATTTTAACATCAAGATAAGAAATAAATATTTTTATTTAAAATTCAATGAGAATAATTTTATATTAATAAAATTCAAATATCATAAATTAACATCATAAAATTCAATTTTAAGAAAAATATTTCTATTATTAAATTAAAATCATAATTTTTTGGTAATAAAACTTTCATAATAACACATACAATTTTCAATATTATTTCTTATTTTTATTGTTTTTGAAACTTTCTCATGACAATTTGTTTTAATTAGGTTTCTATTGGGTCCTTCGTTTTGAGAGTTAAGCGGTGACATGTTTTGAAGATTGAACATATTTTGACTAGATGCAACCGTTGGGGGGCGTGGAGAATATAATTGGAAAAGGAGAAGGGACCCACCAAAGACTAGCAGTTGTGGAGATCCGACCAAAGAAATCATGACCCAGGTCGTCACAGCCGAGTTGAAAGGAACACTGGTAGTCAAGGACGCAGACAAATTTGAGCAATAGAGGTAGCCGAAAGAAGGGACAAACAGAGTATTTGAGTGAGAGGTAGCAGCAAGCGTAGGGTTTAAGAAGGCATATGAGAAAAGCCAAAAGAGATAAGAAGCGGAGGAATGCACCAAAATTTTGTCGTGGAACCTACTGAGTCCGCGTTGTTCTATCTCATCTTGCTAATATGTTATCTTCTTATTGTAAATTCATGTTCTATCATCAAGGCCTTCAAGCCAAATGTATTGATGTAATAATACTGAATTTAATGAAAGGAGGAGCTATAGCGTTATATGAGAATCTTTGTGTGTGCTTTTTTGTAGCCTTTAAAAAAAAATTATTATGACCGCAAATGTACATTATACCTTCTTCTTGAATGCTTGAGCCGACTTGATTACACCTTGATGTTCTAGTTCTAATTTTATTTGGCATTGATAGGCTTCATGGGGTTTTCCCGATACCATATTCTAACCCTATTGTTACACAGTATTTTGTCACATTCCCTATTCCCAATCTGAAATGTCTTCCTTTGTGTCACCCATGCCACAAATTTCGCAAAGTGACAACATCTATGAAAACATCTTCACCATGAATAACATTCTCAAAAAATCCCTGGAGAAATGGAGAGTTAGTGCATTACAACAATTATGGAGAAAGCTTGTAAAAACCCTAATTTGTAGCCCTGGCACAGTTCTTCTCTGTATATCCTCGCATGTTTCACCTTGTGTGTAACTGGTAAACAACGTTGGCATTGCGGGAATTAAAGTTAAAGTCGCATTGGTCCTCTTCGGGTAGGTTCTCTAAAAATGGAGTAGAAGCTTCTTCCTTTAGAAGTCTCGAGAACAGAAGCCTGGTATCAGTTGGCTGGAGATTGAATCGACTTATCCCATTTTGATTCCTTGATCCTACCTTTAAGGATTTTCCCCTTAATATATGGACCTTCCTCCTTCTTTTGTGGATCCTTAACCTCTTTAACCTCCCTATAAATGAATGTCATGCCTTCCCCAAATCGTTGGTCATTGTTGGTTTCCTTTCTAGTGCTCGAAGGCACCTAAACGCTGCCAAAATTCTAAGGAGATGGAGTTCTTTAAGTGTTTGGCTTGGACTTGTAATATCGTCTCGAAGGAAACCTCCAACATCAAAGCACTGGTTGTATGCTTCCCTCTTCAGTGTATCAATAATACAAAGCATGTTTTGCTTTCCATAAGCTTTTCAATGATTACTTGCTTAGTATGATGCTCCTTGATCTGCCATATGGTTTACATTAGAATGTAATATAATATGCTTTGTTTGTTTGTCGGTGTTTGATATCTTTTGCAGGTATTCGTGCGTAAAATGAATAGCGAGGAGCGAGCTTGCGAGTGAGGAGATCAGGATTCCCATCTGAGGGGGTTCCTTGATGGAAACATTGTCCCTCTTAGGGTTAACCATCAGTTTTCCAGTTTGGTTATTTTCAACCCCCATGGTTCCAAATTCCCAAGATGATTCTCAACCAAGTTTGCCTCCACCTGAACAGTTTCAACCTCATGTTGATCCTAAAGTTGACCCTCGCCTTCTTCGCCTGTTTCTTCGCCCCATTCCTCCTCTTTTCCTGGTGAAAGTATGGATTCTAGTAACTAGGAAGCTAAGAAGAAGAAGAAGAGGACAAAGAAGAATAAGCAAAATAAGTCAAGGGGAAACCAAGCAACCATTTCTTACAACGAAACTGATGTTGAAAAATCTTCCAACTAGTCTTGCAAATTTAAATTCCCTTGCAATTTATGTAAGGGTGACCACCTTCTTAGAGATTTCCCTAGTATTCCCAAGGTATTAGAAGTCTGCTCTACAATATCACGTGATCCTTTGTCATCGGCCTCTCAAGATCATGCTCGTGATAAAACCTCAACTAGTCATAGTAAGGCCCATGGGGAAAAGGGAAAATTTAAATTTCCCTGTAAGTTATGTGAAGGGAATCATCCCATTCTCCTTTGTCCTTATTTGGATGAATCCTCCAAAGTTTTGGAAAACCTTACATCTTCTCAATGTCGTATTCTTGCTGGCTACTGGAATCTCTCCTCTAATCCTTCGATAGTTGATCAAGTGATTGATCAAAATTCATCTCTGGTCAATCCCACTCTCTCCAAAAGTGAATCCCATGATTTTGTTCCCAACCAACCATCGGTTGAGAAAATGGTTGACCTGATTCTACCTTTAGTTCATCAGGTCTTTCTTGTATAGAGTGAACCTCATACCACTTAGGTTATTTTTTTCTTCATATTCCCATGAATTAGAGGGGAATCCTCCCTTTCCCACAGTCCAGGAGGGTGATCCTCCCATTCACATAACAGAAGAATCCAATTCTTTCGTTCCCACGACACCCCCTACAATTAGTATAGTCGCTTATTTTGATTGGAGTCAACTTTCAGGATATTGTCTTCCTTCTTACATGCCCTTTGATATCATAATGCAAGCCTATAATGTGGTTTTACCTAGCACAAGAATAGATGAAGGCCCATATGTTAGTATAATTTCCTCAACTACTTGGAAAGATTTCAATTCACCACAACTTGTGCCTATTACCCAGAATATGTTGTATTTTAATAGAGGAACTAGTCAACCATTAGGGATCCTTCCTAAGTTTGCCTATTACTTTGGGAGGAAAGATTGTCTACATCAATTGGATGATTTTCCAAGGACCTTTGGATTTTAATTTACTCCTTTTTCATGACTATATTTGTGTCATGGGAGCTCTTGCCTCTTCTCCCTTTCATGTGATGTGTTTCTCGCATGAAGGAAAAATCATGACCATTGATCAACTTTTATTCATTGGTCCTAATTTGGCTCCCAGTCAACCATGATCCTTAAATGGCCCTTACATGCAAGTGGTATCTTCCCCGCCACAGGTTAATTATGTGGCAACCTTCCATGCTCGCGTCTACTGATGATCTAGTCAGTGATATAGTGCATCATGTACTGGGGGAATTGGACCCTAATTTCCATTGTGTTGTTCTCCCATATGATGAGAACCTATTGGAATCCATGGCCTCTTATGGGCCATGAACAAGGTGTCGGAGCAAGGTCTCCAGAGAAAAGTTCCTTTTCTTGTGTCAAGCTCGTTAAAAAATGAAACAAGGTGTCGGAGCATAGCTCCTTGTCTTGTGTCAAGCTCGTTAAAAAATGAAACAAGGTGTCAGAGCAGAGTTCCTTTTCTTATGTCAAGCTCCTTAAAAATTGAAACAAGGCCTTCAAAGCATAGTTCTTTATCTTGTGTCAAGCTCCTTAAAAAATGAAACAATGTCTTTCGGAGTATATTTCCTTGTCTTATGTCAAGCTCCTTAAAAAATGAAACAAGGTCTCCGGAGCAGAGTTCCTTGTCTTGTGTTAAGCTCCTTAAAATATGAAACAAGGTCTATGGAGCATATTTCCTTGTCTTGTGTCAAGATCGTTAAAAAATGAGACAAGGTGTCTGAGCATAGTTCCTTGTCTTGTGTCAAGCTCGTTAAAAAATGAAACAAGGTGTCAGAGCAAAGTTCCTTTTCTTGTTTCAATATCGTTAAAAAATGAAACAAGGTGTCGAAGCATAGTTCCTCGTCTTGTTTCAAGATCATTAAAAAATGAAACAAGGTGTCAGAGAAGAGTTCCTTTTCTTGTTTCAAGATCCTTAAAAATGAAACAGGGCCTTCGAAGCATAGTTCCTTGTCTTGTGTCAAGCTCCTTAAAGAATGAAACAAACAAGGTGTCAGATAAGAGTTCCTTTTCTTGTTTCAAGATCCTTAAAAATGAAACAGGGCCTTCGAAGCATAGTTCCTTGTCTTGTGTCAAGCTCCTTAAAGAATGAAACAATGTCTTTCATATCATAGTTCCTTGTCTTGTGTCAAGCTCCTTAAAAAATGAAACAAAGCCTCTGGAGCAGAGTTCCTTGTATTGTGTCAAGCTCCTTAAAAAATGAAACAGGATCTCTAGAGCATAGTTCCTTGTCTTGTGTCAAGCTCGTTCAAAAATGAAACAAGGTGTCAAAGGAAATTTCATTTTCTTGTGCCAAACTCCTTAAAAAATGAAACAAGGTCTATGGAGAAAAGTTCCTTTTCTTTTGTCAAGCTCATTAAAAAATGAAACAAGGTATCTAGAGTAGAGTTCCTTTTCTTGTGTCAATCTCGTTAAAAAAAGAAACAAGGTGTCATGAGGATGGTTATTTTATTATGTCAATCTCGTTAAAAAATGAAACAAGTTCCTATGAGCATACCTCGAATTTATTCACCATGTTGGGGGCATGCAAACTTATTTCAAGCATTATTTGTCTCCGTTTCAAGCTTGTATAAAAATGAAACCAATTCCAAGCATAGTTTTTTCTCATGTTTCAAGCTTGTGAAAAAATTAAACCATTTTCAAGCATAGTTTACCATCTTTCAAGCTTCTGTAAAACTAAAACCATTTTCATCCTATCTCTCGTGATTTCCTTTTCATCTACCTCTTTTTCCAGATGAACCTTGGTTTTCTCATTCCATCTTCACCATCTTCTTGGTCGATCATATGCTCTCACTTGGTTGTTTTACCCTTTCTTGAGGAACCTCCTTGGAGTCAACTTTAAGCTCTTTTCTGACTCTCTAAATATCAAAAGATTGTCAAGAAATTTTCCTTTTGATCTCGTTAAAATAAATGAATTGATGTCGTCTCAGTATATGTTTACCCCTTTTTCGAGTTGAGGTTGACTAATTACGAAAAAGGAATACCTTATTTAAACATGATTAAGAGGTTCTCTCAGATATTGTTTTCTACATTTTAGGGTTCGAGGGACTATCTATGAAAATGGATCTTTGGAGTTTTATTTTCCGCTTCTTTTTCAAACTCTCTAAACATGAAAAATATGTCTAGTTACCCCTCCGTCAAACTCGTAAAACTTAAACGACGAAGGAATTGTCACCATGACGAGACCGAGTTACTCCTTCCTAGGGCTCGTTAAACTTACTAGGCTGGATTAATCTGAAGGATGAACTTATAGCTAATAATATGGTATCCTCTTCAATCTTGCTATAAAAGTGAATAGGTACTCACTATAAATAGTGGAGAAAAATGGAAGTAAAGTATGTCATGTATTCTATATTAACGACAACATCTCGCTCTTGAACATGACACTTATCTGCATCTCGTGTCAGGTTTGGGTTATCCTCTCTTCATCTATTGCCTCCCTGGGTTTGGGAAATCCATTTTCCTCTTATTTGATCATATCCTGTTATCACCATAACCACTGGTCCCATTTTTAGTTATATGCTGCCAACCTCCCGAGTCGTGTCGCTGATATGTTCAAGAGAAATACTATTTGCAAAATTCAAACCTCTTATACTTATCTGGCCCTCTCTGCAACAATATTGAATAATTCCTATCTACCTTGAGAAATCCTATGTTTTGTTTCGATGATGTGGGAAACATTATGGCCCTCCTTTGACGGATTGTTTCATATCGACATCAGCTCATTATCTAGGAAGTTGATCTAGAAACGCCCTTTCAGTCCCTTGGAGCTTGCATGCCTCAATGGAAATTTCTTCGCGTTTGATGACGGGTTCACATCATTGGCATTTGATCGAATGATTTTGCAAGTGTTCAACTTCAACTCCCTGATTCACACTTGGAGATTGTGTTGTTGTACCTTGAGGGCCATCACCATTTTTGGTGGTTTCTCTCGTTCATGTTAACGATTTACATCATTGACCGGTAATCAGGTGGTTTATACCATGTTCGACATAAACCCATCTATTCACATGGTTAGATTATTGTGTTGGATAGATTGAGACAAAGACGAAGACCCTTGATCACATATGTTCGAATCCGCGCTGCGTGGAATATTCATGATTGTACACATGATCCTTTCAATACGGATGGCTGCGACCATGCCATGGATCCCTACATATGATCTTATCTAGTCGAATGGTTGTCCTAATGCCATGGATTCATGTGTTATTTTATGCCTATTCAACTGTGTACTATCAGGTATATTTATATAAGAGATGTCACATATTGTATCCTATTTTATTTGCAGGTGTCCTGACGATGGTTTTCCGAAGTCCTTGCCTTGAATAATAAATCACTTAAACCATCACTTCTTGTTCTGCTTTCATGCTTTAGGGGGAATTTTTTACACAATATTTTGTCACATTCCCTATTCCATATCTGAAGTGTTTTCCTTTGTGTCACCCATGGCACAAATTTTGCAAAGCTACAAAAGCTATGAAAACATATTCACCATGAATAACATGCTCAAAACATCCCTGAAGAAATGGAGAGTTAGTGTATTACAACGATTCTAGAGAAATCTTGTAAGAACCCTAATTTGCAGACCCAGAGTGATTATCCCCTGTATGCCCTCACACTGGTCACCCTATGTGTAACAGGTAAAAATCGTTGGCAATGCGGGAATTAAAGTTAAAAGTTGTGTTTGTCCTCTTCAGGCAGGCTCTCCAAAAATGGAGCAGAAGCTTCTTCCTCCAGAAGTCTCGAGAATGAAATTCTGGTCTCAGATGGCTGGAGATTGAGTCGAGTTATCCCATGTTGGGTCCTTGATCCTACCTTTAAGGACTTTCCCCTAAATATATGGACCTTCCTCCTTATTTTTTGGATCCTTAACCTCTCCATCCTCCCTATAAATGAATGGCATTCCTTCCCCAAATGGTTGGTCATTGTTGGTTGCCTTTCTAGTGCTTGAATGCACGTTGCAAAAATTATAAGGAGAAGGAGTGTTTGGAGTCTTTGGCTTGGACTTGGAATCCCATCTAGAAGGAAACCTACAACATCAAGGCACCGATTGTATGCTTCCCTCTTCATTTTATCAATAATACAAAGCATGTTTTACTTTTCATAAGCTCATTAATGATTACTTTCTTAGTATGATGCCCCTTGATCTGCCATATGATTTATATTAGAATGCAATATACTATGATTTCTTTGTTTGTCGTCGTTTTGTCTCTCTTGCAAGTATTCGTGCATAAAGGAATAGTGATGATCGAACTTGGAAGTGAGGATATCAGGATTAACATCGAAAAGTAACCGCATAGGAGTGAGGTAGTCCATCTTCCTTTCTTGTGTCATTTTGATTTAAGCTAGGAGAGTTTGTTTTCTTTTGTCTCGTTTGTTACTAGAACCACTCATTGGGCTAGAGGGATCTCTTCTATCCATAGAAGGGATTTCCTGAATAACACCTATCTAAGTAAGTTTTTGGCATGCCTCGGGGGAGACACCTTATTCTTCTGAATAGTGTGAAAATGTCGGCGTTGCGCTAGACTATGGCGGATCCTTTGTTCGCCCCTGTGTCTGAACCTAGGGTCTCAACCCGTCCATCATTTTTCCACCAACAAATGGTTTCGTTGCTAGGACCTGAAATTTTACAAAGGAGCCTTGAACATGGTGTTGATAATATTTAAGGAGTTGCAATATCGGTGTCATGAGCAAGTAGACCAATTTATTTCTCAGCAAGCTCAACTTCATTGTCGAAGTGCAGAGATGTTGAAGGAATAAATATTGTACGCACAACCTACAAGCGATCGATACGATATATTCTAGTGCAAGTTCCTAGAAGAGATCTACAATTGGTTGTGATGATTACAAATAAATAAAAGGCCAGTGGATAGAGAAAATTTCCTCGTACATGGACTCAAGAAGATCTTGTTGTACTACATCGGCTTGACACAAATCTTAAATGAGTTGTTGATTTATGGGTCAAAACTACATTATAAGTGTACATCATTGAGTTTTCTATGGAGGGTCATGAGTCCTTTTCTAAGGCTGAGGTCGTGTTCAAGTCGAGGATGTGGAGAAGACTACTGAAGGAATTTCCATTCTGGGTTAAGATTTTGATGGTATAAGAGAACTTTTTGGTATTCTAGAACCTGCCCATGGCAGCGTAAAACCCATGTACTAGCGGGGGGACTTAAGGGGAGGAAGCTATGAGAATATTGATAAATGGATGTGGATGACTTTTGGAAGGCCAGATATTTAACGACACAAATGAGAGCATGGATATTTGAATAATGGTGGGAGAGAGTTCTACAGGAGATCGATAGAAGACAAAGGGAGCTACACCAATCGAGAGGGGTATTAGGGATTCTAGAGAAACGATAGAGGGAAAGAAGTTATTTGAAGTTGCGGAGCAGTGGGGATAACACTAAAGTGGAATTTATTCCACTAGGAGAGGTCGAGACAACTATAGTGACAGAGGGTCAGAGAAGCGGTGAAGGTTCCACTCCACGCGTGGAGATGAGAGCGTCGGATGGAATGGGCTTTGGCCCAGATGATGACATGCACTTCATCATGAGAAGGTTGTTTTCGGAGAATGATATGTCCCCCGTGAGTAACAACTAGTTGCCCAATAGCTCAGGTAATACCTCCCCCAACCTTCCTTGGTACTTTATCACAACCCTAGTCAATTTTTTTCTAAGTTAATCAAAGTCATAAATTTTCACAGTGTGCACACTACATACAAAGCTAGTATCATTAGCAGTAGAAATAGTAACAATACTACAAACCTAAAAGTATCATTACAACCTGTTTCACGATAATTTAAACTCCTTCCATAAGGTCATTCAAACATGGCGGGATACTTCACCAGGTATCTCAAGTTCTCTGGTAGGGGGTATGAGGGCGTAGAGAAACATTGGTACCTTTGTGAAGCCATCTGGAGGGTCTGCTAGACTTTATATGTTGTAAATTTTATTGAATTCCAAACCACTCTTTGAGAGAGATCATTGATATGGTTTAACGAGTAGTTTTAACTGCAATATAATCCAACAGTAGATGAGGTAAAATGAGAATTTTTTCAGGAATTTAAGCTTCCCCAGACCAATCGACAGGGGTTGTATGAGTTATTTGAAATCAAGCAGTTGGAAGGAGAAACTTCCTAGGAGCTAATGCAAAGGTTTAAGGATGTGATTGGTAATTTGAGTTACCTAATATAACCCAATCATCAACGAGATTGTTTCATTAAATCATTGTTGGCACTTACCTACACATCGTTGACTCAACAAAATATTGATACTTTGCAAGATGCTCTGGAGCAGGCCACTTAAATTGAGGCTATGTTTGGATACCCACATGAGTACCGGGGGGGGGGGGAAGTATCACATGACGCCTTTATCATAGGATTTTAGCACTAGAATGGGGATCTGACAGAGAAGCTAAGGGATCTATAGTTGGCGCGACCCGTGCGACTACATATCTGTTCTACCAACTACCATATCAAGGGGCATCATGCCATGGAGTGCCTAAGGATGTGGGGCTCGAGCACTCCCTCCGAGTTGGGGGGGTTGTCCACATATTTTCCTAACATTTTATTTGCACATATCGGTATGGAAGGTCTATACACATGGCACACTCAGTTCCATGCATTTTTGAACCATCAGAGTGCAACACCAACCAAGTATTGTGGGATAGGCAGAACATATGGACATATCCCTTGCCTCTATCCAATTATTTTGAAATATTCCAATGTTCCAAACAACACCTTTTGTGAATTTTGTGGCTCGCCAAATCACCATATTGATCATTGTGGAGCACAAAACACCCTAGTTGATCGACCAAATCGATCACCCTATCAGATCAATGAGACTCCTCGAGGACGAGGAGGTGGAGGAATAAAGGGGGGGAGAACATGAGGCAAATTTCTGATCCGTTTCTACAACTGTGATTACGAGGAGCATGTCGCAAGAGACTTCTCGCTGCCTAGAAGACCTTGGTGCTCTCAGTGCAGGGTAAAAACACATGCGACAGAAGATTGTCCGGAGCTGATTTCCAATTGGGAAGAGTGAAACAGAAAAATGGGAGAAAATTTAATCAATTTTTAACCAAGGATACTTGAGACAACTACCCTCTCAAACATTAATATAGTCACCTGAGGAGGGAAGAAGACTGGAGATGATTTTGGAGTCGTTGAACAACCAAGAATCATAAAATTTCCCTCGCCAAAGTAGTCATATGACTCTGAACATCAGAAGAAATACTAAAAATAAGTCGTGAATGTTTTTAACAAATTGAATCTAAATGGTGAGCCCCAAGGAGAACAACAATGGTTTCCAAAATCTAGGAGCCTAAACCCATCACAACTCAAGACTCGACCCATAACAGAGTGGTTCAAATTGTTTATGCAGATTGTGAATGGTGATCATATGCTCGAACAGTTGCAGGAAAGTCTTAAAGTTGTTGTCAAGGATGGGGTGGATGAGGAAGGATTCATCTCTGGAAACTTACCTGAAAGAAACTCCACGAGGTTGAATAGGAAAAAGAAGATAACAGGGAGGGAGTTCCTGATTGATGCTTAAATTATGAGGTTTCAAATCAAGGATACAATGTTATATCGAGGCTCAGATGTGAATATACTGTGGAGGAAAACCTAGGAATCCTTGGGAAGGATGAAGTTGGTGTTCTCTCCAATTAATCTATGCATGGAAAACAAATATCGTATACTCCTAGTTGGAAGGATAGAAGATATAGAAGTTGATATAGCATGGATGAAAACTTATGCCGACTTTGAAGTAATAGATATTATGGGGGACAAAGACTCCTATACGACATTACTTGGAATAGATTGGTATTTTGAGAATTATACGGTAATTGACTTAAAGAAGGAGTTGATGACCTTTGAAGTGGAGGGAGTTAGAGTGATCCAACCTCTAAACCCATACCAAGTACCAAGGTTCACTGAGGCGAAAAATGACAGGGAAGAACTTGAGTTGTTGGATCAACTATACCGACTAACAGCGGGTAGAAGGGAAGACTATATCAATCTGTACACATAAGGATCGATCAGCTGGAGGAGAATTCAAATCTAGGAGGCTGGCTTTGAGGCTGCATGGGATAACTAGCAACAGGGCAGACACAAGATCAACAACAGGTGTTGTGCCACGATATATCACATCAACTAGGTTGGTACTGAGGTACAAGAATTCCCTATTTTCAATGGCATAGGATTTTTTAATGATTTTCTTAACGAAATTGATACAACCGTCTTTGAATGATACAAAGTGTCCTTACTAGATGTCGCCCTACAAGTGACACCAACAAGGTGGTGGGGATCTCACTGCAACTATCTCATAGAATAGTAGGAAATTAAGATAATGATGATAGTCAGATTTGGGTATTCAGAGGACTACCCACAAAATTTTACTAAGTATCAGGGAATATTCGACCCCCAACAACACCTGTAGGATTTTAAGGCTAGCTAAATTAGGGGAGAGCTTCAAAAGTACTTGTGGGTGCATAGCTTTGTACACACCCTCGGGACATTTTCGAAGGCATGGTATGTGAAAGAATAGATAACAATACAAACCAATGATTGAGATTGTTAGGATACTCAATTCATCAGCGAATTTTCCTTCAAGGACAGTGAATAAAGGACAAAAAATGCTTTGCAAGTCGTTAAGATATTTTTTCTCATGGCAGGGATGTTGACGGAGGAATGTATAGATCATAACACTTTGGAGAATATATATGAATCTAGGTTCCACGAAGCCGTTTCTTGTGGGAAGATATATCGGGAGCCTAATGAAGATGATCTGGAGGATTTGAGACATATCAAATTCAAGGAAACTGAGGGGGAATGAAGTGTTGAAAAGGGGCTTATGATCAGTGGTCCATAGTTACTACCTCTAAAGTGATGAAAATCCTAATTCGGCCTCCATTAGAGATTATTGGGATGAGAAGACTACCAAATAAATATTCAATATCCTAAGAGAATATGAGGACTTGTTCCCTTCATTTGTTGTGGATATTAAGGGGATTAAGGGAGAGTTAGGGGAGATGAATATTTTTCTTAAACCAGATGCAAAGCCAATGAAACATCAGTCGTACTGGCTAAACCTGAGAGTTAAAGAGAAGGTGAAGAAGGAAATAGACAATATGTTTGAATCAGGGCTTATCTTCCCAGTTGACAAAGAAAAGTGGGTTAGTCTAATTGTTATATAGAATAAAAAGGATGATGATGAAATTCAGGTCTGTGTGAAATACCGGAGTCTAAAAATGTCTGCATTCATGATCCTTTCCCCACCCCTTTTAGTGATGAATTTCTAGACAATGTGGCAGGAAACGAAGCTTGCTATTTTAGATATGGATTCTTTGGTTATCATCAAGTCCATATTGCGGAAGAAGATAAGAAGAAAACCACATTCACCACGTAATTCAGATCCTACATGTACCATGTTATGCCATTTGGACTCAAGAATGTGCCATCGGTATTCTCAAGAATTGTAATCATTGCCTTCATGAATTATATATTCACATGTTTCTAGAGGTTTACATGGATGACTGCACCATCTATTGTCTACTAAAGAAACATTCAATTTTTCTCTGAGTAATGTTTGACTATTGTAGATAGTTGCAGATCTCCCTAAACCTGAAAAATTGCATATTCATTGTCCCTTTTGAAACGCTTCTGGGCCATATAGTCTGCAAAGAGGGAGTATGTGTTGATCCTGCTAAATTCATAGTGATCTTGAACATGGCCCCACAAAAAAGTGTTAAACAACTAAGGTCCACCCTTGGCCATATAGGATGTCACAGGAGGTTCATTTGTAACTATGCCTCAATCACTACACCATTGGAGAAGCTATTGAAGAATTTCGAATGGTTCACATGTTCCAATGAATGTGAAGTTGCTTTCAATGTGTTGAAGGATAAACTGGAAAGTGCACTAATCCTGGTTTATCCATATTGGAACAAGAAGTTTCATGTTCATATTGATGCATTAGGTATTTCCTTGGGAGCCATCCTAGATTAGCTTGGAGATGGAAATCTTGATCACCAAATCTATTCTACTAGAAAAAAATTGTCCAAAGTAGAAAGGAATTATACCATGACAGCTTGCGATGGTGTATTCACTACAAAATTTTTGGCACTATCTTCTGGGGGGTCCGTTCAAAATTTTCACCGATCATTCTGCCCTGAAGTACTTAGTGAAAAAGTCTCTAATTGAAGGAAGGATTTTTAAATGGTTTATATTATTCCAGGAGTTCACATTTGAAGTAATCATCAAGCCAGAAAGACTGAACATGGGTCCTGATCACTTATCCCGGTTGGAGTCAGGCGAAGTCGGAGGGTCAGTAGATGATCAGATGCTAGATGTTGATATGTTTCGGTTCAAATCCATACTAGACTACTATGTAATGTAAAGTAGGTTTCCCCCTCGAAGATGCTTATTTCTAAGTCATTGATCGCTCGTTTCTTCTATTTTTTGAGCTGGTTTCATAACATTTGGTATCAGAGCTTTGTATTTTAGGGTTTTTCTATTGCAAACAGGTCATCTTGGCATTTTCTCTATAACAGTTTTTATATGAAGGTTCAGAAGCTAAAAAAACCCATTTGAACTGAAATTCGGAGGAACTTCCTGTAAAAATTTTAGATATTGGTTCGCTACATTTTCGGAGATATGATCTGAGGAAGTTAGGGTTTTTGCAGGCTCCATAATTTCATCTCAAACAGGTGGCCGAGGGAAAATCGTCATAACTTTCGTTTCAGACATCATATTGGAATTATGTAAAAAGTGATCGAAAGTAAATGGATATTAGTTTCTTTTGTATCTATTTCAGGGCTAAAGATTAAAACAGTGACATGTGGCATGCTTACAAGTTCGCCCTGTTGAACCAACCCATAATTAGGTCATTGTGGGAGATTGGGCATAACTTTACCTTGAAGGATCCAAACTAGGTCTGACCTGTGGCATTGGAAAGAAGCCTCAAATGGATACGACAGGACTGAATTTCAGATCTTAGAGATACGAAATTACAGAGTTACAACTGTTTCAAGATCGAGCTCTTAAAAGCAAGAAAAATGTGTGTATTTAAAAAAATTTGCATAACTTTTGTTTGAAAATCAGTTTGAAGTGATTCCAAGGGCATATTGAATCATAGATATCATTATTGAGTTATGTAATTCCTCCCAAAAATAATTCCATGCCCATTAAGCCCTAGGAAATCTCTACTATTACGCATGAAGAGGAAGAAGTGCAACATGATATATAAAAATTACGAGACCAAGTGCAACAAATTTCGCTCTCACAAAAAGTAACCAAAAATGAAATGGAAGATAAGATGGATGTTTGAAGAAAGGCATGGAAGCTAATATGAATGGTTTGAAGAATGGAATGGAAGATAAGATGGATTTCATAGAATAAAAATTGAAAGGCAACATGGAAGACATGCATAATGATTTAAAAGTATACATGGAAGGTTTGAAGGAAGGTTTGACAAAGTTTCTACAATAAATGATTCCCAATGGCGAAAAGGTAGTAGAGGAAACTCATGATGAGAAATAAATAAATGTTAATCGTGGTTTCATAGAATCTAATGTTGGATTGAAGACCCACCATAATCCAAATATCGATATGAGGAAGTTTGATGGAAAGGATCACGTAACATGGATATTGCAGATGAAGCAATACTTTGATCTCCATAATGTGCAAAACATGCAAAAGGTACGCATTGCAACTTTATATTTAGAAACCATTACATTTGTATGGTATCGATGGCTTTTCTCTTGTAAACAAATTTTTACTTGGTCAATTTTTACGGAGGAAATGGTAGCACATTATGAGGATACAAAGAGCAACACCTTCTTTAGCCAATTGATAAATCTCAAACAAAAGGGTTCAATGGTGGAGCACATTGAGGACTTCCAAAAATTGAATATAAGGGTAAAGGATATTCTAGAGGAGCAGAGGATTGATGTCTTCATAGGCACTTTAAAAGATAACTTCCAACATGAGGTTCTCCTTTTAGAACTGAATTCATTGGAGAAGGCATTCTGGTTGGAAATAAAAATTAAAAGAACAATCATGGCGACAAGGAAGCCTACCACTCACAACTATAAAGATGGAAGTGTTGCTACTCCTAGAATTTAAAAACCTACAAGGTTGACACCACAACAATTGGAAGGAAAAGGAGAAAAAGGGCTTTGTTATTGTTGTGATAGCAAATACACTAAAGGTCATAAGTGTGTTGATAGGAAATTATTTTACATAGATTGTGAAGAGGAGGAAGAAAAGGTACAAGAAACTTCAAAAGAAGAGGATATACACCAAGAACCAACCCTAGAGGAAGAATAAATGAATCTGACCATATCCTGTAATGCATTGGTAGAAATTACCACTCCACAAACTCTCAAGATAGAAGGACATATCAAGAAGAAAAATGTGATAATGTTGATTGATTCGGGTAGTATCCATAATTTTATTCATTGTAAGGTAGCCAAGGAATTGAACTGCTTCCTATACCCATCACCAGAGTGTCAAGTGATGGTTGCAAATGAAGGAACTATAAATTTCTCTGGAAATTGCCATAATACCAAGCTAACCATGGGGGAATATTTATTGAATAGTCCAATGCTCTCTATTCCAATGGGTGGTGCTGATGTTGTACTAGGAGTACAATGGTTGTAATCTTTGTGGATGGTAGCTTTTAATTTTCAAGAACTTTTCTTGAAAAAGAATTCGGCAGGAAAGGAAGTTGAATTACGGGGTATCACAAGGAATATGGGAAAGATAATTAGCTCTAATGTCATGACAAATATTCTAAAGAAATAATAATGAGGCATAATTGCACAATTATGCTCACTAGAGGTTCAAACATCAAAATCATCTATTTCTCCATATCTCCAAGAAGTATTGGACAATAATTCCAAGGTGTTTGAGACTCCCAAAGGCCTCCCACCTATTTGTGATCATGACCATGCTATTCATTCGATTCCAGGAATTTTTCCTCTAAAAATCAGGCCTTATAGATATCCTTATGATCAAAAGAGTGAGATTGAATGTATGTTTGCATAAATGCGAGAGGTTGGTATAATTCAACCTAGTAAAATTTATTTCTCTACTCCAATAGTATTGGTGCACAAGAAGGATGGATCATGGAATATATGTCCAGATTATAGGGAGCTCTACAAGTTCACTATTAAATATAAATTTCCCATCCCCATCATTGATGAATTACATGGAGAAATTTACTTCACCTAGTTGGATCTTCGTTTTGGTTATCATCAAATTAGAATGAAGGCTGAAGACATTTCGAAAATTGCATTCAGAACTCATGAGGGTCATTATGAATTTTTGGTCATGCCTTTTTGCCTTACTAATTTACCTTCCACATTTCAAGGTTTGATGAATTCCATTTTCAAACCCGTCCTTAGAAAATTTATGTTAGTATTTTTTGATGATATACTAATCTACATCAAGTCTTGGAAGGATCATGTTCAACATGTTGACAGGGTGCTCAAAATATTAGAGGAGAAACAATTATATGCAAAAACTTCCAAATGTTTCTTTGGAGTACAGGAGGTGTTTGTTTGGAGTACAAGAGGTGGAATATTTGGGTCATATTGTATCTCATGAGGGTGTTAAGGTATACCCTAACAAAATTAAATCCATTAAGGAATGGAAAATCCCCACAACCATAAAGCATCTTCGAGGATTTCTAGGGTTAACAGGGTATTATCGCAAGTTTGTTAAGAATTACGGGAGAATATTGACACCTCTAACATCATTACTAAAGAAAGATGCATTTTCTTGGACTCCAAAATCAAATAAGGCCTTTGAACATCTTAAAGAGGCAATGTGCCAAGCACTAGTCCTAGCTACGCCAGACTTAACAAAAACTTTTATTGTGGAATGTGATGCCTCGGGAAATGGAATTGGTGCAATTTTAATGCAAGAAGGAAGACCCATTTCTTTTGAAAGTCGTCCAATCAA
The DNA here is from genome assembly GCA_034641835.2 of Pinus albicaulis. Classification (NCBI taxonomy): domain Eukaryota; kingdom Viridiplantae; phylum Streptophyta; class Pinopsida; order Pinales; family Pinaceae; genus Pinus; species Pinus albicaulis. Next base: position 277,217,577 of record CM076579.1, on the reverse strand, counting down.
AAGAAAGTATTTACAGAAACCTATTTATGAGAACGAAATGTTGTCAATACTACATGCACTAAAACAATGGTGACCTTACCTAATGGGAAGACACCTCAAGGTAAAACAAATCATGATAGTCTTAAATAATTTTTGGAACAAAGATTATCTTCAGAAGAGCAGCAAAAATGGGTCACAAAGATGTTGGGTTATGACTTTGAAATCATCTACAAAAGAGGGAACCAAAATGTTGTTGCAGATGCACTCTCAAGAAAGGATGAGGATGTGGAAGCATTGTTGTGTTCCATTTCTATTATCCAACCTGAGTGGATAACCAAAGCAAGGGATGAATGGAAGAATGATGAAGAGGTGTGGACACTCATTCAAAATTTGCAACAAAATCCTAATACATTTCAAACATTTAGATGGAAAAATGATTCATTATAGTACAAAGATCACTTATATCTTTGTAAGAATTCCCAAATCAAACAAAATATTATTTTGGAATTGCACACATCTCCCTTAGGAGGGCATTCAGGATTTTTAAAAACTTACCACAGCGTCAAGAAGGAATTTTTTTGAGATGGCCTTAAATGTAATATTCAAAAGTTTTTGGTAGAATGTTTGGTTTTCCAACAAAATAAAGTTGAGACAATTAAGACCCCGGGTCTATTACAACCTTTATCCATTCCAAGTCAATGTTGGGAGGAGGTTTCAATGGATTTTATCACAGGTTTACCCATGTCTGAAGGAAATACTGTCATCATGGTGGTAGTTAATAGACTTACCAAGTATGCATATTTTTTTGCATTATCTCATCCATTTAAAGCCAGTACAGTTTCTACTGCATTTATGGAAACAGTTCAAAAACTACATGGAAACCAAAATATCATTATAAGCGACAGATATCCCATTTTTATAAGAAATTTTTGGATGGAATTATTTTCTTGTTTGGGTACTCACTTATCTCATAGCTCATCATATCATCCTCAATCTGATGGGAAAACTAAGATAGTGAACAAATGTTTGGAAGGATATCTTCGTTGCTTCGTATCTGATAAACAAACACAATGGGTCAAGTGGTTACCTCTGGCTGAATGGTGGTATAACACTTCCTTCCATATTGCAGCAAAAATGGCCCCATTTATGGCCCTTTATGGATATCATCCACCGTCCATCACATCAACTTTAAGAGAATATTATAAGGTTCAAGTAGTGGAAGATCACATCGAGCATCAACAGAATTTTTTCCTACTCTTAAAGGATAGCCTCACTTTGGCGCAGAATTGAATGAAACAAAAGGCAAATCAACATCGCAGCGAAAGAAGTTTTGATGTAGGCAACTAGGTATTTTTACGACTACAACCATACAAGCAAATGTCCCTCAAGCAAGGTAAGAAGGATAATAAATTATCACCAAAGTATTATGGTCCTTACAAGGTGTTTCAAAAGATTGGTACTACGACATACAAATTAGATCTTCTTGCATCTTTGCGAGTGCACCCAGTTTTCCATGTTTCATGCTTAAAGAAAGTTATATGTGACAAGCTCCCAATTCAAACAATATTTCCACAACTTGACGAAGAAGGAAAAATCATATTGGAACTAGAAGCAATCACAGAAATAAGAACTCGACAATTACGAAATCGATCAATTTTAGAGTATCTCATCAAGTGGAAGAACTTACCTGCTGAAGATTCGACATGGGAGGATGATAATTTTATGCAGAAGCAGCCAGAACTACTCAAGTGTTGAGGAAAACACTTTTTTGAAGGAAGGGGGCATGTTAGGTCCCTATAATACTATTGTATCCCCTTATTTTTATTGTTATTTAGCCCCCTTATTGTTATTGTTATGCCCATGTAGTCCCCATATTGTTATTACTGTGCCCCATAGACGCCCAATATTGTTATTGTTGTGTCATTACATTGTTATTGTTATGTCGGCTAGGATTATATTGTGACGCATTGGACCCCTATATATAGAAAGGAGGTTTTTTCATTTGTATCATCCAAGAATTTTTCATTTATGTAATGTAAAGGAGGTTTCCCCCTCGAAGAGGTTGATTTTGTTGGGTGTGGAGCCTGATTATCTTGTTTACTTTGTATCACAACATTGGACCCCTGTACCTTAAAAGGGGCGGCAACGCCTCCCGTAATTAATCGTTGTCGTGGGGGATCCAGGGGGGGGCGGCAGCGCTTTTTGGAGCCCCCCCCCCTGGCGGGGGTTTTCGGGGGCAGCTTCCCTGAAGCTAAAAACAGATGTAAAATTGCCTTGTAAAAGTATAGTAATTTCTAGTCAATCTGGGCTGTTCATTAGGCAAATGATCTGATGGTAGAAGTTATGTTTAGTTTAGGGTTTTTTTGCCCTAGAAGGCAACCCCTCGCTTTTATGAGGGCATTGTATTGCGGCTGTGTATTGTATGTGTATTCTCGGAACGAGAAACAGAGAGGGAGACTGTGAGAGAGAACAGAGGATATTACAGCGGATCTGCTGTAGGTTTTTGTCTTTTCATTTTGCTGGATAATAGAAAGGAAGGACTGGCTGTTCGGGGTGGACGTAGCCCAAACTGGGTGAACCACGTATATCTGTGTCTCTCTAGTTTTATGTGTTTTGTGTGCTTGTATTTTCCGCATATTTTATGTGTTGCATTGCTCCATAATATATATTTTTTCTAACAGATTTCTAAGTCTTTGATCTATCTTTTCTTCTATTTTACGAGTTGGTTTCATAACAATTTCAAGACATGTGTGCATCGATCAGATATTGTGAAGGTGTGTTCTTAATCATGAGAGACAAGACATATTGTTGGAATGTCATTTAGGAGTTGTGGGTGGGCATGTTGGTGGAAGGGCGACCACGAGGAAAGTTCTACAGGCGGGACTTTGGTGGCCCACATTTTTCTGCGACGTAAAGGAGTACCCCAAGAGATGTGACGTCTGCCAAAGGGTTGGAAAACCATCACATTAGTATGAACTTCCTTTGAAACTAGTACGAGCACTCCAGGTCTTTGATAAGTGTGTCATCAACTTTGTTGGACCTATTAACCCACTAGCTTACCACGCACACACTAGATACATTATTACTGCCACAAAGTAGCTTACCAAATGGGTTGAAGCTACACCATTCAAATATTGCACTGCAAGCATTATTATCAGGTTCATCTTTGAGAATACTATCACTCGATTTGGGTGCCCCCGAAGCCTCACCAGTGACCAGGGGGGCCATTTCATTAATGAAACGAACACTTTAGTGTTGCACAACTTTACAATACAACACCATAAGAGTAACACGTATCACCCTCAAGTGAACCTTATTGTGGAATATTTTTAAAAAATCTTAGAGAAGGCACTCACCAAGATATGCTTGGCTAATAGAGACGACTAAGACGAACGAGTGCCAACTACACTCTAGACTTATCATACTACTGTCAAGTAGTTACACAAGTACACACCCTTCTAGCTAGTATATGGACGTGAGGTCATAGTACCTCCCTATTTTACCATCCCCAACCTTTTTATTGCATGGGCCACTCACATGAAAGAGGATGAATAAATTCAAAAATGGTTGCAAGAGCTCTGGAAGCTGGATGAAGCTAGGTTCATAGTTGGAGGACATTTTTCGCTATATGAAAGTATATTAAAGTTTCCTTGAAAGTTAAAAATGCATTGGTTAGGATTGTTTATAGTTACAGAGGTGAAAGAACCAGGATTTGTCAAGCTCATACAATTGGATTGAGTCCTACTGCCTAGATGGGTGACTGGTGCATGCCTGAAATATTTCCATGGCTTAACCAACTCAGTATAAAAATGATTTTATCTCCAAAAAGTGATCATAGGTAGGTCTAGGTAGGGTCAGTTCGTTATTTTAGTTTATCAGTTATGCCAGTCAGTCAATCATTCCAGTCAAATTCAGTCATGAATAACGTTCCACCAGTTCTTTAAGTCACGGAAGTTGCTTCACCCCCCGCCCGCAACCATTTGTGGTTGGGGAGTCACATGTGTCAGTCTTCGTATCTGTAATAATTAGTAATAATTCCTAGTTTTAATTCGAATTTTGGCTAAATCCCTCATGTAATACCCCGAACACGAGCCATTCATCAACTCCTAGGTATATTTCTTCATATCACCATAATTACCCATTATTCCCACCCTCCTTTTCCAGTTTTTGTGTCATCTGAGTCAGGTTCGGCTAGCCGTCATTATTGCTGCCACGGTAAGGATCGAGTGGGGAAAGCTACCATATTAGTTATTTAAGAGGTAAAATAAAAAAAAAATTGTCCAACCTTTCTATTTAGTTTGCATGGCAATGATAAGCTTCTCAATAGAAAAATATGAGGTGGTCTACTTGCCAAGTCTGGATTCTGTATCAAATTTCCCTTGTTCCTAGCCCAAGTTCAAGCCTCCAGTGTAATTTTTATATCACCATTGCACTGCATCCATGAAGAAGACCATAATTTTTATCTCAGATGTTGAACCATACATGAGAATTACAAAGACATAGCATCTTTATGGAAAGTATACTAAGGTTGTGTTGGTAAACAATGACCTCTCTAACTCATTTCATTTTCCATCACTCAAGTGGGAATTATACACCAAAATTGTCACCAAACCAGATGGGAAGCCATTCGAAAAAAGTTAGAGATGATTTCAGAGGATTACAGAGGTCGACGCTGCTATATTTACAAAGTCTTCTAGTATTTGGAACTACGGGAGCAATAATGTAGTGCACATAATTCCTCATCAACAAGATTCATGAAGATTATCACTAACTCGATAAGGAATACCCAATCCATGCCATCGACATTCACTAGCTTACAGGGGTTTTTGTTGTCGAAGCCGCAGTATCAACCGCATTCCAGAATTCTTCCAAGTGGGGGAAGAAGACAGGAGATGACAATTATTACAACTGGTATGGTACCCAGTGTAGCAGTAAAGGTGCCCTCATAGAGCCAATCAACAACCCCAACGTCAAATTCTCCTATTACACAATTGTTGGGAAACTCATGAAGTGTTTCTCAAAAGGTGAATGCACATTGGATACAATCTCGATTGCGAAAGCTTGTGTACAAGGCACACAGTTGAATTGGTGTAGTTTTATGTTAACTGAACACTTTGATGCTTTTAAAGATGTATATAAGCGGACCACTCATTCTATCTATGGATATATCGTTACCTCCCTGGCTATGTGGAAATGGAGCCCACCAAACAGGCGAGAGACGACGACGATCACTGAAGGCCAGCCACTTGCACTCCAGTATTTACCATGGTGTACCTCCGGGGATACCAGCAAAAATGAAATCAATGAAGCCTATTTTTTTGGTTGGCACAAGAAAATTCTAGACATCACCAGGGCCAAACCCAGAATCCCACTGTTGCTCCTCAATCAATACTCGCAGGATATCTGGTTTGGCATGAGTCATGGTAGCACCTGGGTGTGGCCCAAATGCGTCAACTCTAACACATTCTAGATGTAGGGCCAAAATTTCATGCTATCAGAAGAAGCCTCCCATGTCAAATTATATGTCAAATTATTTTCCTGACTTGTGATTGTGGGAGAAGTTCGGGAGGGGAAGTACATATACTTGTTCGGAGGAATGGTTCCTTAGCCATTACCTGGAGAAACCCCTTCACCCTCAAGGAAGCGACTAGCCAAGGAAACACCGACCCTAGTCATCAAGAAGCTTGAGGCTCACATATGGAGTCCTTAAATTCCACTCTAGAGAATATCAGTGTATCAGTAAGTCCATTCCCTACCTTTTTTGAATTTCACAGTTCAAGTTTGTTCATTTTTGTGACCTGTAGCCCTGTTATTACTTTAATTCCTTCGGTGGGCCCTCACTCTCATCTTGAACCCACAATTCTGAATATCGGACTTCTGGCCACTAAACCACACTCGGTCCCTAGGAAAAATATCAAAACCACCTCTACCCAAGTTGTTGACCTAACTAACGAACAATCTTAATCGCACACCTCCACACCAAACACCGAAGAAAATCCATCTTCCACTTTCACTGCTTCGAAGCCTCCACCTACACCACCATCTCAACCATACTTCCATTTGGAGCTTTGCTCGGTACTAAAACGGAAATGGAGGCAGACTATGTTATCCACTTAGTGACCAAATCTACGAATGGGACACTTCCATCTCATCGACCGAGCAAGAATATGTTCATACATCTATGTTGTCTTTATTATTTGAATCCGACCCCTTAATAGTTACTGGTCAGGTTATTGGCCCTAAGCCTATGAATCCAGGCATCCACTTAGTGCCCCTACTCATTGACTCCGTCTCCTCATCACCATTGCACTCCACCCCAACCCACATTAGTTCTCACGTCATCGAGCCATCGCAGAAAGAAGCATCACCGCAAGGGAAATATGAGAAATTAGTTTCAAATGGACAACCATTGCAGATTCAGGCCCCTCAACCCTCCACTATGAATCCCGATGAATTCCAGGGTTGGTCCTTAGTTCAATTGTTCAATTTCATTCAACTCGTTGCACGCCAAGCAGATTCGTTGCATAGCGTTTTGTCAACTACACATGCCCAAAAACAGAAGCAAATTCTTTTCCTCATAGCAAAAAGAGATAATCTCATCCCAAAGAAAGAGCATCTGCTAAGTTAGGTCGATCAGATTACTACAAAGTTCTAGGATCTATGTCCCTTGTCAACAGATATCATTGCAGATGGCCCTAAATACTTCTCGGCCTGCACCCCCTTAAAATGTTGTGACTACATCAAATCATCTTGCATTGATCTTGTATCAACCAACAAAGAGCTCAAACGCAGTATTTCTGCCACTCAAAAGGTGCTAGCAGATCCCGCTAACCAGTATACCAGTGAGATTAAAGATAAAATCGCAGAAGTGGCTTGCCTAAAATCCTCTATCCTTCAGGCTACAGGAGAAGGGAAGGGACTCTTAGAACAGGTCAGCGATTGGTCAAGCTGCCTTGCATAAAGAAATCAATCAGTTTACGCCTTGCGTTAACAAGCCAATCTTTTTTTCAATGAATCCATGGTGTCCAAAGACAAGGCCTCACAGATGAAGCTTTTAGCACAGGTAGATGCCATTACCATCCAAGTACAATAAATTGGAGATAATTCCAGCAAGGCTAATGCCCTACTCGTGACCTTAAACCACTGGCACAGACTCAGTTGGGGGTGCTACAATATATCAATGACGACATAGAAGCTCAATGGAATACCCTCCTGATGACCCACCCCGCCCATCCTACCGTCAACATCACAGTGAAATTCCTCGATCACGCAAGCATGCTTACAGGCTCATGGCAGGGAGCTCTCGAGGATTTCACAAGATTCAAAATTTTTTCCATTGAGTCCGTCCCAAAGTTGGGTCCTTCATTTGAAGAAACTAGTCAAGGAGGAGTAGCACAGGCACAAGCACCCACAACACCACCAGTGCCGAAAAAATATTGACTCAAGGATGAGTCAATGGGTTTTGGTCAAGGCATATTGGGTGCTTCACTTTGAGAGTTAAGCGGTGACATCTTTTGAATATTGACCATATTTTGTCCAGAGGCAACCGTTGGAGGACGCGAAGAAGACAACCAGAGAATGAGAAGAGGCCCACCAAAGATTAGCAGTTGTGGAGATCTGGCTAGAGAAATTAGGACTCAGGTAGTCGTAGCCGAGCTAAAAGGAACACTGGCATCCGAAGACATAGACATAGTCGAGCAATAAAGGCAGTTGAAAGAAGGGAAATATAGAGTATGTGAGGGAGAGGTAGCATTAGGCACATGATTTAAGAAGATAGAGGAGAAAATCCAATAGAGAAAAAAAGCAGAGGAATGCACTAAAACAATGTCGCAGAAACCACTGAGTTTGCGTTGTTTTGTCTCATCTTGCTTATATATTATCTTCTCATTGTAAGTTTTTGTTCTATCATCAAGGCCTTCGAGCCCAATGTATTGATGTAGTACTGTTGAATTTAATGAAAGGAGGAGCTACAGGGATATATGACATTAAAACTATATCATTTTAAGTTTATGATGTTTCTAATTATATTATTTTAGGTTTATGATGTTTCTAATTCATAGTAAATAGATATAGTTGTTTAGATATTTCTTATTATAGATCAGTGTAAATTTCCATGAATATTTCTTAAAAAAAATTATATTGTCTTAACTAAAAATATTTAACTAACAAATTTCAATGAATTTGGACTTTTTACTCATTTTATCAAAATTCTATTATGATTGTTTGAAACTTTTCACTGTGAACCATGTAAAAGATTTCTCTGTTGAGGTTTTAAGGGGACAATCTGCTCTTATGCTTACTATTTATTCGTTTTCTGGTCCCTAATAATGGGTGAAGTGTCTACCTAAAATTTTAAGATAAAATATTTTACACAATTCACATCCTAAAATTTCATTCAATATAAATAACTGTAAAAATCATCACTCTCAAAATCTTATTATGATATCATAAATGATTATTGTTTTTAGTCTACAATTAAAATTGATAAAACTTTTAAACAGACAGCTTTATCATAATTAATGCTTGCATTAACCTTGGAATGCAAAAAAGTAATCAATTGTCCACATGCTTTTGAATCCTTGGATAGACTTAAGTGAAAAAACACAATATTTAAAGCCCAATTGTTGTACTTTTACAACATATACTCACAACAATTTTTTCCAAAATTCATAACAAATTTCCAGCAATGTCCAGCTCAGGGCAGATCTTCTGCTGAATGTCGGGGTCGTTCACAATGTCGGTGATTCCCCATTCCCTGAACCATAAAGTCGTCTAGATTGCTGCCACCATACCAAAAATAGATATCCGTCAGCTGTCAGCCATAACAGATGTTTTTCGCTAAATTTTAATAAAGGTGGAATAGAGAAAACTCTTTAAATTACAATTTTGTTTTGTCTGTATGTTTGTTTGTGAATTATTGGACTTGTACGAGAGTAAGAGCTAAATTTCATTTGGTTGCAGATTTTAGAAATGTTTTGGAACTTGACAAAGAGAAGAGAAGTGAATTGTTAAATATAGTGAAGTGAATAGTATAATTTATTTTGGTCGAATTATTTTCAAAATATATAAGTGAATTGTATGACTTGTTCTAGTTCATCATATTTTAGAAAATTCTGAATAGTATAACTTTGTTTTGGTTGGTCAAATTTTAGAAATTTTTAAAATATGTAAATGAATTGTATGATTTGGTTCTGGTTCATTAAATTTTAGAAAATTTTTAAAATATATAATTAATATAACAATAGTCGTGACTAAGAAGTGGTACCAAAGAGGCATCAATTACACCTGGCTTGGGCTACACCAACCCTTAACATGGTTGGATTTGTGCCCACAAGTTCCTTGAAACCTAACAAAACACCTTACCATCATCTAATAAACATTAAACTATATTTAAAATCTAAAAAGATTAAAAATATAAAATATAAGATGGATGATATATCCAGGGTTAAGATGGATCTAGACCAATTTCAATTGACCACAAAAATATGTTAACCCACCCAAGTCTAGGAAGACATACATACTCTAAATAACCCACCTAAGTCTAGGAAGACATACATACTCTAAATATGAAACCCATCTAAGTCTAGGAAGACATACATACTCTCTAAATAACCCACCTAAGTCTAGGAAGACATACATACTCTAAATATGAAACCCATCTAAGTCTAGGAAGACATACATACTCTAAATAACTCACCTAAGTCTAGGAAGACATACATATTTGGGGCTTGATATATCCACGGTTAAGTTGGATCTAGACCAGTTTCAATTGAATATGTTAACCCACCCAAGTCTAGGATGACATCCATACTCTACCCCCTTATCCAGGGTTAAGATGGATCTAGACCAGTTTCAATTGACCACAAAAATATGTTAACCCACCCAAGTCTAGGAAGACATACATACTCTACCCCCCCACTCGAGTTGTAGGAATACAAATGTTGAATACAATATTTAATTATCCAAAATGCAAATAATAATAAGAATATAGTCAATGAGAAAAATAATTTACAATGTGATTTCTCTCAATAGCACTTGTTCTGCTTTTCTTGTTGTCGCACCTGCTACTTTTTCTATCTTTGCATACCGATCATATGAAAGGACAGGTTGAAATGGTAGACCATTCATATAGTATGACCTTGCTTTGTTCGATAAAATTCTAGAATACTTTCAAAATATGCAAGTGAATTGTATGCGTTGGCTATGATTCATCAAATTCTAGAAAATTGAACTAGAAAATTCTCATATTATGCATTCTATATGTGTTTGCTCTGGTTCATCAAATTCTAGAAAATTGAACTAGAAAATTCTCAAAATATGCAATCTATATAAGAATAACGATCACTAAAAAGCTGTTACTACTAACATTAATCACATTTACCTTGAGCTACACCAACCCTTAACATAGTTAAATTTATGCTCACAAAATATTTTAAAAAATAAAAAATATCAAAAATTAATAACACTACTTTAATTTAATCTTAAATAAATCTTAGGATAGTATATTCTTTAAGAAAAAAAAGGATAACTGGAAAAGATTCCAACCAAATGTTGATAATGTCAAACAAAAATAGGCCAAATACTATATGAAAGGGAATTGAATAGTGACTTCACTTCAAATCACAGTCTACCGAAGACTTTATTAATATAATTATTAATTATATTATTATTATTCAAACTGTAGGCCCCTCCTGATCATAATCCTCGTGGTGGACGCGTCGGTTCGTTTCTTGATACGCAAATCTGTACTGATGGGCAACATTGTTAATAAAGAAGGGCACCGTCATGATCCCTGGAACCACCAACATTCCGCTGTCCTCCACCACACCTACTTCATGCTGGTTTGTCATTCATTGTAGCAAGAAACAATCAAGCAACGCAGACAGGGGTGAAGACTAATTATTAAAGGACATGAAGGTCAAAGAAGAAATCAATGTCAAAGAAGAGGGCAATTTCTTTTTTATGTAGTTTAAGCTAATTTATTAGCATAGGTTTATCTTATTTACGGATTTATTCTCAGAAGAAAGGATTCACATTTCGTCACATATAATTTTTTTTAAGATAGTTTTAGCTAATAAATATATTTATTTTAATTACGGATTTATCTTTAGAAGAATCACATTTCTTCACATGTAAAAATTTTTAAACTGAAAAATATAATGAGTAATTTTTATTTGTTTAAATTATATTTTTTGAATGTTACATAGAGTTTATATAGGACTAAATTAATAAAGTTTATATAGGACTTTTTTTTTTCCTAATATATACATAAACATCTTACTCACATTTTTTTTTACTTTGTACTTTACAATATATTCAATTTTTTTATAGTTTACATTATTTTTCTATTTAAAGCATTATTTATTTTTATTTTAAATATAAACATATTACTCACATTTTTTTACTTTTAATTACTTTACAATATATTCAATTTTTTTATAGTAGACATTATTTTTCTATTTAAAACATTATTTATTTTTATTTTAAAGGGGCATGTGTTAACTCTAGGGAAGGACAAACTTACACATCTCCTCACTCTGAGTTATAGAATGAGTCTCTATGCTCAACCAAAAAGCATTGTAGGGTACTCTTCCTCACATTTTGATACAGATAAAAGAAAGAGGAAGACCTAGGAGAGGCTCTTTGGCATTGATCCTAGCACAAAAATTTTCAGCTTAAAATCATGATAGCCCAAAGGAACAACCAAAATGACAATGATGCTCACGAGAAGGGCTATCGAGACCCTTGTGTCTAGCTTGGAGTCGTCAATTACCTATTTGATTTTTTTTTTTTGTAAGCTTGGTAGTACTCCTTTTTCATCCATTTTGAAATCATTATAGAACCAAATTTACCAGTTTGGTGGCCTCAACCCGCCCTGACGGGACACCGGGTCTGTTGGCCACCTGATGGCGTGGTATGCCATCCAAAAAAAATGTCTTAAGTCTGTCATACGAAGCAAACATCGCCTAGATATTCACACTTACACAGTTGTTTACAGATTGCTTATCATATCTACTGAACACTTGAAATTTAAATGCTAGCCGCATATAACTAATTTAAACAAAAAGATAGATAATAGTCATAAAATACTCAACCTCGTCTCGAATCGAGGCAGACTCCACAAGTGTCGGGTCCTGAACTGAGGTGCAGGCCTGCTCATATGGCTTGGGAATACAAGGGAGGTGGTGCTCCATATGCTCGAGATGCCCATCTTGTTTCCTCAACTGAAACTTAATCTTATCAAACTCAATCTTATAATCTGAAAAATCGTGGGCTAATGCCACCAGGCTCATTGAAATTTTCTCCATGGCTTTGCCAAGGATGCTCTTCATTGACCACTAGAGATACAAGGTTTGTCTGAATTGTGTTAATCTTCCTCTAGTTTGGCCTGGATCCGGAATTAGACCTCTCCAATCCTCAATATCCATCACAGTCTCAACATGTTTATTTATATCCTCTTCCCACTTTTCAATGATCTTTTTGATCTCATCTGCAGTATTTTCATGGTAGGTTGTTGTTGCTTCCTGAATCACGTCAATTTCCAGCCTCTGACCTCTTGGCTTGCTCAGGGGGGAGCTAGGTTGGCCTTCTACAACCTTCCCTTTATCCTTCCTGCCATGGCCACGAACAACAGGGCTTTTGGAGCGGCCACGAGCTGCGAGGCTTTTGGAGCGACCATGAGCTGCGGGGCTCTTGGAGTGAGCTATCCCTCGAGCCATTCCATAGTCTGGAACCAAGTGACCTGTCCAGCCAATCAACCAAAGACGTAATTCCAAAGAATTTACATGAGCTAAGGTCCTAATATTCCAGTTATCATAATAGAGGTGTCTTGGTGGCTTCTTCCCTGAATTGTTCCCTAACCCATTCCTTCGCAGACCCCTCTCTTTCAAACCTTGCTCAATATCAGGCCCTTCTTATCCCAGAAGGGCATAATCTCTCCAATAAGTACTCCCAGTCTTGATGATGAACCACAATAGTTAGTTCAAAACACGTCGAAGATATTTTTTTCACAATTTAATTTAATATAAATATTGTTATTATTAACTAAAATTATAATAACTTATAATTTAATTTTAATATAAATATTGTTATTATTATATTAAAATCATAATATTTTATTTAATCAATCACTAATTATCCAACCAAAAAACATGATTTAAATTTATATTAACAGTATATCATTTTAATTTTTATATTAATAAAATTTATATTCATAAAATTAATTATCTAACCAAAAGAATTCAAAAATACTAGATCAAAACCTTTCTTTGAGCTTTCAATTCGAAAATAAATAAATATATTTTGTATTAATAAAATTGTAAATGTCATAAGTTAATATTATATAATTTAATTTTAATATAAATATATTATTATTACATTAAAAATATAACATTTTATAATATAATTTTAATATTGTTATTAGTATATTGAAATCCTAACATTTTAACTTTTAAATTAATAAGATTTATATTCATAAAATTATTTTTCAAACAAAAAAACATGATTTAAATTTATTTTAAGAGTATATCATTTTTAACTTTTTAAGTTAATAAAATTTATATTTATAAAATTTATTGTCTAACCAAAAAAATTCATCAAAATCTCTCTTTGAGATTTCAATTTGAAAAAAAAATAAAAATCATTTTGTATGGTAAATGTCATAAGTTAATATTATATAATTTAATTTTAATATTGTTATTAGTATATTAATTTCAATCACTAATTTCCAACCAAAAAAAACATGATTTAAATTTATATTAAAAGTATATCATTTTAACTTTTAAATTAATAAGATTTATATTCATAAAATTAATTTTCTAACAAAAAAAACATCATTGATTTAAATTTATATTAAGAATACATCATTTTAATATAATATTTTATATTCATAAAATATACTGGTTAATGTACATATATTATATTCATAAAATATACCGGTTAATGTACATCTGGCTATAGATCACTGGTTTATTAATTTATATTAAGAGTATATCATTTTAACTTTTAAGTTAATAAGATTTTATATCCATAAAATATACTCGTGACTGGTTTAATATATATATATATATATATATATATATATATATATATATATATATATATATATATGATCTTAAAAATAAAAATATTTACCTAAAAAGTTGAAATATTTAGCTATAAAAATTACAATTTGAAAATTATCAAATATTATCAAAATCTAGTATAAAATTATAATTTTTTATTACTAAATTAATTCAATATTATTAAAACCCCAATTACACGATCTTGTTATAGAATTATAATTTTTTATTACTAAATTAAATTCAGTATCATTAAAACCCCTGTTTATACCGAGATTATTCTTCTCAATTTTAAACTATATTAAAAAGCCAAAATAAACTTTAAAAACCATAACATTATAATCTACACTTAAATTCATAAAACTTTTAAACCACAGCTTTATCATAATACATACTCACATTCTCTTGGAATGCAAAAAGGTAACCCACTGTCCACATGCTTCTGATCAGGAAAGTGAATGCAAAAAAGTAACCCACTGTCCACATGCTTCTGAATCCTGATCAGCTGGACAGACTTAACTGAAAAACCATAATATTGAAAACCCAATTGGTGTACTTTTACACACTGTAATCACAACAATTTTTTGCAAAATTCATAACAATTTTTTCCATACAGTGCATATTCCGGAACACAATGTGACGGACTTCAAAACTACTGACAAGAAAACAAACAATTTGGGGATGAATTACAATGGAAATCCACACTTGATTTGTCTGCAACTGTATACATAAAGCGTTTATTGCAGCTTCCAGCTCCTGCAGAGTTGGAAGAAATTCTATATTTTTTCATCAGGATCTGAGCTTCAGGCTATTGGTTTGGCCACAACAAGGGAGTGGTTGAGAATGTGCAGGCTGAATTGCCCTCCTTTCTCTGTCATATCCACCTTGGATTGCCCAGGGGGAGGCAGAAGCTCAAAGTTCTGAACCAGCCTTCCAAGAGCCAGAGCCAGAATTGGCAGAGCCAAGATAATTCCAGGGCAGCTCCTTCTTCCAACGCCGAATGGCAGGAATCTGAAATCGTTCCCGCTGGCTTCAATCTTTTCTTCTCCCAGGAACCTCTCGGGAATAAATTCCTCGGCTTTGTCCCACCACTCGGGATTGTTGGCCAGAAACCAGGCATTCACCAGGATTTTGCTCTCGGCCGGAATGTCATACCCGCCGAGCTTGGCCTGGTGAAGGTTCATGTGAGGCACAAGCAGGGGAATCGCCATGTGAAGACGCAGGGTTTCTTTGACCACAGCTTGAAGGTACGGCAATTTGGTAGTGTCCGGCTCTGTCAATGGGACGCCCCGCCCGATTACAGCATCCAGCTCGGCGCGGATCTTCTGCTGAATCTCGGGGTGGTTCACAATTTCTGCAATTCCCCATTCCATGGACCATAAAGTTGTCTCGATTGCTGCCACCATAACAAAAAAGAAAACAGAGGCAGATATTCCGTCAGTCAAAACCAATGAGCAATTCAATTTAAATCCACTCAGACAGAAAACTCTGCCCAGGCATTAAATGTGCTTCAACTTTATTCACCTGCAACATTAATATTCTCGACAATGTAGAGGACATTGTCTGCGTTGATTTCGCCCTTGTCCTGAGCTTCGAAGATGTGATCTATGGCGCACTTTTCGCCTGTGACCTTGGAGCCCCCGGTACTGGCCAATTTCCTGCAATCATACTCAAGATTTTTATTGTTATAGTCTTAAAAAATTTACAGAATAATTCAGAAATTCAGAAAATTTACAGAATAATTCAGAAATTCAGGCAAGATAAAGATTTATCAGAATCTTGTTTATAGTTGTTAAATTTCAGTATTTTAGATGCTCTAATGGTTTTTGACAGTGCTGAAAAATCAATTTAAACATTCCAACTACCTAATTTTTTGAATTTTCGTTTACCCGATTTAATCGTGATGTTTTAGTGTTTTTTTTTAAACACTATTTTGCTTTTTACATTCAAATTCTAATTCTAATGGTGTAGATTTGTCTTTTAAATTATGATTTTTCTAATTTCTAACTAAATTTTTTCAAAAAAGAAAAATGCTGATTAAAACTGGTCAAGCTGATTAAACTCATACAATAAAATAAAATAAAAAAACTGTGTAGATTTGTTTTTTAAATTATGATTTTTCTAATTTCTCACTTTATTTTATGTAAATTTAAAAAAAAAAAATGTTGATTAAACTGGTCAAGCTGATTAAAGTCATAAAAAAAAAACTGATTAAACGAGTCACTATGACTAGGAAGCAAACTTCCCCAGATCGGAAATAAGTGAAATATTTCGGAATTTGAAAAAGAAAGAGTGAACTGAATTGTTAAATATTTTAGAATCCGATGGAGAGAGAGAGAACTACTAAATTGTGTACAACCTGAACTAAATTGAACGACATTGCTTCTATTTTTCTATTAAATTCTACAATATTTTTGTAATATGGCGGTGGTGAAGCTATCCAAATCCTTCCAACATTGCATTTAATTAGTCAAACGGCAGCACAAAGAATATCAAAAAGTATATTTAAAATTTAAAACTACATAATTTTTAAAATAAAAATTAAACCATATTTAAAATTTAAAAATATATATCAAAATCTGAGCACAACGAATATCAAAAAGTTTATTTAAAATTTAAAAATATAGGTCAAAACTTGAAATTACACCATTTAATCTACATTCAATAAAAATTAAACTATATTTAAAATAAAAATTAAACTATATTTAAAATTTAAAAAAAATATATCATAATCTGAATTTTTTGGTCTCTTGAGCTGTGTGGAGTTGTCAATAAAAATTAATTAAAGTATATTTAAAATTTAAAAATATATATATATATATATATATATATATCAAAATCTGATCTGTTGAGTTGTCTTTCATCAAATTAAACTATATTTAAAATAAAAATTAAACTATATTTAAAATTTAAAAATATATATCAAAATCTGATTTTTTTTAAATTTTATTGTTTGTTGAGTAGTGTTGAGTTGTCTTTGATCTTTTATGCTTGACCTGTGGATTGAGGGGCATCTATACTATGTTGAGTAGTGTTGAGTTGTCTTTGATCTTCCATGTTTGACTTGTGGCTTGAGGAACATCTAAGCTGTGTTGAGCTGTCTTTGATCCTCCATACTTGTCCTGTGGCTTTAGGAAGATCTAAGCGGTCAAAGTAGTCAAAGTCACCCAGGGACCATGCTTACTTGTGGCTTGAGGAGCATCTAAGCAATCAAAATCACCTAGGGATGGTCAAAGTCACCTAGGGACCATGCTCACTTGTGGATTAGGGATGGTCAAAGTCACCTAGGGACCATGCTCACTTGTGGATTAAGGAGCATATAAACAGTCAAAATCACCTAGGGATGGTCACACCAGGGGTAGCTTTAGGCCTGGCCACACCATGCTTGACATATGGTTGTAGTCAAAGTCAAAATCACCTAGGGATGGTCAAAGTCACCCAGGGACCATGCTTACTTGTCGATTGAGGAGCATATAAACAGTCAAAATCACCTAGGGATGGTCACACCAGGGGTAGCTTCAGGCCTGGGCCACGCCATGCTTGACATATGGATGTAGGAACCATGTTTACTTGTGGCTTGAGGAGCATCTATGCAATCAAAGCCACCTAGGGATGGTTGGACTAGGCGTAGCACCATGCTTGGGCTACACCATGCTTGACATATGGTTTGAGGAACATCTAAGTCGTCAAAGTGGGCCACACCATGCTTGACATATGGTTTGAGGAGCATCTAAGCCTTCAAAGTCATCCAAGCCACACCATGAAGAGCATCTAAACCGTCAAAGTCACCTAGGAATCATGCCACTCCATGAAGAGCATCTAAGCTGTCAAAATCACCTAAAAATCACGCCACACCAACCTAAAATGGTATATGATATATTCATGCAACACCAGCCTAAAATGATATATTCATAACAATGATTTAAATTGTCACAAAAAAAACATCTAAGCTGTCAAAGTCTTAAAGTCACATAAAATCCACACTAGGGATGAGCCACACCAGCCTTAGATAGTATTGTCACAAAAAAACATCTAAGCTGTCAAAGTCTTAAAGTCACATAAAATCCACACTAGGAATGAGCCACACCAGCCTTAGATAGTATTTTTCATAACAATGATTTAAAGAATAAACATGGTATATTCATAACAATGATTTAAATAGATAATAGTATAATTTAATTTTGAAAACGATGGCAAACCAAAATTTGATAATGAAAAATGGGAAAAGGTAAGTACCATATTAAAAATAATAGCTATCATTTCAAAAATAGTGACTTAATTGATTATGGTATGGTGAAAATCCTTTCCAACTTTAATTTTTAATTATTAAAAATAATATCTCTCATTTGTTAAAATCCTTTCCTACTTTAACTTTTAATTATTAAAAATAATATCTATCATTTCATAAATAGCTACTTAATTGATTATGGCATCACTTTTAATTATAGGGTGAATATAATTATACCATCTTTTGAATCTTACTGTGCAATTTAACAGAGATGGTTAAATCTGATCTGATAAGCTCTGTACTTACTTCCTCTCATCAATGAAGTAATCCTTGAACAGCAACAGCCTCTTTTGTTTCACCTCCTTGCAGATCTTCAAGTACCCTCTGAGGAACGGCCTGAGAACAGGAATGAAGTCACCATAGTTATACTCGAAGCTCTGAGCCAGGCGGCTCCTCTCGCCATTGAGTGCCTTGAGGCGGAGGAAGAGCGGGTCGTCCTCGCTCTCGAACCTCCTGTCAAACATCATCCTGTACATGATATTATACATCACAAGCTGCAGGCGCCTCCTGATCACAATCCCGGCGGTGGACGCCTCGGGTCGTTTCTTGATATCGTCCACGGCACGGCCGAGCTCGTCCTCCCACGCGAATCTGTACTGCTGGACGACCTTGTTGGTAAAGAAGGGCACCGTCATGATGCGTCGCATCTTTCGCCAGTGCTCGCCGTACACCGTGAAAACCATGTCCTGCCCCTTCCCCGTGAATATATCGAACACCAGGTTCCGCGTCCGCGACCCGAATTCCACACCCTGCGTGTGCAGCACCTCCTTCGCCAGCTCCGGAGACGACACCACAACCAGATTCCTCTGCCCCATCTTCAACAGAAGGATCTCGCCATATTTCTTCGCCAAGTCCCCCAGGTTCCTGTGATTGAGATCGTCCCCCACCTGCAGCCAGTTCCCGAAGATGGGCACCGCCAGCGGGCCGGGGGGCAGCCTGAGCTTCTTGGATTTCAGCTTCGATATGAAAATGGCACCAACAATTACAGCGAAAATGGCCAGAAGCCCCTTTTCTAGACTTGCCACAGTCATGATCTCCATTATTATGAACTCGGAGAATTCAATGCCTCTGAAATCGAAATTGAAGAAACACTCACAGCCCCGAGCTGCTGAAAGACGTGGCAGGGGAATGGTGTATATATATAAGTAAACCCACCCGTGAAGAGTAGATAGGAAGGGTCGTAAGGGTGAGGTAGGCACTGCGTGGCTTTCTTACCTACCCACTCCACCCTGCGCGTTGCCTCCGCCATTCCTATCGCACCGTCTCTTTACCAACCACACTCAACTCAACTACCCATCATTTCCCCACACATCCACTAGCTAGCAAACTCTTGACCACATTTTTTTGATGTCTGGCTGAGCTTCAAACACATTAATGGGATATATACATTGATATGTGGATATACACTTGGATATGTGTCACTGTATATGTCTCGAGTATGTGTCATGTGCCCCCACATCGCTCTCGGACAAGTAGTGGCTAGTGGACAAAGCATTTTATTATTAATAATTGAAAACAACTACCCACTTGTCAAAAGGACTAGGTCCATTCAACACGTAGAGACTTGCATGTTCACATCCCTACCAAACTGGCCCCGGGCCCCAAACTACACTAAAGAATCATCACAAGTTGTATGGGTAGTAGGTAAATTGATAATGTTGACAAACCTTATATTGAGGCTACAAAAGTGCATTGGTCATGGAACCCCATGACTCTCACATGACATATGAAGGTAGTGGTTTACTTTTCCACTGATTTTGTAACTTTTAAGTCTTCTTTTTTGGAATATATTGAATTTCCTTATGTGGAACTTGTAAAGAAGAAAATCGAACGTTTGAAGTTTTCTATCCTATTTCTGTATGGTATCACTGAATTTCTAAAATTGTAAAATTGATTTTTTTTAATGGTTGCCTAGTAAATATTTAAAATTTAAAATTTCATTAATTTAGGAATGATGTCAAAATGCATATTTACTCTTTACTACTTTTTTTTTTTTAAATTAAAAAGTTATGGAAAAAAGATTACATAGTAAGCTACCGGGTGAGCGCGAGGCCTCAACACCCAAAGTCGAGAACTGATTTAGAAGACTAACCCTCTTAGGAGTCAGTTTACATTGGAATTTGTTGAATGCGACATATCTTACAAAAGGGTGGGAGCAAAGCCCAGAACAAAAAAATTCATTCTGGCTTCGCACAGAGAGGAGAGTAAAGCATGTTGAGAAACTATACAGAACTGTGTTTCGAGTAGAGCATGAGAAAACCAATCATAATAAAAAAGGGAACTCGAAAATTGCAAAGGAATGAGCAGACCATTAGGCAGTGTCTTCCACCAGGTAGTTGTCCACGCTGATGGGGCACTTTGGGGTACTACCTTCATGAATGACATGTTGGGCTTTCGGAGACGTGGAGGGGTCTGCCGCCTCCCCTTTGATTTCAAGTATCCCATGACGATTTGTTGTTCTGCGCTTGAGCGTCATGTAATGAGGAGAATTCTTGTCCACAAATTGACGGTGATGGACCTCACCCACATAGATTAGGAGCTTTTTTGTGAGGGCGTCGATTTTCTTTTCCACAACGTTGTTGTTGTCTCGCTGTTCCTACAAAGCCAGAGCCAACATATTCTTAGTTTTCCAACGGAGCTCAATGGCTCTACTGAAGATGTTTTCTCTCAACCTAGTGAGTCCTGGATCTGGGATCCAATTGATGGCAACATCAACCTCTTTCGTCGAAACCCGCTATCAAACATTCCTAGCTCTGTCTTCCAGCTTGAGGATGTGGGCCTTGGAGCCCTACGTGATGATGTTCTCGTACATAATGGCGACATGATGCTCTCTTGTTGTTGGATGTCTGTTAAGGGAGGACCATCTCGAGCCGAGACCGTGACTTCTTCTTCCAAGGGCAGGAGCAACAGAGTTGTGAGGAGGCATGATGTTGTGGGGTTTGGGGAATAGAGGGTTGCGGGGAAAGAAGCGCAAGGAGCTGGGCTGAGCCTTATCAAGCAGGGGAAGGGAAGGCACGTGGGAGAAATCTCACAGGAGAATGCCATAGAGAGAGGTTGCAGGTAGGGTAGGATGATTAGAAAGTGGAGGGAGGGGAATGATGAGAAGGCATGCGCTAGTCATAGGGTAGTTAAGGCGACAGGGCTACATGGTGTTGGATAGGCCCCAAGGGCGGAGGACAACATAGGACGTGGAGGCGGAGGTACCTCCTCTGATGCGAAGGAGGATGATTGATGATGGGATCATGAGACATTCGAGGGAGGATCAACCAACGTTTGATCCAAGTTGTACCAGTCCAGCCTCTCTATCCTCATAATGATGGTGCACTCAGATTTAACCATGGATTGCCCAAAATCATCCCACGGTTGAGAAACTCTTCACTTATTTTAAGAAGTGAAGAAAGGACCAATTCGTTACATGTTTAGACTATTTGATTTGTAAATGTTTGATTATAATAACTGAAGTTAATCTATGTGAGTTTAAATAAATGACCCCATATGTAAATGATGTGAACATGCTAATATGGAACCATAGGCCAAGGTTCAAATAGTGAATTGGATGGGAAATAAGATGAAGTAAACTTGGTACACTTTAGGGCGCAAATCACTATGCAAAGGTGGATCCATTGTCCCATAAATAAGGGGGTCTAGTACACCATTTTGGTGTCTAGTTTGGTTATGACCTTAAAATTAGATTATTATTATTAAAATACTTATATGAACATTTTGGTAGACATGACATAGTAACCTGAAGCTATGATATAATGGTCCAAGATGGTCATCCAAAGCATGAGATAGGAATGATGTCAAAATTCATATTTACTCTTCACTTATTTTAAGCAGTGAAGAAAGGACCAATTTGTTACATGTTTAGACTATTTGATTTGTAAATGTTTGATTATAATAACTAAAGTTAACCTATGTGAGTTTAAATAAATGACCCCATATGTAAATGATGTGAATATGTTAATACAGAGCTACAGGCTAAGGCTAAAATAGTGAATTGGATGGGCAAGAAGATGATGTAAACTTGGTACACTTTAACGCTCAAATCCCTATGCAAAGGTGGATCCATTGTCCCATAAATAAGGGGG
Organism: Pinus albicaulis; assembly: GCA_034641835.2. Classification (NCBI taxonomy): domain Eukaryota; kingdom Viridiplantae; phylum Streptophyta; class Pinopsida; order Pinales; family Pinaceae; genus Pinus; species Pinus albicaulis. Next base: position 277,195,159 of record CM076579.1, on the reverse strand, counting down.
TCTAGTACACCATTTTGGTGTCTAGCTTGGTTGTGACCTTAAAATTAGATTATTATTATTAAAATACTTATATGAACATTTTGGTAGACTTGACATGGTAACATGAAGCTATGATATAATGTCCAAGATGGCCATCCAAAGCATGAGATAGGTTGGGATTCCACCAAAGGGAAAGAAGGATTGGGCTAATGGGAAGATAAATGCTCTAATATAAATATTAGCATTAAATCTCATCTTTATCCACGTGCCTTAAATTAAGGCCCATGTCTGTTAATTTATAAACCAATCATTGAATGCATGTAAGATTTTGGTGGGGAAGTCTTCTCATATAGTTATGGAAGCAAGTATTCTCATGTTCATGTGCTATATTTCTCATTCCTTACATTGCATTGCTAACCATGAATCAACTTGCAAATTGACTAATTTAACACTACGATGAAGAAGTTATAGACCTTAAGATGAAAGATAGATGACTATAGATGAGCATAGAGGCTAGGAAAGTTAGGAATCATTCACATGTTGCGTATTTTTTTCTCTTTGGGTGCTTGAGAGCTAAGTATCATTTTTGCAGACAATTGAATCCTAGAAAGCACATATGAGATTGCAATTATTTTCTCATACTAAAGAGAATTTGAGGGAAGAATATCCCCAAGGATAATTTGAGTAAAGAAAGATAAGTTTTTCTTTGTGGTGTGTGGGGTAGTGGAAGAGAGTTCCACACTTGTTTGATCATTATATGAGATCCTTAGAGTGCTCGTAAATTAGCCAATCAAAAGAGTAAATTGGTTGGGTAGAGTAAGCTAGAATTTTGTAGCTTGTTTGCTTCACCCTTATGGCCTCGTAGTTTATTTGCTTCACCCTCATGGCCTCATAGCCGAGTGAGAGATATCTTCATTCGATGCCTATGGTTGTGTGAAAAATTGATCTTACACAATGAATTTCTTGAACCTTCTTTTCTTACAAAATAAGAATTATATCATTTTTTATAAATATAAAATTAATATTATTTTATATTATAAATATGTTGGAAACTTGACTAAACTGAGAGGGGGGGTGAATCAATTTAGTACATCCATGGACATTAACTTTTGTTTACTTTTCAATGGTTAACCGAATTATTAATGAGAAACATTCACCTTATGAACAATAGATTTAATATGTAAACATCATGAAATATATAAACCACAACATAACAACTCTCATGACAACATAAAATCAACACATGGACACCAGATATAAGTGGAAACCCATGAAGGGAGAAAACCATGATGTTGTTATTGTTGTGATGTAAAGGCAAGCTCCTACTCCCTTATTACATCATATTTTCTATATGCTCCAACCTATAGGAGGTTGCTCCTTCATTTCTTCTACATGTGTCGACTTGCAAGGAAGCTCCAACTCCCATCAATTTTGTGAAAACTACAACCCACAGGGGGATCCTACCTCAACAAGATCCAACCTATTCTTTATGAAGCTAAAACTTGAAAGAAGACTACAAACCCCTGATACATACAAGAAACAACATGTTGGTTTACATGGTCTATAACTCTATATACCTCCATCTCTATCTTTGCTTCTTCTTCTCCTCAAATTTGCTTCACATTTTCTTTATATGTGCTAGGAAACTAATGAGAAACACCTTAATCAAATCTCACATTCTCTAACTCTCTAACCTCACTAGCCTTCCAAAATCACATATTTTATAAACAAATATTTATAGCTTTAGTCTTCCATGGAGGAATTTGAAGTGAACAACTTTATCTCTATGCATTTATGGTTGTCTCTTTGTTTCCAAGTATTCATTCTAAAAGTTGAAGCATAAATCAAGACAAAAAACCTCATACTAGTCAAATCCAATATAACATAAACCAACATTGATGATTGCATGAGTTAGGGCTCGGATTAATAAGGAAACACACTGTAACGCGGGATGTCTGAAGGTAGGATGCATTACTGTCTAGGGTTAATACACAATCTAAATAGTAAATGACTAGCATTATAACACCTTTTCTGAGAGCAAGAGGTGTGTTACTATCATAACAACTTGCAACACATCTAGGCATGTTCTCCTATCAAAACTTCTATTCTGTTACACTTAGAAGACACTTCTGTTCTACAACATATCTCTGTCAATCATCACTTCGCATCACAACGTTCTTCATACCTTTGTCCTTCACTTTTTGAGTCCTATCTTTGTCATCTGCCTCAAGTATTTTGCATGCCAACATTGCCTTGCATCACAACTTTTTCTTGCATTCTCATTTCCTTGCCTTGCACCTCTTCAACATTGATCTCTTCTATATAATGCATCAATTCATACCAAGCATCAACACCATACATCAATCAACTCCTTCATCAACAACACCTACAATGCACATTCAACCTTACAACGCAATGTACAAATAAGCCTTCAAATCAAACCTTACACATAAAACAAATGCAAGCATCATTTATGTCACAACATCTACAAAACATTCACTCTCCTATGCCATATCTTTATTCTCTTTGCCTTTGCCTTGCATCACAACAATCTTTGTAACATAGCAATCTCTGCAACATTCTTTCATCAACAATCAACAAGCACATGCCAACAATTACACAACATATGCAAGAAAAATAAGAGCTCCAAGACAACCATACCATCAACGACACCCTTTTCCATCCTACTTTGCTATTGGTTTTCCATCACCCTTTGCATCATAACTTCTTCATGTCTTTGTGTTGTATTAAAACCAACTCAACATCCCTATACCTCTATACTACCTTGTTGCTCACAAGCTATTCTTAATTGCACCTCCTGACACACATATGGTGACCATATTCTATCAAGCAAGCATAACAACATGCACCACAACTCCTCATGAACCGTGAATATATCAATGACATCAAAGACCTATGTTGTTGCTCCTTTGCCATCCATGACAACAATGCCTACAATATATATATATATTTACTTTATATGTTTTATGAAATTATATTTAAATTTAATAGCACATAATTGGTTTTCCATGAATTTATACGTTTTATGACATTATATTTAAATTTAATCATACATATTTTATTTTTATTCTATGTGGTTTTATGAAATTATATTTAAATTTAATGATACATAACTATGTTTTATGAAATTATATTTAAATTTAATCATATATATTTTATTTTTATTCTATGTGGTTTTATGAAATTATATTTAAATTTAATGATACATCACTATGTTTTATGAAATTATATTTAAATTTAATCATATATATTTTATTTTTATTCTATGTGGTTTTATGAAATTATATTTAAATTTAATGATACATAAATGCTACATCCACACGAAGATGTCATGGGTGACTTCCTGTGAACTGAACCACATGTTTTATGAAATTATATTTAAATTTAATCATACATATTTAATTTTTATTCTATGTGGTTTTATAAAATTATATTTAAATTTGATGATACATAAGTGCTATATCCACATGAAGAGGTCACTTCCTATGAATTCAACCACATGTGGAGAGAATTAGAGAGAATTAAACTTGTGACTTCTCAATAGCAAAGGTACTTTAAAGATAGAAATTCGACCAATTAAACTAACCCTCAAACTTCCAATTAACACATAACACACATTCTCTTTCTATATTATTATTATAAAAATATGAACTTAAATATCTAAATTTAAAATATAGTAGTTTAAATATAAAAATATAAAACAAAAATACCACCTAATTAACAAACCACTTTAAAAAAAAATACAATTATAACCATTGTAATAAGTCCCTAATCCTTATAGTGTTGAATATTTATAACTAAATAATTTTTTTTGTTACAAATTTTAATATGTAATGTCAGAGTTGGTTTACACCAATATTAAAAATTAAAAGAAAACTCATAAACACGTGACCCAACACTAAAGCAACCAAAAACCTTAACCAACTATAACAATTGGCTCCATAAAGGACCAAAAACCTTAACTAATTTGAACAACTGGATCTAAAAAGTCATAGAGCTCCCGTTACATGTTCCCCACATATACAAATTTAAAGAAAAAAAAATCAACCATAGTGGAAAGAGTTAGTAAAAGTCATAAAGCTCCCTTTCATCTTCCCCACATTTATAAATTTGAAAAAAAAAAAAAAATGAGCCCTAGTTGAACTAGCTCTAATGAGAAAGTAAAAGTCATAGAGATCCCTCTGCATCTTTCTCACATATACAAATTCCAAAAGAAAGTTCAACCATAGTTAAGGAGTTCTCACGAAAACGTTATCTCCATAGTTAGGTACAAATGCAATGCCCTTTAGATAGTTAAATATTTATAAAGAAATAAGATTAATGTCACAAATCCCATGTCATAGGTGGTTTACACAATTTTAAATTCAAATGTTACTATAGGTTTATGGAATAAACCTTCTACTTGTTCCTCAAGATATTGGCTTTGACTATAACATGATTAAGAGATTAATAAATATTAGATGTGAACTTAAAACCCTTACGTTAACTTAAATTCGTTATCAAAATTTCAACATAAATTATGCTTGTCATTTATATTTTAAAAATTTATACTAGTTATACTTTATTCTATATCTATATATTTTTTTTATTAGGTTTAACAAATTTTAAAGAAATGCGTGATGTTTATTGACTTTTTCAATGGATTTTTTTATAACACGAAGTTTAGGTAATACGTAAAGCAGAGTTCTATTCGATTTTTTTTTCTTTTCCAAATTGAAAGTGCTAGAAAGTATTTATATTTTAAAAGTTTATACTAGCTATACTTTATCCTATGTCTATATTTTTTTATTAGATTTAATATATTTTAAAGAAATGCGTGATGTTTATTGACTTTTTCAATGGAATTTTTTATAACAAGAAGGTTAGGTAATACGTAAAGAAAAGTTCTATTCATTTTTTTTCATTTCCAATTGAAAGTTCTCGAAAGTATTTATATTTTTTAATAAATTATTTTTGTCAAAGTTATAATAATTTCAGTTTTATAATAATAATAATAATAATTTAATTTTAGAATTTTACGTAGGCATACATACTTTATTTTACTTTCTTTTGGTTTTGAATTTATGATTTTTTAGGAGGAAACACATGCTCTTAACCATTACACCCACTCAAGCTATATGTATGAATATAAAATATATGTCACTTTGTAAATTTTTATAGTAAAATTATGAATTTTTTTGTTATAAACAAGAAGTCTTATATATCAAATTAATGTTTAGAAATTAAATTAGCATAGATCCATCTTAATTTGGATCTATTACGCGTTCAAAAGGATCAAGTCCATAGTTAAGATGGATCTAAATTGGGTAAAGCAAGGAAATTTTATAGTTTAATTTAATTTTATAATTTTATAGTTAAAATTATATTTATTAATTTTATTTTTATGATTTTAATTATGGAGAGATTTGCACCTCATATTTTTTAATTTTAATTTTATTTTATTTTGCACCAAGTCAAAATGTTTATGTTGACATTAAATCAGTGCGATACTATTATTTCCAGCATAGATCCATCTTATCTCATGATCTACCAAGCTCCTAGAGGGATCAAATCCTTCTCGAGGGTTGGTAGATCCAAGTTAAGATTGATCTATGCTGGTTTAATTTCCCCCTTTAAATAAGCTAAATTCCACATGAATGCAATTTGCCATTTTTATTTTTATTTTATTTTATTTTGATCGAGTTAAAATGTTTACCTTATAGAGAGAGTCTCTGAACACAATTATTTTTACTAGCCTGGATCCATCTTAACTCGGATCTACCAAGAGCTTACTAGCCTAGATCCATCTTAACTCGGATCTACCAAGAGCACAGAGGGATCAAATCTCTTGATATGAAAACCTCTTTTAGAGTGAAAAGAGATTTGATCCCTATAGCGGCTTGATAGATCCACATTTAAGATAGATCTAGGCTGGTTTAATTTCTCCCTTTAAATAGGTTACATTCCACATAAATACCACGAGTCAATACAATGAGTTCTTAATACCATGGATCAAAACCATGGACCATTTTTATAGGGTTATTTTTATTTCGTTAATTTTATTTTTTTATCTTTATTTTTATTATTTTTTACCTAGTTATATTTTTATTAAAAGAGATTTGATCCCTATAGCGGCTTGGTAGATCCACAGTTAAGATAGATCTAGGCTGGTTTAATTTCTCCCTTTAAATAGGTTACATTCCACATAAATACCACGAGTCAATACAATGAGTTCTTAATACCATGGATCAAAACCATGGACCATTTTTATAGGGTTATTTTTATTTCGTTAATTTTATTTTTTTATCTTTATTTTTATTATTTTTTACCTAGTTATATTTTTATTTAATTTATTTTTTATTTTTTATGTAATTTGACTTAGTCAAAATCTTAAACATTACATTACAACTTTGCTACTATTGAACTCAATTATTAATTGATTTTAAAATAAATGTCTGAATGCTTGGTAGATCCTGAGTTAAAATAGAATCTGATTTGGTTAATTTCTCCCTTTAAATAAGCTTCATTCCACATGAATATCATGGGTTCTCAATACCATGGGCCATCTATATTTTTATAATTATTTTATTTTTTATAGAATTAATTTTATTTTTATTTTTTAAATTTTATTTTGACCTAGTTAAAATGTTTACATTACATTACGTTAATATTTTTATTTAATTTTATTTAAATTTTTTTTTATTTCATTTTTATTTTTATGTAATTTGACGTAGTCAAAATGTTAAACATTACATTACAACTTAGCTACCATTGAATGCAATTATTAATTTCTTTTTTAAAATAAATGTACAAAATTTTGGGGCTTTAATGGTTAAGAACATGTATTTTGTGGTAAGTAGTCATAGGTTGAGATCTAGAAGTGGGTAAAGTATATATCCCTCCCTAGATTTTAGGGCTAAAGTCTAATCACCACCCAATGGAGTCTCATACATCATAAATGTAGGTCCCTTGTCCCATACACAAAGGGGTTCATCACAAAAGTGGTATTACGAGATAAATTCCATTTGGGGACATTGTTAGAAATTGTAGCAAGAAATGATACATTTGAATTGCGACTTATTCACATTTAGTAATTCGATTTTCCACATTAGCAAGATGAAATGGATTGCAACTAACTTGTGTGACATGGCCTTGTCAACTAGTTAACTCTATCATCGATAGAATGAGTTATAGGATGGAGGTGTTGAACCCTTAGTTAAGGCGAGAGGGGGGGGGGGGGGGGGGGGGGGGGTGAATCAGTTTAACACATTCATGATCTTTTAAACTTTTATGAAACCTTATTTACACCTTCATTTCATATCCAACTTAATATATGAGTAATCTTAGAATGTGAGCAACAAGTATTAATATAATATAACAATAGACTTAATATGAGAGCAGCAGGTATTTAAGTATATGACATAAATCAGATCAACACATAAACATCATGCACAAAGACACCAGATATAAGTGGAAACCCATAAAGGCAGAAAACCACATCTTATTATTGTTGTGATGCAAAGGCAAGCTCCAACTCCCTCTCACCACTATTTTTCTGCAGGCACCAACCTACAGGAGGCTCCAACCTCAATTCTGCAAGCTACAACTTGCAAGGAAGCACCAAATCCCTTCAATTTTTTGCAGGCACCAACCTACAGGAGGCTCCAACCTCAGTCAGCTGCAACTTGATAGGGAAGCTCCAACTTCCTCAATTTATCAAACTGAATGTTTGTTGATTTACCTCAGATATCAGCTCTGTTCTGTAGCATCTCTTTCTGCTCTTCTTTTCTTAATCTTTTCTGCCTCACTCTTCTATACTCTGCATTCTCTATATTTGTTCTCTCTAACCTCTCTTATGCATATCCAGTTGATATTATTTATAGAATTCCTCACATGACTGTTTGTATTTCACAAAGAATTTGGAGTGAACAGTCATGAATCTTTGGCTTCTGTCTTCTTATTCCTTTATCCAACTCATTTTTAAAATTATAACAATATGTACAAATTTCCATGCTACAGTGGGATTTTGTCTTTTCCTTAGGATACTTGCCTTTGCATCACAAACAATATAAACAAAAAAATATTTACATTTTCAGTTACACATTTCAATACCATTCAGCTCCTTTTTTGAACATTGGCTTTACTGGATTTGTCTCTTCTGCTATTTTTGAGTGACTGTTCTATATATCTTGGTTCACCTCTGTGTTTATTTATCTGTTCACTGTACTTGTGTGCATCAGCTACCTACATAACTGCTTTTCAGGTTTTATTCTCAAATACATATGAATCTAGGCGATGTTTTGTTCATTACCGTCTCTGTTCTCGGGCTACTTGTCTACATTTTCTGTTCATATATGAGTTTAAACATAATGGTTTGAAACTCACGTTACAATTTCAATTCATTCTTTTTCCTTGTACTATTTTTCTGCCGCTGTCTCTAGCTCTTTTGTTCTTGCAGGCTCTTATAATAAACCCAATCTTACGACTTTAACACAGTATATAAATATATATCGTCATGTATGCATATTCCCAATTATTAATAAACTATGGCTTTTGTTTAGCGCCTAACATATATATGGTCACGGTCTTAAAACCTTTAAATACATCAAACTATATTACATTCCCCGCTTAAATATACAATGCTTAGTCGAATGTTTGGACCTTGGGAATTTTAAATATATATCTCGAGCTTTAAATCAATTGAACCGCTTATAACATACATTTGGCTCCGGGCCCACATATATGATTGGCGGAAATTCAATGGAATACATATGCCCGTACCTTTGGTTAAACTACGTGCCACTTCTGAACGCGATCGCCGTTCAATAAACCTTCCTTTAGATCGACGGCTTGTATCAATATCGCACAGGATCCTCAGCCGAAGATTAATGCGCGATGGCGCGCAATGAGAGTGGTTTTCCATATTTGCTCAGGGACACGTGTCAGATCCTCTATGGAATCACTGCGATTTCATGAATACCGCTTGCCCGTCGAAAGCGGTGCGATAAAAACCAGAAACCCGCTTTCACTGTTCACTCGGTCACGGTTCTGCTCTTCTACGCAGGGTTCCGGTCTTGTACAAGGTTTCGCCTTTATTATTTGAAAGGGTTCTATCATATAGTCAACACCGAGACTCATAGACTAATCAATACCATGGCATCGTTAGACGTTCCATACTTACACAGAAGCATACAACGGGAATTGTGCCATTACACAGAGGTGTATAACTACGAGTCTTCAGGAGTTTATGCAATTACACCATATTATCGCCTTGGTTCTAGAGCACGGAGCATCTAGTTAAACTTCTATACAGGTTTCTAAAGACAGAGGTGAAGCCTTTCAACACAATCTTCCACCGCAATTTACCATGTTGGTAACTACATGTATGGATAAGCATAAACAGTGACTTTCAGTAACATAAATTTATTCCAATCCCATGCAGAATCACAATAAATCTAATTACACAAAGCTCACACGGCTCCTACATTCCACATAGTCAATTTGTGTTCTACTGAGGGTTCAATGACGTATCCACACATAACCCAGTCACAGAGGTTCATATTGGTCACAAGGATTCATCAGGAACACATTATCATTACTGAACATACAAGCAGATTCTCAAGACAAAATTCGCACAGAACTCAACTTGACAAATGCACGTTAACGCTGAAACAAATCTTCATTATACAGTGGAGTGCTTACAACTTTCTAGTGGCCAGATCTTCAATCGATTGGCCCTTCTCCTCTGTTCTGCAGTCCTATGCAGCCTATGCAGTTCTGAGCCCACTAATCCACTGCTTGTCTCTGCTACCCCACTGCTTTGTTTCTGTTTCAGGTGCTCCTTTTTTTTTATCTCCTTTGCCATCAATGACAACATTTCCAACAATCTTCCCCTTTGGCATTGATGGCAATATACTTCTTCTATTTTCCTTTTAGGACCCTTCCTTCTGTTGCTAGCTCTTCCTCTGTTTGCCTTATAGAAGCCCCTTTTTGCTTTTCCTCCCCCTTTGACATCAATGGCAAAGGGTTGCTCATTTCCTAGTTTTCTTTCTGCATTTCCTCTCTCTGAGATCTTCTGAATTTGTACCCTGTTGCTCCAAACTTTGTAAATCTAAAATTCTGACCCTTTAGCCTTTCCTTTATCTCTTTTATTCTGCGTGTATTCTTTCCATAATCCTTTGATTCTGAGGACCTGTTTCATGTTCCCTTGCTGGCTGATCTCCCCTTGGAATGATATTCTCGTTTCTGTTCTCCCCCTGAAACTGTGCTTTGTCTTCATATCAGAGAGTAGCATCTGCAGATACTACCCCTAGTCTATTTCTTAAATATTCAAATGGTTCTCTAGCAAGCGATTTGGTAAATATATATGCTGTCTGTTCTTTTGTTGGCACATACTCCAGTTTTAATATCTTCTGAGCCACTTGTTCTCGAATAAAATGATACTTGATCGGGATATGTTTAGTTTTAGAGTGAAGCACAGGGTTTTTAGATATACTTATAGCACTTGTATTATCACATTTGATTGAGATAGGTTCATCAATGCTTACCTTCATGTCTTGAAGAGTTTGCTTCATCCACATGACTTGTGTACAACATGCTGCTGCTGCTATAGACAGAGAGATAGATGTTTGTTTCTTGCTTAACCATGCCACCAGACTTTCTCCTATATAGAATGCACCTCCACTTGTACTTTTCCTGTCATCCACACAACTGGCCTAATCTGCATCTGTGTATGCTGTCAAAGTGAAGCTTTTTCCTTTAGGATACCAAAGCCCATACTGTGTTGTTCCTTGTAGATATCTGAATATTCTTTTGACTGCCAGAAGATGGTTTTGTTTAGGTGCTGCCTGATATCTAGCCACTAGTCCTACTGCTAGCATGATGTCTGGTTTTGATGCTGTCAGATACAAAAGACTTCCTATCATGGATCTGTAGAGTTTTTGATCTATATTTGCAGATCCATCATCAGCACACAGCTTGCATCCCGTGATCATGGGAGTTGACAACAGGTTTGTAGTCCTCCATTTTGAACTTTTTCAACATTTCTTTTAAGTATTTTTCTCGTGAGATAAATGTGCCTGTGTTCTTTTGTTGAATTTGAAGTCCTAAGTAGAAACTGAGTTCTCCAATCATGGACATCTCAAACTCTGATTTCATCTTCTCAGCAAACCCTTTCGCTAGTTCATCTCTGTTGCTTCCAAACATAATGTCATCAACATATACAACAACAATCAGGGGTTCATTTTCATGGGCTTTTATGTATAGATTGTTGTCTACTCCACCTCTCTTAAAGCCTTGTTTTTTCAAATACTTATCCAGTCTTGAGTACCAAGCACGAGGGGCCTGTTTCAGTCCATATAGAGCCTTCTTCAGTCTGCACACAGTCTTCTTTGTCTGTTAAAGAGAAACCTTCTAGTTGTTCCATATAGACTTCTTCTTCTAAGTCTCCATTTAGAAATGCAGATTTTACATCCATTTGATATACTTTGAAGTTTTGGTAGCAAGCATAGGCCAGAAACATTCTGATGGCTTCCATTTTGGCTACAGGGGCAAGTGTTTCATCATAATCCAGTCCTTCGATTTGTGAATATCCTTTGCAAACTAGTCTGGCTTTATTCCTGATTACCTGTCCTTCCTCATTCATTTTATTTTTGAACACCCATTTTGAGCCTATGACATTTTTCTCAACTGGTCTAGGAACTAGTTCCCATGTATTGTTCTTCTCAATTTGGTCCAATTCTTCATTCATTGCCTTCACCCAATACTTGTCCTTGCTGGCTTCTTCAAACTTCTTTGGCTCTATTTGTGATAACACGGCTATGTATACCTCTTCAGTTTGTTCTGTTAGCTGCCTTCTTGTTTGGACCCCTACTCTCTTGTCTCCAATGATATGATCTTCAAGATGGTTCTTCTGAGTATATCTTGAGGGAGATTTCGAGCTTAGCTCTGCATCTTCTGTTGGCTGGCTTGTTTCATCATCATCTTGGTTTTCTTCTTCATGGTTGTCTGATGGACTGCAGCAGTTTGTATCTCGTGTATTGTTTGGAAGTTCTTCATCAAATCTCACATCAATAATTTCTACTATTTTCAAAGAGTCTTGTTGTAGCACATGTACCCTTTACTTTTGGAAGAATATCTTAGAAAAATCCCTTCATCTGCTATTGCATCAAATTTCCCAAGGTTTTCATCATTATTCTTTATGTAACACTTGCTTCCAAAGATTCTGAAATGTTTGATTGAAGCTGGCTTTCCATGCCATAGTTCATAGGGAGTCTTGTCACTGCTTGGCCTTAAGTGAGCTTTATTAAGGATATGCACTACTGTGTGTACCGCTTCTGCCTAGAAGGTTTGAGGAATATTATTCTCTTGCATCATGGCTCTGGAAATTTGTTGAACAGATCTGTTTTGTCTCTCTGCTACTCCATTTTGCTGAGGTGTCCCTGCAATAGTAAATTGTTGTTTTATGCCATGTTCATTTCATAGGTCTATAAAGTCATAATCAGTGAATTCACCTCCTCTGTCTGACCTGATGCGTTTCAGCTTGCATCCTGTCTGATTTTCTGCTAATGCTTTGAATATTTTGAATTTGTCTAGAGCTTCCGATTTATTCTTGAGAAAAGCAACCCATGTCATTCTGGAGAAATCATCTATTATCAACATGAAGTAGGATTCTCCACTTGGTGTTTTAGTTCTTGCAGGTCCACACAGATCCATGTGCACAAGCTGGAGTGGTCTTCTTGTTGATAACTCCTCTTTGGCCTTAAAGGATGTGCGGGTATGTTTACCCAATTGACAAGATTTGCATATGGTATTAGAAGGCCTCTTTATTTCTGGCATGTCTTTGACAACTTTCTTCTTGCTTAGTCTGATGATGTGATTGAAGCTGAGATGTCCCAATCTTTTATGCCATAACCATGACTCCTCAAGTTTGCTAAGATGGCATGCTTCATCTTTCTCTTCCATGATGTAAACATTGCTCTCTGTTCTAACACCTTTGAACAGAGTCTTACCTGTGGTGCTTGATCTGATTTCACAGTCTTGTGCTCTGAAAAGAACTTCGCAGCCTTTATCACACATTTGACTGACACTCAACAAATTTGCTTTCAGCCCATCTACAAATAGTACATCTTGGGCCTTTCCTCTGCCATTGTCTATGCTGACTGAGCCTTTTCCCTTGATCTTACCTAATTTATCATTTCCAAAAGTAACATTGCTATATTTCTTTTCATCAAGAGTTATAAACTTTCTTCTGTCTCCAGTCATGTGTTTTGAGCAGCCACTATCCAAATAACACTGGCTTTTCAGGTCTTGAGCAGTTAGAGCCAAGTCACATTTATTCACCTTCTTTATCCACTGGAGTCACCCTTTTGTTTGGTATCTTTTGTGAGGTGATGAACCACATCTTCTTAGAGGACATTTGGAAGGTATATGTCCAACTTGATTGCATACACAACATTTGATCATAATTTTTGTAGAATTATGAGTATGAACAAAACTTCTTTGATTCATAAACCTCCTTGAGGTGTCAAACATCAATCTTTGTCCATACTTTCTACACTCAATGATTTTATGGCCAAATTCCTTACAATAAAAACAGTAACCATAGAAACTATTTGCATACCTGATGTAAGGTTGTCTCTTCCATTTGTTTGCTTGAGGCAGTCTCTTCAATGTTTACATCTTTTGCTGGTTTGAATTACTCCTCCTTGCATGACAATATGCAGCAATGTGTCCCAGCTTGTGGCAAGCATAACAGGTGGCATTCTTCATAGGAGGGAAGAATCTCCTTTGATGGTTTCCAAATTTTGCATACTCAGGGGTCTTAATATTTATTACATTCTTTGCTACTAGAGGTTTCTTCTGATCTCTGTCTTCCTTATTACAGGTTTCTTCTTTTGTAGAAATTGTTTGAGTTGCTTCATCATTCTTCCTTGCTTTTACAAAAATAATTTCTCTGTCAACCTTTTCTTTGCCTTTACTTGATTCTCCTTCATAGCCTATTCCAGTTTTTATCATAGGGGATCTTTGAGCAACCAGAATTTCATTGAACTTACTAGAGCTTGTTGTTTGAGAAGAGTTTATAACCACTTTCCTTTGAGAATTTTCTAATTTCTTCCTGAGACATACTACTTCTTCTTCCAACTTTTCTTGTTCCTGAGTTTTTTCCTTGACTTGCTTAAGTAACATGTCCTCTATCTTCTTGGCTTCTTCAAGTTCTATCTTTAGCTGCATCAGGAATTCTGAACTCTGTTCTTCTCGTACATACTTGAGGAGAATGTCCTTTTGTTTTCTGCATTTCAACTTGAGTCTATCAATCTCTTCCAGAGCACTTCTTAGCTCCCCCTCAAGGTCGACTTCACCTTCTTCTTCTTCATATTCTAGCAGGAGACCTTCAAGTTCTTCTATAGCCATCAATAAAAATTCAGAGGTTCCATCTTCACTTGAGAGTTCATCTGGATCTTCAGATGTACTGCTGTCTTGTTGAGCATAGAAGGATTTTCTGCTGAACTTCTTTCCTTTCTGCCAGTTCTTTGATGTGTTTTTCTCTGACTCTTGAGCCTGATTCCTTACTTTCTTGTGAGGACACTTAGCAGCATAGTGTCCAACTCTTCCACAGTTAAAGAATTTGAAAGGAAGTTTACCTTTGTATTTACCTGAGCCTCTATCCAATTTCTTGACAAATTTTACCTCTTATTCATCCGAGCAAGAGAATTTGTCTTCCTCTTCTTCTTTCTTATTTTCTGTTTTGAAGGCTGCCTCCCTCGTACTTGGATTCTTCTGTGGGAGCCTCATCTCATATGATGTTAAATTTCCAAGTAGCTGGTTCATGGTCAAGGTCTCCCAATCAGCTGTTTCTTCTATTGCAGACACTTTAGGATTAAACCTGGATGGAAGGGATCTTAGAATCTTTTGCACAATTATTTTTTATAGCATGGTTTCTCCAAGAGCTTTCATATTGTTAACAATTTCTGCAACTTTTAGGAAGAAGTTGTCAATGTCTTCATCATCATTCATTTGTAAGTTCTCAAACTGGGCTCTATAGACTTGAAGTTTGGCATTCTTTACTTTCTTGTCTCCCTCATGGATGTTCTCCAGAGTATCCCACATTTCTTTGGCAGTGTCTTTGTGCATTACTTTAATAAAATCTGCTTCACACAATCCATTCAAGATGGCATTCATGGCTTTTGCATTAGCCACAAAATATTGTTTTGTTTCTTTCTCTATGTCAGTTGCCTTTGGGGCATATCCTAATTCCACAGTAGCCCAGACTTCTATTCCTAGAGACATTATGTATGTCCTCATTCTGATTTTCTAGAAAGCATAATTTGCACCAGTGAAAAAAGGGGCTTTATTGGTTGAGCATCCTTATTTACTAGCCATCTTGGGAACCTAGGATCTCCTTTAAGTTGTTAGACTGGTACTAAGGAACTCGCTTTGATACCAATTGTTGAACCCTTAGTTAAACTGAGAAGGGGGGGGGGTGAGTCAGTTTAACACGTTCATGGTATTTTAAAACTTTTCATTAAACTTTATTTACACCTTCATTTCATGTCCAACTTAATATGTGAGTAATCTTAGAATGTGAGCAGCAAGTATTAATATAATATAATAGTATACTTAATATGAGAGCAACAGGTATTAAGCAGATGATATAAATCAGATCAACACATAAAAATCATGCACAAAGACACCAGATATAAGTGGAAACCCATAAAGGGAGAAAACCACATCTTATTATTGTTGTGATGCAAAGACAAGCTCCAACTCCCTCTCACCACTGTTTTTCTACAGGCACCAACCTACATGAGGCTCCAACCTCAATTCTGCAAGCTACAACTTGCAAGGAAGCACCAACTCCCTTCAATTTTCTGCAGGCACCAACCTACAGGAGGCTCCAACCTCAGTCGGCTACAAGTGACGGCTATTAAGCTGCAACTTTATAGGGAAGCTCCAACTTCCTCAATTTATCAAACTGAATGTTTGCTGATTTACCTCAGATATCAGCTCTGTTCTGTAGCATCTCTTTCTGCTCTTCTTTTCTTAATCTTTTCTGCCTCACTCTTCTATACTCTGCATTCTCTATATTTTCTCTCTCTAACCTCTCTTATGCATATCCAGTTGATATTATTTATAGAATTCCTCACATGACTGTTTGTATTTCACAAAGAATTTGGAGTGAACAGTCATGACTCTTTGGCTTCTGTCTTCTTATTCCTTTATCCAACTCATTTTTAAAATTATAACAATATGTACAAATTTCCATGCTACAGTGGGATTTTGTCTTTTCCTTAGGATACTTGCCTTTGCATCACAAACAATATAAACAAAAAAATATTTACATTTTCAGTTACACATTTCAATACCATTCAGCTCCTTTTCTGAACCTTGGATTTACTGGATTTGTCTCTTCTGCTATTGTTGAGTGACTGTTCTATATATCTTGGTTCACCTCTGTGTTTATTTATCTATTCACTGTACTTGTGTGCATCAGCTACCTACATAACTGCTTTTCAGGTTTTATTCTCAAATACATATGAATCTAGGCGATGTTTTGTTCATTACCATCTCTGTTCTCGGGCTACCTGTCTACATTTTCTGTTCATATATGAGTTTAAACATAATGGTTTGAAACTCACATTACAATTTCAATTCATTCTTTTTCCTTGTACTATTTTTCTGCCGCTGTCTCTAGCTCTTTCGTTCTTGCAGGCTCTTATAATAAACCCAATCTTACGACTTTAGCACAGTATATAAATATATATCGTCATGTATGCATATTCCCGATTATTAATAAACTGTGGATTTTTTTTAGCGCCCAACATATATATGGTCACGGTCTTAAAACTTTTAAATACATCAAACTATATTACATTCCCCGCTTAAATATATAATGCTTACTCGAATGTTTGGACCTTGGGAATTTTAAATATATATCTCGAGCTTTAAATCAATTGAACCGCTTATAAAATACATTTGGATCCGGGCCCACATATACGATTGGCAGAAATTCAATGGAATACATATGCCTGTACCTTTTGTTAAACTCTGTGCCACTTCTGAACGCGATCGCCATTCAATAAACCTTCCTCCAGATCGACGACTTGTATCAATATCGCACGGGATCCTCAGCCGAAGATTAATGCGCGATGGCATGCAATGAGAGCGGTTTTCCATCTTCGCTCAGGGACACATGTTAGATCCTCTATGGAATCGCTGCAATTTCATGAATACCGCTTTCCCGTCGAAAGCGGTGCGATAAAAACCAGAAACCCGCTTTCACTGTTCACCCGATCACGGTTCCGCTCTTCTATGCAGGGTTCCGGTCTCATACAAGGTTTCACCTTTATGATTTAAAAGGGTTCTATCATACAGTCAACACCGAGACTCATAGACTAATCAATAACATGGCATCGTTAGACCTTCCATACTTACATAGAAGCATACAACGAGAATTGTGCTATTACACAGAGGTGTATAACTACGAGTCTTCAGAGGTTTATGCAATTACACCATATTATCGCCTTGGTTCTAGAGCATGGAGCATCTAGTTAAACTTCTATACATGTTTCTAAAGACAGAGGCGAAGCCTTTCAACACAATCTTCCACCACAATTTACCATGCTGGTAACTACAGGTATGGCTAAGCATAATCAATGACTTTCAGTAACATTAATTTATTCCAATCCCACGCAGAATCACAATAAATCTAATTACACAGAGCTCATACGACTCCTACATTCCACATAGTCAATTTGTGTTCCACTGAGGGTTCAACGGCGTATCCACACATAACCCAGTCACAAAGGTTCGTATTGGTCACAAGGATTCATCAGGAACACATTCTCATTACTGAACATACAAGCAGATTCTCAAGACAAAATTCGCACAGAACTCAACTTGAAAAATGCACGTTAATGCTGAAACAAATCTTCATTATACAGTGGAGTTCTTACAACTTTCTAGTGGCCAGATCTTCAATCGATTGGCCCTTCTCCTCTGTTTTGCAGTCCTATGCAGCCTATGCAGTTCTGAGCCCACTAATCCACTGCTTGTCTCTGCTACCTCACTGCTTTGTTGCTGTTTCAGGTGCTCCTTTTTTTTATCTCCTTTTCCATCAATGACAACATTTCCAACAGGAGGTAGAGTTGTGCATGTAGTGATTGCTAAAATTTAGCAATCTAGTTCAGTTATTTTCAGTTGAACTCAGTTAACTAAGCTCAAGTAATTCGTTGAGTTAGTTGAAAGTTAGTTTAGGAGTAAAGCTCTTGTTAACTCACTGATCTCTCAATTAACTAGTTAATCAACTAAAAATAGACCCAGTCATGCATGGAATTCGAATTGCCTAGTTGAGTGGTTCGAAAAGGAAAATTTGTATTTATAATAGTATATTGTTGAGTGTACATTTCTTTTGCATTGAGCATGTGAACAATTCCCCTTGGATTTGTGCAAGGAAATAGAGAATTTCCCTATTTTTTAGGAGATTAATTTGTCCCGGATTACGCAAGGAAATAGGAGTTTGGCTGAGGCTTTAATTGGCTAAGTGTTGGCCAGAGAAGGTGAGGAAGCAAGAGAAAAGTATTACAGTGCAGGGTGTGCTTCAGAGTTGAAGCAAGACATTGTAATTGTTTCTCTTTCTCATCTGAATTAATGCAAAGCAGCGAAGGGGTTTTCCCCAGTTGGGTTTCCTTGTAAATCATTATGTTCTTATGGTTTTTATGGTTGCATGTCATTTCATGTGTTTCTAAATTGTGATTTCCATTCTGCAGAACAATAAAGAAAATTCGCAATCTCTTGTTTTCACTTCGAATACATTACTAGTAGAAAAATTATATTAATTTCTACAGACATATTTGGCCCGCTGTGATAAGGCTCGAGGAGTAGGCTCCCCCACCCCTGTGGAGTCTCTACTCTTGCTAAGCCATAAATTACTGGTATATTTTTCCCGCTCTTGCTAAGTCATAAATTACTGGTATATTTCGTATGCTCTTGCTAAGTCCTAAACTTCTAATATATCCGACTTGGGGGTTGTTGCTGCTAGGTTTGATCTTGAACCACGTCTAGATAACAAAAAAAAGTTACCAATTCTCCATGATAATAATAATAATAATAATAATTTAACTTCATATTATATATTTTATAAATTTATAAATAATTTTAAATTAAAATGGATTTGAAATTTTTTTCCCAAGGGAAAAAACTTACTTTATTTCGAAAAGTAAACACAATTACATTTTTTCTATGCTTAAAAGCATACAAAAAAGGTGGCCTATATGGGTCTAAGGAGTAAAAAAAATTAAAGAGGAAATACAAATACAATGGGGAAGATAAAGTAATGTATAAATCACTTATCTTCCTTTTCTTTCATTTCTTTTTTTGTAGCTACTGTTATTTGCTAGATTTGGGACCAACTGGCATCAAAGCCATTTCACTCATGAATATTTGTAGGATGTTATTTATTCGAATTTGAGCTTTCAAAGATATGGACTAGCTTTGTGCATACTATTCCATCCACCTCGTGTGTCACTTTTGTCTAATGTTCTGATTCATAGAATGCTACTGAATCTTCCCCATTCTATTTGAGGGTAGCATTATCATGATCATCCACTTCTACTTAGACCGGTTGAATCTCCATGGTATCTTAATATTCTTCTTATTAGAGGTGAGGGTCTGACACCTACCATCCTTTGGCCTATGAACTTTCTTGTTGACATGTGTTCTACAAGTACCCTGTTTGGAAGCATATTCGACATCTGAAAGTCGTGTTCTCATAATATAATACTTGAGTTCATTGGAAGTTTTTATGTTTCAACATAATGTTGTGATCCCGGTGGATATTCGTGGCCTCCCACCTATTCCAATTAAAGCCCCACCATTATCTCTTTCAGTTTTTTAGTTTCGACACAAATTTCTATTTTTAGTAGTTTTTCGGGTCCTAAACTTTCGGAGCCGTTTTGAGGCCCTAAATGACGCTTTTTAGGCATCGCTTTTATGGTAAATTTGATTCCATTATGGAATATACATTCACGGTCAGCAGTTGTAGTCCTGAGATAGATATATCTAACGTTGTATCATGTGCGTCAAACAGAGATAGTATGCTAAAGTTACAACCCTGGGAAATTGATGTACCAATTTACCCCGACGAGGCCCATATTCTGGCGGTTCATCTCCTAGGGTTAGGTTTTTGGATGTTTAGGGTTTTCCATTGTTTCTCAATAATATATAGGCCCTCGAGCCTCATTGTAACATAGAGTTCAGAGGTCTGTAGCTGCCACATCTCTTCTCAGAGATAAGCTACCAACGCCCTAGCTAGTTTATTTCCATTCCGTCTGTAAGCAAATTTCAGTTCTTTGATATTAATGAAATGAAGTGTTATTTCCACTGCATATTTGTATTTATGGTTATGTGTGTATTCTATTATGTTCCTGTGTAAATTTGAATCAGTGGTATCAGAGCGGTCTACTTTTATCGATCCTTCTTTGCATGTCCCCAACGAGGTCTGGGTATAAGGAGTTAGGGCTCGATCTGGTTGAACCTTTGAAAGATCAGCCTCGCAAAGCATGATGGTTGCCCATGGGGAACAAAAATAAAGATGAGGGAGCAGAAGATCCTATCAAAATATTGCTCAAGGAGGCCCTCGAAAAACAAAGGAACGCGATGATGGATAACTTTGCCCAGATCCTTCAACGACTGCCCACCGACGGCGCATCTACATCCAGCAGTCACTCTAGAGGCACGACTCCCTTTAAGGTACAA
The DNA here is from genome assembly GCA_034641835.2 of Pinus albicaulis. Lineage (NCBI taxonomy): Eukaryota > Viridiplantae > Streptophyta > Pinopsida > Pinales > Pinaceae > Pinus > Pinus albicaulis. The sequence continues at coordinate 277,174,426 of CM076579.1, read as the reverse complement.
GTAAACTTTGAAATTCCCATATTTGAGGGTCAAATATATGTAGATGCCATAGATATATTGTTGAATCTATTAGAAGGATATTTCTCGGTTCATGACTTTTCCGACCGGGAGAAGATTATTTTTTCACTCCTCAAAGCTACCCTCCATGTCAAGGACTAATGGGAAACCTACTGTGAGAAAAAGGAAGAGACAGAACTCTCTCTGTTCTCAGCCATACCCACTTGGAATTATTTCTGAGACGCCATCAAGGAACAATACTATCCCGTGGGGAGCTATGAGGACAAGTACATACAATGGACCACGCTACAGCAACAAAGGGATCAAGATGTGCATGAGCTGACGAATATGTTCCATACCCTTCGCACAAAGTGGGTATCAAAGATTCAGAGAAAAATTTGGTGCTAAAGTATCGCAGTTATTTGCACAGATATATTCAGGAGGAAATGGAATTCCTTGACATCTCCTCGCTTGGTACGACATACTGGTATGCTGCGAAGATTGAGCAGAAATTCAAACAGAAGAAGCGAGACTTTGGATCTGCGAATCAAAAGCAAGGGAAAGGTGCCCCCAAACTGTAGAACAAAGGACAAAGCCAAGGCATGGCGGCCCAAGACAACCTGTCAAAGACGAAAGCAAAGAACAACACTGCAAAGCCAAAGAAGAACACGGGAAAGTGGGTGAGTTCCATAAGAGCTCCACTCACAACACAAGTGAGTGTCAAGCCAAGCAATCGTTGGTGGCTAAGATGAGGGCTTCTGAATCAGATGCATGCTCCCACTCTGTATCATAACGTGACAATGGGAATGAAAAAGGGAAACAGATTATTGATGTGGAGCCCAATTCCACTGTTGCCACTGCGAAGATCCAGAAGGAGGAACCGGAAGATCCAGAGGAGGAGGAGCGTCTCTTCCAATCCCAGATGTGGGTAAATGGTTCCCTGCTACAACTTATTGTCGAAAATGGGAGCCAAAAGAACCTCATTTCAACATATGCTATGATGTGGTTGGGCTTGCTGACCACAACACACCTAAAACCATACACCAGCGGGTGGCTTCACCAAGGATGAGATCTCCGTGTCAACCAGCAGTGCCACCTTCCCTACAACATCAAGCCCTTCATGGATGAGGTATTATGTGACATTGATCCTCTTGATGTTTGTGACGTATTATTAGGCCAACCATACTTGTGGAAGCGACATGCTGTGTATGAGTCTCGACCTCGTGCTGTTATTGTTACTTTGGGAAATAAGCTGTATAGGATACTAGAGGTACCACAACCTGCCACTATCTCTTTGGTTACTGCAAAACAATGCAGTAAGCTCATTTCCAAAACCAGGAATTTTTTTTCCTGATGATCTGCCCCCAGGGCAAGAAGAACACTATGGCCATGACCTCCAAACAGGGCTCCTCTGCATGACAACAACAAATGGATAAGGTTGTGGAGGAGTACGAGGACATATTCACCTCACCCACAGGGGTGCCTTTGTACTGTCAGGTCAAGCACCCCATTGATTTGACCCCAGGTGCGTTGCTATCCAATGGACCGATCTATTGACACTCTATTATGGAGAATGATGAAATCAAGAGGCAGATTCAGGAGCTGTTGCAGAAAGGTCACATCTAGCCAAGTTCATCACCCTATGGGAGACCGATCGTGTTGGTACAGAATAAGGATGGGAATTGAAGACTCTATATTGACTATTAGGTGCTGAACAAGATCACTATCCAGAATTGGTACCCGATCCCATGGATTGATGACCTTCTGGACCAACTCAAAGGGGCGAAATATTTCACCAAGATTGAATTGAAGTCTGGGTATCACCAAGTACCAATCGAACCCTCTGATGTGTGGAAGACTACCTTCAAAGCCAAGGAGGGCCTTTTCGAATGGATGGTCATGCCTTTCGGGTTGACGAATGCTACCGTAACCTTCATGAGGTTGATGGAAAACATCTTGTGACCATTCACCAACTCATTTGTAGTGGTGTATTTGGATGACATTCTGATCTTCAGCGAGAATTGGGAAGAGCACCTCCACCACATCCGACAAGTCCTCCAAACACTGTGACAACACAAGTTGTGTGCCAATTTGGAGAAGTGAACTTTTGGCATGACCCAGGTTCAATATTTGGGATACATTATTGATGAAAGGGGGGTGCATGTGGATCCAACTAAGATCCAAGTCATTCAAGATTGGCCATCCCCAACTACTCCAACAGAGATTCACAAATTTCTGGGTCTTGCTAATTTCTACAGCAGGTTCATGTTAGGATTCTCTCATATCACTTGGCCCTTGAGTCAAGTCACCAAGGGAGGAGAAAAAGAAAATTTCTTTTGGTCAGAATCTCAACAGAAGGCGTTTGTAGAATTGAAACATCACCTATGTTTTTCCCTAATGCTCACATTACTAGACTTGCAACAACCATTTGAGATCGAGACAAATGCCTCTGACTATGCTATTGGGGAAACTCTTACTCAACAAGAGCATCCAGTGGCATATCACAATGAGACATTTTTTGACACAATCTGCAAGTATCCTACTTATGACAAAGAAATGTATTCCATTGTGCAGGCTTGTCAACAACGGAAGCATTACATTTTGGGGAAGGAACAATCATCCACACAGACCACTGACCCCTGTAGTTCATACAAACACAAGGGAAGTTGCAGGACGATCACCATTAGAAGTGGTCCACATATCTGAAACAATTTCATTTGAACATCAAGTACAAGAATGGTAGCACCAATAATGTTGCAGACTGCCTCAGCCGACCACTGATCGTGGCGCTAACCACCGTTCTCAAATCTTGTGGGCACGAGACTTTTGATTGGCTGCTTCTCTACAAGATTGATCCAAAATTCGGTCACACATACAAGGCACTCTTGGGGGGTATGCAAGTTCCAAATTTTCACCTCTAAGATGCACTGTTATTTCACCTGGGACACCTTTGTGTTCCTTCAAGCGAGCATGCCAAGCTGATATGGGAAGCACACTACAGTCAAGTCGCTGGGCATTTCGAGGTCGAGAAAATAGTGACAGTACTACATAAGTATTTCTATTGGCTAAACCTAAGACAGGATGTGGGGAAGTACATCATATCATGTACTGTTCGTGCCATTGCCAAACCGACCATCAAGAAGCAAGGCCTCTATACTCCACTACCTACCCCTAGTCAACCTTGGGAATCCATCTCCATGGATTATATGTCGGGCCTTCCTTCTACTAAGAATGGAAACGACTGTGTTTTGATGGTCGTCGACAAATTCTCGAAGAGGGCCATTATGGCGGCTTGCAAGAAGAATATCACAGCAGAAGCCACTGCTAAACTCTTCTTTGAACAAGTGTGGGTGCACTTTGGGATCCCACAGTATATCATCTTAGATCGGGACAGTAGGCTCCTTAGCACATTTTGGTCCAGCCTCTAGTCAATTCTGGAAACCAAGCTCACCAAGTCCACATCTTTCCATCCCAAACTGATGGCCAGACAGAGGTTGTCAACAGGATGATTGTACACATAATGCGCATCCATGCACATGGGATGAGAGCCTCCCCTATGTACATCACATTTATAACCGAGCTCTCAAAAGTTCAACCAGCCACAACCCCTTTCAGGTGGGCTTGGGATTCTAGCCACTATGTCCCTTTGATGTAGCCATGCCATTTTCGGCTACTCAGGTCGATTCGGCTCAAGTCCAGTCTGAAGCTGACAAAGTGAACAACTTCATCGAGTGCATTTAGCACATCTGCCAACAGGTTCATGACATATTGGATAGAGCCAATGCTAAGTATAAGGAATGACATGATCAACATCGGGTGCCACACAACTTCCAGGTGGGCGACAAAGTCTGGCTACATTTACAGAAGGAGCACCTCACTGGACCCCACTGCAAGCTTCGCTCGCTCCGATATGGGTCATACACCATCACCAAGGCTGTAGGGAACAATTCCTTCAACCTCATTATTCCACCATTCCTTGGTCTGCACCCAGTATTCAATGTGGACCGCCTTCGTCCTTACTTCCCACCTCTACTAGACACCTCTGACATTGCAGAACAACTCACACCAATAGAGTTAAACCCAGACTGCATGGAATAGACCACCACAAATTGTATCATGAAAATTAAAATCAAGAACCCTCACCAACAGAAGATCCAACTGTATCGGGTTGTCAAAGCTGGCCAACTCCTGCACCAAGGAAAGTGGTTCACCAGGGACCAAGTTCAACAGAAATTCCCTCATCTCATGGAGGAACTCAATGCAATGGGGACCATTTCTTCTTAAGGGGGGAGGAATGAACTAGATGGATATTGGTGGCCACCCACCTATTCCATTTGGGGCCCCACCATTATCTCTTTCAGTTTTCATTTTTGGCACAAATTACTATTTTTAGCAGTTTTTTGGGTCTTGAACTTTCAGAGTCGTTTTGAGGCCCTAAACGACATTTTTTGGGCATCGCTTTTTTGGAAGATATAATTTTGTTCCAAAATATACATTCAAAGTTAATAGTCATAGCCCTCAGATGGATATTTATAACGATGTATCATGTGCGTCAAACGAAGATAGTATGCCAAAGTTATGACCCCGGAAAATTGATGTACCAATTTACCTCGACGGGGCCCATATTTTGGTGGTTCATCTCCTAGGGTTAGGTTTTTGGATGTTTAGGGTTTTCCTTTGTTTGTCAATAATATATAGGCCTTCGAGCCTCATTGTAACACAAAGTTTAGAGGCTTGTAGCCACCATATCTCTTCTCATAAATAATCTACTAGCGCCCTAGCTAGTTTATTTTCATTATGTCTGTAAGAAAATTTCAGTTCTTTGATATTAATGAAAGGAAGTGTTATTTCCGCTGCATATTTTTATTTATGGTTATATGTGTATTCTATTGCATTCCTGCATAAATCCAGATCATGTTGTTAGGAAGACCTTTGATAAAGTCCATCTCTACAAAAAAAATGGAACAAGTGAATAAACGTTTCTCTACTCTTTCAAGGCCCATTTTTTTTGCATTTACCCAGAGTATTTTCATTATCCTCTAGGACCTTATGGTGCTAGAAGGGTAGAGGGATATTTGGGAGTCTCACCCAAACCAAAATTATAGAGACCATCATATTTATGGGATCAAAATTAGGGAACCATTGGGTAATGAAGATTCCAACACCACCCCAAAACCATAGTCCATCATTCAAAACATTCTCCATATATTTTTGAGTATCAAATTGAATAATGAAAAATACTTTGGAACATAAATAAATTTTATAATTAGTTTTCCAAGAGGAAAAAACCCATTGGTGTAATGCTTTAGATTCTGGCCATAAGCCATTAATCCTACAAATAATAACCTTAGATTGAAGCGAAAAAAAGAGTGAATTTACCTCTGAAAGATTAAATTCCATGGTTGGAGCTTGTTCCAGTTGTTCTACAATGTAGGGTCCTGGTGTGTTTTGAATATGATATACTGGGATAGGAGGCTTCCTTTTCACAGGATCCATGGGGTCACAATATAATCCAAGTCGACCTAACAATAGTAATGTAAGAGCACAATAATAACAATAGTGGGGTTTTATGGGGCACAATAATAACAATATGGGGACTAAAATGGTACAAAAATAACAATAAGGGGGCTAAACTAACAAAAATAAGGGACTACACTAGTAATATAGGGACCTAACATGCCCCTCTCCTTCAAAAAACTGTTGTCGTCAACGCTTGAGTAGCTCTAGATGCTTTTGTATAAAATTATCATCCTCCCATGTGGAATCTTCAGTGGGTAAGTTCTTCCACTTGATGAGATACTCTAAAATTGATCGATTCCTGGCAATATTGTTTGAACTAGAAGTTTGTCACCTATAACCTTCTTTAAGCATGAAACATGGAAAACTAGGTGCACTCGAGAAGAAGCAGGAAGCTCCAATTTGTATGCCATAGTACCAATATTTTGAAACACCTTGTAAGGACCATATTACCTTGGAGATAATTTATTATCCTTCTTAGCTTGCTTGAGGGACATTTGTTTGTATGGTTGTAGCCATAAATATACCCAGTCTCCTACATCAAAGCTTCTCTCATTGTGATGTTAATCTGCCTGTTGTTTCATTCGATTTTGTGCTAAATTTAGGTTATCCTTTAAGAGTTGGAGAACTTGTTGTTGATGCTCGATGTGATGTTACACTGCTTGATCCTTAGAATTTTCTCTTAAAGATGATGTGATGGATGGTGGATGATATCCATAAAGTGCCATAATTGGGGTCATTTCTGCTGCAATATGGAAGGAAGTGTTATACCACCATTCATCCAGAGGTAACCACTTGACCCGTTGTGTTTGTTTATCAGATACAAAACAACAAAGATATCCTTCCAAACATTTGTTCACTATCTTAGTTTTCCCATTAGATTGAGGATGATAAGATGAGCTATGGGCTAGTTGAGTACCCAAACAAGAAAATAATTCTGTCCAAAAATTTCCAGTGAAAATGGGATCTCTATCACTTACAATAATCTTTGGGTTTCCATGTAGCTTTTGAATTGTTTCCATAAATTTAGTAGCAACTGTACTTGCTTTAAATGGATGAGATAACACACAAAAGTGTGCATACTTGGTAAGTCTATCAACTTACCAATATATGTAAGGCCTTTTGGACATAATGATATATGTAAGGCCTGATGTTTGGAGGAACACTTCTTGGAATCAAATGAATATCATGATCATGATCACGAATAGGTGGGAGTCCTTTGGGAGTTTCAAACACCTTGGAATGATTGTCTAAGACTTTTTGGAGATCTGGAAAATAGATGATTTTGATGTTGGAACTTCTAGTGAGCATAATTGTGCAATTATGCCTCATTGTTCTTTATTCAAAAGTTTTTTCATGACATTAGAGCTTATTATCTTTCCCAACTTCCCTGCAATACCCCGTAATTCAACTTCCTTTCCTTCCGAAAAAAATTTCAAGAAAAGTTCTTGAAAATTAAAAGCTACCGTCCCCAAATATTATAACCATTGTACTCCTAGTACAACATCAGTACCTCCCATTGGAATGGAAAGCATTGGACTATTCAATACATATTCCCCCATGGTTAGCTTGATATTATGGATTTTTCTAGAGAAATTTATAGTCCCTCTATTTGCAACCATCACTTGAAACTCTGGTGCTGGGTATAGGAAGCAATTCAATTCCTTGGCTATCTTAAAATGAATAAAATTATGGGCACTACCTGAATCAATCAACACTATTACATTTTTATTCTTGATATGTCCTTTTATCTTGAGAGTTTGAGGAGTGGTAATTCCTGCCAATGCATTACAGGATATGGTCAGACTCATTTCTTCTTTCTCTAAGGTTGGTTCCTGGTGTATATCCTCTTCTTTTGAAGTTTCTTGTTCATTTTATTCCTCCTCTTCACAATCTATGTAAAATAATTTATTCTCAGCAAACTTATGACCTTTAGTGTATTTTCTATCACAACTGTAGAAAATCCCTTTTGCTCTTTTTTCTTCCAATTGTTGTGGTGTAAACCTTGTAGGTTGTGGAAGTCTAGGAGTAGAAAAACTTCCATCTTTATAGATGTGAGTGGTAGGCTTCCTTGTCACTATAAATTTACTTTGAATTTTTCTTGCCAACCTAAATTCCTTCTCCAATGAATCATGTTCCCAAAGGCGAACCTCATGTTGGATGTTATCATTTAAAGTCCCTATGAAGACATCAATCATGTGTTCCTCTGGAATATCAGTTACCCTTATATTCAATTTTTGGAAGCCCTCAATGTGCTCCACCATTGAACCCTTTTGTTTAAGATTTACCAATTGGCTAAAGAAGGTTTTTATATTTGTATCCTCATAATGTGCTATCATTCTCTCTGTAAAAATTGACCAGGTGACAATTTTTTTACGAGATCAAAGCCATCAATACTATAAAAATGTATTTTGTTCTAAATGTAAAGTAACAATGCATACCTTTTATGTGTTTTTCACATTTTGGAGATCAAAATATTACTCCATATGTAGTATCTATGTTACAGGATCCTTGCCATCAAACTTCCTCATATCGATTTTTAGAATATGGTGGGCCTTCAATCCAACATTAGAGTTTATGAAATCACGATTAACATTTAGTTTGTTCTAATCATGAGTTTCCTGTACTACCTCTTCGCCATTAGGAATCATTTCTTGTATCAAATTTTTCAAACCTTCCTTCAAACCTTCCATGTCTGCTTTTTGATCATTCTTCATGTCTTCCAATTTGTCTTTCATTTTTTCACCTATCTTAGCTTCCATGTCATTGATCTTAGCTTCCATGCCATCCATCTTAGCTTCCATGCCATTCTTCAAACCATCCATCTTAGCTTCCATGCATTTCTTCAAAACATCCATATTATCTTCCACAAATTTCTTCAAATCATCCATCTTAGCTTCCACACCTTTCTTAAAAACTTCCATTTCATTTTTTTTTTCTCTTTGCGAGAGAAAAATTTGATGCACTTGGTCTTGTAATTTTGATATATCATGTTGCACTTCTCCCTCTTCATGAGTCATAGTAGAGCCTTCTGAGGGATTAATGGGTGTTGAATTCTTTTTATGGGCCATTTTAGAACCCAATATTGATATCTATACTTCAATATGCCCTTGGAATCACTTCAAACTAATTTTTCAAACAAAACTTATGCAATTTGAAAAAAATACACACATTTTTCTTGATTTTGAGGAGCTCGATATTGAAACTGATGTATCTCTAAAATTTTGGATCCCTGAGATTTTATATTCTGTCCTTTATTAGCCCTTTGAATCTTCTTTCCAACGCCATAGTTCTGACCTGATTTGGATTCTTCAAGGCAAAGTTATGCCTAATCTCCCACAATGACCTAATTATGGATTGGTTTCGTAGAACGAACTTGTATGGAGTGCCACGTGTCACTATTTCCTCCTTCGGCTCTAAAATTGATACACAGTAAACTATAGTCCGTGTAATTTTGGCCACTTTTTACAAAATTCCAATCTGATGCCCATAGAGAGAGTTATGACAATTTTCCCAAGTTCACCTCTTTGAGATGAAATTCAGGAGCCTGCAAAAACCCTAACTTCCACAGATCATATCCAAAAATATTATGAACCAAGATCTAGAATTTTTACACGACGTTCATCAGGATTTATTCGCAAATGGGTTTTTTTTTAGCTTCCGAACCTTCGTAGAAAAAAATTTATAGCAAAATTTCGACAATGACCTGTTTGAAGCAGCAAAACCCTATAATCCAAATATTTGATACCAAATGTTATGAAACCAACTCCAAAAATAGAGGAAAAGAGAGATCAACGCCTTATAAATCAGGCACTTCAAGGGGGAAACCTCCTTTACATTACATAAATGAACAATTCTTGGATGATTCAAATGAAAAAACCTCATTTCTATATATAGAAGTCCATGGGGTCACAATATAATCCTAGCCGACCTAACAATAATAATGTAAGGGCACAATAATAACAATAGTGGGGTTTTATGGGGCATAATAATAACAATATGGGGACTACAGGGGTACAAAAATAACAATAAGGGGGCTACACTAACAACAATAAGGGACTACACTAGTAATATAGGGACCTAACACATGTGGCTCCCGATCATATCTCTCAAATCCTTCTGCGTGCTCTATATAAATTTCCTCCTTAACAACCCTGTTGAGAAATGCGGTCTTCACATCCATCTAGTGGATTTTCCACCCCATCTGCATAGCTAATGCTAGAATGGGTCTAATTGAGGAATATCTTGCGGCTGGTGCGCAATCTTCCTCATAGTCCACTCCCTCTACATGAGAGAATCCTTTGGCCACAAATCTTGATCCAGGTGGCTCCAGACACCCTTAGGAGACCAAGAGGGCTAAGAAATAGTCAAAATTCAAAGTGTTCAGATTGCTCTCAACAGGTTTAGATTGAATTACTCGTCGTCCTGATTCCAACAGTGTGAACAAATCTCTAATCCGAGCCCATATGGAGAAGTTAGAGTGAGTCAAAGTTTTGGTCAAAGTTGGGCAGTGGGCGAGGTTTAAGTGTCCCACAAAATTCAACGTCAACCGACAGGGAACCCAGCACCCGAAAACGGGTGAAATTGTGACCTATTTAATTTTCCCAATGACGCTTATTATCGTTAAAATAAAAAATAACCGGGATTTTTTAAAGAACAAAAAAATATTAAAATAAGGGTGACGGGCCATGACACCCGCCACCCCTGTCGGATCCACATTAAAACAAATATAACAATTATGGGGCAGTGAGCCATGACCCCTGCCGCACCCTCCACCCACAGCACCACATATATGGTAACATATGGGTGGGAGGGCCACCTTTGGTGGACCCGACCTGACCCGGTGGAACTCCGTTTACAAAGGCTGAAGCCGACAGAACCAGTGGGAGTTGAACCCACCGCCAACAAGACTGCTAGCCCTGCCCATGCGACGATCCGAAATTGAAACTCAAGCCAATACGACCAACCAACATATAACTATATACAAACCACCAACTCAACCATATAACAAATGGTCCAAAAAAATGGATTTGATCCCCCAACCTCCCCTTAACAAAGTACTATGTTTACCATTGCGTCGGGTGGGCACTTTGTAAAAGCTGCCCACTAAAGGAGTTGTCTTTAGTGCAACTTTTTGAAGTTTTAGGTGCCGGAATTCGGTGAAAATTTTTGAGGTAAAATCTTGGTTTTTGTTATTAAACTGGTTTTTTGACTCTATATATAGATTCAACACCCTCAAAAATTGACTCTATATATAGATTCAACACCCTCAAAAACCTCTAGGGCACTTCGATTGTGCAAAGTTAGCAATCAAACTTCTCTTTTCAATAAATTCCTGCCGGAATTTAGAGAAATTATACTGTAAAAAGTCACTGTAAAAGCCTTCAAAAAATCGCACTAAAGACTACTCCCCCACTAAAACATATAAAAATCCAGAAATTCATTTTCACGGGGGGAGGTGGATGAACTGATCCAGATTTATGTAGGAACGCAACATAATAAAAATATAACCATAAATACAAAGATGCAACGGAGATAACACTTCATTTCATTAATATCAAAGAACTGAAATTTTCTTACAGACAGAATGGAAATAAAACTAGTTAGGGCGCTGGTAGCTATCTCTGAGAAGATATATTGCGGCTACAGGCCTCTGAACTGAGTTACAATGAGGCTCAAGGGCCTATTTATTATTTATAAACAATGGGAAATCCTAAACAGCCAAAACCCTAACCCTAGGAGATGAAGTGCCAAAACTATGGGTCCCGTTTGGGTAAATTGGTGTTTCAACTTCCTGGGGACGTAACTTTGGCATACGATCTCTGTTTGACGTGAACCATACCTCGTTAGAAATATCTATCCGAGGAATACAAATTTTGAGTGAGAAACATCAGTCTATGGACCCATGTTACTCCCAGTTTTCCCAAAAAACGTCATTTAGGGCCTCAAAACGACTCTGGAAGTTCAAGACCCGAAAAACTGCTAAAAATAGTAAGTTGTGCCGAAACTGAAAAAATGAAAGAGACAATGCTGGGGCCCCAAGTGGAATAGGCGGGTGACCACCAATATCCACTTGGATCATTCCTCCCCCCTTAAGAAGCAATGGTTCCCATTGCGCTAAGTTCCTCCATGAGATGAGGAAATTTCTGCTGAACTTGGTCCCTGGTGAACCACTTTCCTTGGTGCAGGAGTTGGCCAACTTTGAAAACACGATATAGTTGGATCTTTTGTTGGCGAGTGTTCTTGATTTGCATGTCCATGAGACAATCTGTGGTGGCCTGTTCCATGCAGTCTGGGTTTAACTCTGTTGGTGTGAGTTGTTCTGCAATGTCAGAGGTGTCCAGTAGAGGTGGGAAGTAAGGAAGAAGGCGGTCCACTTTGAATACTGGGTGTAGACCAAGGAATGGTGGAATACTGAGCTCAAAGGAATTGTTCCCTACAGCCTTGGTGATGGTGTACGACTCGTATCAGAGTGGGTGAAGCTTGTGGTGGGGTCCAGTGAGGCGCTCCTTTTGCAAATGTAGCCATACTTTGTCGCCCACATGGAAGTTGTGTGGCACCGATGTTGATCATGGCGTTGCTTGTACTTAGCATTGGATCTATCCAATATGTCATGAACCTGTTGGTAGATGTGTTGAATGCACTTGATGAAGCTATTTTCTTTGTCAACTTCAGACTGGACATGAGCCGAATCGGCCTGAGTAGCCGCAAATGGCATGGCTACGTCAATGGGACATAGTGGCTGGAATCCCAAGCCCACTTGAAAGGGGCTATGGCCGATTGAGCTGTGGAGAGCCTGGTTATAACTATGTTGTACATAGGGGAGGCTCTCATCCCACGTGCGTGGATGCTCTGAATTGAATATGCACAGAATGTGTACAATCATTCTGTTGATGAACTCTATCTTGCCATCTGTTTGGGGATGGAAAGCTGTGGAATTGGTGAGCTTGGTGTCCAGCATTGACCAGAGGCTGGACCAAAATGCACTGAGGAACCTCCTATCCCGATCTGATATGATAGACTGTGGGATCCCAAAGTGCACCCACACTCGTTCAAAGAAGATTTTAGCAGTGGCTTCTGCTGTGATATTCTTTGTGAAGGCTGCCATAATGGCCATCTTCGAGACTCTGTTGACGACCACGAAAACACAGTCATTTCCATGCTTATAAGTAGAAGGCAGGCCCGACATGTAATCCATGGAAATGGATTCCCAAGGTCGACTAGGGGTAGGTAGCGGAGTATATAGGCTTGGATTCGTGATGGTCAGTTTAGAAATGACACAAGCAGTGCAGGATTTGATGTGCTTCCCGACATGCTTTCGAAGGTTCGGCCAATAGAAATACTTCTGCAGTACTTCTACTGTTTTCTCAACCCCAAAATGCCCAGCGACTCGACTGTAGTGTGCTTCCCATATCATCTTGGAACGCTCACTTGAAGGAACACAAAGGTGTCCCAGGTGACATAAAAGTGCATCTTGGAGGTGAAAATTTGGAAATTGTGTACCCCCCAAGAGTGCCTTGTATGTGTGGCCGAATTCTGGGTCGCTCTCGTAGAGAAGCAGCCAATCAGAAGTCTCATGCCCACAAGAGTTGAGAATGGTGGTGAGCACCACGATCGGTGGTCGGTTGAGGTAGTCTGCAGCATTATTGGTGCTACCCTTCTTGTACTTGATGTTCAAATAAAATTGTTGCAGATATGTGGACCACTTCTGATGGCGATCATTTTGCAACTTCCCCTGTATGAACTGCAAGGGCCGATGGTCTTTGTGGATGATTGTTTCCTTCCCCAAAATGTAATGCTTCCATTGTCGACAAGCTTGCACAATGGAATACATTTCTTTGTCATAAGTGGGATACTTGCGAACTGTGTCAAACAATGTCTCACTGTGATATGCCACTGGATGTCCCTGTTGAGTAAGAACTGCCCCAATAGCATAGTCAGAGGCATCTGTCTCGATATCAAATGGCTATTGCAAGTCTGGTAATGTGAGCACTGGGACAGAACAGAGGTGATTTTTCAATTCTATGAACGCCTTCTGTTGAGGTTCTGACCAAAAGAATTTTGCTCTCGCTCCTCCCTTGGTGACTTGATTCAAGGGCCAAGTAATATGAGAGAAGCCCAACACGAACCTATGGTAGAAATTAGCAAGACCCAAAAAGCTGCGAAGCTTTGTTATAGTGGTTAGGGCTGGCCAATCCCGAATGACTTGGATCTTGGTTGGATCCACATGCACCCCCCTTTCATCAATAGTGTATCCCAGATATTGAACTTGGGTCATGCCAAAAGTGCACTTCTCCATATTGGCACACAGCTTGTGTTGCCGCAGGGTTTGGAGGACTTGTCGGATGTGGTGGAGGTGCTTTTCCCAAGTCTGGCTAAAGATCAGAATGCCATCCAAGTACACCACTACAAATGAGTTGTTGAATGACTGCAAGATGTCGTCCATCAACCTCATGAAGGTTGCGGGAGCATTCTTCAACCCGAAAGGCATGACCAACCATTCGAAAAGGCCTTCCTTAGGTTTGAAGGCAGTTTTCCACACATCGGAGGGTTCAATTGGTACCTGGTGATACCCAGACTTCAAGTCGATCTTGCTAAAATATTTTTCACCTTTGAGTTGGTCCAGAAGTTCATCAATCCATGGGATCGAGTACCTATTCCAGACAATTATCTTGTTCAACACCTGATAGTCAATACAGAGTCTCCACGTCCCATCCTGTTTCTGTACCAACACAATCGGGATCCCACAAGGCGATGAACTTGGTCGGATGTGACATTTCTGCAGCAGCTCCTAAATCTGCCTCTTGATTTCATCGTTCTCCAGAACAGAGTGTCGATAGATCGGTCCATTGGGTAGAAATACACCTAGGGTAAGATCAATCGGGTGCTTGACCTGATAGTGCAGAGGAACCCCTGTGGGTGAGGTGAAGATGTCCCCGTACTCCTCCACAACCTTATCCATTTGTTGTTGTCGTGCAGAGGAGTCCTGTCTGGAGGTCATGGCCATAGTCTTCTTCTTGCCCTGGGGGCAGATCATCAGGAAAACAAATTTCCTAGTTTAGGAAATGAGCTTACTGCATTGTTTTGCAGTAACCAAAGAGATAGCGGTAGGAGGTGGTACCTCTGGTATCCTGTACAACTTATTTCCCAAAGTAACAATAACAACACGAGGTCAAGAATCATACATAACATGACACTTCCACAAGTATGGTTGTCCTAATAATACATCAGAAACATCAATATGGGAAACACCACATAATACCTCATCCGTGAAGGGCTTGATGCTATAGGGAAGGTGGCACTGCTGGCTGACGCGGAGATCTCGTCCTTGGTGAAGCCACCCGATGGTGTATGGATGTGGGTGAGCTGTGGTCGGAAGCCCAACTGCTTCACGACATCTATTGAAATGAGGTTCTTTTGGCTCCCATTGTCGACAATGAACTGTACCGGGGAGCCCTTTACCCACATCTGGGAGTGGAAGAGACGTTCCTCCTCCTCTGGATCTTCCAGTTCCTCCTTCTAGATCTTCGTAGTGGCAACAGTGGCGTTGGGATCCGCATCAATAATATGTTTCCCTTTTTCATTCCCTTGTCAGGTTTTGATTTAGAGTCGGAGCATGCATCTGACTCAGAAGCCCTCATCTCGGTCACCAGCGACTGCTTGGCCCTACACTCACTTGTGTTGTGAGTAGAGCTCTTATGGAACTCACACCACTTTCCCGTGTCCTTCTTTGGCTTTGCGGTGTTGTTCTTTGCTTGTGGCTTCGACAGGTTTTCTTGAGTCACCATGCCTTGGCTCTGTCCTTTGTTCTGCGGTTTGGGAGCACCTTTCCCTTGCTTTTGATTTGCAGATCCAAAGTCTCGCTTCTTCTGTTTGAATTTTTGCTCAATCTTGGTAGCATATCAGTATGCTGTACCAAGCGAGGAGATGTCGAGGAACTCCATTTCCTCCTGAATGTATCTGTGTAGACAACTGCGATACTTTAGCACCAGATGTTTCTCTGAATCTTTGATACCAAAATTTGTGCGCAAGGTATGGAACAGATTCGTCAGCTCATGCATATCTTGATCCGTGGTCCATTGTATGTACTTGTCCTCATAGCTCCCCACGGGATACTATTGTTCCTTGATGGCGTCTCGAAAATAATTCCAAGTGGGTACGACTAAGAACAGAGAGGGTTCTGTCTTGTCCTTTCTCTCGCAGTGGGTTTCCCACCAGTCCTTGACATGGGGGGTAGCTTTGAGGAGCGTAAAAATAATCTTCTCCTGGTTGGAAAAGTCATGAACCGAGAAATATCCTTCTAATAGATTCAACCATCTATCTACGGCATCTGCATCTATTTGACCCTCAAATATGGGAATGTAAAAATCTACTTGTACCTTAAAAGAGTCACACCTCCAGAGTGGCTGCTGGATGCAGATGCGCCGCCGGTGGGCAGCCGTTGAAGGATCTGGGCAAAGTTATCCATCATCGTGTTTCTTTGTTTTTCGAGGGCCTCCTCAAGAAATATTTTGATAGGATCTCCTGCTCCCTCATCTTTCTTTTCGTCCCCCATGGGCATCCGTCGGGGTTTGCGAGGCTAATCTTGCAAAGGTTCCACCAGATCGAGCCCTAACTCCTTATTCCCCGACCTCGTTGGGGACATGCAAAGAAGGATCAAGAAAAAGAAAACTGCTCTGATACGACTGATCCAGAGTTATGCAGGAATGCAACAAAATAAACATATAACAATAAATACAAAGATGCAGTGGAAATAACACTTCATTTCATTAATACCAAAGAATTGAAATTTGCTTATAGAAAGAATGGAAATAAAACTAGCTAGGGCACTGGTAGCTATCTCTGAGAAGAGATGTGGCAACTACAGGCCTTTGAAATGAGTTACAATGAGGCTCAAGGGCCTATTTATTATTTAGAAACAATGGGAAATCCTAAACATCCAAAACCATAACCCTAGGAGATGAAGCACCAAAACTATGGGCCCCGTTTGGGTAAATTGGTGTTTCAACTTCCCGGGGACGTAACTTTGGCATACGATCTCCGTTTGACGTGAACCGTACCTTGTTAGAAATATCTATCTGAGGAATACAAATTTTGAGTGAGCAACATCGGTCCACATCGGTCTATGGACCCATGTTGCTCCTGGTTTTCCCAAAAAACGTCGTTTAGGGCCTCAAAACGGCTCTAGAAGTTCAGGACCCGAAAAATTGCTAAAAATAGTAAGTTGTGCCGAAAATGAAAAACTGAAAGAGACAATGGTGGGGCCCCAAGTGGAATAGGCGGGTGACCACCAATATCCACCTGGATCACCAACATAATTCACTAACACGAAATTAGAGAAATATTGATTTTTTATTTGCAGGGGGAACCTTAAGCCATGGAGATAGTGGAACCATGCCCCAGGGAATCTTGAGGGCATTAAAAAGATTCCTTGAGGCCCAGAACTTGTCGGAGTCCATTTTTGACAAAATTTATGTCGATTTTACACCTCTCGACGACAGGAATCCGATGAAAATGTCTTTTTTAGTAGAAGAGTTTCCCATTTTTTTCCCATTTTCCAGTTTGGAGTGACGATGTCAGATTCTCAAGTGTGGACAGTTGATTCTATGCCCCTCGATGCCACAAATTTGATGGTGCAGCCAGATTCAACAACTGAGAAGCCTCTTCTTCATCCAACTTCAGGGGTTGAGGTATACGTAGTTTTGATCATGTGCCTCTTTTATCAGTTTCTATGAGATGTATTATGATTTCTAGATCCTTGATTGATGTATGTTGTAGGATCTTTGTTTTTGCTTCATGTGAGATTATGTCATGCTGATGGGAGGTCCATTGTGAGTGAGAGTTCTTGTAGCAGAACGTCTCATGGAAAGACAAGCCACTCATGTTGAGGGCACAAATCCTTGTATGACGGAGAACATCATTCATGTACATCTCACCATTTCCAACACTATATGAAGTGGGCTACCGCATTTTGAAACCGGGCCCAGAGACGTAGCCCACACTGGGTGAACTCTGTTATCAATGTCTCGTGTTATTATGTTGCTGATGGTTGTCTTATTTCCTCTTTATTAAGCATGCATATGTGTTCTTTTATGCTCTTTTAAAATTCAATTCTAACATCATCAAAAAAGTAAAAGATCATGGGTAAATCCGGTAGCTGACAGACCCAAATCAAGTGGTATCAGAGCAGTCTTCTTGCTGATGCGAATTGCGAGCGTGAAAAATGATTGAACAAGCAACAATGGAGGATGGAAAAGAAATGTACGAGGCCTTGCTCAAGATGTCCAAAATGGTGGACATGATGTATGAAGCTCATGAAAGACGGGAGAAAGAAGAAGCAAAAAGTGATGTTTCATCCACATCTTGCAGTGAATATTCATTGCCCTCACTTTATTCTCATCATTCAAATGAGGAGTTCAACCATAGCCTTCATGAAGATAACGCTAAATTGAAAGTACTTCTATGAGAGGAGAAAGAGGATAAGAAGAGAGTGCAACTACAGTTGCAAGCCACAAAGGCGGCCTTGGAAGAATTGAAGCGCAACGACCAGAGCCTTCAAGCAAAGGATGCTAAATTAAGGAGGCTTCTACATGAAGAGAAAGAGGATAATAAGAGACTGCAACTTCAGCTACAAGCCGTGAAATAGGCCTTGGAAGATTTGAAGCGTAACAAAGGCTTGAAGAAGCCATCATAACTTGTTTCTGAATTGACATATGAGGTAAAAAATATTGATTTTTCTTCGGTTTCATCTTCACATGCTATATTTTCTATGGGAAATGTGGAGATACCCATTATAGGAACTGGAATGAGACTCCTTACCAAGATGGGATATAAAGGAGGAGCACTTGGTGTTAATGTGCAAGGCATTACTTAGCCATTGGAGGTTGTGCAGAGACCTCGATTCACAGGTTTGGGATACACCGAAGGATAATGCTCGAAGGTGTCAGAAGCTTCCAATACTTGGTTGAAACCATTGGGGAAAGAGAATGATGGGAACACTTCACCATCATCCTATTGCAACGCACATTGTAGAGAAAGAGATGAGGCAAGCTCTTGTCACCATGATTGCACCAGAGGCCAACAAGAAAGGTATAACAAGTCTCGGTATCTTAATGTTCATTTTGATTACAAACATGTCGCTAACAATGAACTTAAATCATGGCATCGGAAAACATGTAGTTTTTGTGGATTTCATAACCATGTATTTTCTGAGTATTGGAAAATAATGGTAGCACGTGTTGGAGGCTCCATCTAGAGCAGCACCTTAAGGACAAAGTGTCCATACATAAACCAGTTGAAACAATTGTTCGATAAGCAAATGCGTCACAGAGAGATGACCCATTCACTTTGGTAAGTGAGAGATGGTTTTTCTAGAAGTGTTAGTGTGTCATGGCCTTATTTTTTGTAAATCATGTGTTGCATGTTCAAATGTAAAAGTGATAATGTGTTTCCCATCACTTGTGAAGCAACAATGGTATTTTGGCCTTGTATTGATAACTGGGGTATTGATTCCATTTTAATGTAAACTTGATCACCGAGTATGTGTTATAAACTCATGGCAAGTATAGGATGATTGTGTCATATATTGGTCACTTAGTTAAGCATGTAATTCGCAAAATATGGTACTACAAATTTGCAGAGGATTCAGGTGTCGGCTCATCGCTTATGGCTCCGAAGAACAAAGGTGAAGGAGAATGAAGGGTGACCTTTTAGGACACTTGTGGGGCAGACAAGGTACAAATCAGCTACAAATTATGTTCATGCTTTTGGTGGACCAGAATCTCCTTTGTTAGAAAATTAAATATTACAGAGCAATGAAACACATAAAATATGCGGAAAACACAAGCACACAAAACACATAAAACCAAAGAGACACCGATATACGTGGTTCACCCAGTTTGGGCTACGTCCACCCCGAACAGCCAGTCCTTCCTTTCTATTATTCAGAAAAATGAAGAGACACAACCTACATCAGATCTGTTGTAATATCCTCTGTTCTCTCTCACAGTCTCCCTATCTGTTTCTCGCTCCGAGAATACACATACAATACACAGCCGCAATATAATACCCTCATACAAGCGAGGGGTTGCCTTCTAGGGAAAAAAACCCTAAACTAAACATAACTTCTACTGTTAGATCATTAACTTCTACCTTCAGATCATCCGCCTAATGAACGGCCCAGATTTACTAGAAATTACTATACTTTTAGAAGGCAATTTTACATCTATTTTTAGCTTCGGGTGCGCTGCCCCCGAAACCCCCCACGGGGCGGGGGGGGGGGGGGGGGGGGGGTTCCATAAAGTCACAACCGCCCCCCCCTGGACCCCCCAGGTAGCGTTTAATTATGGGCGACATTACCACCCCATTAAGGTACAACGGTCCAACGTTGTGATACAAAATAAACAAGATAATCGGGCTCCACACCCAACAATCTCCCACTTGGAGACTGATTGTAGCAACTCCACTGTTGCTTCATTTGCTGGACAATGAATCCTCTTTGGATATGGATGTTTCTCATCTTCATCGTCATCCTTGGAGACCAATTGAAACAGAACATAATATCAGTTTCTCCCTGGTTACAACTTTTGTTAGCATATCTGCAGGGTTCTGGCTAGTGTGTATATTTTCTAGCTTCAACTGTCCATCTTCCAATACTGACCGTATGAAATGGTACTTGAGCTATATGTGTTTAGTACTAGAATGAAATGTTGAGTTCTTCGCAAGATGAATGGAACTTTGGCTATCACTGTGTAACGTGCCCATATCATGCTTCTTACCCAATTCATCCATAAACCTTTGTAACCAAATCATTTCCTTACTAGCCTCTGTAGCAGCAACATACTCTGCTTCTGTTGTTGAAAGTGAAACAACACTTTGGATTTTTGAAACCCAACTAATAGTTGTTCCACCTACAGTAAATACATACCCTGTAGTGCTCCTCCTATTATCTCTGTCACCTACCATATCTGCATCAACATATCCCTGTAGAGCAATGTTTGAACCACCAAATCATAATGCTTGATTTGTGGTACCTCTCATATATCTGAGAATCCATTTCACTACCATCCAATGTTCTTTTCTTGGATTGTTCATCAACACTTTTTAACACAACTCTTCTTGCATGTGCAATATCAGGCCTTGTGAAGACCATTGCATACATTAAGCTTCCAACTGCTGATTCATATGGAACTTTAGACATGTAGTCCATTTCTTCTTGGGTCTTGGAGCACATCTCCTTACTAAGTTTTAAATGGCTAGAAAAAGGTGTACTAACTGGTTTTTCATTTTGCATATTAAATCTTTTCAACACCTTTTGTATGTACTCATTCTAAGACAGTGTTAATTTGTGATTTTTCTTGTCTCTAGTTATTCTCATACCAAGAATTTGTTTTGCAGCTCCCAAATCCTTCATTGCAAATGAATTTGCCAATTTTCTTTTGAACTTTTATTATTTCTGCATGTTGAGCCACATATGAGCATGTCATCTACATACAATAACAATATAATATAGCTACCATCTTTTTGCCTTTTCGAGATAAACACAATGATCAAAGTGACATCTAGTATAACCTTGTTCGGACATAAACTTGTCAAATTTCGTCACTGCCTTGGAGCTTGTTTTAAGCCATACAAGCTCTTCTTTAACCTGCACACTAATTTTTCTTTCCCTTTGACCTCATATCCTTCTGGTTGCTGCATATAGATCTCTTCCTCCAAATCTCCATGGAGAAATGCCGTCTTTACATCTAACAGTTCAAGATGTAAATCTTACGCTGCTACAAGACTTAAAATAGTTCTGATTGAAGTCATCTTAACAACAGGAGAAAATATTTCATCAAAATAAATACCTTTCTTTTGTGCAAACCCCTTCACCAAAAGTCTAGCTTTGTACCTCTGTTTTCCTCCATATTCTTCCTTCAGCCTGTAAACCCATTTATTCTGCAATGTAGTTTTACCCGCAGGCAACCTGACTAAGTCCCAATTCTGGTTATGCATTAAGGAGTCCATCTCTTCTTCCATGGCTAGCTCCCACTTCTTCCCGCTTTCAACCTACATTGCTTCTTCATAACATTTAGGTTCACCAGAATCAGTCAAAAATAAATAATATAATGAAGGAGAGTATCGTTTAGAGGGTCTACTTATCCTGGTAGATCTTCTAACACCACTTTTAGGTGTTTGAGGTAGCTGTTGCTGTTGTGGTGGTTGTTGTTGTTGTGGCTCTTGATTATTATTATTTTCAGGCACCTTTAGCTTTTCTGTGATCTCATCAAGAACTGTGTATTATTTGTTTTCTTTTTCCTGTTTCTTTTCTTGCAACTGGTTCTTATACAATACCCTTTCATTGAATATTACATCTTTGATCCTAATGATTTTGTGATTTTCATAATCATATAAGAAATAGCCAAAATCATTAACACCGTATCCAATAAAGGTACATTTCTTTGATTTTTCCTCAAGCTTTGTTCTATTTTATTTATTAATATGGAAAAAGGCCTCACAACCAAAAGGCTTTAAAAAAGATTAGTTTACCTTTTTACCTATGCATGCTTCCTATGGAATACCACCATCCAAGGAACTTGAAGGCCCTTTGTTTATTAGATAAACAACAGTATCTACAACATCTGCCCAAAATTGTAAAGGAAATCCTGCATGCAATATCATGCACCTTGCATGCTCCATGATTTTTCTGTTCATCCTGTCTGACACACCATTTTATTGTGGTGTTCTTGGAACTGTCTTCTCTCTGCGAATTCCATGCTCTGAACAGTACCTATCAAACTCTTTGCTGCAATATTCACCTCTATTGTCTGATCTGAGACACTTCAACTTCTTTCCTGTCTCAATATCAACCAAAGCTTTCCATTTCTCGAAAGTATCAAATACATCAGATTTATTCTGAATACAATAAATCCAAGTTTTTCTAGTTGCATCATCAATAAAAGTAACATAATAACGAGAGCCACCAAGGGATGATAACTGAGCAGCTCCCCATACATATGTATGCACAAGCTCTAATTTTTCGCTCTTCTTTTCTTTCCAACTCTGAGAAATCTAACCCTCTTCTGTTTTCCATAAATGCAATTCTCACAAAAATCCAAATCAACATTCTTCAAACCTGGAAACAAATTTCTTGAATGAATAATCTTCATCCCCTTCTCACTCATGTGTCCGAGCCTATGATGCCATAATGCTGCAACTACTCCTTTGAAGTTAAAGCATTAACATAGTTAGAAATACCATTGCATAAATACAATGTACCAACCTTTTCCCCTTTTGCTATTACCATGGCTCCTTTGGTGACCTTGCATGTTTTATCTGTGACAGTTGTCACGCAAACTTCACTGCCTAACTTCCCTATTGAAATCAGATTTTTCGTCAGATCTGGAACATGCCTTACCTCCTTTAATAGCCATTGGTTTCCATTCTGCTGTTTTACAAGAGCCTTACCCATTCCAACAATTTTATAGGGTTTATCATCACCCAAACGGACTTGTCCAAAATCTCCTTGAACATAGTCATGAAAATATTTCTTATCAGGTGTGGCATGGAATGAGGCCCTTGAATCTACAACCCAAGAATCAGTAACATTTTTGAAAGAAAGAATCAAAGCATCTTGTAACACATCACCTGTCACATTTGCTTCATGATTTTTTTTTACTATGCATCTCCTTCTTTTCCCTTCCGATATCTACAGTATTTCTTTAGGTGTCCTTTCTTTCTACATTTCCAGCACACTATCCCCGATCTGGACTTGGATCTGCCTTTCCTTGATTTACTGCGATATCCTGAGCTCTTTCCTCTTTTTATTTTTCTTCCCCTAGACTCTGCACTCAAAGCATTACCCGATGTCTCACTGGAGCTTTTTCGTCGCATTTCCTTGCTAAGGATAGCACCAACAACATCATAAAAATTTAAAGTACTAGATCCAGAGATAGAGTTACTAATGGCCATAACTAAACCATTCCAGCTTTCTGGCAATGAGCACAAAAATAACAGAGCTCTAACTTCATCATCAAATTTTACCCCTACAGAACTTAACTGATTGGTAACTGTATTAAAATCATTTAAATGGTTTGCAACAGATCCACCTTTTGACATCTTCATATTAAATAAATGTTTCATAAGAAATACCTTGTTTGAGGCCGTGAGTTTTTCATATAGTTTCACCAACGCCTTAATCAAACCCTCTGTTGTTGTTTCCTTCGAAATATTAAAGGCTACCGACGCTGCGAGGCACAACTGTATTGTTCTGAGTGCCTTTCTATCAAGAATATCCCATTCTGCGTCTATCATAGTCGTCGGCTTCTTTGTTTTTCCTCTCAATGGTAGCTATAGATATTTCTGATATAGATAATCTTCCATCTGCATCTTCCACGACGGGAAGTTTTTGCCATTAAATTTCTCGACCCTAAATTTACCATCTTCCGCCATTGCTCCCACTCGAACCAGGAAACCTTCTTTCCTATGAGTTTATCAGCCAAATAGACCTTCGGCTCTGATACCAGTTTTTAGAAAATTAAATATTACAGAGCAATGAAACACATAAAATATGCGGAAAACACAAGCACACAAAACACATAAAACCACAGAGACATAGATATACGTGGTTCACCCAGTTTGGGCTACGTCCACCCCGAACATCTAGTCCTTCCTTTCTATTATCCAGTAAAATGAAGAGACACAACCTACAACAGATCCGCTGTAATATCCTCTGTTCTCTCTCACTGTATCCCTATCTATTTCTCGCTCCGAGAATACACATACAACACAGCCACAATTAAATACCCTCATACAAGTGAGGGGTTGCCTTCTAGGGCAAAAAAACCCTAAACTAAACATAACTTCTACCGTCAAATCATTCGCCTAATGAACGGCCCAGATTTACTAGAAATTTCTATACTTTTACAAGGCAATTTTACATCTGTTTTTAGCTTCGGGGGCGCTACCCGCAAAACCCCCCGCCAGGGGGGAGTTCCATAAAGTCGTAGCCGCCCCCCCCTAGACCCCCCAGGTAGCATTTAATTACGGGCAGCATTGCTACCCCCATTAAGGTACAGGGGTCCAACGCTGTGATACAAAATAAACAAGATAATTAGGCTCCACACCCAACATCCTTAGTGGGGGGATTGATCCAGGTGTCTCTATACACCCTTAGGAGACCAAGAGGGATCAGAAATAATAAAAAGTCAAATTGGTCAGATTGCTCTTGAACCAGGTTCAAATTGAAGTAGTCGTTGCCTTGATTCCAACGGTGTGAACGAATCTCCAATCCGAGCCCGTATGTAGAAATTAGAGCGAGTCAAAGTTTTGGTCACAATTGGGCAGTGGGTCAGGTTTAAGTGTCCCACAAATTCACCGTCAACCGAAAGGGAACCCAACACTAAAAAACAAGTGAAATTGTGGCCTCTTTAATTTTCCCAATGACCCTTATTTTTGTTAAAATAAAAAATAACCAATTTGTTTTAAAGAAAAAACAAATATTAAAATAAGGGTGGCGGGCCATGACCCCCGTCGCACCCTCCAGCCACAACATCACATATATGGTAACATATGGGTGGGTGGGCTACCTCCAGTGGACCCGACCTGACTCGGTGGAACTCCATATACAAAGGCCGAAGCTGATGGAACCAGTGGGAGTTGAACCCACCGCCGACAAGACTGTCGGCCCCGCCCACTGGATGGTCCCAAATTGAAACTCAAGCCAATACAAAAAACCAACATATAACTATATACGAGCTGCTAACTCAACTATATAACAAACGGTCCAAAAAAATGGATATGTGCAGAATTTTGGGGGGAGGCGGGATTTGATTCCCTGACCTCCCCTTAACAAAGTACTATGTTTACCATTGCGCCAGGTGCGCGTTCTTTGTAAAAGATGCCCACCAAAACATATAAAAACCCATAAACTCATTTGCACGGGGGAAGGCAGACCAACGGAATTCACCAACACGGATTTCAATAAATATTAATTTTTATTTGCAGGCGGAACCTCCAGCCATGGAGACAGTGGAACCATGCCCCAGGAAATCTTGAGGGCATCAAAAATATTCCTGAAGGCCCAGAACTTGCTGAAGTCCATTTTCAACAAAATTTATGTTGATTTTAAACCTCTCGGTGACATGAATCCGATGGCGATGTCCGTTTCAGTAGTAGATCTTCCCATTTTTTGGCCATTTTCTAGATTGGAGTGATGGTGTCAGATTCTCAAGGGTGGACAATTGATTCTATGCCCCTCGATGCCACAAATTCGATGGTGCAGCCAGATTCAACAACTGAGCATCCTCTTCTTCAACCAACTTCAGGGGTTGAGGTATATGTATTTGTGATCATGTGCCTATTTATCAGTTGCTATGAGATGTATTATGATTTCTAGATCCATGCTTGATGCATGTTGCAGGATCTTTGTTTTTGCTTCATGTGAGATGTCATGCTGATAAGAGGTCCATTATGAGTGAGAGTTCCTGTAGTGGAACGTCTCGTGGAGAGACAAGCCACTCATGTCGAGGGCACAAATACTTGTATGACAGAGAACATCGTTCATGTACATCTCACCATTTCCAACACTATATGAAGCATCCTACACCATTTTGACATCGGGCCCGGAGACGTAGCCCACACTAGGTGAACTCCGTTATCAACATCTCGTGTTATTATGTTGATGATGGTTGTCTTGTTTCCTCTTGCTTAAGCATGCATATGTGTTATTTTATTCTCTTTTAAAATGAAATTCTAACATCATCACAAAAGTAAAAGATCACGGGTAAATCCGGTAGCAGACGGATGCAGATCAAATCTGGCCTTGTACTTCTCGATGCTCCTATTGGCTGTATGCTTCAATTTGTAGATACATCTGGAACCAACCATTGATTTTCCTTCTGGTCTTGTTATCACCTCCCATACATTTTTCTTCATGATGGATTCATATTCTTCCTCCATGGTATCAACCCAAACAGTTTGAGAAACGAATTCCTCAAATGAATAAGGCTTGGTCTTAATGTTCTCTGTCATGAGAGCCATTTAAGTAATGTACCTATCAGTTGACCTCCTCTACCTACACTATGATGTAGGGGCTCCCACATTATCCCTGGTATCCTGAAAAAATCGATCAACTTATATGGTTCTCTTTCTCCCCTCTTTGGAATGTTATGGTTGAGTGGGTGTCTCCACTTTGCCTCCTATTTTCTCCACTGCATGTGGCTGCTCCACAACCTCCTGAATCTCACCTTGACACTCCTCCTTTGGAGCTAGAATCTCCTGCTCCTATGGGATACTCAACTCTCATTTCAGAGAGCATCTCATAGCCTTTTCCTCATCGAACTTGACATCTCTCCTTACCACTATCATCCTCAGTGAAGGTAAATACACTTGGTAATTGTGTGGAGTTTTGGTGTATCCTACAAAAACACCCAACTTAGCTGTAGGCTCATGTTTCTTCCTCGAATCCTTGGAGACATGAAAATAAAATGAATCACTAAAAATTCTTATATGAGATGCATTAGGATTTCTCCCAGATAAATCTTCCTCTAGTGTGATCATACCAAGTATTCTATGAGGATTCGAGTTCTGCAAGTAGAGTGTCGTGTTGCATCCTTCTGCCCATAGATGTAATGAAATCCTTGATCATGCAACATGGCCCTTTCTGCTCCCACTATACTCCTATTCTTCCTCTCAGCTACCCCATTTTTTTGTGGGTCATGGGGTGATGTCAGCTCTCTTTGCAAACCTTCTTTGGCATAGAAATCCTTAAAGGCATGCAAAAAAATCACCTCAATTTTTGCTCCTAAGAGCCTTCACCTTCTTCTCAGTCTCCTTCTTAACCAATGCCTTGAGTTCAATTTTTTTTGAGAAAACTTCATCCTTCTTTCATATGAAGAATATCCAACATTTTTTGAGAAATCATTAATAAAAATAACATAGTACTTATGTTTTTTTGTGGAAGCTATAGAAAAGGGTCCAAAAACATCAAAGTAGACTTGCTCCAAGATTGCATCTACTCTGCTATCTCGGCCATGGAAAGTGGATTCGACATATTTCCCCAATGTGCAACCCTTGCAGACATCCTGCTGGTCAAGGGAGCCTTGAGGGAGACCGATGGTAATTTTCTTCATTATTTTTAAGGCACCATGTTGTAAACGACCCAATATCATAGGCCAGAGTTCTCCAACATCTTGACTTTGCACTTTTTCAGCGTTACTGCTCAATGCAGTGCAATATCCCACCTCAATTTTGTATAGTTTCTTCACTCGAACACCAATTTACTTCACTTTCCTGATATCTATGTGTCTCAGAAAGGTTTTCCCTTTACTGAAAATAAAATCACAACCATGATCCTCCAATATTGATACAAATATTAGGTTCTTCAGCCCATGTACAAACATAACTTCTTTGAGGTGAAGAGGAGAGGCTTTCTCCCTCTCAAAGGTGACCATACCAATTCCTGTAGCATTGTACCTCCCATCATCCCCCATTTCAATATGCATATGGAGATCCTTCTCCTCTAGGCTATTGAAAAACTCCTTGCACCATGTCATATGGAACAAGGCACCGAAATCAAGGTACCACACACTCCCCATAACATTTTCAGACTTGCATGCTATTAGGGTGAAGTCTAATTCAAATTGTGAAGTCAGTGCTTCACCTCCTGCTCCTCCTAAAGGCTTCTTGGTAGAATTTTTGTGCAAACATTTTGTTGCATAGTTCCCATATTCGTGGTAGTGGAAGCATTTTATCTTGCTCAAATATTTCTTGCCATTATTTTGGTTGGGTTTTGGTCTAGTTTGGGTCTTCTTTCCTTTTCCATTCTTCCCCTTTCCAACCAAGGAAAAATTCTCTTCATCCTCTGCTTTGTATGAATTTCCATCCTGGTTATTTCTCTTGAATGCTTCTTGAACCAAATCAGACCACAACCTTTACCAATTTGGTAAATTTTTCCTTCCATTCACATAGTCCTGGTAACTGTGCCATGATCTTTGAAGGCCTAGAAGAGCTAGGCTCACTAGGTTATCTTTTTCTACATTCACTCAAATCCCTCAATCTCATCTCAAACTTGAGTAAAATTGGAGAGATACTGTAGAATAGTGTCATTCTTCTGCATTTGAATGTTTCAAAGTTTTTCTTTCAGGGCCAATTTTATATGGTAATTGTTGTTTTCAAATAGCTCAATCAGTGTCTTCCACATAGAAAAAAATGTCTCTTTTCCTTGGAGATTTGAGACCAGATGATCTCTCACACCTTCTAGAATAATTCTCCTCAACTTTGCAACATCCTTCTTCCATTGGGATAACTTTTGTGCATCTGACTATGGAGGTTATATAATATCAAATTTCACATATTCTTAGTCATCGAGCACTGCTTCCATTTGATCCTTCCAGGCTATGAATTTTGAGCCACCCTCCAAGGCATACTCCAATCTCAATTCATTGAAAGACATTCTCCTGATCTTAAAGAAAAAATGCTGCAATGAAGCCGCTAATTCGAAATTCTTGAGATACAAGTTCGAAAACTAGTTCTAATGTGATTTTAGTGCTTTGATACCATATAGAAATTTGATAGAAACTGTAACTGCTCAAGATTTCAACCTGAAATCAGGAGACACAATTCTACTCTACTAATCTGTGGAATGTAAATCACAATTTAGAAAAACATGCATAGACATGCAATAAGTAAAGCAAAAAATACATAGTGATTTCTAGGGGAACCCAAATAGGAAAAATCCCTCAAGCTTCTTTGCATTAGTCAGATGAATATATAAAATAGTACAATTGCTAGCTCCAACTTTGAGCTCAACCTGAAAAATAATAATAGTTCTCTCTGCTCAATGACAAACTCTAGCCAACACTTAGCCAATTATTTCCCCACCAATCCTCTTATTTCCTTGTGCCAATCCTGAGGAAATTAGCCCCTAAGAGATATGAATTTCCTCCAAATTGGATGCATAATTCCCAAGGTTTGATCATTAATTGCATGTAACACTTATGTACTTAGAACTAGTAGACAACTCTTGTTACACTACCTTGTCATCTCCACTTCAGTTGAGGAAAATATAAGGAAAACACATTCTAGTGGAGGTTATAAAGGATGTTTTTAGTGTTATGAAATTGGAAAAAAAAATCCGCTAAAACATTCATTTGTGATAGCGGATGTTTTAACAAAACTTCATCACAACTGAAAAAATCTGTGCGGCCAAGTGTTTTAGCAGATGTTTTTTTTGCGGTACACTTCATGGAACAAGTAGCACTAGTGCGCTACATATATAAAAGTATTAGGCATCATACATAACTAAAAGAACCGAGACATTGAATGCAAAGAACATCAATGCGTAATATATACTGCACCAACGCTAATAGATAAAAAGGCCTAAGGGAATTCTTGTAAGGAATGACACTGGGGCACACAATAATTAATTGTTGTACCAGTTCTTTTTTTGAACTTGCAACGCCGATGTGTATCGTTTGTACAAACACCCCAATGCGTTAGTTATACAAAGGGACCGATGCTATTAGCTTTCATAATGTACCAGGTTGGAAATAAAATTTTGTAGGACCGAGGTGTTAGTTCTATGAAAGCATTGGTGTGTTAAGAATTACAATGCACAAGGGCATTAATCTCAAACAATACCAGTGCTTGAAGAAATAAAGTCCCCAATGCTGTTGTTTTCTGAAAAGGCATCGGTCATGCAAAAAGATGTTTTCATGGTTCTATTATATAAAATAACACACCGACGCTTTTTTATGTTATATACGCATGAGTTTTTTGAAAGAGATTTTCTCTTTTTTGGAATCATCGACCCGTGACAACACAATGATTGTAATTTTTTAAATCTGTTATTTATCGAAAAATAGACATATATCTTATAAAAATATTCATATAAATTAAAATTTTATTAGTGCATTTGTATATAATATTTGGATTAATTTGTTATATTATCAGATTTGACTTCTCTTCATTATAATATTTAATCAGTGGTGTAACATTTCACATCGACATTGGATAAAAAAATATAATAAATTAAAATGTTTTTTATTATATATCAATAAGAGGCTCTTTTCATACAAAATGGGATTATTATTGGTAACCTCTCGTCTTTCAATTGGGACACTATGTCCATTACATTAAACAAAATGTCTGATTTTCAGAAACAATTATTTCAAAAAATACAACAAGATGCATTGATATCCAAATAGACCATCATTCTTCGTTTGAAATATTGTCAGTACTCGAGATACTTCCATGACGGGTTATTTATAGGATTTTTTTGTTGATTGCATCAATTTTTTTTGTCTTCTTGATCTCGTTCCATCTTCAAACATACAAATAAAGTGTAATGAGTTTATCTACATTGGTAAGAATAATGAAAATTGAAATAAATAATATGTATCAATGTAAAATAGAAATGTACCATAGCAAGAAGTGACTCCTAAACTGTGCACATGGTTTCAAAACCAAGTCTCATGCCTAGTTGGAACAAGCCATTTGTTGGCATAGTCCCATACTATGTTTCCTCGATGTTTTAAACTCCATTATAAATCATAGATTTAATATAAAGGAATTTTTTGATCTATTAATTATAAATTTTGAGAAATAAAACCACATACATACTTACAAATTACACAATTAATTTTTGATATGCCAACATATACTCACAACCCCTATTTAACCCAATGTCAATCAATTCTTCTGATGGATCTTCTTTGTATTTTAGCACCTATTGAATACATTCAAGGATGGTTGTTGTAAAACAACTTAAAATATACAAAAATGAAACCTTGAGTTGTTATAAGGAAATATTAACAATTAATCACAAACTTTGAAATCAAGCCTTTTCTTCCTTATCGTCATGTTTTATGTGTTGAATGAGTTCCATCTTATTTTCTTTTCTACAAGAAAATACTTGAAATTAATATTTAATGCTAAATTACTATTTTTATATGTACAAAGTTAAACATGATTACATACATTTGAAGTATGTTGTTGTTGAGATGGCTCCTCCCGAGATGCAATTATGTCCATTTCTTTGACCATATCCTTATACACTTTTTTGGGCATTCCTACTAATATGTTTCACATATAAACGCGTTGATCATTTGGAATTTTCATAATCTTCCTGAAAAAAGTACTAAAATTATTTTATAATGATATATTTAAATTAAATAACAAAATCGATATTAATAATTGAATGGTTTGTAGTAATATATACATCTACTTCTAGAAAATCATTTTATATAATTAGGAATATTAACTTTTGAATGATTCTTTTTTGTTGTTGTATTTTTTTTCTATTGCAAGTCTGACATGTCTCATTAACCATTGCTATGGAAACACTTCTTGTAGTTTAGATATAATTTGGGTCTTAGAATCATTGGATGATTTTTGTATTGTAAGTGGAAATTACGTCTATATTTTTGTTCCACTAGATCCCTCATAATTCTGTAAAAAAATTCCCCCCTTTCATGAACCTCCGACACCACTCCAAATGAGCTAAGGACCAATTCATTGTCATTTACATGTTCTACAATTTTTCTTTTATTAGAATGACATTGATCTTTTCCTTTTTTGTTTCTCCCTATAGAAAATTAAACATATTTGAATTAATACATTATTTGAAACATGTTATCTAATATTCTCAAGTATATTATTATTGAAAAAAAAAAAAACTCATATTGAATAGTATTTTTTCATTCACCTGATTCATTATTTTGCAATATTTCTATCAGGATTTTACGCTCTTCTTCACTTAGATTATAAATAATATTATCTATATTTTTTCATTTTGTGACTCTGCATGACACAAACCAACCAATGCATATTAGTTAAACTTACATATAATTCAAACATTAA
Source organism: Pinus albicaulis (assembly GCA_034641835.2). Taxonomy (NCBI): domain Eukaryota; kingdom Viridiplantae; phylum Streptophyta; class Pinopsida; order Pinales; family Pinaceae; genus Pinus; species Pinus albicaulis. Next base: position 277,142,071 of record CM076579.1, on the reverse strand, counting down.
TTTTGTAAAGAATTTACAAATAACTTGTCTTCTTTGATTTTTTTGATGTGTTATCATTGTGTCGATCAATATTTTTGTTACTTGTGTCATTCCAAGACATGTTTTATCAATATAAAACCTTTACCATTCAATATAGAAGCCATTAAATATATTTTACAAAAAAATCAAACAATTTTCAGCAAAAAATATCTGGTAACCGCTGCGTTTATCTGAATCAACACACCAATGCATTAATAACATTAAACACTTTAAGTGTTTAATTGTTTAGCACTATCATGTAAAATTAATTTTAAATTATGACGGTGTGATTTGTTTAGGCTAAACACACCACAATGATTTAACAATGGAATTTCTAAGAGGCGCGCCAATGCATTATATTACACCGAGAACAACGATGAACATACATAACATAATTGAAAGTATTATAATATACCGGTGTGTTGTATTACATAGGTAGCACCAGTGTGTTATATTATAGAGGGTGCACCATAGAACGTATAGTTGTTTAAAAAAAATGGAGAGGGCCAACAGGGTTTTGGATCTAATTCAATAAGTGATTCCATTACTTTACATGTCAAACACCATATATATAATAAGTACACAAACCCATTTAATCTAAAATCCTAAATTGAAAAACCCTAATTGTGAAGTGGTAGACGAAGTTAAACCTTAAGGTGAAATTTTGCAGGAAGAAGCAAGGGTTTAAGGTAAGTACTGCATTTTTGTTTTGTTTTTATTCTAAATTTTACTTAAATTTAAATAGTAACAAAAATCCTAAAATTTTTTACTAGTAAAATATGTAGTAATTTTTTTATTATACAGGGTTTTTATTTATTTATTTATTAATAATTCTGAATTGTGAATAAATCTAACAAAAATTGTAAAAAAAATTAATAATAAAATTTAAATTTTTTTCTATCCATGGTTTTGAGTGAAACAACATAATTTTCAAATTCTTATATTTGAGCGGATCCAAATATTTTGCAGCTCCACAATGCTCTTAGTATATCTCTCTTACAAATAGTTATGAATAGTTATGCTTCTCCATTGTTGTTGCACAATGCTCCTGGTATGTCTCTCTTGCAAATCACTCCCTTGAAAATTTCGGTCAAATAATGAAATGCTGAATAAATTTTTACTATTTAAAAGACTTTATGAAATTAAATTTTGCAAGAGAATTTTTTGCTCATTTTTGAATTTAAAAAAAGAAAAGAAAAAAAATAGCATTTTTTTTTCAATTTCTTGGCACATCGGTGCATTCAATAGTCAAACACATCAGTGTGTTTATAAAAAAATGCACCAAAATTGTTGTGGGACCATTTTTTTCATCACACTGACATGATACATTTTTATGTTTTTTTTTTAAATCCTGAAATTGTGCGATTAATTTAATGCAACAATGCCGTTTCTGTTGGAAAAATACTGAGAGGGAGGGGGGGTGAATCAGTATTTAGGATTTACTCAGCATCTTTTTACTTTTTCATTCTTTAATAACCCATACGCTACTTTACTGAACCAGACTCGCGTATATACGCGGATACCCTTTACTGAACTCGCGTATGCACAGAGATATTAATAAACAAACTATTCTTCACTTAGATCTTTGCATGTATTCATTTATCAGATGTTTATATAGCAGTAGACATGTGCAATAATAACAGAATGAAACATCACACAAAAGCATCACATATGAACACCATGATTTTTAGGTGGAAACCCAAGTCGGGAGAAAACCACCGCTGCCGTTGTCTCAGCCTTCAATATTTTATTATGGAGAAAACCTTCTTACAATCATGTACTGGTGCAGACTTATACCAGCACGCAGGCACCCACCTGCAGAAGGCTACCACCTTCTCTCGTTTACCAGCCTTACCTGGAAGGGAGCTTCAACCCCCTGCTCTTGTTTACCAGTCTCACCTGGAAGGGAGCTACTACCCCCTGATATTAGCACCAGTCTCTGCTGACAGAAAGCTTCTATTATCAGACTGAAGGCTTCAACCCTCAGATCCACTGCCGACCACGTTTCATCAATTTTGAAACTGGATCCAACAGCTTCAACACAACCCTTCACTCTTCAACAAACATACTTTGCCCAATGCTACAAATAGAACAGTGAACCCACTGAAACCATAATATCAGAGTTAACCCAGACTTCAGAACAGACATTCAGAAACAAATTCAACTTTGAGCAATCATCAGTTCAGATAAGATACGCACTTTTCTTTAGATGGATCCGCGTATATACACGCTTTCACTAAAGAAAACCAGCGTATGCATTCGTGCAACTTTTCAAGAAAACCCTCCTTTGTTGAAATAGATCCGCGTATATACGCGCCTTCAGTGAAGCGAACTTGCGTATAGATTTATAAAATATAAACTTTGCAAAACAGACCAGATCTATGAACTTACCCAGATTTCTTCAACTTCTTTTAACATATTTGCGCCAGATCTTCATCACTTTTTTTTCGGATCATCCAGGGGTTTTTCCATTTCAAGATCTAGAGATCTTGAACCTTCATTATGTTCATAGATCCATTATAGAATCAGATCTATCAATTAAGAGCAAAGTTCCACCATGCAGATATACTTCAGAGTGAAGTATTCATTAAAGCCCAGACACATGCACCCTTTGCACAATGAAATTCTTCTCCTTATATAGGTTTACCCTTTATCAATACCATGGGTCAAAACCACATTACTTTCGATGGTATTCTTGGGCAGGGTCACATAGACGAATCATTACTCAATACAATGGGTCAATACCATGGTGGTTACCCCTGGTTTTTCACTTTATGAGCGCTTTTTCCCATACGTGACTTGGCACGTTATTTCTTGCGTGCATACGCGACTTATGCCTTCAGACATACTCTTTTCATCATAGATCTAGCACATACTGAATTCCTTTCTTCTTTACCTTCTGTACTCACTATAGATACATCATTTGACAAGTTCATCAAGACAAGCACAACTTCATCAAGTAGGTTGCCATCATCTTCATCAAGTGAATTGCCATCAAGGACAACACTTAGCATCATATTGCCAACAATCTGCCCCTTTGGACTTGATGGCAACCACAATGGTGTTTGATCACCACAACAGATAGATATATTAAGAATTCAAACACCATGTCACTCTCCCCCTTTGACATCAAGGGAAAAGGGCGGATCAAAACCAACACAAGGTTTTTGACCAAGCTCCCCCTGAGTTCATGCCGAATCTTCAAACATATTTTTCAATGAAGTATATGACTCTATGACTTATCAAGGACTCATACTTACATCAAAGATCCAACCAAGTGGATTTACATATGAGACTCAAGTACCCAACCAGGTGGGTTTACACACTTTGACAAGTCCTTACATGACTGATTATTACAATTTTACATCATGGGTCTCAACATGACCTTTTTATCAAATTACAAATATGACTTTTCATGACCAATACCAGAAAGACCTCAAGAGAGATCATATATCAGAACCATCATAATGCCAACAATGCATTATATTCAGCAAGGCTAGGGCTCCCCCTAAAAATGTGGATCCAACCATCCTTTCCATATGACCAAGGCTCCTCCTTAGCTTGTGCAACCTGAACACCTTCAACAGCAAGTCATCGGCAACGATCTCTGCATGATCTGTCCTTATCTCTGAATTATAAGAATTTCATCTCAGCAACGAATACTCTTCATCAAACAGGACTCATCCATAATCTTCAACATAAGAAACCATGTATCATTTCATTAGTATGAGTATAACCAGAATAATGCTAACAGTACAATAATTAGCAGTCAGACTGATGCTCCCCTTGAACCTCTGCTTCTGATCTTCAGCTGTCATCCCAATTCTCTTATCATTAATGCATACGCGACTGTGTCTGCTGGAATTCACGTGTATACGCGACTTTTGTTCATAGAACCCGCGTATCCTATTTAATCTTCTGAATTTATGCATATTTGTTCTTTTGACTGGTAGAGAATACTCCCAGCTTCTGTCTTAGATACTCGAACGCTTCCCTGGGCAGAGGTTTGGTAAAGATATCAACAACTTGTTCTTTGGAGGGAACATACTCCAACTTCACCTTTTGTTCAAGCACTTGTTCACGTAAGAAGTGATACTTGATGGGAATGTGCTTGGTCTTCGAATGCATAACATGATTCTTTGAGATACTGATGGCACTTGTATTATCACACATAATGGAGATAGGAGGTTTACATTTGATTTGAAAATCTTGCAAGGTTTGCATCATCCAAAGGAGTTGAGTGCAACAAGACGCGGCAGCCACATATTTTGCTTCTGCTATAGATAAGGCAATAGAATTCTGCTTCTTGCTGAACCAAGATACCAACCGGGGCCCCATATAGAATGCACCACCACTAGTGCTTTTCCGATCATCAACATTTCCAGCCCAATCTACATCTGTGTAAGCATGAAGAGTAAGATCAACATTCTTTGGATACCATAGTCCAAAGTCTTGAGTTCCTTGAAGATATTTGAATATTCTTTTGACAGCCTGAAGGTGAGACTCTTTTGGATTAGCTTGGAATCTTCCAACAATCCCAACTGCATGCATAATGTTTGGTCTAGTCCCAGTGACATAAAGTAGGCTTCCTATCATTGATCTGTATTCTGGTTGATTCACCGCGGAAGAATCATCATGAGAACTGAGGTTACATCCGGTTATCATTGGTGTACTCACAGGTTTGCATTCTTCCATGCCATACTTCTTCAAAATTTGCTTAAGATATTTTGCTTGTGATAAGAATATTCCATTTGCAGTTTGATGCACTTGCAACCCAAGAAAGAATGTTAGTTCTCCAAGTAAGGACATTTCAAATTCTTGCTGCATGACAGAAGCAAATTTCTTACTCATAGATTCTTCATTACTCCCAAAAATGATGTCATCAACATATACAACCACAATCAATAGTTTATCATTTTCAACCTTTGTGTATAAGTTGCTATTAGCAGACCCCTTTGAAAATCCTTGTTGATGGAGATATTTGTCAAGACGATAGTACCATGCCCTTGGAGCTTGTTTGAGACCATATAGAGCCTTTTTAAGTTTACAAACAAGATTCTTATCATTTCCCAAAATGAATCCCTCTGGTTGTTCTATATAAACTTCTTCTTCAAGATCACCCTTGAGGAAAGCAGATTTGACATCCATTTGATAGACTTTGATTTGTTGAGAACTTGAAAAAGCAAGAAACATTCTTATGGCTTCAAGTCTAGCTACAGGAGCAAAAGTTTCTTCAAAGTCTATACCTTCTTGTTGAGTGTACCCTTTGCAAACCAATCGGGCTTTGTTTCTTATAACATCCCCATTTTCATTTAACTTGTTCTTGAATATCCATTTGGTTCCAATGACATTTTTATCATGTGGTCTTGGTACCAATTCCCAAGTGTGATTCTTTTCAATTTGATCAAGCTCTTCATTCATGGCTTGAATCCAACATTCATCTTTGCTAGCTTGATTGACATTTTGGGGTTCAATTGTGGACATGAATGCCAAATAGCTAGAAGATCCCACAAGAGTCCTCCTTGTTTGTACACCTGATTCCTTGTTTCCCAAAATTTGAGATTCAGGATGATTCTTTTGAACATATCTGGATGGAGCTTTCTCTGATAAATCATCTTCAGGTTCTTCATTGGATCCACTGTCTATATCATTTCCATTTGATGTAGAAGGACAAAAAATCACCATCATCTTCTTCTGTTGCTTGTTTTTCTTCTTTAGGAGCTATAGGAGACTCATCAATGACAACATCAATACATTCAACAATCTTTAGAAGCCTTTTATTGTAACATTTGTATGCTCTGCTTGTAGATGAGTAACCAAGAAGTATCCCTTCATCTGATCTAGGTTCAAACTTGCCAAGCTTTTCATCATTATTTTTGATAAAACATTTACTTCCAAAAATTATAAAATGCTTTACAGAGGGAGAATTACCATACCAGAGTTCATATGGAGTTTTGTCACTATTTACCCGAACATGTGCCTTGTTGAGAATATTTGCTGCTGTATGTGCTGCTTCTCCCCAGAACATGTCAAGGGTTCCAGAATCATCAAGCATAGCTCTAGCAATTTGTTGAATTGTTCTATTCATTCTTTCAGCTACGCCATTTTGTTGTGGAGTGCCTGCTACAGAGAACTGTCTCTTTATGCCATGTTGTTCACAAAATTCAAAGAATTCATTTGATGTATATTCTCCTCCTCAATCAGATCTAAGACATTTGATTTTTAGATCCAATTCATTTTCAACCAGTGCTTTGAAGATCTGAAATTTTTCAAATGCTTCATCTTTGTGTTTAAGCAACCCAATCCAACACATTCTAGAGAAATCATCAATAAATAATATATAGTATTCTTCTCCATGTGGTGACTTTTTCCTCATAGGTCCACAAATGTCAGTATGAACAAGTTCAAGAGGCCTACTTGATGATCCTTCTTTGGCATTAAATTGTACTCTGGTCTGCTTACCAAATTGGCAGGATTTGCATATGATACTTTCTGGTAGAGTAATATTGGGAAGACCACGAACAACTTGAAGTCTGCTTGCTTTGTTGATTTGAGAGAAGCTTAGATGCCCTAGCCTTCTATGCCATAGCCAATTTTCTGAAGATTTTCTCAAGTAACATTGATCTTTGCAGTTCTTCAATAAATATAGGTTGCTTGGAGTTCTTTTCCCTTTTATAATAGTTCTACCTGTATCCAGATCACGAACCACACATTCTTTTGAACTGAAGACAACTTATGTACCTTGATCACACATTTGAATTACACTTAATAGGTTATGCCTTAATCCATCCACATACATGACATCATTAGCCTTCACCTTTTCTTTTAGAAACACAGACCCTTTTCCTTTAATTACAGCAGGATTATCATTTCCAAATGTAACTTTCTTTTCCTTTTCTAGAGCATTATATGAAAGAAGTTTGCTTTTGTCACCTGTCATGTGTCTTGAGCACCCACTATCAATGTACCATTGATTTTCTTCACCTTCTGCAAATAACGCTATCCCACAATTTTAAACCTGTAATTCCTTCTTTTTCCATACTTTGGAACTTGAAGGAAAATGTTGTTTTGGCTGGACTTTGCTCCTGCATTCAGATTCTTCATGGCCAAATTTATTGTAATAAGCACATTCAACTTCGTTTTGAAGAGGAGAAAAATTGTTATAGGTGTTCTTTTTTGGTTCAATATCCATCTTTTTCTTTCTTGCTTCTCTTGTCATGATGGTTTTATATGCAACACATTGAACAACTTTATGACCAAAATTGTGACATGAGAAACATTGTCCATTGAAGTAGAAATTTCTGCGATCATGAAATCTTCTATTTGAATTTACTTGTTGAGTGTTGCTTCCTTGAGAGATATTCCTGTTAGTGTTCCTTGTATTGTGAAGATCATGCTTTACCTGTGAAGAATCTTTATTCCCTCGTTGAGTGGCTGAATGTAGTAAACCGGTTGTAGCTGCTTTTAGATAATTTGGTGTTGAAGCCTGAGAGGATTCTCTGGTACATCCAAGACCTGTCTTAATCAGAGGAGATCTTTGAACCTTGATAATCTCATCTAAGGTTTCAGAACCTTTAGCAAATCTAAGATTCAGAGTCTTTACTTTCTCAAGTTCTTTTCTTAGACTTACTACTTCACATTCTAATTTTTCATTATGTTTCTTTGCTTCTTCATTCTGCCTTTTCAGAGTCTCTATGATTATTTTACTTTCTTCCAAGCATACTTTGAGTTGATTGTTTTGATCAAGAAAATCATTGTCATCTAGAGCATCCATAAAAGCATCCTTATCGTCTCTAGAATTATTTTCAAATGCCATGAGAAGTCTAAGATCTTGTTCACATTCTTCCTCACTGTCAGATAACCCATCACTGTCTTCATTTGTATAGTAGCTTTTCTTAGTGCTAGACCGGTTCTTATTTCTTCTTGCTACTTATTTTTCTTTAGCAGATGTTTCTTTATAAGGACACTTTGCAGCATAATGACCAACTCTTCCACAATTAAAACATTTGAAAGGAATCTTACCTTTGAATCTTCCGGTTCCTAGTTGGAGTCTTCTCACAAAGTTTGCCTCATCTTCTTCTGAGATATATCCTGACCCTTCCGGTTTTTGAACTTCTTTCCCTTTTGTAGAAACTTTAAAAACAACTTCTTTGACTTCAGATGGTCCTCCTCTCCTCATTTCGTATGCAGTCAATATGCCATGAAGTTGCACCATAGTAAGATTTTGAAGGTCCTGTTTTTCTTCAAGAGCAGAAAATTTTGACTCAAACTTGGCCGTTAGTGATCTCAAAATTTTCTCAACCAAAGTGGATTCAGTTATTGTTTCTCCCAGATTTCTCATACGGTTTACAACATCATCAACACGTAAAAAGAAACTAGCAATATTCTCATCACTATGCATTTTTAAATTTTCATACTCAATTCTGAGAGATTGAAGTTTTGCACTTTTTACCTTTGCATCACCTTCATAGCTTAGGATGGTTTTGTCCCATATCTCCTTTGCTGTATTTAGCTGCATGACTTTGACAAATTCTGCTTCAGTTAGACTTCTAGTTATAGCATTGACCGCTTTTGCATTTGATTCATAATTCTTCTTTCAGTTGGATCTGTTGGTGTAGCAGCTGGATATTGATATCCTTGTTCAACGATGGCCCATATATCTGCTCCCATAAACTGAAGATAGGATCTCATCCTTATTTTCCAGAAGATTAAATTGCTTCCGTTGAAGAGCGGAGGTTTGATAGATGCTGTTCCCTCGTGATTGCTCATCCTGCTTGATCTTCCTTCTAGCGGTTAAGCCTTTTCAGAAGGACCCGCTCTGATTCTAATTGTTGGAAAAATACTGAGAGGGGGGGGGGTGAATCAGTATTTAGGATTTACTCATCATATTTTTACTTTTTCATTCTTTAACAACCCATACGCTACTTTACTGAGCCAGACTCGCGTGTATACGCGGATACCCTTTACTGAACTCGCGTATGCACAGAGATATTAATAAACAACCAATTCTTCACTTAGATCCTTGCATGTATTCATTTATCAGATGTTTATATAGCAGTAGACATGTGCAAGAATAATCGTAACAAAACATCACACAAAAGCATCACATATGAACACCATGATTTTTAGGTGGAAACCCAAGTCGGGAGAAAACCACCGCTGCCGTTGTCTTAGCCTTCAATATTTTATTATGGAGAAAACCTTCTTACAATCATGTACTGGTGCAGACTTATACCAGCACGCAGGCACCCACTTGCAGAAGGCTACCACCTTCTCTCATTTACCAGCCTTACCTGGAAGGGAGCTTCAACCCCTGCTCTCGTTTACCAGTCTCACCTGGAAGGGAGCTACTACCCCCTGATATTAGCACCAGCCTCTGCTGACAGAAAGCTTCTATTATCAGACTGAAGGATTCAACCCTCAGATCCACTGCCGACCACGTTTCATCAATTTTCAAACTGGATCCAACAGCTTCAACACAACCCTTCACTCTTCAACAAACATACTTTGCCCAATGCTACAAATAGAACAATGAACCCACTGAAACCAGAATATCAGAGTTAACCCAGACTTCAGAACAGACATTCATAAACACATTCAACTTTGAGCAATCATCAGTTCAGATATGATACGCACTTTTCTTTAGATGGATCCGCGTATATACGCGCTTTCACTAAAGACAACCCGCGTATGCATTCGTGCAACTTTTCAAGAAAACCCTAACAGGTCATACGCTCCTTTGTTGAAATAGATCCGCGTATATACGCGCCTTCAGTGAAGCGAACCTGCGTATAGATTTATAAAAGATAAACTTTGCAAAACAGACCAGATCTATGAACTTACCCAGATTTCTTCAACTTCTTTTAACTGATTTGCGCCAGATCTTCATCACTTATTTTCAGATCATCCAGGGGTTTTTCCATTTCAAGATCTAGAGATCTTGAACCTTCATTATGTTCATAGATACATTATAGAATCAGATCTATCAATTAAGAGAAAAGTTCCACCATGCAGATATACTTCAGAGTGAAGTATTCATTAAAGCCCAGACACATGCACACCCTTTGCACAATGAATTTCTTCTCCTTATATAGGTTTACCCTTTATCAATACCATGGGTCAAAACCACATTACTTTCGATGGTATTCCTGGGCGGGGTCACATAGACGAATCATTACTCAATACAATGGGTCAATACCATGGTGGTTACCCCTGGTTTTGCACTTTATGAGTGCTTTTGCCCATACGCGACTTGGCACGTTATTTCCCGCGTGCATACGCGACTTATGCCTTGAGACATACTCTTTTCATCATAGATCTAGCACATACTGAATTCCTTTCTTCTTTACCTTCTGTACTCACTGTAGATACATCATTTGACAAGTTCATCAAGACAAGCACAACTTCATCAAGTAGGTTTCCATCATCTTCATCAAGTGAGTTGCCATCAAGGACAACACTCAACATCATATTGCCAACAGTTTCTATTTAAAATTATCAATGCTTTAATTTTTATAAGAACACCGAGTTGGTTGAATTCGTTTTTATTTTGTAAAATCTAGAAATAGGTGCATAATAGTACTATTTTTTTTAAAAATACATCGGTGCGTTTTTGTAGAAGAGAATCAATAAGATACCATATTTTTTTTTGAAATGTTGGAAACCAGTGTGGGTATTATTTGAATTCCTCGGTGCTGTTATTTTTTTAAATGCATCGGTGTGCTTTTTTCTGATAAGAAAACTGGTTGGGTTTAAAAGCTATCTGAAATTTTATTTTCACATAAATTAGCATACTAATCTCAAATTATCTTTTAAAATGCATCCACATGAATTCTAGTAGTTCATAGTCTAAATTTTCCGCTTAAAGTCGCCTTATTCGTGAAAAATGGTTTGAAAACTATATTGAAATTTAGATTATGGCTATATGGTTCTCAAGATTAATTTTAGATATGCACAAAAAAATTTATTTCTGGTTTTTCTCAAATGCAGGGATAAAATATCAATAATATCAAATATCGAATTCTTCAAATTCTATCTCGTTCCATATTGTTGATTAAAGTCCTTCACGAAGTTCTCCCTTTCCATCTATAGTAATTTCAAATTAATTTTATTTATATTTCGATTATGTCATTGATTTTTTTCCATGTCAATTTGAATAAAAATGTATCGAAATTTACAATATCCTGGTTCATAATGGAGTCCAGATGTAGAAAATATTTGCAAATTTCAAAAATGTCGGAAGCTCTTATTATGGGCACCATATCGTAATCGGTTAGTAAATGAAATTGGATAGCCTCTTCACCCTGCCAATTGGAACATGGGATCTTCGAGCCGCAATCCTGGATCAATTATGGTAATAATTGTTTGGTATAATGGAATTTCAACAAACCAATTGCATCGACATGCTTACTAATACCATTGATATTTTACTAATGATGTTCAATATTTTTTGAAATTAGGGTTCTTGTGATGATGAGTGACCCACCTACCATATTTTGGTGTACCCCACTAAAATGTCAACTCGAGAGAAGGTTGCATTAAGATCAAGACTCGAAGAGGAAGCATACAAAGAATGATTGAATCAACCACATATTCAACTCCCACTACGTCTAGATTCACTAATTAATAATGAATATAAAAATATTAGCTATTCATTACAATTTGGAAATGGAGGAAATCAAATAGAGGTTGGTATGGATGATCACTTACGGGACATGAATTCCATGGAGGAAATGTTGTTAGATGCATTCCAGAATGATGAGCTAGGGGATGATGTTCATATCACTGATACCTTATTCGAAAGCCTAAAATATGCTTACACCACCCCTCTCGTTGGACTTGGAGGCAAGTCAAAATCTACTCAGATGGGGACAACCATGTTGCTGTACAACTTGAAAGAAAAGTTTGACATGTCGAATGCATGTTTCTCCATAATATTGAGCTAATTTATCTGAATGATCGATCAAGTTCCTTATATTTTGTCACACAATAAAAATAAGAAATGGTCAATTTTATGAATGTTAATTATTGACATTGTACAATTATATTCCCCACTAGCTATAGGTTACTCAAAGATAAAGTTCTTCTGGGTGATAATGTCTTGCCGGGTAGCTGTGAAGAGGCAAAGCACTTGTTGAAAGTGTTGGGTGTTGAGAACATATCATATCATGCATGTCCGAATGATTGTATTCTATATAGAGGAGAATATGTAGAAAAGAGATATGTCCAAAATGTGGGCATGATCGGTAACGTAATTAAAAAAATGGGTAAATCACATGGTCCTCCTCTTAAATCATTGAGGCTCATGCCTATAATCCAAAGGATTCAAAGACTCTTTCGTTGCAAATAATTAGTTGTGTTGATGGGATGGCATGCCTCACACATAAGTGAGTCAAGAGTTATGTGAATCTCAATAGATTCAATAGCCATGAAGCATATAGAGGATACATGACTTGAAAAATTCAAGAATGAAGTACGAAGTCTGTGACTCAACATATCCATGGATAATGTCAACCCATATTCCCTATAAAAGACCAACTATTTTATTTGGCGTATAGTAGTGATCAATAAAAATATCCCCCCATGGTTGTCTATGAAGTATGAAAACCTTATGTTATCTCTCATAGTCCATGGTAGAATACAAGTGAAGAATATGGATGTTTACTTATAACCACTGGTAGATGAATTGAAGGAATTATGGGAAGGGATACATGTGTACAATCTATCAAGTCCCATCGCAACAAAGATAAGTTTTACGTAGTATGGCATATGTGCTTACACCATACATGATTATCCAGGCTTAGGAGTTTGCTCTGGTAAATCACATTCTTATTGATTTTTTTAGTAACAATATTGTTTCACATATTAATTTAATTCACTGCAATTGTTCAGATCTTCATGGTTGATAATGTGTCAACCTATATACAATAATTTTGTAGGTATTGTAACAAAAAGGTATCATGGATGTATATGTTGTGGACCTTCTCTGAAGGCTAGGTGGTACGATCACCTACAAAAGCTAGTGTATGACTGATCATGGGTATTCCTCCAGAAGAACACCCTTACAGAAGAGCAACATTCGCTTTTAATGGTAAACCAAGGAGAACCCAAAGGCCAGCAATAATGACACCAACTGAATGGATTATAGCATATGAGAGAGAGAAGGACAAGGAGTTTACAGAAATGTTCGATTCAAATGGGGAACCTATGTTTGATGATCCAAAATTGTTCAACACCTATGTTGAGAAATTTCCCATTGGGATGAAAAGAAAATATGTCTTTCATGAGCTCCCATATTGGAGAATCTTAAGATTTCCCACATGCTAGATCCCATGCATATATTTAATAAGGTCTTATCTCCTTTATGGAGGGACATATCAACGAAAGTAAGTGACACATTGGCTATTAGGAGAGGTATTATTTCTTCAAAAACTAAAAAGAAACATTTGCCAAGGCAAGAAAATAAACGAGAGGCTGGTCACTCTTGGTATTTCAAATAAGGTGACGTCCCATGGATTTTAAAGAAATATGACCTTTATTTGGAAAAAGAAGTTATAATGAGTGTGAGGGTGCATTCTTTATATGAGTCCTCACTACGACACTACTTCAGTGAGGAAGACCATTTGTCGGGGTTGAAATCACATGACCATTTGAACCTTATAAGAGTATGTATGTCAATGACATGATTTTTTTATTTTATTTTAATTTTAATTTTTATCTAATGGGATATTTTATAATTAATTTTTGTATAATGTACTATTTACTGTGCAATGTTAGTATCCTCTGCTCATGCATGGGTGTGTGAACGATGGCTTCCCCCAAGACCTACGATGTGCCATATATAAATTATCTGCTTTTTTACATTGCATCAAATTAAAGGAGATTCATATGGCCAACATTCCATGGTGGCGTCAAGAGATAACCAATATTTTTTGTATGTTTGAGAAGGAAATGCCATCGAGTTTAATGGACTTGTAGGTTCATCTTCTAATTCACCTAGTAGATGAGATTGAATTAGTTGGGGCCATTTCTTGTTGTTGGATGTTATTATTAGAGAGGTACTTGAAGAAATAGAAAGGTTTTGTTTGAAAAAGGGAAAAACCGTAGGGGTCTATGATAGAGGGGTATATATCATATGATTATTTATATTATGCCAATGAGTACATCAAGTAGATTGACAACACACCATGTGCAGAAATTTGGGATGATGAAGGGGATGGAGGAAAAAGAGAAGGGGAGCTTCTCGAAACGAATGGAAAGAGGCACATGATAAAGAGTAAGTGCAAACTTATCATTTGTCAAACTACTATGCAGTAACTATTCACAGTGAACTTCATATTAATGCATATTTTGATCTCATATATATATATATATATATATATATATATATATATATATATATATATATATATATATATTGTTTTGATTTTATCAGCGAATTCAAAAATTGAACTCATCAACAAATTCATTCTTTACAATATGGGAGTGACACAACCGTGGGTCACATTGTATGAAGAGAAGAGGAGGAAATGGGATAGTGACACGAAACAATTCAAACAGTCGAATGGTAGAAGCATTCTTTATATTGTTCATTTAAAAGAAAAAATTCCAATGACATACCCTGACAATTAGGTCGCTGATCAAGTCAAAGAGAAATATGGTGCATCTGGTCATTACCCATGTGTTGAAGAGGATGCGCTAAACATAGGGATTGGGTGCCATAACTCAATAATTATAATATCTTTTTGTACAGTTTTAACTTCATATTGCACCTTTGAATTGTAACATATATATATTTTATATTTTTAATTATGTTCAGGTTATTAAACACATGACACTGTGATTTTTTCACTTTTTGATAGGTGCATTTGTTCCCATCTATGTGGGCATATGGACATCATTTTTGCACTTAGGATATCGATGATGGATGCATGACACAAGAATGTGGAGTGGAAGTGAAGTTTGACCAATCTACTCATGTTACCACCATGATATTAACCTAATGTAGGGGACATTACGTTACGTTGGAAAGATACAAGAGAGAATTCAAGTGGACTTCTCTTTGTTCCAATGCATTATTTTTAGGTGAAAGTGGTGGGAAAAATTTGATTTGAATAATTTAAAGGAGAATCATGATAATAGGTTGATATCTATCAACTCTAGAAATATGTGGCATGAAGATATGGAACCTTATCTTTGGAGTTGTCTATCGATGCAATAAAATAGCCCGGACGTCAGTTTTTTGTCGGAATCATGTAATTTGTTTTTCAACAAATTAGGTAATTGGAGTGTTTGGATTGCATTTTTTTATGGTGGAAATGGATTCAGCACCATCAAAAACCTTTGGGGCACCCAAAATACTGAACTTTAACGACTGTAACCCAGATTTTCAAAATTCTTTGCCGGATTTTTTTCATAATCTTACCGAAATTTTTGGGTTATTCTGTGGGTTTTTTAGACTACAACTTTATGTTTTCCAAAAACACTATAACCAAGTGTTTTTTTTTACCTAGATGTGCTGGATAGGGATTTGTGGTTCATATTAAGACACGACCCTATACAAAAACATATTTTTGAGAACAATATTGTTATCATGCCAAGCGAGGAAGATATCAGGATGATGACAATGGGGAGTGATATGTACTTGTGTTATTGCATCATTTATACTATTGTTGTATGTTTTTGTTTTTATTATTTCACTAATTATATTGATTTTTTATTCATCTTGTTGGCCTTTTATAATATAATTGGTAAGATTCACAAACGTTTTTACACATTTTTTTTTTCATTGGAAACATTTTTACAGTACTTAAAACTAAGTATTTCCAACTGTGTACATTATCTATGATGATACGAATTCAAGGTCACAATCCTTATCAAATAGGAAAATGAGATCAAAATAGTGAATTTAGAAATATCATTGAATATTTAGTCTCGATTTAGATACTTGTTGGTTTAGTCACATGTTTTTTGTTCTTGCTTCGTTCAAAATCAATATAAATAATCATGTAGTGATAAATCTATGATGACTTTAACAACGAATAACATGTAATTGAAATTCATGAGCCTAATCCATATACATTACATCACCAGTTTGAAGGACATTAATTGTATGATACAGTAGTGGCATGAAAGGCATGCCTGTAAGTTTTCATGGTGTTTGGTGTGTGATTGATAAGAACCATGAAACCCTAATATGATATCTTTTATCCGTACCACTGAATTATCATTTCACTCTTATTTTACCATTTGAACCAACATTATTTAATGAATTATAAAATTTTCACAGTTCCATTTCTGAAATCCATGGTACCATGGTGGTTTGTAGCAGGGACCTCTGAGATCCAGGTAAGACACCTGGAGTGTGTATTGTATGACAATAATTTGGTGTTCTCCCTCTCTCTGGCCTCCCATGGTCAGACCATATTGTACGGGTCCACCACTTTCTCCTGCTCACTCTACTCACGTCTCTGCTACATGATTGACATATAAAATACATCAACTTCATACATAAAATACTTTTTTTTTTTAAATTAAATTAAAAATGTATTTATTAATATGGAAACATAACTTTCAATTTAAAAAAAAAATCATTGGTGCATAAAAACACAATCATGCACCAACTCCGATGCGCTGTAAAACACAACCGCACTGACATCAGTGCGCACATACCTATGAAGCACCACTGTTGGTTCATAAAATTAAATTTTCGTAGTGGTGTGTCACACTTATGCACTGGTGCGCATGTATAACATTTTCGCACCGATACAAAATGTTCACATTATCGAATGCAACGATAAATAACTACATTTTTAAATATTATTTTTTTCAGTGCATTTGATAAATATGATCGCACTGTCGCGAGAGGAACATATCTAGCACACCACATTTGTGATGGTGATTAAGAGAAATTTGTGTAACTTTCAGATAGACTTGGTGATACATTTTTTTTCCCTATTTAGATTATATAAAATTAATATATATATTTTGATGTATTTATAACTAAATTATTTAAAATAGACATGTCTTTTCCATTGTGAACATGATGTAATATTAGCTAGGAGAAATGTGAAAACATGAATTATAGTGACTATCTCGTGGTAAGTATGTGGACAAAATAATATTTTTTGAATTGTTCATTAAGAAATAATCAAATATGTTATTTGTCAAAAGTTTAAATCTAATATAATATCTTTTTTGTATTATTTAACTCATATTTATTATTAAAAAGAGTTAAGTTTAAACTAGTACAATAAAAAATAAAGAACCAAAATAGCACCAAAATGTTATATATTTATTACTAGAAGAAAGTTCACTTGCCTTTGTAGGGGAGGACTTACAATAGAACAAATCCCCAACTACAAGTAACTTCACAAGCCTTATTTTAGATTTCTTTATCCTCATATTTAGAGATAAATTTATAATTTAAATTGGTAAGAGTTGCTATGAATATTAAATTTGAATTGCTTGAAACCTCATAATTTCAGTAACAAATTAAATTAAAAAAGAAGAAGATATATCTATATATATATATTTAAAATCTAAATTAATTGCACCGAGAGGCTTAAATTAACAAAAAAAAAGTAATAACAAAAGAAATTAATGCCGACCATAATTACAATACTTCAATTTACACCTTAATCTTATATAAATTTATATAGAGATATAATACTTCAATTTACACCTTAATCTTATATAACTTTATATAGAGATATAAAGTAACGGAAAGTGAAAAAAAAACAATTTAGCTTTGGAAGAAATGTAATGAATAAAAAAATATAAGTTACTTTTTACAACGAGGAAGAAATGTAATTTTTTACATAAGAAGAAATAGGATTATTTATATTACATTATGTATAATTCATTCTTTGTTCCATTTATATGTGATATTTAAAAATATATATATATTTATAATAAAAAAAATTTACTTACAACCATAAAAAATATTTCAATGTCCATATTAAATAACATAATTATATGATAATTTATATAGAGAAAAATAAAATTTTATTCCATTAATAGTTGCTTTCTAATTCAATGTATGAGGGATACTTGTAAAATTTTCAATGTTTAATATGGATTTGATATGTAATATTTTAGAAAATATTAATAATAAAAATACTTAAATGTATACATATAGGAAAAAAATATAAGGTGGCATATTTTAACATTTTAATGTGGAGAATGTGAATTATAGATAAAATATTTCAATGTCAACTACATATATATTATACCAGCTTATATCCATCTTAACTTCAGATCTACAAGTGCCTAGAGGGATCAAATCTATTTTCACTCTAAAAGATGTTTGTATCTCAAGAGATTTGATCCCTCTCAACTCTTGGCAGATCCAAAGTTAAGATGGATCTAGGTTGCAGGTTATAAAAATTCTGACTTAAGTTTTTTAAATTTAACAATAGATTGAATTTTATAAACCAATATTGAATTAGTGAAATTATATTTTTGAATAATTTATTATTAATAATATTTAATATTAAAAATTGAATGAGTTACACATTTTTTCCTTTTTAAAAAATGAGTAAATTATATTATCTTTAATTAATTTTTCCTTGTGAGTATTGAAATATTTTACTAATTAAGTTAGATTGAATATCAATGAACTATATAAGCAATAGAAAAATATTTATAGTAATTTTACAATCATAGTTTCAACCAAACTAAACTTTGTAATTTATAAAAATATCTTTGCATTTTTTTTTTTAAAGTAAGTAATTTTGCATGCAATTTTATATATACAATTTTGATATAAGCTCACCAATACACAATTTATAACAAATAGTATTTCATAAAAATAAGCATCATGATGATAACCATCTAGAAAACATAGACAACATCTAAGCTACACATTTGAATTCACTACCATCATCTAATTATATACACCTCTAGCACATATAAGCACCATTAGCCAACACACAAATCTAATAATCTAAGAGGGGGCATCATCATCGTGATCACATCTAACAAAACACAAACATTTTAATATAACATCATCACCACACATATCCTCAAATTAATATACATATCATGTCACATAACTACTATCACATACACATCTATCTACAAGCACATTAAATGAACATATCTAACAAGACCTAACAATATACACATGAACACCAACATATAAATTAAGTACATAAACAGGAACAAAAAAAATGCACTCAATACACACACAGATGAACAAGTCAAATAACTACATTAAGTTAAATAAGTGCAATCAAATATTTGATACAAAAAATGTAGTAGTTCAAGCCTGGTCTGCAGTAGAAGACGATGGACGGTCAACTATTGCCTCAACATCTTCCGAACTCAACTGAGGTGGAGGAGGAGGTGGTTGGTCTGTAGTAGAAGATGATGGATGGTCAACTAGTACCTCAACATGGTATATCAAACTATGAGATGGAGGAGGAGGTGCTTGGTATGTTCTATCAGGAGAAACGTAAGGCACATCCTCTAGTTCTGGAATCTCATCATCATAAGACTAACGAGGAGGTATACTACCAGAAGGATCACCGACACCCTGACAACCATGATATGATGGGGTGGTACTACCAAAATCATCATGATAAACACCCTAATTGTCATGATCATGATCATCACCCTCATCATCATCATCATCATCATCACCACCCTCATTTGACGTATCCTCCACTGCATTCCATGCATCCCTCATCAGTGTCAGTACCCTACTAGCTCCGATGATATGCCACAAAAGAGACATCATCTTGCATGTATAGATCCAAGAATCTAGGATATGCGTTGATACCTTGAGCCCTCATAGGGTAGAATCCCTCATCAACGAAAAATATGGCCAATCTGTCGCAGTAGTCCATCTGAAATCGCATACCAACCCTATGACCCTGGATGCCCATGCCCCCCCAAGGATGTACCTCACCCTCTTGGGCCTCACCCATCTCCTCATATTCTCCATCTGGCGGTGGGGGAGGAGGCATGTCCCCATCGAAAGAGCTGATGTATACAAAATATATAGTTCACAAAAGTAATTAGACAATTTCATTAAACAATTTAATAAAACAAGTTAATTAACGTGCTAGAATAAATTTTATTCTAATTCATTAAAATAATAAAATGAAACTAGATTAATTTAAAGAAAATACTAATATTACCTCTATCATATGGAGGCTCAACCACTGTGAAGAGGATGTTGGAACATTGTCTCCAATAAATCCCCGCATAAGGAAACACCAATGCAACAAACACATGGTCATCGTCATTGGTCAGTAGCACCAGTGCCTCAGTAGAAATCCTGGCAGGATACTCTGACATGCCCCTCTTGGGAATAATCTTCCCCCACATGCACACCCAGACCTCAATGATTAGCCTATGAGGGCGATAGTCAAATCTAGGCCTCATCTCTAGAAACCTCTAAAAAAATAAACAAAAAAGCTCTGAAGTGAAAGGGAAGGTCACCCTCCCATGTCTCATGCATGACATTTATCTAAAGCCATGCAAAAATTCCTCAAAAAAATGGCATACCATCTAATGCAATGTGAAGATTGAATCAAAGAATCAACATAATTAAAAATAGGGAAAATAATGCATTGTCCATCACTAGCAGTGTGTGAAATGGTGGTGACTAATAATGAGAGGCACCTAACCTCTTGTGCAACAAAATAATAAATCCGTAGTTTTCCACAACGGACCTGAAAATCTACTAGACGGACCACATGAGGCCTGATATATCTCTGAGTGTAGGCAAGCTGACTCTCAGCTACAACCCCATGGGGGACATCAGGGAATTAGGGAAAATCCTCCCCTCTCCTGGATAGGCCAGTGATAAAGTATATGTCATCCACAATGGGCCTATACCACGCCCCAAGACGACATGGAAATACCTCTCTTGGGAAATCCATCAATGGATCAAATGTGACAATAATACATAGTGCGCCTTCATGTATGTAGCTTCCTCATAGTACTTGAGGAGGCCTACATTCCACAGGAGTGCTTGAATCGCTGTAGTAATAGGGCGAGGGTATAAATCCCTCTCCCTCTCTATGACCTCCCATGTTCGGACCATATTGATCTAGGTGGATATTGGTGGCCACCCACCTATTCCATCTAGGCCTCCAATCCATTTCATCAATTTCCTTGTTTATAGCAACATTTACTATTTTTAGCAGTTTTTTGGTTCCTGAACTTTTGGAGCAGTTTTTACCCCCTAAATAACATTTTTTTGAGGTCTACAGCAAGCCCATGGGCATAGGAAAAAACATGAAAAAAATATTGTAGTAATCTGAGATATATTTCCAACGATATATCTTATGCGCCAAACGGAGATAATATGACCAAGCTACGACCCCAGGAAGTTGGCTACCTAACTAACCCCAACGGGGCCCACAAACTCTTGGTGTTTCATCTCTTGGAGTTAGGTTTTTTGTTTTTAGGGTTTTCCCATGTTTTTCAATGATAAAAAGGCCCTTGAGCCTCACTGTAACATAGTTCAGAGGCATGTATCCACCACCTATCTTCTAAGAGATAAGCTACCGTTGCCCGAGCTAGTTTATTTCCATTTTGTTTGTAAGCATATTTCAGTTATTTGATATTAATGAAATTTTATTTTACTTCTGCTACATATCTACATTTATGTTTATTTATGTATTTTATTGTGTTCTTGCATAAGTCTGGATCAGTGGTATCAGAGTGGTCTTCTCTTTCTCTATCTTTCTTTGCATGTCCCCAACGAGATCAGGGTATAAGGAGTTAGGGCTCGATCTGGTTGAACCTTTGAAAGATCAACCTCACAAACCCTGACGACATCCCATGGTGGAACAAGAGAAAGACGAGGGAGCAGGAGATCCTATCAAAATATTTCTCGAGGTGGCCCTCGAGAAACATAGGAACCTGATGATGGATAAATTTGCCCAGATCCTTCAACGACTACCCACCGATAATGCATCTTCATCCAACAACCACTCTAGAGGTGGCACTCCTTTTAAGGTACAAGTTAACTTTGACATTCCGGGCTAAATATATGTAGAAACAATAGATAGATGGATGAATCTATTAGAAGGATATTTTTCGGTTCATGAATTTTCCAATCGGGAAAAGGTTACTTTTGCATTTCTCAAAGCTGCCCCCTATCAAGGACTAGTTGGAAACCTATTGTGAGCAAAAGGATGAGAGGGAATCCTCCATGTTCTCAGTCACACCCACCTGGAATTCTTTCCGAGATTCCATCAAGGAAAAATATTACCCCATGGGGAGCTATGATGACAAGTACATACAATGGACTACGCTCCCAAAGTAAATGGATAAATATGTGCATGAGCTAACGAATCCATTCCATACCCTGCACACAAAATTGGGTATCAAATATTTAAAGAAACATTTGGTGTAGTTGTCTACACAGATACATCCAGAAGGAAATGGAGTTCCTATACATCTCCTCTCTTGGTGCAACATATCGATATGTTTCCAAGATTGAGCAGAAATTCAAAATAAGTGGGACTTTGGATTTGCGAATCCGAAGAAAGGGAAAGGCACCCCCAAACCGTAGAACAAAGGACAAAGCTAAGGCGGGGAGGCCCAGTAAAACTTGCCGAAGCTTAAAGTTAAGAACAACACTGGGAAGCCAAAGAAGGACACGAGAAAGTGGTGTGAGTTCCATAAGAGCTACACTCACAACACAAGTGAGTATCGGGCCAAGCAGTCATTGGTGGCTGAGATGAAGGCTTCAAAATCATATGCATGTTCTGAATCTAAGTCAGAACCCAACAAGGGGAATGGCAAAGGGAAGCATATTATCGATGCACATCCCAATGCCACTATAGCTACCACTAATGTACAGAAGGAGGAACCCGAAGATGCAAATGAGGGGGAGCGCATCTTATATTCCCAGATGTGGGTGAAGGGTTCCCCGCTACAGTTCATTGTCGAAAGGGGGAGCCAAAAGAACCAAATTTAAGTAGATTTCGTGAAGCGACTCGACATGTCTACCATAACACACCCACAATCGTACACCATCGGGTGGATTCACCAAGGATGGGATCTCCGCGTCATCCAACAATGCCTCCTTCCCTACATCATCAAGCCCTTCATAGATGAGCTATTATGTGATGTTTCTCCTTTTGAATTTTGTGATGTATTATGAGGCCAACCATACTTGTGGAAGAGACATGTTGTGTATGAGTCTAGGCCTCGCACTGTTATTGTTAATTTAGGTAATAATTTGTACAATATACTAGAGGTAGCATCACCTATCGCCATCTCTTTAATCACTGCAAAGCATTGCAGTAAGCTAATTTACCAAACTAGGAAATTTTTTTTCCTTATGATCCACCCTCAGGGAAATAAGAATACTGTGGCCACGACCTCTAGAAAGGGCTCCTCCACATGAAAATAACAGATGGAAAAGGTCACAGACGAGCATAGGGACATCTTCACCTCACTCGCAGGGGTGCCTCTGCACTGTCAGGTCAAGCACTCCATCGATATGACCTTAGGCGTGCCGCTACCTAGTGGACCAATCTATCAACGCTATAATATGGAGAATGATGAAATCAAGAGGCAGATGAGGAGCTGCTAGAGAAAGGTCACATCTGGCTGAGTTCATCACCCTATGGGAGCCCAATCATGTTGGTGCAGAAGAAGGATGGGCCTTGGAGACTCTGTATTGAGTATCGGTCACTGAACAATATCACTCTTCGGAATAGGTATTCGATCCCATGGATTGATGACCTTCTGGACCAACTCAAGGGGCCAAATATTTCAGGAAGATTGACTTGAAGTCTGGGTATCACCAGGTACCAATCGAACCCTTTGATGTGTGGAAGACTGACTACTTTCAAATCCAAGGAGGGCCTTTTTGAATGGCTGGTCATGCCTTTCGAGTTGACGAATACTCCTGAGGCCTTCATGAGGCTGATGGATGAAATATCTCGACCATTAACCAACTTATTCGTGCTGATGTATTTGGATGACATCCTGATCTTCGGCCAGAGTTGGGAAGAGCACCTCGACCACATTCGACAAGTCCTCCAAAAACTATGGCAACACAATTTTTGTGCCAATTTGGAGAAACAAAATTTTGGCATGACCCAGGTTCAATATCTCAGTTACATCATTGATGAGTGGGGGGTGCATGTGGACCCAACCACGATCTAGGTCATTCGGGATTGGCCAGGCCCAACCACTATAGAAAATCTCAACAACTTTCTGGTTCTTGCCAATTTATACCGCAAGTTCATGTTGGGGTTCTATCATATCACTTTGCCTTTGAGTCAAGTCATCAAGGGAGGAGCGAAAGAGAAATAATTTTGGTCTAAATCTCAACATAAGGAATTCGCAGAGTTGAAGCATCACCTCTACTCTGAACTAGTGCTCACATTACCATACTTGTATCAACCATTTGAGATCGAGACAAATGCCTTTGACTATGCTATTGGGGAATTTCTTACTCAGCGGAATCCAGTGACATATCATAGTGAGACACTTTCAAACACAGGCCAAAAGTATCCCACCTATGAAAAAGATATGTATTCCATTATGCAGGTCTACCGAAAATGGAAGCATCATATTTTCGGGAAGGAAACAATCATCCACATAGATCACTAACCCCTATAGTTCATATAGACACAAGCGAAGTTTCAGAATGATCACCATAAAAAATGGTCCACATACTTGCAACAATTCCATTTCAACATCAAGTACAGGAAGGGAAACACCATTAATGTTTTAGACTTCCTCAGCCAAACGTCGATCATGGCGCTAACCACTGTGGTCGACTCTTTTGGGCATGATACTTCAGGTTGGCTGCATCTCTACAAAAAGACCCAAAATTCGACAACACATACTAGATGCCCCTAGAAGGTAAGCAAGTTCCAAATTTTCACCTCCAAAATGCAATGTTATGTCACCTGAGACACCTCTGTGTTCCGTCAAGCGAGTGTGGAAGTATTATTTGGGAAGCGCACTACAGTCGAGACGTTGGAAATTTTAGGGTTGAGAAAACAGTGGCAGTATTGCAGAAGAATTTCAATTGGCTGAACCTTCAACATGATCTCAGGAAGTGCATCAGATCCTACACTGCATGCGTCATTGCCAAACTAACCATCAAGAAGCAAGGCATATATACTCCATTTCCTACCCGTAGTCGACCTTGGGAATCCATCTCCATGGATTACATGTCAGGCCTTCCTTATACCAAGCATGACAACGACCGCGCTTTTGTGGTTGTCGACAGATTCTCTAAGATGGCCATTATGGCGGTTTGCAAGAAGAATATCACAGTAGAATCCACTTCTAAACTCTTATTTGAACGAGTATGGGTACACTTTGGGATCCCAAAATCCATTACCTTAGATTGGGATAATAGGTTCCTTAATACATTTTGGTCAAGTCTCTGGTCGATTCTAGACACCAAGCTCACTAAGTCCACAACTTTCCACCCCCAAACTGATGGCCAAACAGAGGTCGTCAACAAGATGATCGTACATATTCTGTGCATGTACAACTCGAAGCATCTGCAAACATGGGATGAAAGCCTCCCCTATTCCCAACACAACTATAGATGGGATCTCCACAACTCAAATGGAAATAACCCCTTTCAGGTAGGCTTGAGATTCCAACCACTATGTCCCATTGATGTGGCCATACCATTTGCAGCTACTCAGGAATATTCAACTCATGTCCAGTCTGAAGATGAAAAGGTGAACATCTTCATTGAGCACATTCAACACATTTGCCAACAGGTCCATGACATATTGGACAAAGCCAATGCTAAGTACAAGCAGTGACACGATCAACATTGGGTGCCACACAAGCTCCAGGTGGGCGACAAAGTTTGGAAACATTTGTCGAAGGAGCCCCTTGCTGGACCCCACCGCAAGATTAACCCACTCTGATATGGGCCATACACCATCACCAAGGTTGTAGGGGAAAATTAATTTGAGCTCAGTATTCCACCATTCCTTGGTCTGCACCTAGTGTTCAATATGGACCGCCTTTGGCCCTACTTTCCACTATTACTAGACACATCCAAAATTACAGAAAAAATCACACCAAAAAAGTTAAACCTACACTGCATGGAAAAATCCACAACAGATCATATCATGGACACACAGATCAAGAACACTCGTCAGCAGAGGATCCAACTATATCGAGTTTTCAAAACAGGCCAACTCCTTCACTAGGGCAAGGGGTTCACCAGGGACCAGGTTCGACATAATTTTCCTCACCTCATGGAGGATCTACACGCAATGGGGACCATTTCTTCCTAAGGGTAGAGGAATGATCCAAGTGAATATTGGTGGCCACCCACCTATTCCACCTAGAAATCCAGTCGGTTTCATCATTTTCCTTGTTTATAGCAGCATTTACTATTTTTATCATCTTTTCGGTTCCTGAACTTCCAAAGCATTTTTTACCCCCTAAATGATTTTTTTTGAGGTCTGGAATAGATCCATATCCATAGGCAAGGGCTTGTAGAAATTCTTGTATTAATCAGAGAGATATTTCCGATGATATATCATATGCGTCAAACAAAGATAATATGAACAAGTTACAACCCCGGAAAGTTGGCTACCCAATTAACCCCAACGGGACCCACAAACCCTTGGCGTTCCATCTCCTGGGGTTAGGGTTTTGGTTGTTTAGGGTTTTCCCATGTTGTTAAATAATAAAAAGGCCTTTGAGCCTCATTGTAACACAGTCCAGAGGCATGTAGCCGCCACATCTCTTCTAAGAGATAAGCTACCATCGCCGGAGCCAGTTTATTTACATTATGTCTGTAAGCATATTTCAATTATTTGATATTAATGAAATGAAGTTTTATTTCTGCTACATCTTTGTGTTTATGTATATTTATGTATTTTATCGCGTTCCTGCATAACGTCTCTGCTACATGATTGACATATAAATACATCAAACTCATGCATAAAATAAATTTTTTTATTTTTAAATGAAACATATATTTATAAATATGGAAAAATAAATTTCAATTAAAAAAAAATTCATCGGTGCATTCAAATCACAGTCATGCACTGTCTCTAGTGCACTTACAATTATAAACACACCAACAACGGTGCATACATAAGAATGATGCACCGTCGTTGGCTTAGAAATTTAAATTTTGATAGTGGTGCGACACACTTGTGCATCGATACACACATATAATCCTTCTGCATCGGTACAGAAATTTTAGCTTAACTAACACACCGAGTTATAGCTATATTTTTTAATATTATTTTTGTGGCATGTTTTGTAAATATAAATGCACTGGGTATGACACACTAATGTAAAATTTATCTCTTTCCCGATGTGTTTTCATTTACAAAAGGCACTGCAACAACCACGACGCGTTATGTCTACGAACCGAAATGTGGTGCACCCTATAAGTTTATAGGGTGTGCCACTATTGGTGCGAGTCGGACATATCGAGCACACTGCGTGTTGATTTTTTTTTTTCCAAAACATTTAACCTATTTTAAAATTCTAGTCCGCTAAAAATTAAACTAGAAAGAAACATAATGGACATTAACTCGAAATTTGGTAGCTGGGGAGGCATTGTGGACACATAATGGAGAATTTTTTTTTTGGAAACTCAGATAGTGAGAATGGTATGAAAGGATTGTGAATAAGAGAGGAATTGACGTTAGGGTGCTTGCGTGGGGCAAGAGTGGTATCGATGCTTCAGAGCTCTCCAACACTATAGATGGTAAAAATGAAATTTACTGTAATTGGGAGGTTTTTTTTTATTCAACCCTCCTTCAGTGCATTTCGCTAACCACACTGGTTCACAATAGATCCAAGGGCACCGCATTTTTTTTTTTAAATTGAAAAATATTTCGTGTTGTTTTTATTGAGACACTTCGGGGCCAGGTACCACACTAGTACTTTGTTTGACTATAACATCACTCTATTTTTAGAAATTAAAAACCACTTAGCAGTGCTCTTTAGAAGAAGCCCTGGGGCATTTTAGTACATTTAGTACATCGGTGCATCATTGGAAAATAACACCACATTTTCCTGAAATTTAAAGCTACAGTGGTGCTCCTTAGTGGTATGCAATGGGCCATTTTACTACATGAAGGGCACCAGTGCTATTGGCTTTTCAAGCACCGGTGCATTGTGTTATTTAGCGCACCATGTTTTTATTTTTATTTTTATAAAAATATTTTTTCCATGGTGCACCATGCTATATGTAGCACCGGTGCTTGTATGGATTGAAAACACCAATGCATTTGTATATTTTATATGCATCATCCAAAAAACATTCGCCCGCCCACCTCTGCTACAAACGGATTTTTGGGCTATCTTTATAGGGGCTTCCACAAAAAAAAATTCTAGAACATATTTTCCTTGTAGTGGGAACTTGAATTTCTTTCATGAACTAGCTATTTTGGGATAATTGATCATTTAAATAACAATTCTTTGAGTTAGACTGCTGTCCCACTGCACAAATGACCTTCAACTGACTCCAACAATTGTTAGATGTCAGTTAACTGAATACAATTGGAAATAACTGAACTAGATTACTAAAATTTAGCAATCATGCATGAATAACTAAACTCCAAGCCCTTTAACTCCAATTTACTAAGCTAACTGAGTTACAAGAGCCCTGTCACATAAGTTAACTGCCTCCAATTTTACCCGCTAATGTGAAAATTTGATTTACTCAATTTGACTAAGGCTAAAGTAAAATTGAGCCTTTCTTGCTACATTTTTTTAACAAATTTCTCAATTTTTACACTTAGAGGCACTCTCCAGCCCAATATAGTAGGGATGTTGTAATGTGATGTCCTGTAAATAAATAAAAATAAATAAATAAACAGAAATATTAATGTAATGTAACGTAAACATTTTAACTTGGTTAAAATAAACTAAAAATAAAAAATAAAAAACACAAAATAAAAATAACCATATAAAAATAAAAATAAAAATGACCCATGGTATTGGCCCATTTAAGAGGGAAAATTAAACCATCCTAGATCCATCTTAACTCCGAATCTACAGATTCCTTGATATGCAAACCTCTTTTAAAGTGAAAAAGAGATTTGATCCCTCTAGACACTTCATAGATCCAAAGTTAAAATGGATATAAGTTGGATATATTTATATTAAAGTTAATTTATTTTCTCAAATTTTATATATAATAAGAATCAACCACTTTATAGTATATTCACTTGTATATATTTTCCTTTTTTAATTAGTTTAATATATATATAGTTAGTTAATTAGTTTACTACTAAAAGGTTAATCCTTTATAAATAACAATAAGATAACGTCATATCTACCTAAATTAAAATGTTATTTCAAAATACATATTATAATTTTACTCTTCCTAATTTTATAAATCACTAAAACTATGATTTTAAAGGAATCTAACTAATATTCATCTCTTTCAAGGCTTGATAAACCAATTCTACACATTTACACACATATACACAACTTCATTAAATATTAATATAAATAAAAGGTTGTATAAAGTTTTAATATAAATAGGTAACTGTGAAGGTAGCATTCACATTTAACGTAGCCAAAAACTAATTAACACATAAATGACGAGGTTTTGATAAGCCAAAATGTAACCTACACTACTATACACCATAAAAAAAAAAAAAAAAAACTTTCCAAAACTATTATCCTTATTTACCTACACAATATATTTAATTTGCCATTAACTATTACAAGAACGACTTACCCTGTACCATACTCTACTACAATATAAATTCCATATCTCGTACAACAATACAACAATCGAGATTTCGGAATATAGTCCACGCATATATTAATCAAAACTTTAATAAGTCTAATTCTAAACAGTTCTTTGTAAATCTTTCTAGTCATCTTTAATTAAACTTATGATACTCGTACTCAAGGCAATAAATGAGCACTCGAAGGTTATCTGTCCGCATGCTGATTCTAGTTGGGATTTGGGATTTAACTCCAGTTGTTAATCAATACCTCCGTGTTGTCAATCATTGTAGTGGAAAAATGGTGGTTTCTCTGCCCTTGATCCATCCTCAACTGATCCAACGACGATTATGAGTTAGCGTTTTTGGTATGACCTTTTCTCCTATAACCGTTTTCCATACTGTTTTCACCCATTTTCGTTCTTCGCTTCTTTGGAGATGCTCTCTGCCTCCGCAACAGTTCTTCTAGGATTTTCTTTTGAATGGAAGCCAGGTAAATGTGATTTTATTATCGAATGATATGACAGTCTCTGCATTGAGTTTTACTTACTTGCACAAGAGTTTTATTGGGGTTTGTTTCTAATTTCACAATCTTGAAACATAATAATATAGATTTCTTTTCTTTTTATTTTGTTCACATCTTAATAAATTCGAAAATCTCATGTCTAGGTTGTAGTAATGCCTCTAGCCTCTGAGCGAGGAGTTTACAGGCTTCAACTGAGCCATCTCCAGGAAATTTTGAGGTAGATTACCCCAACCATACACTCCTTATTCTGGTTTGTTATACTTATTTGTTGTCATATAATTACTACTGTTTCTGGTTACTTACCCTCAATATTTTCGTTGTTATTCGTAGGCTATCTCCTCAAGTCTTTTGCACCAATAACCTAAGGTAAGTCTACCACCATTCCTCTTGTCTCAAGGGTTAATATTTTTTAACTTACCCAAAATTGAGAACTAGAAGTTTTGTTGACCCTTTTTTGTTCTCTTTCTGCAGGTACATCCTTTAAGGGTTTTGGAGCGTTAACGTTCTTACAAAGAAGAATAAAATTTTGTCAGTTTCTTATCTTTCTCCATCCCTAACAAGTACTCTTTTGCAATAAGAAATCTTGGTATTGAATTCTGTCGAGCGTGCAATAAATCTTCTTGTCTTGATATGAGATTTTTGGTGTCATAATCTTTAATTCGAACTAAAATTCTTTCTATCCGGTCAATATCCTAATGGGTGTACCATAATTCTCATTATGTAATAATTGTATTTATTTATCTACTTTCCAGAAGTGCCAATTTTATAGTTAAGCATGCATGTAACTCTGAATTTGTTTTACGTTTCGGTGATGGTCTGTTTGAGACCTTTCTTGAGGTTTATTCATTATTCGAAGGAAGTTTTGTGGATCTTTCTTGGTTAACAGTTCAGTAACTTTTAAATGTAAGCAATTATTTTGGAATGTACAGTTCTTATTTTACCACTACTGGAAGTTATAATGTAAGGAATCTAGGTTTATGATGCTCATATATTAGCATAGTTGGAACTGGTGTAATACTATTCGAAACTTCCTGAACATTTATAAAAATATATATATTTACCAAGATACTGTTTGGAAATTCTACAACTATTATTATGTCAAATGAATGATATTCTGCAACTATTTGATTGTATAGTGTATTTATCAGTTGACCGTACCCCTTCTTCTCAGCTATATTTTTTAAAGAAAAACTACTTATTTGGTTCATTGTTTATTTTCTCTAAAATGCCAGAATTATATATTACATTTCTCTAACATTTTCTTCATAAATGTTTTAAGTCTTTTTTCCTGCATACAGACAACATAATGTACTAGTTTGAATTCTAAAGAATTATTTCAACTGTACAATTCTAGTTCTTGAAATAAAGATTGTATATTTCTTTTGCTGACTATGTCCATGGCATAAATTGTTTATTTCTGCAGTCATTTACAAACTATTTTGTTTTTATAAATCTTTTTGATTAAATACAGCCAGATCATTCTGTCTGTGTTTCTCCTAAGCACAGGGAATGACCAACTCGAAGCCCTCTACTTGAGGATTCCAAGTTAATGGTTCTCTGTCTCATTTATTGACTGAGGTTAAATTCTAAACCCATCTGTCTGCCTTAATAATTTGAGAAGAATAAACTTTACAACCTAACACATAACCGATTTAGGTATTGTAATTTATTTTTAGATAATTCACCTAAAATGGTATAATTTCTCCATTCATAAGTATTAAAGAAAAACATATCATTACAGCAACTTATCTGTTCTGCAAATTTTCCGGACTGATGTAGTTCCTCCCTACCTCGAGAGAGGCAATCACGTCCTCTTCTCTACCCCGTGCTCCAAGTATGAGCCTTGTGAGTTGACAGAAAACCCTGGAGAGACGTTGGGACAATCCGTTCCAGTCTTCCAATCCACATTTTATTTCAGAAAATTAGTATATTCCACTGGTTAGCACCAGTTCGGGAATTATTCTCTACAAATTCTCTTCCTCAGTTACCGAACAAAACCCCCAAACCTCACTGGGATTAAACCTTTATCGTCAGAGGTTGGGTAACTGTTTGAACTGAATCTATCCAACTAACTCTCAGTTCTTGAATTACTTTTACCATCAGTCTTGCTATTCTTTTATGGAAATCACTTCCATAATTAATTTAATCAAGATTAATTTCTACTCATAATGTATTAAAATAAAATAAAAATAGCAATAATTTCTTAATGTCTTAACAACATCTTATAATCATTAGTTAGCAATAAACTAGCTGTTACAACTTCCCCCCTTGGAAGTGAACACCGTCCTCAGTGTTCTCATTCTGCTCCAGCAAATAATTCTGGATATGCCTCCCAAACAAAGCCTTCATCCTCCCAGGTAGCCTCATCCGGGCCAAAGTGTTTCTATAGCATCTTAACCTGGATGATGACTCGTTTCCAGAGCATGATTTCTCTCCAGCCAATTATACACTGAGGTTCGACTAGAAACTCACAATCCTATTCGACCTAAATATTCTACCAGTGAATTATATGCTTTGGATCGTGTATGCATCGTTTCAATAATGATACATGAAAGAGGTTGTGCACCCAGATATGACTGGGAAATGCCAATCGGTAACCCACAGGTCCTACCCTTTCCAATATCTGGAAAGGGCCACAAAACCTGGGTGCCAACTTGGCACAAGAGGCCCAACTTAAAGTGCTTTTCTCTGGTTTGATCCTTACATACACATGGTCTCCCACTTCAAACTCACAATAAGTCCTTTTCTTATATGCATATATTTTTTGTCTATCTCGGGCTGCCTTCAAATTTTGCCGGATCTTCCTTACCTCTGACTCCATTTCAACCAACATATCTGGTCCAAGCATTAACTTTGTTTCTGGGCTACTCCAAGTAATAGGAGTTCTGCATTGCCGTCCGTATAACGCTTCGAATAGACTCATATTAAGAGATTCTTGGTATCCGTTATTTTATGCAAATTCCACTAGGTGCAGATATTCTTCCCACCTAGTTGGCTGTTGCATTACATACATCCGTAACATGTCCTCAGGATTTGATTTACTCGTTTCGTTTGTCCATCCGTTTGCAGATGGTAGGTAATATTGAAATTAATTTGAGTTCCCAATCCTGTAAACAATGTTTTCCAGAATGCTAAAGTAAACTTCACATCTCTGTCAGATATGACAGTCTTTGGGATACCATGCAGTCTAAAGATCTCTCTCTGTTACACAGTAATTTGTCACCGTCCCTACCATTCCCCGTCCCGCACAATGGAGGACCCATTTTGTGACCTGTGAACATTGTCATGCCTTGAAAACATCATCAATGCATTCATCTAAGCATGAGCTTCATTTGCCCTGAAGACATCTCCTTGCAAAAATCATGAAAAACATCCCTTTTTGCATTGGCGCGGTCAGACAGTTCAGTACTCGCGCCAATGGGGAAAATCCCGCAAAGAGGTCGCGCCAACTGGCGCTCTGTCACAGAGCAGTAGTCGCGCCACCCAACTTAATGACTGTTTTTTAAATAAAGATGGCGGAAGTTGAGTTCCAACAAACTCAGAAACCATTGCCTATCTTGAGTTGGGAGGTTTGGCTGCGGGAGTTCTATGGAAGGGAAGTGGTTTTGCCACCTTCCATGGAACCTTCCTTGTTGATAGGGCCAATCCCACAATAATAGGGATCCCAACTCCCTCCTTCCCCATCTATAAAAGCCTGCTCAATTCCATGGCAAGCTAGTCTTGAAGTGCCTAAGCTTTGAATCTCCATATTCCCAAGAGCCTTTGTGCTGTAAAGAGCCCTCTTTTCCCTTAAGGTCGACTCAAGTAAGGAGACCATCGTCGAGAGACTCTGGAGAGGTTTTTCCCTTTCCCTGGCGAGCTTTGCGAGACGTGAACGACTGGAGACCCATCCGAAGGAGACCATGACATCAGAACTTGGTTGTAATCTCTCTTCGTTTGTTATTTAATAGATGATTACGATTATGGTTCCAATCTATTTTCCATTATGTTAATATGAGTAATATCCTTTTTGACTGATATTTAATTACGTATGCCGGATTTTATGCTTGTATCTGTTTGTTTCTTCCATGTGCAGGTGTTCATCCGCAGAGATCGTGGAGGGATTGTGATCTGCCGAGGCTGAGGAACGGGGATGCTTCTTCTTCAGATCATAGCATTGGATTCCAGGTAGGCTTCCATCTTAGTCTTTTCATTCGTAACTAGGAACTTGCATCGTAACATTGTTTGATTGTTGCTAGACCTCTGCTGGGCTAGTAGGGATCGCCTCTGTCCGCAGAGGGGATTTACCTCCTCAACAATTTGGCGACTCCGCTGGGGATCGTCCAGATTTCACTGTCTCGTTTGTGTTGTCTCGCTTTGATTATTTTACGTTTTTCCTTGCTTGATGAGCCTTCTGGGTTGGGTTCTTTCGCTGTTTTTGCTTCTTGGTTTGCTTAGATTTGCATTGATCTGCGTCTGGAGTAGCTTTTTTTAATTTTGGCTGAGAAACTCGACTGGCGCGGTTTTTAACCTGACAGTTGCGCCAATTGGCGCATGTTGCTTTTGTTTAGCCCGCGCCAATTGCTTTCTGGCGCCAGTTTCATCCTTACAGTCGCGCCACTCTTGTAAGGTTTTTGAGTTTCCTCATTTTTGAGCTCTCTGGGTTTGGTCAGTGTTTTTCTTCTTGATTTTCCGACTGCTTGAGTGTGTTGGAGTCCTGTTTGACTGGGAATTCACCTCTGTCCTTTGGTTGTTTGCTTTTATCTATCGATTTCACGTTTTAAGCCCTAGGGCATCTAGTGGCTTAGTGTCTCGAGCCCTCCTTGGGAGTTTTGGTGTTTTGATTGTCCTGTCAACTGTCTGATTGATTCTCCACATCCTCTAAGTAGTTGTTCGTTGTTTTGTTACGATTTTTGGGTGATTGTTCATTCCTTCATTCGAAATTCGTTTGGTCTTGCCTTGGACCTAGATCACACGGTCCATTGGAAGCTTTTGAGTCTTTTCTTTGTTTTGAGAGACTTTGGTCGATTTGGGGATCTGATTGCTTGTGTTGTTGAGTGAAGTTTGTTTGTTTCGCTCTCTCGAATATCGTTTCTCAAGTTGTTCCATTTGTTTTCAAGTTTTTTTAGTGCATATTAGCTATCAGAAATTGAAAATCAAAAAAAAAAATCTCTTTTGCTTTTGTTAATTAGTGCAAATTGTAATCTTTTCAATTTCTCTAGTGATTAGTGATTTAGAATGAAAAGTTTTCAATTTCATTAGTTGCATTAGAGGTCTCATTGTTTGTCTTCTGTTCATTTCGTTTGTGTAAAAGCTCTCAACTTTTCTCTAACTAGTTTTCATCGAACGAAATGTTGCACTGTGGCATATAAATTTGCATTTAGGAGTGTTTCGAGACATTACATACGATAGGGCCTGAAAATTGAAACTTAATTGAAGATCAATTGTAAAATTTATTCAATTAACCTAAGGCAGCATTGGAACTTAACGAAACATATTTATAAGGTCTAGGCTAGAGACGTGTTCCAGCGTCGTTAAACCTAGCAGCTGTCGTTCGCCTGTTGGCTTTAGACAGCGCTAGTACGGACTTGTGCTCCCCGTACCGTCGCGTATATAAAGGGAGACCCCTCTAGGTTTTCAATCCTTTATCCCCAGGAAGCCGAGTCTGCCGCCCTATACCCGTGATACACCGAACACAGCATTCGGGGAGACTACCTGCACATACGGAAAGTCCTTGGTCGATTTCTGTTTCATTATTGAAACCAAGGTGTATATTGCAGTTCACGGATATTTGGTACACCCTTTGTGCCTAGTATTTCCTGAGCAATCATTTGGTCTTTTCTGACTCCCTAAACTTGAAAAGACCGTCAAGCGCTTGTCCTTTCACGCTTGCGTCAAATCTGAAAGAGATAGAGTCACCTTTTTATCATTTCTCGACTCTTAAAATATGAAACGGTAGAATTTCTTACTTTCCAATGTGGTAAAATTAATCGCCCACGATTACACACCCATTTAGACATTGCTTGTTGACGGTTTGATCGTGTGCTCTTGACTCTCTTTTTTTCAGCCCGTGTGTGGTTTTGAGTTTTGATGGCAACTTTTTCAGAGTTCACCAACCAAGGAATCCCCTTAGAAGGGAATCCTGGTCATTTTCCTCCTTTTGGAAATGTTGGTGCTCCTTACATGGCGACGTTGTCCCTTCCTGGGTTAACGGTCGGGTTGCCTGTTTGGTTATTCTCAACCTCTGTAGTTCCGAATGTCTCCACTACTGTTCAATCAGTTCCTCCGACGGAACAACATCATGTTGATTCCAAGGTGGACCTCTCCCCTTCTTCGCCTGTTTCTGCGTCCTCCTCTTCTACTTCGCCTGGTGAAAGTCTGGATTCAAGTAACCAAGTGGCTAAGAAGAAGAAGAAGAAGACAAAGAAGAAGAAGTCCGATAAACGAGAGGCTAAAAGTGCAGCCACTGTTTCTGAAATATCTCCTCTTGACAAACCTTCCAACCCTCCACGGAAAGTCAAGTTCCCTTGCCTGTTGTGCACGGGAGACCATCTTCTTCGAGACTGCCCTGGCATCCCCAAGGTGCTCGAAGCATGGTCCGATGGCCATCCGCCGTTGCCTTTGACTTCCGGGAGCCAAGTTGGGGGCACGTCTTCAGCTGCTGTTGATAAGAATTCTAAGAAGCAGGGTAAGATCACCAATCCCTGTAAGTTGTGTGAAGGGCACCATGCTATTCACCTTTGTCCTTATATGGATGAAGCCAAGCGAGTCTTGGACAACCTGACTGTTTCTACGCCACGCCTCCCGGCTGGTTATAAACAGCTTTCTTTGAGTCCTCCACCAGCTGATCCTACGATTGGTCAAGAGTCATCCTTGGTCGATCCCGCTCCCTCGGAAATTCAAATTCAGGAATCCATTCCCAACCAACCATTGGTCGTGGGATCGGTTGAACTGGCCCCGTCCGCGGTGCACCAGGTCTTTTCTGTCGAGAGTGGATCTCACACCCCTCATGTCCTTCTGGTCTCTTCAGATTCTTCAGACTTGGAGAAAGATTCTCTTGTCCCTGTACTTCAAGAAGCCCCTCCTCCGCCTCCCATGATGGAGGCTCCAGAGGATATCCCTCCCGCCTTCGAGATGGAGGTCATGGAGGATGCTTCTTCTACCGTAACATCAGGGGAAGACCTTCGCTTGTCGATGGTAGCCCCTCCGAGTAGTTTGGTCGCTTCCTTTGACTGGAATCGATTTGCAGGATTTCGCCTTTCGTCTTATGTGCCTTTCGAGATCACAGTACAGGCTCTTGGTCTGGTCGTACCCAGCACCATTATAGACGAAGGTGCCTCTGTTAGTATTCTATCCTCAACTACCTGGCAAGCTTTCGGTTCACCGCCGCTTGCGCCTGTTACGCAGAATCTGTTGACTTTTAACAGAAGGACGAGTCAACCGTTGGGGATCCTTCCAAGGTTACCGATTACTTTGGGAGGTAAAACCATCCATATGGACGTGATGGTTGTTCCAGGCCCCTTGGATTTCAATATGCTCTTGGGGCGCGATTACACCTATGCCATGGGAGCACTTGTCTCCTCCCTTTTTCGTGTGGTCTGTTTTCCACATGAAGGATGGATCGTGACCATTGATCAGCTTTCGTTCTTTGGTCCTGATGTGGCAACTGGTCCGCCATCATCCCTTCCTGGTTTTTATCCACCTATTGTATCTGCCCCACCGCAGGTCAACGATGTGGCTACTTACCCCGTGCCTATGCTCAGTGATGATGCCGTCGTGCATAGTGTACTGAGGGCATTGGGCCCTGACTTCCAGGATGTTTTCCTTCCATCAGGAGTGGAACTCTTGGAAGAGATGACTTCTTGTTCATTATTATGAGTCTTTCGGAGCATGGTTCTTTTCCTGTGTCAAGCTCCTTAAAAAATGAAACAAGGTTGTCGGAGCATAGTTCCTTGTCTTGTGTCAAGCTCCTTAAAAAATGAAACAAGGTTGTTGGAGCATAGTTCCTTGTCTTGTGTCAAACTCTTTAAAAAATGAAACAAGGGTGTCCGAGGATAGTTCTTTTAATGTGTCAACCTCGTTAAAATAATGAAACACGTTCCTGTTCAATTCGAGTCTTTGTTTAGATCTCTTAAAATCCCAGTCGAGTCTTTCTCTTGATCTCGTAAATTGAACCTTCACTCCATCTGCCTTTCATATGGATTGAAGCTTGGGGGGCATGTACCTCGAATTGAGTCACCATGCTGGGGGCATACTTACTTTTTTCAAGCATAGTTTGTTTCCATTTCAAGCTTGTGTAAAAATGAAACCGGTTTCAAGCATAGTTTATCTTTGTTTCAAGCTTGTGTAAAAATGAAACCAACTTCAAGCAGAGTTTCCTGATTTCAAGCTTGTGTAAAAATGAAACCATGCCCATTTTACCCCTTGTGATTGCCATTTTATCAGCCTGTTTTTCCAGATGAGCCTTGGTTTTCTCACTCCATCGTCACTATCTGCTTGGCCGATCATATGCCTTCACTTGGTTGTTTTACCCGTTCCTGAGGAACCGCTGCGATGAGTGGTCTTGTTAGCCAGCCTCTTGACTTTTATCTTGTTTTGAGCAGTTCCACCATTACCGGAACCAGTTGCTACCCTTTATACCACTCGTTCCTCCAGGTGGAGTCATCTTTTAGCTCTTTTCTGACTCTCTAAACATGAAAAGATTGCCGAGGCCCTTGTCGTTTCGATCTCGTTAAAATGGACACGAATCGACATCTACCCAGTATACGTTTACCCCTTTTTCGAGCTGGGATAGATTGATTACGAAAAAGGAATACCCTAGCCTATCGCGACTAGGAGGTTTTCTCGGATATTGTTTTCTACCTTTTCGGATCTGAGAAACTATTTACGAAAAGGGACCTGTGGAGTTTACTTTTCTGCTGTCTTTTCAAACTCTCTAAACATGAAAAGACACCGAGTTCTCCCTTTGTCAGACTCGTTAAACCCTGATGACATCGGATCCAATCGAAATGACGTTCTCCGAGTTCCTCCTTCCTAGGACTTGTTAAATGCACTAGGATGGATTCGACCGAAGGGCGGACTTATATTACAAGCATATGCTATCCCCTTCAAGCTTGTTATTAAAAATAATTGGGGTACTCGCCAGAAATGGTGGGGGAAAAATGGAACCATCATCGTTGTCGTCGGTAGTATGTCGCTCTTGAACATGGCACTTGTCTGCATTCGTGTTGGGTTGGGGACATCTCATCTCGTTGTTTCACTTTGCCTCCGTGGGTTTGGGTAATCTCTTTTGACCTCTCATCTGCTCACTTCCTCGTCACCATGACCTCTGATCCGTTGATGTCGAATACTGCCAAGTCCACTGTCGTGCCGTTTTTATGTTCAAGAGAAGTTGGCCTCTGCGAATATCAACCTTCCTCCGATTCTCATACGATCCTGATTCACAACAAAACATCATGTTCCTCTGTCTCGTGTCGATGATGTGGGAAACATTATGGCCCACCTTCGATCAAGGTCACTTCCTGTCGACTTCAGCTCATTATCCGGGAAGTTGGTCTAGAGACTCCTTATGGTACCTTGGAGCCTGCATGCCTCAATGGCAGGTTCGTCGCATTCGACGTGAGGTTTACATCATTGACCTCCGATCGAGTGATTCTGCGGGTGTTCGACGTCAACTCATTTATTCGCACACCGTAGATTGTACCTGTAGTACCTTGAGGACCATTGTCATTATTGGTGGTTTCTCTCGCGTCTGTTAACAACTTTCATCATTGGCTGGTAATCGGACGATGTTCTTGCATGTTCGACTTCAGCTCACATATTCACATGCTTGAACTTGTACTTTGTTGGGTCGAGATGGAGCGCAAGACCCTGGATTGTGTCTGTTGTAATCCAGGCTGCGATTGTGGATTATTATCATTATGTACATGACTCACTGATTGGATGGCTGCGACCATACCTGAGTCTATTTGTTCGATCCTAGTTGGATGGCTGCGCCCATACCCTGGATCCGGATTATAACATACTCTGTTTCGGATGGCTGCGTCCATACCACATATACATCATGTACTTGAGATATCAGTTGTATCTTTCTGCGCAGGTTTTTCGACGGCGGGCCTTCAGTTGAACATGTTCTCGTAAAGCATTTCACCCCTCTCTCTCTCGGGCCTCATACTTTAGGGGGCATCTGTTACACGGTAATTTGTCACCGTCCCTACCATTCCCCGTCCCGCACAATGGAGGACCCATTTTGTGACCTGTGAACATTGTCATGCCTTGAAAACATCATCAATGCATTCCTCTAAGCATGAGCTTCATTTGCCCTAAAGACATCTCCTTGAAAAAATCATGAAAAACATCCCTTTTTGCATTGGAGCGGGCAGACAGTTCAGTACTCGCGCCAATGGGGAAAATCCTGCAAAGAGGTCGCGCCAACTAGCGCTCTGTCACAGAGCAGTAGTCGCGCCACCCAATTTAAGGACTGTTTTTTAAATAAAGATGGCGGAAGTTGAGTTTCAACAAACTCAGAAACCATTGCCTATCTTGAGTTGGGAGGTTTGGCTGCGGGAGTTCTATGGAAAGGAAGTGGTTTTGCCACCTCCCATGGAACCTTCCTTGTTGATAGGGCCAATCCCACAATAATAGGGATCCCAACTCCCTCCTTCCCCATCTATAAAAGCCTTCTCAATTCCATGGCAAGCTAGTCTTGAAGTGCCTAAGCTTTGAATCTCCATATTCTGAAGAGCCTTTGTGCTGTAAAGATCCCTCTTTTCCCTTAAGGCCGACTCAAGTAAGGAGATCATCGTCGAGAGACTCTGGAGAGGTTTTTCCCTTTCCCTGGCGAGCTTTGCGAGACGTGAACGACTGGATACCCATCCGAAGGAGACCACGACGTCAGAACTTGGTTGTAATCTCTCTTCGTTTGTTATTTAATAGATGATTACGATTATAGTTCCACTCTGTTTTCCATTATGTTAATATGAGTAATATCCTTTCTGACTGATATTTAGTTACGTATGCCGAATTTTATGCTTGTATCTGTTTGTTTCTTCCATGTGCAGGTGTTCATCCGCGGAGATCGTGGAGGGATTGTGATCTGCCGAGGCTGAGGAACGGGGATGCTTCTTTTTCAGATCATAGCATTGGATTCCAGGTAGGCTTCCATCTTAGTCTTTTCATTCGTAACTAGGAACTTGTGTCGTAACATTGTTTGATTGTTGCTAGACCCCTGCTGGGCTAGTAGGGATCGCCTCTGTCTGCAGAGGGGATTTACCTCCTCAACACTCTCATGAATATATCTACTCTTTGCACTGTCTTATAAGTGGACTGCACTGGTATAAAATGCGTTGATTTGCTTAATCGATCTACCACTACCATTATAGAATCATTATGCTTCTTTGACCTTGGTAAACCAGAGATGAAGTTCAAATATATTACCTCCCACTTCCACTCAGGTACCGATATAGGCTACATCACTCCGACTAGGTGCTGACGTTCCACTTTCATTTGGCATTCTAAACACCTGTTTAAATATTTTGTAATATCTCTTCTAATACCTGGACAAAAATAGTTTTTCCTAATTACTGTTAGCATCTTCTGATACCCAAGATATCTTGAGTAGTTACTTCGATGATGCTCATTAAGAATTAGTTCCTTCAACTCCATTCTATTTGGAACCATAATCCTCTTCTTGAAAGTTAACAACCATCTTTATTAATTTTGTAATCAACAGATTTTCCTTGTTTTCCAAACTCCTCTACTTGCTACCACATGAAATGATACTCAGGATATTTTTTAGCTTCTATTTTAATTTGCTCCAAAAATCTTCACTCAACTTGGTTATAGTACAGCTCATAAACGCCATGCAATTTTCTACTTAATGCATCAGCTATTCTATTCTCCTTACCCTTTACATGTTTCATATCAATGTAAAACTCACTCAAGAAGGCATTCCACCTTGCTTGGCGAGAATTAAGGTTAGCTTGCTTAAAATAAATGGTTAAGCTGCTATGATCAGTTTTGAGTACAAATATTTTTCCAAGCAAGTAGTGCCTCCATACCCAGAGTGCATGCACCACTGTTGTCAGCTCCAAATCATAAGCTGAGTACCGCTGCTCACGATACTTTAATTTTCGTGATTCTTAGGAAACTACCTTACCTTCTTGTGACAAAATCGCCCCAACTCCTTCTTTACACGCATTTGTGTAGAATTCAAACTCTTAATTAGGATCAACTACCCTTAACATTGGCGCTGTAGTCAATAACAATTTCAGTTTTTTAAAACTGTCCTGACATTCTTTCGTCCATTTAAATATTTTTCCTTTTATTTGTAGAGAAGTAATTGGAAAGGAAATTTTTGAAAAACCTTCAATAAATCGTCGATAATAACCGACCAAACCCATAAAGGATCAGATGTCTGCCACGTTTTGGGGTACTTTCCATTCCATAATTGTTCTAATTTTCTCGAGGTCAGCTGCAATACCTTCAACTAAAATAACGTGACCAAGGTACTATATTTCTTCCTTGAATAAATCACACTTGCTAAACTTAGCATACAACTGATGCTTCTGTAGTGTTTCCAACACTATCCGTAGGTGTTCTTTATGTTCTTCCACATTCTTAGAATAAACTAAAATGTCGTCAATGAATATTAACACAAAATTATCCAGAAAGGGGTGAAATATACCATGCATTAGCTTCATAAATGTTGCTGGTGCATTCTTCAATCCAAATGGTAACACCACAAAATCATAATGTTTGTACCCGGTATAAAAAGCAGTTTTATGTATGTCTTCATATTTTATCCGGATTTGATGGTATCTCGACCTTAGATCTATCTTTGAAAATACTGTTTCTCCCTTGGCTTGATCAAATAGATCATCAATTCATGGTAACAGGTATCTATTTTTAATAGTCAATTTATTGAGCTGGTGGTAATCCATGCACATTCGCATGGTTCCGTCTTTCTTCTTCACAAATAGCACAGGCGCTCCCCAAGGGGATAAGCTTGGTTGGATGTACCCTTTATCTAGTAATTCCTGTAACTGCATCTTCAATTTGGTTAATTCTGGTACACTCATTCGGTATGGTGTCCTCGAAATGGGTGATGCTCCAGGTATAAATTCTATGGTAAAATAAATATCCCTCCTTGGTGGCAAGCCTGATATTTCCTTTGGAAATACGTCCATAAACTCTTGTACTACTGAAATATTTTCCATCATTGGAACATTTTCTTTGGAATTGGTAAAGCCCACTTGGATGGCATATAACTAACATCCGTTCCTCATGCACTTACCCAATTGAGATGCTGTGATTGGACCCAGCTATAAAGGTTTCTTTATGCCTTCAATTTCCTCGTGGGTTCCATCCTGCTTTCTATAATAGATGATCTTTTATTTACAGTCTACTAATGTCCAGTGCTTCTCCAACTAGTCCATGCCAAGTAGCACATCATAGGATCCCGGAGGCAATATATTCAGATCTACAGTTAACTACTGTTCACTAATTTTTAATGCATAGTTCGAAATCTTAGCACAGACTTTCCTCTTTGATCTCATGGCTAACTGTACCAGCCATTGAATTTTGAATTTATGACTGCAATTTATTAATATCTACTATTTTGGGACTTACATAGCTTAAAATTGCACCTGCGTCTACCAAAATAGAAACAGGTTGAGAAAGTAAGTTACCTTCCAATTCTATCATTGTCGGTTGGTAATTCGCTTGTCGATCTTCCAAGGCTGCATTAATTATGGGTATATTTCTAGCTACATCTCCCACTTTTGAGGCTTCTTCTAAGTTAGTAACCACCTCACTTCTTCCTCACCATGGGGAATTTCTGTAATAGTGTGCCTCATCACACCCCCATCACTGTAGAGGTGGCTTCGGATTCTGTACTGGATCCAGTTTGCTAGAAGCTTCCATGGGTTTATCTTATGTAGGCCATCTTATTCTTTTATGATTCCTTCCAAACTATTTTCTAACTGAACTTATGACAACACTCTTGAAATTACTGGTTCTGTTTT
This sequence comes from Pinus albicaulis, assembly GCA_034641835.2. NCBI lineage: Eukaryota > Viridiplantae > Streptophyta > Pinopsida > Pinales > Pinaceae > Pinus > Pinus albicaulis. Next base: position 277,097,855 of record CM076579.1, on the reverse strand, counting down.
TCTTGAAACCAGAACTGCCTTTATGTTCCTTCTTTGTCTGCTAGCTTTTTCCTTGTTCTCCTTTCGCTTTAGCTTGTTGATAACACATTATTGCCTTCCAGATTGCATCATCCATAGTTTTGGGATTCACAAACTCAATTCATTCCTTAATATAAATCGGAAAAATACTTAGGAACCACTGTACTTTTTCCTTCTCATCCTTTAAATAAGGAATGTAACAAAGTAAGGAAGTGAACTTGGTGATGTACTCATCCATCGTCATTTGTCCCAGCTTTAAGTCATGGAAATCTCTAGAATTTTCATCATAGAAGCATTTAGTTAAATACATCTCCTTAAAATAATGTTGAAACAAATCCCAAGTCACGCCCTGATCATCTAAACTGCGAACATTTTTCACCTCCTCCCACCAAAGTGTGGCCTTCTCCCTCAACTAGTAAATGGAAAATCTGGCTTTAAGTTTACTGTTGTATTCGTAAAATTGGAAATACTTGTTCATGTTTATCAGCCATGCCCCAACCACCTCTTCCTCTACCCCATCGAACGTTGGTGGTTTAATATTTCGAAATTCACCCTGTAGTTCCACCTTATATCTTTTAACTTCTTTCTGATCTGACACATTATCTGACTCAACCTCATTATAGTTTTTATTTCTAGTACTCCACTGAGACCCGCTTCTTTCCATTCTGTAAGTGGCATGGTCTCTTGTTTGTTGCTCATTTCCTTCATGCAAATCCCTATCAGCGCTGGGCTATTCAATCCCTTGATTCTGTTTGTCAAAGAGGCTTTTTAATATCCTCTCCTGTTCTTGCATTAAACGCGCATTGTCACTTCACACCCTCTACATTTACTCTTGTAATTTCTGTACTTTATTTAGTAGAATGCTGATTTGATGCTGTTACTCCTCCAACTTTCTAATGGTTTGTTGGTGCTGGTCCACACTTAGCTACACCCACATCTCCGGATTCATTTCTGGTCGGGGTTGTATTTCCCTGGTATTATGAGGTGGCTGCTCCGTCGGCCCCCTTCTCATAATATCCTGTTAACTTATTTCTTTCTCTGTGTGCATCAGTTTATTCACAGTTTAAACGTTAGTTTACCAATAGGTTCCTAGCATACAAAAACTGCTCTGATACCATTTGTAACCTACACTACTATACACCATAAAAAAAAAATTACTGTGCAAACTATTATCCTTATCTACCTACACAATATATTTAATTTTCCATTAACTATTACAAGCATGACTTACCATGTATTGTAATCTACTACAATATAAATTCCATATCTCGTACAACAATACAACAATCGAGATTTCAGAATATATTCCATGCATATATTAATAAAAAATTTAATAAGTCTAATTCTATGATTAAATTATTGGAAGAAATTCTTTGTAAATATTTCTATTCAACTTTAATTAAACTTATGATACTCATACTCAAGGCAATAAATGAGCACTTGAAGGTTATCTGTCCGCACGATGATTCTGGTTGGGATTTGGGCTTTAACTCCAGTTGTTAATCAATATTTCCATGCTGTCAATCACCGTAGTGGAAAGATGGTGGTTTTTCTTCCCTTGATCCATCCTCAAGTGATCCAACGGTGATTATGAGTTAGGGTTTTTGGTATGAACTTTTCTCCTATAACCATTTTCCATACTGTTTCCACTCATTTTCATTCTTCGCTTCTTTGGAGATGCTCTCCGCCTCCGCGACAGTTCTTCCAGGATTTTCTTCTGACCGGAAGCCAGGTAAATGTGATTTTATTATCAGATTATATGACAGTCTCTGCATTGATTTTAACTTACTTGCACAAGAGTTTTATTGGGCTTTGTTTCTCATTTCACAATCTTGAAATAGAATAATATAGATTTCTTTTCTTTTTATTTTGTTCACATCTTAATAAGTTTGACAATCTCATGTCTAGGTTTCAGTAATGCCTCTGGCCTCGTCGCGAGGAGTTTATAGGCTTCAACTAAGCCATCTCCAGGAAATTTCGAGGTAGATTACCCCAACCATACTCTCATTATTCTGGTTTGTTATACTTATTTATTGTCATATTATTACTATTGTTTCTGGTTAATTACCCTCAATATTTTCGTTGTTATTCGTAGGTTACGTCCTCAAGTCTTCTACACCAATAATCTAAGGTAATTTTTCCATGATTCCTCTTGTCTCAAGGGTTAATATTTTTTAACTTACCCAGAATTGAGAACTAGAAGTTTTGTTAACCCTTTTTTGTTCTCTTTATGCAGGTACGTCCTCTAAGGGTTTTGGAGTGTTAACGTTCTTACAAAGAAGAATAAAAGTTTGTCAGTTGCTTATCTTCCTCATCCCTAACAGGTACTCTTTTTCAACGAGAAATCTTGGTATCGAATTCTGTCGAGCCTGCAAGAAATCTTCTTGTCTTGATATGAGATTTTTGGCGTAGGAATCTTTAATTCGAACTAAACTTATTTCTTTCCGGTCAATACCCTAATGGGTGTACCGAAATTCTCATTATGTAATAACTGTGTTTATTTATCTACTTTCCAGAAGTGCCCATTTTATAGTTAAGCATGCATGTAACTCTGAATTTGTTTTGCATTTCGGTGATGGTCTGTTCGAGACCTTTCTTGGGGTTTCTTCATTATTCGAAGGAATTTTTGTGGATCTTTCTTGCTTAACAATTTAGTAACTTTTAAATGTAAGAAATTATTTTGGAATGTATAGTTCTTATTTTACCACTATTGGAAGTTATAATGTAAGAAATCTAGGTTTATGATGCTCATATCTTAGCATGGTTGGAGTTGGTATAATATTATTCGGAACTTCCAGCAGTGGTATATATATATATATTTACCAAGATATTGTTTGGAAATTCTAAAACTATTATTCTGTCAAATGAATGATATTCTGCAACTGTTTGATTGTATAGTGTATTTGTCAGTTGACCATACCCCTTCTTCTTAGCTATATTTTATTTTAAAGAAAAACTACTTCTTTGGTTCATTTTTTATTTTCTCTAAAATTCCAGAATTAGATATTATAGTTCTTTGACATTTTCTTCAGAAATGTTTTAAGTTTGTTTTCCTGCATACATACAATAGAATCTACCAGTTTGAATTCTAAAGAATTATTTCAACTGTACTGTTCTAGTTCTTGAAATAAAGATTGTATATTTATTTTCCTGACTATGTCCATGGAATAAATTGTTTAATTCTGCAGTCATTTACAGACTATTTTTTTTTTTATAAATATTTTTGATTAAAGATGGTCAGACGATTATGTCTGTGTTTCTCCTAAGCATAGGGAACGACCAACTCAGAGCCCTCTACTTGAGGATTCCAAGTTAACGGTTCTCTGTCTCATTTATTGACCGAGGTTAAATTCTAAACCCATATGTCTGCCTTAGTAATATGAGAAGAATAAAATTTACAACCTGACACATAACAGATTTAGGTAAAGTAATTTATTTTTAGATAATTCACCTAAATTGGTATAATTTTTCCATTCATAAATATTAAAGAAAAAAACATCATGGCAACAACTTATATGTTCTGCAAATTTTTTGGATTGATGTAGCTCCTCCCTACCTCGAGAGAGGAAATCACGTCCTCTTCTCTCCCCCGTGCTCCAAGTATGAGCCTTGTGAGTTGAGAGAAAAATCTGGAGAGACCTCTGGACAATCTGGTCTAGTCTTCCAAGTCAGATTTTATTTCAGAAAATCAGAGTATTCCACTAATTAGCACCATTTCAACAATTCTTCTCTGCGAATTCTCTTCCCCAGTTACCGAAAAAACTCCCAAACCTCACTGGGATTAAACCTTTATCCTCAGAGTTTGGGTAACTGTTTGGACTGAATCTATCCAACTAACTCTCGGTTCTTGAATTACTTTTACCATCAGTCTTGCTATTCTTTTATGGAAATCACTTCCATAATTAATTTAATCAAGATTAATTTATGCTCTTAATGTATTGTTAAAATAAAATAAAAATAAAAATATTGTCTTAATGTCTTAACAACATCTTATAATCAGCAGTTAGCAATAAACTAGCTGTTACACAAAACGTTCCTAACCATACATTATTAACTAAAATTCCATGGTTTCAAGGGTCATAACAAAAATAAACAAATGGTTGTAGGTTAACATAATTAAACTAATATGTAATAAAGGAAATGCTAAGAGGAGGTGGGACATGATAATCTAGGAAAAGCCCTAATCTGTAAGTGGGGTTTTGGTATCCGGTCATTGCACATGATCCCAATCATCAATAATAGGATTTAGTGGCTTTGAGCTTTCAAATACTGAAAGGGCCCATCATAATTTGTTTTTCAGTGTCGGAAAGAGGTAGTAACCAATTCCTTTTGTGTTTACATCCCTCTTGCACTTGTTTTTTAGTAGAATGGAGGGGCCTAATATCATTTCTATGTAATCTTATTCATGTAGACTAAGAGGGGATAAGAGTATCCCTACTCATGGTACAAAAGGACCACCTTTAAAAGTTCATAAATTATTATATATGGTCCATCTCCATCCTTAATTTCTATACATTCATGATTATATAGAAATACTAATTGGTACAAATTACCGCATCATCATACTAAGAGGAACTCGTTAACATAACTTCATAATTAAAAGCAACATTAATATGCCTCTTCCAAAGGAAATATAAATTTTTTACTCTAAGAAGCTTTTATGCAAATTGAAATTCAATGGATTAAGGTTGTGGGTTACCTAACAAGGCAACACTTCTAAATATGGAGGCTACGAGGTATTATTAACATAGAGACTTGATCTAGGGTGAGATAAACTTGGATGAATGATATAACCATAATATATGTTGGAGAGTTTATGTTAGAAAATTATATATTATAGAGCAATGGAACACATAAAATATGCAGAAACACAAACACATAAATAACATATAAAACAAGAGACACATATATATATATGTGGTTCACCCAACTTGGGCTACATCCACGGAAACAACCAATCCTTCCTTTCTATTATCCAACAAAATGAAGAGACACAACCTACAACAAATCCGTTGTAATATCCTCTACTCTCTCACACAGTCTCCCTTTCTATTTTTCACTCAGAATATACACACAATACACATATGCAATACAATACCCTCATAAAAAACGAGGGGTTTCCTTCTAGGGAAAAAAACCCTACATTAAACATAACTTCTACCGTTAGGTCATCCACCTAATGAACGACCCAGATTGACTATGAAATTACAATATTTTACAAGGCAATTTTACATCTGTTTTTAGCTTCGGGGGTGTTGCCCTTGAAACCCCCTGCTAGGGAGGGGCTCATAAAATCACCGTCGCCCCCTCGTGGATCCCCTGACGGCGATTAAACGATAGGCAACGTTGCTACCCCGTTAATAACAGGGGTCCAACGCAGCGATACATCTAAATAAAGAAGATAATCAGACTCCACACCCAACAGTCTATGCTATCCTAGAATGTGCACAATTCAAGGTTTCAACACCTACATAAGATAATTTTTTATCCACAAAAATTCTCCCATTGTTAGAAAATTGGAAAAATGTTTGGTTTTGAGATTGACTTATAGAGAAAATGAAGCCACAATATTGTATTATGTTTGGGTTCTGCAGAGCCGTAGATTATTGAGCCAACCCTTTAAAGTTATATTAAGCGCAATCACTCATATCACATGATAAGATTATACTTGTTAAAGGTTGTGATTTTTCCCCATTTATAGTCTCATCACCATGCATAAGGAACTAGAAAGAAAAGCTTAAGCATGAGGTCATTTGGAATAAGCTCTTACATTTACTCAAAATTGGCCCCTTAAGAGTTATATTACCTTTTAAGCTCAAACCATGGGATCAAATTTCATTGTAAGTTATTTAAAATAACAATGGTAGAGGGATTTCTAAAGAGAAAAAAATTTCAATATTTGACCATCATCTTACCTTCCAACTTTACAGGCTCCTACCATCAAAGGTAATGCTTGTTAAAATAGAGGTCAGTCTAAATAACTCTCTTTTTGGGATGGAAAGCGCTTAACAACCTCCTAGGCCTTTCAAACACTTTGTAAAATAAAAGTACAAATAAACTTAATATGCAAAGAGGTGATGAAAAGGGTTTAAACAAGCACTCTCTACAAATTATGTTTTCTAAGTTAAATTCCTTGACTAATCTAATGGTTATGAAGAATTTCTTAGGCTTCATTTATTTCTACATCTTGAATCACCAATTTTATAGAAAATATTTGGACTTGGAAGTGATTTTTGACCATTCCCTATGATCCAAACACCCATAAGGTGAAACAAAGCCTTTATTTTTTCTCTTCTTTCCCACATAAAGCCTTGATTTTGTCTCTCCTTTCCCAGATATATTTTCTAAGGGGCTTCTCCAACCTCATATATGCTTCTTCGAGGGAATCTCATAGAAGGAGAAATCCATAAGTGTCAGAAATGAAACCTTGGTGCATATTTGAAATTTGATAACCAACTCTAAGTCAGTATAATCCACTTAGTTACCTTATTTTCCATCCCCATAGACAACTAACTCTAGATATAATTAGTTGACGCCTAAAAGGAAAATGGCATGCCCAAATTTTTTAAAATATGTCTTCGATACATTGATGACTAATTTGATGAGGTTAAACAATGAGGAATAAGGCAAAGAGTCTCATTGTGAGATTTTGTTTTTGTCCCACTAGATGTTAAATCTAGGGAAAACATAGACATACACAAAACAAGATCTAATTAATCACTAACTAGTTTTCCCACTTTAGCACTAGGGAAGGGAATACCTTTAATCAACCATTTGTGAATTTTTTTACATAACAAATATGTTATGAATTCAACAATAATTACTTACAAAGTTATGGCCAAAGGTGGAATGATTTATTCACCAAAAGCGCCCCACCTCTTCAAATCTATTTCTTCTAATAGAGAAGCATGTTTAGGCATCCACAAAGAGGCTTTTGACATTTCTAATGATGAGGCCACCAAAACACAAAGATTTAAGAATAACAAGCTCAAAAGGCCAATCCAATTGGTTAGATATATATTTGAATTGTATCTTGAAAAATAAGGCATCGATTCTAACAAAATTAATTCATTCCATGCCTTCCCACATTTCAATGATGTTGTCTATAATTTATCCCACATAAATAAATCCTATATGATATGTGTGAATGATATTAAGTAAAATGGTCTTGACATATAAGATGAATGCCTTGGCCAAAATCTCATAGGATGTGTTTAACATAGTTATAGGCCACTAACTTGTGATCTACTCTAGGTATTTAACCTTAGGGATGCATTGTTTTATTCCTTGGTTGATTCTTGATACCATGGATTGGTTCTTGAGCACCTCTTTGTAGAGATGTAGAGGGTAAGGTTTGGTGAAATCCCATGTGACCTTGTAAATTTCACATGAGAACCCATCAAGCCTAGGTGCTTTATCATTGCCCATCTTGTGAGGAGCTACACAAATCTTGTCGAGAAAAGAGGTATGTTCTCATGACCTTTCAAACGTATATTAGTTATATTAGTTTCAAATGTTTAAGTGGTAAGGAAGAAGATTAAATTTTTTAAGTTTTGTATTTACCTTTATTGAATTTTTAAAATTATGATTAGTTATTGTTTTAATGTAGAATTGGAATTTTTTATTGTAATTGGATTGTGCATTGTTAACATTTAATAGTTATAGCTTCAATAATTTAAAAATGAGTTATATAAGATTTTATACCAAAACACATATTTACTCAGGTTAGTTTGAGTAGCTGAGAAAGGACAAATTCATGTTTAACCTATTTAAATTGTAAATGTTTGATTATAATGAGCAATTTCAGGCCATGTGAGCTTACATAAATGGTCCCATATATAAATGATGCGAATATGCTAGTGTGGAGCCAAAGGCGAAGACCCAAATCGTGAATTGGATAGGCAAGAGGATGATGTAAACTTGATACACTCTAGCGCTCAAATCACTATGAAAAGATGGGTCCCTTGTCCCATAAAAAAGGGGGTCTCATACACCAATTTGGTTTCTAGCTTGGCTATGATATTAAAATTATATTATTATTATTATACTTATATGAATATTTTGGTAGGTTTGACATTGTAACCTCGAGCTATGATATAATGGTCCAAAATGGTCATCGAATGCATCAGAGGCCTAGGATTCCACCAAAGGGGAAGAGGGATTGGGTCCATGGGAGGATAAATCCTCTAATCCAAATGCTAGCATATCTCATCCTTTTCCACTAAGTGCCTTAAATTAAATCCCATCTCCATTAATTTATAAAGCAATCAATGAATACATGTAATAGTTTGGTGGGGAAGTCTTCTCATATAGTTATAGAAGTGAGTATAATCGTCATATGGAAGCATAAGAGTCATATATTCCTTCGATAAGAAGTATTATTGTGAGCCATAATTTCCTTAAATATTCATTGTCATTCACTATGTTAAATCTAGTTTTCATGAATTCTAATATTATCATGTTCATGTGCTAGATTCATCATGCATTATTTTCCATTGCTAACCCTGAATCAACTTGAAAATTAACCAACTAAAATCTATGATGAAGAAATTATAGAACTTAAGATGAAAGATAGATGAATATAAATGAGCATAGAGGTTGGGAAATTTATGTATCATTCACACACTGTGTATTTGTTACTCTTTGGGTGCTTGAGAACCAATTATTATTCTTGTGGAAAATTAAGTCATAGAAAACACCCATCATATTGGTCTCTATTTTCCACACTGAAGAGAATTGGAGGGATGAAAATCCACAATTATCTATTGAGTAGAGAAAGAGAAGATTTTCATTATGTTGTGTGGGGTAGTGGAAGAGAGTTACATAATTGTTTGATCATTTAATGAGATCCTTAGAGTGTTATATAATGATCACATTAGCCAATAATGAGAGTAAATGGGCTCAATGGAATGACCTAGAACTATGCAACCTTTTTTGCTTCACCCTTGTGCCTTCATAGCTCCTATTTGGGTGGTATTTTCACTAGATGCCTATGGTTTGGTGGAAAATTGATCTTACACAAAGAACTTCTTGAACCTTCTTCTCTTAAAAAATAAGGGTCTATCATTGTTTATAAATATATAATTAATATGATTTTATATTATGGTTAAATACACATTTTATATGTTTTATGAAATTAGCCATAGTGTAGTTATTCTATGTTTTGGAGGTTTTCTGACCATATATCAATTTACGTGGAATCCAATCAGAATTTATCCTAATCACAAGTTTGATATATGAACTCTACATAATTCGAGTCCCCTAGGGTTTTCCAAGACGCTAAACCCATTTATACATTCAAAAATGAATTTTAAATGACAAAAAACATAACCATACCTTAACCAAAAATTATTTCGCCATGTTTCACTAGATTCTAACCAAAAATTTCAAAACATAGAATAGTTAGTGAGACAACCTCGTTAAATTATATTTAAATTTAATCACATTATATGTAAATTTATTTAAAACCATAATTATTTATTTTTTATATTTCAATTATCACACCTATATATACACATTTATTTTTATTTTATGCATACAAAAATATGAAATTTAAACCTCCCAATTTAGAAATCCTACTTCATAATTACTTGTTTAAAAATTCAAATAAATAAGGACACTATGCTATTAACAAACCATCATTAAAATAAATAAATACAATTGTAATATGACCCTTATAGAATTGAATATGCATAAACAAATAACTTTTAATTTTAAAAATCCTTGGTTTTAAATCAAATTGCATGAAAACTCATAAACACATGACACAACACTAAGTAACCAAAAATACAAGTGAGACCATGATTGACTCTAAAATTCATAGAGCTCTCACTAAGTAACCAAAAATACAAGTGAGAGCACAATTGGCTCTAAAATTCATAGAGCTCCCTTTGCATCTGCCCCACATTTACAAATTAAAAAAAGGAAAATTCATATAGCTCCCTTTGCATCTTCTCTATATTTACAAATTAAAAAGTAAAGTTCAAGCTGAATGAGTTCTCATGAAAAAGTAAAAGTCAGATAGTCATAAAGCCCCCTTCGCATGCTCCCCCACATTTAAAAATTTCCAAATTAACGTTCAACCATAGTTGAATGAGCTCAAATGAGAAATTTATCTCCACATGTAGTACTAATGCAATGAGCCGTTTGGATAGTTAAATATTTATAATGAAATAAGTTTCAATGTCACAAATCCCATGTTATAGGTGGTTTTCCTATTGGCGAGAAACAAGGTCTTTGAGCAAGACCTAGGTTCAGGATAGAGGCCAACAAGATTTTTGCAGTATTCTAGCACAACGCTGACATTTTCACTCTACTCCCAAGAGCAGAGAGTCTCACCCGAGGCATGCCATGACCCTAGTAAGGTTAGGAACAGATTAGATATCGACGAATCACAACTATAGAATAAACATATAGAACTAAATACTCCGAATAGGGTTAGCTACCTTGCACAAGATACTACTCATGAACATATCCATGATGAAAAATAAAAATTTAAAGCGGCCAATACATTCATCATAACTAGATGCTCATCACAGAGATCAAGACATCAAACCCAGATAGGATTATATTTCATTAAAAATGGCGAACAGTTACATTACTCCTCAGAGTGATCACAACAAGACTGATTAAAATATTATCAAATAGAACAAAACAGAATGAACAGAATGAACAGAACGAACAGAGCTCTCCTACGACTCCCTTTCTCTACTCTCTGTTGCACCAACCTCCTTTTTACACTGGCCGACTTCCTATTTGTTCCTTTACCAACGCAATTGTCAGATTTCCCTTATTTTCCACTCTACTTTTTGCTGCATCTCCCTGATCACTGGGAGTTCCGCTGTTTGTTCTTGTCGCTCCTTTCTACCATCTGTGCTAGTTTCCGCAACTGCCGCCCCACCTTCTCTCTAGCTCTCCGCAACCGTGAAAACTCTCTGTCTACCGTGGTTGCACTCTTCCACCTATTATTCGTGACTCAAAACCATTTCATTTTCAAAACAAGGGCCCCAACAGGCCCCGACCACATGCTATTGACTTGTCCCAAGTCAATCCTTTTCTGTTGCCTCGGTCTCCATTGGTCGGCTTGGCTTTGTGGTCGGCCCTGTTTTCTCCGTTTCCTCTCCTTGTCCAAACAAGGTCCCAAACTCAAGGAACTTTTCCAACACTGATGATTTGAGTTCAGCGAAGTCGAAAATGGCCTGTTGCCATCCCTTCATGAGCAGGTCCGTTTCCGAGGTGATTTGTTCTGCTTCCTTTTTTCCTGCTTCAGTAGCATAATTTTCCATATAGACCTGCCTCTTCATTGCCAGAAACTGTAGGAATCCGTAAAGTCTGTGTTGATCAATGATGCATTATCTTATTTTCCCACTAATTATTCCATTTTTTGGATTCTCTCGTCGAGCTCCTGCTCGATGACTGCTGGTGCTACCTTGGTCATTTTTTCTCTTCTTTGGTATACTTGCAAAGCTACCCCTGCTCTTTCTTTGTAAATTCGTGCTTCTGGATGCTCCCTCTGGACTTCTTCTGATGAGATTTCTCTCGCTGCTACTGTTTCTTGTTTTCTCTCGGAATTCTTCGACATTCTCATGATTTCTTAATTCATGCAGGTTATGTAAGTAACTGGCACAAATGAGGTTGATAAGACCCCATAAATGATTAATTTTTCCTGCTCCCCTTGGCTATAATCGTGTGATTAGTTACCGTGATGAGGTTGGCTCTGACATAGCTGACTGTGACTTCGAGATTTGGGTAGATGTGATGGGTAATGATTATGGCCTAATATGGAAAATTTATTGCAGTATGGATGATAATAATTATAGCAATTACATCTCAAATCTATGTAATCCTATGGATTGACATGGGAATGATGGGTCATCATGATGGAATGATATTCGAAATGTTTGGCTCTCTGAGATGGATGACACACTGACACTACCCTCCCCTTGACCACAATCGATTGCGATGCAGCCTCCGCATCGCAATTGTGAGTTTCTTATGTTCTTGTGGTTTTGCTTTATTTGTACTCCTATCTATTCTCTTCTCGGGTGCGAGAGAGTTATTGACTCTACCTACTCTATTCTACCCTACTAAATCCTCTCGGTTGCGAGAGTTATTGGAAAATGAAATAATGGAACTTACTCAAGATAGGGCTTCAGGCGTACGTGCCATTCACCCATCCTGGTAATCCCTAGCCGTCCAGTTGTGCTAACTGAAATGCTCCTGAATCTCAAATTTTAATAACATGGTAGGGTCCTAACTAATGTATTCTTAGTTTACCTAGGAACTTTTGGAACTTTCTATCGTACAATAAAAATTTTCCTCCGACAATAAACATTTTGCACCTAATATGGCGGTCGTGTCAAGCTTTCTATCTGTCTTTCTGGAAAGTCTAATGAAACTCCGCTAAAAACTTGTCGTCTTCAAGTTCTTTTAGCTCTTGTAACCGCTCTTTCAATGAGTCTTCCTCTGATAACTGTAGCGATGATGCGATTAGCAGGTCCAGTATGAAAAATTCGGCTGGTACCACTGCTTCCCTCCCACATACCAGCTCGAACGGGGTCTAGTTGTTCAGTCTTTTGACAATTTTTCTGTACACCCACAATGTTGCTGGTATACATTCATCCCAGTCGTCTCGATCAGCATTGCAAATCTTCGTTAGCCCCTTTTCCAGAATCTTATTAAATGCTTCTACTATACCATTTTCTTGTGGATGGCATGGACTGATTTTATGATGTTGTACCATGAAATTTTCTAGTAGAGATCTGATCGTTGCATTGATAAAATGTGTACCTTGATCGCTGGTTAGACTTCTGGGGTAGCCAAATCTGCTGATGATATTTTAAAATATGAACCTGCCTGTTTTCTCTGCCGTGCAATCCTTCACTGGTAGTGCCTCTGCCGTGCAATCCTTCACTGGTAGTGCCTCTGCCCACCTAGTAAGATAATCGGTTGCGGTAATGATGTACCTGGCCCGTGAGTGTCTTGCGACAGGTGCTATCAGTCCTATGAAATTAATGACCCACTTCACAAATGGCTGCAATATTTTTATAAGTTGAAGTGGCAGCTCATCCCTTTGTGATGGATGTCCTGTTCTTGGAAGACATCACATTTATTTACAAATGCTTTACTATCTGTGTGTATTGTGGGCCACCATAAGCTTGCTTGCAATATCTTTCTTTCTGTGGGTTTTTCACCGACGTGTCCTCCCGCAACTCCAAAATGGAACTCCCATAGTATATATTCCCTTTCATGGTCCAGTACACATCTCCGCAACACTTGATCTAATCCCATTTTTTATAGCTGTCCTGCTATTAACTGCTACTCTACTACTCTAACTACTAGATATATTTTCTGCATTGCTGTATATTCAGTCGAGAACTGTCCCGTCGTTAGATAGGTTGCGATATGATCTAAGTAGTCTAGGATGGCTTCTACCCTAAAAAGATCAGCATCTGGCAGCTGATCATCCAGGGACCCTCCATTTTCTCCAGTTTCTAGCCTTGACAAGTGGTCAGGACCGACATTCAATATTTCGGGCTTAATTATCACCTAGAAGGTGAACTCCTGAAACAGTAGGAGCCATCTACAGATCCTTCCTTCCAGGATCTGTTTTTTGACTAGGTACTTTAAAGATGAATGATCTGTGAAAAATTTAAACATACCTCCTAATAGGTAGTGGCAAAATGTTTGAAGGGAATACACCATTGCTAAAGCTTTTCGTTTTGTTGTGGTGTAATTCCTTTCAACTGTTGACAACTTCTGACTTGCAAAATAAATTGGGTGATCAACTGAAGTATCTCTTGGTTGAGCCTGAACTGCTCCAAGTGCGATATTGGAAGCATCAATGTGGACATGAAATTGCTTGTCCCAATTAGGATGAACTAATCTGGGCGCGCTTGCCAATTTTTCTTTTGGGATATTCAGGGCTGTGGTACAATCATCTGTCTAACTGAATTTCTCCAATTTCCGCAACAGCTTCTCCAATGGGGCTGTTTTCTTCGCATAGTTGCGGATGAATCACCTATAGTAGTTGGTGTGGCCCAGCAATGACCTTAACTGCTTCATGGTTCCTGGTGCCTCTATGTTGATTATAACTGCCACTTTTGCTAGATCAACACAAACCCCTTGTTTTCACACAACATTTCCTAGCAACGTCCCAAAGGGTACTGCAAAGATGCACTTCTTGAGGTCTAATGAAATCTGGAGTTGCCTACATCTAGCAAACATTATTCTTAACAACGTTGCATGGTTCTTTAACAGGCTGTAAACTGTCCAGTCATCCATATATACTTCTAGGAATTTATGGATATATTCCCGAAATGCTGCTATAACAATCCATGAAAATACTGTTGGTGTGTTTTTCAACCCGAATGGCATTACATTATATGCAAATGAGCCCCATTCGGTCGTGAAATTTGTCTTCTTCTTATCTTCTTCAGCTATCCTTACTTGATGGTATCTTGAAAATCCATCCGTAAATGAATAAGCTTCATTCCTCGCAACATTGTCGAGAACCTCGTCACTGAACAGAGTGGGGAATGGGTCATGTATGCATGCATTGTTCAGGCTCCTATAGTCAACACAGACTCGAATTTCAGACTTTTCCTTTTTACTGTGTATGACTATAGGACTTACCCACTCTGCTTCTTCTACCGGGAATATCAACTCTGCCTTTAGTATCTTATCAATCTCTGCCTTGAATTTTTCTTTCACTCTTGGATTCAGATGGTATGGTATGTGCTTTACTGGTCTTGCGGCGGGCTTCAAAATTACACGCATTTCCCCCATGTCTCCTTTTATTCCTTTCAACTCTGCTACTGAGGATGGGAACATGTATTCGTATTCCTGTAGCAGATTAAATATCTCCTTAGTCGTTTCTGCATCTGAGTAGTCACCAATTGACAGAAGTTTGGTCTTTTCCGGTGTCCCGATGTTCATCTTCTTAGTCTTCAATGGTAGTAGATGAATTCCTTCTGTTGTCAGTTCTTCTTGAATATCCCACTCCCCTTCTTTTTCTTTGAAATATATATGTCTAAGACCTTCTAGATCATCATCATCCATCTCACTGTTTATCTTTTTTCATGCTACCGACTGTCTGATGCTTTGGTTTGGCAGCATTTGTTCTTCATCCTCCTGAATCTCTAGAAATAACAATACCCTTTTAATGGTCTGCAATTCTTGTGTGACTGGTTCTATTTTTCCTTCAAAGGAAAAGCATTGCGTAAAATGATCCACAAATTTTTTCCAAGTATTGGTTCCTCTTTTCTTTTCTTCAGTTAGGTACCAAGCCTGTGGAATCGAATCCAGTGAATGTACAAACATGTGTACCCACAGCTCCTCCAGGTACCCGAATTTCTTCTATTGGTCCTCACAATATTGTAAATGTTTTCTGGGTTCAGAGTCCCCTTGGTACTTTTCAGTGAATTGTGATCCTTCCTCTTCCTTGAATCTGGCCCTCAACGCTGCTGCAACCTCATCCCATCATGACAGAGCGTTGCGGTGGTTGCTACACCACCTTGCAGACGTGGATTGTAAAGCCACATCCATTAGTGGGACCCTATGGTCCACTGGTAATTTATCTTCTATCCTCACAATAAAGGTATTTATAGCATTCATACTTGATCAAGTAGGATATTCTCTTACCTCAGTTCCGATCCAATTGATTCTTCTGATATTAGTGCATCTTCTTGTATTTGTCTCATATCTAGCCTGCTGCCAATCATCCCAGGCTATTTATGAGCCTAAGTTTGAGATTTGAACAATTCTCCAACTCACAGTCCTGCCTGCTATTGGGTTGATATAATCTTCTCATTTCCCTGCTGTCATTTGATAAAGATGATCAAGAAGCTGAGCATCTTCTCTGTTGTCGACAAAATCTGTAAATCGAGGTCCTTGATATGGGTCAAGTCGCTGTGTGACCCTGACTTCCTCGTCTTCAAAGATCATTAGTTCCTTCTTCAAATCTATTATTTCATAGTTCTCGAAAGCCTAGTCGATCCCCAATAATGCTGGATAGGGATCCTTATCCCCCATAATGTTTATCACCTCGAAGTCTGTGTATGTCTTTACCCCTGCAACATTGACTTTGACCTTTGCCACCCTGCCTATGGGCATAATGTATTACTGGTTTTCCATGTGGAGTTGGATTGGTGAATATGTCAGCTTCGGTCTTCCCAATGCTTCCCATGTCTTTCATGGCAAAATGTTGACATTTGACCCTAGGTCAAGCATTGTGTCCTTAATTTGGAATCCTGTGACTTGAGTGTTCACATGGAATTCCTTCCTTGTTCTTCTCTTATTCCTTTTGACTCTCCGTATGTATTTCTGAGTTGTGTCATTTAAATATTTTGGTTCCGTGGTCTCCTGTACCACCATCTCTAGAGTCTGCTTCAATTATTCCAGCATTTGTGCATTGGTTACAATTTTTAAAAATAGCCAGAACCATTTTCAATCATAGTGCTTGTACTAGTCTGTTTCTCCTTGTCTACCTTGGGTTGTGGTAACTCAATACCTTTGTTGCCCCCAATTTGGGAAAATGTTTCCACTGATTCTTTAAAGTATTGCTTCTGTCTTTCTGGCTTGAAAACTGGCTTTGGAGATGCTGGCCTTATCAGATTTATCGGGTTTGTAGTCTGTGCATCTTCCCCGGTTCTCTTTCCTCTTCATGTCACTATGGCTATGTTCTGCATAGCCTGAGCCTCTACTATTCTTGGATTTGCATTTACGAGATTTGCTCCTCTTTGTCTAGCTCTTTCTTCCCATATTTTAATTAGCTCTGGGCACTCTTCTGTTGCGTGCGTATTAACTCTGCACTGAGAGCACCATGGTCTTCTAGGAAGTGGACATTCCCTGGCTACGTGGCCCTCTTGGTCACAGTTATAACATCTTACAGGTCCTCTTCCTCCAGCTCGACCTCCTCTCATGCCTCCTCCTTGTCCCCTGGGAGCCTCATTCACTCTATATGAAGGCCTGTCCAATTGTTCCGCTAATGCATCCAAAGCTCTACACTGCTCTGTGTTGTGTGTTGTGCAAGCATAGAAATCACAGTATATGTTGTTTGGAATGTTGGAATATTTTTTCAAGATTGGGCATAGGCGGGGTAGATGACCCATGCTTTTGCATATCTTGCAATATTTAGTTGCGATCTAATTCTCTTGCGCGGGGAACCCTGGGTACTAGTGTTGTGGTGGATATAGTCCTTGAGTGTTTATCTGTGCAACTCCTCCTACCGGTGGAGTTCCCTTTGTCCCTGATGTTGAAGTCCCCACATTTTGCCCTCGCAACCTTGGATATTCGGTGACCATGTGTCCCTCCATTAGACATTGCGTACACCATACGTTGGGTCTTACAAGCCGCATTGGTTGAATGCCCTTCAAATTTTCCGTTAGAATAGCTATCTGATGTTGTAACCCCAACATGGAAGGGTCCTGAGCTGCGGCCCCTCCTTTGAACTCCTGTGGATATCCCGTCATGGCCTCTATCTTCATAGCTTGCTCCAATGTGTCTTGCAATGTATCAATATTCTGTTGTGTTAATGGAGTTATTATCAGCGGAAGAAGGGCCTTGATGAACCAATCTCTTTGATGATTTGGATATATTGGGTAACTCAGCTTTCCAATCGCATATACTTGAATATTCTCAGCAGATCCCATGCAGTCTCTCCTTCTCGCTATTTCCCACATCTCTGACAAACCTTACTAATCTGTCTGAGGTAACTTGAATTCTTTAACAAATTCTATCTTTACATCATCTATTGATGGCTTCGGATGAGCTTCAGACCATTTAATAAACCAGCGTAGAGCTCTCTCCCTGAGAGTAGTTTGAAACTCGATCAATTTAACTGCCTTTGGTGTCTGTCGAGCCCTCCATATTGCTTCGCTAAGATACCAGTGCTATTCCACATCGTCATTGCCCCTCCCAGAGAACTCTGGGTATCGGGTACATGATCCCGCCATGTTTATTTGTGTGGGTGATACTAAAATAAAGCCCCTATTTCCCGGCTGGGAGATGGTATTACTAGCACTACTGCTAGTGTGTATTACTGTTGTAGACTGAACACTATTCAACTTACTCAATTCTCGTAACTTAACAAAAATTTCACCTAGTGGCTAATAGAGTACTAGGGGAAGGTCGGGACTAGAGCTACTTGAACTTCGGGGAATAGGGTTACCTTGAATTATGGGTGCCGACCCCTCTTGGAATAGTTGCTCCATTGCAACATGCAACTCCACATCAGAAATCTCCTCGGGGTGCGAATCCTCCTCGTTGGACTTCTCTCCCTTCTCTCTTTGGGCTGGGATCCTATACACCTACCGGACTTCTTTGATGGTCCCTCCTATTTCTTGGGAACCCATCTAACCTTCCATCTCCTTTGTCATTTGCGGTTCCTTCTCTTTTTCCTTTCGATTACTTTCCTGCTTCTCCAACTCCTTCATCACCCTTTCTCGCCACTTCTCAGCGATTTGCGCCCTCCGATGTACTCATCGCTCTCTCAACCTATTGGAGGTCTCGGCATCCATATCCCTATTCCCCCTTCTAGCTTACTAGTAGCATCTCTCCCTTAGCTCCTTCCCCCAATACATGAGGTTTAAGTTTCCATCTTAGATTTTTGAAACTCATCAATCCCTTGTCTATCATTAAAGCTTTGATCCACAAGGGAACTTCCTTCAAAAACTCTCCCCATAATCCAGATCTGAGCACATCCTCTGCTTTTGAAAAGGACTAGTGACACTCAGCTACAAATTCCACTATGTATCCTTCTAAGGTAGATTGCACCCAAAAATCTACAACTCGGGTCAAATCAGTATCTAACCAATGGAGGGCTACCAAATCCTCATGTAACCACTTGCAACAGATCTTCCACGAGCTTCCTTGGACTGTCTTAAATTGTAGTCTCTACAACCAATTATAGAGTTCCTCTGGAAACTTTCCCTAGAAGATCTCGTAGATATCACTCATAGATTCAGAGAATAGAACTTGATCCTTAACAATTTTCTCCCTCTGCTGTCTCAACTCAGCTTGCTGCGCTATGAACTGATGTAAGTGGTTATCCCACAAGCTTCGTATTTCCCTTTCAAAGATCCGTGATACCATGATCTAGCTCCTAAATGAAATTTGGGGTTCCGACAATGGATCCATTTTTTGGCGAGAAAGAAGGTCTTTGAGCAAGACCTAGGTTTAGGATAGAGGCCAACAAGGTTTCTGCAGTAGTCTAGCACAACGTCGACATTTTCACTCTACTCCGAAGAGCAGAGAGTCTCACCTGAGGCATGTCGTGACCTTAGTAAGGTTAGGAACAGATCAGATATCGACCAATCACAACTATAGAATAAACAGACAAAACTAAGTACTCCGAATAAGGTTAGCTACCTTGCACAAGATACTACTCATAAACATATTCAGGATGAAAAATAAAAATTTAAAGCGACCAATACATTCATCATAACCAGATGCTCATCACAGAGTTCAAGACATCAAACCCAGATATGAGTATATTTCATTAACAATGGTGAACAGTTACATTACTTCTCAGATTGATCACAGTAGGACTGATTACAATATTATAAAATAGAAGTGAACAGAATGAAAAAAGTTCTCCTATGGCTCCCTTCTTCTGCTCTTTGCTGCACCAAACTCTTGTCTACGCTGGCCGACTACCTATTTGTTCCTTTGCCAATGCGACTATCACTTTTCTCTTATTTTCCGCTCTGCTATTTGCTACATCTCCCTGATCACTGGGAGTTCCGTTGTTTGTTCTTGTCGCTCCTTTCTACCATCGGTGCTAGTTTCCGCAACTACCACGCCACCTGCTCTCCAGCTCTCCGCAACCGTGACAACTCTCTGTCTACCACGGTTGCGCTCTGCCACCTATTATCCACGACTCAAAAACATTTCATTTTCGAAACAAGGGCCCCAACATTGCCCAATTTTAAATTCAAATCTTATGGTTGGTTTATCCATGAATTGTTTACTTGTTCTTCAAGACATTGGCTTTAGTAACTTGATTAAGACATTAATAGATATTAAATTTTAACTTAAAAATCCTTACGCTAAACATTATCAAATTTAAAAATAAATTAAGCTTATCATGAAATGGTATTTATGATATTACATTATGATTGGTATTAAAAATTTATTTTATTATATTTTATATCTATTTTTTAATGTTTGATAAATTTGATATTTTTAACTTAATATTAAAACTTTATCTTTCCAAAAGGTGGGATAAAGGCTGATTAATTTTCTCTTTTAAGTTTTATGTAATATTAATATATTATTTTTGCAGAACATGGAGTAAGCCTTATGTTCATGTGAGATCAATACTTTATTTTTATAAATCATGGGGTAAACTTGTGTACCTTTACAAAAGGCTAGAAAATTTGTGTTGTTAACTTTAAAAAGATAGAGTAAATATCTAATTTTTTTTGGTTCATGTAAGTTTAGCACTTTATTTTTGGGAAATATGGGTAAAATTACGTTTTATATTTACAAAAGTTTGAATAAATTTATGAAAAATAGGTAAATTTGATTAAATATAATTTTTAGGTTATTAGCTTTCATAAAACATGGGGTGAGAAATTTACACCTTTGATCAAAGATTCGTACAAGGTTTAGTAATTTGGTCTTCTTGACGTTACTTTAAAACTTTATCTTTACAAAATTTGGGATAAATATTAGTTAATTTTCTCCGTTATGGTTATGTAAGATTAAAATTTTATCTTATCTTTATGAAACATGAGTAAAATTGTGTTTTACTTTTACAAAAATTTGGGTAAATTTACTAAACATGGATAAATTTGTGTTGTAATGGAAGAGATGTTGTAATGTCATATGGTGACTTGTTAAATTTTTTGTCAAATTAAAGAAAAATTAAAATTAAAATTAAAAAAAAATAATAAATTTACAGTTTCTTTTTTTTCCACATTTTCTACAACCCATTTTGTTTCCAATAATATTCTTATGATATTTATATAATGTAAGGTTTTCAAAATGATCCCTACTGAACATTTTGATTTGTTCAAATTACATTTAATAATAAGAAATTGACCGAAATAGCTTTATTATTTCACAAGTCTTATGTGCAAGAATTCTGACATCAAAACATTTTTGCGAAATATTTATTTGATTTGGATCTTTTTTAGCTTTATTGTTTCAAACATACATAATTTTTTCTTAAAAACAAGTTGGTGAAAATAAAATTAAAATTTTATCTTTACAAAAGGTGGGATAAAGATTGGTTAATTTCCTCCTTTAAGTTTTATGTAAGGTTAAAAATTTACCTTTGCAGAATATGGAGTAAATCCTATTGTAACAGTTGGTGTAAGTGCTAACTAATGATTATATTATGCTGTTAAGACACTAAGAAATTATTTGTTATTCATTTGAAAATAGTACATTATGAGCAGAAATTAATTTTGACTAAATAAAATTAATTTAGTTATGGAAATGATTTCCATAAAATAATAATAGACTCATGGTAAAAATTAATTCAAGAACTGAGAGTTAGTTGAACATAATCAGTTCAAACAGTTACCCCAACCTCTAAGAATAAAAAGATATCTCTGTGAGGAAGAGGGGTTTTGTTCGGTAAATGGAGAAGGAAATTTGGAGATAAGAATTTTCGAGTTGGTGGTAACCAATGGAATACTCTGATTTTTGAAAATAGTCTGGACTAGAAGACTGGACCGGAATGTCCTGAGGTCTTTTCCAGTACTTCTGTCCACTCACATAGCTCAGAATTGGAGCATGGGGGAGAGACGAGGACGTGATTGCCTCTCTTGAGGTAGGGAGGAACAACATCAGTCAGAAAATTGAGAGACAGATAAGTATTCTTTTCCGCTACTGGAAATATTTGTTGTTATGATTAAACTTGACAATTTAGGTGTTATAATCCGTAGGCATTACAAAACTTAAAAGGAAAGGCATCTATATATGTTTTCTTTGATGAATAAGATAGTCAGATATTTTAATGCATTATTTAAGATTGTAAGGTAGAGAACTATTGTAACCACTGCCTTAGTGGCTGACAAATTTGTTAAGTTGTTGTTAAGAAGAAATAATTATTGTTGTTTTATTTTATTAAACAGAATATTTGAAAAAAAATTAATTTTGGTTTTGAAATAAAAGATTACTTGTAAAATTAGTTTCATAAGTAAAGACTGGTGGTAAAAGTAAATTCAAGATTAGGAATTAGTTGAACAGAAAAATAGTTCCACAGTTACCCAAAGAAACTCTGAAATAAATAGGAGATTTTCAGGAGCTTTGGGGGTTCTATTCAGGAACTGAGAAATGAATGGTCATCCTGAGAAGTAAATCCCTGTAGGGAAATTTACAGTGGAGAACTTTTCACTAGGATTAGAAAGTTGGACTGGATTGTCCCGAACTTTTCTTCCAGATTTTTGTAATCAACGAAGACTCAGTCTTGGAGCTCGGGGGAGAGTTGGAGGACGTAATTTCCCCACTCGTGGAAGGGAGGAAATCACACATCAATCATAAAATCTTATACAGATGAGTAGAAATCTATTGTTTCTTATATTAGTAGTCTTTTCTGGTTATCTATTCCTAAATAAGCATACTAGAAAAAAATCACTGTAGAATTGAATGTTTACTGGAGTTAATAATTAGAATAGGAGAACTTGCAGGTAGGAAGAAAGCTTGAGAAAATAATATTATTTAGTAGGTAAATAATAATATTTCTTGTTCTTATTTCCTCTCTGTGCAATTATTTAAGTTTTGTTTTCTTCTTATTAAATGGAGTAAGCTAGGGTTAGTAAGGACTGTTAACAGAGACTCTGAGACCAGAATCTCAGTTGGTCGTCCTTATCCTATGATAATACACAGAAATTGAAGTGGTCTGATCACTTACTGTTAGTGTTAATGTTCTTCTTTTCTGTCTTTAGTATACTTGAAAACAATGAAAAGAAGCTAGCAAACCAGTAAAGAGAATACATAAATACCATAGGTGTACATTATAGAAATAACTGAGATGTAACACAACCTACAGGGTAAAGAAAGACTGTGGTAATTACTTTCTTGACATTACCAAGAAAAAAGCTAAATAGAAAAGCATGCAAGGGAGAAATCATTGATAAGTGCGCTAACGAAGTTGAACATCCGTGCATGGAGGTAAATGCAACCATAATATAAATACTGTATATAGAATTTCCAACAATAGGAACACAAAATGTGAGCTGAAGATTTAATCAATAAATGTGTAGAAAAGAACAACAGAGACTGTATAATCTTCAGAGAAAACATTTTCAACATGGTAAAGTATAGATATATATTATATGCATCAAAAATCCATGTAACACAAGAGTTTACTCATTAAAAAAAAAGACAATATAGTATCAGTTAGTTGTGCGGATGTAAAACCCCGACTCTCTGGAGCAGTAATCTATTGCAACCGAAGGAATGTATCAATACAAGTACAATTCTTTAAATAAAACTAACATAGTTAACTGTTTATATAGAATGAGGCCCGTGGCCTAAACCAGAGAAAATAACCCTTACGGCCGTGAGAGCTAGGGTAATACTTAAATAAAACAAATATCAACCCCAACGAACAATAGCTTCAAGGGAAGCGACAGCCAGAATCTAAGACTTCAAGGATGCCGCTCAAGAGCTTTAAGAGATAACTATGCATGGCCGAAAACTAACTAGTCGATTGCCAACTTAGTGATGAACCCAATAATTTATAGAGGTACCTGTGAACAAAGCGGGAACCTGTTTAGAACTGGAAGCCTGGGATTAAGCTCGTACTCCAGGCAGAAACTCTAAAAGGAATTGCAGAGATAGAAGTCACAATACTTGTAGCAAGGACAACAGAGGCGATTATGGTCACGAAGGCAAGGCAATACAACATATTTTCGCAATAATAAATCTCGGAATTTTGCGAGTAAAGAAACTTACCCAGAGAGTATGAGTCAAAGAAGGGTGTGCCAAAGCCGATTTGTAGAGAAACTGATAATTATAGTAAACGCCATGCACAATACCAACGAAAAAAATTAAACTCAGAGACCATATGTGTAACTGGAAGCAAATAAATATTTTTTATTCGGAATTAGTGCCGGTCATAGATCAGAACCAAAAGGGCTAACAACGGCAGCTTACCAGTAATAAGGCCGGACATTCTCTGCCGAGCAGACGCCTTCTAGCTCTGTGTTGTATTGGGTCGAAAAGGCCAAAGGAATCAAGTCGGTGGAGAAACCCTAGAGCTGCAGAGTAGCAACCCAAACCCTCGAACGAATGAATGGTAAAGGAGAAACGGTTACGAAGGATAGTCATAGATAACCCTAATGCACGCTCACCGTCCGATCAAATCCAAATCGACGGTAGATGAGATGCCAACTACCAACCAAGCCGGATAATGTAGACCAGCTGTGGAAGGGTCGAGAAATACAATTTGTAAATACCCTTTGTACATTGAAAATCCAATGATATTAATTTCCATGATGATGTCGAGGCAAACAATAATGTGGGCATGATGCAATTGCATCGAATCTCTATTGAAGAAATTATTAAACCAATGTTTGCGTAAGTTAAATGTCAAAGTTTTATAAATCTATAGTATGGTACCCAGATTAAATTGCGTGCGCATATATATTAATAGTACCATAGAAATAATATCCGGGAGAAAGATGTTTAAAACCCAAGCCTCGAAAATGTAATGAATTGATATTTTATGCAATGGTAATTGCCATAAGGTCTGTGCTTGGTCAATATAGTTAATGACTCACGGATAAACAGTAAATGCATACAATAAATAATTTTTTTTTTTTTTACTTATGTTAATTTATTTTAACATGGTTGGATTGACATGTTACAACTATTAACACAAAACCCTCGAGATGAAGGTTCCGTGTTGGTTTCTCTCTGCAACCAATGATAATACATAGACATAATGGTCTAGCCATCTACTTTATTAAAACACAGTAGAAAAGTAAGATAGAACCTTAAAACTGAAAGAAAAAGGTTGTTCTGTAGAAAAATGGAAAACAAGTTTAGGTCATATAAAGAACTGAATATTACAGGTATTTCTAGAACTGAGAATAGTTAGGCTCCTAGATTAGTGTGTGGTTGAGATATTCACTCAACCAAAGTGATTGTGTGTCTAAGATAGACGAACTATCTTGAGCCATATTGTTGATGTATTTATATATTGTATCATTATCATTATTTTGTGATATACAATTCATTAAGGCTTGAGAATACTTTTCCGTCATCTTTCCATGTCTCAATCTCTATGAATTTCAATTTTTATTCACATTAACTCCTTAATTGGTATCAAAGCTAGGTAATTCCTGTGTTGTTGAGTGCTGTGTAGAAATATCGGGTGTGCTAGCTGCAAGATTGTTCTTCTAATTGTTCACTATAATTAGTCCAATTTTGTGACAAACGAGTCTTTTTTGTTTATAGAGGACAAGCCATCATTGAGATAAGTTGATAAAAGGGAGGCATGCTATTGGGGCTTCCCAATATTTCATTAGAAGAGCACACATGGATTAAACACAACGGATTGTTGCATGGTTGGACGTTGTGCGAAATTGAGGAAGAGGAGGAGATATCAGCCACAGTTTCATAACTACAGAATTGTAAGAAAGAAGAACCAATTCACTACCATAGAAGAAGTTGTGTGGAAAGGATCGAGAGGGCATGATGGTGAAGGGAACGTGAGGCCAATTGGAAGTATTGTGAATTGTGTATATACTATAAAAACAAAACTATTCATATTTATAGTTATTATTATTACAAATTTTTTATTAAAAAAAATAGTAATAAAGTGTTCTTTACCTAGTTCGGTAGTGGAGGGAAGCGAAATACTTTCAGATGTGTCCATATGTTCCTCCTCTTCTCTGGCCACACCCTCTACATGCTCTAGTGTAGAAACAAGAAAGGTTATAATTAATACACCATTTTCATTTAAATATTTTTAATTGTGTTCCATACTACAATTTTTTTATAACACATGAAATACCTCTAGTACCAAGTTGCACGTCAATCTCAAGATCAAGCACTCCACCATCAGTAGGCTCATGTGTTGTATGTACATTTATTGCCTACTTTTTAAAATCAAGCACATTACTTCATGGCTAAAAATAATAACCAATAGATTGTACAAGTAATGATTTATAAATTATATATGTTGCTTTTATTTTCCTAAGTTTTATGTTCGATGTTGGAAGACTGTGAAGACGCCAAGCTTGTCCTCCGTTCAACCATTGCTTGATTGTTTTGCTTGAAAGAAAGCTTTAGGTATTCCTTTGTGGGATCCTCTTCAAATTGTGTCCCCTACAATTTTTCATTAGAACGTGAATTTTTCTTCTTTTGTGATATTAAATTAAAATTGTTAAAAATTATAATTTGGATGCAAATTATTTTTTTATATACTTACGATTTTTGTGGCCAGTTTTGAGTAACCACTCGAGCCAAGATGATGCTACCCATATTTGACTATTCTAGCCTATGTGGTTTTGGATGTATCTGGGAGTCTATATTTAAAACATTGAAAAAATTAATTAGATGTTGCAATGATGAAAAAGCATCATAATTACATTATTAATCATGTCTCATGCCTTCTCGGTCCACGTGGAGTCTTCCCTGCTTTTCAAAGTGCCTTTTCGTGTGCATATTCCATGATATCTCTCAACTCCCTCTTTGGAATCAATGGAGGGATATCATGCAACCTGTCCCTTTCCAATTGAGACCTATATTGGTCCTGTTAGCACTGGTATTTGCATCCCACCCATCCCACCTTATTTTACTCTGCTTTCACCTCATCTCCGTCATTATCATTGAACTTGCTTCATTTTTTAAACATTTTTCCCAAGAGTCCCATATTCATCATGGTCATCTTTCAACTCATTCTTCCATGTTGTGCCATCATTAGGTCATAGGGTCAAATAATGAAAATTGGTCATTTCAGCATGACTCAAATTCATATTTTGAAGGAGTAGTAATATTCAAAGGTCTTTAAAAATTTCAGGTTATAAAATATCATTTCCAATTAAGTGGCTTTGTGTTTACCATATTTGTCTCTCAGTTGTGCTTGGAAAGATCATTGCCCTCTCCTAGGGTTTTGAGGGCATTTTTCTTGGTTTCATGACTTCCATGGTTAAATCATCAACACAACTTGTATCTTGATGCTCTTACACCTTCCCCTATCATTAATATACCTTCCTAAACACTTCCCAATTCTCCTATCCCTCAAAATCATAATTTTTCCACAAGCCCTAGCATATTGCTACAATTTGACACTTTTCGATACTAGTCCTGTGTTTTTCCCTTTTGGACCCCTTCCCCTCACTCAATCCTTGAAATTCCACTTTCCCATACTCTATAACATATATCCCTATCCCCTTAAATTTTCCCAAGAATTTAGAAAACCCCTAACCCCTTCATTCCCTTCCCTCTACAAGGCAATCCTAAATCCCCTGTTTTGCCTACACCAAATCCTAATTTCCTTTCCCACTGAGCTAGGGTTTGCTATGGAATCAGAGACATATGAGTAGAGGAGGCATAAGGGATGTCATTTAAGCAATTATTAAGCCATCCCAACTCATAAACATCATGCCTCCGTCATTTTCCAAGAAGTCATTCTAAGGGACAAATCATTTGCCACACATAGGGCCAATTTCACTTCAAACTATGTTTCCGGAAAAACATAGATGAATTTGACAAACACGAGAGAGGTTTTTTTCCATCATAGGTCAAGGAATAAAAATGTATTTTTTTTTTACATAGGTATCATGGTTTTAGAGAAACGTAAAAAATATAGGTGCCATAGGAAAGTTGCTGCACTTCTGGAGTGACCTTGGGAAAATAAAGTTTTATCCTAGTTGGAGTGTCCAAGTAACTTGATTTATAAGTTAAATGATGAATCTACTAGAATATATTTCTAATGAGCTATCATGAGCTCAATTTTGAGTTGAGGAAGGTCTCCAAACATTGCTTGCAACAACACTCTACACCATCATTCTGCACTTTTCGACCAGTCTTGGAAGAAGTGATTTTTGACAGGGAAAATGGGATTCATTTTGAAAACTGAAGGTATTTATGGAAAATATACTTAAATGGATTTACAAAAAGATATTTTGGAGCCAATTTGGACATTGGGAAAGCAGTAAAAAACAACCTGAAAGTTGGGGGTAAAATGGCGTTGTGTGTTTAACAATTGACTGATTTTTCTGAGTTTTTCTACAAATTTGAATTTTACCTTGGGGAATCATGTTTTCACCTCATGTAATTGATGATGTAAATGTAATTATCATGTTTTTACTATTACCTAGGGTAAATACATTAGGTAAATGAACTAAATGGGGTGTAATGAATCAGTTCACAAAAGTTAGGGATGAGTCACTTTGACCACCCTACACTCTAGGTTTCAGTTTAGATTTTAGTGGATCCGCTCCTCCTCTCATGGATTCGACCCATAAGGTTGGGATAGGTTGTTTGAGGTCTATATATTGTACATTTTTACTCATTTTAAGAGGTGGATTGGAAGTTGTCATCAGTTTGAAAGTTTTTGTGTTGATCAAGAAACATTTTGGCCTGGATATTAATGACAAATTGCAACTATTTCTTTGGGATTCATGTGGTATGAATGTTTGCAATAGTATTTTTATATATGGTCATTTTTATGAATGTATTGTAAGCTCATAAACCTTTTCATGTCTATGATATGCTTAATTTCAAGTTGAAAGGCAAAATTCATGTTTTTCATGCTCCGTTTTGGGAAATTTTGCATAATTTGTTCATTTTCTTCAGTTTAGGGAGAATTCATCTCATATGCTCTTCATAGCTCCTCACCGGTCTATTCATCTCACAAAAATCACCTTTAAGTGTTAAACCTTCCTACATACCTTTCCCCATCGAATGGACTACAATTTCACCGCATTGGCCCTAATTCAGCCCCCTTGACCTAATCCTCATTTCACTAAGTCCAACCCCAATCAAAATCAAAACAAATCCTTGCATTTCATACCTAGCCTAAAACCTTTTTCATCCAGCCCTCTTGGCTCTGACCCTTTGGAGAGAGCCCTCTCTGACTTGGTAGGGCTAGATACTAAGTCAAAAGCTTGGTTTGTGGTTACCTTTGTTGGGATTCCTTCCTCAGCCTTGGGAATTTGGTGGAGTGATAACATACTGGCGCCGTTGCCGGGGAACAAAGAGAAAAATTTTTCCCTAGGAAAGAATGGAAAATATTTAGATCTAATTGTTGATGGTGAACAACAGTCAGACATAAGAAGGCTGAATCATCCACCTGGCGACTCCACACAGTTCAGATTGATCCAAAAATTCCACTGGCAGAAGAATCCAGAATCAAGACATTCATGGCGACTCCAACTATCAAAAGAACTCAGAGCTTAATAGTAGATTGAGTGACCTAATTGATCCAAGATGACAGGGCATGTGGTAGAACCTATCTCGATTGCAGGTTTTAAAGAATACTGGGATAATTTTGATGATGATCAAATTGATGAGGCTTTCTTAAATTTTTTGTCTATTTATCTAAAGTCATGCAAATATAGATCTAGAGATAAAATTCACTTTTTAGATGAGTTTGTTGACAAAATTGAGAAAGACATTCAGGTATTAGATGTTCAAATTCAGTCTTATAATTTCAAGGTCAAAATCATTTTTTTGAGGACTTTTTCCAGCTGCGTGATATCAATTTCAAGTTCAAAATAGGGTCTGATTTAAACAGCCCATATGAGAAACCTCCTCATGACAACCAAGTTATTGAATTGTTTGATAATCAACAAACAAAATTTGTTTCCTATGATCCTGTAGCTGAGTATATGGAAGGATTTTTTAGCTTGATTCTCCAACTTTATTTCTACTATAAATTCAAAATGTATGATGAGTTGCCATTACATTACACATCTTGGGTTTTCTGGATAAAGGTCAAGTTGTACTTGTAATGTTTTTAATAAAAAATCAAGAAATCAATGTATATAAGCAGTTTCTTGATTGGCTACAATGGAATTATTGTATCATTTAGAACAACAAAATTAGTGTAGGAAAAGTGTGCAATAAGCTTGCTGGACAAGCATCTCCTTCAACACCTAGTTTACAGTTTGTAGTATGTGGTTTCAGAAATAAAGATCAGTTTGCAACTGCTTGTGACTCCATGCCCAAAATAAGAAGGCACTAATCAATGAGTTCCCAAAGGTCTATGGTTCTAGACACCTCCTTCGGAGCTATCTTCCCCAGTTGGAGCTGAGGTTAGCACTGGTATTTGCATCCCACCCATCCCACCTTATTTTACTCTGTTTTCACCTCATCTCCGTCATTATCATTGACCTCGCTTCATTTTTTAAACATTTTTCCCAAGAGTCCCATAGTCATCATGGTCATCATTAATCTCATTCTTCCATGTTGTGCCATCATTAGGTCATAGGGTCAAAATCATGAAAATTGGTCATTTCACCATCAAATTCATCTTTTGAAGGAGTATTAATAGTCAAAGGTCTTCAAAAATTTTAGGTTCTAAACTATCATTTCCAAGTAAGTGGCTTTGTGTTTACCATATTTGTCTCTCAGTTGTGCTTGGAAAGCTCATTTCCCACTCTTAGGGTTTTGAGGGCATTTTTCTTGGTTTCATGACTTCCATGGTTAAATCATTAACAAAACTTATATCTTAATGCTCTTACACCTTCCCCTATCCTTAATATACCTTCCTAAACACTTCCCATCACTCCTATCCCTCAAAATCATCATTTTTCCATAAGCCTTAGCCTATTGCTACAATTTGACACTTTTCGAGACTAGGTCCATGTTTTTCCCTTTTGGACCACTTCCCCTCACACAATCATTGAAATTCCACTTTCCCCTACTCTCTAACATCTATCCCTACCCCGAAAAATTTTCCCAAGAATTTATACACCCCCTAATCCCTTTATTCCCTTCCCTCTACAAGGAAGTCTTAAATCCCCTGTTTTGCCTACACCAAACCCTGATTTCCTCTCCCATTAAGCTAGGGTTTGCTATGGAATCAGATACATATGAGTAGAGGAGGCATAAGGGAGGTCATTTCAGCAAGTATGAATCCATATAAACTCATAAATATCATGCCTCTATGATTTTCCAAGAAGTCATTCTAAGGGACAAATCATTTGCCACACACAAGGCCAGTTTCGCTTCAAACCATGTTTCCGAAAAAAAGATATGAATTTGACAAAAGTGAGAGAGTATTTTGTCCATATTAGGTCAAGGAATAAAAATTTCCTTCAATTTTTACATAGGTATCATGGTTTTAGAGAAGTTTCAAACATACAGGTGCCATAGGAGAGTTGCTGCACTTCTGGAGTGACCCTGGGAAAATCAAGTTTTATCCAATTTGGAGTGTCCAAGTCACTATCTTTATAAGTTAAATGAAAAATATACTGGAAGATATTTCCAATGAGCTATCATGAGCTCAATTTTGAATTCATGAAGGCCTCCAAAAGTTTCATGTAACTGCACTCTGCATTTCTCCACCCTCATTCTGCACTTTTCGACCCGTATTGGGAGAAGCGATTTCTGATAGGGAAGATGGGATTCATTTTGCAAACTGAAGGTATTTATGCAAACTAGACTTGAAGGGATTTCCAACAAGATATATTGGAGACAATTTGGAAACTATGAAGGTAGTAAAAAATAGCCTGAAAGTTGGGGGTAAAATGGCACCGCGTGTTTAACATTTGATTGATTTTTTCTTAGTTTTTCTATAATTTGAATTTTACGTTTGGGAATCATGTTTTTACCTCATGTAGTTGATGATGTAAATATAATTATCGTGTTTTTACTATTACCTAGGGTAAATACATTAGGTAAATGAACTAAATTAGGTGTAATGAATAAGTTCACAAAAGTTAGGGATGAATCACTTTGATCACCCTACACTCTAGGTTTCAGTTTAGATTTGAGTGGATCAACTCCTCTCATGGATTCGACCCCTAAGGTTGGGATAGGTCTTTTGAGGCCTATATATTGTACATTTTGACTCATTTTCAGTGGTGGGTTGGAAGTTTGCATCAGTTTGAAAGTTCGTGTATTGATCAAAAAATATTTTTCCCTGGATATTAATGACAAATTGTAGCTATTTCTTTGGGATTCATGTGGTATGAATGTTTGACATAATGTTTTTATCTATGGTCATTTGTATGAATGTATTTTAACCTCATAAACCTTTTCATGTCTATGATATGCTTAATTTCAAGTTGAAAGGAAGAATTCATGTTTTTCATGCCTTGTTTTGGGAAATTTTGCATAATTTGTCCGTTTTCTTCAGTTTAGGGAGAATTCATCTCATATACTCTTCCTAGCTCCTCACCAGTCTATTCATATCACTAAAATCACCTTTAAGTGTTGAAAATTCCTACCTACCTTGCCCCATCGAATGGACTGCAATTTCATCTCCTTGGCCCTAATTCAGTCCCCTTGACCTAATCCTCGTTTCAGTGAGTCGAACCCCAATCAAAATCAAAACAAATCCCTGCATTTCATACCTAGCCTAAATTTTTTTTCATCCATCCCTCTTGGCTGTGACGCTTTGGAGAGATCCCTCTCTGAATTGGTAGGGCTAGATACCAAGTCAAAAGTTTGGTTTGTGGTTACCTCTATTGGGATTCCTTCCTCAACCTTGGGAATCTGGCGGAGTGATAACATACTGGCGTCGTTTCCAAGGAACGAAGAGACAAAATTTTCCTTGGGAAAGAACGACAAATATTTAGATCTAACTATTTATGGTGAATAACGGTTAGACATAAGAAGGCTGAATCATCCACCTGGTGACTCCACACAGTTTAGATTGATTCAATGATTCCACTGGCAGAAGTATCCATAATCAAGACATTCATGGCGACTCCAACTATCAAAAGAAATCAGAGCTTAATAGCAGATTCAGTGGCCTAATTGATCCAAGATGGCAGGGCATGTGGTAGAACCTATCTCGATTGCAGGTTTTAAAGAATAGTGGGATAATTTTGATGATGATCAAATTAATGAGAATTTCTCAAATTTTCTATCTATATATCTAAATTCATAAAAATATAGATCTGGAGATAAAATTCACTTTTTAGAGGATTTTCCTGAAAAAATTGAGAAAAAAATTCAGGTATCAGATGTTCAAATTTAGTCTTATAATTTTCAAGGTCAAAATCAGTTTTTTGAGGACTTTTTATAGCTGCGTGATATCAATTTCAAGTTCAAAATAGGGTCTGATTTAAATATCCCATATAAGTAGCTTCCTCATGGCAACCAAATTATTGAATTGTTTAATAATTAGCAAATGATTTTTTTTTCTATGATCCTGTAGTTGAGTATATGGAAGGATTTTTCAGATTCATTCCGTAGTTTTTGTTTCTACTATGAAGTCAAAATGTATGATGAGTTGCCATTACATTGCACATCTTGGGTTTTCTAGATAAAAGGTCAAGTTGTACCTGTAATTTTTTTAATAAACAGTCAAGAAATCAATGTATATAAGCAGTTGCTTGACTAGTTGCACTGAAATTATTGTATCATTTAGAACAACAAAATTATTAGTAGATTACTGTAGGATAAGTTTGCAATAAGATTGTTGGGCAAGCATCTCCTTTAGCATCCAGTTTACGGTTTGTAGTATGTGTGTTTTCAGTTTGTATAAGTGGTTTGGCTTCAGAAATAAAGATCAGTTTGCAGCTGCTTGTGACTCCATGCCCAAAATAAGAAGGCACTGATCAAGGAGTTCCGAGAGGTCTGCGGTTCTAGACACCTCCTTCGGAGCTATATTCCCCAGTTGGAGCCGATGTTAGCATTGGTATTTGCATCCCACCCATCCCACCTTATTTTACTCTGATTTCAACTCATCTCCGTCATTATCATTGACCTCGCTTCGTTTTTTAAACATTTTTCCCAAGAGTCCCATAGTCATCATGGTCATCATTCAACTCATTCTTCCATGTTGTGCCATCATTAGGTCATAGGGTCAAAATCATGAAAATTGGTCATTTCACCATCAAATTCATCTTTTGAAGGAGTATCAATAGTTAAAGGTCTTCAAAAATTTTAGGTTCTAAACTATCATTTTAGGGGATGACATCATCCCTAATGGTTGAGGTGGCATTACTTGAGTTAAAGGTACTTACTTGTCACATTCTCAATGGTGGATAAAAACTCATGGTTAACCATGGTAGTGATCTAAGTACTTTAAAGTCAAAGTAAAGTACTCATAATAAATGTCATTTCACACTTTTTGAATAAAAATATATTATTGTCATTTCATATTTCTTGAAAGAAACAATGCATATGCCTATACATTTATTATATTATATTATATAATTTTTATATAGTATATTAATTACATGTTATTATACAATTTAAATAATATAAATTTTAATTAATAACATATAATATAATTAAGAATTTATAAATTTATATTTATACTTTATTTTAAGTTATTTAAGTACAAAGGACAAATGCATTAGTTGTTCAATTATAATGACTTTTTCTTGAGAAGCTCATTCTTATTTATAATCACATCAATATATTAATTTTATTTTGGTACAACTTTTGAATTGAATTTAACTATGGTTTCATCGATTGTGGTGCAAAAAGTGAATTGAAAATTCATTAATATTATTTTATTGGTTTAGCTATTATTTTATTATTTTCTTAGGAGGCCCATTTTAGACCTCAAAATTCCCCTAATGCATGGTGACTCCAACTATCAAAAGAACTCAGAGCTTAATAACAAATTTCATGGCCTAATTGATCCAAGATGATAGGGAATGTGGTAGAACCTATCTCGATTGCAGGTTTTAAAGAATACTGGGATAATTTTGATGATGATCAAATTGATGAGGCTTTCTCAATTTTTTTTTCTATTTATCTAAAGTCATGCAAACAAAGATTTGGAGATAAAATTCACTTTTTAGAGGAGTTTGCTGACAAAATTGAGAAAGACATTCAGGTATTAGATGTTCAAATTCAGTCTTATAATTTTCAAGGTCAAAATCAGTTTTTTGAGGACTTTTTCTAGTTGCGTGATATCAATTTCAAGTTCAAAATAGGGTATGATTTAAACAGCCCATATGAGCAGCCTCCTCATGACAACCAAATTATTGAATTGTTTGATAATCAAAAAATGAAATTTGTTTTATATGATCCTGTAGCTGAGTATATGGAAATATTTTTCAGCTTGATTCTCCAGCTTTGTTTCTACTATGAAGTCAAAATGTATGACGAGTTGCCATTACATTTCACATCTTGGGTTTTTTGGATAAAAGGTCAAGTTGTATTTGTAATGTTTTTAATAAACAGTCAAGAAATCAATGTATATAAGTAGTTTCTTGACTAGCTGCACTAGAATTATTGTATCATTTAGAACAACAAAATTATCAGTAGATTAGTGTAGGACAAGTGTGCAATAAGCTTGCTGGACAAGCATCTCCTTCAACATCTAGTTTACAGTTTGTAGTATGTGCGTTTTCAGTTCGTATAAGTGGTTTGGTTTCGGAGATCAATTTGCAGCTGCTTGTGACTCCATGCCCAAAATAAGAAGGCACTGATCAACGAGTTCCCAAAAGTCTGCAGTTCTAGACACCTCCTTTAGAGCTATCTTCCCCAGTTGGAGCCGATGTTAGAACTAGTATTTGCATCCCACCCATCCCACCTTATTTTACTCTGCTTTCACCTCATCTCCATAATTATCATTGACCTTGATTCATTTTTTAAACATTTTTCCCAAGATTTCCATAGTCATCATGGTCATCATTCAACTCATTCTTCCATGCTGTACCATGATTAGGTCATAGGGTCAAAATCATGAAAATTGGTCATTTCACCATCAAATTCATCTTTTGAAGGAGTAGTAATAGTCAAAGGTATTCCAAAATTTTAGGTTCTAAACTATCATTTCCAAGTAAGTGGCTTTGTGTTTACCATATTTGTCTCTTAGTTGTGCTTGGAAAGCTCATTTCCCTCTCCTAGGGTTTTGAGGGTATTTTTCTTGGTTTCATGACTTCCATGGTTAAATTATCAACAAAATTTGTATCTTGATGATATTATACCTTACCATATCATTAATATACCTTCCTAAGCACTTCCCATTACTCATATCTCTCAAAATCATCATTTTTCCACAAGCCCTAGCCTATTGCTACAATTTGACACTTTTCGAGACTAGGTCTGTGTTGGTCCCTTTTGGACCCCTTCCCCTACTAAATCATTGAAATTATACTTTTCCCTACTCTCCAACATCTATCCCTATCCCCAAAAATTTTCCCAATAATTTAGACATCCCCTAACCCCTTCATTCCCTTCCCTCTACAAGGCAGTCCTAAATACCTTGTTTTGCCTACACCAAACCCTAATTTCCTCTCCCACTGAGCTAGGGTTTGCTATGGAATTAGAGACATCTCAGTAGAGGAGGCATAAGGGAGGTCATTTCAGCAATTATGAAGCCATCCCAACTCATAAACATCACGCCTCCATCATTTTCCAAGAAGTCATTCTAAGGGACAAATCATTTGCCACACACAGGTCCAATTTCGCTTCCAACTATGTTTCCGACAAAACAGAGATGAATTTGACAAAAGTGAGAGAGGTTTTTGTCCATAATAGGTCAAGGAATATGAAAATCCTTCAGGTTTTACACAGGTATCATTTTTTTAGAGAAATGTCAAAAATACAGTGTAATGTTCCTACATAGCCTTAGCTAAGAGGAAACATTCAATTTTGATTTAATTTATGTTTTATGAATAAATGAATAAAGGAGGACATGTAAAACTCCTAAAAATTCTGAATAAATCAATGCCCATATGAAAAAAGACAAATCAAGGCTATGTAAATAATCACTTGCAGGTGTGAAAGAGGTTTGAGCTAAAGACTGGGTCAACCTTGACCAAATCAACAACGCTGTGTAGGTTCATTGCATCTCCAAAAGGGATTGCACAGTTCTAGAAGGGAGCCTCTAATGTGAAAAGGGCTAACTCATCAAAGTGGTTTAGGGTTTGCAAGAGCTTTCTCATCTTATAAAAGGAGAAGAAGGGCAACAAAATAAAGTTGTTGATAGATTATATTTCTGAAGTATTTGTTTGCTTAGAGAAATACCATTCTCTGCTGTTTAGTGGAGGATTGTGATTGGAATTCCTGTTTAGGGGTTTCATCTCTTCCCTTGAGGATAATTGTAGGAGTTCTTTGCTGAAGTGAGCCACTATATGGTTGGAGACCAAGCTTCATTTTCATGAGCAGCGCTGTCCCATTGAGGGTTTTGTAGTTGCTGTCATTTGCAGCAAGTGGTGTTATAGATCTGCTTAGATCTAGCTTGTATTGAGGGCCTCTGCTCTTGGAGTGTGTTCTTTAACCTCCAAGGAGAGTGTTTCTTCACATTTTGTATAAGATCTTCAATTTATTTCATTTTATTCAGTGCATTCAACCCTCAACGCAGTTTCAGTCCCATACTGCATTATTTTGCAAGAGGGTTTTCTGTTCTACTTTGATATCAAATTTGAGGGAAGATCTCCTGGTGTTGGGCTTGCCTTTCCCTTGGTGATCAATGGATTAGATTACTGATCTATGTATCGTTAGATCTGAT
Organism: Pinus albicaulis; assembly: GCA_034641835.2. Classification (NCBI taxonomy): domain Eukaryota; kingdom Viridiplantae; phylum Streptophyta; class Pinopsida; order Pinales; family Pinaceae; genus Pinus; species Pinus albicaulis. The sequence goes on along the minus strand of CM076579.1, from coordinate 277,060,279 downwards.
CTTTTCATTAATAAAGTTTATCTTCAGAAATTTCTGTGTATTATGTAGTACTGCAACTTGTAATTCAGATCTATAGTTTATTATACATGCTTTTGCTAAAATTCCAAAGGGATCTTGTTAAAAAAGCTATATAGTTTCTAGATCTATAGTAGACTTGATGTTTCATCCACCTATTTTTCATAGATCTGGAATATAAATTACAGCAGTGGTAGCTCCTGAAAAATAACGCTATTCATCTATTTCTGCAGTATATTTACAGTTTGCAGCTCTATTTTCTGAAGGAGTTTTGTCTTATTTTTTCTTGTAATCTATTGTAAATGAAAGGAGATTAATTTTAAGTCTGATTTACTATCATAAAGTTGAACTATCAGATCCATATATATCCTCCTCTAAGTTTCAATCAAAACTGCACAAATCTGATGGGAGAGTTTTCATGTTGTAACAACCCTTCTCTTTGGCTGATTTCTAGCTAGTCTTGACAGTGGGAGATCTGTTTAATGTGCTTAAACTGATTTGTTTCTGATGAAATTTCATATATAAGTCACATACAACATAAGTGAGGGGATCCTAGCCTTGATCTGTGTTATTCTTGCTCAGTTTTACTTATACATCATTTTCCTTGAAGACCTTGTTGAGATTCCTAAAAAGGGGTTATTCCAAGTTCTATAGACAGAGTCTACAGTTTGCCAGGTAGCCTCTGGATCTCACCCTTTATTTGAAGGGTGACATGTTCAGTAAATTCCTCTGTATTCCATCTCTGAAATATAATCTTGAGAATCCCGAAAAAGGATCATTACAGTGGTATCAGAGCTCCACTCTTGGCACAACCTGTGCTAGTATTGGAGCACCAGTCATGCTTCATTCCGAAGATGAAGATCATCTTTCTGAGAGGGAGAGGAGATACCATAATAGAAGTCATAGAAATTATGACTATACTACTATTGACCTTGACAAGGGTCAAGACAAGGGGAAAGCCCCTGAATCTGTGAATGATAAAGATAAGGAAGCAGAGGAGTTTGAAAAAAATATCTTGGAAGTTATGCAAGATCTATCCAAGGAAATAAAAGAGATGAGGATAGATAGAATGAGGGAGTCCCTTGAGAGATTCCATCAAGGAGAAAGTTCTGATATGTCTCAGTTTGGGACTGGTCAACCTGTGAGCTTGCCACAAGTTCCACAGACCTCACAACGCTCTACAATGCCTACCTTCCTGGCTATAGAGAATGAAGGGCTGCAAGAGCCAACCTCTTTGGAAGGATACTTTGTAGAATATGACTCACAAAGTAAAAGGTTCAAGGATAACTTGAGATTTCAAGACTTCTGCCATCTCAAGGACCGGAGGAGGCCATGGCAGCAGTACAAAGATGAAGGTTTCCTTCATAGGAGACACCACACCGTGGGTAGGTTCTTCTTGCCTAAGTTCGATGGATCACCCTCTTGTTTTTCCAAGGCATAGGTGGAGAAGTTGGACATCTATTTCCAGTTGAATAAAGTGCCTAAAGTAGAAGCCATCAAGATTGATGCACTACATTTTGAGGGAGAAGACCACAACTGGTGGTTTCATATAATTTCTACATTGGGGCACAAAAATATGTCCACTTATGCTAATTTCACTAGGATACTAGTGGAGAGATTCGATCGGAAATATCCATAGGCCCCTTTCATAAGCTTAGCAAAGCTTAAACAGATAGGAGATGTGGAGGCCTATATCTCTGAATTCCTGAGGTTGTTTGTAATGGTCCCTGATCTATTAGTAGCAAGGAGAGTTTACATGTTCATTGATGGCTTGGAAGAACCTTTGCATGGGCTGGTTAAGTCTACCAGGCCCATCACTCTGCATGATTTCATTGAGAGAACTAGAGATCTCCAAGATGCCTTGCCAAGGGCAAAGGCAACCTTCCCAAGAAAAGCCGCTCACTCTTCTAAGGGGAAGGAGGGGAAAGCTGCTCCACCCAAGGAGAGCTCACTGAAGAAACCTCTTGACATTGATCTCTGGAGGGAGTTGAGGAAAATGAAATTATGTTTCACTTGTCAAGAGCCATGGGTACTGAGACATAGATGTGCTGCTAGAAGAACACACTATATTGAAGTCTTCTCTGATTTTGAGGAGGAGGAGGGAAATGATGGACCTAGGAGAGGTCACAGCGCTGGTGATGATGAGGAGGAGGATCAATCATCATCCTGAGAAGGAGAAGGAGCCTTTTCTCCAACCAGTGGGACTCTTGCTTCTTTGAGAGGAGTGCCCAAGTATTTGACCCTCAGACTGCAAGGTTCAGTTATGAACCAAAGAGTGTCTATTCTAATTGACAGTGGGGCAACCCACAGCTTTATTGATGCTCACTTTTTGCAGAGGAGAGGGATCCCTACTGATACTTTTGATGGGTTCTCTGTTTTGGTTCCGGGAGATAGAACTATGCAGTGCATGTAGTATGTTCCATCACTTTCTATGACTATGGGAACCTACACCTTGGAGGACCATTTCTTTGTAGTGGACATACTAGACACGAACATCATCTTGGGTGTCCAGTGGCTGATTACTTTGGGAAAAATCACCACTGATTGGAAGGCCTTGCAAATGGAATGGGTGCATTTGAAGAGTGGGAAACAACAAATCATTCAAGGCATGCACACCTACCCTTCACTTGATGTTTCCACCCACACAACAAAGATGGAATTGCGCAGTGGGGGCAGGGACCTCACAGTTCCTTCTCTCATGTTTATGAGAATGTTGCAAGGAACATTCCTACATCATGGCAAGCCACTTGGGGTGCCATCAGATTCTGTGGGGGAAGCCTCACCAAGTGTTGAAACAATGGAAGAGAGAGTCACAACGTTGTGGGAAGAAGCAAGGGGGAGGATCAACCTTCCCACAAACAATTTTGGCATGCATAATGCCAAAGAAACAAGCAGCAACAAGGCAAGCACCACTATAGATGCATTAGCAACACTGTCTTTTTTGAGATGTGTAGATCCATATTGGAGGTCTCAACTCCTTGTGGAGTACTCCAAATATCTGCACACCGGGATTATATTAGATGGCATGAAGCAAGAAGGAGGCTATTTGGTCCATGAAGGGGTCATCTATCATCTTGGTAAAGTATTATTGTCTCAAGCCTCAAAGCTTAAGAAAGAGATACTACAAAGAGCACAAAAGGAGTTCCTTTGCAGCTATATGCAGTCAACAAAAATCTACTCCCTAACCTTGAAGAATTTTGATTGGGAGGCTATGAAGGAAGAACTACATCAGCACTATGATTGGGAGGAACTACATCAACACTTACAAGAGTGCAATAGTTATGAGGAGATGGGGCAGCCAAGGGATCCTATGCAGGATACATTTTAGCCATCTCTTTCTTCTCTTAAAAGAGGAGAAAAGTCCATGCCTAACTCTATGTGTGTGGGAGACTTGAATGGTAAAGAATCTGATCTTATGGAGTATGTTTATTTTTCTGATTTAACACATTATCTTACCATATGTATGCAAGACATGGCTCCTAAAAGGGGTGACATTACATGTAGATCTCATGAAATTGTTGAGGCCAATAAAAATTCCAAAGCTGGCCACTCCCTTGAGGTTCAAAGGGAGATTATCTATCATGATGGGTGCTTCCCAAAGGCACCTAATGAGGGCTACAATATCAGCCATGTCAAAGTGACCCATGCAGCAAAGATGTGGTGGGGGTACCATCTATCACACTCAGATCTACTCAAAACAAGGAGTGCACTGCGTTGGTACCTTATGTGGGATTGTGACCCACCTCCTCAAGTGCAAATTTCAGTTTCCTATATGTGATTTTGCTTCCATACATAGATGACATAATGGATTTGTTTATGGGTTTGTATGGACAAAAAGTAGGCAGTGTATATGTACCACATGGGATGGAACTTTATCCTGTACTTCATGATACATGTTTTATATGTGACATTTCTTCACCCATGTTTATTTCTATTGAGTTTTACACTCCTCAAGGGGTAGACTATGCCCCTATCATGTTAGCATTGGAGGAGCAGTTTCTGATGTATTGGCTTGGTGAGCACTTAATCCATGATGAAAGCTTGATTCTTGATGGTGCCATCAATGGATAAGAAGAAGAACTACAACTCTTACCCTGTTAGTTGCTTGAGGACAAGCAACATTTTGGAGGGGAGGACTGTAATGTTCCTACTTAGCCTTAGCTAAGAGGAAACATTCAATTTTGATTTAATTTATGTTTTATGAATAAATGAATAAAGGAGGACATGTAAAACTCCTAAAAATTCTGAATAAATCAATGCCCATGTGAACAAAGACAAATCAGGGCTATGTAAATAATCACTTGCAGGTGTGAAAGAGGTTTGAGCTAAAGACTGGGTCAAACTTGACCAAATCAACAACACTGTCTAGGTTCATTGCATCCACAAAAGGGACTGCGTAGTTCTAGAAGGGAGCCTCTAATGTGAAAAGGGATAACTCATCAAAGTGGTTTAGGGTTTGCAAGATCTTTCTCATCTTATAAAAGGAGAAGAAGGGTAGCAAAAGAAGGTTGTTGATAGATTATATTTCTGAAGTATTTGTTTGCTTAGACAAATACCATTCTCTGCTGTTTAGTGGAGGATTATGATTGGAATTCCTGTTTAGGGGTTTCATCTCTTCCCTTCAAGATAATTGGAGAAGTTCTTTTCTAAAGTGAGCCACTATCTGGTTGGAGACCAAGCTTCATTTTCATGAGCAGCGCTGTCCCATTGAGGGTTTTGCAGCTGTTGTCATTTGCAGCAAGTGGTGTTCTAGATTTGCTTAGATCTAGCTTGTATTGAGGGCTTTTGCTCTTGGAGTGTGTTCTTTAACCTCCAAGGAGAGTGTTTCTTCAAATTTTTTATCAGATCTGAAATTTATTTCAGTTTATTCAGTGCATTCAAATCTCAGCGCAGTTTCAGTCCCATACTGTGTTATTTTGCAAGAGGGTTTTCTGTTCTACTTTGATATCAGATTTGAGGGAAGATCTCTTGGTGTTGGGCTTGACTTTCCCTTGGTGATCCATGGATTAGATTACTGATCTATGTCTCCTTAGATCTGATATTTTCATTAATAAAGTTTGTCTTCAGAAATTTCTATGTATTTTGTAGTACTGCAACTTGTAATTCAGATCTACAGTTTATTATACATGCTTTTGCTAAAATTCCAAAGGGATCTTGTTAAGAAAGCTATATAGTTTCCAGATCTATAGTAGATATTATGTTTCATCCACCTATTTTTCATATATATAGAATATAAATTACAGCAGTGGTACCTCCTAAAAAATAACACTGTTCATCTATTTCTGCAGTATATTTACAGTTTGTAGCTCTATTTTCTGAAGGGGTTTTGTCTTATTTTTTCTTGCAATCTATTGTAAATGAAAGGAGCTTAATTGTAAGTATGATTTACTGTCATAAATTTGAACTATCAGATCCATGGCTGTCCTCCTCTGAGTTTCAATCAAAACTACACAAATCTGATGGGAGAGTTTTCATGTTGCAACAACCCTTCTCTTTGGTTGATTTCTAGCTAGTCTTGACTGTGGGAGATCTGTTTAATGTGCTTAAACTGATTTTTTTATGATGAAATTCCATATATAAGTCACATAAAACATAAATGAGGGGATCCCAGCCCTGATATGCGTTATTCTTTCTCAGTTTTACTTATACAACGTTTTCCTTGAAGACCTCATTGAGATTCCTGAAAAGGGGTTATTCCAAGTTCTATAGACAGAGTCTACAGTTGGCCAGGTAGCCTCTAGATCTCACCCTTTCTTTGAAGGGTGACATATCCAGTAAATTCCTATGTATTCCATCTCTAAAATAGAATCTTGAGAATCCCGAAAAATGATCATTACATACAGGTGCCATAGGAGAGTTGCCACACTTCTGGAGTGACCTTGGGAAAATCAAATTTTATCCTATCTGGAACAAGTCACTTGATTTATAAGTTAAATGATAACTATATTGGAAGAGCTTTCCAATGAGCTATCATGAGCTGAATTGTGAGTTGAGGAAAGCCTCCAAAATTTGCTTGCAACAACACTCTGCATTTCTGCACTTTTCGACCAGTCTTGGGAGAAGTGATGTTTGACAGGGAAAATGGGATTCATTTTTCAAACTGAAAGTATTTCTGGAAAATAGAATTGAAGGGATTTACAAAAAGATATCTTGGAGCCAATTTGGACACCATGAAGGCAGTAAAAAACAACCTAAAAGTTAGGCGTAAAATGGCACTGCGCATTTAACAATTGACTGATTTTTTCTAAGTTTTTCTACAAATTTGAATTTTACCTTAGGGAATCATGTTTTTACCTCATGTAATTGATGATGTAAATGTAATTATGATGTTTTTTCTATTACCTATGGTAAATGAATTAGGTGAATGAACTAAATGAGGTGTAATGAATTAGTTCACAAAAGTTAGGGATGAGTCACTTTGACCACCCTACACTCTAGGTTTCTGTTTAGATTTTAGTGGATCAGCTCCTCGTCTCATGGATTCGACCCCTAAGGTTGGAAGAGGTTGTTTGAGGCCTATATATTTTAATTTTTGACTCATTTTCAGAGGTGGGTTGGAATTTGGCATCATTTTGATAGTTTGTGTATTGATCAAGAAACATTTTGGCCTGGATATTAATGACAAATTGCAGCTATTTCTTTGGGATTCATGGTATGAATGTTTTACATAGTATTTTTCTCTGTGATAATTTGTATGAATGTATTTTAAGTTCATAAACCTTTTCATGTCTATGATATGCTAAATTTCAAGTTGAAAGGCATAATTAATGTTTTTCATGCCCTGTTTTGGGAAATTTTACATAATTTGTCCATTTTCTTCAGTTTAGGGAGAATTAATCTCATATGCTCTTCCTAGCTCCTCACCTCTCTATTAATCTCACCAAAATCACCTTTAAGTGTTAAACCTTCCTACCTACCTTGCCCCATCGAATGGACTGCAATTTCATTTCATTGGCCCTAATTCAGACCCTTTGACCTTATCCTCGTTTCAGTGAGTCCAACCCCAATCAAAATCAAAACAAATCCCTGCATTTCATACCTCGCTTAAAACCTTTTTCATCCAACCCTCTTGGCTGTAACCCTTTGGAGAGAGCCCTCTCCGACTTGGTAGGGCTAGATACGAAGTCAAAAGCTTGGTTTGTGGTTACCTCTGTTGGGATTCCTTCCTCAAACTTTGGAATCTGGCAGAGTGATAACAGGTCCCACAAATATTTTAAATGTAGGCATGCCTTTGAGGTAAGTCAAGATTTGTTAAATTTACCATCACCAAACATGCGAACCATCCTGTTAATAAGTTCCTCTTTTAACTTAGAACTTTGGGATTTCCAATTTGTGTGAATGGTCGACCTAAATATTTCTAAGGTTATATCATACAAATGCCTATAAAATACATCATTTTCTACAAAACAATATTATCATTAGTTTAAAATAATCACATACTATAGGTTAATATCATTTAGGTTGTACTTAATATTTAAAACACTTCTCAAATACTTGTATGTTTCTCTATTTTCATAGGGACATTATCATAATATACCAAAAATGTGATCGATAGTGATCTCGTGCTAGTAACACAGGAAGATACAGGAAAGCTCATTTCAAATTATGCAATTGTATCATGCTCAACATCCATAAAATAATGTGTATATCTTTATGTACGTTGTTCATGGGGTGTAGATCCTGTTGTGGGTGGTTGAGCGGTTGTACTGGTATCAATGACAGGTGAATCACTCATAGGTGGAGCATCGACGTTGCTATCAACATCGGCTCAACCCATAGTCGTAGCATGAGGATAAAAATCTACCAAAAACTCCTATAAAGTAGGGTTTTATTTATAAAGGATGAGATACATAAATCATAAACAAATAATTGGGATAATTAAATGAGTTTCTCACCCCATACTGGTGAACTTGTTGCAACAAGGTTTTGATTTTTCCTTTTATCGCATCTGTTTGAGGCTCAATTAGAACTAAATAATTAAGTTTCTTGGTTTCTTTGAATTTAAGCTTCCTTATTGCTTACATTGGATCAAAAGACATAAAAATTACATCATCAGTAACTTCTTCCTCATGAGCATCTGTGGAATTCTCTAAGGCTGGTGCCTTCCCCTTTGGCACCTTGTTTATCAAATAAGTGTAATTTTCAATTCATCCACAATTAATCATCGCTATATTAATAAGAAAATAAATATTGAAATATGTCTAAATTTATATAGAAACTTCATGTAGTAAATGAAAATGCTAAAATACAAAAAACATTTCTTACAAGCTGAGTAAAATTGAATATATATCGCCCCCATTATAGAAATATCTGTATTTATTCTATTCAAATTGTAATCAATGAGAAACTCTTCCCCTATAACTATTGATTTAATGGGACATAGGAATACATGGTTTTCTTCATGTCCTTCGAATATGCAATTGGGTTGCTTATTTTTGGTGATGGGTCGTGAACTATTTATAGAACCTGCAATATTCCCTGCTACTTTTGGCCTTACATAAATATACATAGTTGCATATTTATTTTTGTCATTGTCTTTTAGTTTCATATAATTTGCGGTCACTCCATATCTCCGTATACCTTTGGTATATTAGACTAGTCGTACCCAATCATTGTAGTTGTAAAAGGGTCTGACATACTCCATCAATTCATTTAATCCTCCATAACATACCTTTTTGCCATCCATGGAAAATATCCCCAAACCATGTAATGGCAATGGGGCAATGTGATATATCCTTTCATTGAAACAAAAATCAATGTTTATTCAGGAAGATCCTTGGGTGCCCATTGTTTCACTAGATATTTGTACCTCAAGGGCACCTCGATGTCATAAATTCTCTCATTATCATAAGAAAATGAACCCCCTTTAGCGAGAAAAAATTCCACACATCTATGGAATTTTCTTCTAATCTTTTCACCTCTAGTTGATCCTCGCTTGCTAGATGATGTAGCATATGTTTGGCCAATTTCTTCTATCCTACATGAACGACCATCACTCGATGAAGATAGATCTAGAAAATCCCTGTTTGGTTGAACATCCTATAACACTCCATCGAATGAGAGAAACTATTAGCAAGTGTCATAAGGGATTTTGAGAAATGTCTTTACAAAACCACAAAAACATTATATTAGTGCAAGTGAGTTATAAGGAAGTTATTTACATTTAAAATATTTAGCCGACATTTAAAAAATTGAGAAATTGAGAACCTATTCATCCTAACGAATGAATTGATCACTCTATAACTTAAGAACTCAACATAATTTGATAAAATTTACTCTTCCATTACAAACAATTACCCACATGCTTCGATATGTTGAAGAATGTAACTAGTTTCGATGGAATACAAGGAAAAGTTTTTGGATGTCAAGGCTGTTGAGATTTTTAGCTTGGGAGGTACTCCAAACCCTAGGCTATAGCATTTTGGAGGAATTGGAACAAAAAGTGAGTTTTGGGCTAAGAACCAAAGCCCTTGGGCTTTGCACCCAAGCAGGTGGGTGTGCAACCACGAGGCATTATGATGATTTGACACATGGAGGTGTTAGAGGAATTTGAGAGGAACCAAAGAGAATGAAAATAATTGAAATATGAGTTGTCTTTGATGATATTTTCATTTTTCTATATGGTTATTGGGGTATCACATGATTTTTTCAAGTCATCTTGTGTAATTGTATGAGTTTTCAAGCCCACAATAGCAGATTAGATGATTCCCTTGAGAAAGCTATAAATTAGAGTGAGGAGAAGCCTCATTCTCACCAACCCAGGTGAAATTCATCATAAGTGGAGAGTATCTAAACTAGCCACAACCTAAAAGAGTATTTTCAAGTGTAGGAGGGAATTTTGGGTTTGTTTTGTCTCTATTCCAAATTTCTTCTCCCAATCCCAATAGCTCTCTTTGGAAAGAGTTTTTATAGGAGAAATATAGACACATAAAAATACACCAGCTGGGCGTTTTTGATGCAATTGTAGTAAAAAAAACTCAACACAAATAGTTTTACGGCTACTAGTAGGTGCTACAACTAAAACATTATCATCTGAGCTATAAAGCACCGAAAATACCTGAGTTTGAATAATATTGAAGTGTATAAATTGTTGATATAGTTATTTGTATGAAGGATTTCTTAATGTAGACATAGGAAGTGTGTGTAAGTCTAAAAACTCAGTTGGAGGTGGGTATCTCTTTGGAAAAATAAGATGTATAAATGAAATTGATAGTATTTTCCGTGACCCCAACCACTTATCAGATACAACATTAATAAAGTACTAGGGAGGAAGAGGTTCATGGTGTTGAAGAATGTAACTAGTGTTAGTATTCATAATTATATTTGTGAAAAGAAAGAAAAATAATTTTTTATTGTAAAACAAATTTGACTTATTAAGGCATGGTTTCATCCTTGGGTCATTGGTCAACATGTCAAAGCCTCCATTGTAGGCTTCTAGGATTATATATTGATTCATTATCATTATGATTATATGATAGACTCTTCTTGGTATATTTTTGTCTAGAAAGAAAATTGTTTTCTCCTCCTTCACCAAGTCAACTTCCCAATCATTCAATTCATTCTCAAAACAATTTAACAAGTTGGCCTCAAACAATTTGACGAGTCAACCTTGTGTTGAAGATTCATATCACTATGAATACATAAGTGAATTCAACCTATTGGAGGGTGGCAAGAAATTTTATCTATAGTTCAGAATCAAGAGGCAAAATAAAATAAAATCCTATCATATGCCTAGAAGAGTAGCAAGCCAAGCGAAGGACTGAAGCTAGTAGGAATTTTTTTCTGGAATATTACAGGGGTGAAAAATATAGGAGACTAAAAATTATAGGAAATATTAAGAAAGAAATTGAAACTCTAATCTTGATGGTTATAATTTTGAATTAGTTATGGAAAGCTCACTAAGTGGAGTAAAGGTTGACTTAGTGCAATTTTTTCTAGAGTATTACAGTGTCCAAAAATATAGGAGACCGAAAATTGTAGGAAAGATAAAGAAATAAATTGAAAATATAATCTTGACGCTTATCATTTTGACTTAGTTATGGAAGGTTGAATTAGTATAGTAAAGGTTGACTTAGTTATCTCTCATCTAACACTCTTTAAATGTAGTTAATCTTTATGTGCCTGTAATTTATCATGAGAAAGTAGAATGTTGGAAATTCGTAATGGAGTTAAGTGATTAAGGTTTTGGTTCAAATTAGATTACAACAAGAGACTTTAAGTGGGGGGAGGTGAGGGTGGATGTTTTGGGATTCAATCATATATAGAATGGAGAAACCCATCTCATTGCTTGATTTAGTGAATATCTTGGTTGAAAAAGGGAAACTTACATGGACTAATAGATATCTCAGCCCTAGACACATTAAGCTCGATCAATTATTGGTATATAGTTCCTTTGCAAAAAATAATATCTATCTTTCTTCTCAAATTATATCTTATGTTGGATCAAATCACTAAAACATCACCTTTTCTATGATTAAACAAGATGATTATGGTCCTTTTTTTTTATTTCAATAATTTTTGTCTGTAGGCCCCCTCCTTATTCACCTTTTTTCTTGAGTTTGGAGCAAGTGGGTGGTTGGTTCACTGGTGCACATATAGGAACAAAATCTTGAAAATAAGAAGCTCATTTTAAAGGTTTATATGATGGATTGATATCAATTAGTGAGTAAAGAAATCAAATACCTCAAATATAAACTAGGGGGAGCTCAAAGGCTCATGGAGTGTTATAACATCGTTTATCACCTCTATATACTTGATGACTTATGCATTGGCCTTGGGCAGCCCTTCCATTCAGACTTGGCCAACTTCTTAAAAAACAATATTTTGAATTCCATAGGTGACTCTGCCCAGAATTTTCTGCGTGCAGACACAGGTCCACTCATATCTGACCCGCGTATACAATTTAAAATATTAAAAATAATAAACTTCCTATTAATTGGGTGGCGTTTATGGGTTTTACCTATAGCCTACCTACACTAGCCCGTAGCCAAACTATTTCCCAACTGAAAAACTGATTTGAGGAAGTATAAATACACCTCAAGGGAAAGGCCTAAGGGAGGAGAGATAATGTTGTTGATATTATAGCCTGTTATAGCCCTGATCAAGTTTGATATTTCCCCGTGCCTCCTACACTTCCCAGGTTCAAGAAACCCTTGTTTCCTTGTGATGTTCACCCCTTTTTATGTGACATCCTTTGTGCACATTTTATGGAAGAAGCTTTATGAGGCTAGGGCTGGACGGATCTAGAGGACGGTTTCACTTGGAGCCGTGGTAGATATCAGGTGATTTCTCCACTTTCTCTTTACATATTATCAATAAAAGAAGCTCTGTCCTGTTCCTGATGTCTTTGTGTTATATGTCTCCTATATATGTTGAATGATCTTGTAATGATTTATTTCATGTTATTTTTTATGAGATTATATGTTATAACATTGTGACATCTAGGATATATATGGTGTGCAAATAGTTTGTATTCTTTGTATTGATTAATTTGCAGGTCTTGAAGCACGAGGAGTAGTAGAGGGTTTTCACCCTGCGGGATCGACCTCAAACGTAGGATAGATGGGTAAGGTCACCTATCCTCAATTTTCTAGTTCAAGCATTAGGACTTGTAATTTGAGTGCTTCTTGTGATGATATGTCTTCTGCTCTGTTATGTCCCTCAACCCAGACCTTAGGGTAGTTTTTCCCGCAAGAAAACTAGCGACTCCACTGGGGATTACATCCGTGTAATTTCGAGTTTGGGTCATTTTTCTCTTTGTTTTGGGTTCCCTGACAGTTTGATCACTTTTTTAGTCTAGTAGATTCTTTTTCCATCTAGGCAGAAGTCTTGATCTCCTAGATCAGGCCTGTGTTTTTTTTATTTTTCTTTATTACAATTTCTATACACTGCTTGGTGTGTACACAATTGCGTATACTTCTGTTTTTTTCCAAAAGAACTCGCATATACACGAGTTTCTTTAGATACAGACACATATACATGCGTGTTTCACATAGTGGATCCATGTATGCCCAGTAAAATTCAAAAAATTGAATTTTGACATCCTATAATTCTTTTTTTCCTGGTTTTTGTCATCTTTTTTGAACCTCATAAGTGTTTGGATAGTGTTTCTTCTTCATGTGTGTCAGTTTCTCTCCTTTTTTATGGAAACCTAGTCAATCTAGGGTTTTACATTTTCGGTGAAGTTTCAGGTTTGGATATAGCACCAGGATTTCTTTCTAAAGTTTTTGGTTGTTATGACCTTTCAGAATAGTTAGCCTTTGTCGGTTTTTTCATGTTTACCTTTTTCATTGCTTCACTTCTTGGTTTTTTCCTTCTTGAATTTCTTTTTTTTCTTGTTTCTTGGGATTAGCTTTCTAGTGAATATTGAAGTTTCCTTTTGTCAGTTTCTTGAAGTTTTTGTTTTCTGGAAGTTTATGCTACTGTTTTGAATCAGTTTCTTGAGTTGGTTACTTCTTTTCATTTGTTTGAGTCCCTCTACGAAAGTGGCATAGTTAGCTTGTGGAATTGGAATTTGCTTTGTTGGCTCAATTTCTTGATTTGGGACCTGTGGTAATTTTGTGCTTGTCTCAATGAAATTTTCTTGTTTCCTTCAAAAGTGAAAAGCCAAAAAACATTTGTGTTTTTTGTTGCTTTTACTTTGGTTTTGTTTTCATGGTTTTGATCCATTTTGGAGCAATTTGTTAGTTTCTCTTTTTTGGTCCATTTTCTTGGTTCTGAGAGGAGTCCTTGTTTGGGCTTGTCTCTTTTATATCATGATTGTTTTGGTATTGTTTTTTGAAAAGAAGTTTCTGTTTGGGCTTGTCTCTGCTTTTTTATCAAAGTGATCAGACCAATCTTATTGGAAAACTCATTTTCTTCCCTTTGTGAGTAGTCCTAGGATTTGCATTCATCATTGGTAGTTTTTGCACTAGTTGCACTGTTAAGCATTATAGCCTTTTTGATAGTTTTTGAAGTGTGTGAAGAGTGATATTGAAAAGAAAAAAGAAGTTTTTCTTGTTCTTAGTTGCTTCGTAGAACCCAAGTAGAAATATCTTTTCATCGAAATAAAAAATTGCATGTTCATGTAGTAGGTTTTCTATTGATTTATCTTTTGTGTCGAAAACATCATAAGTTGCATTCTCCATCTACCCATAACTTTAAAATAACAACCATTTAAAATCAAGAGATTAATTAAAATGAACTAGAAGTTTTTGCATTTTCATTAAATATACACCAACTATTCTAGGTCATAGGGCCTTGTAATAGGTGAGTGGAGAGTTAACTCTCCAAGGCCACTCAAAACTGTCAAACGTAGAAGTTGATTCATAAGTGAAATCCAACTTAGTTAAGTGGATTAGGAAAGCTCTACCTCTAGAGATTTAAGCGCGAGGGATAGTGAAGGCAGAGAAGAGAGATACCCGCTCTCATATTTGCTGAATCTTGACCAAAGACCATTTCGCCTAGCTGCCGATACGAACTAGTGCCCTTAGTTTCCTTTCCTAGGTATCACACAGGTGACAGTGGGGGGAATACCCATGGCACCTGAGGTAGGCATTGTATCACTATCATTAGTACTTCTGGAGGTTGCCCTTGTGAAGCTTGGGTACTTACACCGGTAAAGGATTTTGTTAGGAGGCCAACGTAATTGTTTCTGTTACCTTCGCTAGTAGGCCTGGGGCGTAATTACCCCAGACTATTTTTGGAAGGTCCTTTTATTTGATTTCTTTCATTTTGGTGTCCGATCCTAATAACCCGGTGTGGAAATACCTGAAGGCTGCTTGATTGTTGTATCTTAGGGAATTTTTATAGAGTGTTATCTTTGCTCCTATGTTTCCATAGCTTCATAAATTTTTTGAGTTTAATTAATCTCATAATTAATAAAAGTGGCTGATCGATTGCCTTGTCGATCGAGGAGGATTTATGGGCTTTCTGTTGCAAGTGTTGAGACTTATTCAAGAAGTCATAGGAGAAATTATGGTTGTTATTTTCATCCAGTAGTTGTGAACACATCAGAGAGTGATCCTCCAACTGGGGTTGTTGTTTCTGCGGGTGGTCCTAGTACTAGTGGTAGTATAGAGAGGAGTACTCCACTCATCTCTAGATTCCTTTTTCTTGCAAAAGAAGTTGAAGTAGAAGAAGTTCCTGAAACTCAAGGTACTCATTCCTCTCCTCTTCCTACCAGTTTTCCAGACGTTATTTTTTACGTTGGGCCAGCGTCTCAGAGACCAGCTAGCCCTCATATTTATCCCTTTCTTTTGATGGCCACGACTGGGAACACAGCTTCGGATATGAGCACCACGAGTGTGCGACTCCTCTTTAAGTTGAAGGAGGGGGTACTATTTCCATTTAAACTATCACTCCCAGTGCTTTTATGTTTGGCTCTACCTCTATTCCATCTATGAGTGGGGGCACCCAGGAATTTCCTTCCCATTTTTGTCCCTTTTCTTTTGGAATGCCATCTAGTGCAATTCCTTCTGTTTCCTTCACTACTGATTCTGTTGTCTCCGCATCTATGCCTTCTATGGCTAGTGGGTTAGCTTCTTTTCATGGTTTCCCCTTCAAAAGTGCTCACATTCCTCATTCAAACCCTTCCTTAGGATATTTTCCTTTTAGCACTCAAATTCAAGGTTTTAATCCTTTCCTCGGAGGTCAAAGCTCTAATGTTTTTAAGGGTTAGAACCCTAATTTTACAGGGTTGGGAGCTCGGAATCAGTTTTTCTCTGGTCAGCAAGGGAATGTACCTTTTCCTTCCATAGGTGCTTCTCAATGTTTCTCTCTATTTTCCAATTCTTAGAACCGTTACCAAGGGGTTTCATATTCATTTAACATTTCGATTGGGGGAAATATCTATGTTTACAGTAGTCCTACGATGGGAGGAGGTCCTTCTCTGAATGCTTCTAGGCCACAAGGTTTCTCTTATGGCTCAACCTTTTCTATGAACAATCTTTGGCAACCTAGTGCCTCAAAAAATCCAGGGTATTCCTTTCATAATGTTGGGAATCCTTCCTTTGGGGGATGAAATTCTCAAGATCCTTCACGCTTACCTTTCCTGGAAACTTTGAATTTTCCAAATTTATCAAAATTGACAAATGATCCAATTCGATACAGCCCGTGTTGGTCTCTGGTCCCTACTAAAATTCTCTTAGACATTCCAAAATTTGAAGGGAAGACTGGTGAGGATCCAGCTGACCATGTTACCACTTTCCATTTATGGTATTTGTTGAAATCCCTTATCGATGATTCAATTAGGTTGAGGATATCTCAATGCACCCTAACTGGAAATACTGCAAAATGGTACATTGAGATGATAGGGGGCAACTTTTCTAATTTGGGTGAGTTGGCTACTATGTTTTTGAACCATTTCCAGTTCCCTGTTTGCTATGATTCCGGGATTGATCTCCTGGTCGATTTCCAATAAGATAAGGAAACGCACATTTCTGATCATATTCAGAAATGGAGTAGAAGGAAGAGGCTCATCAGAGCCCATATTCCTAATGAATTTGTTCTCGAGTGGTTTCTTAAATCCTTACATCCAGGAATCTCGAAGGATGTATCCCTTTTTGGGGTATTCTATGAGGAACAGTCTATCTTTAGGGCGTAGCAGTTAGAATTGATATATTCTCAGTTTGTTGTCCTTGTTCGTATCTCCATTTCTACCCGACGGCGATGCACTTTACACGACTTCAAAGATTATTCTGGATGCTCCTCATTCCAAAGTGGATTTAGCCAAAACGAATCCAGGTCCTCATGCTGACGGGCTTGTCAGTTCGAATGATAGTGGCAATGCTGACCTGTTGAATCAATTACAGTAGTTTTGTTTTCAATTTTCTCCCTTTGTTCAGGCTATGTCATCGGTGTCGACCCCTTCCTAGCCCTTAACTATTATTGTTGTTCAAGCTTCTAACCCCAAAGGAAATCAACAATTTGATGGGAAGAAGAAGGGACATAATAATAAGAATAAAGACAAGGATGGGAAGGGCAATGCGAACATATCCAATGATAATGTTGGAGAGGGTAAGAGAGAAAATAAGAAAAAAGTTAAGTTTCCATGCAAGTTATGCACCAGAGACCATATTACACATCTTTGCCCAAAAATTCAGGATGCTCAACGGTTGTTATCTCAGCATGGTTCTTCTAGTTGCCAAGCTGTACTAAAAAACCCTTTTCCCCAAGGGCACCAACTACTTCTTGGCATGAATGATAATACTGGAGCTCCTGCAGGGGGCAACTAGGAAGGGGAAAATTCCTTAAATGTATATATGATGAGTGCTCACACTGATATCACTACAAGATCTCGTGATTATGGTGAAGCTGAGTCTTCAAAAGCTAAGGGTGCTCTTAGTAATTCTGAGCCATTTCATATAGAGAGGCTTGTAGTTGAGCCTATACCTTGGATGCCGAAAGGGTATACTAAGAGTACGTCGATTAACCCTAATGCCAAGGCTGCCCAGAAATACTCCATTATAGAAGATCTAGCTCAAAATCTGTACCATGTCTGCATTAGAGGTACTCTAGTCGTGCCTAACACAAAGGAGTGCATTTCTAGCTGCGATCAGGGCTATTGATCCAAAAAACTCTCTTATGATCACATTTGACATGTGGAACCTTAAGAAGAGACTTTCTCATCACATGGCTTTTCATATTAAGTCTACATATCAGAATATCAACATTTTTCGAACATTAGTCAAAGAGGGTGCTTCAACATGTGTCATGTCTATCTCATGTTGGAAATCCATTGGATCCCCTTCAACTGTGCCTTCACCTACTCTTTTCATTGAATTTGATAGTCATTCTCACAGGCCACATGGAATTGTTCCAGATTTACCCATCTATGTTGGGGGTAAAATTGTCAATATTGAGGTCAAGATAGTTGATGCAAATTTAGATTACAACCTTTTTCTGGGACAGAATTTGATTTATGAGATGGATGCTATTGCTTCATCATTATTTCGCATCTTGTGCTTTCCCCACTAAGGGAGGATTGTCATTGTTGATCAGATGGAATGTTCTCCTGTAGATCCAAATGCATCTACTGACTCTACTGTACCCTTGGTGAATGATGCCAAGCAACCTATCTAGAATTTTGGGTTTGGAATGTATACCTCGTTGATGGGCACTTTTTCTCTTCCACCTCCTTCGGTTCATATTAATGCTAGATGATCCTCTAGGATTCCTAATCGAGGAGAGTTTTTTTGAACTCATAATTTTTTGGATCCTTGGACCTTGCTGTTGTTGTGGATTAGTCGCATGGGTGTATGAAATCGCATGAGCTTAGAGAGCGTGGTCTACTCTCTAAACTATTGGTAACATGTAGAAAGTGGGGGAGCTCAAAAGCATAAAACTTAGTGGAAATAGTATGCTGAAATATGCTCGAGTTAAACTAAAACTAAAAAACACTAATATACAAAAGCTATATAGAGAGTTTCAAATGATAATAATGCAAACTATGGCTCGATGGCCTCTTCTGATTAAGCATTCAAAATGGAGAATAAATTTTACCCACTTGCCAAAGGGCACCTAGGCAATGGCTCTAGGTCCCGATGCAAGGATGTTGCCTTCCAAGCTCTGCCTCTGATGTAGTCTCACTCTCTCTCTCTCTGCTTTGGTGGACTAAGATGTTGGGTGGCCAACTATTGAGTCCTCCTTAGCTCCAGCTTTGGGTCACACACAATGTTGGTGTTGCTTGGGAAAATTTGGCCAACATAACTTTGTGATCACCATTTTTTCATCTCTTGGTGGGTTTATATAGGTGAGATTCAAATCCTCCTTCCCTCCCTTGGTACATGATGGATGGTGACCCAAGGGAGAGGTGTGATTCCATTGTGTGCTCAAATATTCTTTTGTGTGCTCACATAATGTCTAAGGAGGCGCTGGTGGCTATCCTTAGGCGGCTTTCACATGAGGACTAATTGTCCTTTGATTTTTGTTGTCTCGGAAAGTGAATTTTTTCCATTTCCATGAATGCACGCTTATCGGGAAAAAAGGCGCGCAGAAGGCACTCTTCTCGAAGGAAAAAGCACACATTTGAGCATTTATGACTAGTTAAAATCTTATTTTCTCAAAACCTTAGAGATTTTAAATACTTCTTGATTCCATAATGTATTCCTGTCCTGTAAATCCTTGGGCTCGACATTAATTGATGTCGTCTTCTACTGTACGATTTTACAGTGTTAACACTTTCCTTCTCCTACCTCCACATTAGAATAAGGTCAAGTGGGTGGAATGGCATTCCCTATATCTACAGCAGAGATTTCCTATCAATCTGTTGCTGATTCTCCAGATTCCATTCCTGTTTATCTTTCACTAGAGGATTTGGATGGATATGTGGCTCCGGCTTGGACTCTTAGTTCATATTTTGCTCAAGATTTCCTTGATACCACTCTTCCATATGAAGAGGCTATCCTTGAAGCAATGACTGGTGTGTAAAGACTGTGGGATGATTTGCATCATCGGTCCTATTTTCTACCAGATTTGTGAGAAGTTGAAACAAGATTGTCTAGCCCTTAGTCTTCTGGTCTTGTTCACCAGATCTTGAACCCCTTAGCTCTAACATAGGTTTTTGTTGAAGGGAACATGGTTGTGATTTCTAAGACTACCCTGGTGAACATCTATAGAGATACAAACATTGTTGAGAATGTCTTCATTAGAGCTGAAGGTTCCCCTAAAGAGATTCATACTTACACCGATCTCTTTAGAGAATTTCAGGATGTGTTCACTTGGTCTTATGTGGAAAATCCTGGAATTGATTCATCTATTGTCAAAAATGAGATCAAGATTTACGAAAATGATAAGCCTATACGAGAGAAGCTTCGTCCGCTAAACCCTAGGAAGGAAACAACTATCATATGCCCTGTTCCGTTAACTGAGTGGGTTTTGAATTCAGTGCCTGTGGACAAGAAACAAGGAACAATCTGAGTTTGAATTGATTTCAAGGATTTAAATAAGGCATGTCCAAATGATAATTACCCCACACCGTTTATTGATCATATTATTGATGAGTGAGCGGGGAATGAGATTTTATCCTTCATGGACGGTTTCTCGAGATACAATCAGATTACCATCCATCCTGAAGATCAACATAAGACTGCTTTTATTTGCCCCTGGGGTACATTTTCATACAAAAAGATGCCTTTTGGCCTTAAAAATGCTGGAGCTACTTTCCAGCGGGCCATGTCCTATGATTTCCATGACCTCAGGCATATTATCAAAGCATATTTGGATGATTTAGCTGCTCGTTCTCGAAATAGAATTGATCATCCCTCTCATCTTCGACAAGTTTTTGAACGATGTCATCATTATAAAATTCGATTGAACCCTAATAAGTGAGTTTTCACCGTCACATCCGGTCGGTTGTTGGGATTCATCATGTTTATGGAAGGGATTAGGGTAGATCCATTCAAGGTTGAGGCAATACTTTAGTTGCCTCGCTCGCCTTCTATTCGTCAGCTTCAAAGTATACAAGGAAAAGCCAATTTCTTAAGGATATTTATCATTAATTATGCCAAGGTGACGAAAGGATTTATGAGGTTGTTAAAGAAAGGAGCTACATTATTTTGGGATGAATTTTTCAACACTCATTCTATGCTTTGAAAAATGCATTGACCTCTGCTCCATTATTGAGTCCACCTGATTATAGCAGAGACTTCATTTTCTATCTCGCTGCAGTAGAATGTACTATCAATATGGTTCTGGTTTAGGAGGATGATGCTCTTTGTGAGCATGTCATTTACTACCTTAGTCGAGGCTTGGTGGGTCCTAAACTGTGGTATTGTCCCATTGAGAAATTAGCTTTAGTAGTTGTCCATGCTGTCTAGTGGCTTAGGCATTACATCCTTCTTCTAAAAACTTATGTTTTGGCAGTAGTTAATCCATTTCAATTTTTTCTCAATATGCGAGTGATTGGGGGCAAATAAAATTGATGGATTGTCATTTTGCAAAATTTTGATCTCGAATTCCTGTTTTCCAAATCCAAGAAATATTTTCTATTTGCAAAGTTCATCTCTGAGTGGCCGTTTGGAGAGGAGATTGTTTATGAAGAGTCGTTCCCTGATGAATATATTTTCCTAATTTCTTCATAGGATCCTTGGTATGGAGATCTCATTATTTATTTCTAGATTTCAAAGTTTCCCTTAGCTTTTTTGAAAGATGAGCGTCGGAATTTGCGTCACTTAGAAAAAAGTTATCTTATTATCGGTGACACTTTATATCGTCATGGGGTTGAATTGATCCTTAGAAGTTGCTCGAATCTCGAATAAGTTGAGGTTGTGCTAAATGATTTCCACAGTGGAGCTTGTGGTGGTCCATTATCCGGGCTTGCTACAACCCAAAATATTTTGCGTCCAAAATTTTTTTGTGTGTAGGATATTTTTGGCCTTCAATTTTCAAAGATTATGTAGAGGCGGTCAAAATATGTCATCCTTGTCAAGTCTATACTCAGAAGATGCACACTCATCTAGCTCCGCTCTTTCCTATTGTCACTGTTGGTCTGTTCACAAAGTGGGGTATTGATTTTACTACTTGTAACCCGCCTTCGACAAAGGGTCATAAGTATATTATCGTAGCAGTAGACTACTTTACCAAGTGGGTTGAGGATATGCCTACTTTTGTGAACAATGGTGAAACATCAGCCCTGTTTCTGTAACCAAGTCATTTCTCATTTTGGTATCCCCAAAGAGATTGTCACTGACCATGGAAATCATTTTCAGAACACCATGATGGCTGAATTGGATACTAAATTGGATTTTTGGTAGGAACATTCATCTCCATATTATCCTCAAGAAAATGGGAAGTTTGTAACCGTAAACAATTCCTTAAAGGTTATCCTTCAATGGAAAATTGATAAATCCAGGTCCATTTGGCATGTCATGTTGTATCATGCACTTTGGGCATATCAGTTTTCTATTAAGACTGCAACTAGTTTCACTCCTTTCCAACTGGTTTATGGGCTGGAATCAATCTTTTTGGTTGAATGTGATATTCCTTCCTTTAAACTGGTAGTCGAGCTTGTTCCTAAAACTTCAAGTCTTGAATAACACCTTGTTTATCTAGAACATCTCGATGAAAAACATCGAGATGCAACTACGATGAACGAGGCTCATAAGAAACAAGTGAAGGTTCAGTATGATAAGGCGGTCAAACCTAGGGTTTTCTCTGAAGGTGACCTTGTTTTGGTTTATGCTTAAGACAATGATGCTTTGGGGGTAGGAAAATTAAAATCCATGTGGTATGGCCCTTTCATTGCTAAAAAGGTCCTGAAGAATGGAGCTTATGCCTTGGTTGATTTCGATGGAAACAAGCTAGCGGAGCCCAGAAATGGGCTCGATATGAAGAACTATGCCTAGGATTTTGCCTAGCATTTCCATTGTTTTTATATGTTGTATTTTTTTTACATGTATTTCTATCGATTTTTGATGTGACTTTGATGATTTTGATCTACTTTGGTAGGTGTTTTTGGATGAGATGAGTCATTTTGGCTTTGCCGATGGTGCTAGTCGAAATACCTAGAATCTTGCTTCCATGGCTTGGGTAATTTATTATCCATCTAGTCTATTGTTCGTCTCAAGGGATGTATGCATTGGTCCTGCTTTGAATAATGTGGAAGAGTACACTACAGTGGTAAACCTACTTTCGGAGGCAATATATCTTGGTGTTGATTTGTTAGTAGTATACTTGGATTCGCAATTAGTGGTTTCACAATTAAATAACACCTATCGTGTCAGAGACCCATTTCTACATCGATTATTTTTGAGAGTGCATTTGTTACAACTTTTATTTCAATATGTTACATTCATTCACATTCCTCGTGTAGAAAAGATGTTTGTAAATTCTTTGGCTAATCAAGAAATTGATTGGCATATTAATCATTCAATACATTAAAATATCAAATAAATCAAACATCATTGTACATATGGGACAATCACATCATATAGATCGTTGTATATATATAGATTAGAGTTGTGTTCAAAATATAAAAAAATCGGATAATCATGTCATACAAAATTAGGTCTTATGCCCGATCATGTTCATCATAAAATATTATAGTCATCCGATCAATAAAAATATATCCCTCTGGGCCTTTCCTAGGGTAGGTATTACAAAATAACACTATAGCTTTTTCCACACGGCAGAATAACCGCACCCAATTGCGTGGTACTCCAACCACACGTCTTTGTATAGCCTCCAGGAGATCCTCTATGGTAGCCATAGGGACTTGGCGATTCAAGCTCTCCAAGTTTCTATGTATAGCATGGAGCGTCCTCCCTGGGTCTTCTGCGACATCCTCAACTTCTCTTTCGTGACGCCTATGCCTCAAGAAGCCCTCAGGTCTCACTGGTCCCATGTCTGCAACATGGTCCATAAAATTTGTAACTCAAATTGTCCTAAAAAAAATATTTTTCATTTTCATATAATTTGAAAATAAAAAAGTCATATAATCAAAAAAATCATTATGCGGTCTTACCAATCACCCCCCATGCTGCATTGGGTGGAAGAGTTAAATTTGGATCTCCCCTGAAATCCATGCCATCATATGGATAATCCTCTACTGTGATGACTTGTTCTCCCCACCAAATAAAGAGCTCATAATCCCAAGTAGTCCGGGGGACCTCACCACCCCCCAGTCTCTTCATCAGATTTGCCCATCTAGCTATCTGTGGATCACGAGGGTTGCTGATGGTAAAGATAATCTTGGGGCGAAGCCCTGGAATCCTCTCAAAGAAGAATGTGCATAGGATGGTCCCATAACCATAATGCTTTGTATTATTCTTTTGGATCAAGGTTAGTTCTTTCTTCAAGTTTGTCAGTAAGGCTGTGCACCAATCATATAATGTAGTCAAGCAATCCATTTCCAGATGCATGCTTCCTCGTGAAGCTTGGTATAAGGAAGATGATCCGGCTACCATCACAATGGTGAAAATAAGTATCTTCATGTGAAAACCTTTCACATCTTTGAGTGGGATCTGTGTCCCGACCTTCTGAGTACCCTCAGCACAGTAGATTCGAATATAATCCTTGACATTTAACCCTCATGTGGGATTTCCTTGTAGATTTATAGGTTTCCCTCTCTGAGAGAGTCCATTTATGAAGTAAATGTCTTCTATTTCAATCCTTCGTGGCATTTGATCTATCATGAAAAAATCCTCATCTAGGTCCCAATCAATTACAAGAATTTTGAGCAATATTGTGTTCATTTTCATGTTTGGAATTTTGAATAATTTCATGACCTCATTATCAATTGTGCTATGCTCTCTTTCCCTCTAGCTAGTAGTCATCCTGCATCATTTCCTTCAAAATTCATTTCGAAATTCATTTAAAATTTTTGCTCTATGCATATGCATGTTCATTCAGACACAATCGTGTTTATAAGAGAGTTCATAAATGAACCCGCATATACGCAAAGGGTTTCAGAAAAAACATAATTTCTATGGTAAAAATCCAAAAAAATTGCTTGAATTGATAAAGAACTTAATGACTAAGATGATTATGAGGCTTACCTAAAATATTTGGATTGATTTGGTGCGTAATTTCTCTATTTCCAAGAAGGGGATTTTTTTCTCTAGAGCACTTTCACAACTTCTTCATAGCACAAATGAACAAAAGTGAGTCCAAAAGGCCTATTTATGCCTAGAATTCAAAATTTTTTTTGCAAATTTTTTTTGTGTTAATTTTTTGAATTTGTTCACGACTTTTTAACCTTTTGGCTTGTAGGCATTGTGATAGGTTGTTTTTAGGTCCATTATGGTGATTTCGAGGTGATTCCATTTCTACTTCAGTTCCATGCTATTGACCTGTCATGGCAGGTATTTTTGTTCTAAACTGGAATATAGGTTAGGGAATTCAAATTCCGTTGCACTTATGCATACTAGCCTCCATTCTGAGATCTTGCGATAGGGTCGACCCCATCATGTTATGATTATTAAACCAATTTCACTTGACCACTTATAAATCATGATATGATGGTAGAGTTATCCTTTACATGGCTCCTTAGTTAGATCCTCACTAACATATGTCGCCCATGCTTCAATTTGTGTAGGCTTGGGAGTCCTCTTTAGTCTCACCATGACTTATGCATTGAAGCTTCATTCTTCTTCTTCTTTGCTATCTTTTTTAGCCATATACCCTAAAGGCTCCCATTTTGTTGTTGAGTTCTTTCACTGCATTTCATATTGACCATCTGTATATCTTGGCCTTTAGATGGCTTCATTTGGACTCATGTTTAAGCCATCTTTTGACCATGTCTTTCTGCAAATTCAATCGTGCAATCACTTAGCGTTTGCAACTTGACACCTTTGCCCATGCATGGAAAATTCCTCTAAGTGTCACTTACCTATTTTCGCCACCTTACATTGAGCATAGGATTGTTCCTATCCCAGGAAATAACACATTTGTTTATTGACACTCGTTCTATCCATTGTACTATAGGAATTCTTTTATTCTTTTTCAGGCTTTAAATATGAAAAAGAAAAAATATAAAATATCCCAAAAAGAGCGGGATTAGGACATTAGTTCCACATTTGATGATAGCTAAAGAGTCAGTTGCGTCGCCCTTGAACAAAGCACAAAAAATCTAAGCCTTTTCTACATTTTGGGATGGGTTTAGTTTTGACTTAGGAGAAGCCGTAACCTTGTTATCAAGTCAGTATTCCCCCAGTTGGTTATCTCTTCCAATCATATGGAGGGTTTGTTTATGCCTCCTGCATGTAAAACTTATAGAAAGTTATCATATGCTGCCATAGTCAAAATGAGTTGTGCTTTTCTTCAAGGGAAGTAAACCTAAGTCGGCCTTTCTGCAGTGTCTCTTGACTCATTTTTCAATCAGCCATCCCTGTCTATCAAAGTCTTGTTCTATCACATCAGCTATTTGGTCCTTTGCTCATGCTAGTTTGAGAAGGTCTCCATTGAATTCTTGTTGGAGGGATTGTCTCTTATCGACTTCGAAAAATTTCTCTGAGAGTAAACCTAGAGCCGCATCCTGGCCCTATTTACATCATTGATAGGTGACCTTGTGCTCAGCATTAGATCAACACCATGGGTCTTTCACTGAGTGGTTTCCCTTGTGTTCGACTTTAGCTTACATTATCACACTTGGGATTCGTGCAGTGCCTTGGTTTCCATTTGACCCTATCAGTGGATTCCTTGCCTCTTTGTCAAATTTCATTATTGGTTGGTTCAGAGGGTTTCTGCCACACACTAGCTACATTTTGTGCATGCTAGAAACGTACTTTAGGTTGGTTACTTCACTTTTCTTCATCTGACTCCTTCCAAATTTTGGCCTGTGGGTTACACTCGCTTTGGATTGATGTGGGATGCCTTAATTCCTTCCTTCCAACAAATATTTTCCAATCGAATCTGAATCATTGCTCTGGGAATAAGGTCTAGAGTCCTTTTGGTAGTACCTTAGGGTTTGCAGTCATCAATGGCGGATTCCTTCACTATCGATAGTGAGAATACATCAATGTCTCCTAATTGGTAGATTCTCTTAAGTGTTCAACTTAAACTCATTTATTCGCACTTGTTAGATTGTACTGGGGCACCTTGTCTCTCATCATCATTATCAGTGAGTTGTCTCGCATTTGTTAACGATATACATCAATTACTGATAATCAAACGATTTATCACATGGTCGACCTTAGCTCATTTATTACCATTATGTAGAATTGTGCCATAGTGATTGATGAAGACCTCGAGTTTGCATTAGTATGCTTTGGTTCAGTTTGACAACTCCTTCATTTTTCTGCCAGGGACACCATCCACCCTTATATGTTGTAGTTCATCACAACAACATCGTGTATGTTGGCACCGAGTTGTGTGCAGTACCATTTGTTCCACCACTTATGATTTGGTACTTTGATATTTAGTTGTGACTTCAGTGATTAGATATATTTGCAACATCATTGATCAGTATTATATATGTGATACTTGGACATGATTTTTATATGTACTTCCGGGCAGTGATCAGATGATTCACTATGTACTTTACAATTCATTTATACTTGTATACATATTGGATCCACTCCATACTTTATTTGCAGACATGCTTTTCTTTAACTGAGCATGGGTATGCCCGCTTCAGACATGATATTTATTTCTAATTTCTTTCACATATTTTGGTAGGCTGAAATCTGGTGAAGTCCTCTTTAGTCCTCACAAGATTCTTTCTTATGCACATAATACATTTCGACCATCTTGTACCCCTTCTGACCTCATATATTAGGGGGCATATATTATAGCATCATTTATCACCTCTATATACTTCATGAATTATGCATTGGCCTTGGGAAACCCTTCCATTCAGACTTGGTCAACTTCTTAAAAAACAAGATTTTAAATTCTATATGCGACTCTGCCCAGACTTTTCCGCGTGAAAATGCGGGTCCACTCATACCTGATCCGCGTATACAAGTTAAAATAATAGAAAATAATAAACTCCCTATTAATTGGGAGGGGTTTACGGGATTTACCTATAGCCTACCTACACTAGCCCATAGCCAAATTGTTTCCCAACTGAAAAAAATGATTTGAGGAAGTATAAATACACCTCAAGGGAAAGGCCTAAGGGAGGAGAGAGAATGCTATTGATATTATAGCCTGTTATAGCTCTGATGAATTTTGATATTTCCTTGTGTATCCTGCACTTCCAGGTTTAGGAAAGCCTTGTTTCCTTGTGATGTTCACCCCCTCTTTATGTGACATCCTTTGTGCACCTTTTATGGAAGAAAATTTGTGAGGCTAGGGTTGGACGAATATAGAGGACAGTTTTTCTTGTAGCCGTGGTAGATATCAAGTGATTTCTCCACTTTCTCTTTACATATTATCAATAAAATAAGCTTTGTCATGTTGCTGATGTCTTTGTGTTATATGTCTCCTATACATGTTGAATGATCTTGTAATGGTTTATTTCATGTTATTTTTTATAATATTATATGTTCTAACATGCTGACATCTAGGATATATATGATGTGCAACTAGTTTGTGTTCTTTGTCTTGATTGATTTGCAGGTCTTAAAGCACGAGGAGTAGCAGAGGGTTTGCACCCTGCGAGATCGACCTCAGATGTAGGACACATGAGTAAGGTCACCTATCCTCAATTTTCTAGTTCAAGAATTAGGACTTGTAATTTGAGTGATATGTCTTCCGCTCTGTTAGGTCCCTCAACCCAGACCTTAGGGTAGTTTTTCCTGCAACATGGAGTAGGAATAAGTCACTCCTTATTTAATGATTGAAGAAAAATAAACCTTCTATTGCTAAAATCTATGATGAGGGAAGAATAATTAAAATGGAGGTAAAAGTCCAAGAGTTTGTGGCTCTAATTAACTGATAAATGAAAAATAATATTATAATTTTTTAGTACCATGTTACATAATTAATCAATTATAAACCGGATTTTAACACCCAACATTACTTTAGTCAATTTTCTAAAAATCATTATGAGACCCCTTGGTGGGAACTCTTTTCATGGGTAGTCATAGTCTGACCTTACTTCTTTTAAATAGGATCCCCTTTCCAAGTCGGGTTGACCCAACAACTCATCGCACGGGAACCCCTACCGGGCGGATGTCCTGGCATGCCCAGCTTGCGACACTTGCAAGGGTGCCTGGGTGCTCTGCCTTCTTGTAGGTGTTTCTAAGGAATGAACGTTCCCCCTACTATGCAAATCAATCAAAAAAAATAATTAGCTCATCAATGACAACGAAATATTATCATATGTTATTATTTCCAAGTTGCATAATCAATCAATTATATATTGGCTTTTAAGAACTAAACATTAATTTAGTCAATTTTATAAAAATAATTATGAGACACTCTGGTGAGAACTTAATTCATGTGCATTCATGGGCCTACCTTGCTTCACCCACCTCCCAACTCGTCTAGTATGTCTACTTAATGAAACATTAAAGTGAAAATTGGAAATTATGTTATAAACATAAATGTGCTTCTCTTCATTTCAAGAATAATATATTATCTACTTAAAAAGGCCAACCATGTGAAGGTGGAAGCTAATATGGCGCCTCCCCCCCCCACATCACTCTCAATTCTCCATACCCAATATAGGTGCTATAATATATTTGAAAGAAACACAATAAAATTCAAACATAAAATCTAGGAAATAAAGTTTTTAGGAGAATGAAAGAGAACAAACAAATTGAAAACATAGAAATACATACCTCTTACTTTTCAAAATTTTGATATCATTAATATTCTTCCTCATCCATCTCATCATCTATATCATCCAGTTTAGAATTCATGTACAAAGGATTCACCATATCAACATCAACATCGTCGTCATCATCATCATCATCATTTATATCATCATTTGGAACATGCTCTTCTCCATTGGTTCAAATTCTTCAAGTTATTCGTCTGAAACAACGTCAATATCATCTAGTTCATCCAAATTAACATTTTCTCGATTAACACATATTCCTTGAACTTCTTTGATGTCTTCCTCTGACATTGCATGAACCCCTGTTCCTCTACATCTTCTTCTTCTTCAATTTAATCTTCTTCTGCTACATTATATTTTACGAGACTTCCTTTAAGATCATATCTAAAAATATATGAACAACCTGATTTACCTAGAATTTCTACATAAAATAAATATTCACATTGGCTTGGAAGAACATATGGCTATGATCATGGCTTAAGATTCCTTGTATCAACCATGGTAAATCCATTAGCATGCTCAATAATAGTTATACCAAGGTCACGTTCATGGATTCGTAGGCTAAAAAATTTGACATCAAACACAAATATTTTGAAGGATTCAAAGTCACTCTCAATTATATCATGCATATACCCATAATATTAGTTCTTAGAGAGTTCTGGATGTCTATCACCTCTAGGGGAAACATTGAAAACTTGAAATTATACAGTTATCCCACTATTAGATGTTTTCATCTTTTCATCCAAACTTTTGATGCAAAATGTGCGGCCATTTCACCGCATTTTGTTGTGGTGTTTCAACTACAATACATCAAACACATAAAAAATGCATTGTCCATTGATAAGCATGCATATTTATACCTGCAAAAATTGAAAATTAAGAAAAAAACATGCCATATGCATCAATGTAATTGTAAAAACACTTAGTATGGGTGAATATGCTTGCCTAATAATCTTTTAAATCATATGCTAAATCAATTTCCCTCTATGTAAGATTCGTATCTCCACTGCCTTGAGCTTTTGTGACCAATGTAGACACATCATACCACGATAACCTATAGTTATTAGCTTGTTTGCATCGTTCAATGCATACTGTAATCCAATTAACATTGTTCACAATGTATAAATGTAATGCATCCCACTCTCAAACAACTGTATTAAAATAAAAAAATTCACATATATATAACTAGTAACCATGTTATACCTTCATAATAATGGATTATGTAGGAAGAATAAATATTAAATTAGTATGATATACATAAAAAAAATAAGTCAAATGTGCTATAAATCTCCACTATCTTCTTAAAATCTCACTTTGCTCATTCTACCTTTCCCCAATAGGTGCTTCCCTTCAAAATCATTCACGGAGTTGAAATGCCAATTTTGATCCAATATATTAATACATTTTTTTATTTCATCACTATATTGATGAATATAAGCCATGGTTTGATATACCATATATCCCTCTACCATAAAACCTTAGGACATGCTCTTTGTCTGACCAAAGTCTTCAGTGATTTCAAGTGCCTCTCAACCATCCACATTGATGTTGTGTGTACAAGTCCACACTTTTCAATCTCTTCGACTTAGTGTATGAGTTAGTGTTCATGTGCATTTAAAAATTCCGGAGGTAGATACTTTTTTTCATTTCACACATTAGACGAGGATTTTGTTTTCTCCAATACTTTATATCCATTTTATCGATTTGTTTGGATTGCAATCGTCTACAAATGAAGCAAGCAAATCTCAGCTTTCAACAAAAAGGAATAATATAGTACATGATCATAAGAAAAACACATGTAGTGAAAAATATGCGACACAACAACTTATTGAACAAATTACACTTTGCACATAAATCTCCACTTACCTCATGTATTTTCCAAGATCATATATAACTTGTTTGACATTGTTGTCAACTTTTTCTAGGAGAGATAAAGGTAGAACACACTATTATAAAAATAATGATCGATGATTATTTTTTCTAAAATTAATAGAAAAAAAACACTAATTAACACGATGTTTCACCAATGTATAGAATATATATACATAAAAAAAATTACCTTAATGAACGTATGCCCATCATGAGTTTTTACCCCATCTAATTCACCTTTATTTGTTAGGATATTCTTTATGTTTGAAGAAACTCCTGTTGGAATTTTTTTTTTTTTAATAACCTCTTTAACATGCTTGCTTTGCCGCTCTGTCAATAACCATGGAAGGGTACTTATATTTTGGCCATCTCCATCACTAATTGATGAATCACACTTTGCAATGCATGGTCGACCTCCTTAATTTCATTACAAATCTTGAATTTTTTTTCTTTATCTCTCCTTCCATCTAAGATTCACCATAAGGTCTCTATTACATTCTTCCCGATGTGCATTGTATCAAAGACATGAACCATTTCTAGGTGCTCATAGTAGGGAAGTCTATTGAATTAATTGGGATAAATTTTATTTCCTCATGGAAGTGCCATGTTATTAATGCCTTCACGACCTACAATGTGAATCATAGATAAAGATATTATAACAACAATATAACATGTCAATTAATACAACGAAGAAAATGCCATAAAAATATAAATAATACAAACATATAATGTATATAGATACATATACAATTCGATCTATACCCTGAGTGACTCTATTATATTGCAATTTCCATGCACGAGGTGTCATTATGCATGGTATTACTCTGGTCTCTTCTATCATATTGAAAATATGTTTTTTAGTACTTCAGTACCTATGGTTCTTAGAAAGGAAGGTCCTATACTCATCAAACACCTCCTTTCCTAAGCTTCTTGAATGAAGAGATTTAATCTTAGGATAGAAAATTGGACAAGAAAATTTACCCTTTGTTTGAAGACTTGCAAGGGCTGGAATAATTTTTAGATAAATTATTTTAAGTATGTATAATTAAGGTTGAACTATTTCAAAACATAATTTAAATGAGCTTAATAAAATTAAACACTATTAAAGTGAAGGGTAACTTTATATCATACCTCATAAATGTGTTAGCCCTGTGGCATCATGAATTTTCCATACAAGCATTGCATGGAATTCAAATTCCATTTGTGCAACTACTAGTCTAGAGATATCATACATAGTGACACCATTCCATAACTCCACTAACTCATCGATAATAGGATCGATATATACATTCATATATTTGACCTGGTACTTTCCTAATTGATTGAACACAAT
This sequence comes from Pinus albicaulis, assembly GCA_034641835.2. Lineage (NCBI taxonomy): Eukaryota > Viridiplantae > Streptophyta > Pinopsida > Pinales > Pinaceae > Pinus > Pinus albicaulis. Next base: position 277,027,919 of record CM076579.1, on the reverse strand, counting down.
ACATAACTACTACATATATGAGTAAATAATTTTTTTTTAAAGACATAATTATAAGGGATATTTGAACATATATGAGTAAATCAACAAAAAAATATAGGACATAATTATGAAAAAAACAAGACAAATGAGATGTTATTATGCTAAAAAAAAAATTCTAAACAAATTAGTACCTGGAACATTTTCAACATTATGTGCTACCTCTTTATTGACTTCCATGGAAGAATGTTATTGTTGATAACAAAAACATACAACATCGAGTAAGTAGAACTGGTCTCTCCAAATGGATTGCCACCATCAACTGCTAATGAAAGTCTAATATTACAAGGTTCTCTTTTAAACTTTGGCCACTTTTCCTCTATATTCCTAAATTCATATCCATCCATAGGCATTAGAATAAAATCATCTTCACTTCTATTCCTTGCGTGGTATTCCATAATTTATTCTACGCTTTTTCACCTGAACAATTGTCACAGATGTGGAATTATGGGAATATAATGAAGAACCTTGTGAGGAACCTTTTTTTTCACTTTATCAGTTTGATATCTACTCTCATCACATTTTGTGAATTTGTCTTTCAACACATGTTGTTTATAATATGGAATCTGATCATTATGGAAAGCACGAATAACTTGATACTCCATTCTAATATCTTTCATAAAGGTATGTCAATTTTGGTATGTACGAGGTAAAACATTTGACGGTAGTAAAAAAATTCACCTAATAATCTACAACGTAAAAAAAAAATAGTATTGGTTAATGTACTAAACAATATTAATCGTAGATATTGCTGTTGGGCGTAATAAACAACCTAAAATTTAATTGTCAGTCTGGGAGTTCGTAAACTTAGAGGCGCAACACTGAAAATGCCAGAGAAGGACTTCAACAACTTGCACTAGTTAATACAATGACACCACACCATTCTAGGAACTGGAAAAAAGGAAATTACTTTGCAAAAATTTAAATAAAAGGAACTCTCAATTCATCGCGAGCAATCCTGATCAGTGAAGTAAACATTTAAGATTATCTTGAGAAAGTAAAAAGCTCGTTAACTAGTGAAATAAATTGCAAAGTGAAAAAAAATTTCACAAGCAGAAAGATGCTTCAACTAAACTTATACTCAAAAAAAGAAATTATTTAAAAATTCAAAGTAAATATTTATTAAAACATGAAACTTCTTTCATGCGATTAAGGAAATTATCTGATTGTGTTAGCAGGATTTTTTCTTAGATAACTGTTCATATGAATCATATCTACTTCTTAAATTTTTTAACTCAAAAGGTTCATTCAATAATTTAACATGAGGTTCAATCCTTTCCTTGAAAATGTTAAGTGGAAGTATAGATCCTTATGTTACAACAACATTTATTCCATGTTCATCAAAGCACAATTAACTCTTAAGCTAAACTCCAAATATTAAGAATGCCTTTGTTTTATAAATAAACACCTACTTGCAGAAATACATAAAGATCTTGAAAAATGAAAGAAGTAAAAAGTCTTGCGGAAATCAACCAAGGATATTGACTTGCAGAATCAAGAATGCATTGGTACAGGTAACGTACTTGTATTATTCTAGCAGAACTATAACAAGCGTCAAAAGGGAATCGAGAAAGCACTGGTACAAGCAACGTACTTGCACTATTCTTGCAGAAATATAACAAGTATCAAAAGGAAATCGAGAATGCATTAGTACAGGCAGCGTACTTGCACTATTCTCACAGAAATATAACAAGCATCAAAAGGGAAAATTATACAAGTTAAATTTAGATACAACTGATCCTACACACCGCAGATCCGTAACACAACAATTGCAATGAAATAAAACCTGTTACTTATGAAAGAATCGATATAAATAATTAATTCACATTTTGCACTTAAATTAAAATAACACACTTTTAACAAAGGGATAATGAGCTGGGTTGGCTAGGCCCTAGCCAACCAACTCATTTGCCTATTAAGAAATCTAGAAACTCAGCTTCTCAGCAACACATCACCATAAGATTGAAATGCATAAATAAAATAACATGGAACGGTCCTTTGTATTATATTCCAAAACAACAAATGTACATCATGAGATATGAATCTAGCCTAGAAAGAGGTCGATAAAAAAAAAATTACCATTCACAAGGTTGCTGTAGCATCGCCCCCATTTCCTATTAGAGTTCTAAATTAAATACAAGCCCTTGGTCCTACAACTGTAACAAAAAATAACAACAGTTTAAACCAAGCATTTCGGTTGTTACAAAATGCTAATTTGAGGCATATGGACAAAATCACGATTTTTAATATGTGCTGATTTATCTCCCACTCCAAGCCCAACTCATGATGAAATGATCTTTAATAAAATATCAGCATGGTTGGTGAGTTGTCATGGGAGTGCAGGAACCGCCATCAGTGCAAGAATCCTACCAGAAAAAGTGCAGGAATGTGTGGTGCAAGAATTATACCGGAAAAAGTGCATGAATGCATGGTGGAGGAATTCTATTGGAAAAAGTGTAATGCGTGGTGTAGGAATTGATGCGTGGTGTGGGAGTGTGTGGTGCAGGAATTGATGCATGGTGCGAGAGTGTGTGGTGCAGGAATCCGTGGTGCAAGAACTTGGCCTCTATTAGAATAGGCATATAATCAACTCTGTAAACTTGCAAACACACAAACTATTATTAACGATGCTTTTATATTTAAATCTTGTTAAAACAAGGGAATAGAAAAAACTTACTTATTATTTCCGAGAATTCACAAAACTATGACAATAACTTATTCAAGCTAAACGAAAGCATGAGGGATTTCAAGTAAAAGGTGATATAAAGAAAGGAAAAATTGAGGCCCAACATCCTCCCATGCTTACCTTATTTCATGTCCTCGTGCAAGGAAATCGATTGTTGTATTTTCCCTCCCTTGCAAAAAACAAGATTAAAACATTTATGGATACTCGTAATAATGTTCCTGCAATTCTGTGTGATCAATATTTCCTTCACTAGATAGAGCTTGTTCCAAAAACAGAGTTTATTCTGGATTCTTTGTTTATTTAGACTGATTTCAAGAAAACCTATCACAAGGACTACCATAGGAATACCAAATTGCAAGGACGGTGTTATTACTTGTAGCCAACCATTAAAATTTCCACAAACATCTCTGGGGCATCCTTGATTAGAAGTCTTACTTTAATATCCGCATTGTAAATATGAGCGACATGATTTGAAAGCAATGGTGTTAAAAGAAGTCATAATAATATTGTCCCATAGTGACCATCTTACCATTATCCACATATAGTTTAAGCTCCTTTTTTCTAGGCAAGGTGAAGTACCTACACTGAGGGTCCCACATCCATAAAAACAAATTATTCCAAAAGATAGAACTCCAAGGCATAACACGAGAACGATCTTAAATCCATTCTCAAAGAGATATGATAATGAATTCAGAAAAGACAAAAATAACCAAGTAAATCATAGTATAAATTTAACTTTAATACCAAAGGCATGGCCCTGCTGCTAGCAGGCGTCAATAACCTCAACAGGGATGCCTTTTTAACCCCATGAAATGCCTGTGTCCCAACCATTGGATATAGATTTAGAGTCATTAAAAAAAATTTACATTTGTTTTGAAATTAATTGAAGGCCGCTATCCCAACTTGGTAACCAACTAACGACAGTTCCATTCACAAGAACTAACAAGAAAGAACAAGTCAGCTCATGATGAGACCTCTTGTCTTTCAGATTTTCAACTGAAATCCATTACCCTGGCTTGGTAACTACTAGCAGTGATGTTATTCTTGTTAGGACTCATGACCATGGTAGGTCGGCTCATAATGAGACGTCCTATCCATCAATTAATCAGTTTTATAAAAACTTTGATTAGAATCAACCTTAAATAGGTTAATGTTAATTAATAGTTGGGGAGACGATTATACTCCTTAAGAGCATGGGATGACGTGAACAATTATTAATTACTAATCTTTATTGGTTGGTATCTCTACCCTGAAGAATCATTTTAAATAAAACATCTTAGATAATGACTAAAAATTCCTCTAATTTATCATGCCAGGGTTCTGGTGAAAACTTATTATATTTTTGTAGGCCTGGTCCACCATAGGAAGATTCTCATCAATACCTTCAAAGAGGTACTTAAAATGTTTCCTAGATGATATTTATTGGTCAATAATCAAAGGTATTTTATAAAACATGAGGAATTACGTGTGAATTTCTTTTGAAAAGTCTACCCATGAGAGTGCATAATAATAGAAACTTCAAAAGTTATGATTTAGAGAATTAAAGTTTCAGGAGTGATACTGTAACAATTTTATTTCAAATGAAATTTTTATTCATTGCTTCCATACTACTCTACCCTAATTTAAAGAGAGGGAGATCTCCTTCAAGTGTAGGAGTACTTCCAATGTAACCAGGTGTGAAAAAAAAGACTAAATATACTTACACTCAGGTTTAAAATGAAAAATTCAATGCATATTGGAGCATGAGAAACCAACTTCTTTACTGGATATGGTACCAAGAGTTTCAAGATTAGTGAGGGAATGGGGTGTGCTATATTTTTTTTGGAACCAGGCTTAAATAGGACCCACATATTCAAGGTTCTCCAACTTGTACAAGTCTTCCACCACTTGATGTTTTCTCTCTTCAGATTGACAAGGATGGTTAAGGGAAATTATAGGATTTTCTTCTTGTTGAGCTTCAACAACGGTTTTTGAATAAGTTCCAATTATAGTTTTCTCCTCTAATGGTTTATGGATTAAAGTCTCTTCCCGAGGTAAATTTTGTGTGATAATAGGGGAAATTCTGAATTCATTCCTCTCCCCTCTCTAAAAGATATGGCATTACATTCAGTAGGGGAGTGAGTAGAAAAAATAGGTGTTTTAAATTGATGTGAAATTTGATAATCAGAATTAGGATTCGGTTACACAAATGATTGAGACCATAGAGAAGTATAACATGGTGGTGCATTGGACACGAATTTTAGTTGTTGTGGCATAGGTAATGGAGTTTGCATGGGGAATTTCCCTAGATAGGAGGCTCAAAACTATCTTTGAGGTTGTGGGAATATCTGGCTCGAGGAAGAGGTCCAATGTTGCCATAAGGTGGTGTATTGAATTAGAGGAGGATTATAAGTATTCCATAAAATGGTAGGGTTACAGATCCACTGAGGAACCTATTGAGGATAATAAATATTATTCCAAGTATTAAATGATGGTGAGTTTTGAGTTATACCTGGTTGTCGATTTATTTCCTTAATTAATTCCTTAAATACTTGTTGAAACCCCAGAAGTGATGGGAAATTTATTGCATGATCCTCATTGCACTACTTCTGTTCTTCTTGCAAATCATCCAATTGTAAATTTAGAGAAGCTTTTGTAACTCCTATTTTTGTAATAGATTCCAAAAGTTGAGAAGAATTTTTTTGAGAATTATTACCGATCTTGGAGATTGAATACCTAATGCATAATTGACAAACATCATCATATGGTAAGTGAAAAACATCACCCACTTCTATCATATTTAAAGGTTCTAAAAAATCATCTTTAATTCCTTTGAGTAGGATTGTTTTCAAGGTCTCTTTTTCAAAATTATGTTTATGTTTTGATTTTGAAGGTTGTGTCGAAATCGCTCATCATAGTCCTCCAAAATTTCATTTTCCCCTTGTGTTATTCCAAAAATATCTTCATCCGTTTGGCAATAGTTTTTATATTTCTTCAAGAATACATTCTTCATGTCTTCCCATGTTTGAATGTAGTTCCCTCCAAGGCTCATAAACCATCAAAGAGATGCTGCTTTTAGAGAAATAAGAAACACTTGCAACCTTTGAGAATTAGTACAATAACCATATCCTCTACAAATTACTTCAAACTCAAATAAGAATGTGTCTGGGTCTTAAGTTTTCCAAACCGTGAAATTTTGGTAGTGGAGATGGGGGAATACTATGCATTTTTGCCACTCCTGGATCTTTGATAGGGAATTCAAAAGTAACAATGTTGGTAATTTATTACCAAATGAACAAAGGTTCTCCATATACTACTTCGAGAATCCTTCTTCGAATATTCCTGCCAAATGATCAGTGAAATACATGCATTGGATGATTGATATTAGCCGCAAAATCCTCATGTAAAAATTCCTCGAAATACCATTTCTTTGTCTTCAACAAGCTAGTTGGTATATTTTTTTAGCACGTGGTTGAATATATGGGGGTGGGGGGGGGGGGGGTTTCTTACAACACCCTAGAAATGAAAAACCTTAAAAATAATGCAGGAAATAATCAAATTTAAAGAATCAATTCTAAGGAAATAAAATTTGCAAGAAAAAATACGTAAAGAGAAAACCAAAATGAAACAGGTTACCAAGGTCAATCCCATAGGTGCCTCCCCGAAAACGGCACCAAAATGTTGGGCATAATAAACAACATAATATTTAATTGTCAATCTGGGAGTTCATAAACTTAGAGGCGCAACATTGGAAATGCTAGATAAGGACTTCAACAACCTGCACTAGTTAATACAATGACACCACACCATTCTGGGAACTGGAAAAAAGGAAATTAATTTGCAAAATTTTAAATAAAAGGAACTCTCAATTCAACGTGAACAATCCTGATCAGTGAAGTAAACATTTAAGATTATCCTCAAAAAGTAAAAAGCATGTTAACTAGTGAAATAAATTGCAAAGTGAACAGAACCTTGAAAATAACTTTCACAAGTAGAAATATGCTTCAACTAAAGTTATACTCGAAACAAGAAATGATTTCAAAAGTCAAAGTAAATATTTCTTAAAACATGAAACTTATTTCATGCGATTAACGAAATTATCTAATTCTGTCAGTAGGATTCTTCCTGAGATGAATGTTCATATGAATCAAATCTGCTTCTTAAACTTTTTAACTCAAAAATGTTCATTCGATAATTTAACATGAGATTCAATCCTTTCCTTGAAAATGTTAAGTGAAAGTACAGATTGTTATGTTACAACAACGTTTATTCCATGTTCATCAAACAAAAATTAACTCTTATGCTAAACTCCATATATTAAGAATGCCTCTATTTTAGAAATAAACACCTACTTGTTGAAATAAATAAATATCTTGCAAAAGGAAAGAAGTAAAAATTATTGTGGAAATGAACCAAGGAGATTGGCATGCATAATCGAGAACACACTGGTACAAGCAGCGTACTTGCACTTTTCTCGCAGAAATATAACAAGCATAAAAAGGGAATTGAGAACGTACTGGTATAGGAAGCGTACTTGCACTATTCTCGTAGAAATATAACAAGCATCAAAAGGGAATCAAGAACACATTGGTACAGGTAGCGTACTTGCACGATTCTCGCAAACATATAACAAGCTTCGAAAAAGAAAATTATACAAGTTAAAATCAGAAAAAACTAAGCCTACACACCATGGATCCGTAACACAACAATTGCAATGAAATCAAACCTGTTACTTGTCAAAGAATCAATATAAATAATTATTTCACATTTTGCACTTAAATTAAATTAACACATTTTTAACAAAGGGAGAACGAGCTGGGTTGGCTAGGCCGTAGCCAACCAGATTGTTTCCCTGTTCTGAAATCTGGAAACTCAGCTTCTCAGTTACACATCACCATGAGATTGAAATGTAGAAATAAAATAACATGGCACGATCCTTTCTATTATATTCCAAAACAACCAATGAACATCATGAGATATGAATCCAACCTAGAAAGAGGATGATACCAAAATAATTACCATTCAGAATATTTTTGTAGCATCACCCTCATTTCCTATCAAAGTTCTACATTAAATAAAAGCCTTTAGGCCTACGCCCGTAACAAAAACATAACAATAGTTTAAACTAAGCCTTTTTACTGTTACAAAATTCTAATTTGAGGCATATGGATGGAATCATGATCTTTAATATCTGTTGATTTCTCTCCCACTCCGAGCCCAACTCTTGATGAACTGATATTTAACGAAATATCCGTATGGTTGGTGAGATGTCACAGTAGTGTAGGAACCAAAAACAGTGCACGAATCCTACTGGAAAAGTGCAGGAATGCGTGGTGCGGGAATTCTACCAGAAAAAGTGCAGGAACACATGGTGCATGAATTCTATCGGGAAAAATCCAAGAACGCGTGGTGCAGGAATTGACACATGGTGTGGGAGTGTGTGGTGCAAGAATTGATGTGTGGTGCGGGAGTCATAGAATAGGCATATAATCAACTTTGTAAACCTGCAAACACACAAACAATTATTAATGATGCTTTTAATGTTTAAATCTCGTTAAAACAAGGGAATAACAAATACTTACTTATTATCTCTGAAAATGCACAAAACTACCACAATAACTTATTCATGCTAAAAAAAAGCATGAGGGATTTCAAGTAAAAGGTGATATAAAGCAAGGTCAAACAGAGGCCCAAAAATTGCATCCAAATGTTACAAATTAATGAAATGATGCAGATCAACGTATTAACATTAAAAGCAACAGAAAAAATAATTTCTTTAGCATGTATATAGTACTAAATTTCACAAAATATATTACATGTATTAGGGGTTATGTCACAAATGTGTTTGGAAAACCATTCACCACCTTTAGGTTGGCCAAAAATAATATAGAAGAGAGAAGAGATGATTTTGAGCCTTCATAAAGAGGAGAAGTTTCCCTCTCAAGTATAGGTAATTCAAAAGCATGATCATCATACTGGTTGCCATAATCATCAATTCCAACATTATTAAATGTCTCCTAAATCAATCTATTTGTCCCATATTCTTCAACTATGTTATCCACATCATTATATTTTTCCATATGATCATTAGTTTGATCCTCCATATTAATCTCTCCATGTTCTTGAACATGCACTTGTATTAAAACCACCTCTTCCTCATTGAGTTATGCCCTAGGGGGTGATACTATACAATTACAATAAATAAAGTAATATTAGTATATATAGAAAATATTGAAATGTCTATATAACAACAATTTACAAATATAATATACGAGGAAAACAAATACGACAAAGACAAAGAGAAAAGAAACTTAGGTGAGGCCAATAAACAAAGACAACAAGTAAATGATGATGCTTGTACAATTTATCAAGATATTTAAAAATATGTTGAAAAATATAAGAAATATGTTACTTTTCTTGACAAGTACTAGGAAGTGAGACACTTTATGAGATATATAGTCATGACCATAATAAAAAAACATATTGATATTATTTTGCATTCATCAATGTAATGTCATATTATTTCTTAATGTCATATCTTGCATAATATACTTTAAAAACTTATTTATAATTCTCCATAAAAACCCATGATTAACTTCTAAATCCTATATTACAAATTAATGCCCTAAACAATATACATTAACCCCCTAACACCTTAACCCCATTTCCATAATCCCTAAGCCCTTAAACCCTAACCCTTAAACCCTTAAAATGTAACCCCTTATCCCTAAGCCCATAAATTAATTAACCCCTAACTCTACCTAACCCCTTAAACGACTCTAATGAAAATAATAAAATAATATTTCTAGTCCACATCAAGATGAAAACATAGTTCAAACACATCCCAAAAGAATATTATAAAATACACTTACAATAGAAATATAATACAATTTACAATACAAAGACATACAACCTAAAATACAATATACATATAAACATTTACAAAAAAAATCTACAATACAAGAAATATAATAAATAACTTACAAATGGTTGATATTCATGTCCACTTTCAACGTTTCCATAGTCTCTACAATGATTTTTAGTTGTTTTTTTTAGAATTCTCCTTGGCCTCAAGCCCTTGCAATTTCTACAAGGGAAATAACATTTTTCATCCTCAGAAGCCCTCGATGTCAATCCCATATATCCTTGGTCTCCTTGAGGAATGTTATGTGACATTTTTGTCACCAAACTTTTAGTAATGATTTTGTTCAAAAATTAACCTCAAAATAAGTCTACAACCTTTCAAAACTAATATATATAGAAACCATGTCAAAGTTATATGATGTTAGGGCCTCTACACACCCACACACACATATATTCATATTTATTATAATTATAATAGAATATTTTATAACTTTATATATATATATATATATATATATATATATATATATATATATATATATAATTTTTATTATAATCATTAAATATTATATTAATATATTATAGATATTAATATGAATATATATATAACTAATATTATATTTAATCATAATATTAATGTTATATTTATTTTAATTAGTCAAACTGATCAATGTAAAGCGGTCCCATATTAGACGTTGTCAACAAAAAAGCCATTAATGGTGGAATTGAACGTTATGCAATGATTATTTACCATTATTTACTATTTGTACGAAATTGGAAAACACATTTTCATATTGGATATAGCATTGTATATTCGACGGTAAAAGAACTCCCGTTGGTTATTTGACGACAAGAGGGATTAATAGAAAATGTATAATAATTGTCGGGATAGGGCATTCCATCTAATATTCAACTGGTAAAGAACTATTGTTAGATATTCGTTGGTAGTTGAAATTTTTGAAAAAATAAACAAAAAAATCATTCAGCTTCGAACACTTTTTCGGCTTTAGGCCATTTTGTCGAATTCCGCCATCAGAATTTCCACCCAAATGTAGTAGAGTTCCACTTAGATGTCTAACAAAGGCATTGTATTCTAGTGTTGGCATATAAATCAATGTTGCATTATAGAGGATATCTCACTTGAGATGCATTTCCAAAATGTAAGGTGGTGAAATACCATAACAATAGACGGTGCAACTACAACTACTTTAATAGCCATACCATTATCCATAACTTCCTCTATTCCATTCCTTCAAGATGAAACACGTCAAGCCTATATAATTATATTCATCACAATTTACGAAACTAAACTAATGCGAAATAAACATAATCTAAGATAAAATAAATACATCAACATATTTTGAAGTAGGGCACCATTCTAATTCTATCAAAACCATATACATAACTCTATTAGATTATAACAATAACAGTCTAAAATCTATAACCGAATATGTTGTTCATAGGAGAAACTTTAGTGGATAAATTTTTCCATATGATTAATTTTCGATTTTATTTCCTGAAATGATTCACCAAGTTTGATTTTTTTCTCCAAATGTTATTCACCTAAATTCTATAGGATAAAATTATTTTAGTAAATAATACCAAAAATTTCTAGAAATTATATAAAATTTTTAGAAATTTTGAATATTTTTATAAAAATATTATTAAAACTATTACAGTTGGTATTTTAAGTATTAATAAGATTTGGAAAGGTTTTCATGCTTGAATGTAAGTAAAGATTCTTAAAGTTTTCCTTTATTAGAAAACACATACAAACTATCCATCAATGGGATGAATAAAACCACAAGCCTATTACAAAAAATCCCTAATAATGATAGTAACTGCAACCAACACCTAAACCATCCCCAAGCATTATACTTTATAGTTTTATAACGTTTTCTCTTAGGTGGGTTGAAATTACAGATATATCCTTGCTACTCGCTACTTAATGATGGATATTACATTTTTTCACTTATTCCCCTTTGACATGTACATGCCATATTTAACTTTGAGTTATTTATTCTCCTTGTGACAAGGAATCATATTCCTCAAATTTTTTTTCCTCTAGCATCAACTACCTTTCCATTAAGCCACCTCTCAACTTAACCTAATAAGAATACTCAAAACATGTGCCATATTTTTTCATATCCCCCATTGACTTGGTTTGATTTACCAATGAGGTGCCACAATGTCTTTAACAAAAAAATAAAGGAGCCAATAGGTCCTAAAAACACTTGTTGAATTTCCCTTGAGCCAAATAAATTTCTCCTCCTTTTTATTCTAAGTGTTGGAATCTAAACTCTAGCCTTTAAACCAAAGGGGAGCTCTAAAATACTTCTAATGCACGTGACTTAAGTTCTAAAAAACATTGATTTTAGGGATCCATTTAACTAATAGAAAGTATATTGATTCACGAGGCCTTAAATTAGCTCTTTTCATGGTCCCAACCTTACTATGGACATATATTCCACAATATATACCTTGATGCCTTTCCAATGATATAATAATTTCCTTAAGCAGAGCTCATACGAGAAATTTATGCCACTCGTAAGTTGACCTATCAAAATTGACCACCATAATTTAAGAGGATGCCAAGTCAACCCCTATTATTCATGGAAAGGGGCTAGCCATGTGATCATGATGAAGAAGACTCTAGAAAAGTCAATATTGTAAGTCTGGATAAGAGTTGAAGGAGTCAAACTCAACCACTAGTAGGTTATCAGGTTATGTCTTAACCAATCCACTAGGAGGAAAAGAGGTTCCATTCTATTGGAATGCATTTGTTCCATATATGAGAAAAGTAGCTGAGGGTGGATAGAGAGAGAGAGAAAATGGAGAATTTGTGTGTATTGTAGCATCCCATGGGCCACAGGTCTCACTCATTTGTACTTACATCAATTTCCATTCAAAGAACGAGAGAGAAAAGAAGCCTAGCATTTTAATCGACGTTTCTCCTAAAAGGGCTTTCGAGATCATATCTTGTGTTATTATGGTTTTGATTGGCTCAATTTTATGGATTTTTTTTTTATTGCATGCATTAAAAATCTAATTAATAAATCCAAAAATATAACGAGAAATTAACCCTCATAGTGTATATTTTCATATTTTCAAATATATTTTAGTAGATATGTTGTGACAAACTGTCTAGTGGAATACCTGCAACAATTTACAGATCATATGTCCATGAAACTATACTCACTAGAATCAATTTAAACGAGGATTTATATAATGTGATTAGATCAAACATGAAACCCTTGCTAAAAATAACATTTTTTTTGCATGGCTCCTAAAAGTAATTCATCATAATTGTGAGCTTGCAATAATCTAAAATATATCATCATCACTAGCATGTAAGTATCTAAACCTCATCTCCTGAAATGTAGGGGCCATGGAAAAAATAGTAGCTCTACCCAATAGAATGAAAAACCTATGAAATGTCTATATATAAATCAATATCACATCATTGAACCAATAATATTCCTAAACTCCATGGGTACTACCCTTGGATCAAGAAATACCTTTCAACTCTGACCTAATGAAATGTGTTGGCCATTAACCCTACAGTTTTGCAAAGGATATGAACATGGGAGTTAAAAAAAATAACAAATGGAAATGACTAATGATACCCCACATTTTGAGAGTGAAGGGCGAATATATCAAATGAAGGGTCATGAAAATCAATGCCTAGTCTAAGAGGATACTTAGTCACACTAGGATTAAGATATGATGTAGAATCATATGGGAGATAGTAGTAGGGAATTCTTTACAATGAGTTAAATCATGATAGAGAAATGTCACGTAAAATAAAAAGGTCCATGGGTCATGGAATTATTTTCTCATAGAATAAGAAATTATGATATATAAGGAATACACATCGACCAAATGTTTTCTAGGAGTTGTAAAAATATAGGGGAAATGCATTGAGATAAAAAAGAACATGAATGGTAAAATACTTGTCTAGGAGGATGTTCAACCTAAGAGCTAAAATTTAAGGGAGAAAATGGGATTAGATACTCCAAGAGTACTAGAAATAAATTATGGATAATAAGTATTGTGCATATTGAACCACATATAATTGTAGCTAACATGTTAAGTATCGAACCTAGGAGTATGTTAACAAGAATGAAACTTAGAGGAATTGATAAGGGCATATAAAAATAGAAGAGCATGTGGTTCAATTTTATGAAAATTAAAGAACCTTATTATGTATTATGTTAGGTTCCTTTGGAAATAATACATGCACTAAATCGATGATGACCTTACCTAATGGGAATACACTTCAAGGTAAAATCATATCACGATATTCTTAAATACTTTTTGGAACAAAATTATTATTCATAAGTGCAACAAAAATGGTCACAAGGTTTTGGGTTATGAATTTTAAATCATCTACAAAAAAGGGAAGGAAAATGTTTTTGCATATGCACTCTCAAGAAAGGATGAGGATATGGAATCATTATTTCATGACATTTCTATTATCCAACCTAATTGGATAACTGAAGAAAGGGATGAATGTGATAATGACGAAGAGGTGTGGACACTCATTAAAATGTTGCAGCAAGATCCCAATACATCTAATACATTTAGCTAGAAAAATGATTCATTATGGTACAAATATGCTTATATATTTGTAAGAAATCCCAACTTAAACAAAATATTCTTTTGGAATTGTACAACTTCCCCTTAGGAGGCCACTTGGGACTTTTAAAAACTTACCACAGGGTCAAGAAGGATTTTTTTTGGGATGGACTTGAATATGATATTCAAAAGTTTGTGGTCTAATGTTTGGTTTTCCAACATAACAAAGTTGAGACAATTAAGACCCTGAGTTTGTTACAACCTTTAGTGATTCCAGGTCAACATTAGGAGCATGTCTCAATGGATTTTATCACATGTTTACCCAAGTATGAAGGAAATAGTGTCATCATGGTGGTAGTTGATAGATTTACCAAGTATGCACACTTTTGTGCAATATATAATCCTTTTAAATCCAATACAATTCCTATTTCATTGATGGAAACAATTCAAAATCTACATGGAAACCCAAAGATTATTCTTTGTGATAGAAATCTCATTTTCACTAGAAATTTTAGGACGGAATTATTTTATTGTCTTGTTACTCAATTAGCTCATAACTCATCTTATCATCCTCAATATTATGGGAAAACTAAAATAGTGAACATATGTTTGGAAGCATATCTTTGTTGCGTTGTATCTGATAGAAAAACAAAATGGGCCAACTGGTTACCTCTAGTTGAATGGTAGTATAACACATCCTTCCATTTTGCAAAAAAAATGACACCATTTATGGAACTTTATGCATATAATCCACCATCCATCATATCATATTTAAGATAAAATTATAAGGTTCAAGAAGTGGAAGATCAAATTGAGCATCAACAACAAGTTCTCCAACTCTTAAAAGATAACCTCACTCTAGCGCAAAATTGAATGAAACAACATGAAGATCAACATCGCAGTTAAATAAGTTTTGATGTAGATGACTAGTTATTTTCATGGCTACAACCATACAAAAAAATTTCCTTCAAGCATTCTAATAAGTATACTAAGTTATCACCCAAGTAATATGGTCCTTGCAAGGTGTTACAAAATATTGGTACTATGGCATACAAATTAGAGCTTCCTACATCTTCCTCAGTACACACAATTTTCCATGTTTCATGCTTAAAGAAGGTTATCGATGACAAGATCCTAGTTCAAACAACATTGCTAGAACTCAATGAAGAAGGAAAAATCATATTTGAGCTTGAAGTAGTCATGGAAATAAGAACCCGACAACCATGGAATTGATTAATTTGAGAGTATCCCATTAAGTGGAAGAACTTACCCGCTGAAGGTTCCACATAGGAGGATGAAAATTTTATACAGAAGCATCCAAAACTACTCAAGAATTGAGGACAACACTCTTTTGAAGGAGAGCGGCATGTTAGGTCCCTGTAATAGTATTGTGATCCCCTTATTGTTATTGAAGTGTAGCCCCCTATTGTTATTTTTGTGCCCATGTATCCCCAATATTGTTATTGTTGTGCCCCATAGAAGCCCACTATTGTTATTTTTGTGTTCATGTGTCCCCCATATTGTTAGTGTTGTGCCCCATAGAAGCCCACTATTATTATTTTTGTGCCCTTAGATTATTATTATTTTTTTCCAAGGAAAAATTCGTAATTTTATATTAAAACAAAATTACATGTTACATGTGCTAGTAATTGTCAATCAAGACGGACTATGAGGTTGCAAGTAATTAATATATAATACATGGGAAGAAAAATTAAGTTTTTATCCCTTTCTTCTTTTCGACCTTCCGCCAAGCACTTTGTGTTGGCGTGGCAGAGATAAGGGCGAGTTGATTATCTTGAATGTATGTACCATTGTGCTTATCTGAATCTGAATTGTTTGAGATATGATGTTTGTTGTTCCCTCCTGAGTCTGGTGCCTCATGGTATTTTTCCATTTGGACGGTGGGGGTAACTTCAAAGGGGTCTTGCATCTTCTATTCTTTTGACTCTGTTTTGGTGGTTGTCTGATGATGTTCAATTGGTTTGAGAACATCCTCATCTTATTTTGTCTCCTTTTCTAGTTTTCTTGAGGGAAATTGCCACCCTTCTGGAGTTTTCACTGTCTTATTTTTTTCCCTATTATCTCTTTTTGCTTCCGAAAATGTATTTTGCAAATGAGTGGTGTTTTTTCATATTCGACATCTTAATGTAGTATTTTCGAAATCAATATGCTGTGTACATTTCTTCTATTTTTGTATCGTTTGTATGCATTATGGCAGCCCTTTACTGAGGTCCACTCCCGCACATATTCGTGCAAAAGTGTAGACTTGCTTCACCAAGCACTGTGTGTCTATTTTGATATATCTCACAAGTATGTTCCCAATGCATGCTAAAACACTTTCATTCTAGAAATGTAGGGGCAGGTTGTAAAGCCGGACCCAGGTCAACATTTTGGTCACATCCATGGTGTTTGTGTCAAAATACGGAAACCAAGGTGTGATGAAGAGCACAATGGATCCCTAGAACCATGGTCCCTCCCTATGGATGATGTCTCTGGTTTCCAATGATGTAAAATAGACGATGAAAAACCCCTTTGAACAGAGGTGGATTTCACAGTCCATAGTCCAGTTTGTGAAGATCCAGTGGAAGAGCTCCATTAGTTTTGGCCAGAAGCTATTAAATTTTCATATTATGGCTTGAGATTCAAAAGTAGTTCAATGTTTTTCCATTTCTGGTATCTTTATGTTCACTTTTGGTATGAAATTCAGTTGCTCAACAATATAAGGTTTGGGAGAATTTTTCGCTACTTCTGCTAGAATAGCAACTTTATTTTTTCCCTGTAGTATATTCCTGTAAGAGGGCCCTTTCAGGTGGTCAGGTTTTGGGGTGCTAGTTCCCCTTGCAGTTCCTAAAGTTCTGTGTTGTTCAGAGGCACCCCCCAGTCTCAGATTGAGGATGATAGTGGAACTAGAACATATGGAGTAATCTCGTAATGTGCAGTGGTCTTGAAGGGATCTCCCCCTGTTAATCAATGATTGTAGATGGCTAGGATAACCAATATTTTGACTGATATTTAGTTTTAGGTCTGCAACCCCATTGTTTTTCTGAGCCCAAATCAAAATACTATTACCCTCAGGGGGTTTGATAAAAATTTTAAAGAATACAACGCTTACCTCTTTGTCTGTGATGGTTGAGTGGTCATCCCTGAGGTTCAGCATAGCTTGCAGGGTCTACAGGGGGCTAGGCATTAATGCGCAGGAGAAGGAGAAATCAAGAAATAGGGTGTTACCGACCTGCGTGAAAATATGGGAAGCGTCGACATCATATTGTTCCTGTAGTGCCAAAGCCTCAGGAAGAGGCACAAAGCCCTCCCCATCTCAACGACTACATTCCCTATCGCAGTACTAGACTCAAGTCTGTTGCATTGGTTGTAATGATATTCTCCCCTGTTTCCATATATTGGCTCATTTAAGAAGACACAGGTCCTGTGAGCCAATAGTCTAGAGCGTGCAGGGGAAAGCGGCTCAGTGGATAGACTGAATGGCGTGAGTAAGTGATAGAAAGAAGCCACAGTGGGAGCCGAGGAGCCGCAGTTCCATATCTTTGGCAAAGGTTGTTCCGGGGGTGCTCCTTGTTCCACCAATTAGTAGTTTTGTAGGCGTAGGAGGTCACCACCAAGCCTCCCTGGTGTCCAAAACCATAAACCCTATCCGCCATTGTTTTCACCGCAGAGTTATTCTTGTATGGTAACCAACATTGTTCCCTTAAATTATTATTTTTATGTATGCTCTGATTATTTTCTGAAACTTTAGATTCCTATATATACAAATGAGGTATTATCGTTTGTATCATCCAAGAATTGTTCATTTATGTAATTTAAAGAAGTTCCCCCCCTCTAAGAGGATAATTTTTAAGTCATTGATCTATATTTTCTTCTGCTTTGTGAGTTGGTTCCATAAACATATTAAAATGTCATGAATTATCTGAAAAGAGAGGGGTGCCTTCAACAATGCAAACATACGTGATGCATTGTCATTATTAGATCATGTTGTAAGGTATTGGGTTTATTCCTGTAATGAACACAATATTTTTATTTAGTTTCCAACATTTAGATTGGGACCCTAAACAAACTATTGGTGATAAGATGGAGGAAATTGAGGATGTCATTAAGTCATTATTCCCCTTACATATGTGATACAATAGCTGGGGAAAAGGGTGAAAACCCTATAAATGAAATTTAATCTCAAAAACCTAGCCTTAGTTCATATTGTAGGTTATAACCTAGCTAAATGAAGAAAATAATTCTAGTAATCATTGGTTATCCATATAATAGTGAATATGTTCCTAAGCCTTATACACAAAATCCATCACACTTTTGTAGTCTTCCATGCCCCAACTCATTACCTTAACCGTAAGGAGGGTGTTTCTAAATGTTGGGATAATCATTGGAATGTTTTTGTGACAAGGTAGCTGTACTAGCAGATGTGGTGATATCACCTCCATTTCAGGGATTGGGTATATTGGGTCATTTGGAATGTAGGTGATCTAAGATCGTAGATGGGAGTATTCTTTTTATTCTTGATGGTGAAGTGAGGACATATTTTATTATGTCAAGTTAAAACAAATTTATAGGAACCCATCTCTTATTTTCCTCCCTATGTTTTCACCTAGGCAAGGACATGATGGTGGGGTGGGGGGGGGGGGTGTGTATTGGTGGGTGTTGAAAAATTAAATTTTACTAGAATTATGGAACATTCTACCTTATCAATCCGAGTTTGTAAACTTATGAAGTGTAAATAAAAATATATGCAAGGATTCAACTTTTAATTCTAACTAAAGTAAATTGGCATGAAAGGAAATTATATTATATGAGTAAATATAGTCTAACTAAATATGATAATTATTTTGAAAGCTTTATCAACCCTCTATCCATGAAAAAATTCAATTGATTTTCAACAATAAACTCTTTTTTTCTTTAATATTTTCAATATAATAGTTTGAATTTTTTAAAGGTTTCACCCCTATTCAATCAAAAGTTTTGTATGAACAATCTACATCACATTGACACACTAAAATAAATTAAATTCACACAACTTGAAATTGAAATTCACATTGCAGAAATAAACCTTAGTGCTTAGTGATCTAATTTAACTTCTTTTTGAGGTGTTTTTCAAGTGCTTGATTGACAAAAAGAAAACAAAGCATTGGTTAAAACATAACATATGAATCATTGTTACAAGAAACAAAGCATATGATTTAATGCTTGTGAAAAATAAATAAAATTAATCATGCTATAAGAAACAAAGTAAATGAAAATAAACAACAAAAGAAACTATACCATAAAATCAAACATACTACAAAGGGGGCCCTCTTGGTGGTCACATGAGCTTTAAAAAAATTTAGGAGAAAACTTTTAAATGAACTCAAGAATGAATATACACGCAATGAAAGAGAACATGGTTGTCCGTAATTATATTTATTCAGAAATAGTTCATATGATAAGTCAAAACTCAATTCCACATGTCTCTGTCACTATACTAAGTGAAATAAATATATAAAGTCTATGAAATAACAATATTTGGATTTTAATTGCTAAAAATCAGAATCAAAAGTGATGACTAAGTGTTTTATATCTATAATCTAGACTCAAAGCTTATGACTTAGCTCATGTGTGAGTGTGTATGAATATGGGTATTCACATTTAGCCATCAAAAGCATATTATTTAGTGATTTAAATGCTCAATATTGTAAGGATATCACAATATATCATGCTTTGTCATAGTACCATGTCACAATCCTCCAATAATATGCCTCTCCCTCTGAGTTTCATAGTAGGGGCATTGGATATTCTAAAAGGAAGTAATCTGTAAGCTTATGTTCCCCATGGATATGTGAATTTAGTATTATCTTGATCTTCTATTGTTACTTGAATTTGATTGTAACCACTGAAACCATCAAGAAAAGAACATTACTTTTTCCCTGCTAATGTGTCTAAGAATTAATCAACAAAAGGAAGTGGAAAATTATCTTTTAAAGTAGATTTATATAGTTAGCTATAATCTATGTAGACTCACCACTTAACATTCTTATTTGGAACAATAACCAATGGTGAAACCCACTGGCTATCATAAATTGGATAAAATATGTTCACATTTAACAACTTTTGCAATTCTTCTCTTACAATTTCCTTCAAATTAGGATTCACCCTTCTATGAGGTTGTCCAATATGTATAATATTCCATATATATATATATATATAGTGGGCCTTTTGAGATCCTCGAGAGGATTGGATTAGTGGCCTATATAATTGATTTCCCTCCATTGGTTAAAGTCCATTACGTGTTTCATGTTTATTTTCTTAAAATATATATACGGGATGTTGATCATGTGATTGATTGGTATTTATTGTAGGTGGAACTAGAAGGAGAGTTCCAGCCAAAGACTCAATGCAACCTATAGTGGAAGAAGATCATGCTCTGAAACTGAGCAATAAATAAAGTTAAAGTGTGATGGAAACACTTTGGGCCCAATGAAGCTACATGGAATATGGATGATCATATGCAAGCATTATATCCTTCGTTATTTGTTGGTTGAATAAAATGTGCTTAGGTGTCTATGTGTGTGTTTCATTGTAAATATGACATTGATATGTGTTTATAAAGCTCCAATAAGCAGTATGTTTTTCATGTTTTCAATAGTTTTTTTTTTGTCATAAGTGTCGTAAGAACACTGAGGATGATGTTCCCCCAAGGGGGAGGGGTTTGTAACAGCCCCAGGTTAAATTTCCATGTAAATAAAAGGACACTATAAAATAAAAAATAAAACCAAGTTCGTGGGAGATGTATTCCAAGATGAATGAGGGGAAAAACATTACAATGGGATCCTTGTGTGGTTAATTACTTACTGGCTATGGAAATTGGCATTAGCATTGGAATTGGAATGAGGAAAAATGAAATAAAAGGAAAATTATTTGTTACAGGCTAGCAAGGAACATGTGGTTAGGATGCAAAAGAAATAAAGGAAAATGAAATACATTCCATGCAAGAGAAAATGAAAAATATGCAAGCAAGGGAAAATGAAGAAAAATAAAAGAAATGAGAGAGAGGACATTCATTGATTCATTCACTTCACATTTTGGGAAAAATAAAGAGAGAACACTACAAAAAAGAAGAGAGGAGAGGAGGACTAGAATACATATAAGAGACAAGAAAGGAAAGCAAGGAGCACAAGAGGAGTTTAGGGGAAACCAAGAAGAATATTTGGACAATAGTAAGGAAGGGTGGAAAATAGCTATGGAATTATAGGTAACAATGTGCATGTTTATTATCATGTTTGGAGTATGATGCATGGTTTATGCATTGGTTTATTGGTAATTTTTGCTTTCATTGGCATGCGATTTTCCTGGATTGGCAGTCATGTTCAACCTTGCCATTTTTCATTTCCTAGATAACAAGGATGTAGTGGGTTCCCTGTTTGGTTGAGCTTTGGATTTCTGGTATATTTTGGATCTTATTGAGGTGGTCTAAGGAAAATCCCAAGGGTTGAGGGTGGAGATGGTTTTCTATGGGAAGCTCTTGATAGGTGGATGGAGACTTTAAAATTCCTTTGGGTATGGTGAAGAAATTCTGAGGCATCCAAGCTTGTATTGGTTTGGTAATTTATGGACTGGTTTAGTTGAAATCATTGTGGCTTGAGGGTGGAGGTGGCTTTCCTCTAGATTCCCTGTTAGGTTATGTTTTGTTTTATCCCATGGAATCCCACATTCATGCTTGGAATATGGAAATGGGGTGATTGGTTGAAAGAAACCTTTGGTTCATCTCAATCTGTGGTTGGGTGGTACGTGCAAGTCCCTGACTTGGTTGGAACTATGCATATGTTATTATGTTTTGTTATTTAATGAGATCACTGAACACAAGTTTTGGTTTATTATGTGATTATATGATTGGTTTGTCATGGCTTAATTTTGGTTAAATGTTGGATACATACATCATATATCTATTATCATATGATGTGCCCTTGTTATTGATCTTTCTCATGGTTTGAAAAGTTATTGGATAGTTTATATGTATGCATGAGCTAACCTGTGTTTATGTAGCTAGTATGAGAGGGAAATGAGCCTTCTTGATGATCATGTGATGAAACTAATGAAACAATAAACAAAATAAGCATTCAATACCTATAGGAACCTAGGGCACAAAGTGTTTGAAAATGTGATTTAGGTGTGTTGGACAAGATTGAGTGAGAAAAAAACTTGGAAACACACATTAGAGAAATTTTGAGGTAAAAAATGGGCCTCAAAACAAAAATGTGCAACAAAAATAAACTTTATAAGAACCAATAGGATTCAATATGATGATATAAACCATGGGGGATGATTCACCATTTTTGGTGTAAAAGGGTATACTTATAGAAACAATAAAAAAAATAAAAAAAAATACTTTTCAAATTATCTCCCTAGTATTTTACTCAAATGTTATGCTACCAACTCAAAAAATAGAAGAAAATATAGATCAATGACTTAAAAAGTATCCTCTTCGAGGGGGAAAACTCCTCTACATTACATAAATGAATAATTCTTGGATGATTCAAATTAAAAAACCTCCTTTCTATATATAGGAGTCTAAGGGGTCACAATATAATTAGAGCCTATTTAACAATAATAATGTAACGATACAACAATAACAATAGTAGGCTTCTACGAGGAAAAATAATAACAATATGGGGACTACATGGACACAAAAATAACAGTAAGGGAGCTACACTAACAATAAAAATAAGGGGATACAGTTGTATTATAGAGAGCTAACATGCCCTCTCCTTCAAAAAAGTGTTTTCCTCAACGCTTGAGTAGTTTTAGATGCTTATGTATAAAATTATCATCCTCCCATGTAGAATATTTAGTGGGTAAGTTATTCCACTTTATGAGATACTCTCAAATTGATCGATTTCGTAGTTGTAGAGTTATTTTTTCCATGGATACTTCAGGTTCCAATATTATTTTTCCTTCCTTGTCAAGTTTTGGAAATATTTTTTGAACTAGGAGCTTGTCACCTATAACCTTCTTTAAGCATGAAACATGAAAAACTAGGTGCACTTAGGAAGATGCAGGAAGCTCCAATGTGTTCCATAGTACCTATATTTTGCAACACCTTGCAAGGACCATAGTACTTTGGTGATAATTTATTATCATTACAAGCTTGCTTTAGGGACATTTGTTTGTATGGTTGTAGCCGTAAACATGCCCAATCACCTAAATCAAAAATTATTTCATTTCGATGCTTATCTGCTTGTTGTTTCATTCGATTTTGTGCCAAAGTGAGTTTATCCTTTAATATTTGGAGAACTTGTTGTTGATGCTCGATGTGATCCTCCACTTCTTGAACCTTATAACTTTTTCTGAGAGATGATGTGATGGATGATGGATGATATCAATAAAGTGTTGTAAATGGGGTCATTTTTGCTGCAGTATGGAAGGAAGTGTTATACCACCATTCAGCCAGAGGTAACCACTTGACCAAGTGTATTTTTTCATTAGATACAAAGAAAAGAAGATATCCTTTAAAACATTTGTTCACTATCTCAGCTTTCCCATTAGATTGAGGATGATAAGATGAGCTATGAGCTAATTGAGTAACCAGACTAGAAAATAATTTCGTCCAAAAGTTTCTAGTAAAAATGGAATCTCTGTCGCTTACAATAATCTTTGGGTATCCATGTAGCTTTTGAATTGTTTCCATAAATGTAGTAGCAACTATAATGGCTTTAAATGGATGAGATAATGCATAAAAGTGTGCATAATTGGTAAGTCTATCAACTACCACCATGATGACACTCTTTCCTTCGGACTTGGGTAAACCCGTGATAAAATCCATTGAAACCTCCTCCCAAAGTTGACTTGGAATCGATAAAGGTTGTAACAAACTTGGGGTCTTAAATGTCTCAAATTTATTTTGTTGGCAAACAAAACATTCCACTGCAGACTTTTGAATATAAGATTTAAGACCATCCCATAAAAATTCCTTCTTAACCATGCAGTAAGTTTTTAAAATCCTTGAGTGCCCTCCTAAGAGAGAGGTGTGCAATACCAAAATAATATTTTGCTTGAGTTGGGAATTTTGACAAAAATACAAGTGATCTTTGTACCATAATGAATAATTTTTCCAGCTAAATGTATCATATGTACTGGGATCTTGCTTCAACTTTTGAATTATTTTCCACACTTCTTCGTCATTCTTCCACTCATCCCTTGCTTCGGTTATCAAATCTGGTTGGAAAATAGAAATGGCACAAACCAATGCTTCCAGATCCTCCTTCTTTCTTGAGAGTGTATCTACAACAACATTTTTCTTCCCTTTTTTGTAGATGATTTCAAAGTCATAACCCAACATCTTTGTGACACATTTTTTTTGCTCTTCTGAAGATAATATTTTTTCCAAAAAGTATTTAAGACTATCATGATCTGTTTTTACTTTGAAGTGTATTCCCATTAGGTAAGTTCGTTGTTGATTTAGTGCATGTAGTATTGCCAACATTTCCTTCTCATAAATAGGTTTGTGTAAATACTTTCCTTTTATTGGACCGATTTCAAAAGCAATGGGTCTTCCTTCTTGCACTAAAACATCACCAATTCCATTTTTTGAGGCATACATTCCACAATAAAGGTTTTTTTGAAGGGTAGCATAGCTAAGATCAGTGCTTGGCACATTGCCTCTTTAATATGTTCAAAGTCCTAATTTTCTTATGGATTCAAATAAAATGCATCTTTCTTCAGTAAGGTTGTTAGAGGTGGTTCCATTATCCCATAATTATTAAAAAACTTGTGATAATACCCTATGAACCCAAGAAATCCGCGCAGATGCTTTATGGTTGTGGTGATTTTCCATTCCTTAATGACTTTAATTTTGTTAGAGTCTACTTTAACACTCTCATGAGATATGATATGACCTAGATATTCCACGTCTTGTACTCCAAAGAAACATTTGGAGGTTTTTTCATATAATTGTTTCTCCTCCAATTGTTTGAGCACTCTGTCAACATGTTGAACATGATCCTTCCAAGACTTGTTGTAGATTAGTATATCATAAAAAAATACTAACAAAAAATTTCTAAGGGTTTGAAAATGTAATTCATCAAACCTTGAAATGTAGAAGGTGCGTTGGTAAGGCCAAAAGGCACAACCAAAAATTCATAATGACCCTAATGAGTTCTAAATTTTGTTTTCAGAATGCCTTTAGTATTCATTCTAATTTGATGATATCCTAAATAAAGATCCAACTTTGTGAAGTAAATTGCTCCATGTAATTCATCCAATAATTCATCAATGATAAAAAAGGGAAATTTATCTTTAATAATGATCTTGTTTAGCTCCTTATAATCCGGAAACATGCGCCATGATCCATCCTTCTTGTGCACCAATACTACTTAAGCAGAGAAACAAATTTGACTTGGTTGAATTATACCAACCTCTAGCATTTATGCAACCATAGGTTAAATTTCACTCTTTCGGGAATAGGGATATCTGTAAGGCTTGTGGTTTGAGGAACACTTCATGGAATCAAATGAATGGCATGATCATGATAACGAATAGGTGGGAGGTGTTTGGGAGTCTCAAATACCTTGGAATTATTTTTCAAGACTTTTTGGAGATATAGAGAAATAGATGATTTTGATGTTTGAACCTCTAGTGAGAATAATTGTGCAATTGTGCCTTGTTGTTATTTATTTATATCTTTTTTTCATGCCATTAGATATGATTATATTTCCTAGTTTCCCTATGATACCCCTATGTATTGAATAATTGGACTATTCAATACATATTACCCCATGGTTAGCTTGAAATTATGGCACTTTCAGAGAAATTTGTAGTTCCTACATTTGCAACCATCACTTGACACTATGGTGATAGATATAGGAAGTAATTCAATTCCTTGACTATCTTACAATGAATAAAATTATGGGTACTACCCGAATCAATCAACACTATTACCTTTTTCTTCTTGGTATGTCCTTCTATCTTGAGAGCTTGAGGAGTGGTAATTCCCACCAATGCATTACAAGATATTTTCAGATTCATTTCTTCTTTATTTTGGGTTGGTTCCTGGTGTATATCCTCTTATTTTGAAGTTTTTGGTTCCTTTTATTCCTCCTTTTCACAATCTATGTAAAATAATTTCTTCTCAGCACACTTATGACCTTTAGTGTATTTTCTACCACTACTGTAACGAAGCCCTTTTGCTCTTTTTTCTTCCTATTGTTGTGGTGTCAACCTTGTAGGTTGTGGAAAGCTAGGAGTTGCAACACTTCCATATTTATAGTTGTGAGTGGTATGTTTCCTTGTTTCCATACTTTTTCTTTCAATATTTCTTTCCAACATGAATTCCTTCTCTAATGAATCAGGTTCCCAAAGGTGAACCTCATGTTGGATGCTATCCTTTAAAGTGCCTATGAAGACATCAATCCTATGCTCCTATGGAATATCATTTACCCTTATATTCAATTTTTGGAATTCTTTAATGTGCTCTGCCATTGAACCCTTTTGTTTGAGATTTATCAATTGGCTAAAGAAGGTGTTTTTCTTTGTATCCTCATAATGTGCTATCATTTTTTCTGTAAAATTTGATCAAGTGAAAATTAGTTTATGAGAACAAATCAATCGATACCATACAAATTGATTGGGTTTAAATGTAAAGTTTCAATGGGTACCTTTTGTGTGTGTTGCACATTATGGATTTTAAAATATTGCTTCATCTGTAGTATCCATGTTACCAAATCTTTGCCATCAAAATTCCTCATATCGATATTTGGAATATGGTGGGTCTTCAATCCAACATTAGAGTCTATGAAATCATTATTAATTTTTTTTTCTCATCATGAGTTTCATCTAATACATTTTTGCAATTAGGAATAATTTCTTGTAGGAACTTTGTCAAACCTTCCATGTCTGATTTTAAATCATTCTTCAAATCTTCCATGTTTCCTTTAATTTTTGATTCTATACCATCCATATTAGATTCCATGCCATCCTTCAAACCTTCCATGTCTGATTTTAAACCATGCTTCAAACCATCCATATTAGCTTCCATTTCATTTTTGGTTACTCTTCTTGATGCTTCATAGTAGATATTTCTAGTTTCTTACTAGGTGTTTCCATTTTCTTGCTTGAAGTAATTTGGGAATCAAACAATGATATGTATGCTTCACTATGCCCATTGAATCACTTCAAAATGTTTTTTAAAATAAAACTTCTACAAATTAAAAAAAAATACACACCTTTTTCTTGCTTTCTAGGAGCTTGATATTGAATATGTTGTATCTATGTAATTTCAGATCTATAAGGAATGAAATTTCTTCTTGTGGTAGCCCTTTGAGTCTTATTTCCAACCCCACAAGTCAAGACAAGATTGGAGTCTTCAAGGAAGAGTTATGCTCTATCTCCCATGATGACCTGATTATAGACTAGTTCAGTAGAGAAAACTTGTATGAAGTTCCACGTGTCATTGCTTTGACCTTCAACCCTGAAATTGATACATGAAAAAATATAGTTTGTGAAATTGAATTCACTTTTTATAGAATTAAAATCCAATGCCTAAAATGAAATTTATGATTCTTTTCCCTAGGTCACCTGTTTGAGACTAAATTTTGGAGCCTACAAAAATTATAACTTCCCCGGATCATATCTTCAAAAATATAGTGAACCAAGATCTAAAATTTTTACACGAAGTTCATCAAGATTTCGGCTCCATGTTGTTGAAATTTCAACTTCCTAAGCCTTGTAGAAAAAATTTATAGAAAAAAATCCAAGATGACCTATTTGAAGAAGCAAAACCCTAGAATCCAAAGCTCTGATACCAAATGTTATGCAACCAACTCACAAAATAGAAGTAAAGATAAATCAACGACTTAAAAATTATCCTCTTCGAGGGGGAAACCTACTTAAAATTAAATAAATGAACAATTATAGGATGATCCAAATGACGAAACATCCCTTCTATATATAAGAGTATAAGGGGTCACAATATAATAACAACCTACATAACAATAATAATGCAAGGGCACAACAATAACAATAGTGGGCTTTTATGGGGCACAATAATAACAATATGGGGACTGCATGGGCACAATAATAACAATGAGGGGGCTAAAATAACAATAATAATAAGGGGATACACTAGTATTATAGAGACCTAACATAAAATTTCAAGCGGGGTCACTCATTGGATGAAAAAATTAATTTTGCATCCAAGGAGTACCTATGTTGCATACTTTCGATGGGACCTACTACACGAAAAATGTGAAATACATGAAAAATGTGATTGCAATCATGTTTCTTCACGTATTTTTCATTTTTTGTGTAGTATGGTCCATTTAAATTATGAAACATGGTACTCTGATGCAAAATTAAAGTCACTTCCAACAAGTTCTCATGCTCGAAATTTAAGTAAAATCGTAGGGAGATAAGTTGAATATACAATTAGAAAAGTACTTTTGCCTTTTTTCCCTCCAAAAATTAATGAGGTAATATAATATTATTTTATTTTTGCCACTATTATTTTATAATATTCCTTAGGAGGCCTATTTTAGACTTCAAAATTTCTCTAATGGTATGAGGACTTAGGAAACTTGCTGAGAAAGTTCTACAAAGTTTTAAGCAGTTGGCTTGTAGGCTAGGGTTAGGTCCTTATAATACTAGTGTAGCCCCATTATTTTTATTATTAGTGTAGCCCCCTATTTTTATTATTTTTCCCATGTGGCCCCCATATTTTTATTCTCGTGCCTCATAGAAGTTGAGTTTTTTTTTATTTTTGTGCCCTTACATTATTATTGTTATGTAGTCTCTATTGGATTCTAGGGTTTTGTTGCTTCAAACAAGTCATCTTGGAATTTTTGATATTAATTTTTTTCTACAAATATTTAAGAGCTGAAATTTCTCCCATGTTGAGCTGAAATATTTATGAATATTGTGTATAAAATTCATATATTGGTTCACTATATTTTCTAAGACATGGTCCAAATAATTTAGGGTTTCTGTATGCTCCATAATTCAATATCAAACAAGTGACATAGGGAAAATCATCATAAATTTATTTTCAAGAGTCATATTTGAATTCCATAAAAATTGAATGAAGTTGCATGGAAATTAGTTTCACTTGTATCAATTTTATGGCCGACGGTTGAAACAATGACACGTGACATCTCGTACAAGTTCACTCTACTCAACTAGTCCATAATAGGGTCATCATGGAAGATTTGGCATAACTTTATATTGAAAAATAAAATCTTGGTTTGAACTATGGAGTTGGAAAGAAGAATCAGAGTGATACCACAAGGCCAAATTTCAGACCTTTGGAGGCCAAAATTTCAAATATACAACAGTTTCAATATCAAGCTTCAAAAAGTAAGAAGGAAAATGTGTGTATATATTTTAAATTTGCATAAATTTTGTTAGAAAAATTAGTTTGAAGTAATTTAAAGGGAACAGTAAATCATAAATATCATAATTTGGTTCCAATATTCCTCGAAACAAAAATATGTGCACTCCCAATAAACAACTAGAACTATCTACTATGACACATGAAGAAGAAGAAGAAATGCAACATGATTTATCAAAATTTCGCGAACAAGTGCAACAAATTTCGCTCTTGCAAAAAGCAACCAAAAATAAAATTAAAGTTAAGATAGATGTTTTGAAGAATGGTTTAAATAATATATGGAAGGTTTGAAGGATGTATTAGAATTATACATGGAAACTAGGATGGATGGTTTAAAAGTAGACATGGAAGGTTTGACAAAGTTTCTACAAGAAATGCTTCCTAATGGAAAGAAAGATATTACATTAAACTCATGATGAGAACAAAAGGATTGTTAATCATGATTTTATAGAATCTAACTTTGCATTCAAGACCAAACTCGTTCCAAAGATCGATATGAGGAAGTTTCATGGCAAGGATTTAGTAACATGGATACTACAGATAAAGAAATATTTTGATCTACATGATGTGCAACACACATAAAAGGTACTCATTGCATCTTTAGATTTAGAAACCAATAAATTTGTATGGTGTCGATGGATTTGTTCTTGTAAACCACTTTTCACTTGGTCAATTTTTACAGAGGAAATGATAACACATTATGATGATACAAAGTGAAAAAAATTCTTTATCCAATTGATAAATCTCAAACAAAAGGGTTCAATGGAGGAACACATTAAGTATTTCCAAAAATTGAATATCAGGGTAATTGATATTCTAGAGGATCATATGATTGATCTATTCATAGGGAATTTAAAGGATAACATTCAACATGAGGTTCATCTTTGAGAACCTGATTCATCGGAGAAGGCATTCAGAGTGGTATGAAAATTTGAAAGAAAAATTAGAAACAAGGAAGTCTACCACTCACAACTATAAATATGGAAGTGTTTATCATCCTAGCCTTCCACAACCTACAAGGTTGACAACCACAACAATTGGAGGAAAAAATAGAAAAAGGGTTTTATTGAAATTTTGATAGAAAATACACCAAGGGTCATAAGTGTATTGAGAATAGATTATTTTACATAGATATTTAAGAGGAGGAAGAAAAGGAACAAGAAACATCAAAAAAAGAGGATATACACTAGGAACCAACCCCAGAGAAAGAAGAAATGAATCCGTACATATATTTTAATGCATTGGTGGGAATCAACAGTCCTAAATATCTCAAGATAGAAGGATATATCAAGAAGAAAAAGGTAATAACGTTGATTGATTCAGGTATTACCCATAATTTTTTTCCTTTTAAGATAACCAAGGAATTGAATTGTTTTCTATATCTAACACCAGAGTGCCTAGTGATTGTTGTAAATGGAGGAACTATAAATTGCTTTGGAAAGTGTCATAATATCAAGCTAACCATGCGGAAGATGTATTGAATATTCCAATGGGTGATTCTAATGTTGTACTAGGACTCCATTAATGGTTACAATATTTGGGGATGAAAAATTTTAATTTTCACGAAATTTTCTTGAATTTTTATTTGAAGTAAAGGAAATTGAATTAATGGGTATTGTAGGGGAACCAGAGAAGATAATCAACTCTAATGGCATGAAATTTTTTTAATAAAGAACAACATGGCATAATTGCAAAATTATGCTCAATAGAGGTTTATGTTGGACAATCATTCCATAGTATTTGAGAGTCCCAAAGGCCTCCCAACTATTCATGATTATGAGCATGATTTTCACTTTATTCAAGGAAGTGTTCCTCCAAACATTAGGCCTTACAAATATACGTATGCCCAAAAGAGTGAAATTGAACGTATGGTTGCAGAAATGCTAGAGGCCAATATAATTCAACCTATTCAAAGTTATTTCTTTGCTTCAGTAGTATTGGTGCACAAGAAGGATGGATAGTGACCTATTTTCTCATATTATAGGGAGCTCAACAAGCTCACATTAAAGATAAATTTCCCATTCCCATCATTGATGAATTGTTGGATGAATTACATCAACCAATTTATTTCACCAAGATGGATCTTCATTCACGATATCATCAAATTAAAATGATTACTAAATACATTATGAAAACAACATTAAGAACTTATGGAGGTAATTATGAAATTTTCTTCATGCCTTTTGGAATTACTAATGCACCTTCCACATATCAAGGTTTGATGAATTCCATTTTCAAAAACTTCCTTAGAAAATTTGTGTTATTATTTTTTAATGATATACTAATCTATAACAAGTCTTGGAAGGATCATGTTCAACATGTTGACAAGGTGCTCAAACTATTGGAGGAGAAACAATTATATAAAAAACCTCCAAATGTTTCTTTAGAGTACAAGAGCTGAAATATTTTGATCATATTGTATCTCATGAGGGTTGTGGGGATTTTCCATTCCTTAATGGATTTACTTTTCTTAGAGTCTATTGAGGATTTCTCGGGTTGACAGGGTATTATTTCAAGTTTGTTAAGAATAATAGGAGAATAAAAACGCCTCTAACAACATTATTGAAGAAAGATGTAGTTTTTTGGACTCCAGAAGCAACTAAGTCCTTTGAACATCTTAAACAAGAAATGTGCCAAGCACCAGTCTTAGCTACACTATACTTCAAAAAAACCTTTATTATGGAATCTAATGCCATAGGACATGGAATTGGTGTTGTTTTAATGCAGGAAGGGAGAACCATTTCTTTTGAAATTCATCCAATCAAGGGAAAATATTTACACAAACCTATTTATGAGAAGGAAATGTTGGCAATACTAAAAACACTAAGGCGATAGCGACCTTACCTAATGGGAAGACACTTCAAGGTAAAAAAAAATAACGATAGTCTTAAATACTTTTTATAAAAAATATTATCTTTAGAAGAGAAACAAAAATGGGTCACAAAGATGTTGGATTATGACTTTGAAATCATTTAAAAAAAAGGGAAGAAAAATGTTGTTGCAGATGCACTCTTAAGAATGGATGAAGATGTGAAAGCATTTCTTTGTGCTATTTCTATTATTCAACCTGATTGGATAACTGAAGAAAGGAATGAATGGAAGAATGAAAAAGAGGTGTGTATACTCATTCAAAAGTTGCAACAAGATCCTAGTTCATCTGATACATTTATTTTAAAAAATGATTCATTATGGTACAAATATCGCTTATATATTGGTAAGAATTCCCAACTCAAACAAAAGATTCTTTTGTAATTGCACACCTCCCCCTTAGGAGGGTACTTGCAATTTTTAAAAACTTACCATAAGGTCAAGAAGGAATTTTTTGGGATGACCTTAAATCTGATTTTCAAAAGTTTGTGGCATAATGTTTGTTTTTCCAACAAAATAAAGTTGAGACAATTAAGATACCAGGTCTATTATAACCTTTAGCCATTCCAGTCAGTGTTGGGAGGAGGTCTCAATTGATTTTATCATAGGTTTACCCAATTTTGAAGGAAAGAGTGTCATCATGGTGGTAGTTGATAGAATTACCAAATATGCACACTTTTGTGCATTATCTCATCCTTTTAAAGGCAGTACAATGTCTACTGCATTTATGGAAACAATTCAAAAGCCGCATGGAAACCAAAATATTATTGTAAGTGAAAGGGATCCCATTTTCATTGGAAACTTTTGAATGGAATTATTTTCTTTTCTTGGTACTAAATTAGCTCATAGCTCCTCTTATCATCCTCAATCTGATGGGAACACTAAGACAGTGAACAATTTTTTGGAATGATATATTCATTGCTTTGTATCTAATAGAAAACACAATGGATAAAGTGGTTACCTCTGGCGAAATGGTGGTATAACACTTCCTTCCATACTGCAACAAAAATGAACCCATTCATGGAACTTTATTGATATAAGCCACCATCCATCACATAATATTTTAGAGAAAATTATAAGGTTCAAGCAATGGAAAATCACATCGAGCATCAACAACAAGTTCACCAACTCTCAAAGGATCACCTCACTTTGGTGCAAAATCGAATGAAACAACAGGTATATGAACATCAAAGTAAAATAATTTTTGGTGTAGGCGGCTGAGTTTTTAAGGCTACAACCATAGAAACAAATGTCCCTCAAGCAAGCTAAGAAGGATAATAATTATCACCCAAGTATTATCGTCCTTTTGGCAGGTCTGGATGAGGTGGATGGTGGTTTCTGGTCTTAAGGAGGGGCCCACTGGTGCTATTGCAAGTGCTGCTACAGGTTTCCTGTAGTGCTACAAGAAACAGTCCGAGGTCAATCCGAGGCCAAAAATGGGTGAGAAACGTGGAGGGAAGGTGGAGTGAAGGTGTGTTTGGATGAATGGAAGATTTCCAACCCCTTGGACAAGATCAGAACATCTTGAGAAGCCTGTCTTGCACCTATAGGGTTTGCTCATGGTATGAAGATGAAAAATATGAAAACAGGGTTGATGGTGATTTTGAGGAAAATAAGGCTAATGAAGGGTAAGAAATGAAGCTGAAGGTGTTGGTGAAGTCCTCCTTTGCTGTGCTACTTGAACCTACAAGAAAACTACCTATTCATGCAATAAATATTGGCAAATTCATGATGAAGGAAATGGAAAATATGAAGTGAATTTGGAAAGCAAATCTACTTTAGCCTAAAAACAAAAATATCACTCAAAATTCTAAACATGTTCATGGAACTACAACAACCTACTATTCATTCCAAGAAATCATAAACTAAAAAGTAATTTTGGCCTGTGGAGAAGGTCTACCCTCCTCAAGCTCCAATGAAAGAGATGACAAAGGGAGGCTTGACACATAACTTTCTAGGTTTATAAACTATTCTACCAACATGTAAGCAAGCTTAATCTACAACAAAGACAAATGGAAACAACAATGAATTGAAAAGTAAGCAAACTAGCTAAAAATTCATAAGAAAAACTAGCTACAATGACATAAAAGAAAAAAATTAATACACAAGAGAGACTAAGGCCAATGGATTGGGTCCTAACCCACAAGCCTAGCCCTCTGAAACTAGATCAGTGAAGTACAATCTGAATACTCATTTTATTGCAGAAGATAATCTCATTACATCAACATGAAAGTCTCAAAAACCTATTAAAAGAGCTAAGAGTTTATTAGCTTCCTTCAAAGTTCGAATGCTAATGAGCTCTTGCTCAACCCTATTTAACCTAGAGGGTAGCTAACAAAAGCTCCCTAAAAAGTAGGTGATGTGTCCACTTTGACGACAAGTGAAGTGTAGCTTTGGTGCACTTGATCTTGAGTTTTCTTGCTTGACTTTGATTTCGAGTTGTTGGAGGGAATATCGAGGATCACTTGGCTGCCTTTGGGATTTAAGGAGGTGGAAAATCCCCGTATAATATTTCCTTGCTCTCTACTCTGAGCTTTAATGGAAAAATCTTCATAAAAAATGAAATGTCTTCGTAATTTTCTTGCATTTAACTAATGTTAGGAATTCAAAGTATGACAAGCCTTAATCACCATATACACTAGCAACATAAGACCATAATATAATTAAAATGTGAGAAAAATAGAATTAATAAGGAAAAAAGGTGAAAATTAACCCCTCCAAATGTACCTAATGATGGAGCTCATCACCAAGTTGGCACCTCAATATTGTGGGCCTTTTGAGATCCTTGAGAGGATTGGACCAGTGGCCTACAAACTTGGTTTACCTCCACCAGTTAAAGTTTGTGATGTTTTCATGTTTGTCCACTTAAAATATAAAAACAAGATGATGACCATGTGATTGATTGGTCTATATTACAGATCGAATTGAAACGAGAGCTCTAGCTAGAGCCTAAATTCATCCTACAATGGAAGAATCTCATGCTCCAAAACCGAGAAATAGAACAAGTTAAAATGTGATGGAAGAACTTTCATCCTGATGAATCTACATGGGATATGGATGGTCATATGCAGACATTATATCCTTCCTTATTTGTTGGTTGAAGAAAATGTGCTTATGTGTGTGTATATATATATGTGTGTGATTGTAAATACTACATCGAGTTGTGTTTATAAATGTCCAATAAGTAGTATGTTTTTTATGTTTTCAACAGTTTTTTTTTTCATGTGTCATAAGAACAGAGAGGATGATGTTTCCCCAAGGGAGGGGTTTGTAACAACCCCAAGTTAATTTTCCATGTAAATAAAAAGACATTATAAAAGAAAAAATAAAACCAAGGTCATGGGACATGTATTCCAAGATGAATGAAGGGAAAAAAATTACATTGGGATCCACTTGTGGTTAATTATTTATTGGCTATGGAAATTGGCATTGGCATTAACAAGAGAAAATAAAAGGAAAAATATTTATTACAAGCTAGCAAGGAACAAGTAGAAAGGATACAAAATAAATAAAGGAAAATGAAATAAATTCCATGCAAGGGAAAATGAAAAATATGCATGCAAGGGAAAATGAAGAAAAAGAAAAGGAAAAGAAAAGAAATGAGAGAGAGGGAATTCATTGATTCTTTCACTTCACTTTTTGGGAAAAATCAAGAGAGAACACTACAACATAGAAGAGAGGATAAGAACACTTGGATACATGCATGAGATAAGCATGGAAAGCAAGGAGTGCAAGAGGAATTTGAGGGTAGCCAAGAAGAATATTTGGACAACAACAAGTGAGGGCGAAAAACAGATGTGGAATTGTAAGTAATAGAGTGCGTGTTGATTATCTTCTTAGGATTATGATACATGGTTTATGCATTGGTTTATTGGTATTTTTGCTATCATTGGCGTGTGATTTTCCTAGATTAGTAGTCATGTTCAACCTTGCCATTTTACATTTCCTGGATATCCATAATTTAGTGGGTTCCCTATTTGGTTGAGATTTGGATTTTTGATAGATTTTGTATCCTGTTGAGGTGGTCTGAGGAAAATCCCAAAGGTTGAGGGTGGAGATGGTTTTATCTAGGAGGCTCTTGATAGGTGGGTGGAGATAATAAAATTCCTCTGGGTATGATGAAGAAATTATCATGAGTCATCAAATCTTGCATTGGTTTGGTGATTTCTAAACCAGTTTAAGTAAAATCACTGTGGCTTGAGGGTGGAGGTGTTTTTCCTCCATATTCCTTGTTTGTTTATGTTTTGGTTTATCCCATGTGATCCCACATTAATTCTTGGAATATGGCATAGGGATGATTGGATGAAAGAAAGATTTGGTTCAACCCAACCTATGGTTGGGTGGCACATGGAAGTCCTTGACTTAGATGGCACTATGCATATGTTATTATGTTATTATTTAATGAGATCAATGAGCACAAGTTTTGGTTTATTGTGTGATTATATGATTGGCTTGTCATGGCTTCATTATGGTTAAATGTTGGTTACATGCATGATATATCTCTTATGATATGATGTGCTCTTGTTATTGGATAGTTTATATGTATGTATGGGATAACCAATGTTTATCCAACTAGTATGAGAGGGCAGTGTTTATTCTTGATGATACTTTGATGAAACTAATGAAACATTAAACAAAATAAGAATTCAAACCTACAAGCACCCTGTTCGCAAAGTGTTTGAAAATGTGTTTCACATGTGTTGGACAACTTTGAGCAAGAACAAAGCTTGGAAACAGAGTATGAGGACTCAGAAAGCTTGCGAGGAAATTTATGGAAAGTTTTGGGAATTTAGCCTGTAGGTTGTCCCTAAAAATCTAGAGCAAATTCCATGGACACATTGTCTTAACATGAAATTTTTGGCCACAACTGCACCAAGGTTGGGTTGTGTGTGCAGCTAGAGCCCTCTGGCCACATTGAATGACCTTTATGTGTGCGACTAAAATGTGAGAGATTTTGAGGTCTAAAATGGACCTATTAAGGAATATTATAAAATAATAGTGGAAATAATAAAACAAGATTAGATTACATCATCAAATTTTAAAGGGAAAAAACAAAAAACTACCTTTTCAACTCATATTTTCAACTTATCTCCCTACAATTTTATTCAAATTTTGAATGGGATTGCCCATTCGATGTGGAATTTAATTCCATGTCCATGGAGTACCCATGTTGCATACTTTCGATGGACCTTGCTACATGAAAAATAAGAAATACATGGAAAAACGTGATTGCAATCACATTTTTCAAGTATTTCTCATTTTTCATGTAACATGGTCCAATGAAAGAATGTAACATGGGTACTCCTTGGAAGAATAATTAAATTATGCATCTAGCAAGTGCTCCCACTCAAAATTTGATTAAAACCGTATAAAGATAAATTGAAAATACGACCTGAAAAAGTAGTATTTTTTTAATCTTTTTACTTTTTTACTCCAAAAATGGTGACCACTCCCCATGGTTGACACCATCATCTTGAATCCTATTGGTTTTTATAAAGTTGATTTTGGTTGCAAATTTTTGTTTTGAGGCCCATTTTTTACCTCAACATTTCTCTAATGGTTGTGATCTAGGTCAAAATGTGGTTCTAGATCAGGGAAAAGGTCACCGGTGGTAATGGTTTGATATTTGGGTGATCATGTGTCTTTGAGTGTTGCAGTAAGTTTGGACATGTGGACCCCATTTCCATAAAAAAATCTTGGAAGTTGGATCATGCATAGTAACTCTCAACCCATGTTTATCCTGGTAATCTTGTAAAAGTGGGTAAATGTGGGGTGGGGCATTATATTGGGATTCATCCTTCTTTGGGGTATTGTATGTATATTCCCATGCAAACGCAGGGGATTGTTTTGATTCATGCAAGTATTAGGATCAATTCCTTTCATATATATATATATATATATATATATATATATATATATATATCCCCATTCAAGATAAGATGAATGTTTTTGCAACATCTTTATCAATTGATCTTTTTCAAATTCTTCCAAGCTAATATTAATATTTAAAGTTTTTCTTGAAATAATTTCTAAAGGAGTAATACCAAATATATCCATAGAATTTAACAATATTGTGGAATGATGTTATAAAAAATCCTCTATTTTACAATTTTATTGAAAATTCTCTTCTAACATATTCACATGATAATGCTTTTCTTCAAAACAATGAGAAAAATCATTTATATTTATAAGATGTGTTATTTGACTTTCTTCATCATTTTGTTTAAAGGATATTGCTCGAGATACTATTAGAACACTTTGTATATCTTCATGTTCATCTTCATCATTCTCAATACATTCCTCATATTAAAATTTAGTAATTGCTTTAGTTGGAGGATACAATGTAATCTTCATTTTTGAATTTCCAGGAGAGATTGTCATATCATCATATCTACAACTAATAAATGCATCAGTCGTGGCTAACCGAGGCCTACCTAATATTAATGGATGACCACCCAGATTGTTTTTTGGTGTAAGTACCATAAAATCAACTAGATATTCCTAAGAATCTAAGGATACAAAAATATATTCTAGTACACCCTCTAGTTTTATGGAAGATCTATCTGCCCACTCTAACACAATTGGTGTATACTAAAAAATATTTAATTATAGTTCATCCATAATATTTTTACTCATTACATTTATTACATCTCTTAAATCAATTAATGTATTTGCGATTTCAATGTTATTGGTATGAATTTTCACAATATTACTTCTTGGAAGTATATATTTTTCTATGTAAGTCTTTCCCATCATGATATCGTCTTGCTTTTCAATAAGTTGAAATTTTTGAGGCTCTTTACTTTTTCTTCGTAGTTTTTTAATACACAATTTCTCTATTGTTTTTGCATATATTTATGGATGTCTCTTATTTCTTGAAACAAATGAATGTTGATACAATTTTTTCGTAACTCATCTAGCATATCATAATTTGATAAAATTAATTTCTTTTCTACATCTTTATCTATTTTTAATCTCTTTTGAAAAGGAGGATTTTGAGAGGATATAAAAGGTTGTTATGCTAGAAGAGTAGGGAGAGTTTGTCGTATTTTTTTGTAATCTATTTTATCAGGAATTTATTACTCTTTTTATTCTTCAATGAAAACAGGGGAATCGTTTTGCAATACTCTTCCTAATTTAAGATGAATATCACTTAGATCAAGAGGATCAATCATGTATGTTTGAAAATTTTGTAACTCAACATTGTACATGGGTTTACTTACTTTATTGTTTGAATTTGGAAATGGTTGTGTAGGTAATTAAGTGAGTATTTGAGGTGTTTGTGTAGAGGGTAATCAAAGACGTTGACTAGAATTCAACTGTGGTTGTGTTTGTGGTGGAGGAAGTTGGTATAGTTGTTAGGTTTGATAATGAGGATATTGGAAATATTGAGGATATGATGGATAATACTGTGGATTTTTTCCTCCATTTTATCCTTTCCAACCTTGTTTCCAAGATTAATTTTGAGGTTAAGGTGGCCTAAGGTTGCCAAGGTAATGGTGTATACCAATTACTTTAGGGGTGTTGTGGATAAGCTTGAAATTTTAGGGTAGGGTCTTGCATCGTACCTATTTTTCAGGGTTGCCAAGGTCTTCTTGGTGCTACAAATAAGAGTTTTTCCCAATATTTTTTTTCTCCATTATCCTCTCAATAGAATGCTTTCAATCCTAGAAATTATTATGGACAATCCTTTACTAGCATGGTTTTCTGCAAAAATAAAAAAAATATTTCAATTTTGATCTAATAGGAATTCTCTCAAATGGTGTTTCTTTATACCCCTAGGACAAAATATAGATAATGTAGCATTTTCAGGTTTTTGCTTATTTTTCATTCATAACATATATATTTGTTCGTTTTTATTTCGAAGTATATATGCATTAAATTTTTCTAGAAAATTATTGATTTCAACTCTAGTTACCATACCAGATGCCCATTTACTTTTGCCATGGTTGGGTCTTGAGGACCTCTACCATACTTTGCCCTTCATTGTGATATATGCTTACACAATTCACAAAATTCCTGAAATGAAAGTTGGGATACATCCCCTTTACCCATTAGATTTAGGAGATCAATCCATTCATCCCTAATTGCTCAAAATAAAACGGTTTTTAAAGTATATAATCCTAGTTTATGTTGTTTTACCTTTTAACATTATAAACAAATTTTTCTACAAATTTTTCAAGATTTTCATCCTTTCTTTGGCTTATTTTGAAATTTTCTTCTTTAACATCATGTTGTATATAACAATATTTATATTTTTCTAAAAATTGTTGTTTCATTACATCCTGTGATCTTAGAAAATTTGTTCCTAATCCCATAAACCATTTCAAAACCCCATCTTTTAATGTATCAGGAAACAAATTTAATTGTTAAGCATTTTGTAAACAATCATAACATATACAAAGTACTTCAAACTCAAAAAGAAAAGTTTATGATTCCTCTGTTCTCATACCATGAA
The DNA here is from genome assembly GCA_034641835.2 of Pinus albicaulis. NCBI lineage: Eukaryota > Viridiplantae > Streptophyta > Pinopsida > Pinales > Pinaceae > Pinus > Pinus albicaulis. Next base: position 276,987,083 of record CM076579.1, on the reverse strand, counting down.
ATTTTGAGAGTACAAATGGATAAATATTTTTCATATTGATAAGATATGGGTCGTTGGATAAGATCTAAGGTGATCGGGTAGAAGTTAGGAGTGGTGCGTTTTTTAAAGGTGGGACCGAGAACTAAAACTGCAGAGGCTTCAGTAATATGTTAAGTGGAAATATTTTAAACGGGGGAGGGATCAAAATAATATAAACTATATGCTCAATAGCATAAGGCGTCAGGATATACATATGTGAATAGGGGTTTAATATAGAAGGGGTCAGGAAAACATGTGAATGGGTTAGGAAATATATCAAATGGGAGCTTTATAATGTATGTGGGACCTAGTATTTTAATAAAATGGGGGGATTAATGTAAATATGAAAACTATAAGTTAAAAATGACAAAGGGGGTTGAAAAATATGAAAGCGGGATGTTTAGAAATACACTAGGCAGGGGGTTTAAAATGATATCGAGGAGGGTAAATTAAATGGGGCCTGATGTGTAATGCGTGCTCAAAACTATGCAAAAGTGGGTTTTTGTAGGTTCTATTTGAATAATGTGGAATTAGTAAAGGGGAAGGGGTTTTAGTGATGGGTATGGTTTTTTAACTAGGGAAAGGGGTTTTAGGAAGGGAAAAGGGGTTTAGGAAAGGGGAAAGGGTTAGAATAAGGGGAAAGGGGTATTTTACAAGAAAGGGATTTTACAAGGGGAAATGACTTCCAATGGTGGAAATATGATTTTAGCAAGGGGAAGGAGATTTAGGAGGATATTAGTGATATGAGATGAACCAAATGATGCTTTCCATTACTTGTGAAATTAATCTACCTACCCTTTATTTATCCTAGAATTTTTAGTTCTTTTATTGGCCGCATTTGAGCTTGTTGATCTTTTTGTTTTTCTTTTCATAAACAAACTAACCTAATTATAACCTTATAACTTCCAATGGCTCATATTAAATTGATGAGCTCATTTTTATTCTCCACCTAACTACTGATCTGCCAAGATTAAATGGTTTGGCCAGATCTTTATTCACTAAGTATCATGACATGAAATTTAAAAGCATGAATGAATCAAGATTAAAATGTTTGATCATCATGAATTGTGGCATTTTGAACAAGCTGCACACAATATTATTTGCAAAAGTAAAGTAAATAAAAGTAGTGGCTTTTGAATGTGCAACACTTTCAAGAACTATTTTCATTTCTTTTTGTGGGGTTCATACTTTATATCCTTTTTTAATCTTCTTTCTTTTGGTCCTTTGTTTTTTCTTTTAGGACATACCCTCATTTCATTTTTTAATATGGGAAAACATTTGCAGAAAGAAAATGTATGTACAATATTACAAGATTAAAAATAGCGAATTTAAAACTATGATCCCTATTATTAAGGACCCTAACAGTGGCTCCACTTGGGGATGACATCTCCTTGTGAGATGTCAAGAACACCATCCACTAGTGGTCTGATCCATTGGGCCTATCCCAAGCCTGCATACTCTTTGTTATATAATATCTATGACTGAAAATGCCATACTGAAATCACAATATTTTCTACAAATTGAAATCTGACACATGTTGAATTGAAATAAACTTGCTGTTGAAAATAAAATCCAATCAAAATGAAATTCTACATACTTACTCTAATCAGCTGTAAAAATTCTGATTAGGTAAAATGAAAGAGCCAATGCAACCATTCAAGCATTATATACATTGATTTATTTTGCTACATTTTCTTGTTTGTGATCAAAACTGAAGTTATACAACCCAATATAAACTTGTCAACAAATGTAAAGTTGATAAGGAAATAATTAATTTCCTTTGTTGATTCTAGAAATTGTTCAAAAGGATATTCCAAGGGATATGCATTAATGTTCAACTGATCCAAGAAATTGTACATATGTTCTGAATGGCCTCCATGCCATGAAACAAAACTGTTATTTCCCTGCAAAATAAACCTATGATTGTCCTATAGATTTTCAGATAAACTTTGTGATGATATTTCTATTGATGGAAATGTTTGTTTGAAGAAAATTTTATCATCTTGATTCTGAAGTTCATAGTTAATTAATGGAGAATGATTTTGATTGCATTCATCATCCAACAAATTAGCTATTGGATCATGAAAAATTTGGAAGGATTGCTGCAACCTATTAAATATGGGTTTCAATGGGGCTTCATGGATTTCTACAGGTTGCTCATCCTTTTCTTTAGAGATATTATAAAAATATTCCTTTAAAAACTGAAATGCTTCAAAGCATAGTGGTATAGAACTTTCTTGTGTCATTTGATTAGGTATTTCAATGGAATTTGATAATTTTAATTTTGAAACTGAAGAATCTTGATCAAAAGTTTCATTGTCTTCTTTGTTGTCACTAACAATACCTAAAAATTGTTGATTTTTTGTTGCTTTAAAGTTGTCTCTGATGAACTGACATGAAGCAAAACAAAGAGGCAAATATCCTTCACTTATTTCAAAATTTCTTCACTTTCTTCTTTACTCTCATAGCTGATATGTATTGGTTGATCAGTGTATTCTAGCTGTTGAAACTGAATTTCTTCATCCCACCAACTAGCTTCTGATTGCTCTGTAAAGTTCGCTTGAATTTGAAGAAAATAATTATCATCATACTGATCATACTTGGGAAAATCATTAAAATAAGGAATGCCATCAAACATACACATTAGATCAACAGATTTCTCCTCCACATATTGATCTATAAATCCATTTTCTGATCTATCATAGTTGGAATTAACAGGAAAGTGTTTATGGCCAACAACCTCTTCTTTTTCTGCAATAAATGGGTCATGGTGATCTTGAATGAAAAATTCATCTTTCATGGTGATTTTTGGTATCCTTTCCTCTATTTTACTTACCAAAATGTTGATTTTTACCTCTAAATATGTCAGGTTCTTTGCAATGTTGTTCTTCTTTTCTTCTGCTTTCAAATTTTCCTTTCTAATCAATGGATTAACTTCTACATCTACTGTAATGTTCTGCATCTGTTCAAGTGTTGCAAGGTTTATTTCTCTTAGTTGAAACTCTATTTTTGGATCAAATTCTTTTGGATATTGCAAGAGAGCTGAGTCAGGAGGAGGTCTTATATTGGCTAGCATTGAATAATAAACTTGATTAAATCTCGCAGAAAATTGTTGTGTTGTCTCGTTTGGATGTCTCTTCAACTGATTGTATTCTTCTATGATCATGAAAAGGTTGCCTTTGATTATCCATCTATCAAGGAAAATTTTGAAAAACTGTTGGAAATTTGAGATTCTTTCAACATGCAAGTTCTTGAACCAACTCTTTACTTTACTTTGCAAAGAAATAGAAAAAACCCTGATACTAACATCATCCTCATCAATCTCAAATAGGTCTAGATAATTCTCAAAACCTTGAATAGGTTTTTCAACAGTGATGTTACCACTTTCTCCATAAAACATGGGGAGATATTTGTAATAGTTATCAGGGAAATCATGGAGTAGAGGAGGTAAGATGAGTAGCTTATATCTATCAGGAACTTTACAACGTACATGAATATGTACAAGAATTATAAGATCATTCTCGATTACTTGAGGCTTATCAATCAAAAGATGATCATCATAAGTTTCAGAAGAAAACTTCTCAAAGGGATTAGGAGAATTAATATCTACAATCTCCAAAGGAAAGTGATTAAATACTAGTCTAAGATCTTTTTTAAAATACAATATACATTGAAAAACCTTTTTGATGAGAAAGAATATGATGTGTTGGATTATAATCCAAGGTAGAAACCTGATCTTCCCATGTTGTTCTTTCAGGTTCATTCCTCCAGTGGAGTCTTGGATTTGATTTTGAAATTGATTTGGAATCGCCAAGTGGATGATTTTAACCCTTCTGTGTTTGATCACTGTCCACCATCATAGATTAGATCAAAACTTTGACGTATGTTTCTGAAGAATATGTTCTTCCCCAATATGGTCACCAATATGTTATCACTCCGTAATTTATCAAGGCTAAATAAATAAATCACTGAGGTAACCACAAACCTAATTTTGAGATTAGGATCTAGCCTTCCTAATGCTCAGAGAGGGCTCTTTGTTAATTTAACTTTGTTGTTTTAATTGATTTTAGGCTATTTATGTAAGATTTATTTGTTTTGATTTTGATTTGTTGGTGGAATTACTGACAAGATGGATAGGTGCCTGTCTATTTCCCATTGGGATATGGAGTCAATATATCGAGAAAACATAACATAATCAAGTACTAAAAGTAGTGTGACAGGGAAACACAGCTGAGAAAAATTAGATCTTAAAGGCAGAGTGTTGAAGTGATTTTCAATCGGGATCAAGGAGCAGTTAAGGATTCCTTAAACCGGATAATGAAGGAAGGTGAAGGATTTCAATCGGGATCAAAGGGAAATTAAGAATCCTATGAACCAGATATCAGAAGAAAACATGAAAATTAATAATAGTTCAAAATAGAGTGTACTTAAACAAGTTCTGCAATAAATTCCTATTATAACATTCGTATTTGGAAAACATGCAATTTTATGGAATACTTAAGGAAAAAACATGAAAAATTGAAATATACTTCACTGAAGTAGCTCAACACATGAATCCTATAAATAAATGCCTTTATTATTATTCTGTCTGTCAACTTGGAAAAGTTACAATACACCTTCTGGTAGTAGATCAATTTAGCTATAGAAATGTTCAGGAATCCACACTCACTACTTTGAATTGATGAAGTATTTATACAAAATATCCTATCAATTGATTAAGATTTACTATAGGAAATAAAATATTTGGATGCAAAAAGCCTATTGACTCCTTTCTAACTAAATGAAAGTTGTCCTTGTTTTATTTGATTGATGTTATTTGTTTGTTTATTTGATGCTCGCTTGTCTTTAACGCTTTCTTCTTCCTCTGTCTTTTATCTGACTGCTCTGTTTGTTCTTTAACCTGTGAATTTTGTTTCACCTTGCTGCTATGTTACTTGTTTTTTAATTTTACCTGTCACAGTAAATCTTAATAACTCTTTCTTGTTTTTTTGTTTTTAGTAAAAGTGGATTTTACTAAAAATACAAGTTTAACTTTATGTAAAATATGTCATGAGAGTTACTTTGAATAAAATTCGCTGTTGTTGATGTAGATGTCTGTTAATCATTACTGTCTTTGTGTAAATTGTCCTTTCTCTACTGTATTGTTGCACATAATATTTTGTTGAATAAAGCCCTTGAATTTATATCCTAAGAGTCTGGATTAAATAAGTTTTGGGACTAGTATCAAAACTGTTTGTCCAATCTCCTCGTTTTGCTAAATACCTACAAAATAAAACAATTATTAATGAAAATACAGGTCTGCAGGAAGGTGAGCAATGACTTTATGGAATAGGGAGGTATGTGGAAAGAGTCCAGGCTGAAATGAGGCTTAATCTGGGTTGGCAATGGAATTTGGTATTTTTTACAAGTAAATTGAGATAAGGAAAACATGGCAAAACAGTGAAGTCATTAGGGGAATTTTGAGGTCTAAAATGGGCCTCCTAAGGAAAATGTACAATCAAAATTCACTTTATGAGAACCAATCACATTTTAGGGGATGACATCATCCCTAATGGTTGAGGTGGCATTGCTTGAGTTAAAGGTACTTACTTGTCACATTCTCAATGGTGGATAAAAAATCATGGTTAACCATGGTAGTGCTCTAAGTACTTTTAAAGTCATAAAGTAAAGTGCTCATAATAAATGTCATTTCATACTTTTTGAATAAAATATTATTATTGTCATTTCAGATTTTTTGAAAGAAACAATGCATATCCAAGGTAGTGCTCTAAGTACTTTTAAAGTCATAAAGTAAAGTATTCATAATAAATGTCATTTCATACTTTTTAAATAAAATATTATTATTGTCATTTCATAATTTTTGAAAGAAACAATGTATATCGCTACATGTTACATGTTATATATAGTATATTAATTACATGTTATTATATAATTTAAGTAATATAAATATTAATTAATGATATATTATATAATTAATAATTTATGAATTTGTATTTATATTTTATTTTAAATTATTTAAGTACAAAGGACAAATGCATTAGTTGTTCAGTGATAATGATTTTTTCTTGAAAAAATTATTCTTATTTAAAGTCACATCAATACATTTTTTTTATCAATTTTATTTTGGTACAACTTTTGAATTGGATTTAACCATGGTTACATGGATTTTGATGAAAAAAGTGAATTGAGAATTCATAAATAATATTTTATATGTTTAGATATTATTTTATTATTTCCTTAGGAGGCCCATTTTAGACCTCAAAATTCCCCTAATGTTTATTATTTTTTTGAACTGGAGCTTATCGCAATGGCACGGATGTTTAATGGTTTATCGCTTTGACGCAAGGGTTTAATTCAAGAAATGGTGGTTTTCATCACAGCGCGGGGTGGAATGACGGTTTACCTCACAGTGTAGGAGTAGATAGGTGGTTTCATCAAAAAGCGCGAAGTGGATTTCAAATAGTGATGTCTTATCACAAAGCAGGATGGAAATGCTTATCTCACGCAGAGAGGACCGACAGTTTATCGCATAGTACAGAAGTAGACAAGTGGTTTTAACACAACACAGGGTGGTTTTTTTCACGACGCAGGTGGAATGATGGTTTATCACACAGTGGAAGGGTAGTTTGGCAGTTTTTTATGTAGGGGTGCGTTAAGACGTGTGAGCACCGCGTGGTAGCGGGGCGGTGGATAAACCTAGCCATTTCACAGCCCCCCGGATGTTAAACATCTGACTATCCGGGGATGTGAAATAGCATGTGGGCCATTGGATAAGATCTAAGGTGATCAGGCAGAAGTTAGGAGTGGCGGGTTTTTTGAAGGTGGACTCAAGAACTAAAACTGCGGAGGCTTCAGTAATATGTTAAGTGGAAGTATTTAAAACAGGGGAGGGATAAAAATAATATAAACTATATGCTAAATAACATAAGGGGTCGGGATATACATATGCGAATAGGGATTTAATATAAAAGGGGTCACGAAAACATGTGAATGGGTTAGGAAACATATCAAATGGGAGCTTTATAATGTAAGTGGGACCTAGGATTTTAATAAAATGGGGGGATTAATGTAAATATGAAAACTATAAGTTAAAAACGATAAAGGGGAGTGAAAAATATGAAATCGGGATGTTTAGAAATACACTAGGAGGGGGGTTTAAAATGATATCAGGGAGGGTAAATTAAATGGGGCCTGATGTGTAATGAGGGCTCAAAACTATGCAAAAGTGGGTTTTTGCAGGTTTTATTTGAATAATGTGGAATCAGTAAAGGGGAAGGGGTTTTAGTGATGGGAATGGGTTTTTAACTAGGGAAAGGGATTTTAGGAAGGGAAAAGGGGTTTAGGGAAGGGGAAAGGGTTAGAATAAGGGGAAAAGGGAATTTTACAAGAAAGGGATTTTACAAGGGGAAATGACTTCCAATGGTGGAAATAGGATTTTAGCAAGGGGAAGGGGATTTAGGAGGATATTGGTGATATGAGATGAACCAAATGATGCTTTCCATTACTTGTGAAAGTAATCTACCTACCCTTTATTTATCCTATCATTTTTATTTCCTTTATTGGGTGCATTTGAGCTTGTTGGCCCTTTTGTTTTTCTTTTGATAAACAAACTAACCTACTTCTAACCTTATAACTTCCAATGGCTCAGATTAAATTGATGAGCTCATTTTTATTCTCTACCTAACTACTGATCTGCCAAGATTAAATGGTTTGGCTAGATCTTTATTCACTAACTATCATGACCTGAAATTTAAAAGCATGAATGAATCAAGATTAAACTGTTTGAAAATCATGAATTGTGGCATTTTGAAAAAGATGGACACAATATTATTTGCAAAGTAAAGTAACTAAAATTAGTGGCATTTGAATGTGCAACACTTTCAGGATCTATTTTCATTTCTTTTTGTGGGGTTCATACATTATATCCTTTTTTAATCTTCTTTCTTTTGGTCCTTTAAGTTTTCTTTCAGGACATACCCTCTTTTCATTTTTTAACATGGGAAAATTTTTGCAGAAAGCAAAGGTATGTACAATATTACAAGATTAAAAATATCCAATTCAAAATTATGATCCCTATTACTATAGGATGCTAACACTCTTGTTGAAAGGGAAATAAAGATAACTTCCTCTATTGAAGATGTTGGTTCATCTACTATTGCTTTTTTTTGAAGAAGTTGGTTCCTCTCTAGTTCTAATTTCATATCTTGGCACCTCAATATGCCTCCTTCTACCTGCAAAAGTGAGAATACATTATGTGGATGGTGATGTATTTATTATTTCACCACATGGTATAGTGAGGGTGGTAGGTGATTGTGGTATTGAATTTCCACATCTTGAATCTCTTTATCTATACATTCATTCTTACTTATGCAGTTAAAATGGATGTAACTAGAAATGAATGTAGTTCAACAACTAAGGTTAGGAGATACCTCACAATGTGATGCTCGAGTTCTTTCCTCTCATATTACTATTTCTCCTTTCCAAATTTTCATATTTTGAAAGAAAATATACATTACAAGCTAAATACTATGTACACTTCCCTGACAATGGCGCCAAAAATGTTGGTTAATTCAATTGTACTAAAATTTCAGAACATTTTATCTTATCGATCTAAGTATGTAAACTTGTGAAGTGTAAATAAAAGTATATGTGAGGGTTCAAATTCTAATTCTATGTTATGCTACCAGCTCACAAAAGAAAAGATAGCTCAACAACTTAAAAATATCATTTTCGAGGGGGAAACCATCTCCTTTACATTACATAAATGAAAAATTATTGGATGATATAAATGATAGACCTCGTTGGTATATATAGGAGTCTAAGGGGTCACAATATAATCAGATACTACATAAAAATAATAAACAAAGTTACCAATCAAACTAGAAAATTACTGATTACCCATTTTTTTAAGGTAGCAAAAAAAACACCCAATTTTGAAAAGTGGTGATGCAGAATCACCCCATTTTTTGGAGTATAGTTTTGGCACTTTAAATTTTCTGATGAATTTTTTTTCTTCTCTTTAAATGTCATGATTTTCATGTCAATTTTGAAAAGTGGTGGTGTAGAATAACTTTTTTTTTAGCATATTTTTGGAACTTTAAATTTTCTTTGATTTTTGTTTTTTTAAATGTCATGATTTTCATGTCAATTTTGAAAGGTGGTGATGCAGAATCACTTAATTTTTTTCTTTTGAGCAATTTTTTTGCACTTTAATTTTTTTAATTTATCAAGTATGAACATTAGTTTTAAAATGTTAGTGATTTTCATGCTAATTTTGAAAAATGTTGATGTAACATCAATCTTTTTTGTTTAGAATGGTGATTTTCATCTTGGTAATAAAACATAAAAATAAAATAAAAAACCATCACAATATATATATATATATAAACACAAATAAAGGTGTAAAAACAATAAAAAATAACTTGTAAAGAAAAAAAAGAAAAAAAAGAAAAAAATTAAAACAAAAAATTTCAAAAACTAAATTAAAAAAGAAAAAATTCAAAAAAATGCATAATTTAAAGAAAAGATAAAAATTAACCAAAAAAAACCATTCTTTTAAGTTAAAAAAAAAACCACATAATTAAAAAATAAATGATAAAAAAAATTTAAAATATAAAAAGAAAATAAAAATAAAAATTTAATATATATATATATATATAAAATTTTCATATAATAATAAAAAAATCATTTTTTTATTTAAATAAAAATTATTAAAAAATACATTTTTAAAATTAAAATTTAAAAAAAAAAAAAAAAAAAATTAAATTTAAAAAATAACAAATAAATTAAAAAATACAAATTTAATAAAAAAAAAAATATGCGGGGCTCGGTCACTGAGGGGGGGGGGGGGGAGTTGCGACCCCCAGGTTTTGGAGGTTAATTTTGGGAATCGACCTTCGCCGCCTAGGGGCCGTGGGGCTAGGCTACCGGGTGAAGGGGAGAGTTGCCATTTAATGATTTTGTTTTAAATTTAATTTTTATATTTTAAATTTAAGTTTTTTTAAAATTGAAATTTTTTATTTTATTATTTATTTATTGTGAGATCTAAGACTTTTGTGATCAATATATAGATAAATGTCTTTTAAATTAATCACATAATTAGTATTTGGTCGACGTTTCGAACCAACTAATGTGGTTCATCCTCAGGACAAGGTGAAGAAGGAGATCAATCTCATTGGATAAATAGAAGGTTGCATCATTGCCCAGTGATAACTGTTAAAACTAGCCGTTATTTAGTTAATTAGTTAGAGAATTTAAAGGTTTAATTTATTTAAAAATATTATTTAGAAGGGTCAACAAATATTATAATAATTTAGTAAATTTAATAAATTATAAAATTAATCTTAATAAAGGGAATAACATTAAAATAAGGGAAAGGGTTAGATGAATAATATATAATAATTTAGTGAATTGATTAAATTATAAAAATAAAAAAGAGAATAATATTAAAATAAGGGGGAGGGGGTAAATGAAAAATATAAAATAATATAAAAAGGGGAGGGGGAAGAATTATAAAAATGAGCGGAAAGGGGGGAAAAATAAATCACATCAATATATATATATATATATATATATATATATATATATATATATATATATATACATATATATATATATATAGCAGCTTACTGCTCCTTATTTTTATCCCTCGTCCCTTTTTTCCCTTGTTGTATCCTCTTTGGTTTATGTTTTTATCCATTTTTTTTCCTCGTTTCTATATATATATCAAATAATAATATAGAAACAAGGAAAAAAAAACGGAATAAAAACATAAACCAAAGAAAAGGATACAAACAAAAGAGGGAAAAAAAACAAAGGGACGAGGATAAAAATAGAGACAAAAGCAAACAACACCCGGGGGCCGAATCACCTGGAAAGGGTTGGAATCCAACTCTTACTTAATTTCCACCCATCATCTTTGTTGAGATTTTTAGGATGTCTCTCAATTTCAATAGCCCCCCTCAGCTTTCTATGATGGAAGTGATCCACCCTCGCAATAACTTTGGAATCTTCAATACAAACATTGTGGCATAATTTCACAGCATGCTCTGCAAGAGCAGAAGTGTGGGATCGACTGTGCCTACTGTTTGCAGCATGCTCATGGATTCTCTATTTAATGGATCGACCAATTTCCCCAATATAGGGAGTACTGCAGGAGCAAGGTACTAAATAAACGCCTTTCATATCCTTTGGGTCTATAGGGTCCTTAACCGATCCAAGAGAATTCTTGATAGTATAGAAAGATCTAAAAGAAGAGGCAACATTATTTCTCCTAAGGATATGGGAAACTCTATCATAGGTCCCTTGGATAAATGGGAGATTCACCTTGGAGATAGGATCCAACCTACAAGATTTGTTTGTTGAGCCTTTAGCAGCTTTTTGAAAGGCCTTCAGACCTTGAGATCTGTTATACCCATTAATCTCAAACACATCCAGAATATGGGATTTATCCGACTCCAAATGGCTATCATCAGATATTCTAAGAGATCGGGTAGCCAGAGTGCATAGAACACCAAATTTCTTAGCAGGAAAATGATGAGAATTAGCATGAAGTTACTATTCAGTGTGAGTATTCTTGCGGAAAACTTGGTGAGAAATAGAACCATCTTCCCTTCTAGAGAGAAGAATATCTAAGAAGGGAAGGAAACCATCCACCTCAACTTCCATCATGAATTTTATGTAATCATACTAGGAATTGAGGTGATCTAGAAACAAATCTAAATTCTCCCGACCATGGGGCCAAATGACACAGGTATCATCCATGAACCTATTCCACTTCTTTGGGCAAAGTTGAGTTGAGGCCAAAACCTTCATTTCAAAATATTCCATAAATAGGTTAGCAACAACAGGGGAAAGAGGGGAACCCATGGCCACTCCACAGGTTTTCTCATAGAACTCACCTTGTAAACTGAAAAAAGTCGAGGTGAGACATAGGCCAACCAACTTAGAAGTGTCCTCGTCCGTGACTTGCTTAATGACCTCAATAGCTTCCGAGATGGGGATTTTGGTAAATAATGAGACAACATCGAAACTAATTAATAAATTCCCAGGGTCAAGCCTGATGTCTTTCCATTCCTTGATAAAAGAAGGATATTCCTTCACAAAATAATTGGTAAGCCCTACCAAGGGTTTAAGCTTACGGGATAAGAATTTAGCCAGATGATAATAAGGACCACCTATTGTGTTAACAATAGGTCTTAAAGGGACCCTATGCTTATGAATCTTTAGAAGGCCATAAATCCTTGCGGGGAAGGGATTACTCTCAATAAGCTTCGTCGAGAGGGGATTAAGAGAGGGATCATAATTGATGGCAAGGGAAATCTCCTTAGAGATAGATTTAAGGGGATTCTTCTTAAGCTTAACATAGCTACCACTCATGGAAAGATGGTGAACCATTTTGTTGACATAGTCCGACTTATCCATAATAAAAATATCACCACCCTTATCAGCCCTAAGGATGACAATGTCAGGGTTGCTTCTAAGGGATTTAAGGGCAAGAAACTCAGGCCTGATCAAATTACTTCTTGGAGGCTTGGGCTTCCTAAGAATAACGGAGCAGTCTTGCCTAATAGTTTCCTTAATAATATCTGGGAGATCTTTGATTCCATACTCTATGTTGTAGATAATGTCATCAATGGGGATCTTCCTAGGGGCCATGGCAAAATTAAGCCCTTTATTAAGAAGACGAAAAACAAAAGAATCAAAGCTCAGAGAGGACAAGTTAATGACATTTTTTGAAGAAGAGAGATTATTATTGAAATCTTCAGACTTATTATTATTAATGTTAATATGGCTATTATTATTATTATCTATAATATTATTATTTTTAGTGCTAATTTGGTTATTATTATAATTCCCTATAGCATTATTATTATTAATACTAGTTTGGTTGTTAATGATAAGATAATTATTTTACTTTCTCCCCAATGTTACAAATTACATAGTTATTAGAAAGGAGGTTAGGTGAGAAGTTATTAATAATTAAATTCAAAAGGTTAATGGTATCATCTCCTAAGATTTTACTGAACTTCGAGCTGGTGACGTCGCTGCTGGGAAGAGCTACCTATCTGTCTACAACTGGATTCGAAAGCCCTCGGGAGAGAGACAATGTTACCATAGTAGAATTAGAACCGACCATCGAACCAAATCTGGGAGAGAGGGATGAAGCATAACCCATCAGCGGTTGATGCTGGAATCTGGTCACTTCTTGGTTGAAAATTAACAATGGCAGAGGCGACATACAATCACGTTGATGAAGAAGAGTCCACATTGCCAGAAAAGGTCATAGAGATAGTAGGAACCGTGGTAGAAGAGTTGCAAAACATCACATTCTGAAACGAGGGTTGATCCCCGCTAATATCGATTGAATCTGAAGCTGAGTACACAACGTCAATCCTGATCGAAGGAGATGCTGCTGCAGAATTCGAAATAAAATTATCATTACAGCACCTAGTTTCCCAACCCTAGTCAACAAGGGTTAGGAAACCGGGTGGCTGCTAACTCTGGAATTATGAGGACAAATATTTATTTATTATTATTATTTTTTAATTTTTAATTGATATATATATATATATATATATATATATATATATATATATAATAAATTTAAATTTAATTTAGTTTAATTATTATTATTATTATTAAATTATCATTGTTTTGTATTTTTGTTTTTGTTTTAAATGGTTTTTTTTTTTCAATTTTGTTAAGAATTTTTTTTTAATGTTTTTCTTTATTATCATTTTTATTTTAAGTTGTTTTTTCTAATTTTTATTTTATTTTATATTTTGGAAATTTTCTATTTTAATGTTTTTTTTTGTTATTTAATAAAAAAATGTTTTAATTTTATTTTTTTTAATTTTCAATGTTTTGAATTATTATTTTATTTTTAATTTTTTAACATTTTTTAAAATAATTTTTAATTTATTTTCTTATTTCTTCATAATTTTTTATCGTTTTTTATTTCAATTTAATTTTTTTAATGTTTTTTTAGTTTAATTTTTTTAAACGTCTTTTTTTAAATTATTTCTTTTAAATTTTTTTTTGTTAATTGTTTTTCTTTTTGTTTTTTTTTTTAATTCATCTCATCAAAATATATATATTAATTTACTTTTTATGATTTATAATTTTTTGTGTTTTTTTTGTAATTTTGATATTTTATAAGTTAATTTTGTTTTTTTTTTACATTTTTATGTTTGATTTTTTATTTTTTTCTCTTTTTTATATATATTTCTTATGTTGTATCTTTTTTTTCATATTTTTTTTATTTTTTTAATGTTAAAATATATATTTTTATTTACTTATTATTATTATTATTATTATTTTTTAATTAGTTTTTTTCAATATTTTCATAGCGTCAATATATTTGATTGCATATATATGTCAAAATAAAAAAAATATTGGAAAGTAATAAGAGAACATTTTTTTGTTGATGGTGTACTTCCTTAGTGGTCGATAGAATCGACAATTTTTTTTGCATAATCTTTAATATGTTTATTAGTTTCGATTTATTATATTCAAAATAAATATAATTTTAATATTAAATCACTATTATTATTATTAATATGGTAAAATAAAATTAAAATAAATTAATATAAATTAAATGGTATAGTTTTTTAAAATAATATTAACACCATGGCTGAGAATTGTTGAAATTTTAAGGATTTTCACAAAGGTGATATTTTAATTTCAATGTCATCTTTTGATTTTTAAGGCTTATCAGAGACATGATACCTTATCTTTAATACCGTGCCTAAAAATCGTTGGAATTTTAAGTCTTTTGATATTTTATCTTTAATGTCATGCTTATCATTGACATTCAAGGTTTTTCAGAGTCATGATATTTAATCTTTAATGTCATTATTAAAATCTGTTGACAATTTACCCTAAAATGAAAAAGACGTTATTCCAGCATCAAAACTTTTTGTTTTCATAGTAGGGGCATTGGATATTCTAAAAGGAAGTACTCTGTAAGCTTATGTTCCCCATGGATATGTGAATTTAGTATTATCTTGATCTTCTATTGTTACTTGAATTTGATTGTAACCACTGAAACCATCAAGAAAAGAACATTACTTTTTCCCTGCTAATGTGTCTAAGAATTAATCAACAAAAGGAAGTGGAAAATTATCTTTTAAAGTAGATTTATATAGTTAGCTATAATCTATGTAGACTCACCACTTAACATTCTTATTTGGAACAATAACCAATGGTGAAACCCACTGGCTATCATAAATTGGATAAAATATGTTCACATTTAACAACTTTTGCAATTCTTCTTTTACAATTTCCTTCAAATTAGGATTCACCCTTCTATGAGGTTGTCCAATATGTATAATATTCCATATATATATATATATATAGTGGGCCTTTTGAGATCCTCGAGAGGATTGGATTAGTGGCCTATATAATTGATTTCCCTCCATTGGTTAAAGTCCATTACGTGTTTCATGTTTATTTTCTTAAAATATATATACGGGATGTTGATCATGTGATTGATTGGTATTTATTGTAGGTGGAACTAGAAGGAGAGTTCCAGCCAAAGACTCAATGCAACCTATAGTGGAAGAAGATCATGCTCTGAAACTGAGCAATAAATAAAGTTAAAGTGTGATGGAAACACTTTGGGCCCAATGAAGCTACATGGAATATGGATGATCATATGCAAGCATTATATCATTCGTTATTTGTTGGTTGAATAAAATGTGCTTAGGTGTCTATGTGTGTGTGTCATTGTAAATATGACATTGATATGTGTTTATAAAGCTCCAATAAGCAGTATGTTTTTCATGTTTTCAATAGTTTTTTTTTTGTCATAAGTGTCGTAAGAACACTGAGGATGATGTTCCCCCAAGGGGGAGGGGTTTGTAACAGCCCCAGGTTAAATTTCCATGTAAATAAAAGGACACTATAAAATAAAAAATAAAACCAAGTTCGTGGGAGATGTATTCCAAGATGAATGAGGGGAAAAACATTACAATGGGATCCTTGTGTGGTTAATTACTTACTGGCTATGGAAATTGGCATTAGCATTGGAATTGGAATGAGGAAAAATGAAATAAAAGGAAAATTATTTGTTACAGGCTAGCAAGGAACATGTGGTGAGGATGCAAAAGAAATAAAGGAAAATGAAATACATTCCATGCAAGAGAAAATGAAAAATATGGATGCAAGGGAAAATGAAGAAAAATAAAAGAAATGAGAGAGATGACATTCATTGATTCATTCACTTCACATTTTGGGAAAAATAAAGAGAGAACACTACAAAAAAGAAGAGAGGAGAGGAGGACTAGAATACATATAAGAGACAAGAAAGGAAAGCAAGGAGCACAAGAGGAGTTTAGGGGAAACCAAGAAGAATATTTGGACAATAGTAAGGAAGGGTGGAAAATAGCTATGGAATTATAGGTAACAATGTGCATGTTTATTATCATGTTTGGAGTATGATGCATGGTTTATGCATTGGTTTATTGGTAATTTTTGCTTTCATTGGCATGCGATTTTCCTGGATTGGCAGTCATGTTCAACCTTGCCATTTTTCATTTCCTAGATAACAAGGATGTAGTGGGTTCCCTGTTTGGTTGAGCTTTGGATTTCTGGTATATTTTGGATCTTATTGAGGTGGTCTAAGGAAAATCCCAAGGGTTGAGGGTGGAGATGGTTTTCTATGGGAAGCTCTTGATAGGTGGATGGAGACTTTAAAATTCCTTTGGGTATGGTGAAGAAATTCTGAGGCATCCAAGCTTGTATTGGTTTGGTAATTTATGGACTGGTTTAGTTGAAATCATTGTGGCTTGAGGGTGGAGGTGGCTTTCCTCTAGATTCCCTGTTAGGTTATGTTTTGTTTTATCCCATGGAATCCCACATTCATGCTTGGAATATGGAAATGGGGTGATTGGTTGAAAGAAACCTTTGGTTCATCTCAATCTGTGGTTGGGTGGTACGTGCAAGTCCCTGACTTGGTTGGAACTATGCATATGTTATTATGTTTTGTTATTTAATGAGATCACTGAACACAAGTTTTGGTTTATTATGTGATTATATGATTGGTTTGTCATGGCTTAATTTTGGTTAAATGTTGGATACATACATCATATATCTATTATCATATGATGTGCCCTTGTTATTGATCTTTCTCATGGTTTGAAAAGTTATTGGATAGTTTATATGTATGCATGAGCTAACCTGTGTTTATGTAGCTAGTATGAGAGGGAAATGAGCCTTCTTGATGATCATGTGATGAAACTAATGAAACAATAAACAAAATAAGCATTCAATACCTATAGGAACCTAGGGCACAAAGTGTTTGAAAATGTGATTTAGGTGTGTTGGACAAGATTGAGTGAGAAACAAACTTGGAAACACACATTAGAGAAATTTTGAGGTAAAAAATGGGCCTCAAAACAAAAATGTGCAACAAAAATAAACTTTATAAGAACCAATAGGATTCAATATGATGATGTAAACCATGGGGGATGATTCACCATTTTTGGTGTAAAAGGGTATACTTATAGAAAATTAAAAAATATAAAAAAAATACTTTTCAAATTATCTCCCTAGTATTTTACTCAAATGTTATGCTACCAACTCAAAAAATAGAAGAAAATATAGATCAATGACTTAAAAAGTATCCTCTTCGAGGGGGAAAACTCCTCTACATTACATAAATGAATAATTCTTGGATGATTCAAATTAAAAAACCTCCTTTCTATATATAGGAGTCTAAGGGGTCACAATATAATTAGAGCCTATTTAACAATAATAATGTAACGATACAACAATAACAATAGAAGGCTTCTATGAGGAAAAATAGTAACAATATGGGGACTACATGGACACAAAAATAACAGTAAGGGAGCTACACTAACAATAAAAATAAGGGGATACACTTGTATTATAGAGAGCTAACATGCCCTCTCCTTCAAAAAAGTGTTTTCCTCAACGCTTGAGTAGTTTTAGATGCTTATGTATAAAATTATCATCCTCCCATGTAGAATATTTAGTGGGTAAGTTATTCCACTTTATGAGATACTCTCAAATTGATCGATTTCGTAGTTGTAGAGTTATTTTTTCCATGGATACTTCAGGTTCCAATATTATTTTTCCTTCCTTGTCAAGTTTTGGAAATATTTTTTGAACTAGGAGCTTGTCACCTATAACCTTCTTTAAGCATGAAACATGAAAAACTAGGTGCACTTAGGAAGATGCAGGAAGCTCCAATGTGTTCCATAGTACCTATATTTTGCAACACCTTGCAAGGACCATAGTACTTTGGTGATAATTTATTATCATTACAAGCTTGCTTTAGGGACATTTGTTTGTATGGTTGTAGCCGTAAACATGCCCAATCACCTAAATCAAAAATTATTTCATTTCGATGCTTATCTGCTTGTTGTTTCATTCGATTTTGTGCCAAAGTGAGTTTATCCTTTAATATTTGGAGAACTTGTTGTTGATGCTCGATGTGATCCTCCACTTCTTGAACCTTATAACTTTTTCTGAGAGATGATGTGATGGATGATGGATGATATCAATAAAGTGTTGTAAATGGGGTCATTTTTGCTGCAGTATGGAAGGAAGTGTTATACCACCATTCAGCCAGAGGTAACCACTTGACCAAGTGTATTTTTTCATTAGATACAAAGAAAAGAAGATATCCTTTAAAACATTTGTTCACTATCTCAGCTTTCCCATTAGATTGAGGATGATAAGATGAGCTATGAGCTAATTGAGTAACCAGACTAGAAAATAATTTCGTCCAAAAGTTTCTAGTAAAAATGGAATCTCTGTCGCTTACAATAATCTTTGGGTATCCATGTAGCTTTTGAATTGTTTCCATAAATGTAGTAGCAACTATAATGGCTTTAAATGGATGAGATAATGCATAAAAGTGTGCATAATTGGTAAGTCTATCAACTACCACCATGATGACACTCTTTCCTTCGGACTTGGGTAAACCCGTGATAAAATCCATTGAAACCTCCTCCCAAAGTTGACTTGGAATCGATAAAGGTTGTAACAAACTTGGGGTCTTAAATGTCTCAAATTTATTTTGTTGGCAAACAAAACATTCCACTGCAGACTTTTGAATATAAGATTTAAGACCATCCCATAAAAATTCCTTCTTAACCATGCAGTAAGTTTTTAAAATCCTTGAGTGCCCTCCTAAGAGAGAGGTGTGCAATACCAAAATAATATTTTGCTTGAGTTGGGAATTTTGACAAAAATACAAGTGATCTTTGTACCATAATGAATAATTTTTCTAGCTAAATGTATCATATGTACTGGGATCTTGCTTCAACTTTTGAATTATTTTCCACACTTCTTCGTCATTATTCCACTCATCCCTTGCTTCGGTTATCAAATCTGGTTGGAAAATAGAAATGGCACAAACCAATGCTTCCAGATCCTCCTTCTTTCTTGAGAGTGTATCTACAACAACATTTTTCTTCCCTTTTTTGTAGATGATTTCAAAGTCATAACCCAACATCTTTGTGACACATTTTTTTTGCTCTTCTGAAGATAATATTTTTTCCAAAAAGTATTTAAGACTATCATGATCTGTTTTTACTTTGAAGTGTATTCCCATTAGGTAAGTTCGTTGTTGATTTAGTGCATGTAGTATTGCCAACATTTCCTTCTCATAAATAGGTTTGTGTAAATACTTTCCTTTTATTGGACCGATTTCAAAAGCAATGGGTCTTCCTTCTTGCACTAAAACATCACCAATTCCATTTTTTGAGGCATACATTCCACAATAAAGGTTTTTTTGAAGGGTAGCATAGCTAAGATCAGTGCTTGGCACATTGCCTCTTTAATATGTTCAAAGTCCTAATTTTCTTATGGATTCAAATAAAATGCATCTTTCTTCAGTAAGGTTGTTAGAGGTGGTTCCATTATCCCATAATTATTAAAAAACTTGTGATAATACCCTATGAACCCAAGAAATCCGCGCAGATGCTTTATGGTTGTGGTGATTTTCCATTCCTTAATGACTTTAATTTTGTTAGAGTCTACTTTAACACTCTCATGAGATATGATATGACCTAGATATTCCACGTCTTGTACTCCAAAGAAACATTTGGAGGTTTTTTCATATAATTGTTTCTCCTCCAATTGTTTGAGCACTCTGTCAACATGTTGAACATGATCCTTCCAAGACTTGTTGTAGATTAGTATATCATAAAAAAATACTAACAAAAAATTTCTAAGGGTTTGAAAATGTAATTCATCAAACCTTGAAATGTAGAAGGTGCGTTGGTAAGGCCAAAAGGCACAACCAAAAATTCATAATGACCCTAATGAGTTCTAAATTTTGTTTTCAGAATGCCTTTAGTATTCATTCTAATTTGATGATATCCTAAATAAAGATCCAACTTCGTGAAGTAAATTGCTCCATGTAATTCATCCAATGATTCATCAATTACCAAAAAGGGAAATTTATCTTTAATAATGATCTTGTTTAGCTCCTTATAATCCGGAAACATGCGCCATGATCCATCCTTCTTGTGCACCAATACTACTTAAGCAGAGAAACAAATTTGACTTGGTTGAATTATACCAGCCTCTAGCATTTATGCAACCATAGGTTAAATTTCACTCTTTTGGGAATAGGGATATCTGTAAGGCTTGTGGTTTGAGGAACACTTCATGGAATCAAATGAATGGCATGATCATGATAACGAATAGGTGGGAGGTGTTTGGGAGTCTCAAATACCTTGGAATTATTTTTCAAGACTTTTTGGAGATATAGAGAAATAGATGATTTTGATGTTTGAACCTCTAGTGAGAATAATTGTGCAATTGCGCCTTGTTGTTATTTATTTATATATTTTTTCATTCCATTAGATATGATTATATTTCCTAGTTTCCCTATGATACCCCTATGTATTGAAGAATTGGACTATTCAATACATATTACCCCATGGTTAGCCTGAAATTATGGCACTTTCCAGAGAAATTTGTAGTTCCTACATTTGCAACCATCACTTGACACTATGGTGATAGATATAGGAAGTAATTCAATTCCTTGACTATCTTACAATGAATAAAATTATGGGTACTACTCGAATCAATCAACACTATTACCTTTTTCTTCTTGGTATGTCCTTCTATCTTGAGAGCTTGAGGAGTGGTAATTCCCACCAATGCATTACAAGATATTTTCAGATTCATTTCTTCTTTATTTTGGGTTGGTTCCTGGTGTATATCCTCTTATTTTGAAGTTTTTGGTTCCTTTTATTCCTCCTTTTCACAATCTATGTAAAATAATTTCTTCTCAGCACACTTATGACCTTTAGTGTATTTTCTACCACTACTGTAACGAAGCCCTTTTGCTCTTTTTTCTTCCTATTGTTGTGGTGTCAACCTTGTAGGTTGTGGAAAGCTAGGAGTTGCAACACTTCCATATTTATAGTTGTGAGTGGTATGTTTCCTTGTTTCCATACTTTTTCTTTCAATATTTCTTTCCAACATGAATTCCTTCTCTAATGAATCAGGTTCCCAAAGGTGAACCTCATGTTGGATGCTATCCTTTAAAGTGCCTATGAAGACATCAATCCTATGCTCCTATGGAATATCATTTACCCTTATATTCAATTTTTGGAATTCTTTAATGTGCTCTGCCATTGAACCCTTTTGTTTGAGATTTATCAATTGGCTAAAGAAGGTGTTTTTCTTTGTATCCTCATAATGTGCTATCATTTTTTCTGTAAAATTTGATCAAGTGAAAATTAGTTTATGAGAACAAATCAATCGATACCATACAAATTGATTGGGTTTAAATGTAAAGTTTCAATGGGTACCTTTTGTGTGTGTTGCACATTATGGATTTTAAAATATTGCTTCATCTGTAGTATCCATGTTACCAAATCTTTGCCATCAAAATTCCTCATATCGATATTTGGAATATGGTGGGTCTTCAATCCAACATTAGAGTCTATGAAATCATTATTAATTTTTTTTTCTCATCATGAGTTTCATCTAATACATTTTTGCAATTAGGAATAATTTCTTGTAGGAACTTTGTCAAACCTTCCATGTCTGATTTTAAATCATTCTTCAAATCTTCCATGTTTCCTTTAATTTTTGATTCTATACCATCCATATTAGATTCCATGCCATCCTTCAAACCTTCCATGTCTGATTTTAAACCATGCTTCAAACCATCCATATTAGCTTCCATTTCATTTTTGGTTACTCTTCTTGATGCTTCATAGTAGATATTTCTAGTTTCTTACTAGGTGTTTCCATTTTCTTGCTTGAAGTAATTTGGGAATCAAACAATGATATGTATGCTTCACTATGCCCATTGAATCACTTCAAAATGTTTTTTAAAATAAAACTTCTACAAATTAAAAAAAAATACACACCTTTTTCTTGCTTTCTAGGAGCTTGATATTGAATATGTTGTATCTATGTAATTTCAGATCTATAAGGAATGAAATTTCTTCTTGTGGTAGCCCTTTGAGTCTTATTTCCAACCCCACAAGTCAAGACAAGATTGGAGTCTTCAAGGAAGAGTTATGCTCTATCTCCCATGATGACCTGATTATAGACTAGTTCAGTAGAGAAAACTTGTATGAAGTTCCACGTGTCATTGCTTTGACCTTCAACCCTGAAATTGATACATGAAAAAATATAGTTTGTGAAATTGAATTCACTTTTTATAGAATTAAAATCCAATGCCTAAAATGAAATTTATGATTCTTTTCCCTAGGTCACCTGTTTGAGACTAAATTTTGGAGCCTACAAAAATTATAACTTCCCCGGATCATATCTTCAAAAATATAGTGAACCAAGATCTAAAATTTTTACACGAAGTTCATCAAGATTTCGGCTCCATGTTGTTGAAATTTCAACTTCCTAAGCCTTGTAGAAAAAATTTATAGAAAAAAATCCAAGATGACCTATTTGAAGAAGCAAAACCCTAGAATCCAAAGCTCTGATACCAAATGTTATGCAACCAACTCACAAAATAGAAGTAAAGATAAATCAACGACTTAAAAATTATCCTCTTCGAGGGGGAAACCTACTTAAAATTAAATAAATGAACAATTATAGGATGATCCAAATGACGAAACATCCCTTCTATATATAAGAGTATAAGGGGTCACAATATAATAACAACCTACATAACAATAATAATGCAAGGGCACAACAATAACAATAGTGGGCTTTTATGGGGCACAATAATAACAATATGGGGACTACATGGGCACAAGAATAACAATGAAGGGGCTAAAATAACAATAATAATAAGGGGATACACTAGTATTATAGGGACCTAACATAAAATTTCAAGCAGGGTCACTCATTGGAGGAAAAAATTAATTTTTCATCCAAGGAGTACCCATGTTGCATACTTTCGATGGGACCTACTACACGAAAAATGTGAAATACATGAAAAATGTGATTGCAATCATGTTTCTTCACGTAGTTTTCATTTTTTGTGTAGTATGGTCCATTTAAATTATGAAACATGGTACTATGATGCAAAATTAAAGTCACATCCAACAAGTTCTCATGCTCGAAATTTGAGTAAAATCGTAGGTAGATAAGTTGAATATACGATTTAGAAAAGTACTTTTGCCTTTTTTCCCTCCAAAAATTAATGAGGTAATATAATATTATTTTATTTTTTCCATTATTATTTTATAATATTCCTTAGGAGGTCTATTTTAGACTTCAAAATTTCTCTAATGGTATGAGGAATTATGAAACTTGCTGAGAAAGTTCTACAAAGGTTTAAGCAGTTGGCTTGTAGGCTAGGGTTAGGTCCTTATAATACTAGTGTAGCCCCCTTATTGTTATTATTAGTGTAGCCCCCTATTTTTATTATTTTTCCCATGTGGCCCCCATATTTTTATTCTTGTGCCTCATAGAAGTCGAGTTTTTTTTTATTTTTGTGCCCTTAAATTATTATTGTTATGTAGTCTCTATTGGATTCTAGGGTTTTGTTGCTTCAAACAAGTCATCTTGGAATTTTTGATATTAATTTTTTTCTACAAATATTTAAGAGCTGAAATTTCTCCTATGATGAGCTGAAATATTTATGAATATTGTGTATAAAATTCATATATTGGTTCACTATATTTTCTAAGACATGGTCCAAATAATTTAGGGTTTCTGTATGCTCCATAATTCAGTATCAAACAAGTGACATAGGGAAAATCATCATAAATTTATTTTAAAGAGTCATATTTGAATTCCATAAAAATTGAATGAAGTTGCATGGAAATTAGTTTCACTTGTATCAATTTTATGGCCGACGGTTGAAACAATGACACGTGACATCTCGTACAAGTTCACTCTACTCAACTAGTCCATAATAGGGTCATCATGGAAGATTTGGCATAACTTTATATTGAAAAATAAAATCTTGGTTTGAACTATGGAGTTGGAAAGAAGAATCAGAGTGATACCACAAGGCCAAATTTCAGACCTTTGGAGGCCAAAATTTCAAATATACAACAGTTTCAATATCAAGCTTCAAAAAGTAAGAAGGAAAATGTGTGTATATATTTTAAATTTGCATAAATTTTGTTAGAAAAATTAGTTTGAAGTAATTTAAAGGGAACAGTAAATCATAAATATCATAATTTGGTTCCAATATTCCTCGAAACAAAAATATGTGCACTCCCAATAAACAACTAGAACTATCTACTATGACACATGAAGAAGAAGAAGAAATGCAACATGATTTATCAAAATTTCGCGAACAAGTGCAACAAATTTCGCTCTTGCAAAAAGCAACCAAAAATAAAATTAAAGTTAAGATAGATGTTTTGAAGAATGGTTTAAATAATATATGGAAGGTTTGAAGGATGTATTAGAATTATACATGGAAACTAAGATGGATGGTTTAAAAGTAGACATGGAAGGTTTGACAAAGTTTCTACAAGAAATGCTTCCTAATGGAAAGAAAGATATTACATGAAACTCATGATGAGAACAAAAGGATTGTTAATCATGAATTTATAGACTCTAAATTTGCATTGAAGACCAAACTCATTCCAAAGATCAATATGAGGAAGTTTCATGGCAAGGATTTAGTAACATGGATACTACAGATAAAGAAATATTTTGATCTACATGATGTGCAACACACATAAAAGGTACTCATTGCATCTTTAGATTTAGAAACCAATAAATTTGTATGGTGTCGATGGATTTGTTCTTGTAAACCACTTTTCACTTGGTCAATTTTTACAGAGGAAATGATAACACATTATGATGATACAAAGTGAAAAAAATTCTTTATCCAATTGATAAATCTCAAACAAAAGGGTTCAATGGAGGAACACATTAAGTATTTCCAAAAATTGAATATCAGGGTAATTGATATTCTAGAGGATCATATGATTGATCTATTCATAGGGAATTTAAAGGATAACATTCAACATGAGGTTCATCTTTGAGAACCTGATTCATCGGAGAAGGCATTCAGAGTGGTATGAAAATTTGAAAGAAAAATTAGAAACAAGGAAGTCTACCACTCACAACTATAAATATGGAAGTGTTTATCATCCTAGCCTTCCACAACCTACAAGGTTGACAACCACAACAATTGGAGGAAAAAATAGAAAAAGGGTTTTATTGAAATTTTGATAGAAAATACACCAAGGGTCATAAGTGTATTGAGAATAGATTATTTTACATAGATTGTTAAGAGGAGGAAGAAAAGGAACAAGAAACATCAAAAGAAGAGGATATACACTAGGAACCAACCCCAGAGAAAGAAGAAATGAATCCGTACATATATTTTAATGCATTGGTGGGAATCAACAGTCCTAAATATCTCAAGATAGAAGGATATATCAAGAAGAAAAAGGTAATAATGTTGATTGATTCAGGTATTACCCATAATTTTTTTCCTTTTAAGATAACCAAGGAATTGAATTGTTTTCTATATCTAACACCAGAGTGCCCAATGATTGTTGTAAATGGAGGAACTATAAATTGCTTTGGAAAGTGTCATAATATCAAGCTAACCATGTGGAAGATGTATTGAATATTCCAATGGGTGATTCTAATGTAGTACTAGGACTCCATTAATGGTTACAATATTTGGGGATGAAAAATTTTAATTTTCACGAAATTTTCTTGAATTTTTATTTGAAGTAAAGGAAATTGAATTAATGGGTATTGTAAGGGAACCAGAGAAGATAATCAAATCTAATGGCATGAAATTTTTTTAATAAATAACAACATGGCATAATTGCAAAATTATGCTCAATAGAGGTTTATGTTGGACAATCATTCCATAGTATTTGAGACTCCCAAAGGCCTCCCAACTATTCATGATTATGAGCATGATTTTCACTTTATTCAAGGAAGTGTTCCTCCAAACATTAGGCCTTACAAATATACGTATGCCCAAAAGAGTGAAATTGAAAGTATGGTTGCAGAAATGCTAGAGGCCAATATAATTCAACCTATTCAAAGTTATTTCTTTGCTTCAGGAGTATTGGTGCACAAAAAGGATGGATAGTGACCTATTTTCTCATATTATAGGGAGCTCAACAAGCTCACATTAAAGATAAATTTCCCATTCCCATCATTGATGAATTGTTGGATGAATTACATCAACCAATTTATTTCACCAAGATGGATCTTCATTCACGATATTATCAAATTAAAATGATTACTAAATACATTGTGAAAACAACATTAAGAACTTATGGAGGTAATTATGAAATTTTCTTCATGCCTTTTGGCATTACTAATGCACCTTCCACATTTCAAGGTTTGATGAATTCCATTTTCAAAAACTTCCTTAGAAAATTTGTGTTATTATTTTTTAATGATATACTAATCTATAACAAGTCTTGGAAGGATCATGTTCAACATGTTGACAAGGTGCTCAAACTATTGGAGGAGAAACAATTATATAAAAAACCTCCAAATGTTTCTTTAGAGTACAAGAGCTGAAATATTTTGATCATATTGTATCTCATGAGGGTTGTGGGGATTTTCCATTCCTTAATGGATTTACTTTTCTTAGAGTCTATTGAGGATTTATCGGGTTGACAGGGTATTATTTCAAGTTTGTTAAGAATAATAGGAGAATAAAAACGCCTCTAACAACATTATTGAAGAAAGATGTAGTTTTTTGGACTCCAGAAGCAACTAAGTCCTTTGAACATCTTAAACAAGAAATGTGCCAAGCACCAGTCTTAGCTACACTATACTTCAAAAAAACCTTTATTATGGAATCTAATGCCATAGGACATGGAATTGGTGTTGTTTTAATGCAGGAAGGGAGAACCATTTCTTTTGAAATTCATCCAATCAAGGGAAAATATTTACACAAACCTATTTATGAGAAGGAAATGTTGGCAATACTAAAAACACTAAGGCGATAGCGACCTTACCTAATGGGAAGACACTTCAAGGTAAAAAAAAATAACGATAGTCTTAAATACTTTTTATAAAAAATATTATCTTTAGAAGAGAAACAAAAATGGGTCACAAAGATGTTGGATTATGACTTTGAAATCATTTAAAAAAAAGGGAAGAAAAATGTTGTTGCAGATGCACTCTTAAGAATGGATGAAGATGTGAAAGCATTTCTTTGTGCTATTTCTATTATTCAACCTGATTGGATAACTGAAGAAAGGAATGAATGGAAGAATGAAAAAGAGGTGTGTATACTCATTCAAAAGTTGCAACAAGATCCTAGTTCATCTGATACATTTATTTTAAAAAATGATTCATTATGGTACAAATATCGCTTATATATTGGTAAGAATTCCCAACTCAAACAAAAGATTCTTTTGTAATTGCACACCTCCCCCTTAGGAGGGTACTTGCAATTTTTAAAAACTTACCATAAGGTCAAGAAGGAATTTTTTGGGATGACCTTAAATCTGATTTTCAAAAGTTTGTGGCATAATGTTTGTTTTTCCAACAAAATAAAGTTGAGACAATTAAGATACCAGGTCTATTATAACCTTTAGCCATTCCAGTCAGTGTTGGGAGGAGGTCTCAATTGATTTTATCATAGGTTTACCCAATTTTGAAGGAAAGAGTGTCATCATGGTGGTAGTTGATAGAATTACCAAATATGCACACTTTTGTGCATTATCTCATCCTTTTAAAGGCAGTACAATGTCTACTGCATTTATGGAAACAATTCAAAAGCCGCATGGAAACCAAAATATTATTGTAAGTGAAAGGGATCCCATTTTCATTGGAAACTTTTGAATGGAATTATTTTCTTTTCTTGGTACTAAATTAGCTCATAGCTCCTCTTATCATCCTCAATCTGATGGGAACACTAAGACAGTGAACAATTTTTTGGAATGATATATTCATTGCTTTGTATCTAATAGAAAACACAATGGATAAAGTGGTTACCTCTGGCGAAATGGTGGTATAACACTTCCTTCCATACTGCAACAAAAATGAACCCATTCATGGAACTTTATTGATATAAGCCACCATCCATCACATAATATTTTAGAGAAAATTATAAGGTTCAAGCAATGGAAAATCACATCGAGCATCAACAACAAGTTCACCAACTCTCAAAGGATAACCTCACTTTGTTGCAAAATCGAATGAAACAACAGGTATAAGAACATCAAAGTAAAATAGTTTTTGGTGTAGGGGGCTGAGTTTTTAAGGCTACAACCATAGAAACAAATGTCCCTCAAGCAAGCTAAGAAGGATAATAATTATCACCACAAGTATTATTGTCCTTACAAAGTGTTGCAAAATATTGGTACTATGGCATAAAAATTGGAGTTTCATGCATATTCATGAGTACACTCATTTTTCATGTTTCATGCTTAAATAAGGTTATCAGTGAGACGATCCTAGTTCAAATAGTATTTCCATAACTTGTGGAAGAAGGAAAAATAATATTATAGCCTGAAGTAGTCATAGAAATAAGAACCCGATAGCTACAAAATCAACCAATTTCAGAGTATCACATTAAGTGGAATAGCTTACCCACTAAAGATTCCACATGGGAGGATGTGAATTTTATACGAAAGCATCTAGAACTACTCAAGCATCAAGGAGAAATTTTTTTTGAAGGAGAGGGCCACGTTAGGTCCCTACAATAATAGTGTATCTCCTTTATTCTTATTGTTAATGTAACCCCCTATTGTTATTTTTGTTCCCATGTAGCCCCCATATCATTATTTTTGTGCCAAATAAAAGTCCACTATTGTTATTTTTGTGCCCTTACATTATTATTTTTATGTAGGCTCTGATTATATTGTGACCCCCTAGACTCCTATATATACTAAGGAGGTCTTGTAATTTGTATATTCATCCAAGAATTGTTCATTTATGTGATGTAAAGGAGGTTTCCCCCTTGAAGAAGCTAATTCTCAAGTCATTGATCCATATTTTCTTATATTTTATGATATGTTTGCATGACAGTTAAATCCAGAGCAAAGTCCATGGGCACACTTTCTTAACAAGAAAAGTTTTGCCACAACTGCATGAATATTTGGTTATGCATGTTCTTGGATCCCTCTGGCTGCATTGACTGACCTTCATGCATGAGGTTGGGTTGTGATATAGGTTAGAATGTGGTACTAACTCAGGGAAAAGGTGACCGATGGTAATGGTTTGATATCTAGGTGATCATGTGTCTCTAAGTATTGTAGTAAGTTTGGACATGTGGACCCCATTTCCATAACTGAATCTAATTGGAATTTGGGTCATGCATAGTAACTCTCATCTTTTGTTTATCCTCGTAAGCTTGTAAATGTGGGTAAATATGGGGTGGGGCATTACAGAATGGTATCTGAAGCAGGTTCACAACACTGGACCTTGGGGTAAATGCATATTGTTATGCATGCATGTTAGTTTATTGTTATTTTTAAGTGGATGATGCAGTTATAGCTTTATTCATGTATGAACTAATATGCTTGGGATATTATTATTATATATCATGCTAATCTGGATTGACATGTGCAGATGAAATAACCTCACTAGAAGTAAATTGAGGTAATTCTTTTTATTAAGTATTTTATTTTATCTAACAATGTTGTGTTGCAGGAAAGTATGATGCCAAAGAATAAGAGTAAAATGGTTGAGTACAATTCATATGACCCCTCGTATAGGCTAGAAGGGAAATCAATGGGGTGGGAGAAATCAATTGAGAAGTAGCGAGAGGGAAACTCTCTTGATATAATAGATACATTAAGAATTCTGAGGGAAGATATCATAAGTTGTAAAGCATACAATTATAGGTTGATTGAAGCACAGGAAAGACTTGTGAAATCTAAAGAAAATAAAGTTGAGGCCAATGAAATTATTTTTCAAAGTCATTAAAATTTACATAAACAACGACAACTAGGGCTAGTCATGGATACAAACGGGAATAAAATACAAATGGTGTAGATGGAAGCTATTCTCGGAAAAGGTACAAGATGGACAAGGATGATACAATAAAGAGTGGCAGAAGACAAGGGCTAGTACACATGAATTTTATTCTAGCTCTACTTTTAGGAGACATCATCGTCATCATCACAAGTATCATAGGAGGAGAGAGAAGGGGTATTTTCTAGAGGAATTAGAGAAATCCAAGTCGCCTACTTTTTATGGTGATATGACCAAAGAAGAAGATGCAAAAACACGGTTTCTTGGAATGTGGAAAATTTTCAGACTTCGTGATTACTCAAAGAATATGAAGGCTAAGATAACTACCTTTAGTATTAAATGAAAATAATATATATGGTGGGAATATGTTAATCATGTTAGGGGCATCAAGGAAGAAAATATGACTTGGGAATAATTTGAATGACTCTTCAGAAATAAGTACCTATCTGAGAGGTATTATGATGGAAAGGCCAAGGAAATTTATGAGCTCAAGATGGGTTCCATGTCACATGAATAATATACAACTTGATTTCTAGAGCTATTAAGATATGTTCCATATCTAAAGGATGATAAATAAAAGATCCAAAGGTTCATAAGTGGGTTTACATTAGCATTTAAAGACTAGATTGAGTTTGATGAGCCTCAACCATTAGAGGAAGATCTTAGAAATTTGAAGAATTGCTATGAAAAATCAAAGTGCAAGCCTAAGTTCAAGTGTGGCTGGAAGGGTGGAAAGAAGACTAAAGGAAAATGGCCAAAGAAGTGATGAAGATGTAAAGATGTAGCTGCGAAGGAAAATATGGCTCCTTATAAGAAGTGCAATGCAGTGGAGAAAGGAAATGGGTCTCAGTCTATGGAGAAACATAATAAAGGAAGTGGCAAAGAACCATTGAAGTGTTGGATTTTTCATAGAGATCATCACAAAAATGATTTCCCATTGTATCAAGGTAGGTGACCTAATATGTATAGTGCTCAGGAGGTGTAGATAGTTGTGGATGTAGGTCATAACATTCCTCAGACTTACGTAGTAGTTGAAAATATGAAGGAAGACCATGAGGCATCCATTATCAAGATGGAAGGTAAGATTTTCAATTGAGTTTTTTCTATTTTCATTGATTCAAGATCAAATTATAGCTATATTAGTATTGAACTGGTGGATAATTGTTTTTTCAGATAAGGAATTGCATGAAAAATATTGGTTGGTGCAGTTGGCTACAAGGACCAAGAGAATATTTCATTAATGGGTGAAGTATAATGAAATTGAGCTTAATGGCATGCCTACATCAGAAAACTTGAATTTTCTTCCTTCAGGATGCATATAACATGATTTTGTGCATGGGTTGGTTATTTTTTCATAGGACCAAGGTAGATTTCTATGGGAAAGCCATTGAGTGCCTGGATGATGATGGAGAAAAGAGAGTATTTTAGGGAAATAAGGAGTCTACATCAGTGAGAATGGTTATAACCATGCAAGATAAGCATAACCATAGGAAAGGTTGTTTGTTGTTTGCAGTTCATGTTTC
Source organism: Pinus albicaulis (assembly GCA_034641835.2). NCBI lineage: Eukaryota > Viridiplantae > Streptophyta > Pinopsida > Pinales > Pinaceae > Pinus > Pinus albicaulis. The sequence continues at coordinate 276,955,203 of CM076579.1, read as the reverse complement.
CAATGGAAAAGGGATGGATGATAACGATGGTGAAGTCGCGAGGAGGTATTCTATCTTACAACAGTTTCAAGATGTGTTTCTTGTAGAGATTCCAAAGTTTCCTCCTCATAGGGAGGAATTATTCTATTGAATTGATGCTAGGAGAAGCACCAAAATCTAAGGCACCATACATGATGAGTACTCAGTTGGTAGAATTGAAGTTGTAGTTTAAAGAGATGCTTGATAAGGGATATGTTGGCTTGATGGGGCCTAGAACTAGGTTCAAAGTGACCGCGTAGTCCAACAAAGCCCACTATTACCCACACTTTCAGCAACGATCTTCTTATGTAGACCGAAGTCTCACCTGAGGCAATATAGGGGGATGCGAGAACCAGGTTTATACATCTAGAGGGACACTAGACTGTGGATTTAGGTATTTTCCTTCTAAACAGAGCTTCATAAGCCAGATTTATCAATAATACAAACATTTTTCAACACAGGTTGAACTTGCTCTCAGGCTGCACGATGTTACTTATTCTTGTATTAAAAAATTTCAATAATCATAAAAAATACTGTGCTACTTAGTTACAAATAAAACCCTTTTTCATCATAAATATTCAGAACAATAAGTAAAAGAAAAACACATCAATATATATCTCAGATATTTCTCGACAAGTCTTTCATTAATCGCCAGATCCTTCTCATACATTCACTTTCCACCCTGCACACATTGATGTAGGGGTCTGCACAGATAGTTGTAGATTTTCTAAGGTCTCCATGCACACAGTTGCAGACTTGCTAATGTATCCATGAACACAACTACAGGAGACTTTTCCTCCAACCCAAAAAAAAACTTCGACTCAAGACAATCTTACATATAAATGCATCATTCAGCTTCTACCTGTATGCCTATGACTTCTATATAGACCCCTTATATAGATTTGGCATTTACGATACCATGGCCCAAAACCATGGGTGGAGTCCAACGTTCACAAAATATCCCATCCCATTACATAACACAGGGATTTAACCCACCCCAAATCCCCTATGACTCAAAATAGACTCTGCACTGTCTTGATTTGCAAATTCTTTCCTTCCTTGCTTACTTTGTGAGGATCCCAACTCAAACAGGCCCCCAACACAAAACTGTGACTTGTCCCGAGTCACAACGATGGTGCGCCATCGATTGTCGCTCTGATGCCTCTTAAGGCATCCTTTAACTAGGGCACTTCTTTGGTACACTAATTTCCTTCCACATTTTGGAACCTCGTTCACTTGAGCCATGCTCTCCTAAAGCCCATTCACTTGATTCATGCTTGCTTGCTTGTGCAACCCAATGAAAATCATGTGCCTCTAACCAGCTACACGAAGCATCAAGACTATACGTCGACCATATAGTCATTGTGAACCACTAGGTATGGAGTCATCTTTGTATAATATTAATCTACTACCATTAATACAACTAGGGAAAAAAATATCCATTCATCTTGGCAAGCTAGAATTCACCTCCTTCCGTCAACTCTCAAACAATATACGGGCCTAGCTAGTGCATTTGCAGCTTTCCTGGTAATTTGGAAAACTTACTATCATAAAAAAAAACTAGATCCCCATATTTGAACATCTTTTTCTTAATATGTTGACCATGACATGCCTTCTCTTGTTCCTTCTAAACTTGCTAATTTTTAGGACCCTGTGATGTACCTTTTTGTTCATATACTTTGCTATCATTCCATCCTTTTCTAGTTCATATTTAAAGTCTATATCATCACTTTAATCTATTCTTCCAAAGGTATATAACGTTTCTTCTCTTTACTATATGTTTAACTTGTTTTACATGAAATTTTACATTACTTTCATACTTAGCCATTAATTGGAAATATATAGTTGCTAAAACAGTTTGAAGACTGCAGTTAATTCATCGTTGCTATTTGAAGACCGCGTTGCTGAAACAGTCTAACAACATGCAAATCCCGTTGTTGAAACAGTCCGTGTTTTTCGATGCTAAAACAACATTTCAGGCACGACAGCAACAAGAAAGGATAATTAAGGGAGCTGTTACGTTGGCCGTAACAACTACACCTCGAAGCTAGCATCATCATAACCATTGTAACAACATCTTTTCTATGGAAGAACAGAATATCCTATTCCAGTATAGAAGATCAGATCAGGTTAAGAATATGATTTGTATGATGTAATCAAATGTGTAATATATGTCTCCTCTTTAAATAGAGGAGAAATTAGCATTAGAGGGGGATTACAGAGGTTTTAGCAAGAAAGGAATTACAGAGAAGGAACGTGAATCATTATGTAATATGTTACATTTGACAGATGAATAAAAGATTGTTTTGAGCATTTCTTCTTAATTCCTTTTTCTGGGGCCCACCTTCCTCACAAGATTCACCCATTAATTTCTGTAGTGTGTTGATTGTTATTTTCATTTATGCCTTGTTAAAACTCTGTTTTTTTGAAATCATTTATGCATTATTGGAACTCTGTTATCTATTGATGAAACTCTGTTTCCATTGATTGTCGCATTTTTTTCATATAATTCATTCCTAGGTAATTGTTGATTATTTCAAATTGGTAATCTTGTTTATAGAATGAGTTTGTGAAAGTGTGGTAGTCAGAAACAGGTGCTGAAGATTCCTACTTGGGGAATAGGGTCCTGCTCTCTGTTATAGCATAATTGGTCATTTCCTTTGCAGATTGGTTTCTTTTCCTAGATTTTTGTTTTCTTAATGTAATCCAGGATTCTTCTGATAATTGTCTGCAATAGAAAGATTGTTTTTTCTTTAACTCAAAGTAGAACTTCAGTTCATTTGAAGCAAGGAGTGATTAGTGTAATTTTTACTACAACCTTTCATTGCTTTTGAGATTGAGCATATACAGTGTGTGATTGCCTTTGAAATAAACAGACTTCCCTTGGTTGACAATTTATGTAGCACTTGATTATTTGAATTAATAAGAAATTAAAGTGACCAACATTTTGGCGCCGTTGTCGGGGAAGGAAATTATAAGTTTCAAAAGCATTGATGTTTTTCTTTCAGATGTGCATATTGCATGAGAGGACGTGGAGCCCATAAGAAAACTAACCCTACAGGTGGTAAGGGCAAAAGAAGGGGAGGAAGAAAGACCTTTATTGATGAGATCATATCAAAAGCTGAATCCTCTCAGAGGCTAAGCTCTCGAAGGCCAAAGCCTCAAAATTCCCTTCAATTGAACTACGAAACAAAAGAAATTGTGAGCCCTGAAAACGTTGAGGAACCAACGAAAAACGTTGAGGAGCCAACAGAGCTAGTAGAAAGCATTGAAGAACTAGTAGAAAGCGGTCAAGAGCTAGTAGAAAATGTTGAGGAGCCAGTATAAAACATTGAGGAACCAGTAGAAAACATTGAGGATCGAGCAAGTGCAATAGGAGATCAAGCAATGGAGGGGAACAATGAAGGATTATTCGGCGGAGGACAAGTAGATCCTGAAGGAGAGGGAAAAGATGACAATTCTCTCTCTACCTTGGGGTTCCCTATTGGTGATCTCCCTAGAGGAGCAACTCCCATGAAGAATATCCCACTTTCAGCTTTACCTAACTTTCATGGTTTATCTTCTGAAGATCCTGATGATTTTCTTTTTGAGTTTGATATATTATGTAGAAGTTACGATTACATTAGCAATGCCCAAAAATTGAAGCTATTTCTAGAAACATTAAAAGGAAATGCATTAGGGTGGTTCATGAGTCTTGGAGGCCATGTAATCACAACTTGGGATTATATGAAATAGAAATTTCTGCTCAAATATCAAGATTACTGCTGGACGAGAGAAAAAAGAGAGGAAATATTTAAGATGGTATAGAAGGAGGATGAAAATCTAGAGGACTTTGTGGAAAGACTACAATATAATTTGCATAGATCCAATCATCCCGATGTAAGTAAAGATATTCTTAAAACAATATTATTAAAAGGTGTAAGGGATGACTGTCTAGATATGCTAAATATGCTTGGTAAAGGGGACATATCTAAATAATCATATGATGAAATTGTTAACCTCGGTAAAAGATGTTCAAGAGGAGCTGCAAGAAACAGGTCAAACAGCAGGGATACCACATATTCAAGAGTTCAGAAATCAGCCAATGGGGGAGAAACAAGAGCTGAAATAGGTAATTTACTTGAGGAATTTAAAACTAAAATGTTAAGTTCTTTTTCTTCACAGATTGACACCTTGTAGGTTAAGAAGAAACAGGTTGAGGCAGAAGCAAATTTGGCTGTCTTTTTCCCCAAATGTAGAGATAAAGACCCACTAAGGGAATGCCCATTGGAAAAGGTGCCAATTCACACCCTTTGTGAGAAGGATCATGAAACGCAACAATGCCCTTCTTTACCAGGAATAAAAGTAGCATTGCAACCAACCGAAGAAGAAGCTGAAGTGGTCTATTTGTTGACACAGAGAAGGCAATGGCAACCGTGAGGACAAGGTATGAACTCTAATATGCCATTTACATCTTCTAATTGTTGGAACAATTATCCTTCTTTTAGTGAGGTAAATTACCCTCCCTTTAATCAAATGCAATACCCACCCTTCAATCAAATGAATTACCCACCCATGCAACAAACAAACCCTCCCTTTGTAGACCCAGCAATGTGGACTCCTTGGCCTCCACAACAACAATATTACTTTAACCAATGGAGTCCAAATTGGAGGGGTCAACAACTCCCGTTTCCAAATAAATTTCCTCAATTTCAGCAACCACTCCCTCTACTATCAGCTGCTTCACCAAACAATCAAATGATGAGACCCCAGATACCTGTACAACCAAACCCTAACCCCAATAATAAAGCTGTGCAAGTTATTGATATTCAGAACCAGCCTATACTTCCTGTTTTCCCCGCACAATGTAATGATATTCATTTACGATCTGGGAAAATAGTTGAACTGATTATTGATGATGCTACCTCTTCTGATTTTGATAAAGAAGAAACAGAAAAATGTGACTCACATGAAGAGGTACAACCACCCTCTAATAAGGATACTGAAACAACAAAACCACCATTCCCTGAGGATTTAGCTTTAACTAAAATTCCTGAGCCACCTTCTTTCAATCTTTTAGGGGAATTACAGAACCTTTATGTTAAAATTCCACTCTTACAAGCACTGAGAGATGTACCAATTTATGCCAGAACTATGAGAGATATTTGTGTTAAGAAACCCGGTAGGAAAGCTAAAGATCCCCTTACAGTTCATGTTATGGGTGACCTATCTGCATTAATGTCTGGTAAAGCTCCTCTAGTTAAATATGGTGATCCTGGCCATCCTACTGTCACAATGCAAATTGGAAAAACAATAATTCCTTGAGTTCTGGTAGATTTAGGTGCTGCTATAAATATTATGACCCTTGAAACTTCACAATTGTTATAGCTGAAGAACGTAATCAGAGATACACCAACCATTCTAGAGTTAGCTGACCTTTCTACAATCAAACTGGAAGGAGTTATTGAAGACCTAATCATTTCAGTTGAATCCTGGAATTACCTAGCAGAATTTGTGGTGTTACAGACTAAAAAAAAGTTGGGGGGACATCCTCTAAAATTGGGAAGGCCCTGGTTAGCCACAGTCGATGCCTTTATCAGCTATAGATCGGGTTCAATGAAAATTTCCAATGGATATGAAACTAAGCAGCTTACTCTTTACCTGCATGCTACACCCATGATTAATAATGATAATTCTGTATGGATGGACTATGATGATCATGCTACTCAACCTATTTTGACTATCGGACAAGCTTTAAGCCTTAAAGATACCACTGAGGATGAGGTAATTAATAATTTTATTTGTGAACCCTCCTCTGTGATTCCATAAACACATAATTAGTTGGCTGCACTTTGAAATTAGATACCCAGGAAAAGCTTAAACCTGAAGATCTTCCTCAAACATCAACCACCATCTCTTCTAAAAGTATACCAGTAGAAATTGAACTTGGCAAAACACTGAACATAAACCCCAACTTGACAATTGCTGAAACACAACAATTAATGAAGTTACTTCTTGAAAATAAGGAAGCATTCGCATGGGACTATACAAATATGAAGGGAATCTCTCCTAAATTATGTACGCATAATATCTATATCAAGGAAGGTTGTCGACCAATCTATCAACCCCAATGATGAATGAACCCTAATTTAAGGGAAATTGTCAAAGAGGAACTTCAAAAATTGCTTAATGCAGGGTTTATATATCCTATATCTGACAGTGAATGGGTTTCCCCTTTGGTAATAGTTCCTAAGAAAAATGGAAAATGGAGAGTGTGTGTAGATTATAGAGCCTTAAATAAAGCTACTCAAAAGGATCACTTTCCTTTACCATTCATTGATCAGGTGTTGGATAGTTTTTCAGGGAAGAAATTATTCTCCTCTTTAGATGGGTTTAGTGGGTATAATCAGATCAAAATTGCACCCCAAGACCAAGATAAGACCACTTTTACTAGTCCTTGGGTAACGTTTTCTTATAGAGTTCTCCCATCTGGACTATGTAATGCACCAGCAACCTTTCAAAGAGCAGTTATAGGAATATTTTCTGATATGCAACCTTTCAAAGAGCAATTATAGGAATCTTTTCTGATATGCTTAAAGACTCTATGGAAGTATTTATGGATAACTTTACCCCTTATGGTTTGCCTTTTGAGGATACATTACAGAATCTTAAGAAAGTACTTAAACGATGTATACAAGCCCACCTCTCCTTAAGTACCGAAAAATGTCATATGATGATGAGTGAAGGAGTAGTACTTGGACATTTTATTTCATCTCAAGGAATTCAGGTAGATCCATCCAAAATACAAGTCATTTAGAACCTTCCTATTCCTAGAACACAAACAGATGTGAGAAGTTTCTTAGGACATGCAGGATATTACAGGAGATTCATTAATTTTTTTTCCAAAATAGCTTCTCCTTTGTTTGTGTTACTTATGAAAAATGCTGAGTTCAAGTGGGCTAATCTTTGCCAGGAACCATTTGTTGAACTCAAGCATTAGTTATCTAGAGCTCCTATTTTAAGGGGACCTGATTGGGCACTTCCCTTTCATATATCTTTTGATGCTTCATATACTGCAATTGGAGTTGTTTTGGGACAAGAGGAAAACCATCTTCCTTATGCTATCTACTTCATTAGTAAGAATATGACTCTTGCTGAGCTTAATTATACAGTTACCAGAAAGGAATTTTTAGCAGTAATTCATGCTATTAATAAATTTCGACATTACATTACTGGTTACTCTAATTTTTTCCATACTAACCACTCAACTATTAAGTATTTAATGAAAAATTCTTTCACAAATGCTCGAGTTGCCAGATGGTTATTGTTATTACAAGAATTTGATATTACAATTGTTGATCGACCAGGAAAAGAAAATGTAGTTGCTGATTTCCTTTCTCGGTTAAAAGTTGATGATAATACTCGAGTAGATGATTCCTTTCCTGATGAATATTTATTTGCAGTATCTACTCACTCACCATGGTATGCAGACATTGCCAATTATCTGGTTGCAGGGAAGTTACCATCACACCTATTTCCAATTATCTGGTTGCAGGGAAGTTACCATCACACCTATCCCATCGAGAGAAAAGAAAAATCATTCAAAAAAGTGCTCGGTGTAGCTGGATAAGTGGGTGTCTTTTCTACACAGGACTTGATCATGAAATCCGAAGATGCATTAGAGAAGATGAGGCTTATGATATACTAAAAGCTTGTCATGATGGCCCTTGTGGAGGGCATTTTGCTGATAAGAGAACAACACATAAAATTCTTAGGATGGGTTATTATTAGCCCTCACTCTTTACATATGCAAAGAAATACGCCTGGGCTTGTGATAGCTGTCAGAGAATGGGTCAACCTAATCATAGAGATGAAATGCCATTAAACCCCCAGGTAATACTTGAACCATTTGAAAGATGGGCCTTAGACTTTGTAGGACCCATTAATCCTCCATCCAACCAAAGAGTTTATATATTGGTCTGCATAGATTATATGACTAAATGGGTGGAGGCTAAAGCATTCCTTAGAGCTAATGAAGAATTTGTCCTAGCTTTCCTATTTGAAGAGATCTTTGTTAGATTTGGAATGCCTAGAGAGCTAGTTACAGATGGTGGACCTCCTTTCACTTCTCATGGCTTTAAAGCCACCCTTCAGAAATATCATATTCATCATAGAATGACTACACCATACCACCCGCAAGCCAATGGGCAGGTGGAAAGTACAAACAAAGTAATAGAAGCCATTTTAACAAAAATAGTGAAGGAAAACCGAAAGGATTGGTCTCAAAGGCTCCCTGAAGCACCATGGGTTTACAGAACTACATGGAGAAATACTACAGGATTTCCCCCCTATGAATTGGTTTATGGTAAAAGTGCTATTTTTCCTGTGGAATTTGAAATTAAAACCTTAAGGACCGCTTTAGCTGTTAACCTTGATTTGACTGATGCACAGACAACCAGGTTGCAACAGCTTCATGAATTAGATGAAAAAAGATTAGATGCCATTCATCAGACAACTATGATCCAGCAACAGAGAACAAAATGGAATGATAAAATCATTAAGCATAAGCAATTCCAAAAAGGTAATTGGGCTTTATTGTATGACTCTTGGTTTGAAAAGTTTCAAGGGAAGCTACGTATAAGATGGCTGGGACCCTACGAAATAGATACTGTTTTTTCCAATGGAACAATAAGGCTCTTAACAATTGATGATTCTAAAACACCATTATTAGTAAATGGTCATCGGCTCTGTCTGTACCAGCGTCCCATTTCCAAAGAAGATTTTAAGGCTACTTGCATGGCAGATTCACATTATCTCTTTTTAGGGGAGTCTGCTGCCCCTCATTGCACTTAATTTTTTTGAATTGTATTTTTAGCATTAGAATTAGATTTTTTTTTTAATAATCCACGTCAAGGGCTGGCATGTTATATTTGGTTATTTTGTAGATTCTCCATTCAGGAAAGGCTTACTAAGGAAGGACAATCTCACTACAAGTAGATCCAAGCTTCATTTTGTAAAGCATTGCTCTTCTTACTTCAACCCATTCATAATTCATTCCCCATATTTCGATTTTCTTTCAACATTCCATCATTCATCCCACCTCATTTCTTTTCCCCTTTTCATGTCATTCTTCCCTTTTTCCCATCACTGAAACATCACTCTTGAGCAATATTTTTCCTATCTTTCCCATTGCTGAAACAACACTTTTTAGCAATATTTTCCCCATTTTTCCTATTGCTAAATCAACACCCTTCAGCAACATTTTCCCTATTTTTCCCATTGCTGAAACACCACTCTGCAACAACACTTCACCCACTTTTCCCGTTGTTGAAACACCATTTTTCTTCAAAGACATGACCATGCAGCATTTCCCATCATGAAATCATCTTCTTTAGTTCTTTCATTCTCACTTCTCTTATTTCTCATGCTAATCCTGTCCTTTCACTGCCTTCTCCTATGATTAAACATACCTCTAATATAATCTCCCTCATGTTATATTGGAGGTTTCTGTGGTGTAGTTTTTCAGATGTAGGACTCGGAATATCCACAATAGTCATTTTTCTGTCTACGTTTCGAGTCTAGATCCAGACTCATCATTAGGAAAATGTTGTTGAGAAGAGAGAAGATCAAGGTTTAATAAATAAGGGTGGAGAAAAAGGAAAGAAAGGAAAAAGGCCGACTAGCTCTTTTATAAATGTAAATTAATCAATGAAATATTTATTATTTTATTTTATTTACATTTATTCCTATAAATCATTAAATTGGTAAATTTAATTAATAATAATTTTAACTAATCTAAAAAGCTACTTTATAATATAAAAGGGGGTATTAAAATAATATTAACTAATCTCCCTCATGTTTCAAAAAAGCTTCCAAAGTTCTTCCATAACTATTGCCTATCTATTATGAGCAAGCACTATATTTTTTCGAAGTACCAATTAAAGGTAAACATGAAGTATGTAAATTTTATATGTAAGAACAATTAAACTATGGTTAAAAGAGAAGATTTTTTTTATTATTACCACAGTCCCCACACACTTCAAGTTATCATTTCAGCTGTAGTTGGGGGGAATATCGAAACTCTATGCCATCATTTCACAACAATTCGATTACCGTCATTTTTCTTACTTATTACCTCATCTCTTCACCATCATTCCATGTTCTCATTCATAAAACTTAGTCTGTTCGAGTGTGATAACTTGGCACTTTGACTGTGCATTTTATCAAAGCTAATTAGATATGGGAAGAACTGCTATTAGACATGAACCTGCCACGATAACCCTGCTCGAATTATACCCAGAGGTATACCAGATTTTTTAGTAGGCAGGCTGGGTAGGATACTTTCAGAGGCTTCAAGAATTTGATCCACAACAGGTTCTTGAATTTGCATGGAATCTTCAGGAAGATCATTCTATAGTTCAAGGAGTTCGGATTCTAGTCTCAGAGGGTGACATAGCACAGGTTTCGGGCCTCTCGGTCACTAGCATTTGATGGTTCAACTGGAAACATATCATTCTTAATGCGTAGCAGGTTTTTCTCTTGCCAGGATAACAAGTTGAGCCTAAGGGCCGGGGTGTCCGACTCAATTCGTTGCCGCCTCCTTGACCGAAAGTTGCAGAGTTTGTTAAACATTACCTCACATGTGAAGGCTGCTACCAGGTATTTTACCAGCATGATTTTGTCTTGTTAAATCATTTACGACATGGTAGATTGTTGAATATTCCATATTATTTACTTGGATGTCTTAGAAATATGTCGTATTATTGTAGACAGGTAAAATTCCCCCTCCTTTCCCTCACCCATCACCGTCTCGTCCAGCTACTAATCTGAAAAGGTTTTGCTAACCAAAACCTTCCCTTAAATAATCCACCCATAAACCCTCAGCAAGCTGCTAAAAAATCCTCAAGAAATTGATGAAAATCCCTAAGAACAGCAACCACAGAACACCCCTGACCCTCCAGAGATTCCACCCACAGAACCAATTGATTAATTAACTATCCTACCATACCAAGTCCATCCCATAATTTAGCAGAATCATCTGATCCTACTGTTCATATCTCTAGTGATGATTCTCAATCAGATAACCCCTCCTCCTCTACTCATAAAAGAAAAAGGCAAACCACGACTGCCTTTCTATCAAAAAGACGAATGAAGGCCTCAATCAAAGCAGCCACTACTTCTGATAGCCCTTCCCCTCAGGAAAAATCCACTCATAAAAGAAAGTGAACCACTAATTTTCCTGCCTTTTTACCTAGAAGACGAACGAGGGCATCAACTGAAGCAGCCACCATTGCCACTACCCTAGGCTCTTCGCACATTCTTTTAAAAACCCATACACCACCACAACCCCATATCCTAGAATCTTTACCTGTCTCACCCAGGGGCACTGAAACAAAATAACCAGATGCCCAGGGTACTGCGACATCATGTTCTTCAGAACAAGTAGCTGCCACACAAGAACTAGCTATAGTTGCCACACAAGAACCAGCTGCAACTGAAACACAAGAACCAGATGTTGACATACAAGAAATAGATGCCCATGATGCTACACATTGCGTATCTGTTACACAAGAACCAACTACTCATTCAGTAACTGTTACACAAGAACCAGTTACTGAGACTGTGACTGTTACACAAATCCCAGTCACCTTGGCTTCCCTCTTACAAGAAAATGAGTTTTTGAAATCAGAACTGGAAGCCTACAAGCAAGAATTGGTAATGGCAAGGGAAGCCTATGATAAGGAGCTTAATTTGTATACCTTAGATCATGCAACATCCATGGCAGAGAAAAACAAAGAAAATGATCAGTATAAAGAATACATGTGCAGCCAATTTGGGAATATTTATCATCAAGCGGGATATAAAGTAGTTCAAGTCCCAATGCGGGGAGCATCTACAACTTTTGTAGTCAAAGAGGAATGCCCTACTATTACACAAAAACTAGTAGGGCCTTCAAAAATTCCAGAGAAAGAACCTAATTTTCAAGTACCCTGCCCTACTGTAACTGTTAAATCTGAAATTCCTGTTTCTTCTACTCATACTATACCTCATCCTACCACTTACAATGCTGAAACAAAAAATGAACCATGGGATGAGCTGGAAATAATGAATAAGTGGAGGAAAGAGTATGCCATTTCGCAAGGCAAAATCTTGCAGGAGCATAAATTACTTTGGCAGAACCACATATATTCAAACTGGGAGGCTTTGGAGAAAATACTACAACAATCTGACACTCACAAGAACCAGAATAAAGAGTTAAAAATCAAATTGCTCCTGATGTTTGATTTGGCACAGAAACTCTTGGCTTCCAGAAAACCATCTTTAAATTACTCTCTTTTCCTTACAGAACACGTTGCATTATTTCAGATAAAAGCAATCAAAGATGGAAGGCCCTATAAGGTGTTTAAATCTAAAGATTTTGTGAAAAATTTTGCAGAGGCTTCTACTAGTGATCAGCATTTACTGTGTGAATTATATCTTCACAATGAAGCCATTCCTGAAAAAGGAAACCTTAATCTTAACCCTCTTGTTGGTGATATTCAGATTCAGGCATTTGCCTCTTTCCTTGCCAACCAGATTACGTGGCAGACTTCTTTTCTAGCAGCCAGGCATAATGAAGATAACCGTATCCTCTGGATATGGCCAGACCCATAGAACCTTGCCACCTTTGTTGCAGATTATTATCAATTTCTACAGAAACCAGGAATGACTCAACATATACGGCAACTACAGGCAACAGTACTCCAGGACTGTCAACACTTTATTAAGGCCAAAGAAACTGCTGCCTTAAGATAAAATAACATGTTTTGGAAACAATATTCTAGGGAAAAGTAGAAGTATAATCCTTTTAGTCCTACTAATCTTGAAACAACAATCTCCAGGATACCAGACTACATCAAGTGTGTTCAACAATGTGCTGAAAAATGGATAGGGTATCACTTTCATTTTCCTATTCTGTGGATGCCAAAAGAGGAATATCATGCTCATCATAGGTTAGCCAAAAAGGATGAAGCATCAGCTTGGCAAAAGTTGAAAAATGTGCAAGGGTTCAGAGCTTCAACAGAAAATACCTTCTATAGCTACTGCATAAGTAACTTGCACACCAAAAGCCAGTATCCAGAATCTAATTCAGATTGAAGTTGCCTGAGGACATGCAACCTTTTTAGTTGGGGGGGATTTTAGGACCCTGTAATGTACCTTTTTGTTCATATACTTTGCTATCATTCCATCCTTTTCCAGTTCATATTTAAAGCCTATATCATCACTTTAATTTATTCTTCCAAAGGTATATAATGTTTCTTCTCTTTACTATATGTTTAACTTGTTTTACATGTAGTTTTACGTTACTTTCATACTTAGCCATTAATCGGAAATATATAGTTGCTAAAACAGTTTGAAGACTACAACTAATTCATTGTTGCTGTCTGAAGACCACATTGTTGAAACAGTCTAACAACACGCAAATCCCGTTGCTGAAATAGTCCGTGATTTGCGATGCTAAAATAGTATTTCAGGCACAGTAGCAACAAGAAAGGATAATTAAGGGAGCTGTTACACTGGCCGTAACAACTGCACCTCAAAGCTAGCATCATCATAACCATTGTAACAACATCTTTGCTATGGAAGAACAAAATATCCTATTCCAGTATAGAAGATCAGATCAGGTTGAGAATATGATTTGTATGATGTAATCAAATGTGTAATAGATGTCTCCTCTTTAAATAGAGGAGATATCAGCATTGAAGGGGGATTACAGAGGTTTTAGCAAGAAAGGAATTACAGAGAAGGAACGTGAATCATTATGTAATATGCTACATTTGACAGATGAATAAAATATTGTTCTGAGAATTTATTCTTAATTCCTTTTTCTGGGGAATCTTGTGAGAAGGAAAGGGCCCACCTTCCTCACAAGATTCACCCATTAATTTCCGTAGTGTGTTGATTGTTATTTTCATTTATGCCTTGTTAAAACTCTGTTTTGCTGAAATCATTTATGCATTATTGGAACTCTTTTATCTATTGCTGAAACTCTGTTTCCATTAATTGTCACATTGTTTTCATATAATTCATTCCTAGGTAATCGTTGATTATTTAAAATTGGTAATCTTGTTTACAGAATGAGTTTGTGAAAGCGTGGTAGTCATAAATAGGTGCTGAAGATTCCTACTTGGGGAATAGGGTCATGTTATCTGTTATAGCATAATTGGTCATTTCCTTTGCAGATTGGTTTCTTTTCCTAGATTGCTGTTTTCTTAATGTAATCCAGGATTCTTCTGATAATTTTCTGCAATAGAAAGATTGATTTTGCTGTAACTCAAAGTAGAACTTCAATTTGTTTGAAGCAAGGTGTGATTAGTGTAATTTTTACTACAACCTTTCATTGCTTTTGAGATTGAGCATATACAGTGTGTGATTGCCTTTGAAATAAACAGACTTCCTTGGGTTGAAAATTTATGTACCACTTGATTGTTTGAATTAATAAGCAATTAAAGTGACCAACACTAATGAAATCCAATGATGAACTGATCTTCTTCCAAATTGAGTAGTTGCACCAATCTTTGCTCCATAATGTCACTTTCTTCCATATTCATCACTGTTATGATGCAAAGACTAGGTATGATATATTCCATCAACATCACTGCTTCCTGGCCATACACTAGTCAGAAGGGTGTCTAACTTATCAGATTCTTACAGGTAGTTCTGTAGGCCCATAACACAAAAGGAATGCGTAGATCCCAATATTTTATCCAAATATTCTACCATGACATTCACTTGGGGATGGTATGGTGTATTCTTATGGTGACTGACTTGGAATTCTTCAGTCAAGACCTCGATAGTGCTATTCAGGAAATTCGTACTCCAGTCACTCATCAAAACTTTCAAACAACCAAATCGTGACACAATATGCTCAAAAATTATTTTCGTTTCCATGTTCGCAGTACAATTCTTTACTGGTTGCAACTCATCCCACCGAGTGAGGTAATCAGTTATAGTAATAATGTACCATGCACTTGTTTTTTTTCCCAGAGGATCGATTGGTCCTAAAATGTTAATTTCCCTTTTATTGAAAGCTTGCAACGTGACTTGGGGGTGTAACACCATTTCATCTCTTCACGACGGTCTTCCTATCCTTTGACAAACATCTCATGTGCTACAATACTCCTTTGAATCTTTATGTACCATAGGCCACCATAATCCAACACGCATAATCTTCTGTGAAGTAGTTTTTCCTGCATAGTGACCTCCATTGACTCTACCATGTGCTTTAACCAGTATGCTGTGTCGTTCGTGCTCAGGAACATATCTTCATAGAATTTCATCAGCCCCTATTTTATATAGGTCTCCTGCAATCAAAGTAAAATATGTCACCCTTATGACCAGTTCTTTCTTCTGCTGCATAGTGTATTCCGCAAGTGTGATTCCCGTTGAGAGAAATTGAATGATATCCAGGAAATGATCATCTGCAACCTTGATAGAGAACAACTAAACATCAGGTAATCCTTCCTCAAGGTTTTTTGGTTCCTTTCATGTCTTAATTACGGACAGATGATTTGGTCTGACATTTAAACAACCCGGCTTGACAATTACCTCGAAATCATATTCTTGGAACAATAGTAACCATCGGCAAATATTCCCCCACAACATAGGATTTTTGAACAGGTATTTCAAAGCAGAATGATCCGTGAACATTTTGAAGTGTGCCCCCAAGAGATAGTGCATGTATTTTTCTCAGCGCATATACCATTTCCTACCCTTTGCGATCTGTGGTGGAGTAGTTCCTCTCTTGTTTAGAAAACTTCTTGCTTGCAAAGGCTACAAGGTGATCAATATCTCTTTCAACGGGTTGTGCTAACAGAACTCTGAGGGCTATGGAGGACACATCGACATGTACATGAAGTATCTTCTTCCAATCGAGGAAGACAAGAATAGGCGCAATCACCATTTTTTCCTTTAATATATCGAGACTCTGCTGACAGTCGTCATCCCAATAGAAATTGACATCCTTCTTCAATAACTTCTCCATGGGCACAGTAATTTATGTGCACCTTAATAAAATTCCTATAATAGCCTGTATGTCCGAGCATCGTGCATAATTGTTTGAAATTTGTTGGGGGTTCCAAATTGATAAACATGAAAATCTTCAGAGGGTCTACCATCAATCCCTATTTCCACATAATGTGTCCCAAAAAAGTACCATATGGTACACAAAAAATGCACTTCTTCAGGTTTAAGGAGATCTGAAACTTCTTGCAGGTATCCAGCATCAAGCACAGACTAGAGACATGGTTCTTTAACATGACACAGACTGTCTAGTCATCGAAATATACTTCCAAGAATTTTTGGATATATTCTTTGAAAGCTGCAACAACCCTGGAAAATATAGTTGGCGTGTTCTTCAACCCAAATGGCATGACAGTGTACTGAAAGGACCCCCACTCAGTAGAAAATGTGCTCTTGCTCCTATCTTCCAACACAATCATGATCTGATAATACTCAAAGAATCCATCTATAAATGAGTAGGCCTCATGCCCACCAACATTTTCTAAAACTTCATTATTTAAGGGAGTTTCAAATGGATCATGGAAATATGCATCGTTCAGCTTGAGAAAATCAACACAGATACTTATCTCTCCATTATTATTCTTCTCTTGGACCACCATAGGGCTAACCCACTCAAACTCCTCGACTGGTTCAATGATGCCAACGTCAAGCATTTTGTAAATTTCTTCCCTCACTTTCTCCTTGTACTTTGGTTTCAACAGATATGGGCATTGCTTAATTAGTTTTGTATTAGGCTTCAAAGTGATGTGAATTACTCCTAGATCATCCACAATTCCTTTTAATTCTGAGAATTTTGTAGGGAACGGGTCCTAGCATTCATGCAACAACTCAGTGACCTTGCTGACTATGTCATCATCCCAATATACCCCTATCTTGGAAAACTTGGGCACTGCCTCTGAGCCTATGTTGACCTGTTGCGTCCCAACTAGTTGTGCTACATCTGACATTGCTATCTCGGGCCCTGCAACCACGCACTGTCCTTCAGACTCAGGGATATGAACGTCGCTTGGATCATCCTCACCTTACTCCACGGTCAGATTGTAACATTCACGGGCCAGTGCCAACTGTGCAACCTAGTCAGGTTGTACCAAATTACTTGACTCCTTAGTAATGCAAAATACTCTTTCTTTCATTCAAAGAGCCTCATTAATGCACTACCAACCATCAACAAAGCTATATGTTAATAGGAACCCATATATCAGATCATCCCAATCTGTGGTTCCATGGTGTAGCTCAGTTTCAAGATACCATTATTGAGGCATCGCATCCAATGAACAAAAGAACATGTGCAGCCATTCTGTCTGAGGTTGGGCACCCCAAGCTTCAGTCTAGTGAGCCAAGTGATTGCGAGGATCCATCTGACCATCATACCTCTTGGAAATATTCGCACCAAACTGACCAAATATTAGCCTTATCATATTGCAAAACTCCTTCCATCCTCCGAAACTTTCCCTGTGCGCGCCCCACTATCGGGCAGGGCAAAACTCAATGTGAAGTCCAAAGCTTCGTATCTCTGGTTCTCAGGTACCTTTTTTTCAAGTTCTTCCAAAAATAAGACAACATTCCCCGTTCCCTCATAAAAAGGAAAATCACACATTTATGATCTGACACAACTCAGAGATTTGGTAACCCTATTACAACGATTATCTGTTACTTCATGCAAATGATTCTGCCAATGCTCCAGCTATTCATCAGAATCTGAAATGCACGAACTATCGCACTCCCAACATATTCTACCATTCGCTGTTAGATTAATCCAATATTCATCTTGCGCTGTAAGATGATATATATAATCAATCTCAACATCCACATACTCATGCTCGACATGCTTTGTATAGCACGCACCTTCGGAAGGATCCAATGGCACAACAACTTGGGTGCCATTCTATTCAAAGATCATCTGCCTCTTCTTCAGGTTGATTATAGGAACCATGCCATAATCCCAGTCAAACCCCAACAATGCACTTTATGGGTTACGATCATCAATGATCTTAATTATTTCAAAGTCAACTAACATGCCAGCGCCATCAATATCTACGTTAATCCCCTACAATCACCCCATAGGAATGATCTTCAATTGATTTTCCATCCACAGCTGAATTGGATACCATTGAAGCTTAGGCCTTCCCATCCACTCCCATGTCTACTTTGGAAGAATGTTGGCATCTGATCCTAGGTCCATAATTAATTTATTCATCTCATAATCTCCAGTCTGTGCCATCAACCACATCGTCTTTCTAGTTCTCTTCTTGTTCTTGTATAATTTATTTACTGCACGTTGTTCCAGCTACGACCTTTCCTAGCCAACGCAATTATCTATTAGTTCCTGTAACCCTTCTACAACCTTATGGCCCCTTATAAATTTCATACACGTCTGCAAGAAGGACACCAAGATAGAATGGTCCACTTCCCTTACTTCGACATTATCCTTAGGCTTGTTCTCCAATGGAAAAAAATTTCTCTACATAGTAGGTGGCGAAGATTTAGGGGTCATAAATGACTTCATTTCTTCCATGAATGTCTCTTTCTCATGTTGCACATTGAAGCCAACATTTTTATCTTCAGGTTTCCTGACCCATGTCTCCATCACAACCTTTCTTCCTTATGCTTAGTCTCCTCCAATATTCACACCAATGCACGTTACTATGTTAACGCTTGGATCTACGTAGCGCAATTCAACCCTCATCATTTGTATATTCTGACCTAACTACTAGTTGCGCTTCTACTGCATTTTAGCTAACAAAATGGGATAGTATTCGACTTCATGACCAAATTATTGAAAATACTTACAGGAAACTGCAGTGGGATTTTGACAATCCCCAGCAAAATGTCCAGTCTACCTGCAATTGTAGCATATGATATGCCCTCATACATGACCTGTGCCCCCTCCTTGGCCTAGGAAACCTCCTCATGCGGTCGGTTAACCCTAAGATTTTCACCCTTATACCTGCATCCGATATGCACAAGGAATGTTTTGCATCATTAGGTCATAGCCCTTACAATGTTGTTCATCATGCCCTAACAAACTATAGAAGTTATAGAACTGTTGCTTTGGCGACTTGACAAATTTATGAAATAGAGGACAAAATTCCGTGGAATGCTAGCTTGCAACTTTGCAGAGGCTACACCATAAAATATGCCCTACATTTGGCCCTGTTCTTGATCCAGGCTTCAAGGGACCCTACATCCCAGTGCTCAAATCATGGGGAGTTCTCTCAATGAACCTCTTACCTATCACGTGTGTTCATGGTATATTAAAAAATAACCTTAAATTGACTACACATTGGAAAATACCCCTAAAAATCACATTATTTAACCCCCTACCAATATATACCCAATACACCTTCCCAATTTCAAAAACCCCTAATCCCACTAGATATTGTAGGTATCCATTTTTTCGTTAACATTTTTTATACCCCTTTATATTTTTTCATTATCTTTGAGCTCCATTTTTTATGCCTACCAATATAAAAACCATTTACCCCCTATATATCCCCCAATATATTACACCATTTTTTCCTCCAATATATATCCCCCAATATGAACCTACATGGTATGGTATTTCTCCCCTAGTGAAGCCCCTATGGCTCAATTAGTCTCTATAAACAAGGCACTGTTCTTTATAGGGACCCTCTGTTTTGCATTTGATACACCAGACCTCTGTTCTCATCTCTGGGCGAACCTATTTTCCCTTCTTTAGATCTTGGAGCTTCATATTAAGGATCCCAAACTAGGCTTGAATCTGTTGCACTCCTATACTTGTATCAACTACAGGTGATGCTTTAAGATTCATCGTGATCTCTAGTGCTTCAGCCTGAGTTGAAATATTTTGTTGAGATAATGGCAGTCTAAGATGAAGAAACATCGCAACGATGAACCATTCTCTTTGTTGTTCCTCTCGGATCTTGAAACTAATTTGGCTCAACAACATTTTAAATCTCTGATATACCTCACATACAGACTCGGTAGTCAACTGCTTAATTTCTTTGATCGTTGTGATACACAGGGACTGTGAATTCAGTTTCTTGAATTTAGTGTTCAACGCACTATTAGTCTTAGCCAAAGAAGAATTTGCATTCGCTGTAAAATATTTCATGTACCAGGAAAATGTTTTATCTTGCAACATTGTAATAAATTGTGCTTTCTTCATGTTTTCATTTGTAAAATTCTATAAAATCCATATCACTTCTACCACAAACTAGAATCGTTCAAGATCATTTGTTCCCTCGAATACAGGCATCTTCGAGGGTTGGGCCATGCTGAATGGGGGAGGAAGGTTTGTGAATTTCCTCAACACTTTGCTGAATTTCAAACCTCAGTGACAAAATTCAGGAGTAGTGGGGTTGCTTTCACCCTTTGTAGATTCAAACAGTGGTCTATATTTAGTTTCAACGTAAGTACCTCAACTTGTTCTGAATCGCTCAATGCTTCGCATAACACTAGGTTCTCTTTCTTCAAAAATCAATTTGAGCATATCCGTAATATACCATTTTCACATAATAACATTTTACTCCATAACTTTAGTGAATTCAAGTACTTACCTCTAGGGTTTTTGAAGAACTTGCGCTCTTCTTTGCTATAAGACACATATGTCTGGATCGCGAACTAAGTGATGAAACCTCCAAGGATATTGCCTATCCAATAATAAAAAACCATCATGATCTCATTATCAGTCCTTTTCAGCTTCTCAATAAGCTCCGAGGTCCATGCGGTGGGAATATTATTGAAATAACCCACCTGCGTTGCTATTCTTGATATCCACTTGTATAAATCTCTAGAAAATGATGCGAACAATATCTCATACTGATATGTATAGATATACTTTTGTAGTAAATTTTCCGTAGAGATGCATGGAATTTTGTTTTCTTGCAAATCAAATTCACGTTCTTTTTTATCAACCCAATTTTAAATTTATTCCTTAGACGAATTTCACATCCAGCTATCCCTCAGTCAGATCCCAGTCCTGACAATAGAACCACTTTTTGGCTTGTTGGGGCCGAGACCCATGTTAAAAGTGAATGAGAAATCCAAAAAACCCACTATTACCGACCCTTTTGGCAACTATCTGCTTGTGTAGACCGAAGTATCACTTGAGGAAATATAGGGGGATGCAAGAACTAATTTTTTGCATCCAAAGGGACACTAGACTATGGATTTAAGACTCTTCCTTCTTAACAAAGCTTCAGAGGCTAGATATATCAATAATAATAGCAATGTTCAACACATCTGTTGAACTTTCTCTCAGGCTTGCGCGATATTACTTACTCTTGCATCATAAACAGGACTACGCTACTCAGTTATAGATCAAACCCCTTTTCAGTATAAATATTAAGAAAAATAAGTAAAAGAAAAACACATTAATATAACTCAGATATTTCTCAACAAGTCTTTCATTAATAGCCAGATCCTTCTCATACATTCACTTTCTGCCCTGCGCACACAACTCCAGGGGTCTGCACGCACAATTGTAGAATTCCTAAGGTCTTCGCACACATAGCTACTGAAGCCTTTTCCTCTAACCCAAAAACGGACTCTGACTTAAAATAATCTTACATCTAAATGCATCATTCGAATTCTACCTGACTTCATATGACTTATATCTAGACCCCATATATAGATTTGGCATTTACAATACCATGGTCCAAAACCATGGGCAGAGTCCAACATTCATAAAATATCCCATCCCATTTCATAATAAGGGGCTTTGACCCACCCCAAAGCCCCTATGATTCAAAATAGACTCCACATTACGCGCTTCACTCCTTGATCTGTAGAGTCTTTCCTTTCTTGCTTACTTCGTGAGGATCCCAACTCCAACAAGATACATAAGGCCAAGTGTATCTTCTTGGGGTGCACTAGTGTTGTTTGTAAAGGATAAGGACCATAATATCATATTGTGCATTGATTATAGACAACTGAACAAGGTGGATATCAAGAACATGTACTCATTACCTTAGATTGACTTTGTTTGATTAGTTGAAATGAGCTGCAATATTTTCAAAGATTGATCTAAGATCAAGATATCATTAGTTTCACATCAAAGAAGAAGACATCTATAAGACTACATTCCGTGCAAGGCGTGGGCACTATGTTTTTGCGGTGATTCCTTTTTGTCTTACCAATGCTCCAACCACCTTCATGTGTATGATGAATGGTGTGATGCACCCTTACCTAGATAACTTTGTGATAGTCTTTGTTGATGATATATTGGTATATTCAAAGAATGAGGAATAAAAATAAGAGCACCTAGAAAAGATGTTGATATTTCTGAGAGAACATAATTTGTAAGAAAAGCTCAACAAGTGTAGCTTCTTTTAGAATCAGATTCATTACTTGGGACATGTTGTTTCCAAGGAGGGGATAATAGTGGACCCATAAAAGATTAAGGCTATCTTGGAGTGGCCAGCTCTGAATAATGTGAATGAGGTTGGATGATTTATGGGACTAGAAGGTTATTACATGAGGTTTATTAGGGTTTTATCAAAGATTGGATATCACACTACATATTTTCAGAGGAAAGGAAATATGTTTGAATGGATTGATGAGTGTGAAACTAGATTTGATCAGTTGAATAAATTGCTTATCAATGCTCCATTTTTGAGGATTTCATATCTTGATAAGGACTTTGTGGTTGTATGGATTCCTGCAAGGAAGGACTTGGTGGAGTCTTGATGAAGGAAGGGTAGGTGGCTTGATATGAATCGCAAAATATGAATGATAATGAGTAGAATTATGTGACACGTGATCTTGAGTTGGAAGCTATCATTCATGCATTGAAGATGTGGAGACATTATCTCCTTGGCATGAAGCTCATTTTGATGAGTGATCATAGTGGACTAAGGTATTTGTTTGACTAACCCAATTTAAATGAAATAAAGGATAGATGGTTAGCTACTCTTAGTGAGTTTGAATTTGTAATCAAGTATATCAAAATAAATGAGAATCGGGTTGTGTATTATCTCAGTAGGAGAGTGTAGATGAATCATATTTTAGCTGTTAGCTCTTATGGGATAGATTTATAGGATTAAATATTACAGGCAGGGAAACATGATGAGAGGTACAAACAAGTAAAGCAAAGATTGCAGTAACAAGGTGAGGGTGATAATTAAGGAGTGTAGAAATTATACAAACAACATGTATACTAATGGAATCCGATCATGCAATATGCTAAAGAAATATATTTAATCCTTCTACAAATTACTTGTGGAAAATAAACACGATCACACAATGACACCGAGTAAAAGAAAGAAGCAAATCAATCCACGACACTAATATTTTTCTTGGGGAAATCTCGTTGCTCAAACCCCTCTATCTTCTATTGTATATTCAACCATGTAATCATGAAACAATTACAATGCACTCTTCTCACAAGAGTCTACTGCACTCTCACAACTGTCTCACACTGATCCAAAAAAATCAACCAACACTTAGCCAATTTCCTACCTCTGCTTAGCCTGCGTGCCTTGCGCAATTCATGTGGAATGAAATCCCTATTCTTTAGGAATTCCAACCTTCCAAAATTATGCAATGTTCAGGGGCAATCCTATGGGTGTATTACTACATGAAAGCAGTTTTCTAATGATACAACTAATATTTAACATCCCTTTAACCTTTGTCTCAATTGGGTCTTCATAAGAGCTGATATGCATACATCTATTAATAGTAAATCATCAGTTACTTGACATATAATTGCGTGTGAATTAAATCTGATTTAATTCACTTTACCTCTCACTAGTGCAACAATTAGTTACAACTAGTTAATGTTGAGATTGCAACAAGATGATGAGCTTAGTGAAAAGAGTCACCTTCACTAAGTGGGCCCGCAAGCTATTTTTGGCACAAGTCTATTTTTTGACTATGTCGATTTTTAGACATGTCGATCATATTCTATGAGCTGTAGGATGTTATTTTTTGATGGTTGGTCAAGTTGGAAAAATAGATGGACTTCTATTTTTAGACATATTGGGCGGAATCTATTTTTAGATTGCCAGTCTAAAAATAGATATGTCGAATATTATTAGCTCTTAATAATATTTGGAATATAAACATTAACTTATTCTCTTGGAGCACTTCAATTAAGTGCACAGATGTGGCACAGGAGCTGACAAAAGGAATTACGCTATTCCTGAGGGTTAAGTGGAGCTATTGCATGGATACTTCAGTTAGAACTCATGTGATAGAGTTTGGTGGAGTTGTAGAAGTAGTTGGTGGAGTTGTATTCAGTTTAACTCAGTTAGACACGGTTGAGCTAGTTGTATCTAGTCTAACTGATTGATACACTAGTGAGAGTGGTGTGAATTAATTATTAATTAATTCACTAAATATTAACTCATTAATCAACTGAAGAATACATCAGTTAACTACAGTGCATGGCCAGTTTCATTGGATACCAGTGGAGAGATAGGTGAAAGGGAAAGTTGACAATCAGTTATGACTATAGTGATGCATTGATTGCATACAACACAAAGTAGAGATGCCAATGAGGATTGCGTGAGCAAGGCTGGACCAATTCGAGTTCATTCAGAGCCATTCTTCAGCAGGGATTGCGTAGTAGAGGCAGGCTAGCAGGTGGCAAATATTGGTGCATGGATTTGCTAGATCAGCTTTGTATGAGGATTGTTACATGATCTCTATGACATATATTATATACAGATAGTTAGGGTTTTTATCTTTAGGCTTTCCCCTTAAAACACTGTGTTCATATGTGTGAATTTTTATGGTTTCAATGTGTGCATGCAATTGATTTAATTTTCGCATATGATGATCAATAGTAGAAGAGATTATGTATTGTGCATGAAGTTAAAATAGTGTGTGATCAGAAGAATATTGGATGTATAACACATTAGTTATATGACTTCTACATGGTATCAGATCTATATTGATCATTGGAGCAATTGCAAATCATTGAAGCAGTTGAGTTTTGTGCTGGTGGAATTCGAATTTGCAGCAGTGTTTTCTTGGTGTCAAAGTTGAGATGTCTTTCAACGGACAAGTATTGGAGTATGCCCTTGAGGGCAGCTCAAATTATATTTCATGGAAGGACAGGATGGAGGTGGTGCTGGAGGATAATGGGTTGAAGGAGTTCATAGATGCAGAAATTCCAAAACCTGCTTCTAGCAATGCTGCCGCACTTGACGCATGGCAAAAGAAGAAAACAAAATGTTGAAGGATTCTATTGGAAGGTGTGAAGGATCACATAGTGTCTAGACTTCATGGTAAATCTTATCCATTCTTTATGTGGAAAGCTTTGACAGACTTGTTCCAAAGAAAGAGCGACTAGAGGAAGTTGGCGCTCAAAGACAAACTCAAGAAAATAAAAATGGAGAAAGGCGAAAGTATACCCAAGTACCTCACGAAGTTTGTCCAGTGCAGTGAAGAGCTAGGAAGTGTGGGGGTTATTGTAGATGAAGAGGAATTGGTGAGCTTGGCTCTCCTTGGGCCTCCGAAGAGTTGGAATTCCTATGAGGACTCTGTCAATGGTCGGGAGAAACTGCCAGGATGGGAGCGACTTTGGTTGGATCTTGTGCAGGAGGAGATAAGGCGAAGTACTAGGGATGGATCTTCATCGAAGAATGAAGATGAATAAAATTTCACTTAAGGAAGGGGAAGGGAAAGAAAAATCCTTCTCAATTCGGTGCGAAAGGCAAGAAGCAGGACATGTCCAAGGTGAAGTGCTTTCACTGTCACCAACATGGACATTACGCCACTAATTGTCCACAGAAGAATAAAAATAAGTAGGCTGCTAGATCTACAGTTGGAGACGTCTTAGCCTCATAGTTTGAGCTAGATTTTTTGCTAATCGCATGCTTTGTCTCAAGTGTGATGGGATTAGTGTGGTTTCTTAATAGTGGTGCGTCTTTCCATATGACCGGAGACAAAGATTTGTTTACTGATCTAGATGAGAAGGATCTTAGAGTGAACATCGAGATGGGAGATGAAGGTAGATACAGTGCGACTGGTATCGGGACCATTTCCTTTGAGAGGGAGTCTGGCAAACCTTTCATCTTGAAGGATGTCATGCATGTTCTAGGATTGAAGAAGAATCTGATCTCTGTGGCGATGTTGGAAGACAAGGGATGTGATGTTGTCTTTAGTGAGGGAAAGGCTTTCCTGCGCAGTAAAGCAACTGGTGAAACCTGGAGGATAGGGGTTCGAGTTAAGAACCTTTATCAATTGCAGGTAGATGGCTACGCAAGAATGGCAGGAAAATAAGAAGGAGTGGTGAGCCGAGATGAGGGCGAACTGTGGCACAGGAGATTGGGCCACCTTCACCATGGTGCTTTAAAATTTTTTAGCAGATTTATATTGGGCTTCCCAAAGGTACACTTGCGCAGTCAGATCAGTGCAAGGGATGTACTTTGGGAAAATTTTTGAAAGCCACCTTTCATGAGAAGGATAGTCGCGCCACGACGATCCTTGAGAGAATTCACACAGACGTGTGTGGACCTTTCTCAGTAGCTTCGACAAAAAATCACAGGTATTATGTGATATTTGTTGATGACTTTTCTCGTAAGTGCTAGATCTTCTTCATGTAGAAGAAGAGCGAGACATTCTCTAAGTTTTGTGAGTTCAAGGCACTGGTGGAGAAAGAGTCGGGGAAGCAGGTGAAGGCTCTTAGGAGCGATAATGGTGGTGAATTCATCTCTAGAGAATTCAAATACTTTTGTAGTGCAGAAGGAATTCGAAGAGAGCTCATAGCGCCTCATAACCCACAGCAGAATGGGGTCGCGGAGCAAAACAACAGAATGATAGTGGGTGCTGCACGGGCGATGTTGCATGTTCAGAGCCTTCCCATACACTTGTGGGCTGAAGCTTGCAACACTATAGTTTATGTGCAAAACCATTGTCCTCATAGAGTACTTGGCATGAGTACACCCGAAGAGGCGTTTTCTAGTAAGAAGCCTGATATTTCTCATTTGAATATTTTTGGCTCACCTGTTTACATTCATGTGACGAAGGATGCCAGGAAGAAGTTGGAGCCGACTGCAGAGGTTGGGATATTTGTGGGGTACACAGAAACACCCCAAAACTATCGTGTGTATTTTCCAGACAGTCAGAAGACTGTTGTGCGACGGGATATCAAATTTCATGAGGAGAAAGCCATGAAGTGTTCGCTTGAGAGGGAGCCACACTTGCATGCAGATGAGGAGATATTAGTTCTTAAGGATGAGCCTCAGGATGTGGATCAGCCACAAGAGGAGGTTCATGGAGTAGAAGTAACCACTCATGCAGTGCCAACCATCAGAGGGCAGAAGCACACTACAGAAGCTGAGCGACTGAATCTTGATGCAGAGAATATTGTAAGAGCACCTACATCACAGCGCAGAAAGAGACAGTCACCTGACTGATATACTAAATACATGGCTCTGATGAGCAAGTGTATCATGAGAGAACCATCCTCCTTCAAGGAAGCTGTGGAGGACCCTGCATGGGTAGATGCCATGGTGGAAGAGTATGATTCAATTGTTAGAAACAGTGCATGGGAGATTGTCCCAAGGCCGGAAGGGAAATCAGTGGTATGTTCAAGATGGATCTAAAACGTGAAGCAAGCTGCTGACGGGAGCGTCAAGAAGTACAAGGCAAGATTTGTTGCCCGAGGCTTCTCACAGATTGAGGGGATTGACTATGAAGAAACCTTTGCACCTGTCGCAAGGTATTCTTCCACACGGAGCATCCTAGCTCTCTCAGTGCAGATGGGGTGGCACATTCATCAGATGGATGTGAAGATTGCGTTCCTCAATGGAGTCATTGAGGAGGAGGTGTACATAGAGCAACCTGAAGGTTTCGAGATCTTCAGCAGCGAGTCGCATGTATGCAGGCTCACCGGTCTTGGATTCACCAAGAGTGAGGTGGATCCGAACCTATACTAGATTGTGGTGGAGGGTAAGTTGCTGATCATTGTACTTTATGTATATGATTTGATTTTGACGGGTGATGAACAGTTGATACTCTCATGCAAGGATGATCTTGCAAAGGAGTTTGAGATGAAGGACTTGGGCCTCCTTCATTATTTCTTGGGATTGGAAATTTGGCAGCGCAGTGATGGACTGTTTGTGTCTCAAGGCAAGTATGCCTAGGAGATACTGGAGAAGTTAAACATGCAAGGCTGCAAGCCTATTGACACACCTCTTCCTGGTGGTTGGAGGAAAGAGGAGGCTACATTTGCAGAGGTATTGGATGCCACTGTTTTTCAACAGTTGGTTGGTTCGCTCATGTATCTAGTCAATACACGACCAGACATATGCTATGTTGTTAACTAGCTTTCACAAGCTATGGTTAAGCCTACAAAGCTATTTTGGAAGGTGGGGAAGCATGTATTGAGATATCTCAGAGGCACATCAGGATATGAATTGTGGTACACACAGTCGGATGAGGTGACGCTGCATGGCTTCACGAATGCAGATTGGGTAGGGAGCCCAACGGACAGAAAGAGCACATCTGGAGGGTTTTTCAGTATCGGGTCTACAACAATTTCTTGGTACAACAGGAAATAGAGATCCGTGGCACTCAATTCAGCGGAGGCCGAGTACATGGCAGCAAGTTTGGCTACATGCGAGGCTATATGTATGAGGAATATCCTAGTCGGGTTGTTCGGTTCACACTTAGATCCTACTGTGATATATTGTGATAATCAGAGTTGCATAAAAATCTCGGTTAATCCAATATTTCATGATAGATCTAAAAACATTGACATCTGGTATCATCATATCAGAGATTGTGTGTAGTGGAATGTCATGTTACCTTCTTACATTCCTACAGAGGATCAGGATGCTGATATCTTGACGAAGGCACTCACCAAGAGAAAATTCGAATACCATAGAGACAGGATCGGGGTGGCAGATAATCCCTATCTTGTTGAGAGGGAGTCTTGATATTGCAACAAGATGATGAGCTTAGTGAAAAGAGTCGCCTTCACTAAGTGGGCCCATAAGCTATTTTTGGCGCAAGTCTATTTTTAGACTATGTCTATTTTTAGACATGTCGATCATATTATATGAGTTGCAGGATGCTATTTGTGGATGGTTGGACAAGTTGGAAAAATATATGGACTTCCATTTTTAGACATATTGGTCAGAATCTATTTTTAGATTTCCAGTCTAAGAATAGATATGTCGAATATTATTAGCTCTTAATAATATTTGGACCATAAACATTAACTTATTCTCTTGGATCACTTCAGTTAAGTGCACAGATGTGGCACAGAAGCTTACAGAATGAATTATGCTATTCTTTAGGGTTAAGTGGAGCTATTGCATGGAGACTTCAGTTAGAACTCAGGTGACAGAGTTTGGTGGAGTTGTAGAAGTAGTTGGTGGAGTTGTGTTCAGTTTAACACAGTTAGACACAGTTGAGCTAGTTGTATCTATTCTAACTGATTGATACACTAGTGAGAGTGGTGTGAATTAATTATTAATTAATTCAATAAATATTAACTCATTAATCAACTAAAGAATACATCAGTTAACTACAGTGCAAGGATAGTTTCAGTGGAGACCAGTGGAGAGATAGGTGAAAGGGTAAGTTGACTATCAGTTGTGACTATAGTGATGCATTGATTGCATCCAACACAGAGTAGAGATACCAATGAGGATTGTGTGAGCAAGGCTGGACCAATTTGAGTTCATTCAAAGCCATTCTTTAGCAGGGATTGCGTAGTAGAGGCAGGCTAGCAGGTGGCAAAGATCGGTGCATGGATTTGCTATATCGGGCCTGATTAGTGTGTAGCGATTGTATTGTACTGAGAGCTTGATATGATCAGATTTTTATGATGATTGTTACATGATCTCTATGACATATATTATATACAGATAGTTGGGGTTTTTAGCTTTAGGATTTCCTGTTAAAACATTGTGTTCATATGTGTGAATTTTTATGGTTTCAATGTGTGCATGCAATTGATTTAATTTCTGCATATGATGATCAATAGTAGAAGAGATTCTGTATTGTGCATGAAGTTAAAATAGTGTGTGATTAGGAGAATCTTGGATGTATAATGCATTAGTTATATAATTTCTACAGTTAAGCTGATTTTAACTCAATTAATTGAGTTAACTGCTTTCGCATGCATTAAACTAATGCACTGACTGCAACTTGGACTCAAAAACAAATAGAATCACTCTGCATGCCTCACCAACCACCCTCAACTCAAATTAGATGAGCTAACTAAGTTTATCACACTCAGTTAACTATTACACGCGATTATGAGATAAGATTACAATTTATTCTCCAATTTAATTAAGGGAAAATTAAATTAGACACACATTTCTTGTTGACTTTTCAACACTCCCTCTTAACAAGAAAAGGATGATCAGATACCCCGATCCTGCCTCTATGGTATTCAAATTTTCTCTTGGTGAGTGCCTTCGTCAAAATATCTGCATCCTAATCCTCCCTGGGAATGTAATTAAGTAACATAATGCGTCTCAGAACACAATATCTGAGATGGTGGTACTGGATGTCTATATGCTTGGACCTATCATGGAATACCAGATTAACCAAGAGTTTTATGCAACTCTGTTTATCACAGTGCATCACTTTCAGATCCATTTGATGACCAAACAAACCAACAAGAATCTTCCTCATCCAGATGGCCTCACATGCCGCCTGAATGGCTACCATGTACTCTGCCTTGGACGAACTGAGTGCAACTAATATCTGCTTCCTGTTGTACCAATAAAATGTTGTCGATCCCATGCTGAAGATCCCTCTTGATGTGCTCTTTCTATCTGATGGACTGCCTTCCCAATCTGCATCAGTGAAGCCTTGAAGCTTCACTACCTATGTACGTCTCTACCATAATCCATACTCTGTATTGCCCCTGAGATATCTCAAGACATGCTTCCTCACCTTCCAAAAGATCTTCGTTGGCTTAACCATAGCTTGAATAAGTTGGTTAGCTGCGTAGCATATGTCTAGTGTCGTGTTCACCAAGTACATGAGTGAACCCACAAGTTTCCTGTAAACAGTAGCATCCACTACCTCACCTGAAGTAGAATCATCCTTCCTCCAGTTTCTTGCAAGAGGAGTCTCCATGGGTTTATAACTCTACATGTGAAACTTTCTCAAAATGTCTTTGGCATACTTTCCTTAAGAAAAAAATAGCTCCCCATCAGGCTCCCATATCTCCAAACTAGGGAAATAGTGAAGGAGTCCCATGTACTTCATCTCAAACTCTCTTACAAGATCCTCTTTGCAAGAAGTTATGAGTTCCTCATCACCTGTGAAAATAATATCATCAACATAAAGTACGATAATAAAAACCTTACCATCAACCACAATCTGGTACAGGTTTTCATCCGCTTCACTCTTTGTGAAGCCCAACCTGGTGAAATAGCTATTAGTATTGGTGTACTAAGCATGGGATGCTTTCTTCATCCCATATAGTTCTCTCTTGAGTCTGCACACATGCGACTCACTTTCAAAGGTCTCAAAACCTTCTGTCTGCTCAATGTACACTTCTTCCTCAATAACTCCATTGAGAAATGCATTCTTCACATCCATCTGATGTATCTGCCACCCTATTTGTGCTGAGAGTGAAAGGATAGATTTAATCAATGAGTACCTTGCAACCAGTGAAAAGTCTCCTCATAGTCAATCCCCTCAACTTGTGAGAATACTCGGGCTACAAATCTAGCCTTGTACTTCTCCACACTCCCATCTATTGCTTGCTTCACCTTATAGATCCATCTAGATCCAACCACTGATTTTCCGACTGGTCTTGGGACAACTTCCCATGAACTATTCCTAACGATGGAGTTATACTCCTCAACCATGGTGTCAACCCAAGTTGGTTGTTACATTGTTTCCTCAAAGGAGGATGGTTCTGTCACAATACACTTTCTCATAACATCCATGTATCCAGTAAACCTGTTTGGAGACTATCTCTGAATGTGCAGTAATGTAGGTGCTCCTACATGTTATATCGCATCAAGTCTCAATCTATCAACTTCTGTGGTGCGCCTCCTACCATGTCTGGTGGATGGCTCTGCATGAGTGTTTTTTGCCACTCCATGAGCCTCCTTATGTGGCTGCTCCACATCTTGAGCTTCATCCTTTAGAACCAAGCGTTCCTCATATGCATGCAAATCAAGCTCCCTCTCAAGGGACAATCATATGGATTTCTCCTCATCAAATTTTACATCTTGTTTGAAAACAATCATCATGTTTTTCGGAAAATACACCCGATAATTGTGGGGAGTATCAGTGTACCCCAAAAATATCCCAATATCAGCTGTTGTATCTAGCTTCTTTCTGGAAAATTTGGTCACATGGCAATAGATAGATGAGCCAAAAATTTTAAAATATGAAACATTAGGTTTCTTACCAGAAAAATCCTTCTCTGGTGTACTCATGCAGGTATCTAATGAGGACTACGGTTTTTCACAAATACCGTTGTGTTTCATGCCTATTACCACAGATGAAATGATAGTCCTTGATCATGTAAAATCGCTCATGTCGCACCCACAATTATTTTGTTCTTTATTTTTGCAACCCCATTCTGTTGTGGGTTATGAGGTGCAATAAAGTCTCTCAAAATTCCTTCTTTGGCACATAAGTTCTTGAATTCATTGGAGATGTACTCACCACCATTGTTGCTCCTAAGAGCCTTCACATGCTTCCCTATATCTTCTCAACCAGTACTTTGAACTCACACAATTTTGAGAATGTCTGAAATTTCTTCTGCATAAAGTAGATACAACACTTTCTAGAAAAAACATCAACAAAAATCACATAATACTTGTGCTTTGCTATAGAAACTGTAGACAATGGTCCACACACATCTTAGTGAACTCTCTCAAGGATTTCCGCTGCTCAGATCTCCTTGTCGTGAAAAGTGGCCTTTGCATAATTCCCCATGGTACATCCCTTGCATGTGTATATCTGCACAAGAGTACCCTTTGGAAGCCCCGTAGAAATATGCTGCATGACATTCAAAGCACCATGGTGTAGATGGACCAATATCCTCTGCCATAAATCACCCTCATCCCGATTCACCACTCTCTCTGCTTTACCCATCAATGCTGCGCAACCATCTACAACAATTTTGCAGTGTTTCTTCACACGTATCCCAATATTCTTAACTTTTACTGTGGCTTTGTGATGAAGGAATGCTTTCCCTTCACTGAAAACCACATCATATCCTCTGTCCTCCAACATATCAACTGAAACTAAATTATTTTTCAAGCTGGTGCATGCATGACATATTTTAATAAGAAGGGTTTACATGACTGTCTCTGGAAAGTAACTGTACCAATCCCGGTAGCGCTATACCTCACGTCATAACCCATTTCAATATACATCTAGAGATCCTTCTCCTCCAAGCTACTAAAAATTTCTTTGTCTCCCTTCATGTCGAAAGATGCACCACTATCCAAGTACCACAGTAATCCCATCGCAATAGCACCATGCATGCAATGAGAAAGAATTAAAACTCAAATTACGAGGCCAAAGCCTCAACCGCTACAGATCCCGAAGCCTTCTTATTGTTCTTCTTCTTTTGTGGAAAATTAGTGGTATAATTTCCATGCTCGTGACAGTGAAAACATTTCACTCTGGACATGTCACACTTCTTTCCTTCTTTGCTGGTCTTAGATTTGGAATAGGATTTCTTTCCTTTCCCCTTCTTTTCCTTACCAGCCAAGGCACAATTTTCCTCATCATATGTCTTGGATGAGGATCCATCCCTGGTGTTCCGCCTGAATTCTTCTTGTACCAAATCTGACCGATGTCACTCCTAGTCTGGTAGCTTCTCCCTCCCATTGACAGAGTCCTCATAGCTATGATAGCTCTTGGGAAGGCCTAGAAGAGCTAGGTTAACCAAGTCATCATTCACTACAGTAATCCAGACACTCCCAAGCTCATCTCGACATTAGATGAACTTGGTTAAATATTTCGGAATAGTGTTGCCTTTCTCAGTTTTGATATTCCTGAGCTTGTCCTTCAGTTCCAATTTTTTGTGGTCACTGCTGCTCTAAAACAAACCTGTCAAAGCCTTCCATGTTGCGTATGGAGTCACTTTTCCAAGGAGGCTTGATACAAAGTGGTCTCTAACTCCCTATAATAAGATCCTCCTTGCCTTTTCAACCTTCTTTTTCCAAGCATCAAGAAGAGCGGCGTCTGCTGCTGCAGGCTTGGGAATGTCATTATCGATGAATTATTTCAACCCGTTTTCCTCCAGAACTACCTCCATTTTGTCTTTCCATGCAATATAATTAGAAATCCCCTCGAGTGCATATTCAAATATTAATCCATTGAAATCCATCTTGATCCGCTTGTCCCACCAAGGAATATTTTTGCAAATTCGAATGTTATTCAACACAAACTCAATTTCTTCTCCATTATAGTGATTTCCTGCGCTCTGATACCATGTAGAAATTATACAAACAATATGTATACCAATGTATTCAATCCGATCATGCGATATAAACAAGATACTGAATCCTTCTACAAATTAATTGTGGAAAATAAACAAGTTCACGCAATCACACCAAGTAAAAGAAAGAAACAAATCAATCCACAACAGATATTTTTCTGGGGGAAATATTACTACTAAAAACCCCTCTATCTTCTATTGTATATTCAACCAAGGAATCATGAAGCAATTACAATGCACTCTTCTCACAAGAGTCTGCTGCACTCTCACAACTGTCTCACACTGATCCGGACAAAATCGAACAACACTTAGCCATTTTCTTGCCTTTTCTCAGGCTACCTGGCTTGCATAATTCATGTGGAATGCAATCCCTATTCTTTAGGAATTTTAGCCTTCCAAAACTGCACAATGCTCATGGGAAATCCTATGGGTGTATTACTGCATGTGGGAAATTTGCTAATAATACAACTAGTAGTTAACATCCCTTTAACCTTTGTCTCAACTATGTCTTCATCAGAACTGACATGCATGCAACTATTAATAGTAAATCATCAGTTACTTGACATATCACTACATGTGAATAAAATATGATTTAATTCACTTGACCTCTCACTAGTGCAACAATCAGTTAACTAGTTAAACTGATTTTAACTCAATTAATTGAGTTCATTTATTTATCATGCATTAAGATAATGCACTAACTACAACTTGGACTCAAAAAAAAATAGAATCACTTTGCATGCCTCACCAACCACCCTCAACTCGAATTCCATGAGCTAACTGAATTTATCACACTTAGTTAACTATTACAAGTGATTATGAGATAAGATTACAATTTATTGTCCAATTTAATTAAGGTAAAATTAAATTAGACACAAATTTCTTGCTGAATTTTCAACAAGGAGGGGTATTACCACATAGCAGATGACTTGGTCAGGTTCAGGAGTGAGATATGTGTGTTTGATAGTGGTGAATTAAAGAAGCTTGTTTTGAGAGAATTTGATGTCAAACCATTATATATTATGGCCACCCATGATACCAAAAGACTTTGAAAATTTTTAAGAAGTTTTACTATTGGCCTAACTTGAAGAAAGAGGTGGTTGGGTTTGTTGCTAATTGATTGGACTATCAATAGGTGAAAGTTGAATGTAAGCATCCAACTAGTTTTTTACAACCTATTTTGATTCTGAAATGGAAATGGGAGGTTATTTCCATGGATTTCATTACATGATTGTTGAGGACATCAAGGAAACATCACTCCATGGTGGTAATTGACTGATTGAGCAGAGTAACTCACTTCATTGCAACAAATTCTACTAATTCAACAAGCGAAGTGGCTCAAATATTCATTAGGAAGATAATGAGGTTGCATGGAGTTCCCAAGAGGATTATATCATATAGAGATGCCAAGTTCACTTCTAGGTTTTGGAAGGAATTTTTCGCTTTCTTGGGGACAAATCTAGCCTTCAATACAACTTATCATCCACAGACATATGAATAGACAAAGAGAATCATTAGGATCCTTGAGGATATGTTGAGTGTGTATGTAATGTATCAACATAGAAAGTGGGAGGAGTATCTTCCACTAGTGGAGTCTTATGATAATAATGGGTATCAAGAATCCTTGAAGATGAGTCCATTTGAGATTCTCTATGGGAGGATTTGTAATACTCCTATCAGCTAGAGTGGTCTAGTAATCATGGTGTTGATTGGACTAGACATGTTGAGGGATATGGAGTTGGGAATGTAGGTTATCCAAAATCATTTGAAGGAAGCACAAGACAGGTAAAAGAGCTAAGTGGATTAGCATAAAGTATTCAAATAGTTTCATGTTGGAGAGCATGTGTGGTTGTGTATAAAGCCCAAGAAGAGCTCCTTGAAGATTGGTTTGTGTGCCAAATGGTGAGCCCTGGTATTGCACCAAGAATGAAGAAACTCCCATAGGCTGCCCTAATTTACTTTCTCAACTGGGGTTTCGTACAAACTTGGAGGTGATAGTGCTATATACACAAAATATGCATTCTACTCATGTCATCCTCTTCTGAGCTCTACAAAAGGGTGTTATTTCTGGGGTTTATGTATGAAGTCTGTCACACTTCTTAATTTATACCTAGGGCTAAAAATGATTAAAATCCATTACTCTATCAACAAGAAAATAAATATTCTACAACAAGAATTTCATCTAAGTAATCTGCAATGAAAGAAATCTACACATTAAGCTATGATAAGAAATGGAAGCAAACTAGGCATCTTGCATGAAGTAAATTGATGAATTGAGATTGCATAAATGAAACTAACCTAATCACACTTTGTTGGGCCAAATGGCTAAACACACTCTGTCTACTCTATGTTCTATCTATCATTATTTTAATCATGCAGCTAATCATGACCTAACTTTGCTTGTAAATGCATTTTTTTGCAGCTAGGAGGAGAAAGTGCTAAGGTGGCTTATGAAGGTCTTGGAATCATGGTTGCAAGGTTGAAGGTGTTTTGGTGGTTTTGGAAGGTCTCGATGAGGTGGATGGTGATTTATGGGCTTAAGGAGGGGCTCACTAGTTCTACTGCAAGTGCTGCTACAGGTTTCCTGTAGTGCTACAAGAAATAGTTCGAGGGAAATCAAATGCCAAAAATGGGTGAGAAAAATGGAGGGAAGGTGGAGTGAAGGTGTATTTGGATGAGTGGAAGATGGCCAACCCCTTGGCCAAGCTCATAACCTCTTTCACCTCTAGGGTTTTCTCATGGTATGAAGATGAAAAATCTGAAAACAGGGCTGATGGAGTTTTTGAGGAAAAGAAGGATGATGAAGGGTGAGAAATGAAGTTGAAGGTGCTGGTGAAGTCCTCCTTTGCTATGCTAATTGAACCTGTAAGAAAACTACTTGTTCAGGCAATAAATATTGACAAATTCATGATGAAGGAAATGGAAAAGTTGAGTTTTATTTGGAAAGAAAATCTACTTTAGCCTACAAACAGAAATCTCACTCATCATTC
The DNA here is from genome assembly GCA_034641835.2 of Pinus albicaulis. Classification (NCBI taxonomy): domain Eukaryota; kingdom Viridiplantae; phylum Streptophyta; class Pinopsida; order Pinales; family Pinaceae; genus Pinus; species Pinus albicaulis. The sequence goes on along the minus strand of CM076579.1, from coordinate 276,917,781 downwards.
TAAACATGTTCATGGAACTACAACACCCTACTATTCATTCCAGGAAATCATAAACTAAAAAGTAATTTTAGCCTTTAGAGAAGTTCTACCCTCCTCAAGCCCCAATGAAAGAGATGAGAGGGGGAGGCTTGAAACACAACCTTTTGAGTTTATAAAGTATTCTACCAACATGTAAGCAAGCTTAATATATATCAAATACAAATGGAAGAAAACTAGCTAAAAAATCATAAGCAAAACTAGCTACAATGACATAAAAGTAAAGAATGAATACACAAGAGAGACTAAGGCCAATGGATTTGTCCCTAACTCACAAGCCTATCCTTTGAAACTAGATCAATGAATCACAATTTTAATAGTCATTTTATCGCAGAAGATACTCTCATTACATCAACATGAAAGTCTCAAAAACTTATTACAAGAGCTAAGAGTTTATTAGCTTCCTTCAAATTTCGGATCCTAATGAGTTATTTCTCAACCCTATTTAACTTAGAGGGTAGCTACCAACATCTCCCTAAAAAGTAAGTGATATGTCCACTTTGACTCCAAGTGAAGTGTAGATTTGGTGCACTTGATCTTGAGTTTGCTTGGCTGCCTTTGATTTCGAGGTGTTGGAGGGAATCTCAAGGATCCCTTGGCTGACTTTGGGAGTTAAGGAGGTGGAAAACCCCCCTAGAATCTCTCCTTGCTGTCTACTCTAAGATTTAATGGAAAAATATTCATGAAAAATGAAATATCTTCGTGATTTTCCTGCATTTACCTCATGCTAAGCATTAGAAGTATGCCGAGCCTTAATCACCATCTTTCTACCATAATATAATTAAAATGCGAGAAAAAGAGACTTAATAAGACAAAAAGGTGACAGTTAACCCCTGCAAATGTACCTAATGATGGAGATTTTTATCACCAAACTAAGGCTGATTGGGCTGCTCAATAGTCAATTCAGTGTAACTATTTCAAACCACTTAAGGTTGGAAGTTAGCCCTTACAACCAGAGAGGGATCTCTCAAGAAGATGTATGATACTCAATAATGAATCTTTAAAATAATATGGCTAACTATAAAATATGTTTTTAATGGTATTTTGTAGGTGAAGTATGTGTGTTAATGGCTACCATTAGACATGGAGTCAGTGTGAAACTCAATTACATAAAAAAAATATTTCATGGAAGCTAAGGCATGTGTATTCTTTATAAAAATAACTTGAACAACAAACTAGATGCATAAAGGAAGTTGGAGCATATTTAAATATGAATTCCAAGTAATTATACATAAAGTAAGCTGAATGGACATTGAAAGGGTAGATAAGACAAATACACAAGAGTACATGAAGAATCTTAGGTCTGAAAGAAGCTTTCTTTAACTGTATATTACTGAATGGAAGATATTACAATAGTAGCATAAGGCATAAAATTGATCAACCCTATATAACTCTATAATCTCTCTATTTATAGAATTAAAATCATTTTACATGAAGTCTGCCACCCGAGCTATACCCTCGAAACTGCTGAAGACATCTTATCCAAAAATGAATTGATTATATGGAGAGAATATAGAGATATTAATTTTTACAAAAAGTTTGAAACCCAATAGTTATCTAACACCATTTAATTCATTAAATTTTTTTAAATAACCCATACATGATGATGCTTATCGAATAAAACAAATTTTCCTGAGGTGGCAATGACCATGACCAAGTGATGAAAAACCATCTTGAAATCTAGGCTGTGCTGCTCATAATTTTAGGATGTGTTGTTGTCCTTCATGACGTGGAAAAAATGATGAGCTACTAGCCTAATCACCTCCTTGTTTAATGGAATTACCAACATGTGTCTTCACTAATATTCTTCAACATTCTTCTGATGACTCATGTGCTCTCAAGAAACATTAAATTCTAGAAAAAAAAAATTTCCCTTCGTTGCAAAAACATAGTATTTTAAGGCAAGTTTGTAGCGAAGAGTTTATAACATTTTCCACTTGGCAATTTCTGCAACCATTCTGACTTTTATGCTGATTGGAGGGTATTCACTTGGAAAAAAGACTTAAATACATACTTTTACCACTCCTATTATGATAAAATTTGGAAATTATACCTTAAAATAATATTCAACGAGTTCGTAGCAAAAACTCGGCTAAAACTCGGCTTTACGCATGGAGTATACTACGAACTTTACTGATATTTCCAAAATTTAAAATTTCCACTCCTTACCTTCAAAAAAATATTTGGAGCTATGTGAAATGATGAGAGGGAAAATCCTAAGAAAAAATTGGCCCAAAAAATGTCTTACCTCCTTCAAGAGGCATCATGTCCATCCACAACTATCATTTTCAAGCCTCTTTTCTTTAATTATGTCTGCACTATTTCCATTTGAATTTATAACTCTTTGACTTGATTTTTCAGCTTTCTCCTCTCTTCCTGCAACCACATGTTTCTCCTCATGGTATGGTTCATCATCTGGCGCAGTGGTAGTGTTCTTTTGAGCATCTTCCTTGACCTTCTGCCACTTCATCATAAAAGTCAATTTTCTTTTTGACTTCCTGCTTGAACTCTGTGAGATCTTTCCTTTCTTGTTTAAAATCCTCCAACTCCTGTTTGGTTTCTAAAACTTCATCTCTAGATTCCCTAAGTTGCTCTTTAAGAAGCTCCACTTCAAATTTCTCTTGGAATTTCTCTTTGCCTTTCTTGGTTTTGGTGATTTCTGCTTCATGTGGGGATAACTCAATGATCTCTTCCATCATGGGTTTCTTCTTATTTTCTGTCTCTTTATGGACCTTATCAGACTTGCCTCTCTTTGAGAGATGTGACTTAGTGAAAGTTTTCCTTGGCAATAAGACAAAACCTGAATCCTCACTAGAAAAATCAAGCTTTTTCGCTGTGAGGCCCTTATTCTTCATTTTTGTTCCTTTAATCTCCACAGGCTTTACCACAAGGGTTTATTAAATATTAATAGCCTATAGAATGTCTTCAAGTTTACCCTTTCCCTCTTTTTTACTCCTGGTGATTCTTCTATGAGCCCTTGCATCAGTTTTGAGCTTGCTGCTAGTAGGTGTTTGCTAAGGTGCCACAAGCTCCTACAACTATTCAATTTCTACCTCCATGGGCTCTACTATAGGCTGCACCTCTTCCTTGGGTTCAACCCTTGCTTCAAATATGGGCTCTTTATCCTTCTTGGGAGTTCTTGTCTTTTACTTGGGTGTCTTCCTTGGAGTAAGCACATCTACATCATAACCACTCAAAAATAGAAAGGTAGCCCAATACCTATTTAATTTATTCAACTCTTCCATAACCAAAAAATTGATTAAGCCATGATTAAATATGGATGTGTCACTGCTCTCAGGATTGGCTTGTACTTTCTCATACATCTTACATAAACTTTTGAATAGAAAGAATGGAAGATCAAGGAGTTGTTTACCTATGAAATGGAGTAAAAGCCTAAAATGATATTGGTAGATCATGTGAAATATACCTTCACATGTAAAATACTGTTGGATTACCATCAAAAAATTTGAGTAGTTTTCTTTGAGGAAACTCCTAGCTATGACTGAGGTCATATCAACTCCTATACGCTCCTGCTTCAAAAATTCATCAGAATTCTAAAGTTTGAACTTGGTTGCCTTGAGCCATTCTCCTCATGGCCTCAGAATTTATGTTGCTTGTGCAATGGTCTCAAGAGAAACTATGAAAATTAATATGCCCACCTTTGAAGCTATGCCAACAAATTTGACAACAAAATCCTTGGACACCTGTGCATGGTAGCCTTGCAGTTTTTGACAAAATATCATACAGCCATCATTTGTAAAGGCTTGCGAAAAACTTGGATCCTATATAACTAGTTTCAAGTCCATACGCTCTTATCTGACTATAGAGCCTCCTTTGTTGGTCTTATTATGTGAAATCATGCCATCCAATATAGCCTTTCCCTGCTTCAAGACTTGACACCCGCAAAAACTATAGAAGACAAAAAGCTGCTCATTTGAAAGAGGTGGGAGCTAACCTAAGACAACAAATAGACAAGAGATAAAAGTGAAAATTGATGCCATTGGATCAAGCAGCTCACAAGGATCGAAAAGGTAAGGGCTGATGTTCGAATAAATGAAGGCTAAATTAGGAAAGAAAAGTGGGAGGAAAAACATAATGATGGAGGTGTGATGATTACCAAGCATGCAACACATTAAATGATGACTCATAACAGATATGCACATGATGAAAAACTGACCTCTAGCCACTTAAAATATGACAAAATACTGATCCCCTCACCGTTATTAGAAAAACACAAGTTCGTTGCAATTTCAGTTAGTGTGATGACATATTCTCTATGGAATTGGCAGGTGAGTCCGTAGCAAAAATATGTTGTTTTGCACTGAAAATGCTGTGGACTTAGGAAAAAAGTGCCAAGTGTCAAGAAGTGACTTAATTAACCCATGCATTCATATTTTTTTAATTTTACCTTTGAAAAGACCTTAGTTACATGACCAATGACCACTTAAACCCTTTAAGACTATATACAAAACATGCAATTTAATCAATTTCATGAATTTATTTGACCATAACAACTTAACCTAACTCAAAAAGACACTCTTAACCAACCTAATTATTATTAAGGATAACATAGCTCATCATCACCCCCCTACCAAATTGTTTCCCATCCTCTAAGAAAATTAGTCCTCCTTTTGAATTTCTTTCAAAGCTTTGATGGACCCTCTGACTTCCCAAGGAAGAAGTGTGGGATTCCCTTCAGGAGGGTAAAGGCCATCATTCTTTTTTGCTTCCTCCCATTCTGTGTTCCACTCATCCTGGTCCTTTCCATCACTCAACCCCAACATCATGGGTGGGTTGAGCTTCAAATCAAACCACTGAATATTTCTGGCCTGCATGGCCCTCTTGTATAGTGGTTCTCTTTCCAAGGCACCTCTCAATATTTATGGTGTGTGGTAATCCATGTTTCTAAGGTTGTAAGGGAGGTTGTTCCATATCCTTTGGCTAGCCATTATGCACTCATACCTGAACAAACTAGAAACATCATCAAAGTGAGCCATGGCTTGAGCTTCTATGTGGAGGTATTTTTCTACAAGTACAAGATCCTTTGATATCTTAATATGGTCGCTGATGACTCCCCTAGGGCTGAATAGTTCTTCCCTCATGTGTAAGGGCTCTATTTTTTCTCTCCTCATAACCCTTCTCACTTCTTGTACTCTAGTATATTCATTAACCATCCATGATTCCAATGCTACTAACTACATGTCTCCCATCCTAGGATTGGGGTCCCAAATGTTCAAGTCTGTCAACACAAGTTGTGCATGTAGAAATCTGCCATTTTTTTCCTTGTCTGCCATATTTGATTGGTTGCAAAAGTCAATGAACTGTCTGTAGTTCTAAAAAGGTAAGGATCCATGGGAGGCTAATGTTTTGATTTGAAATAGGAGCCACTACTCCTTGAGGTAAATTGCATAGGAATATGATGGATATCTATGTTGAATGTCCTCCATGCACAAATCTTCCACGGTGGACATTTGTTTGTCCTTTTGATGAAGCTGCTCCTGTAATGCTACATTATCTATTTGGGCCTTCTGAATCGGCTCTTTCAACATGGATTCTATCAGCCTAACATCAGAGAAATCCTTCCCCAACTCAACCAATTTTCCCTCCATGACCCCTATGTCATGAACACCTTTAGATGTGGTAGGCTTCATCCGATGATGAGTGTGTGCCCTATCCTCTTCCAACTGATAAAATAAAGGCACAGTGAAATTTTGAGGAATCAATATTCCCCTTAAATGTATGTGTAGTAGGAGCTGAGATTGGGTTGAGGGCTACGGTTTTTCACTACTGCTGCATCTTTGAGGACTGGTTTTGGTGAGGTCAAGTCTTCCTTGTCATATTTTTCTCCCTCTTTTTGATCTTGTCCTTAATCTTGTGGCTTTTCCTCAAATTATTTGACCTCTTGCCCATCTATGACTGCGTTTTATTCCTCAACCAAGGCCTTTTTCTCTAATTCTGGGCCTATTGGAGTTTCCTGTAGCAAAAGAATATTTTCCTGTAGCAAACTCTATTTTACTTTCTGAAGACCCTCTTCTTTTTGTTTTTATCTCTTTTCAGTCTTTGGAGGGTCTGTGGGGGTTGCATGAGGTGTATGAGATGCCAACCTTGCTTAGTGTCTTCTAATGTAGGTTACAAGGGTCCTCATAGGTTAGGTGACCTCTTGTGCCTTTCCTTTCTATAATCTTATTTCATCATATTTCTTTGGTGATTCCTAAATGGAAATAGGGATATTGGTGGGAGTCTGTGGTTTCCCTGCCTCACCCTTTGACTCTTCCTTGTCCTAAAATAGATAGGTGTTTTCCATTTCCTTTTTGTCTTTCTAGGTGCGCTCAAAGTGGCTAGGGTAGCAGCCACTTTCTGATCTATAATGTGTGGTGAAATGCTAGTGTCTTGAGGGGAGATTTCACTTCCTAGGATAGGGTCCACTCCTTTCTTTTCCTTAGTATTTTCTTCCTCCTTCCCCTCAACTTTTTCTTTCTCTGTCTCTTCTGTCTATGTGTTTTCTACTTCAATCTCCATCCCTTCTTTTTATTCCTCATTTTCTGCCTCCTCTTCTTCTTCTTCTACCTCCTCTTCAATATCCTTTTCTTCTTCTTCTACCTCCCTCTCTATAAGGCTATAAGTAGAGGTTTCCCTTATTTTGGTAGCTATGAAGGCTTCCCTATCCATTTATATGAAAGAAGACCAGGATACAAGTAGTTTTAATCTTCTCAAAGAATCATTCACTATCAGTTTTATGAGGCCATGATGCACCAAGTTCTGCCATTTTCTTTGCCTCACCTTATTTATCATGCCAGTTATGGAGTGCAGGAGGAAATGAGGGATGCTTAATCTCCATTCTAGATGTATTTCTCCTTGAAACCTAAGTTCATTCAACAATATGAAATGATACCAATAGACCACACTAAGTCTGCATTCACAAGAAATAAACTTCATGATATGGATGACTACTTCATCCCAGGGGTGTGGAAGGCTTTCTCCCCTCACTCCATTTTTTTCTTCAATGTATTCTTCTCCTAGAAAAAAGAAGCTTTTCTGCTTAGCATACTTTCCTTAACCCATTTGACTCCTAAGGGAAAAGTTGTAACTTTTCTTATGATTTCAGGTGATAGTACGATGGCTAGGCCTCTAACCACAATGGTGTCTCTCTCCTCTGAGTGTGATTGTAGAGTCACTACAAATTCTCGAGCTATCTCTTCATCAAAAAATTTCAAAAGCTGGAAGAACCCTAGCCATTTGTTAATTTTGAAGATTTCCATGACTTGAGGATGCTGCCTAATTATCTTAATGTCAGTGGGATCCCTTCTGTTGAATCCCCCTCCCATTTTAATGGATGTGATATGAAGGTGGTGAGATTTTTGAGAGTTATGTGAAGATGTCTTGAAGATTGATTTCTTTAAACAAATGAAATTTTTTACCCTTTCATTGCCAAATTTAACTTGTTGTGTGTAAATTTCATGGATAAACCTTAGTGCTGTAGGATGGAAACCACTTACCTTTTTCCTCTGGTGTTTTTTATTGATATATGGTGGATTTGGGAATAAATTTCACCCATAGGTGACTCTGTGTTTCCCTCTATACCCTTGTTGATATGCCTCTAAAGTTGCGTGTACCAAATCTCTGTTTCCTGTAGCACGATGATGCATGAAAACTTTGATCTTGATGATGCTCTCCCTGATGGATCCCAATACTCTCTTTTTCTTTCTTCTCTTCGAAATGCTAAGAGAAATGGTGAAAATGAGATAGAACTCACCGTTATGGCATTTTTAACTAAATTTGGGGTGTTGTGTTGACTCGTACTTAACACGAGTTTCCTCTTTGAGATTGTTGGTCCTACTTCAGTTAATTATTGCTTAGACTCATAGTCACCTTATTTGTACCCATTCACTCCCTCTTGACTTGATTTGACTTGTCCAGGTGGCTTGAAATTTTAATTTTCCTCCAGTTTAACTTTACGAATGTGGCCAAGTTAACTGGCCACCTTTTTGCCTTTAAATTTCTAAAACTCGACATTAATCCATTTTGGTCATTATGAATGTATAGCAAGAGGTGAAGGGCCATACTTGAGCCTACTTGGTGTTGGCGTGGTGCTAAATAAGCTGGTGCAAGGTGCTGGACCTGGTGGTTCCAACTATGATCTCTTCTTTGCTATATTTTTACTCTCTTGTTTTATTTTCTCCATGAGCAACTTTTTCTGAGTGAGCTTATTAGTATTTTTTGTTTTTTTTCTCCTTGAAGGTGTTGCATGGAGGTCTTCAGGTGCCATGGCTGGTGTGATTTCTCTCCTAGAGTTTGGTGGTGGTCTTTTGGAGTCATCCTTATCAAATTTTCTTCATCTTTTGGCCTTGTTGTGCCACACAGATTTGCTACATGGAACTTTCAAATTCTCGTAGCAATCTTCTTATTGCTTATTTTCACTTTATTTTTCTCAGAAATGGATGGAAATGATTTATGGAGGCTAGGAATGGATTCATGGAATGAATGGAGTGGAGGATATGTGAGTGAAGAGGTCTCATGAAAAGTTTCAAATGATCTAGCTGCTAATGGTGCAACATAGGGTTTAGAGAGTGAATCCTTGTGTATGGAGTGAAATAAGGGATTGGGAATGGTAGGTATAGGAAAAAAATAACTTATCATGCTCTCCTTGAAGTTCCAAAATACTTGAGATAGCTTCTTCCTTCATGAATGAGTTTCCTGTACCATTTACAGGAGTTTCCTATAGTGCTATAGGAATCTTGTAGCTATTGGATTTTCCTGTAGCAATTATATTTAGGATAAAAAAATGAATTTTTTTCCTATCTAAGGGGTGAAATGGATGAATGGGAGTATTCTAGAGTGGTTCATGGAGTGTGCAAGTCGAGGAGAAGGATAAATGAATATAAAATGCTCCTATGGATCCCAAAAACCATCTTTAATCAATAACATGCAAAACAGAAGAAAAACAAATAAGTGCATAGGTATTTTTCCTTTTTTTGTTTCTTTCTTTCCTCTTTTTCATTTTTTTTTTCAAGGCAAGTGGGCTGCCTCCACAGATGTTTTCAAAATAGGGCCTGCCTTGGGCACCTTAGAGAGGTTTTCACCCAAGGATCTTTTATTTTATTTTATTTTATTTTTATCTCTTTTTTTTTTCTCTAGGATTGTCTTATGGACGTTTTCAACCCTGGAGTTGGCCTTGGGTGCCTCAAAGAGGTTTTCAACCATGCCTCTTTGTTTTTTTTCTAGGAGGGGGAGGTGCTAGAAACTATGGAGTCTCCCATGAAATACACCTCCCTGTTTTTTGAATTTATAAATTCTGCCCTAGACAGGGGCTTTTTGTAAACCTTAAGCCTGTAACCATTGATAAGTAGCGAAATTCCTTCCTCATATATGGTTTTGGTATGAACTGCGCCATTATCATAAAATTTTTACACTTTGTAAGGTCCCAACCATCTTGTCATTAGTTTTCCTTTGAAATCCTTAAACCTTGAGTCATACAACAACGCCCAATCTCCTTCTTGAAAGGTATTTTCCTTAATTTACTATTCATGCGAGACCTTCCTTTGCATCTGAATCACTTATGTGTGAAGGAGTGCTTGCATCTTGAACTCATCCAATCCATTTAATTGCAACAACCTTTATTGTTAGGCATTTGATATATCTAGGTCTAACTCATCTGCCATTCGTAAGGTTTTTAACTCATATTCAATTGAAATAAGAGCTTTCTCTCCATAGACTAGGTCATAAGGAGTGAACCATGTTGTTGTTTTCCAAGTAGTGTTGTAGGCCCAAGTAGCTTCTACCAATATGTCCGCCCAATATTTTCTTCTTTTGCTCACAACCTTGGTGAGGATATTCTCCAAGGCTCTATTGGTCACTTCCACTTGGCCATTGTCTTGAGGGTGGTAGGTAGTGGAAGTTTTATGCTTTATCTTGTGCCTCCTCAGAAGAGAATCAATGAGATGATATCTGAATTATGCCCCCTGATCAATGACTACCTCTCTAGGGTATCCAAATTTATAAAACACATTTTCTCTCAGAAATTCTTCTACTTTCTCCTCGGTTTCTACCTTCACAACTTTTGTTTCAACCCACTTTGTCAGGTAGTCGGTGCAGAATATGATATACTTTTTTTGGCCAAATGGTGGATCAATAGGTCCAATGAAGTCCATGCCCCACTCGTCAAATGGCTCAAGATCCACCTAAGGGTGAAGAGGAATATCATCCATCTGTGTAGGTTTCCCCATTCTTTGGCACTGGTCACACTTGCTAGTGTATTTTCTAGCATCCTGGTGAAGGGTAGGCCAATAGTAACCTATTTTCAAAGCTTTGAAGGCAGTCCTTTTTGCAGCAAAGTGGCCTCCACAAGGGCTATCATGGCATGCATAGAGGATATAAAAAAATTCTTCCTCCCTACACATCCTCTAAGAATTTGGTCAGGGCCTAGCCTGAAGATATTTCCCCCAATTCTTGTGAAAGGAGCCTTTTTTTTGTGATCTTGCTTTTCTCCTTGAATGAGAGGTTAGGAGGGAACTTCTCAGCAACCAAGTAGTTATATATGTTAGAAAACCATGGTGAGAGTGTTGAGATAGAAAATATATGTTCATCTGGAAGCTCATCATCCACCATTCCTTCTTCATCTACAGATAGAGCTAATCTGGATAAAACATATGCAACAACATTCTCCTTTCTACGTTTATTAACAATGGTTAGGTCAAACTACTGTAATAGTAACAACCATCTAATTATCCTAGCTTTAACATTTGGTTTGTTCATTATATTGGATGGCAGCATGGTCAGTGTGTACAAAGGTCTAATCACCAATGATATAATGTCTGAATTTTTTTAAAGCATGGAAAATGGCTAACATCTTCTCTGTGATAGTGTAATGGAGTTCGGCCTTGGACAAGTTCTTATTGATGAAATAGATTGCATAAGGTAATTTGTCTTCTAACTTCCCTAATGTTGCCCCCACAAATTTCTCTGATGCATCGGTGTGGATGTGGAAAGGAAGAGTCCAATTTTGACCTCGAAGAATGGGGGCAGTATTCAACTTTCCCTTAATGATCTGAAAAGATTCTTGACAAAGACTGGACAAAGTAAAATCAGAATCTTTGGCCAACAAACCAAATAGTGGTGAATCCAACTTGTTGAAATATTTGATGAACCTTATATAATAGCCATCTAACCATAAGAAACTCTTGACATCTCTCTGTTTTTGAGGAGAAGGTACCCTTTTGATGATGGTGATTTTTTTTGGGTCCACTTGTATTCTGTAATATTCCAAATCTAGAACAACACAACAAGCCTGTTGAAATAACACACTCCTGGGAGATTGATTCAAAAAAATGAGTTTATAACCCTTGGATCCCCTGTATCAGCATATCTAGGGTCTAGATCCAAAAGGGGGGAAAAAACAAATCAAACTAGGTGTGGTAAATAGATCTCCCACAACTTAGTCTAGCTGAAAAACACCCTACAAGAGGGGCTGCAGCTATGCACAACAAAATGCTTCAGAAATAACGTAGTCTTGGAAAGCATGAGAAGGAGGCCATAAAATAAGATCAACTTATGAACATACAACAGAAAATAAGAATTACAATGAAGCTCTTTCAATATACAGTAGAATACAGGAGACAAGAGAGTAAGGAATCTTTAGAAAAGAAGGCTGCAACACATATCTAAACTGTAAAATGGCTCAACAACATTGTTTTAAGGAGCTTCAGAAGCTGAACATTACATCTCAGATCTAGGATAGATCTGTGGACAAAAAATCAGATCCATTTCAGATCTGGAAACTAGAAAGACTTATTTACAAGATCCCCTTTGGGTTTTGACCAAATCATGCATTACAAAGAGTAGATCTGAGTTTTAGGTTGCAGATCTGCAAAATGATTCAGAAATTTCTGAAGATGACTTTACATTAAAATAGATCAGATCTAAACAGAACATGGATCAGCAAGCTAATCCATGGATCACCAAAGTGAAATGCAAAGCCCAGCACCAGAGATCTCTCATCAAAAATGGGGTCAAAACACCCTGCAAACCCTCTACTAAAAATAACACAGTCCCTCAAGGAAAACTACGTTGTAGCTTAAACAACAATGATGGCTTGATTCCAAGATAGAAATCTGAAGCTCAAATAGTGGATGCACTCTTCCAGGAGGTTGAATGACACACTCACTGAGAAGAGGCTCCAATACAAACTAGATCTTTGCAGATCTAGAGTTCCACTTGTTGCAGCCTATAAAAGCAAACAAACCCTCACTGGATCTGCATTATAGTTGGAAGTAGAGCTTGGCCCAAAGCCTGATAGTGGATCAAATCAGCGAAAAATCCTCCAAGAATCCTCAATGGAAGAGGTGAAATCCCTGCATAGGAACTCCAAGTGCTAAGCATCACAATTCTCCACTAAACAACAGAGAATAGTATTTGTCTAAACAGACAAGATACTCAGAAATATAGACAATCAACAATCTTATCTTGCCTCCCTCCCCTTCCTTTTATAAGATGAAAGAATTTGCAAACCCTAAACCACCTTGATGAGTTAGCTCTTTTCACATGAGGGGCCTCCTTCTAGAACTACGTTGTCCCTCCATGAGGTACATTGAATCTAGAAAATGCTGTAGATTTGGTCAAGTTTGACCCAGTCTCATAGCTCAAACCCATTCACTCCTGCAAGGGTTTATTTACATGGCCCAGATATGTCTCTGTTTACATAGGAATTGATTTATTTTGATGTTTTTAGGAGTTTTACATGTCCCCCTTCACATTTTATTCATCAACATGAAAATAAAAATAATACAAAGAAAAATTGAATATTCCCATTAGCTTGGGCTAATTGGGAATATTACAGTCCTCCCCTCCAAAATGTTGCTTTTCCACAAGCAACTGATAGGGTGAGTGCTAGAACACTTCTCCTTCCCCATTGATGACACCATCAAGGATCCAGCTCTCTGCATAAGCCCAGTGTTCACCAATCCATCCTCCCATTAGTTGTCTCTCCAAAATCATTATGAGATGTACATAGTCCATCCCACAAAGTGTCAAGAATGCCACTGAAACAAACATGGTTGAACCCCTGTTGTCCCTAAAATATGTAGAAAAGTATACAAAGAGAGTCTCCATCCCATGTGGTACACACATGCCTCCTATTCTTCCTCCATACAAATCCAAAAATAGGACAAGTACATCATCCATGTATGGAAGCAAAATTACAAATACATAAAAAAAATTTGAACATGAGGAGGTGGGTCATAATCCCATATATGGTACCAGTGTAGGGCATCTCCTACCTGCATCAGATCAAGATGTGGTAAGTGGTCTTTCCACCACTTAATTGTTGCCCATGTCATCTCACTTTGGCTGAAAGTGTGAGATAAGTTTGGTGCCTTAGTAAAGCACCCATCTGAAACAAGATCTCCCTTTGTCCACCAAGGGAGCGGCGAAGTGCAGAAATTGTTGTGATCCAATATTTTCCATGAGATTGAAAATATATAACACTCCTCCTTGGAGTCATGGCCTGCAAAGACATGGTGTAAGAATGCATGAAGTCAGAATATAAAATACATGTACTAAGAGCATGGTCTTCACCAACAGTCCTCCTCCTATTGATGGAGTGGTGTATAGATCTACTCTCTCCTTAAAGGCAAGGAAGAGAGGGTTGATTTAACTCTCCCTTGGAGCCATATTGTTGCTCAAACTCCACAGAATCCATGCATCTCTGAAAATGCTGATATAGTTCCCTTTCAAAGCCCTCCCAGTAATATCTCCTCAATATGATATTGTTGAGCTTCATATAATAAGTGTGGCTAAGATGGAACTCTTCATAAGCCTTTTGTAGAAGCTTCCCCTTGAGCTTGGAGGCTCCAAACAAGAATATTCTACCATGATTATAGATGAATCCATCAAGGATTGAATATCTCCCTTCATGCAACCATTCATCAAGAACCATGCAAGTATGAAGATCCTTGGAATACTCTACCAACAGTTGGGATTTCCAATAGAGATCTAGGGTGCCCAACAATGACAACGCTGACAGTGTGTCATATGAAGTGTTTTCCATGTTGTGGTTCTTCTCCTTGACATATCCCATGTCAAAGTTACCAGGTGGAAGGTTGTCAATCCTCCCTTGCTGTTTTCTTTGCTTATGCACATGCTCAGAAGAGGAAGGAAGTCCTTGGAAGCTAGCCCCCCTTGGAAAACTGCCATCTATCCAAAACCTCCTTGGTTTTACCAAATATTGCATGTGTGTCCACCATCTCTCATCATGTATGGAAGAGGATCCTCCAAACAATCTTGTCCCTAGATTCAAGGATTTCCTTCCTTGCTTCATGATGGTGTCATTCTTCATTCTTGCAACATCTCCTCTTAGCGCAGTATGGGATGAGAGAATGGATAGTGAATTTAAGTGAAAAATTATTTCCCTCTCCTTGTACTTCCCCCATACTCTCAGTGTTGAAGCATGGTCTTCTAATGCTCCCTCCCTCCTTGGATCTATGAAATGATCATCAATGCATGAAACATCTCCCATAAAATATGAATCAGGTGGTCTACCAAGTGGTATGCCACAAGATAATGATGTCTCATGGCTCATTCCCATGTGAATAATAGATGGGAACATCATATGACTGCTTCCACTACGCAAATCCATATCTAATTGTTGTGTGGAAGTATCATGATAAGGGGAAGTTGGAGAAAATCCCCCATATTCTTCTTCATCACCCACCTTCTACAAGATCTCACAGTCTAAGGTGCTCCCTTTAGATGCAGTTAACTCATGAACACCCTTCATCTCCTTGGTGTCATGATTCTTGATCACAAAGGACTGATCCATCATAGTGTGTGTTGCAAAACTTGGATGCAGTGTTGGGACACATTTCCTCCACTATTTTGTCTCTTTGTCTATCATCATAGACACATGCTGCTCTTTTCCTCCATGTATAGCATCCTTGGGGCCTCCTTTTAGGGATACAAGGGCCCTCTTAGTGGAAGCAATAGCTTTAACTCCATCTCTCAATAAAAATAGATTCCCTCCTACTGTCACAGTGCTGGAGGAACCTTTCAATTCTACTTCTTCCTTCTCCTCATCAATGGAGTATGCCCCATCAATAAAATATCCTTTTCCTTGATATCTCCTTGAGGAAAGGACACTCATGTCTTCCTTTTTAGAAGAATGATCTTGTTGAAGTAAGGCCCTTGCTCTTGGAAAATCATGTTGCAAATCTTTAACGCTTCCAACAATGTTTTGAAATGGAGTTACCTTCATGGATCTTCTTTCTTCTTTGAGTTGACAAAACTATGGGAAGCTTATATTCTCTTTGAATCTTTTAGACTGAGATTCATATTCTTGGAGGTAGTCACCAAGAGTATCTTCCTCTAGTGTCTCTCCATCTTCTTCTCCTCCTTCAAGGAATGCAGGCATACTGCAACGTTGTAGATCAGATTGAGTGGCTGCATGCTCACACACATCACATGAAGTAGTGGAGCTTCCTTCATGTGCAAATATCTTCAAGAGATCTACTAGTATTTCGTTCCTTAATTCCCTGATTTATTCCTCCAGCTCATGCAAATCTTGAGAAATAATGTTATAGAACTCTACTCCTTTTATTCTTCCATACAAAGGGGTTTCATCCTTGCTTTCTTTGTCTTTGGTGTAATCATTTTCCTTCTATATTCTCCTATGATACCTCTGCTCTCTTTCAGTGAGAGGCTCTCCCTCTTCTAAAGACATATTGGCTCCAAGAATGCATAGGCTGTGCCAAGAAAGATGCTCTGATACCACTGTAATATTCCAAATCTGGAACAACACAGCAAGCCTGTTGAAATAAAGTAATCCTAGGATATTGATGCATAGAAATGAGTTTACAGCCCTTGGATTCCTTAGATCAGCAAATATTGGGTCTATATCCAAAAGGGGAGCAAAAACAAATCAAAATAGGTGTGGTAAACAGATCTCCCACCAGCTAGTCTAGCTGAAAAACACCCTACAAGAGGGGCTGCAGCTATGCACAACAAACTGCTTCAGAAATAATGTAGTCTTGGAAAGCATGAGCAGGAGGCCATCAAATAAGATCAAATTATGAACATACAGCTGCAAATCAGAATTACAATGAAGCTCTATCAATATACATAGAATACATGAGACAAGAGAGCAAGGAATCTTCAGAAAAGAAAGCTGCAACACATATCTAAACTGTAAAATGGCTCAACAACGTTATTTAAGGAGCTGCAGCAGCTGAACATTACATCTCAGATCTAGGGCAGATATTTGGACAAAACATCAGATCCATTTCATATCTGGAAACTAGAAAGACTTATTTACAAGATCCCGTTGGGGTTTTGACCAAATCATGCATTACAAAGAGTAGATCTAAGTTTTAAGTTGCAGATCTGCAAAATGATTCAGAAATTTCTAAAGATGAATTTACATTAAAATAGATCAGATCTAAATAGAACATGTCTCAACAAGCTAATCCATGTATCACCAAAGTGAAAGGGGGTCAAAACACCCTGCAAACCCTCTACTAAAAATAACGCAGTCTCTCAAGGAAAACTGCACTGTAGCTTGAATAACAATGATGGCCTGATGCCAAGATAAAAATATAAAGCTCAAACAGTGGATGCACTCTTCCAGAAGGTTAAACGACACACTCACTGAGAAGAGGATCCAATACAAACTAGATCTTTGCATATCTAGAGTTCCAGTTGCTGCAGCCTACAAAAGAAAACAAACCCTCACTGGATCTGTGTTGCAGTTGGAAGTAGAGCTTGTCCCAAAGCCTGATAGTGGATCAAATCAGAAAAAAAATCCTCCAAGAATCCTCAATGGAAGAGGTGAAATCCCTACATAGGAACTCCAAGTGCTAAGCAACACTATTCTCCACTAAATAGCAAAGAATAGTATTTTTCTAAACAAACAATATACTCAGAAATATAGACAATCAACAATCTTATATTGCTACCCTCCCCTTCCTTTTATAAGATGAAAACCTTTGCAAACCCTAAACCACCTTGATGAGTTAGCTCTTTTCACATGAGGGGCCTCCTTCTAGAACTACGCTGTCCCTCCATGATGTACATTGAATCTAGACAACACTGTAGAGTTGGTCAAGGTTGACCCAATCTCATAGCTCAAACCCATTCACACCTGCAAGAGTTTATTTACATGGCCCAGATATGTCTCTTTTTACATAGGCATTGATTTATTTTGATGTTTTTAGGAGTTTTACATGTCCTCCTTCACATTTTATTCATCAACATGAAAATAAAAATAATACAAAGCAAAATTGAATATTCCCATTAGCTTGGAATAATTGGGAATATTACATATTCCTGCTTGGGAGATTGAGTGCCCCAATACAAATCATGCTCTTTTTAGTAATTCACACTTTTTGGGCTCAGGGAGAGATGCATGTTATGAAATCAACTCCAAAAATAGAATAAAAGAGAGATCAACGCCTTATAAATTAGCCACTTCGAGGGGTAAACCTCCTTTACATTACATAAACGAAAAATTCTTGGACGATTCAAATGAAAAAACCTTGTTTCTATATATAGGAGTCCACGGGGTCATAATATAATCTTAGCTAGCCTAGCAATAATAATGTAATGGCACAACAATAACAATAGTAGCTTTTTATGGGGCACAATAATAATAATATGTGGGCTACAAGGGTACAACAATAACAATAAGGGGGCTGCACTAATTAAAATAAGAGACTAATCTAGTAATATAGGGATCTAGCATGCCCCTCTCCTTCAAAAAAGTGTTTTCCTCAATGCTTGAGTAGCTTTGGATGCTTCTGTATAAAATTATCATCCTCCCATGTGGAATATTCAGCGAGTAAGTTATTCCACTTGATGAGATACTCTGAAATTGATCGATTTCGTAGCTGTCGAGTTCTTGTTTCCATGACTTCTTCAGGTTCCAATATGATTTTTCCTTCCTCATCAATTTCTAGAAATATTGTTTGAACTGGAATTTTGTCACCTATAACCTTCTTTAAGCATGAAACATGGAAAACTAGGTGCACTCGAGAAGAAGTAGGAAGCTCCAATTTGTATGTCATAGTACCAATATTTTGCAACACCTTGTAAGGACCATAGTACTTTTGTGATAATTTATTATCCTTCTTAGGTTGCTTGAGGGACATTTGTTTGTATGGTTGTAGCCATAAAAATACCCAGTCTCCTACATAAAAAATTCTCTTGCTGCGATGTTAATATGCATGTTGTTTCATTCGATTTTGTGACAAATTTAGGTTATCCTTTAAGAGTTGGAGAACTTGTTGTTGATGCTTGATGTGATCTTCCACTGCTTGAACCTTATAATTTTCTCTTAAAGATGTAAATGAAGGCATGATATCCATAGGTGCCATAACAAATGAAGCCACACAGAAAGTGGAAGGAAAAGAAACTACTATCAACATAGAACTACTGATTATTATATTTGTTTATTAGATACAAAACAACGAAGATATCCTTCCAAACAATTGTTCAATATCTCAGTTTGGAAATTGGATTGAGGATGATAAAATGAGCTATGAGCTAGTTGGGTACCCAAACAAGAAAATAAATCCGTCTAAAAATTTCCAGTAAAAATGGGGTATCTGTCGCTTACAATAATCTTTGGGTTTCCATGTAGTTTTTGAATTTTTTCCATAAATGCAGTATCAAATGTACCTGCTTTAAATGGATGAGATACTACACAAAAGTGTGCACACTTGGTAATTCTATCAACTACCACCATGATGACACTCTTTCCTTCGGACTTAGGTAAATCTGTGATAAAATCCATTGAAACCTCCTACCAATGTTGACTTGGAATGGATAAAGGCTGTAGAATACCTAGGGTCTGAATTGTCTCAACTTTATTTTGTTGGAAAACCAAACATTATGCCACAAAATTTTGAATATTAGATTTAAGGCCATCCCAAAAAAATTATTTCTTCACCCTATGGTAAGTTTTTAAAAATCCTGAGTGTCCTCCTAAGGGAGAGGTTTGCAATTCCAAAAGAATATTTTGTTTTAGTTTGTAATTCTTACAAATATATAAGCGATATTTGTACCATAAGGAATCATTTTTCCAACTAAATGTATTAGATGTACTAGGATCTTGCTACAACTTTTGAATGAGTGTCCACACTTCTTCTTCATTCTTCCATTCATCCCTTGCTTCGGTTATCCAGTCTAGTTGGATAATAGAAATGGAACAAAGCAATTCTTCCACCTCTTCATCCTTTCTTGAGAGTGCATCTGCAACAACATTTGGCTTCCCTTTTTTTTAGATGATTTCAAATTCATAACCCAACATATTTGTGACCTATTTTTGTCACTCTTCTGAAGATAATCTTTGTTCCAAGAAGTATTTAAGACTATCATGATCTTTTTTTACCTTGAAGTTTCTTCCCATTAGGTAAGGTCACCATTTCTTTAGCGCATGTAGTATTGCCAACATTTCCTTCTCATAAATATCTTTCTATAAATACTTTCCTTTGATTGGACGACTTTCAAAAGCAATGGGTCTTCCTTATTGCATTAAAACAACACCAATTCCATTTCCCAAGGCATCACATTATGCAATAAAGGTTTTTGTGAAGTCTGGCGTTTCTATGACCGGTGCTAGGAACATTGCCTCTTTAAGATGTTCAAATGCATTAGCTGCTTTAGGAGTCCATGAAAATGCATCTTTATTCAATAATGTTGTTAGAGGTGCTGCTATTTTTCCACAATTCGTAACAAACTTGCGATAATACCCTGTTAACCCGAGAAATCCTCGCAACTATTTTATGGTTGTGGGGAATTTCCATTCCTTAATGGATTTAATTTTTTTAGGGTATACCTTAACACCCTCCTGAGATACAATATGACCCAAATATTCCACCTCTTTTACTCTAAAGAAACATTTGGAGGTTTTTTCATATAATTATTTCTCCTCCAATAGTTTGAGCACCTTGTCAACATGTTGAACATGATCCTTCCAAGAACTGTTGTATATTAGTATATCATCAAAAAATACTAACAAAAATTCATAATGAACCTCATGAGTTTCCTATACTATCATTTTTCCATTAAAGAAGATGATATACAACACCAACCCACCCTAGAGAAAGAAGAAATGAGTTTGACCATATCCTACCGGCATGAATTACCACTCCTCAAACTCTCAATCTAGAAGGACATATCAAGAAGAAAAATGTAATAGTATTGATTGATTCGGGTAGTACCCATAATTTTACTCATTTTAAGGTAGCCAAGGAATTGAATTTATTCCTATACGCAACACTAGAGTATCAAGTGATGGCTACAATATTTGGGGATGGTAGCTTTTAATTTTCAATAATTTTTCTTGAAATTTTCTTCGGAAGGAAAGGAAATTGAATTATGGGGTATCGCAGGGAAGCCAATAAATATAATAAGATATGATACCAAATATTATGAAACCATCTCCAAAAATAGAATAAAAGAAATATCAACGCCTTAAAATCAACCACTTCAAGGGGGAAACCTACTTTACATTACATTAATGAAAAATTATTGGATGATTCAAATGACAAAATCTCCTTTCTATAGGAGTCTATGGGGTCACAATATAATCCTATCCAACCTAACAATAATAATGTAATGGTACAATAATAACAATAGTAGCTTTTTATGGGGCACAATAATAACAATATGAGGGCTACAAGGGTACAACAATAACAATAAGGGGGATAAGCTAATAACAATAAGGGACTGCACTAGTAATATATGGACCTAAAAATGCATCTCAATGCATCTTCTCAACACATTTCCCAAATAGGAGAGAGCTTCCTGGAATTTATCTCCATAGGGTGTGAAATCATCCATGTATATTTCAACTCAGTCATGGACTATCTTAGAGAAAATACTCAATAAAAATATTTGGAAGTTAGCTCGAGCATTGCACAATCTAAAGGGTAGGAATCGATAAGCAAAGGTACCCCAAGGGCATGTGAAAGTAGTCTTGTCCTGGTCTTCAGGGATAATTTCGATTTGGTTATACCCACTGAACCCATCTAAGAAGGAAAAGAACTTCTTTCCTGCAAGGCCATCCAGGACTTGGTCTATAAAGGGCAAAGGGAAATGGTCCTTCTTGGTGGCTTTTTTGAGTTCCCGATAATAAAAATAGATTCACCATTTTCCATTATTCTTCAGGACTACAGAAAGAGGAGATATCAATTCACTGTATGCTATAGGATAAATGAAACCGATATCCAAAAATTTCTGCAATTCTTCCTTGACTATGTATTTTAGAGATAGTTTCATCTGTCTTTGGGGTTGGTGCACAAGCTTGCATTTTTCCTTAATGTAAATATGATGTCTGCATACTCAAGGATACATGATCTGAAAATTAAACTATTTGTATCTGTTGTTCAAAGTATCCATTTCCATTTAACTAAGTGTGCAAAGTGTTTCTCATGTCTTGCAAATTAAACAAAGTGTTTTTGGTAACTGTTTTTGAGTTTATTTGTGAGGGAATGTTAACTAAAATTACTGTTTAACATCTTAAATCAGAAATACATAGCAGCATAACTTCACCATAACAACATAGCAACATGATGAGGCAGTTCACCCCTCCTGGGCTACATCTGCCAGGTCCAAGGCTCCCAATGGGCATGTCCTTGCTCTATTAAGTTGCTCAAATTGGTTTTACATTGAGAAAGAAGCCTAAAAAGGCTGAAATAGCTGTGAAATTGAATTCATAAGACATAAATAAGCTAAGAATGGCTTTTATTTCACTTCAAACAACGAAGTGTAGCCCAATACAGCTCCATCTTCCTCATGACCCTGATGGCTCTCCAAGCTTCCTTGAAGCAAAAATGGCTGAAAAATACCTCTGTTACCTCTGCAACCTGTCCCAACCTCTCCATAATGCTTAGAATACTCAAAATTGACTAAAATTTTGTCTAATTTGGTCGAATATGGAGAAATTTATGATCCCAACAGTATTTTTCCTAGTGGCCCTCAAAAACCTCCACTAAACTTGGCTAACTCCAGTTAGCTCCACCAGAAAGGCAGAATCTCTGAACATGTCAGAACTGTGCTAAAATTTATAGAGGCAATAAATTTAATTGTCAGATGATGGGCGCGTTCACATACTATTTTCTCGGATGGCTAGTCTTGCTAGCGGATAAGGTCAAGTCCACGCCCTTGGTCACCGCCTGTAGGTCATGTGGCTGGGGGCTATCACCCGAGTGCTTAACCCAAATCTTTCCACCAGTTGTATGGGGCTTAGCCCTTGGTTATCACTTGTGGTCACGGGGCCTGTAGCCCTTAGCCCTGAGGGCTTAACACCTAACTCTTCCCGTTGTTTAAACTTCTCACAACGACCCGATGACACATTCAATGAAACGACTCGCCCGTGAGTGACCCATTTGCGCTTGGGACGGATCGACCTCTACCCGATTGACCCAATGTGTTCACTTGATTTGTTGACCCGACTCTTTTACCTCTGCAAAAGACCCGTTCACTACTGACCCGAACGTGTTTAGCTCTGCATGAATCCGTGCAGGGTGACCCGACTCCGTTCAGGTCGGGACGGGTTTGCCCACCAAAAATAGTTTTAAAATAGAATTTAAACCTTTGTCCTGGGGCCATGTGGTAGCCTCTGGGTAAGCTATGTGGCACCCTCTGATAGGGCCCCAAACCATATAAAAAAATTAAAATTTTTCCATAAAATTTTTCTGAAGATGACAAATTTTTGAGTTCAAAGGTCCTATTTTGAAGGTTATTGGGCATTTTAAAAATTCAATATCTTCTTCATACGAAATCGGATTTGGGTCCCGTTCATGGTGCCAGAATCGAAATGACGAGGCCTATCCGATCATTCAATTTACAACCAAGTCTGAGAAATTAAAATTTTGAGCATTTTTTTTTTCACTTGGACATGATCACATGATCACACCTCCCCATTGGGAAGCCTTTGGACCCCAAAAGCCTTCAATTACCTATTAAGAAGATGAGGGTATAGATCCCTCACCTTTTCCACCTCAATCCACTTTGCCTTACTCAATTTTCTGCCTTTAAGACCAACCCTAACATAATCAACATTTCCCCTCCTCGAAGTGCGTGTCTTTCTGTCAAGGATAGCATCCTCTTTCAGTTCATCCAAAAATTATTGTGAGAAATCCTCTATGGATGGAAGCTGAATGTTACTTTCATAATAAAAAATTAAATGAGGTTCATACAAATGTAAATTTTGCACATTCACAACGGAATACATTTGCATATATGAAGGCAAATCTAGCTGAAAAGCATTATTTCCAAAATTTTTAAGGATATTGAATGGAGCATAATGAATAGGCTTCAGCTTTTTACCTTCTCCTTGCATTCTTTCCTTACTAATATGCAGCCATACCTCATCTCCTTCTTGAAACTTATCATCAAATCTGTGTTTATCATGCCTCTCCTTGTACTTGCCTTGAATTTTTTCAAGTTGTTCTTGAACCTGCTAATGTATGAGCTGAATTATTTCAATGAACATGAAATCTTTGTCAATGTCACTATGCCCATCAATGGAAACATCCTTCTCAAGAATAAAATCTAAAGGTGACTTAGGCACATACCCAAAGTAATATTCAAAAGGTGAAGTATTTGTAGAAGAGTGCTTGGCCTGGTTGTAAGCATGTTGAATGTAATGCAAGTGCTCATCCCAAAGCTTGGGATGATTGCTGCAATAACCTCTCAAAATATGTACAATGGTTCTATTCACTACCTCTATTTGGCCATCTGTTTGCAGATGGAAAGCAGTACTCTTGTTCAACTTGGTGCCCATCATCTTCCATAGATTGGACCAAAAATTCCCAACAAATCTGGAATCCCTGTCACTAACAATAGAAGTTGGCAAGCCATAATGAACCCATACATGTTGAAAATACAAATAAGCAGTTTTTTCAGTAGTTATAGATTTCTTCCATGGCATAAGAATACACATCTTGCTGAATCTATCAACTACTACATAAATATAATCATGTTGCTTTCTAGATAATGGTAGACCTCCAAAAAAATCCATAGAAACACTTTCCCATGGTCTAGAAGGTAATGGCATATATAAACCAAGCTTCCTATTGCTAGGCTTGCTTTTATCACATAGTGAAAAACCTCTAATGAAATGTGAAACACTATCTACCATGCGAGGCCAATAACAATACCTCTGTAAATGTGCCACTGTTTTGCTTACCCCAAATTCCCAGCAATAAGAGAAGAATGAGCTTCTCTCATGATGCTTAGTCTCTCCCCATGTGGTATACATAACTTTCCCATATGAAACAAAAAATCATTATGCAAATGATATTCATTCTCCTCAACATGATTCCCTTCACTCAAGGTAGCATACACATCCTTAAAATCAACATCTGATGCATATTGTTCTATGTAGCTCTCATGTACAATAGAATCATTCTTAAGTAAAGTAGTAGCACTAATAGTAGGCCTTGAAAGAATATTAGAAAATTTATTGTAAATACCTTTCTTGTACCTTATTACCAAGTGAAATTGTTGTAGGAAGCCAATCCATCTGAAATGTCGTGACTGCTACAATTTACTTTGCAATTGCAAGTACTGTAAAGGATGATGGTCGGTATGAACAAATATTTCTTTGCCCATCAAATAGTGTTTCCACTTTTTGATGCTTTGTACCAATGCATGAAAATCCTTATGATATGTAGGATAATTCACAATAGAACCATTAAATGTCTCAGAATGAAATGTGATAGGCTAACCATGTTGTAAGAGAACTGCACCCATGGCGTAATCACTAGCATCGGTCTGAATCTCGAATGACTGTCTCAAGTCCGGTAATGCAAGGAATAGAGTTGAAATTATATTCTCTTTCAAAGACTCGAAATATTTTTGTTGCTTACCTCCCCATTGGAAAGCACATTTCACACTTGTCACTGCATGCATAGGAGCTGCTATGGTAGAGAAGTTAGAAATAAACTTCCTCCAATATTGAGTTGCACCCAAAAAACTTCTTACCTTTGTAATGGATTTGGGAGTAGGCCAATTCACAATGGTTTCTACCTTAGAAGGATAAATTCTCAAAGCACCTCCTCCTACTATGTGTCCCAAATAAACCAAAGAAGTCTTCCCAAATTCACACTTTGACATTTTAAGAAACAACTGATTTTTCTTCAAAATATCAAGTACTTTCTTAACATGCATGACATGCTCTTATCTAGCCTTGCTGAAAATTAAGATGTCATATAAGTAGAAAATAATGAAATCTTCAAGAAAAGGATGTAAAACATCATCCATTACTTGCATGAAATTTGCAGGTGCATTGCATAAACCAAACGACATAACAAGCCACTCAAAGAGTCCCTGTTTAGTTTTAAATGCTGCCTTCCAAATGTCACTTTCTGCAATTCTAACTTGATGATAACCACTACGTAAGTCTAAATTAGTGAAATATTTAGCATCTTTCATCTAATATAACAAATCATCTATCCTTGGGAGTGGGTAACGATTCTTTACTGTTATCTTGTTCAATGCCTTGAAGTCCACACACATGCGTCAAGTTCCATCTTTCTTTGGAATCAACACTATCGGTGACCCACATGGCGAAGTGCTTGGTCTTATGAATCCTTTGTCCAACAAGTATTTAATTTTCCTATTTATTTCAGCATTCTCCATGATAAACATGTGGTACATGCCTATGTTAGGAAGAGGACAATCTTGATGTAACTGGATTTCATGCTAAATCTCCCTTTTAGGAGGTAAACCTGTCGGTTCCTGAAACATCTCATGATGTGCATCAACTAAATCATATAAATCTGATTTAAGCTTGAAATCACAATTTTTGAATGACTCATGATTCATATAAACATTGGGCTTAATCATAAGAAGCACAAAACTCTTACTAGAATTCACTAGCCTTTTTACCTGTCCTGCATTTACCATCGCTATATTTGCCTTCTTGCAATGTGCTCTGAAAATAAACTCCTTGCCATATTTAAAGAGATGATACTCATTTTCATGGTGATGGAAGATCACTTTCCTGTCAAATAATTAAGGGCTTCCCAAAACAAATCTTGATATATCAAGTGGTACTACATCAAGTTCAACTGTGTCAATAAAGTGTGCAGTAATCGTGAATCACAATATGCACTTTCTTGAGACTTGTAAGTTTTCATCCTTGCATATCCACCCAAGTGGATAAGGCTTTGGAAGTGGAATGGTCTCAAGTTTAAGCTGTTTGACCAAGTCTTTTGATATGAGATTGGATTGTAACCCACTGTCAAACAGTGTGTCAATTTTTGTATGTTTTGAGACTACCCTCACATGGAACAATTCAATTCTTTCTTCCTCATTTGGAATTTTTACATGATAGTTTGAAGTACTAGTGCTTGGCTTAGTTTCAGTTTCCTTTCCCTTCATACTCTTCAAACCCATGGCTGCAATTTTGGTTTCGTCACTTGAATCATCACCTAAGTCTTGTGGTGTAGTTGTAGTAGCTGCAGTTTTCTTCTTTACTTTGCTTTTGTTAAACTGAGTTCTTTTCCCAGGATGTAATTTCCAATAGTTTTTCTCTTCATGGCCTTCTCTAGAACAGTGTTTACATATCCCTTTCTCACCCTCTTGTTTGACAAATGCATTATTTTTTCCTTTTCCCTTAAATGTTTTATCTTTTTTTCCCCTTAAAAGGCTTGTTTCTACCCTCATCAAAAGTGTTTTCCCCTTTAGCCTTTAAATGCGTAGCTTGTACACAAACTTCGTCTAGACTAGTAGGATTGAACATAAGGATATTATGTCTAAGGTAGCTGTGCAAACCACCTATATATTTCAGCAAAGTATCTTGACTTTGTAAGTATACCCCTAATAAGAGTGCTCTTCTCCTAACTCTTGGGTGTAGTCTTATACATTTTGTCCCTTAATCTGTATGAAGTTTTTCCAGTTCATGATAGCATTTTGTAAATGAGCTAATGGATAAAATTGATTTTTAATTGATGTAATAAATTTAGTCCATGATAAAGTGGTCTTACCATGTTTTTTAATTTCATCCTTGGTCTTGGCCTCCCACCATACCAATGCTGCTCCATCCATTCTCAAAGAGGTTAATTGTATCCTGGTGTTGCCATCATGAAGGTTCTATATCCTCAAGTAAAATTCCAAATGTCTTATCCAATTGTCAAGTTTCTCTGCATTGACTTCACCGTTAAACATAGGCAACTCAAATTTGACATCAAGCTTTAAAAATTGACTTTTACCAGTAGTTTTAGAATTGTGAGATTGATTCACTAAAGGTTAGGATGACAATGTAGAGGAAGAGGATGAAGATGGGGATGGTGGATCACCATTTGCTCCATGTCCTTTCTTTGACTTGTCATCACTTTTCTTTCCTCTGGAAGAACCCTCTCCTTCTTTCTGATGTTTAGACCCTTCTCCAACAAGCCTATCATCCCTTTCTTGGTAGAGTATCCTCACCATATCAGTCATGTCCAAAAAAGCTTTTCGGAATACCCATTCTTCTTCCTTGGGATCCATGTCTTCAGGAGCTTCTCCTTCTCTTGAAGCCATATTTGAGGCTTCTTTAATAACTCTTGGTGGTGTAATAGATGGTGGAGGTAATGGCTCTCTGGCCCTCCTTGGTTGAGGATTAACTTGTGCTCTAACCAATTGTCCTTCCCCTCTTTTGAGTTTAAGCCTAGTAAGCATCAAAACTTGAAAACAATCAACCATATCTTTGCACAAAACAAATGCAGAGTAAAAATCAAGCTTCGATACCAAAATGATCTGAAAATGAAACTATTTTTATCTGCTATTCAAAGTATCCATTTCCATTTAATTAAGTGTGCAAATTTTTTGTCATGTCTTGCAAATTAAACAAAGTGCTTTTGGTAACTGTTTTTGAGTTTATGTGTGAGGGAATGTTAATTAAAATTACTATTTAACATCTTAAATCAGAAATACATAGCAGAATAACTTCACCATAACAACATAAAAACATGATGAGGCAGTTCAGCCCTCCTGGGCTACATCTGCCGGATCCAAGGCTCCCAATGGGCATGTCCTTGCTATATTAAGTTGCTCAAATTGGTTTTACAGTGAGAAAGAAGCCTAAATAGGCTAAAAAAACTGTGGAATTGAATTTAGAAGACATAAATAAGCTAAGAATGGCTTTTATTTCACCTCAAACAATGAAGTGTAGCTCAATATAGCTCCATCTTCCTCATGGCCTTGATGGCTCTCTAAGCTTCCCTGAAGAAAAAATGGCTGAAAAACACCTCTGTTGGCTTTGCAACCCATCCCAACCTCTCCATAATGCTCATAATACTCAAAATTGACTAAAATTTTGTCTAATTTGTTCGAATATGTAGAAATTTATGATCCCAACAGTATTTTTCCTAGTGGCCCTCAAAAACCTCCACTAAACTTGGCTAACTCCAGTTAGCTCCACCAGAAAGGCGGAATATCCGAACATGTCAGAACCGCATGCTAAAATTGGTGGAGGCAATAAATTTAACTATTGGATGATGGGCGCATTCACATGCTATTTTCCCGAACGGTTAGTCTTGCTGGCGGATAAGGTCAAGTCCGTGCCCTTGGTCACCGCCTGCAGGTCATGTGGCTGGGGGCTAGCACCCGAGTGCTTAATCTGAATCTTTCCTCCGGTTGTATGGGGCTTAGCCCTTGGTTACCACTTGTGGTCATGGGGCCTGTAGCCCTTAGCCCTGAGGGCTTAACACCTAACTCCGCTCGTTGTTTAAAATTCTCACAACGACCTGACGACACGTTCAGTGAAACGACTCGCCTGTGAGTGACCCATTTGCATGCAGGTCAGGATGACCTCCGCCTGATTGACCCAACACTTTCACCTAATTTTTTGACCTGAATCATTTACCTCTGCACAAGACCCATTCACTGCTGACCCGAATGTGTTTAGCTCTGCACGAATCTGTTCAGGCTGACCCGATTCTGTTTAAGTCGGGTTGAGTTTGCCCACCAAAAATATTTTTAAAATAGGCTTTGAAACTTTGGCCTGGGGCCACGTGACAGCCTCTAGGTAGGCCACATTGCACCCTTTAATAGGGCTGCAAACCATATAAAATAAATAAAATTTTTCCATAAAATGTTTCTGAAGACGAAATTTTTTTGAGTTCAAAGGTCCTATTTTGAAGGTTATTGGGCGTTTTAATACTTCAATATCTTCTTCATAAGACATCAGATTTGGGTCCCGTTCATGGCACCAGAATCGCAGCGACGAGGCCTATCCGGTTGTTTAGTTTTCAACCAATTTTGAGAATTTCCAATTTTGAGCATTTTTTTTTCACTTGGACATGATCACCTGATCAATGCACCCCTCTCATGTGCTTGTAATTACAAGAAAATGCATCTAGGTTTTCCTTCAAAAGCTGGCATAACTAATTTTGTTCTTTATATGAGAGGTTTGAGTTAATTTTCAGAGATTTGGATGGGCCAAACTCCACGCCTTGGCAGTTTCAGAGGTTGAATCAACTGAGTGCGGTTCCATCCAAGGGTGGCTTTTAGATTCTTTGACTAGGTTTTCAAGCGCATTGTTAGTGGGGGACTAGTTTTGAATGACATATTCAATGATTTCATCTTCATCAATATGCCCTCTTTAAGAAAAAAATCTATGGTACAAATGGGTGTAGTTTTGTACCTCATCTTCTTCATCCTCCAACCATGTAGGTAGATCATGATCAATGGAAGGCTGGGCTGGAGGATATAATACCAACTGTTTAGACAAGGGCCCAGTCTTAATAGTCATGTTTCCGGCCCGACAACTCATATAAGCATCGAACGTGGCTAACCAAGGTCTCCCTAAGATTAGACGATATCCATTGAACTTGGTTTTTGGCTGTAGGACCAAGAAATCTGTAGGATACTCCCAAGAGTCAATTGAAATAATAACATCCTCAACAATTAATTTCAGAGTTACTGGACCGATCTGCAAGTTGAAAAACTGTTGTGGGTTTCCTCAAAGTCCCTTGGAGGTTGAGTTTCAACATAGTTTCCTTGGTCATAACATTAATGGCAGCCTCGAGACCAATCATAGTATTGGGGACTATGATGCCATCTCTGTGCACATATACAACTAGACTGCCAGGGTTAAGGTACTTTGGAAATATCACCCTTCCCAAAATTAAGTCAGACAATTGTCTTGCTACATTGGTGGTGGGGTATCTTTCTTCTTTCTCTCAGGTTTCTTGAATAAATTTTCCTTTTTGAGCCTATTGTAAATGGGGACACCCTTAATAGCCTGGAGGAGCAGTATTTTTACACAAAATTTTTTTTAGTTCTCCCAGAAGTTCAGTCTCCTTTGGTGTGTGTTGACTGGAACTGATCAAGCACTCAGGAAAAGGAGTTTTTTGGACCTGAGTGTTAATTTATTCCTTTTCCTCCTCCACCTTTATAGGTGAAGATGGAGGGTGGTTGTATAGGAGTACTCTTCCTGACCTGAGATTAATCTCCTGTATCTCCATAACTTAAGCTGGATATGATGTCTCTCCACTATAAACCTGTTGTGCCTATTTTTTGTTTGGGTTTGGATTAGGCTGTGCAGGCATCTGAGGTAGCTTGGGTGGAGCAGCATGAGTAAGCTGAGGTTCAGGTTGGGATGGAGGCAATAGAGTATGTGGTTTATTATGTTGATGCCTCCACCCTTGGGATGGGTTGTTCCACTGAGGTGGTTGAGGAAAATACTACTGAAATGGTTGGTTCACAGGCTGAGTATGATATGGAGGGTTGTAAGGCCAAGTAGGAGGTGTAAGCCAGGATGGATGAGTAGGGGTGTACTAGATTGCATGGGTTCATTCTAATTATTGTGATAGTAAGAATAAGGTGCACCTTGCATACAATGTTGATATGAGCTAGAGCCTTGAGGCCTTTTCTAGTTGATGAAACAGAGTTGCTTTGGTCCTACTTCCCCACCTTGATATACAGATTTGAGTCCAAGTAAGGAGGTGCACTTTTCTGTGGCATGATTCTCCTCATAGACTAAGAAAACCTCTATGAAATTTAATGGACATTCATTTTGAGGGTGTTTTCTAGTACATCTAGGGAAAAATATAACCAAGGCTATCTCTTCTTCCTCTTGCTTCCTCTTGACCTGAATTGTGTCCATTTTCAAGGCAAAGGTGTGCAACATGTCACTCTTGAATTCCTCCAGCATATTTCCAATCTCATGCTTGATGGAGGTGGAAGAGGAAGGGGTATTGGTTATACTTAGGATAGCTTTGAATTTCTTCCTAGCTGCCCTAGAATGGTTCCTAAAGATAGTTTTGATTGTCTCATAAGGCAACTGATAGTTATCTCCTCGTGATAAAATATTGAGTGTTTCTATCACATCCTCCCTAATCCCTCGAAGAATTACTAGTTTAAGTGATCTGGGATCAAGGGTAAAATTGGCTCTCTTAAGTTTAACTATAACCTCTCTTCATAGTCCTCTAGGGATTCATCGGGCCCTAGAGTCATACTGAATATCTCATCTTTAGTTTCCTTGGACCTACATTAGTCCCTGTATTTGTTGTTGAAGGCCTCTTGCATCTGTTCCCAGGTAGTGATGTTGTTCCTAGGTAGAACCATGATCCAACATAAGGTTGCATCCTTAAGGGTATATGGGAATGGATTCAGTTTTTTATCATCTGAGGCATAGTCGTAGGTCCTACATACAACATCAAATTCAAACGTGAATGTGTGAGTATCTTTAGAGGTAAGTCCATGGAAGTATGGAAGGGCTGAGGGGCTAATGTTCTTCATTTTAGTTTCCCCATTTGCCTCTCTAGTGGGAAAGGCTCCTTGGGCTTTAGTTTCAACCATGACTTGAATAGTGAACCAGGTTCCTCTGGTGAAACAATATCTTCTTCTTCTCGAATAGGTTCTTCAAAATTTTCAAAAGGCTCACCTATGGTCTTTTCAACCTCACAACCATTGAAGAAGAGTGAGGGGAAACTATGTGGTGATGTGGGGGTTTTAGTTAAAAAATTTCCTTGAGTATCCCTACTCCCATGAGGCATGAAAATAATATTTTTTTGTATTTTTAAATATTTTTGAAACAACATGTAAAATTAAAGTAGAAAAGAATGCTAAAACAAAATCAAAGCATCCACTAGACACCTACTCGACAACAATGCCAAAAAGTGGTGAGCCCTGGTATTGCACTGAGAATGATACAAGTCCCAAAGGCTGCCCTACTTTAATTTATCAACCCATGTTTCGTACAAACTTGGAGGTGATAGTGCTATATACACAACAGATTCATTATAATCATGTCATCCTCTTCTGAGCTCTACGAAAGGGTGTTATTTCTAGGGTTTCTAGATGAAGTCTGTCACACTTATAAATTTAGACCTAGGGCTACAAATGATTCAAAGCCATTACTCTATCAGAAAGAAAAGAACTAGTCTACACCAACAAATTAAATATAACTTCTCTGCAATGAAAGAAATATACAAATTAAGCTATGATAAGAAATGGAAGCAAACTAGGCATCTTGCATGAAGTAAATTGATGAATTGAAATTGCATAAAGGAAACTAACCTAATCACACTTTGCTAGGACAAATGAATAAACAAACTCTTTTTACTCTATGTTCTATATATCATGCTTTTAATCATGAAACTAATCATGACCTAACTATGCTTGTAAATGCATTTTTTTCAACTAGGAGGAGAAAGCGCTAAGGTGGCTTATGAAGGGCTTGGACTCATGGGTGCAAGGATGAAGGTGTATGGGTGGTTTTGGTAGGTTTGGATGAGGTGGATGGTGGTTTCTGGTCTTAAGGAGGGGCCCACCGGTGCTATTGCAAGTGCTGCTACAGGTTTCCTGTAGTGATACAGGAAACAGTCTGAGGTCAATCCGAGGCCAAAAATGGGTGAGAAACGTGGAGGGAAGGTGGAGTGAAGGTGTGTTTGGATGAATGGAAGATTTCCAACCCTTTGACAAGATCAGAACATCTTGAGAAGCCTGTCTTGCACCTATAGGGTTTGCTCATGGTATGAAGATGAAAAATATGAAAACAGGGTTGATGGTGATTTTGAGGAAAAGAAGGCTAATGAAGGGTAAGAAATGAAGCTGAAGGTGTTGGTGAAGTCATCCTTTGCTGTGCTACTTGAACCTACAAGAAAACTACCTATTCATGCAATAAATATTGGCAAATTCATGATGAAGGAAATGGAAAATATGAGTTGAATTTGGAAAGAAAATCTACTTTAGCCTTAAAAAAAAAAATCTCACTCAAAATTCTAAACATGTTCATGGAACTACAACAACCTACTATTCATTCCAAGAAATCATAAACTAAAAAGTAATTTTGGCCTGTGGAGAAGGTCTACCCTCCTCAAGCTCCAATGAAAGAGATGAAAAAGGGAGGCTTGACACATAACTTTCTAGGTTTATAAACTATTCTACCAACATGTAAGCAAGCTTAATCTACAACAAAGACAAATGGAAGCAACAATGAATTGAAAAGTAAGCAAACTAGCTAAAAATTCATAAGAAAAACTAGCTACAATGACATAAAAGTAAAAAATTAATACACAAGAGAAACTAAGGCCAATGGATGGGGTCCTAACCCACAAGCCTAGCCCTCTGAAACTAGATCAGTGAAGTACAATCTGAATACTCATTTTATTGCAGAAGATAATCTCATTACATCAACATGAAAGTCTCAAAAACCTATTAAAAGAGCTAAGAGTTTATTAGCTTCCTTCAAAGTTCGAATGCTAATGAGCTCTTGCTCAACCCTATTTAACCTAGAGGGTAGCTAACAAAAGCTCCCTAAAAAGTAGGTGATGTGTCCACTTTGACGACAAGTGAAGTGTAGCTTTGGTGCACTTGATCTTGAGTTTTCTTGCTTGACTTTGATTTCGAGTTGTTGGAGGGAATATCGAGGATCACTTGGCTGCCTTTGGGATTTAAGGAGGTGGAAAATCCCCGTATAATATTTCCTTGCTCTCTACTCTGAGCTTTAATGGAAAAATCTTCATAAAAAATGAAATGTCTTCGTAATTTTCTTGCATTTAACTAATGTTAGGAATTCAAAGTATGACAAGCCTTAATCACCATATACACTAGCAACATAAGACCATAATATAATTAAAATGTGAGAAAAATAGAATTAATAAGGAAAAAAGGTGAAAATTAACCCCTCCAAATGTACCTAATGATGGAGCTCATCACCAAGTTGGCACCTCAATATTGTGGGCCTTTTGAGATCCTTGAGAGGATTGGACCAGTGGCCTACAAACTTGGTTTACCTCCACCAGTTAAAGTTTGTGATGTTTTCATGTTTGTCCACTTAAAATATAAAAACAAGATGTTGACCATGTGATTTATTGGTCTATATTACAGGTCGAATTGAAACGAGAGCTCTAGCTAGAGCCTAAATTCATCCTACAATGGAAGAATCTCATGCTCCAAAACCGAGAAATAGAACAAGTTAAAGTGTGATGGAAGAACTTTCCTCCTGATGAATCTACATGGGATATGGATGGTCATATGCAGAAATTATATCCTTCCTTATTTGTTGGTTGAAGAAAATGTGCTTATGTGTGTGTTTATATATATATGTGTGTGATTGTAAATACTGCATCGAGTTGTGTTTATAAATGTCCAATAAGTAGTATGTTTGTTATGTTTTCAACAGTTTTGTTTTTTCATGTGTCAAAAGAACAACGAGGACAATGTTTCCCCAAGGGAGGGGTTTGTAACAACCCCAAGTTAATTTTCCATGTAAATAAAAGGACATTATAAAAGAAAAAATAAAACCAAGGTCATGGGACATGTATTCCAAGATGAATGAAGGGAAAAAAATTACATTGGGATCCACTTGTGGTTAATTATTTATTGGCTATGGAAATTGGCATTGGCATTAACAAGAGAAAATAAAAGGAAAAATATTTATTACAAGCTAGCAAGGAACAAGTAGAAAGGATACAAAATAAATAAAGGAAAATGAAATAAATTCCATGCAAGGGAAAATGAAAAATATGCATGCAAGGGAAAATGAAGAAAAAGAAAAGGAAAAGAAAAGAAATGAGAGAGAGGGAATTCATTGATTCTTTCACTTCACTTTTTGGGAAAAATCAAGAGAGAACACTACAACATAGAAGAGAGGATAAGAACACTTGGATACATGCATGAGATAAGCATGGAAAGCAAGGAGTGCAAGAGGAATTTGAGGGTAGCCAAGAAGAATATTTGGACAACAACAAGTGAGGGCGAAAAACAGATGTGGAATTGTAAGTAATAGAGTGCGTGTTGATTATCTTCTTAGGATTATGATACATGGTTTATGCATTGGTTTATTGGTATTTTTGCTATCATTGGCGTGTGATTTTCCTAGATTAGTAGTCATGTTCAACCTTGCCATTTTACATTTCCTGGATATCCATAATTTAGTGGGTTCCCTATTTGGTTGAGATTTGGATTTTTGATAGATTTTGTATCCTGTTGAGGTGGTCTGAGGAAAATCCCAAAGGTTGAGGGTGGAGATGGTTTTATCTAGGAGGCTCTTGATAGGTGGGTGGAGATAATAAAATTCCTCTGGGTATGATGAAGAAATTATCATGAGTCATCAAATCTTGCATTGGTTTGGTGATTTCTAAACCAGTTTAAGTAAAATCACTGTGGCTTGAGGGTGGAGGTGTTTTTCCTCCATATTCCTTGTTTGTTTATGTTTTGGTTTATCCCATGTGATCCCACATTAATTCTTGGAATATGGCATAGGGATGATTGGATGAAAGAAAGATTTGGTTCAACCCAACCTATGGTTGGGTGGCACATGGAAGTCCTTGACTTAGATGGCACTATGCATATGTTATTATGTTATTATTTAATGAGATCAATGAGCACAAGTTTTGGTTTATTGTGTGATTATATGATTGGCTTGTCATGGCTTCATTATGGTTAAATGTTGGTTACATGCATGATATATCTCTTATGATATGATGTGCTGTTGTTATTGGATAGTTTATATGTATGTATGGGATAACCAATGTTTATCCAACTAGTATGAGAGGGCAGTGAGTATTCTTGATGATACTTTGATGAAACTAATGAAACATTAAACAAAATAAGAATTCAAACCTACAAGCACCCTGTTCGCAAAGTGTTTGAAAATGTGTTTCACATGTGTTGGACAACTTTGAGCAAGAACAAAGCTTGGAAACAGAGTATGACGACTCAGAAAGCTTGCGAGGAAATTTATGGAAAGTTTTGGGAATTTAGCCTGTAGGTTGTCCCTAAAAATCTGGAGCAAATTCCACGGACACATTGTCTTAACATGAAATTTTTGGCCACAACTGCACCAAGGTTGGGTTGTGTGTGCAGCTAGAGCCCTCTGGCCACATTTAATGACCTTTATGTGTGCGACTAAAATGCGAGAGATTTTGAAGTATAAAATGGACCTCTTAAGGAATATTATAAAATAATAGTGGAAATAATAAAACAAGATTAGATTACATCATCAAATTTTAAAGGGAAAAAACAAAAAACTACCTTTTCAACTCATATTTTCAACTTATCTCCCTACAATTTTATTCAAATTTTGAATGGGATTGCCCATTCGATGTGGAATTTAATTCCATGTCCATGGAGTACCCATGTTGCATACTTTCGATGGACCTTGCTACATGAAAAATAAGAAATACATGGAAAAACGTGATTGCAATCACATTTTTCAAGTATTTCTCATTTTTCATGTAACATGGTCCAATGAAAGAATGTAACATGGGTACTCCTTGGAAGAATAATTAAATTATGCATATAGCAAGTGCTCCCACTCAAAATTTGATTAAAACCATATAAAGATACATTGAAAATACGACCTGAAAAAGTAGTATTTTTTTAATCTTTTTACTTTTTTACTCCAAAAATGGTGACCACTCCCCATGGTTGACACCATCATCTTGAATCCTATTGGTTTTTATAAAGTTGATTTTGGTTGCACATTTTTGTTTTGAGGCCCATTTTTTACCTCAAAATTTCTCTAATGGTTGTGATCTAGGTCAGAATGTGGTTCTAGATCAGGGAAAAGGTCACCGGTGGTAATGGTTTGATATTTGGGTGATCATGTGTCTTTGAGTGTTGCAGTAAGTTTGGACATGTGGACCCCATTTCCATAAAAAAATCTTGGAAGTTGGATCATGCATAGTAACTCTCAACCCATGTTTATCCTGGTAATCTTGTAAAAGTGGGTAAATGTGGGGTGGGGCATTATATTGGGATTCATCCTTCTTTGGGGTATTGTATGTATATTCCCATGCAAAAGCAGGGGATTGTTTTGATTCATGCAAGTATTAGGATCAATTCCTTTCATATATATATATATATATATATATATATATATATATATATATCCCCATTCAAGATAAGATGAATGTTTTTGCAACATCTTTATCAATTGATCTTTTTCAAATTCTTCCAAGCTAATATTAATATTTAAAGTTTTTCTTGAAATAATTTCTAAAGGAGTAATACCAAATATATCCATAGAATTTAACAATATTGTGGAATGATGTTATAAAAAATCCTCTATTTTACAATTTTATTGAAAATTCTCTTCTAACATATTCACATGATAATGCTTTTCTTCAAAACAATGAGAAAAATCATTTATATTTATAAGATGTGTTATTTGACTTTCTTCATCATTTTGTTTAAAGGATATTGCTCGAGATACTATTAGAACACTTTGTATATCTTCATGTTCATCTTCATCATTCTCAATACATTCCTCATATTAAAATTTAGTAATTGCTTTAGTTGGAGGATACAATGTAATCTTCATTTTTGAATTTCCAGGAGAGATTGTCATATCATCATATCTACAACTAATAAATGCATCAGTCGTGGCTAACCGAGGCCTACCTAATATTAATGGATGACCACCCAGATTGTTTTTTGGTGTAAGTACCATAAAATCAACTAGATATTCCTAAGAATCTAAGGATACAAAAAGATATTCTAGTACACCCTCTAGTTTTATGGAAGATCTATCTGCCAACTCTAACACAATTGGTGTATACTAAAAAATATTTAATTATAGCTCATCCACAATATTTTTACTCATTACATTTATTACATCTCTTAAATCAATTAATGTATTTGCGATTTCAATGTTATTGGTAGGAATTTTCAAAATATTACTTCTTGGAAGTATATATTTTTCTATGTAAGTCTTTCCCATCATGATATTGTCTTGCTTTTCAATAAGTTGAAATTTTTGAGGCTCTTTACTTTTTCTTCTTAGTTTTTTAATACATAATTTCTCTATTGTTTTTGCATATATTTATGGATGTCTCTTATTTCTTGAAACAAATGAATGTTGATACAATTTTTTCGTAACTCATCTAGCATATCATAATTTGATAAAATTAATTTCTTTTCTACATCTTTATCTATTTTTAATCTCTTTTGAAAAGGAGGATTTTGAGAGGATATAAAAGGTTGTTATGCTAGAAGAGTAGGGAGAGTTTGTCGTATTTTTTTGTAATCTATTTTATCAGGAATTTATTACTCTTTTTATTCTTCAATGAAAACAGGGGAATCGTTTTGCAATACTCTTCCTAATTTAAGATGAATATCACTTAGATCAAGAGGATCAATCATGTATGTTTGAAAATTTTGTAACTCAACATTGTACATGGGTTGACTTACTTTATTGTTTGGATTTGGAAATGGTTGTGTAGGTAATTAAGTGAGTCTCTGAGGTGTTTGTGTAGAGGGTAATTGAATACGTTGACTAGAATTCAACTGTGGTTGTGTTTGTGGTGGAGGAAGTTGGTATGGTTGTTAGGTTTGATAATGAGGATATTGGGAATATTGAGGATATGATGGATAATACTGTGGATTTTTTCCTCCATTTGATCCTTTCCAACCTTGTTTCCAAGATTAATTTTGAGGTTAAGGTGGCCTAAGGTTGCCAAGGTAATGGTGTATACCAATTACTTTAGGGGTGTTGTGGATAAGCTTGAAATTTTAGGGTAGGGTCTTGCATCGTACCTAGTTTTCAGGGTTGCCAAGGTCTTCTTGGTGCTACAAATAAGAGTTTTTCCCAATATTTTTTTTCTCCATTATCCTCTCAATAGAATGCTTTCAATCCTGGAAATTATTATGGACAAGCCTTTACTAGCATGGTTTTCTGCAAAAATAAAAAAAAATATTTCGATTTTGATCTAATAGGCATTCTCTCAAATGGTGTTTCTTTATACCCCTAGGACAAAATATAGATAATGTAGCATTTTCAAGTTTTTTCTTATTTTTCATTCATAACATATATATTTGTTCGTTTTTATTTCGAAGTATATATGCATTAAATTTTTCTAGAAAATTATTGATTTCAACTCTACTTACCATACCAGATGCCCATTTACTTTTGCCATGGTTGGGTCTTGAGGACCTCTACCATACTTTTCCCTTCATTGTGATATATGCTTACACAATTCACAAAATTCCTGAAATGAAAGTTGGGATACATCCCCTTTACCCATTAGATTTAGGAGATCAATCCATTCATCCCTAATTGCTCAAAATAAAACGGTTTTTAAAGTATATAATCCTAGTTTATGTTGTTTTCCCTTTTAACATTATAAACAAATTTTTCTACAAATTTTTCAAGATTTTCATCCTTTCTTTGGCTTATTTTGAAATTTTCTTCTTTAACATCATGTTGTATATAACAATATTTATATTTTTCTAAAAATTGTTGTTTCATTACATCCTGTGATCTTAGAAAATTTGTTCCTAATCCCATAAACCATTTCAAAACCCCATCTTTTAATGTATCAGGAAACAAATTTAATTGTTAAGCATTTTGTAAACAATCATAACATATACAAAGTACTTCAAACTCAAAAAGAAAAGTTTATGATTCCTCTGTTCTCATACCATGAAATTTTGAGAGTACAAATGGATAAATATTTTTCATATTGATAAGATATGGGTCGTTGGATAAGATCTAAGGTGATCGGGTAGAAGTTAGGAGTGGTGCGTTTTTTAAAGGTGGGACCGAGAACTAAAACTGCAGAGGCTTCAGTAATATGTTAAGTGGAAATATTTTAAACGGGGGAGGGATCAAAATAATATAAACTATATGCTCAATAGCATAAGGCGTCAGGATATACATATGTGAATAGGGGTTTAATATAGAAGGGGTCAGGAAAACATGTGAATGGGTTAGGAAATATATCAAATGGGAGCTTTATAATGTATGTGGGACCTAGTATTTTAATAAAATGGGGGGATTAATGTAAATATGAAAACTATAAGTTAAAAATGACAAAGGGGGTTGAAAAATATGAAAGCGGGATGTTTAGAAATACACTAGGCAGGGGGTTTAAAATGATATCGAGGAGGGTAAATTAAATGGGGCCTGATGTGTAATGCGTGCTCAAAACTATGCAAAAGTGGGTTTTTGTAGGTTCTATTTGAATAATGTGGAATTAGTAAAGGGGAAGGGGTTTTAGTGATGGGTATGGTTTTTTAACTAGGGAAAGGGGTTTTAGGAAGGGAAAAGGGGTTTAGGAAAGGGGAAAGGGTTAGAATAAGGGGAAAGGGGTATTTTACAAGAAAGGGATTTTACAAGGGGAAATGACTTCCAATGGTGGAAATAGGATTTTAGCAAGGGGAAGGGGATTTAGGAGGATATTAGTGATATGAGATGAACCAAATGATGCTTTCCATTACTTGTGAAATTAATCTACCTACCCTTTATTTATCCTATAATTTTTAGTTCTTTTATTGGCCGCATTTGAGCTTGTTGATCTTTTTGTTTTTCTTTTCATAAACAAACTAACCTAATTCTAACCTTATAACTTCCAATGGGTCAGATTAAATTGATGAGCTCATTTTTATTCTCCACCTAACTACTGATCTGCCAAGATTAAATGGTTTGGCCAGATCTTTATTCACTAAGTATCATGACATGAAATTTAAAATCATGAATGAATCAAGATTAAAATGTTTGATCATCATGAATTTTGGCATTTTGAACAAGCTGCACACAATATTATTTGCAAAAGTAAAGTAAATAAAAGTAGTGGCATTTGAATGTGCAACACTTTCAGGAACTATTTTCATTTCTTTTTGTGGGGTTCATACTTTATATCCTTTTTTAATCTTCTTTCTTTTGGTCCTTTGTTTTTTCTTTTAGGACATACCCTCATTTCATTTTTTAATATGGGAAAACATTTGCAGAAAGAAAAGGTATGTACAATATTACAAGATTAAAAATAGCCAATTTAAAATTATGATCCCTATTATTAAGGACCCTAACAGTGGCTCCACTTGGGGATGACATCTCCTTGTGAGATGTCAAGAACACCATCCACTAGTGGTCTGATCCATTGGGCCTATCCCAAGCCTGCATACTCTTTGTTATATAATATCTATGATTGAAATGCCATACTGAAATCACAATATTTTCTGCAAACTGAAATCTGACACATGTTGAACTAAAATAAACTTGCCGTTGAAAATAAAATCCAATCAAAATGAAATTCTACATACTTACTCTAATCAGCTGTAAAACTTCTGATTAGGTAAAATGAAAGAGCCAATGCAACCATTCAAGCATTATATACATTGATTTATTTTGCTACATTTTCTTGTTTGTGATCAAAACTGAAGTTATACAACCCAATAGAAACTTGTCAACAAATGTAAATTTGATAAGGAAATAATTAATTTCCTTTGTTGATTCTAGAAATTGTTCAAAAGGATCTTCCAAGCGATATGCACTAATGTTCAACTGATCCAAGAAACTGTACATATGTTTTGGATGGCCTCCATGCCATGAAACAAAACTGTTATTTCCCTGCAAAATAAACCTATGATTGTCCTATAGATTTTCAGATAAACTTTGTGATGATATTTCTATTGATGGAAATGTTTGTTTGAAGAAAATTTTATCATCTTGATTTTGAAGTTCATAGTTAATTAATGGAGAATGATTCTGATTGCATTCATCATCCAACACATTAGCTATTGGATCATGAAAAATTTGGAAGGATTGCTGCAACCTATTAAATATGGGTTTCAATGGGGCTTCATGGATTTCTACAGGTTGCTCATCCTTTGCTTTAGAGATATTATAAAAATATTCCTTTAAAAACTGAAATGCTTCAAAGCATAGTGGTATATAACTTTCTTGTGTCATTTGATCAGGTATTTCAATGGAATTTGATAATTTTAATTTTGAAACTGAAGAATCTTGATCAAAAGTTTCATTGTCTTCTTTGTTGTCACTAACAATACCTAAAAATTGT
This sequence comes from Pinus albicaulis, assembly GCA_034641835.2. Lineage (NCBI taxonomy): Eukaryota > Viridiplantae > Streptophyta > Pinopsida > Pinales > Pinaceae > Pinus > Pinus albicaulis. The sequence continues at coordinate 276,875,518 of CM076579.1, read as the reverse complement.
TGATTTTTTGTTGCTTTAAAGTTGTCTCTGATGAACTGACATGAAGCAAAACAAAGAGGCAAAGATCCTTCACTTATTTCAAAATTTCTTCACTTTTTGCTTTACTCTCATAGCTGATATGTATTGGCTGATCAGTGTATTCTAGCTGTTGAAACTGAATTTCTTCATCCCACCAACTAGCTTCTGATTGCTCTGTAAAGTTAGCTTGAATTTGGAGAACATAATTATCATCATATTGATCATACTTGGGAAAATCATTAAAATAAGGAATGCCATCAAACATACACATTAGATCAACAGATTTCTCCTCCACATATTGATCTATAAATCCATTTTCTGATCTATCATAGTTGGAATTAACAGGAAAGTGTTTATGGCCAACAACCTCTTCTTTTTCTGCAATAAATGGGTCATGGTGATCTTGAATGAAAAATTCATCTTTCATGGTGATTTTTGGTATCCTTTCCTCTATTTTACTTACCAAAATGTTGATTTTTACCTCTAAATATGTCAGGTTCTTTGCAATGTTGTTCTTCTTTTCTTCTGCTTTCAAATTTTCCTTTCTAATCAATGGATTAACTTCTACATCTACTGTAATGTTCTGCATCTGTTCAAGTGTTGCAAGGTTTATTTCTCTTAGTTGAAACTCTATTTTTGGATCAAATTCTTTTGGATATTGCAAGAGAGCTGAGTCAGGAGGAGGTCTTATATTGGCTAGCATTGAATAATAAACTTGATTAAATCTCGCAGAAAATTGTTGTGTTGTCTCGTTTGGATGTCTCTTCAACTGATTGTATTCTTCTATGATCATGAAAAGGTTGCCTTTGATTATCCATCTATCAAGGAAAATTTTGAAAAACTGTTGGAAATTTGAGATGCTTTCAACATGCAAGTTCTTGAACCAACTCTTTACTTTACTTTGCAAAGAAATAGCAAAAACCCTGATACTTACATCATCTTCATCAATCTCAAATAGGTCTAGATAATTCTCAAAACCTTGAATATGTTTTTCAACAGTGATGTTACCACTTTCTCCATCAAACATGGGGAGATATTTGTAATAGTTATCAGGGAAATCATGGAGTAGAGGAGGTAAGATGAGTAGCTTATATCTATCAGGAACTTTACAAGGTACATGAATATGTACAATAATTATAAGATCATTCTCGATTACTTGAGGCTTATCAATCAAAAGATGATCATCATAAGTTTCAGAAGAAAACTTCTCAAAGGGATTAGGAGAATTAATATCTACAATCTCCAAAGGAAAGTAATTAAATACTAGTCTAAGATCTTTTCTAAAATACAATATACATTGAAAAACCTTTTTGATGAGAAATAATATGATGTGTTGGATTATAATCCAAGGTAGAAACCTGATCTTCCCATGTTGTTCTTTCAGGTTCATTCCTCCAGTGGAGTCTTGGATTTTATTTTGAAATTGATTTGGAATCGCCAAGTGGATGATTTTAACCCTTCTGTGTTTGATCATTGTCCACCATCATAGATTAGATCAGAAATTTGACGTATGTTTCTGAAGAATATGTTCTTCCCCAATATGGTCGCCAATATGTTATCACTCCGTAATTTCTCAAGGCTAAATAAATAAATCACTGAGGTAACCACAAACCTAATTTTGAGATTAGGATCTAGCCTTCCTAATGCTCAGAGAGGGCTCTCTGTTAATTTAACTTTGTTGTTTTAATTGATTTTAGGCTATTTATGTAAGATTTATTTGGTTTGATTTTGATTTGTTGGTGGAATTACTGACAAGATGGATAGGTGCCTGTCTATTTCCATTGGGATATGGAGTCAATATATCAAGAAAACATAACATAATCAAGTACTAAAAGTAGTGTGACAGGGAAACATAGCTGAGAAAAATTAGATCTTAAAGGCTGAGTGTTGAAGTGATTTTCAATCGAGATCAAGGAGAAGTGAAGGATTCCTTAAACCGGATAATGAAGGAAGGTGAAGGAGTTCAATCGGGATCAAAGGGCAATTAAGAATCCTATGAACCGGATATCAGAAGAAAACATGAAAATTAATAACAGTTCAAAACAGAGTGTACTTAAACAAGTTCTGCAATAAATTCCTATTATAACATTCATATTTGGAAAACATGCAATTTTATGGAATACTTAAGGAAAAAACATGAAAAATTGAAATATACTTCACTGAAGTAGCTCAACACATGAATCCTGTAAATAAATGCCTTTATTATTATTCTGTCTGTCAACTTGGAAAAGTTACAATACATCTTCTGGTGGTAGATCAATTTAGCTATAGAAATGTTCATGAATCCACACTCAATACTTTGAATTGATGAAGTATTTATACAAAATATCCTATCAATTGATTAAGATTTATTATAGGAAATAAAATATTTGGATGCAAAAAGCCTAGTGACTCCTTTCTAACTAAATGAAAGTTGTCCTTTTTTTATTTGATTGATGTTATTTGTTTGTTTCTTTGATGCTCGCTTGTCTTTCACGCTTTCTTCTTCCTCTGTCTTTTATCTGACTGCTCTGTTTGTTCTTTAACCTGTGAATTTTGTTTCACCTTGCTGCTATGTTACCTTTTTTTTAATTTTACCTGTCACAGTAAATATTACTATCTCTTTCTTTTTTTTTGTTTTTAGTAAAAGTGGATTTTACTAAAAATACAAGTTTAACTTTATGTAAAATATGTCATGAGAGTTACTTTGAATAAAATTCGTTGTTGTTGATATAGATGTCTGTTAACCATTACTGTCTCTGTGTAAATTGTCCTTTCTCTACTGTATTGTTGCACATAATATTTTGCTGAATAAAGCCCTTGAATTTATATCCTAAGAGTCTGGATTAAATAAGTTTTGGGACTAGTATCAAAACTGTTTGTCCAATCTCCTGGTTTTGCTAAATACCTACAAAATAAAACAATTATTAATGAAAATACAGGTCTGCAGGAAGGTGAGCAATGGCTTTATGGAATAGGGAGGTATGTGGAAAGAGTCCAGGTTGAAATGAGGCTTAATCTAGGTTGGCATTGGCATTTGGTATTTTTTACAAGTAAATTGAGATAAGGAAAACATGGCAAAACAATGAAGTCATTAGGGGAATTTTGAGGTCTAAAATGGGCCTCCTAAGGAAAATGTACAATCAAAATTCACTTTATGAGAACCAATCACATTTTAGGGGATGACAACATCCCTAATGGTTTAGGTGGCATTGCTTGAGTTAAAGGTACTTACTTGTCACATTCTCAATGGTGGATAAAAAATCATGGTTAACCATGGTAGTGCTCTAAGTACTTTTAAAGTCATAAAGTAAAGTGCTCATAATAAATGTCATTTCATACTTTTTGAATAAAATATTATTATTGTCATTTCAGATGTTTTGAAAGAAACAATGCATATCCATGGTAGTGCTCTAAGTACTTTTAAAGTCATAAAGTAAAGTACTCATAATAAATGTCATTTCATACTTTTTAAATAAAATATTATTATTGTCATTTCATAATTTTTGAAAGAAACAATGTATATCGCTACATGCTACATGTTATATATAGTATATTAATTACATGTTATTATATAATTTAAATAATATAAATATTAATTAATGATATATTATATAATTAATAATTTATGAATTTGTATTTATATTTTATTTTAAATTATTTAAGTACAAAGGACAAATGCATTAGTTGTTCAGTGATAATGACTTTTTCTTGAAAAACTTATTCTTATTTAAAGTCACATCAATACATTTTTTTTATCAATTTTATTTTGGTACAAATTTTGAATTGAATTTAACCATGGTTACATGGATTTTGATGAAAAAAGTGAATTGAGAATTCATAAATAATATTTTATATGTTTAGATATTATTTTATTATTTCCTTAGGAGGCCCATTTTAGACCTCAAAATTCCCCTAATGTTTATTATTTTTTTGAACTAGAGCTTATTGCAATGGCATGGATGTTTAATGGTTTATCGCTTTGACGCAAGGGTTTAATTCAAGAAATGGTGGTTTTCATCACAGCGCGGGGTGGAATGACGGTTTACCTCACAGTGTAGGAGTAGATAGGTGGTTTCATCACAAAGCGCGAAGTGGATTTCAAATAGTGATGTCTTATCACAAAGCAGGATGGAAATGCTTATCTCACGCAGAGAGGACCGACGGTTTATCGCATAGTACAGAAGCGGACAAGTGGTTTTAACACAACACAGGGTGGTTTTTTTCACGACGCAGGTGGAATGATGGTTTATCACACAGTGGAAGGGTAGTTTGGCAGTTTTGTATGTAGGGGTGCATTAAGACGTGTGAGTGCCACGTGGTAGCGGGGCGATGGATAAACCTAGCCATTTCACAGCCCCCCCCCCCCCGCCCCCCCGATGTTAAACATCTGACTATCCAGGGATGTGAAATAGCATGTGGGCCATTGGATAAGATCTAAGGTGATCAGGCAGAAGTTAGGAGTGGCGGGTTTTTTGAAGGTGGACTCGAGAACTAAAACTGCGGAGGCTTCAGTAATATGTTAAGTGGAAGTATTTAAAACAGGGGAGGGATAAAAATAATATAAACTATATGCTAAATAGCATAAGGGGTCGGGATATACATATGCGAATAGGGATTTAATATAAAAGGGGTCACGAAAACATGTGAATGGGTTAGGAAACATATCAAATGGGAGCTTTATAATGTAAGTGGGACTTAGGATTTTAATAAAATGGGGGGATTAATGTAAATATGAAAACTATAAGTTAAAAACGATAAAGGGGGGTGAAAAATATGAAATCGGGATGTTTAGAAATACACTAGGAGGGGGGTTTAAAATGATATCGGGGAGGGTAAATGAAATGGGGCCTGATGTGTAATGAGGGCTCAAAACTATGCAAAAGTGGGTTTTTGTAGGTTTTATTTGAATAATGTGGAATCAGTAAAGGGGAAGGGGTTTTAGTGATGGGAATGGGTTTTTAACTAGGGAAAGGGATTTTAGGAAGGGAAAAGGGGTTTAGGGAAGGGGAAAGGGTTAGAATAAGGGGAAAAGGGCATTTTACAAGAAAGGGATTTTACAAGGGGAAATGACTTCCAATGGTGGAAATAGGATTTTAGCAAGGGTAAGGGGATTTAGGAGGATATTGGTGATATGAGCTGAACCAAATGATGCTTTCCATTACTTGTGAAAGTAATCTACCTACCCTTTATTTATCCTAGCATTTTTATTTCCTTTATTGGGTGCATTTGAGCTTGTTGGCCCTTTTGTTTTTCTTTTGATAAACAAACTAACCTACTTCTAACCTTATAACTTCCAATGGCTCATATTAAATTGATGAGCTCATTTTTATTCTCTACCTAACTACTGATCTGCCAAGATTAAATGGTTTGGCTATATCTTTATTCACTAACTATCATGACCTGAAATTTAAAAGCATGAATGAATCAAGATTAAACTGTTTGAAAATCATGAATTGTGGCATTTTGAAAAAGATGGACACAATATTATTTGCAAAGTAAAGTAACTAAAATTAGTGGCATTTGAATGTGCAACACTTTCAGGATCTATTTTCATTTCTTTTTGTGGGGTTCATACTTTATATCCTTTTTTAATCTTCTTTCTTTTGGTCCTTTAATTTTTCTTTTAGGACATACCCTCTTTTCATTTTTTAACATGGGAAAAATTTTGCAGAAAGCAAAGGTATGTACAATATTACAAGATTAAAAATATCCAATTCAAAATTATGATCCCTATTACTATAGGATGCTAACACTCTTGTTGAAAGGGAAATAAAGATGACTTCCTCTATTGAAGATGTTGGTTCATATACTATTGCTTTTTTTTGAAGAAGTTGGTTCCTCTCTAGTTCTAATTTCATATCTTGGCACCTCAAGATGCCTCCTTCTACCTGCAAAAGTGAGAATACATTATGTGGATGGTGATGTATTTATTATTGCACCACGTGGTATAGTGAGGGTGGTAGGTGATTGTGGTATTGAATTTCCACATCTTGAATCTCTTTCTCTATACATTCATTCTTACTTATGCAGTTAAAATGGATGTAACTAGAAATGAATGTAGTTCAACAACTAAGGTTAGGAGATACCTCACAATGTGATGTTCGAGTTCTTTCCTCTCATATTACTATTTCTCCTTTCCAAATTTTCATATTTTAAAAGAAAATATACATTACAAGCTAAATACTATGTACACTTCCCTGACAATGGCGCCAAAAATGTTGGTTAATTCAATTGTACTAAAATTTCAGAACATTTTATCTTATCGATCTAAGTATGTAAACTTGTGAAGTGTAAATAAAAGTATATGTGAGGGTTCAAATTCTAATTCTATGTTATGCTACCAGCTCACAAAAGAAAAGATAGTTGAACAACTTAAAAATATCATTTTCGAGGGGGAAACCATCTCCTTTACATTACATAAATGAAAAATTATTGGATGATATAAATGATAGACCTCTTTGGTATATATAGGAGTCTAAGGGGTCACAATATAATCAGATACTACATAAAAATAATAAACAAAGTTACCAATCAAACTAGAAAATTACCGATTACCCATTTTTTTAAGGTAGCAAAAAAAACACCCAATTTTAAAAAGTGGTGATGCAGAATCACCCCATTTTTTGGAGTATAGTTTTGGCACTTTAAATTTTCTGATGAATTTTTTTTCTTCTCTTTTAAATGTCATGATTTTCATGTCAAATTTGAAAAGTGGTGGTGTAGAATAACTTTTTTTTTAGCATATTTTTGGAACTTTAAATTTTCTTTGATTTTTGCTTTTTTAAATGTCATGATTTTCATGTCAATTTTGAAAGGTGGTGATGCATAATCACTTAATTTATTTTTTTGAGAATTTTTTTTCACTTTAATTTTTTTTATTTATCAAGTATGAACATTAGTTTTAAAATGTTAGTGATTTTCATGCTAATTTTGAAAAATGTTGATGTAACATCAATCTTTTTTGTTTAGAATGGTGATTTTCATCTTGGTAATAAAACATAAAAATAAAATAAAAAACCATCACAAAAAATATATATATAAAAAAACACAAATAAAGTGTAAAAAAAATAAAAAATAACTTGTAAAGAAAAAAAAGAAAAAAATTAAAAAAATTAAAAAATTAAAACAAAAAATTTCAAAAACTAAATAAAAAAAGAAAAAATTCAAAAAAAACGCATAATTTAAAGAAAAATAAAAATTAACCAAAAAAAACCATTCTTTTAAGTTAAAAAAAAACCACATAATTAAAAAAGAAATGATAAAAAAATTTAAAAATTAAAATATAAAAAGAAAATAAAAATAAAAATTTAATATATATATATATATATATATATATATATATATATATATATAACATTTTCAAATAATAATAAAAAAATCATTTTTTTAATTAAATAAAAATTATTAAAAAAGACATTTTTAAAATTAAAATTTTAAAAAATTAAAAAATAAAAATAAAAATAAAAAAATATTAAATTTAAAAAATAACAAATAAATTAAAAAATACAAATTTAATAAATAAAAAAAAGATGCGGGGCTCGGTCGCCGAGCGGGGGGGAGGGGAGTTGCGACCCCCAGGTTGTGGAGGTTAATTTTGGGAATCGACCTTCGCCGCCTAGGGGCCGTGGGGCTAGGCTACCGGGTGAAGGGGAGAGTTGCCATTTAATGATTTTGTTTTAAATTTAATTTTTATATTTTAAATTTAAGTTTTTTTAAAATTGAAATTTTTTATTTTATTATTTATTTATTGTGAGATCTAAGACTTTTGTGATCGATATATAGATAAATGTCTTTCAAATTAATCACATAATTAGTATTTGGTCGACGTTTCGAACCAACTAATGTGGTTCATCCTCAGGACAAGGTGAAGAAGGAGATCAATCTCATTGAATAAATAGAAGGATGCATCATTGCCCAGTGATAACTGTTAAAACTAGTCGTTATTTAGTTAATTAGTTAGAGAATTTAAAGGTTTAATTTATTTAAAAATATTATTTAGAAGGGTCAACAAATATTATAATAATTTACTAAATTTAATAAATTATAAAATTAATCTTAATAAAGGGAATAACATTAAAATAAGGGAAAGGGTTAGATGAATAATATATAATAATTTAGTGAATTGATTAAATTATAAAAATAAAAAAGAGAATAATATTAAAATAAGGGAGAGGGGGTAAATGAAAAATATAAAATAATATAAAAAGGGGAGGGGGAAGAATTATAAAAATGAGAGGAAAGGATGTACAAATCACATCAATATATATATATATATATATATATATATATATATATATATATATATATATATATATATATGCTTGCTTTTGTCTTGTTTTATCCCCGTCCCCCCTTTTTTTTCTCCTTGCTTGTATCCTTTCTTTGGTTTATGTTTTTATTCCATTTTTTTCCTTCGTTTCTATATCAAATAATAATATAGAAACAAGGAAAAAAAAACGGAATAAAAACATAAACCAAAGAAAAGGATACAAACAAAAGAGGGAAAAAAAACAAAGGGACGAGGATAAAAATAGAGACAAAAGCAAACAACACCTGGGGGACGAATCACCTGGAGAGGGTTGGAATCCAACTCTTACTTAATTTCCACCCATCATCTTTGTTGAGATTTTTAGGATGTCTCTCAATTTCAATAGCCCCCCTCAGCTTTTTATGATGGAAGTGATCCACCCTCGCAATAACTTTGGAATCTTCAATGCAAACATTGTGGCATAATTTCCCAGCATGCTCCGCAAGAGCAGAAGTGTGGGATCGACTGTGCCTACTGTCTGCAACATGCTCATGGATTCTCTATTTAATGGATCGACCAGTTTCCCCAATATAGGGAGTACTGCAGGAGCAAGGTACTAAATAAACGCCTTTCATATCCTTTGGGTCTATAGGGTACTTAACCGATCCAAGAGAATTCTTGATAGTATAGAGAGGTCTAAAAGAAGAGGCAGCATTATTTCTCCTAAGGATATGGGCAACTCTATCATAGGTCCCTTGGATAAATGGGAGATTCACCTTGGAGATAGGATCCAACCTACAAGATTTGTTTGTTGAGCCTTTAGCAGCTTTTTGAAAGGCCTTCAGACCTTGAGATCTGTTATACCCATTAATCTCAAACACATCCAGAATATGGGATTTATCCGACTCCAAATGGCTATCATCAGATATTCTAAGAGATCGGGTAGCCAGAGTGCATAGAACACCAAATTTCTTAGCAGGAAAATGATGAGAATTAGCATGAAGTTACTATTCAGTGTGAGTATTCTTGCGGAAAACTTGGTGAGAAATAGAACCATCTTCCCTTCTAGAGAGAAGAATATCTAAGAAGGGAAGGAAACCATCCACCTCAACTTCCATCATGAATTTTATGTAATCATACTAGGAATTGAGGTGATCTAGAAACAAATCTAAATTCTCTCGACCATGGGGCCAAATGACACAGGTATCATCCATGAACCTATTCCACTTCTTTGGGCGAAGTTGAGCTGAGGCCAAAACCTTCATTTCAAAATCTTTTATAAATAGGTTAGCAACAACAGGGGAAAGAGGGGAACCCATGGCCACTCCACAGGTTTGCTCATAGAACTCACCTTGTAAACTGAAAAAAGTCGAGGTGAGACATAGGCCAACCAACTTAGAAGTGTCCTCATTCGTGACTTTCTTAATGAACTCAATAGCTTCCGAGATGGGGATTTTGGTAAATAATGAGACAACATCGAAACTAATTAATAAATTCCCAGGGTCAAGCCTGATGTCTTTCCATTCCTTGATAAAAGAAGGATATTCCTTCACAAAATAATTGGTAAGCCCTACCAAGGGTTTAAGCTTACGGGCTAAGAATTTAGCCAGATGATAAGAAGGACCACCTATTGTGTTAACAATAGGTATTAAAGGGACCCTATGCTTATGAATCTTTAGAAGGCCATAAATCCTTGGGGGGAAGGGATTACTCTCAATAAGCTTCCTTGAGAGGGGATTAAGAGAGGGATTAGACTTGATGGCAAGGGAAATCTCCTTAGAGATATATTTAAGGGGATTCTTCTTAAGCTTAACATAGCTACCACTCATGGAAAGATGGTGAACCATTTTGTTGACATAGTCCGACTTATCCATAATAAAAATATCACCACCCTTATCAGCCCTAAGGATGACAATGTCAGGGTTGCTTCTAAGGGATTTAAGGGCAAGAAACTCAGGCCTGATCAAATTACTTCTTGGAGGCTTGGGCTTCCTAAGAATAACGGAGCAGTCTTGCCTAATAGTTTCCTTAATAATATATGGGAGATCTTTGATTCCATACTCTATGTTGTAGATAATGTCATCAATGGGGATCTTCCTAGGGGCCATGGAAAAATTAAGACCTTTATTAAGAAGACGAAAAACAAAAGAATCAAAGCTCAGAGAGGACAAGTTAATGACATTTTTTGAAGAAGAGAGATTATTATTGAAATCTTCAGACTTATTATTATTAATGTTAATATGGCTATTATTATTATTATCTATAATATTATTATTTTTAGTGCTAATTTGGTTATTATTATAATTCCCTATAGCATTATTATTATTAATACTAGTTTGGTTGTTAATGATAAGATAATTATTTTACTTTCTCCCCAATGTTACAAATTACATAGTTATTAGAAAGGAGGTTAGGTGAGAAGTTATTAATAATTAAATTCAAAAGGTTAATGGTATCATCTCCTAAGATTTTACCGAACTTCGAGCTGGTGACGTCGCTGCTGGGAAGAGCTACCAATCTATCTACAACTGGATTCGAAAGCCCTCGGGAGAGAGACAATGATACCATAGTAGAATTAGAACCGACCATCGAACCAAATCTGGGAGAGAGGGATGAAGCATAACCCATCAGCGGTTGATGCTGGAATCTGGTCACTTCTTGGTTGAAAATTAACAATGGCAGAGGCGACATACAATCACGTTGATGAAGAAGAGTCCACATTGCCAGAAAAGGTCATAGAGATAGTAGGAACCGTGGTAGAAGAGTTGCAAAACATCACATTCTGAAACGAGGGTTGATCCCCGCTAATATCGATTGAATCTGAAGCTGAGTACACAACGTCAATCCTGATCGAAGGAGATGCTGCTGCAGAATTCGAAATAAAATTATCATTACAGCACCTAGTTTCCCAACCCTAGTCAACAAGGGTTAGGAAACCGGGTGGCTGCTAACTCTGGAATTATGAGGACAAATATTTATTTATTATTATTATTTTTTAATTTTTAATTGATATATATATATATATATATATATATATATATATATATATAATAAATTTAAATTTAATTTAGTTTAATTATTATTATTATTATTAAATTATCATTGTTTTGTATTTTTGTTTTTGTTTTAAATGGTTTTTTTTTTTCAATTTTGTTAAGAATTTTTTTTTAATGTTTTTCTTTATTATCATTTTTATTTTAAGTTGTTTTTTCTAATTTTTATTTTATTTTATATTTTGGAAATTTTCTATTTTAATGTTTTTTTTTGTTATTTAATAAAAAAATGTTTTAATTTTATTTTTTTTAATTTTCAATGTTTTGAATTATTATTTTATTTTTAATTTTTTAACATTTTTTAAAATAATTTTTAATTTATTTTCTTATTTCTTCATAATTTTTTATCGTTTTTTATTTCAATTTAATTTTTTTAATGTTTTTTTAGTTTAATTTTTTTAAACGTCTTTTTTTAAATTATTTCTTTTAAATTTTTTTTTGTTAATTGTTTTTCTTTTTGTTTTTTTTTTTAATTCATCTCATCAAAATATATATATTAATTTACTTTTTATGATTTATAATTTTTTGTGTTTTTTTTGTAATTTTGATATTTTATAAGTTAATTTTGTTTTTTTTTTACATTTTTATGTTTGATTTTTTATTTTTTTCTCTTTTTTATATATATTTCTTATGTTGTATCTTTTTTTTCATATTTTTTTTATTTTTTTAATGTTAAAATATATATTTTTATTTACTTATTATTATTATTATTATTATTTTTTAATTAGTTTTTTTCAATATTTTCATAGCGTCAATATATTTGATTGCATATATATGTCAAAATAAAAAAAATATTGGAAAGTAATAAGAGAACATTTTTTTGTTGATGGTGTACTTCCTTAGTGGTCGATAGAATCGACAATTTTTTTTGCATAATCTTTAATATGTTTATTAGTTTCGATTTATTATATTCAAAATAAATATAATTTTAATATTAAATCACTATTATTATTATTAATATGGTAAAATAAAATTAAAATAAATTAATATAAATTAAATGGTATAGTTTTTTAAAATAATATTAACACCATGGCTGAGAATTGTTGAAATTTTAAGGATTTCCATAAAGGTGATATTTTAATTTCAATGTCATCTTTTGATTTTTAAGGCTTATCAGAGACATGATACCTTATCTTTAATACCATGCCTAAAAATCGTTGGAATTTTAAGTCTTTTGATATTTTATCTTTAATGTCATGCTTATCATTGAAATTCAAGGTTTTTCAGAGTCATGATATTTAATCTTTAATGTCATTATTAAAATCTGTTGACAATTTACCCTAAAATGAAAAAGACGTTATTCCAGCATCAAAACTTTTTGTTTTCAAGGTGTTTTTTGCACATAAAAAATTGATGACAATATTCTAGCATCAACATTTTTTTGTTTTCAAGGTGTTTTTTGCAAACAAAAATCGGCAAAATTATTCCAACATCAATACTTTTCTTTCTCAGGCTGTTTTTTGCACACAAAAAATTGATGGCGTTATTCTAGCATCAACACTTTTTGTTTTCAAGCTCTTTTTTGCACAAAAAAAAAATCTTTTACTTCCATTTTTAAATTTTTTTGAAAATTTACCCTGAAAAAAAGGTTATTCCAGAATACAAATTTTCATTTTCAGGTTGTTTTCTCATGGTTTTTGATGTTTCTTTGGTTAAAGTTATTGTTTTGAGGTAATAGTTCTTGTTTGATCGGTAACTTTGTTAATAATGTAAGGGCACAACAATAACAATAGTGGGCTTCTATGGGGCAGAAAAATAACAATATGGGGGATACATGGGCGCAACAATAACAATAGCTGGCTACACTACAATAGCAATAAGGGGGATAGCCTAGTATTATAGGGACCTAACATGCCCTCCTCATTCAAAAAAGTGTTGTCGTCAACACTTGAGTAGTTATGGATGCTTCCATATGAAATTCTCATCCTCTCATGTGGAATCTTCAATGGGTAAGTTCTTACACTTAATGAGATACTCTAAAATTAATCGATTCCATAGCGGTCAAGTTCTTGTTTCTGTGACTACTTCAGTCTGAAATATGATTTTTCCTTCTTCGTCAAGTTCTGGCCACAATGTTTGAACTAGGATCTTGTCACCAATAACCTTCTTTAAGCATCAAACATGGAAAATTGGGTGTACTTAGGAAGATGTAGGCAACTCGAATTTGTATGCCATAATACCAATATTTTGCAACACCTTGTAAGGACCATAGTACTTGGGTGATAATTTATTATCCTTCTTATCTTGCTTGAGGGAAATTTTTTGTATGGTTGTATTCGTAAAAATACTTAGTCACCTACATTAAAAATTCTTTCATTGTGATGCTTATCTGCTTGTTCTTTCATTTGATTCTGTGCTAGAGTGAGGTTATTCTGGTTATTCTTTAAGGACGAATCAATCAAATGTGGCCATTTTTGTTGTAGTATGGAAGGAAGTGTAATACCACCATTCAACTAGAGGTAACCACTTGACCCATCGTGTTTTTTTTTCATATACAAAGAAACGAACATACCATTCCAAACATTTATTCACTATCTCAGTTTTCCCACCAAATTGAGGATGATAAGATGAGCTATGATTTAATTGAGTACCGAGACAAGAAAATATTTTTTTCTAGAAATTTCTAGTGAAAATGGGGTCTCTATCACTTACAATAATCTTTGGGTTTCCATGTAACTTTTGAATTGTTTCCATAAACGCAATAGAAATTGTAATAACTTTAAAAGAATGAGATAATGCACAAAAGTATTCATATTTCGTAAGTCTATCAACTACCACGACAATGACACTCTTTCCTTAAGACTTTGGGCAAACTAGTGATAAAATCCATTGAGAACTCCTCCCAACGTTGAATTGGAATCACTAAAGGTTGTAATAGTGCCGAGGTCTTAATTTTGTTGGAAAACCAAACATTCTGCCACAAACTTCTGAATATCATATTTGAAGGCCATCCAAAAAAAATTCCTTCTTGACAGTGTGGTAAGTTTTTAAAAATCTTGAGTGCCCTCTTAAGGGGGAGGTGTGCAATTCCAAAAAAATATTTTTTTTGAGTTGGTAATTATTACAAAGATATAAACGATCTTTGTACCATAATGAATCATTTTTCCAGCTAAATGTATCATATGTACTGGATCTTGTTGTAACTTTTGAATGAGTGGCCACACCTCTTCGTCATTCTTCCATTCATCCCTTGTTTTGGTTATCCAATCAGGTTCGATAATAAAAATGGAACAAAGAAATGCTTCCACATCCTCATCCTTTCTTGAGAGTGCATCTGCAACAACATTTTTCTTCTGTTTTTTGTAGATGATTTCAAATTCATAAGCCAAAATCTTTGTGCCCCATTTTTTATATTATTCTGAAGATAATATTTGTTCCAAAAAGTGTTTAAGACTATCATGATTTGTATTTACCTTGAAGTGTCTTCCCATTAGGTAAGGTCTCCATTTCTTTATTGCATGTAGTATTGCCAACATTTCCTTCTCATAAATAGGTTTGTGTAAATAATTTCTTTTGATTAGATGACTTTCAAAAGAAATTGGTCTTCCTTATTTCATTATAACAACACCAATTCATTTTCCCAAGGCATCACATTCCATAATAAAGGTTTTTGTGAAGTATGGCATAGCTATGACTGGTGCTTGGCACATTGCCTCTTTAAGATGTTCAAAGGATACAGTTTCTTCTAGAGTCCAATAAAATTCATCATTCTTTAGTAATGTTGTTAGAGGTTCTTCTATTCTCCCATAATTCTTAACAAGCTTGTGATAATATCCTCTCAACCTGCGAAATCCTCGAAGATTATTTATGGTTGTCAGTATTTTCCATTACTTAAGGGCTTTAATTTTGTTAGGGTCTACCTTAATACCCTCATGAGATACAATATGACCCAAATATTCCAGCTCATGTCATCCAAATTTATACCAAATGTTATGCAACTATCTCACAAAATAAAATATATATCAACGACTTAAAAACTATCCTCTTCAAGGGGGAAACCTCCTTTACATTACATGAATGAAAAATTCCTAGATGATACAAATGATAAGACCTCCTTGATATATATAGGAGTCTAAGGTCTCACAATATAATCAGAGCCTACATAACAATAATAATGTAAGGGCACAACAATAACAATAGTGGGATTCTATGACACAACATTAACAATATGAGGGATATATGGGCATAAGAATAACAATAGGGGGCTACACTACAATGAAAATAAGGGGGATACACTAGTATTATAGGGACCTAAAATTCTAATGAAATTAAATTGGCATGAAAAGAAATTCTACTATATGAAAGCGAGTAAATATTGTCTAACTCAATATGATCATGGTTATGAAAAATTTATAGACCCTATATCCATATATCAATTCAAATGATTTTCAATAAAAAAATATTTATTAAAATGTATTGAAAATAATAGTTTGAATTTTGTAAACATTTGACCCTTGTTAAATATGAAGTTCCATATGATCAACCTACACCACATTAAAATATTGAAAGCAATTAAATTCACACAACTTGAAATTGAAATTCACAATGTAGAAATAAACCTAAGTGATCACTGATCTAATTTTAACTTCTTTTTTGTTGGGTGTGGAGCCTGATTATCTTGTTTATTTTGTATCACAGCATTGGACCCCTATACCTTAATGGGGTGGCAACGCCACCCGTAATTTTTACGCTGCCTGAGGGATCCAGGGGGGGTGCTGCGCTTTATGGAACCCCCCCCCCCCCCTGGTGGGGGGTTTCGGGGGCAGCGCCCTCGAAGCTAAAAATAGATGTAAAATTGCCTTGTAAAATTATAGTAATTTCTAGTCAATCTGGGCCGTTCATTAGGCGGATGATCTGACGGTAGAAGTTATGTTTCGTTTAGGGTTTTTTTCCCTATAAGGCAACCCCTCACTTGTATGAGGGTATGGTATTGCAGGTGTGTATTGTATGTGTATTCTCAGAGTGAGAAATAGATAGGGAGACTGTGAGAGAGAACAAAGGATATTACAGCGGATCTGTTGTAGGTTGTGTCTCTTCATTTTGCTGGATAATAGAAGGGAAGGACTGGCTGTTCGGGGTGGACGTAGCCCAAATTTGGTGAACCATGTATATCTGTGTCTCTCTGGTTTTTATGTGTTTTGTGTGATATTATTTTTCATGTATTTTATGTGTTGCATTACTCTGTAATATTTAATTTTCTAACAACTGGTATCAGAGCCGAAGGTCTATTTGGCTAATAAACTCACAGGAAAGAAGGGTTCCTGGTTCGAGTGGGAGAAATGGCGGAAGATGGTAAATTTAGGGTCGAGAAATTTAACGGCCAAAAATTCCCACTGTGGAAGATGCAGATGGAATATTATCTGTATCAGAAAGATCTGTACCTACCCTTGAGCAGAAAAACAAAGAAGCCGATAGATATGATAGATGCAGAATGGGAGATTCTCGATAGAAAGGCACTCGGAACAATATGGTTGTGCCTCATGACATCGGTGGCCTTCAATATTTCAAAGGATACAACAACAGAGGGTTTAATTAAGGCATTGGTGAAACTATATGAAAAACCCTCGGCCTCAAACAAGGTATTTCTTATGAAACGATTATTTAATATGAAGATGTTGGAAGGTGGATCTGTTGCAGACCATTTAAATGATTTTAATACAATTACCAGTCAGTTAATTTTTGTAGGGGTAAACTTTGATGATGAATTTAGGGCTCCTTTATTTCTGTGCTCATTGCCAGAAAGCTGGAATGGTTTAGTTATGGCCATTAGTAACTATGTCTTTGGATCTAGTACTTTAAAGTTTGATGATGTTGTCGGTGCTATTATTAGCGAGGAAATGCGACAGAAAAGCTCTGGTGAGACATCGGGTAATGATTTGAGTGTAGAGTCTAGGGGAAGAAGAATGGAAAGAGGAAAGAGCTCAGGATATCGCAGTAAATTAAGAAAAAGACAGATCGAAGTCCAGATTGGAGATAGTGTGCTGGAAATGTGGAAAGAAAGGACACCTAAAAAAAGACTGTAAATCTTGGAAGGGAAAAGAAGGAGACACACAACAAGAAAGCAATCATGAAGAAAATGTAACAGGTGATGTGTTACAAGATTCTTTGATTCTTTCTTTCGAAAATGTTACTGATTATTGGGTTGTAGATTCAGGGGCCTCATTCCATGCCACACCTGATAACAAATATTTCCATTACTATGTTCAAGGAGATTTTGGACAAGTTCGTTTGGGTGATGATAAACCCTGTAAAATTGTGGAATGGGTAAAGTTCTTGTAAAATAGTAGAATGGAAACCAATGGTTATTAAAGGAGGTAAGGCATGTTCCAAATCTAAATAAAAATATGATTTCAACAGGGCAGTTAGGCGGTGAAGGTTGTGTGACAACTTTCATAGATAAAACGTGGAAGGTCACCAAAGGAGCCTTGGTAATAACAAAAGGTGAAAAGGTTGGTACATTGTATTTATGCAATGGTATTTCTAGCTCTGTTAATGCTTTAACTTCCAAAGGAGCAGATGCAGCATTATTGCATCATAGGCTCGGACACATGAGTGAGAAGGGGATGATGATTCTTCACTCAAGAAATTTGTTGCCAGGTTTGAAGAATGTTGATTTGGATTTCTGTGAGAATTGCATTTATGGAAAACAAAAAAAAGTCAGATTTCTCAGAGTTGGGAAAGAAAAGAAGAGTGAAAAATTAGAGCTTGTGCATACAATTGTATGGGGACCTGCTCAGGTATCATCTCTTAGTGGCTCTCATTATTATGTTACTTTTATTGATGATGCAACTAGAAAACTTGGATTTATTTTATTAAGAATAAATCTGATGTATTTGATACTTTTAAGAAATGGAAAGCTTTGGTTGAGATTGAGACAGGAAAGAAGTTGAAGTGTCTTAGATCAGACAATGGAGGTGAATATTGCAACAAAGAGTTTGATAGGTATTGTTCAGAGCATGGAATTCGTAGAGAGAAGATAGTTCCAAGAACACCACAAGAAAATGGTGTGTTAGAAAGGATGAACAGAACAATCATGGAGCATGCAAGGTGCTGGAGATTACATGCAGGATTTCCTTTACAATTTTGGGCAGATGCTGTAGATACTGTTGTTTATCTAATAAATAGAAGGCCTTCAAGTTCCTTAGATGGTGGTATTCCAGAGGAAGCATGGACAAGAAAAAAGGTAAACTACTCCTTTTTGAAGCCTTTTGGTTATGAGGCTTTTTTCCATATTAATAAATAAAATAGAACAAAGCTTGAGGCAAAATCAAAGAAATGTACCTTTATTGGATATGGTGTTAATGATTTTGGTTATCGCTTATATGATTATGAAAATCACAAAATCATTAGGAGCAGAGATGTAATATTCAATGAAAAGGTATTGTATAAGAATCAGTTGCAGGAAAAGAAACAGGAAAAATAAAACAAAGAATACACAGTTCTTGATGAGATCACAGAAAAAGTAAACGTGCTTGAAAATAATAGTAATTAACATCCACAACAACAGCAACCACCACAACAACAACAAGCACCTCAAACACTTGAAAGTGGTGTCAGAAGATCTACCAGGATAAGTATACCCCTTGAACGATACTCTCCTTCATTGTATTATTTATTGTTGACTAATTCCGGTGAAACCGAATGTTATGAAAAAGAAATGCAGGTTGAAAGCAGGAAGAAGTGGGAGCTAGCCATGGAAGAAGAGATGGACTCCTTAATGCATAACCAGACTTGGGACTTATTCAGGTTGCCTACGGGTAAAACTACATTGCAGAATAAATGGGTTTACAGGTTGAAGGAAGAAGATGGAGGAAAATAAAGGTATAAAGATAGACTTGTGGTGAAGGGGTTTGTACAAAAGAAAGGTATTGATTTTGATGAAATATTTTCTCTTGTTGTTAAGATGAATTCAATTAGAACTATTTTAAGTCTTGTAGAAGCGGAATATTTACATCTTGAACAATTAGATGTAAAGACATCATTTCTCCATGGATATTTGGAGGAAGAGATCTATATGGAGCAACCAGAAGGATATGAGTTCAAAGGGAAAGAAAAATTAGTATGCAGGTTAAAGAAGAGCTTGTATGGCTTAAAATAGGCTCCAAGGAAATGGTATCTAAAATTTGACAGGTTTATGTCTGAACAAGGTTATACTAGATGTCACTCTGATCATTGTGTTTATCTGAAAAAAAAAAAAGATGGCAGCTATATTATATTGAAATTACTGTATGTAGATGACATGCTTGTTACAGGGTCTAACATGCAGGATATAAATGTGATAAAAAGAAAATTGGCAAATTCCTTTTCAATGAAGGATTTGGGAGCTGCAAAACAAATCCTTGGTATGAGAATAACTAGAGACAAGAAAAATCGCAAATTAACATTGTCTCAGAATGAGTACATACAAAAGGTGTTGAAAAGATTTAATATGCAGAATGAAAAACCAATTAGTGCAACTTTTGCTAGCCATTTCAAACTTAGTAAGGAGATGTGCCCAGAGACCCAAGAATAAATGGATTATATGTCTAAAGTTCCATATGCATCAAAAGTTGGAAGCTTAATGTATGTAGTGGTCTGCACAAGGCCTGATATTGCACATGAAATGGGAGTTGTAAGTAGGTACATGAACAATCTAGGAAAAGAAAATTTGATGGTAGTGAAATGGATTCTCAGATATTTGAGAGGTACCACAAATCAAGTCTTATGCTTTGGCGGTTCAAACATTGCTCTATAGGGATATGTTGATGCAGATATGGCCGGTGACAAAGATAACAGGAGGAGCACTACAAAATATGTATTTGCTGTAGGTGGAAAAACTGTCAGTTAGGTTTCAAAAATCCAAAGTGTTGTTTCACTTTCAACAACAGAAGCAGAGTATGTTGTTGCTACAGAGGCTAGTAAAGAAATGATTTGGTTACAAATGTTTATGGATGAATTGGGTAAGAAGCATGATATGGGCACGTTATACAGTGATAGCCAAAGTGCCATTCATCTTGCAAAGAACTCAGCATTTCATTCCAGGACTAAACACATACAGCTCAAGTACCATTTCATACGGTCAGTATTGGAAGATGGACAATTGAAGCTGGAAAAGATACGCACTAGCCAGAATCCTGCAGATATGCTAACAAAAGTTGTAACTAGGGAGAAACTGAGATTATGCTCAGTTTCAATTGGTCTTCAAGGATGACGATGAAGATGAGAAACAACCAGGTCCAAAGAGGAGTCATTATCCAGCAAATAAAGTAGCGGTAGAGTTGCTACAATCAGTCTCCAAGTGGGATATTTTTGGGTGAGGAGTCTGATTATCTTGTTTATTTTGTATCACAACATTGGATCCCTATACCTTAATGGGGTGGCAACGCCACCCATAATTTTTACGCTGCCTGGGGGGTCCCGGGGGGGGGGGTCGAATGTGCTTTATGGATCCCCCCCTGGCAAGGGGCTTCGAGGGCAACGCCCCCGAAGCTAAGGACAAATGTAAAATTTCCTTGTAAAAGTATAGTAATTTCTAGTCAATCTGGGCCGTTCATTAGGCAGATGATCTGATTGTAGAAGTTATGTTTAGTTTAGGGTTTTTTTCCCTAGAAGGCAACCCCTCACTTGTATGAGGGTATGGTATTGCGGCTATGTATTGTATGTGTATTCTCAGAGCGAGAAACAGATAGGGAGACTGTGAGAGAGAGCAGAGGATATTAAAGCGGATCTGTTGTAGGTTGTGTCTCTTCATTTTGCTGGATAATAGAAAGGAAGGACTGGTTGCTCGGGGTGGACGTAGCACAAACTGGGTGAACCACGTATATCTGTGTCTCTGTGGTTTTTATGTGTTTTGTGTGCTTGTGTTTTCTGCATATTTTATGTGTTGCATTGCTCTGTAATATTTATTTTTCTAAAATTTTTGAGGTGTTTTTCAAGTGGTTTACTGGCATAAAGAAAACAAAGCATTGTTTAAAACATAAAATATGAATCAATGCTAAAATAAACAAAGAATATGATTTAACGCTTGTGAAAATAGAGAAAATGAATCAATGCTATAAGAAACAAAGAAAATGAAAATAAACAAAAAAAGATACTATACTATAAAATAGTGTCATACGTCTTGCATAGGGGACCCTCCTGGTGGTCATACGAGATTTATAAAACCTCTAGAGCTAACTTTTAAATGAAACAAATAATGCATATATGTGCAATGAAAGAGAACTTAGTTGTTTGTAATTATATTATTGAGAAATAGTTCATAAAATAAATAAAAAATCAAATCTATTTTTCCCTATGACATAACAACATTTAGAGTTTGATTGCGACAAATCATAATCAAAAGTAATGACTAAGTGTTTTATCACTATAATCTAGATTCAGATCTTATGACTCAACTCATGCATTTGTGTATGAATCTGGGTATGCACATGTAGATATGTTATTCTTCAGCCCTTTCAACACTCAATTGTAAAAATATCATGATATCTTGATGTTTTTCCACAGTGCCATGTAATAGTCCTCCAATAAAATTCCTTTTCATTATGCTACATGACTATTTATTGCATTGATTAGGGCTTTGAATCTACCACAACGATGACAAATTTTATTCTTTGATTCATCTAGCAGGTAAATAACCACCTCGGTACCTTTTTTCCATTTGTCCCTATGCTTAGTTTTACTGAGCAGCTCCTAGAGATGTGGACCAAAAAATATTTTACAAGTCCATATACAAGCTACAATTTTTGTTTCTTTTTGTAACTACCACATATTAGCTTGTTTTAATAAATAAAACATATAAAACTATAGAATAATGGACACATTAGTTTTGAAAATAATTTGTGTAACCTTTCTAATTGTGATAGAATATATACATATGGATGGTGACATAGATATGTAGAAAGGATAGTTATATATGCGTCTAAGAGACAGAAATGGTAAAAATTATGATTATGAATTGAAAAAAAGAAGTTAATTTCTTGTCCCATCAGTGGGGGGCGGGGGGTGCGGGAGGATGGGGATGGAGTAAGGGTGTTAAGAATAGAGTTTATCATTTGTTATTTTGGATATATTGAGGCTTGCATAGTGGCCTATTAACTCATTTTCTATATTAATTCTTCCAATTTATTGGTAGTAGTTTAAGAGTGAGCCTCCATCCCATGGATGCCTATATGATAGGTTATTAGCTCAGTGGTAGGGTTCACCCTTGATAATTATGGCACTATTCCTGGGATGTGAAGGCTCTTAGTTGCATGGATATTTAATGTACTCATCAATGTTTTATCTAAATATGTGGATCATAAAATGCACATTAGCATATCATACTATATTAAAATCACAAAGAGAAATTAAATGAGATAGAAAACTTTACCAAAAAAACACACACAAATGAACACACACATAGACAAAAATTTTATCCTAGAAAACCCCAATCTAGGGAAAATCTAGCTAAGAAAATACACTATTAGTGTCCTTAATCGAACCTAAACAATTGACCCTTCATCACTAACATCACTGAACATTACAATGAAGTATTCCCATGCTTTTTAAAGGCTTCATTGCATGCAATCCATGGGAAAAAAAATTAGGGCAACCAAAAACCTTGTAGGCTTCACTGGGGGATCATTACCATACCACGTTTATTCATATTGCAGGATATATATTGAGGAAAAAATGACATAATATATTGAGCATATAATATGGGGTAAATGGTTTTTATATGTTGAGTATAAAAAATGTATCTCAAATTTAATGAACAAATATAAATGGGTATAAAAAATGCTAATGAAAAATGGATACCTACAATATCTAGTGAAAATATGGATTTTTTTAGTTGGGAAGTTGTTTTAGGTTCATATCGGTAGGCGGTTAAATAAAGTGATTTTTAGAGGTATTTTCCAATATGTAGTCAAATTAAGGGTATTATTTAGTATGTCATGAAAACACATGCTATGTGAGAAGTTCATTGCGTGAAGGACCCATGCCAAAACCATGTTACCAAAAACACCATTATTTCACTGAGAAACATTGCCTCTTTCATTGAATCAAGTTTTACCTAAAAATTCCCCCTTAAACCTTGACATGGGGTTTCGTTTGGCCAAATCCAACCAAACCACCAAGTGAGCCAGTACCACTTACCTCCAAGCCCTATTCCCCTCAAATTTTATATCTAGGGTATGTAGTAATTTGGCATGCCCCCTTATTACATGGGTCTTACCATAGGATTTACTGGTAATTTCTCAATAGTATGCATGCCTTATCGAATCGTGCATTTGTATGCCCATTTACATGAAATTTAAAATTTCTTGACTCCATTATATATATATATATATATATATATATATATATATATATATATATAGATACAATTTTTGTTATCCAATCCACACACTTATGCTGCCATGCTCTCAAATTGGCGCATATGATGCTCTTCTCACCCGTGTATAGCCACATTATGTGAATCCATGATAAATTGTCTCATTGAAATATTCCATGAAACAATTTGCGTGAATCCTTGGCATAAATTTCGTGGTCATATGCTTCCTTTGGTGTCACATACTTAGAAAATGATCATGGCACATTCAATAGGGAGGGAGAAACCTCCACTCCGTGACCTCTTAAAATATAATCTATCAGCCACTGCTACCACATTTTCACATTGTTTTTCTCCTTACAGATTTAGGAATCATAGATCCTCGATGCATTCATCATGTAGGTGCATCTCCTCTTTATAAAACTACTTCCTCTACATGGAGATTCGAATCCAACCTCCCAACTCAAACTAGAGACCAGTTTAGGAATTGGTTGGGGTCAATCTTCCGCCATTTATTTTTAAAAAACACCCTTTATTAAGCCTGGTGCGGGTGAGGCTCTGAGATAGAGCACCAATTGGCGCGCCCTCTTTGGAGGATTTGCCCCCTTGGCGCGAGGGCTGAACTGTTTACCCGCACCAATGAAAAAAAGGCTATTTTAAGGATTTTTCACAAGGATTTATCTTAAGGGCAATGAAAGTACATGTCTAGGGGAATGCCATGAAAGTGTTTTCAAGTTATGTCACTACTCACAGGTCATGGAAAGAGCCCTCCAATGTGCGGGATGGGGAATTATGGGGACGGTGACAAATTGCTGTGTAACAGATGCCCCCTAAAGCATGAGGCCCAAAAGAGAGAGAGGGGTGAAATGATTTACGAGAATGTGTCCAACTGAAAACACTGCTGTCGGAAAACTTGTGTAGAGAAGTACAAATGATATCTCAGATACAGGATATATATGTGGTATGGGCGCAACCATCCATAACAGAGTATACAATAATCCAGATCCAAGGCATGGACGCAACCATCTAGTAAGGATCGATAAATAGACTCAGGTATGGTTGCAGCCATCCAATCAGTGAGTCATGTAACTAATCATGATAATCCACAAAATCGCAGCCTGGATTATAACAGATAGGAATACAGGGTCTTGCACACCATCTCGACTCGAACAAAGTACAAGTCCAAGCATGCAAATATATGAGTTGAAGTTGAGCATGCAAGAACATTGTCTGATTACCAGCCAATAATGAAAGCTGTTAACAGACGCGATAGGTACCACCAATAATGAAAATGGCCCTCAAGGTACTATAGGTACAATCTACGGCATGTGAATCAGTGAGATGGCGTCGAACACCCGCAGAATCACTCAATCGGAGGCCAATGATGAAAACCTCATGTCGAACGCGAAGAACCTGCCATTGAGGCATGCAGGCTCCAAGGTACCAGAAGAGAGTCTCTAGATCAACTTCCTGGATAATGAGCTGAAGTTGAAAAGAAGTGACCTTGATCGAAGGTGGGCCATAGTGTTTCCCACATCATCGACACAAGACAAAGGAACATAATGTCTTTGTGAATCAGGATCAGATGAGAATCAGAGGAAGGTTGAAATTTGCGGAGGTCAACTTCTCTTGAACATATGGCGGCACGAAAGTGATTTTGGCAGTATTTGACATCAAAATATCAGAGGTCATGATGACAGGACAAAGAGCACATGAGAGGTCAAAAGGGATCACCCAAACCCATGGAGGCAAGTGGAAAAAACGAGGTGAGATGTGCCCAACCCGACACGAACGCAGACAAGTGCCATGTTTAAGAGCGACATACTACTGACACGACAATGATGCTGGTTCCATTTTCCCCACCATTTATGGCGAGTACCTCTTTATTTTTACACAAGCTTGAAGAGGATACCATATGCTTTCTATACAAGTCCATCCTAGTACATTTAATGAGCCCTAGGAAGGAGGAACTCGAATATCGTCATAATGACTGAATCCAACGTCATCAGGGTTTAACGAGTCTGACAAAGGAAGAACTTGGCATCTTTTCATGTTTAGAGAGTTTGAAAAGATAGCTTAAAATTAAACTCCAATGGTCCCTTTTCGTAAATAGTTCCTTATATGCGAAAATGTAGAAAACAATATCTGAGAAAACCTCATAGTCGCGATAGGCTAGGGTATTCCTTTTTCGTAAGTAATCCATCCCAGCCTGAAAAAGGGGTAAACGTATACTGGGTAGATGTCGTTTTGTGGCCACTTTAACGAGATCGAAAAGACAAGGGACTCGACAATATTTTCATGTTTAGAGAGTCAGAAAAGAGCTAAAAGATGATTCCAAAATTACTTTTTTGTGTTTTTACCGAGTCCGAAAAAGTATAAAATACAACTCGTATCACTGCCCAAGCTACAAAAAAAACTTGTCGCTGCACACGAAAGCAAGTGTAAAATCCATTCTTCGACAAAATATATTAAAATACTGGAAAAAATGACGCTTAAAACCTAGTTTTTGACTTAAAAAGTTATAAATAGGCTTCAAATGGTAAAACAAAATTACTTTTACTTTTTACCTTACTTGGAGAGCAACAGTGGTCTGTTTGTGTGCAAACTTGTGGTGGTGATCGCGACTGATCCGGGACGTCATTCAGCTCCTCGTTCGTTCCAGGTAAAAGGTGTTCCCTTAAGCTCCATTTTAATTGAATTTTTTATGAGTTCCATTGTGTATTAGACTCCTGGAGGGCCCCTTTTAAAATTTTAGGGCTCGCTCCATTGGCGTGGGTATCTGGCACGGACCCGTGCTAATGGACATTTCTTCACAAAGGGGTCGCGCCAACTGGTGCGACTATTAGAAAAACAGTCGCGCCAATGGCGCAACTCAATTTTATGCTTAGAATTTCCAAAATGTGAGCTACCCATGTGGATTTTCGAATGTACCAGAGATCTAAAAAAGCATTTTTTATCATGTTTTATGCAGGTAACCGAGCACAATGGTTATTGAATGGAAGGAGAGGGAACATGGGGAGGAAGATGAAATGGCTATGGATAATGAAGCATGTATGAATGCACTAAAGAACTGTGGACTCAAAAAATTCTTTCTTACTCCATGTTTGCGAGCTCAACCTGAGCTGCTGCAATACTTGGTCAGCATATGGGATGAAAACGAAGAAGTATTTAAACTTCAGGAACAAGTGTTGGAACTTGAGGTTTCCAATGTATATTTCATCACTGGGCTGTCGTGGAGAGGCCCAGTACCCATTTTGACAGGTAGCAGACCTTCCAGGGAAAATATAGAACAAGTAATGGCGATGGTGTGCCTAGGGGCACGAACCGGATCAGGAAGCAGGAAGGTGTACATCCACACTGTCCATGATCTAGCACTCAGAGTAGTGCTACACACCATTACGTAGGCTGCAGGATCACAGGCACCACATGAAGCGACCAAAGCTCAAATCATACTAGCCTCCGAGTGTATGAGCCCCACATTTTTTGATTGGGCTACTGCAGTGACGGTCAATATCAAAAGGCAGCTGACAAGATGCAAGCAAGTCAAACTAAAGTAGTTTGGCTACGGTTCAATTTTGGTGTTGTTCATCCTAGAACGACTACCTATTTTCCAGGGCCAAGGGGCCATAGTTGCTGAGCCGGTACCACGAGAGCCGAGGATGGCTCGCTGGGCAGCACTTATGCCCAGGTCAGGAGGAGGCCAACAGATGTATTGGAGGCCCGAGTTCTTTTGGTGGTCGTGGCGACAGCTGATCGTGGTCGAGGATTGGCCCTATGTTGGGACCGATTTCACTGGAGATCTCGATCTTCCACTCTCGGAGGGGGAGGATTGGGATGAGGAGTTGGGTATGATACTCTCTTTTTGATTTTTATTTATTTATGATTTTTTTGGTAATACATGTTCATTCTAATGACAATTTTATGTGTATGCAGACGTCGACCCAGAGAGGCCCGCGGGCATGTCGCCCATTGCGCGGAGAACCCATGCCGAACATGACCCTCAGGCTGAGGGTGGCGAGGGAGGTGAACTGATTCAGAACCTCAAGGGCATCGCCCAGGGGATCCTGGACTATGCACAGCTAGCAGATGTTCCGCTAGCATAATAGCGACACATTGTGGGGGTGCCCAGTCGCCTCCATCGACTACTGAGATGCTTAGTGTGTGCGGTGGCTTGTTACCATGAGCACCATGCAGATTAGACATTAGGGCTTTTCATATGCATATTTTTTGAGAGACATGTTGTCTCCGACTGTATTAAGACGAACATGTGTATTTTTTATTTTATGTGATGCACATTATGTAAACATTTTGACACACACACATATATATATACCTATTTCTGGATGGATCTCTTTACATGTGATGATGTTTTGTTTATAAATTGCGCAAATGTCTATCTACAACTATATTAGCTACTGCATCTGACAATGTATTCATATGTCTGGGTATGTGTTGATATGTAATATAATTAAATATCCTCTCCAGTAAAAGAATACGCAGATACAGACATAAAATAGATGGGTTTCTAACCAAATAATGACCATTAAGATGTAATACTACAAGTTGTGAGTCCAGATACACAATTAATTCATGAATGCCGAGGTCCACAGCCTCGGTTAATAATTCAAATATGGCACTATATTCCACGATATTATTTGTAGCAGGACCCAGACACACACCTTGCAAGTTAACCAATTCACCAGTAGGATCATAGATTACCCAGGCTGCCGAGGACAGATTCCTGGTACTGCAGGAGGCACCATCCGCGAAACCCACAAACGGAGTAATAGCCATCTGCAAAATCAAGGAGACCCGATCAACAGAAAGATTCTTACATCACACATCACACCACACATGCACACAAATGAATATACACACCTATGTACACACACCACACCAAAAATAACTTCAACTGTAGTATTTTTTAAGGTACAGCCCATTCCTAGGCTGCGCCAACGGAACTCCTTCATAATCAATAAGCTCATAATCCCCATTTTTCAATAATCGTTTTTCTATGTAGGGCCCATGCCACATGGGTTGGAACTTTCCTGCTCCAAGTTTGTCATGCGCTTGGTCATATAAGAGGACAAGATTCCCTTCGACAAAGGAACGTGGAGATACAGATTGATCAAAGTGGGCTTTGACCCACTTCTTTTGTGCTTCAATGACTAAAGCATCCAAGCAATGGGTTTCATCCAACCATTCCAAATACAAGAGACACTCTTCTTCAGGAGAAGTGTCGGGCAAAAGTTCCATAGCCAACTTTAAAGAAGGAATTTTGCACTCAACCGGAAGAGTTGCTTCCAGACCATACACCAATTGAAAAGGTGTGAATCCGGTTGCACTCTTTGCTGACATCCAGTAGGCCCATAGAGCTGAGAAAAATTGGAGATGCCAATTGGAATTATGAATACCAACTGTCTGTTGAAGCATTGTGACCAAAACTTTGTTCACAGCCTCAACCTGGCCATTTTCCTGGGGGTAATATGGCGTTGAGCTATCATGCCGTAAGCCCAATCTTGATGTTAGTTTGGCCATCATATAATCTCGAAAATGAGTGCCATGATCAGTAACAATGGCCTGAGGGACCCCAAACTGTGCAATATTGTGGTTGAAAATAAACTAGGCAGCTGTCTTACCGTTGGCGGCTAGTGTAGGCATCGATTTGGCCCACTCAGTAAAGTAGTTGACAACAATGATTATATATGCATGCCCCCCCGCTGAATGAGGGTTACACGTCATGAAATCTACACCCCATTTCGAAAAAGGGCTGATAGTAATGACAGGATGCAGAGGGAGAGGTGGCGCGCGCATCTTGCACTAAAAAACCTGGCACGCATGACATTTTTGGACTGCAACAATACAGTCTTTGAAGATCGATGGCCAGAAGTAACCTGCACACAGAATTTTCTGGGCAGTGGCATATCCAAACATGTGAACACCACAGGCACCACTGTGATAGTCATTCAAGACTCTTTCAACCTCTTCCAGGGTCAAGCACCAGCGGAGCACCGAATCTACTCCAACCCGGTATAACGTGTCTCCTACAATGCGGTAGGGTTGAGACTGATGCCGAATCCGATGTCGGGCATCTTTGGTCAACTCAGACCGGAACGTTGATGTTTGAAGATAGACAATAATGTCACCGTACCATGGGTCGCGAGTGTTGATAAGGAAGAGTGTTTCGTCTAGGATATGATCCTCGGAATGAGATGGGGTGGAGTCTGTCGGGAGGGAGCAAATAAGATCCGCAAATACAAGTGATTTGGTTGACTTAGCAGTGTTAAACTCTAAGTCGAACTCCTGAAGGATAATGATCCATTTGGAGTATTTTCCCCCTAGTAATTTTTGAGATAGAATATATGTCATAGGGTTGCAATCCGAAGCCACGGTTGTTGTACGCAGCAGGATGTAGTGGCGAAAATGCTGCATAGCTTGCACTACAGCTAATGCCAGCTTCTCAACATGAGCATAATGTGTCTCTGTGTCAAGAAGGTTCCGTGATAGATAATAGACAACATGTTCATTGCCATCATCATCATCCTGCACCAGGACCATAGCTATGGTGCTAAATGCGGTGACCAAATATAAAGTGAAATTACGGTGATAGTTTGGAGGATGAAGCAACGGAGCATTAACAAGTAACATTTTAAGCTTCTCAAAAGATCGTTGAGAAATCTCGTCCCAACGAAAGGGAATGTTCTTCTTTAAAAGACGCGTGAAACCTTTGGCAACTTTTGCATAGTTCGAGATGAAGCGTCGAAGGAAATTAGCTTTTCCCTGCAGACTCTGCAATTGATATAATGAGGAGGGTGATGGGAGATTGAAAATAGCCTCGAATTTTAGAGGGTCGAGGCGAATCCTGTCCTTGGAGACTATGAACCCCAAGAGACGGCCAGAATCCACGCAAAAGACACATTTATAAGGGTTAAGCCATATATTATAGCGTTGACAACGAAGGAAAATCTGGCAGAGGTGTTCGAGATGGTCCTCCTGCCGAGCTGAGTGAGCTGGCAGATCATCCAGATAAGGCTGAATGATATGGCATATGTCGTGGAATGCGTAATACATAGCACGTTGGAAAGTAGCTCCAACATTCTTCAATCTGAATGGGAGCTTTTTATAAGCAAAGGTACCCCATGGATAGATGAATGCAGTCTTGTGTTGATCTGCAGGTAAAATATTTATCTGATTATACCCAGAAAAGTCGTCCATCAAGGAGTAAATCTCACTCCCAGCACATTCGTCAATGATTTGATCTATGAAGGGCGTGGGATAATTTTCCTTAGGACAGGCTCGATTAATATCACGGTAATCGACACAGACTCTTATAGTGCCCTGTTTCTTATCTACAGGGACAATGTTTGAGACCCATTCTGTGAGGGGGATCGAGTAAATGAAGCCCGCGTTCAGAATTTTTTCAACTTCTGCTTTAATGGTAGCAACTTTGCGAGGATGCACTGGGCGTAGGCATTGTCGCACGAGTTTCGCACCAGGGTAGGTAGGAATCTCATGTACTATGATACTGGGATCAATCCCAGGAATTTCCTCATAGGACCAGGTGAACACGTCTCTGAATTCTCGGAAAAGATCAGTATAAACTCATATCTCATCAGGAGAACAAGTTACTCCCACATGTATGTTTTCAACTATCCCCGGTTTAATGGAGATGTTGATTGGAGTGGTTTGAGTAATGTTGCTCAGGTTTCCCTCTGAGAAGACCTCATGTGTCAATATGGGCGTTTGGAGAGGTGGAGTGGGAACCTAAGATGCAAAACGCTCTAGACAATCTGACATTGCCCCTAGGCTAGGCATAAAGGAGGAACGATGATGTGTATCGTTCCAAGGCAGCTCCTCAAGAGACATTGTTTCAACAATGGCTTCGTTAGAAGGAAAAGTCTCTTTAAGAGGATCAGGTGAGTCGGCCTCACCGAGCCAGGGGGATTGATAATAGATATCTAAAGCCATGCTCGAGGGAGCATGTTGAGGGGGAGGAGAATCGGATGCGGCGACGATTTCACAGTAATTAATCTCTACTGGAGTTAAGGGCATCGATTCTCCAAAATCAGTCACCTGTTCAGGTGAAGGGATAATCCATGGGTCATCAGACCTAGAGATCATATTAACTTGAACGGTTTGCGGTGGTGGTGCGGGAAAAATACCCTTGAGGACAGGGTCCTTGAAGAGACCGGGTCCTACACTGTCAGGGGGATTGGGGATCTTATCCATGTAAGGAACGTTGTTCTCAGAGGTGGAGGTGAGGAAAGACAACTGATCCACAGCAATAATTTTTTCCTCATGAGGGAACTGAAGAAGTTGAAAGAGGGTAGATGTCACGCATAGCATGGCGTGAGTCCAACTGCGGCCGAGAATCAGATTGTAGTTAAGCTTGGCGTCAACCACTTCTACTTCTACGTTGACTATCTTCCCTTGTAACATAATTGGAAAACTATCGAGAACACCCAGGGGATTGTATTCCCGACCATCAAATGCCTCTAAGGCATTGGGAGATGATGACAGGGCCAGAGAGCCAATGGCCTTCCAGCAGGTGGACGACATGGCATAGGTAGAAGCACTTTCATCCACAACGACCTACTGAATATTAAGACTGTTGATCCCGACTTGAATAGCAAGAGAGATTTGATGTGGAAGTCGGGGGGTAAAATTTTCTAAGTCGAAGGTGAGAAGATTAGAATCAGTGGGATCAATTCCACCAATTGCAGACAACAAAGCTTTCCGTTGCGAAGGGAAACTTTGAAGGACTTCCAATGTGGACATAGCAGAAGGTGCCTGCGCTAAATCCATAACAATACTATAGTGCTGAGCGGCACGGGAATTTGGATTGTAGGAAGACCTTCGTAGAACACCTTTAGAAGGTGGCCTCACAACAGGTTCAGCCGTAGGCTTCTCAATTTCTAAAGAACCAGAGACAGGTGGAGGAGGTAGGCCATCCACAACTTCCTTTCCAGCTGCCTGACGTGATCCAGTATAATCCTTCGAACACTTAGCAATGGAGACAGGTGCAGTACCATTCATCATAAAGACCTGGGACCCAAACGGTGTAGATGGTGAAGGCTACTCAACCATCTGGGTCTGCTGAGATGGGAAAAATTCTTTAAGAACTGTCGGAGTCCCTTTGGAGCCTTTGAGAAGTTGACTAATTTCAGATCGTCATGGAAAATCCTTGGTATAATGATCTCCTTCACAAATAAGGCAGGGGTACTTCGGTTTACGTTGAGAACCATCCTCAGTACGAGGTTTAGAAGAGTCTGGCTTTGGGGCATCGGGTTTGGATTTTCCTTTGCCCTTCTTTTTTCCTTTGGAGGATTTTTCTATAAGATTAGCCTGAACGGCGTTAACCTCCGCAGTTTTTCCACTCATGAATATGATCGGATATGTGGGTGGCTTTGTCCTGCTTCAACGAAGTCAGGAGATGCGTCCCGGCTTCATAGCGATCCGGTAACTGAAAGTGAGTCAGAAAATCCATTGCTAAAGTATTGAAATCTTGAAAGATGCCACGGGGTAGTTCAATATACCACTTAGCAGCAGCACCGGTAAGAGTGTGTTGGAAGAGACGTAGATGAATTGAATCATCGACCCAAGAATTAGACGAACACCACAAATGGTAGGTCATTACATGAGCTTGGGGGTCTTCACCAGCTTTACCTTCAAACTTTGGGCAGTCGCTGGGTACCTTGGTTGAAACCAGAGGCCAATAAGGATTATGAAGAATCGGATCCTTGGTTAATTTAGAAACGTCCAGTAATTCCAAGGTAGCCAAGAACGGAAATTGTGGATTGAACGACATGCCTGAGGCAAGAACGACAATTGTGGATTGAATGACATGCCTGGCCCTTGATAAGGTCCAGTACCTATACTCCACGCTGGTTGAGAATATCCTTGCCCCCATGGGTTCTTTCCGAAAGGATTCTGACCATAGGGGGTATAGGGTGTATAACTAGTCTGATTCGGTTGCTGGTAACCAGTGTGCGGGGCTTGATAGCCAGAGTATGGACCTTGATTATATGTGGGTCCCGTTTGGGCAGCCTGTGGATTTGGCTGCTGAGTATAGGTGTAGCCGGGTTGTTGAGTGTAATGATGGGAACCTTGGGGAGGGTTATAAGTCGGTCGAGATTGACCGTGATGGTAATAACCGCCTTGAGGTTGAGCGGCTGCTGATAGGTGGGACCCTGTTGAGCCTGATAATTAGGGTGCACCGGTTGTGGTATCGAATAAATCGGTTGTTGGGCAGGGTTGATAGAGTGTGCAGGCTGGCCTCGTTGGACAGGCTGACCTGGCTGAACGGGCTGCTTTGGTTGAACAGGTTGACCCGGATAAACAGGTTGTGCCAGTTGCACAGGTTGACCTGGTTGTTGAAGAGCACTAGGTTGTACTGGATGGGCCAGTTGGCCTGGTGGTGGAACACCGGGTTGTGCCGGATGGACCGGTTGGCCTGGTGGAGGAATGGAGCCAGGTGGTGGCTGGTAACCGGTTTGACCTGCAGCAGGGCCATAAGATGGTCCTGGATGATGTGCAACATTTGGAGCAACAGGATACTGAGGTTGCATGGGCTGCGACGGTTGGAATTTCCCCCCAAGACCGTATACCGGCCCGGGTTGGTACCCCGGTTGACCTGTGAGTCCTTGAGGTTGCCTCGGTTGGACTCCAAGAAGAGGCTACAGGAGTTGACCTGAAGGGTTGTAACACTGTCCTTGCTGACCGTATAACAGCCCTTAATGGCCCGCAGGGTAACCTTTGCGAGTCGTAAGGATAGCCAGGCTGGCCCGAAGGTTGGCCTTGAAAAGGTTGTCCTTGTGGGTTATAAGGCTGCCCAACCTGGTTATACAGTAAACCCTAAGCATGAAGTTGAGCCTCAGGAGCGGTTAAATGTAAAGGATTCCCGTGCTCATCGTACTGATATGGAAAAACGTACATGGGTGTACCATCCTGTGCATAATGTGAAAAATATGAGCGGTTGGGATCTTGAGAGGGTTGTCCGACCTCGGGGTTTGATTTTTGTAAGGAAAATCGATACTCCTCAGGAGAGATACCTCGGCATAGTATATCTAAGAACTATCCCATGGGCACAGGAGACATCCCCAATGAAGGAACAACCGACCTCGTAGAAGGAGCTGATACCCCCATAGAGGCAGCGGTGGCAATTATCTGACCTAAGGATCTATACCCTGCTGTTAATGAGGGACCAGACGAAGACATAACAGATGATTCAGCGTTGTCTTATGGGAATAACTTTCGAGTTACTTCTGGGAATAGATGGTAATCTTCACCAGATGTGGGGATTTCCTCGCTAGCAGAATGACTGGATTCACTCATATTTTAACCTGCCGCTAGATCTCATAACAGATAGTGAGGGCTTGGAGGAATAACAATAGTTAAAAAAGGCGAACCCGATGTAAGAGGATGGAAATGTTCCCCTACTCCAAATCTATACCAAGGGTCAGGAAAGGGCCAATTGAACTCAACTGGACCTCCAAAGGGAAGCTCAGACAGAATCAGTCCCCCGTCGGGAAACTCAGAAACGATGGGCTGCTGAGGTTCAGCAGAGGATTGAGAAACCTCTGATGAATCGTCTGTATATGGACTACCAGTAGAAGAAACTGAGGGTTCCGCCACTGTGGTAGTAATGACAAGAGAAAAGATCAAACACACACACGGGATGAATAAGAACCAAGGCACAAAATCAAACGGCCAACAAGCAAAATCTAACAGGGAGTGTGATCACAGGTGATTTATTTTATGACATTGAAACTTAGAAACTTCACCATTTGATGTTTTAAGAATCAAGAAGTGGATGAAAGATGACTCTATCTCTTTCAGTTTTGAAGCAAGCGTGAAAGGACAAGCACTTGGTGATCTTTTCAAATTTAAGGAGCCAGATAAGATCAAAATGATTGCTCAGAAATACTAGGCAGAGGGTGTACCAAATAACTGTGAACTGCAATATACACCTTGGTTTCAAAATGAAAGAGAAATCAACCAAGGACTTGACGTACGTGCAGGCAATCTCCCCGAATGCTGTGTTCGGTGTATCATGGGTATAGGGCGGTAGACTTAGCTTCCTATGGATAAAGGATAGAAACCTAGTGGGGTATCCCTTTATATATGCGACGGTACGGGGAGCACAAGTTCGTACTAGCGCTGTCTAAAGCCAAGAGGCGAACGACAGCTACTAGGTTTAAAGACGCCGAAACACGTCTCTAGCCTAGACCTCTAAATATTCCGTTAATGTTTCAATGCTGCCTTAGTGTAAATTGAATAAATTTTAATGTTTATCTTCAATTATGTTTCAGTTTTCAGGCCCTAGCAAAAGTAATGTCTCAAAATCTCCTAAATACACACTACATGTCACAGTATATCATTTTATTCGATGAAAGCTAGTTACAGGAGAGTTAAGAGCTTTTCACACAACAAAAAAATGACCAGAGGACAACCAATGGTATCTCTAATGCAGCTAATGGAAACTAAAAGCTTTTCTTTCAAATTTAGTAATCACTAATAACACCGAAAAGATTTAATTCACACTAACTAATTCAAAGAAAAAGAGATTTTTGGTATTTTCAATGTTTAAGAGCAAAAATGCACTAAACAAGATGAAAACTAATGAGACAAGCAATTGAGAAGCAAAAGAAAAAGAGAAAAACAATCAAATTTCACTCAAAGCAAGCCTACAATCAGATCTCAAATCGATAAAAAGTCCCTCAAATCAAAAGACACCCAAAGACTCAATTGAACCATGTAATCTAGGACCAAAACGAGACAAAGCGGAATTCGAATGAAGAAGAAGCCAAGCACTCAAATAATGCAATGAAACGATAGAAAACCACCAAACGAGTGTAGAGAAGCAATCACAAAGTTGACTGAACAGACAGAAACCAAAAACTCCCAAGGGAGGCTCGACGCACAATAGCACCTAGATGCCCTAGGGCTAAAATGTAAAATCGATAGAAATGGGAAAACAACCAAAGGAAGAAGGTCACAGTCAATCAAACAAGGCCCCAGAACACTCAAGCAGTCAAAAAAACAAGACCAAACACCCAGATCAGTCTCATAAGGCTCAAAACCCAGTAAAAGCTAGCACCTTACAGGACTGGCGCGACTGTAAGGCTGAAACTAGTACCAAGATGGAATTGGCGCGAGTAATACACTGACAACATGCGCCAGTGGGCGCGACTGTCACACTAAAAGGCACGCCAGCCGAGTTCACTAAGGAAAAATAAAAAATAAGCAATCCAAGAAGAAGACCAGTGATGGTGGAGCTTAAACCAAAAGCCAAACTCACGAAAAGAGCTAGCCAAAAGAGATGTTCAAGCAAGCAAAGTCAAGAATCGACCGAAAGCCAAGACAAGACTCCAAGTGTTCGGTTCATAAACTAGACCGGATATTGACTGAAGCAACATTGATCTACTTCGCTAATGTAGAGCAAGAGTGTTTCGAAGGATATCTGGCTAACTTTAGGCTCCGTCTGTAGTTTATAAAGCAAACAACAAGCTAACTCCCCAGCGGAGTCGACAATTTGTTGTTGAGGTAAATCCCCTCTGCGGACAGAGGCGATCCCTACTAGCCCAGACTGGGTCTAGCAACAATGAAAACATGCTATGGCGCAAGTTCCTAATTGCAATAAACCAACTTGCGAAGAAGGCCTACCTCAAGTCCAACATTGTTGTTCGTAGAAGAGATGATGCTCCCATTTCCTCACTCCAGCAGATCACAATCCTCTCACTTGTTGCGATCGAACACTTGCACACACAAGAAACACAACAAACACAAGCATAAAACCCGATATATATGCAATTATGTATCAGTTAGAGAAGACACAACTCATGATCATAATGAAAAAAACGAGTGGAACCATAACCAATAGTCACTTATCATTAATTCAATAAAGGAAAATACAACCTGGCTCTGACGCTGAACCTTCCTTCAGCAGGTCGTCAGCGAAATACGTCTCGGTAAAGCTTGTCGGGAATGGGGACAAGCCTCTCTCTTCAATCGTCAATCTCCTTACTATGGATTTGGCACTATGAGGACTATCAAAGCTCTTGCAACATTCTTTAGGCTATAAAGGATCTTGGAGATTAGCTTGCAAAGGGAAATGGCAAGCTTATATAGATGGAGGAAGGGGAGTTGGGATCCCTACAATCATGGGATTGGCCCTATCCTCAAGGAAGCTTCCATGAGAGGTGGAAAACTACTTCCTCTACATGGATATTCGAAGCCAACCTCCCAACTCAAATTAGAGACCAGTTTAGGAATTGGTTGGGGTCAATCTTCCGCCATTTATTTTTAAAAAACACCCTTTATTAAGCCTGGCGCGGGTGAGGCTCTGAGATAGAGCGCCAATTGGCGCACCCTCTTTTGAGGATTTTCCCCCTTGGCACGAGGGCTGAACTGTGTACCCGCACCAATGAAAAAAAGGCTATTTTAGGATTTTTTACAAGGAGTTATCTTCAGGGCAATGAAAGTACATGTCTAGGGGAATTCCATGAAAGTGTTTTCAATTTATGTCACTGCTCACAGGTCACGGAAAGAGCCCTCCAATGTGCGGGACGGGGAATTACAGGGATAGTGAAAAATTACTGTGTAACAAAGGGTATGGAGGGTCATTTTTTATTATCAATTATGAGAAATATCATATGTAAAATATTTTATTTTGCATTAATAAAATTCCCTCAAGTGGTTGTGTTCACTGGAGTTGTGGACTATTTCCCTCTCAAAGGATTTTAACCATGTAAAAATACTGGTTGTATGATATTTTATATGTTTTTGTGTGTGTTTATTGAAGGTTTTCATCTTGTATGGAATACCTTGCTTACTTGAACATGGTATCAAAGCCCGTTTGAAAAAATACTCAAGTTGGTGATCTAGATCTTGAATCCTATGCTTCTGCATTATGAGGTTTGTTATTTCTATACTATTTTTTCCTAAACAGATTGTTCCATTTAATCTAGAACAATGTTTTAGCTAAGAATTCCATTTTATTCATATGAAAAAGTGTCAATTATCTCTATATACAACAGTTTTCATCAAATATGGAGGTATACAATCCAAATATTCCCTTTTTCTTAAAAGAAAATTACAGAGTTCATATTTCAGTTTTTTTTAATTCCCAGTTTGCTACTTTTTCTACTCTACATATTCTCTTTTCCTTGTACTCTGTGTGATATCGAGAAATCACAAACACAACGAAAATTTGTTTCCCTGACTGTGTATGCTCATTGCTGTGCGCTTTGTGTGATCTTGGAAAATAAAAAGTAATAAGAAAAATTGCATTTGCTGGGTAAGCTAACTAAGATTTAACCCTTTTGTTGTTAAGTTTTGGAATTTTTTTTTCTGAACTATTGTTTGTTTTTGGATGAGAATATATTTTCTAGAAAGCACGAAGTTTAAGACAAAAATCCAAAAATAAGAACATCACCACCCCCACCCTCCTTCACTACTATTGTTATGTCTTTTCCACTAGCTCACTTGGTTAAAAGTTACTTTAATTTAAGAAGTATTAATTTCAAATCTCTGTTTAAGTTAATTTTTGAAAACAAATCACACAAACTTAAGTTATTTAATAACTTTATTGTAAAGTGTATTTCACTTGTCATATAAAAGTGAATAACTATAAAATAACTTTAATCTATTCAAAGTTACTTTTTTGCGTGCAACTTTAATTTATAAAGTAACTTCATTGTAAAAGTGATTCTCACATGATTTATAATAGTGGGTCACTCCATACAGTAATTTATCTATAAAAGTGGGTTTATAGGAAAATATAGCGAGGGATTTTTTTTTTAATCAACATCCATGATCCTATGGGTTAACATTCATCAGCCACATCTCTCTTTGCTACCGTTAACGCAAATTTTTTAAAGGACATAAATTTCACATATGAAGTCCACTTTCAATGTTGTTTTCTTTTTTTAAACAACTTGTTTTTCAGGAATTATCTAAGTTTAAAAAACGTAGGAATTTTTTCAAATATTTTCAAGTTACTCTAGATGATGAGCATTGCACATATATTATTGTTTCAAAGCTTCGTTCTTAATACTCTATTTTTATGTCCATTTTATGCCACAAGGAATCTTTGGAAGCTTCCTATCAAAAACCTTATCTTTAATATTTTTATGACTCTCTAATTAGAGAACAAGACAAACTCTTGCATATTGGAGTGATTATCAATGTCGGTACATCCAACAAGGCCTTAGTGGCCGAACAAAAATATAAAACCAAGCATCCAAAGAAGCAATATCCTTACAACAATAAGAAAAATAAGGGTCCCAAACCCTTTCAACCAACATCCACTCCTAATGGTGACAAAGGACCAAAATCAAAGAGTAAGAAGATTGAAAAACATTGCAATTATTGTGAGGAAGATGGTCATTTAGAGTCCAAATGATATAAAAAGATGGAGGCCTTAGAAGTAGCAATGAAGAAGCACGAAATCAACCTCAGTTCTTCTTCTAACACTTCTTCTCATGGAAATACACTTTTTGCTTCCAATTTCTCCTTCAATGCAACCTCTAGAGTATTCTTCTAATGAATGGATTTTTTATTCTAGAGAATATCATCATATGGCTAAGGATAAAGCCATTTTTTCTGTTGTTAATGATTGTAACACCGAACTAGTATTTGTTAGTGATAATATATCTCTTATTATTATGTGTTTTGGAATATTTCAATTAGATAATGGTCATTTGAATGATGTATTATGTGGTTCAAATATTTTATACAACCTTCTATTAGTAAATCATATCACTCATTTAGGCGAAGGTAAAATATTATAATTTTCACCTCACAAAGTTGTAATTAAGGATTTAAAATATACTGAGCATGTCCTTTCTGTTACCACTCATTAGTTTAAACACTTTCATTGATCAGGTTCTACATGTCATTCACCTAGGTTTATGTTGTCTCATAAGTCATTTTCATGAAATTTTTGAAAAAATTTAATTTGGTGATGTCTAACCTAAGACTAAAACCCACCTCAAACCATGTCATATCAGTCAAATATACCTCATCTCATCTTGTTGTCATTCCCACACTTTAAAGTCACAAAATATTCCACTTGTCAGTTTTACACAATTTCATAGCGAATAATATGGAAAATCAATAGATTTCGCTATGAAACTGCCTGATAGTTCCATAAAGAATATGTCAGCAATTAAAACATTTTTTCTACGAAACTAGGTTTTTCCTGCAGAGAGTGTCAAAGTGATGTAAGGTGTCAAACTTCAATAAGATAAAGAAATGGGTGAGGTCATTCAAGTTAGTTATTACAATTCCCAAACATGCAAAGCTATATATGTTGTCATCATTGTCTTTTATGGTCACATGTGTCATTATTAAACCTTGAATTGGAAAATTACCTTTAAAACTTTACACCCAAGCTACTCTTTTTCATTTATCGTCCAATTCCTGCATGTGAAGTATCTCACTGTCACTGTTCGAGGGCTGCTTCACCACGCAAAGTAGGTTTTTGTTCAAATTTAATTCTGTAGGTGTCATCAAAAAGCGAGGCAGCAAGAAGTATAAAGCATCAATGACATCAAAGAAGAAAACAAATAAGGGTGGTTATAGAGTAAGGTATGAGCCTATGGATTTTAATTTGTTGAATGAATATCCCATTGCTATAGAGGCTTTCAGGAAGGTAGGTTGCCTACAATTCTGCCAAAAATTGCAGGGTTTCCATGTCTAGGTATCCAAAGACTTTGCAACAAATTTTACAAGGGCAACATCAAAAGTTGGAGTTTTGAATCTCACAGTGTCACCAGATATCATCTCCTAAGCTACAAAAATTCCTAGAGCTAGTGAAGAATGGTTCAAAGTCACAAATTTTAGAATGCAAGGCTGTGAAGAGTTTCTCAAGTAGGAGCACAGAGGAGTTGACATGACCAATTACATCCCCAGGGGTTATATGAAAGAGAATTATGCAAAGTTGTTGCTGGTGGTCCAAAAATACTTCACGTGTGAAG
Source organism: Pinus albicaulis (assembly GCA_034641835.2). NCBI lineage: Eukaryota > Viridiplantae > Streptophyta > Pinopsida > Pinales > Pinaceae > Pinus > Pinus albicaulis. The sequence continues at coordinate 276,833,947 of CM076579.1, read as the reverse complement.
GGATACTCCACATAGTTTATTCTTATCATTTTAGACTACGTCTGCATTTTTTGGTAAGCAACCACTTGACCTACCCTTCTTTTTATATAGAATTTTGGGAAAGATGTCAGATAAAGTTTAGGTCAAGACAGAAGGTAATAAAACATCAATATTTCACCATGGTCTGATAAAAATATTAGTGCTGGAGGAATTGAAAAGGTTAAATAGAGATTGGACCTCTTTTCTTTTTATGAGTGGTTATGAAGTAGATGCCGTGACTCCAAAGAAAGTTTCAAAACCTAAAACTACTCCATCTCCAGTTGTAATAGAAGATATTGATGAAAAAGGAGGAAAATTTCCTGTAGAACCAATGGACATTGAAATAGAACCTCTACAAGAGACTGATATCCCTCAACTAGAACCTACAAAGCAGAAACAACAAATTATCAAAAAAAGTAGTAAGAGGGTAGTAAGGAGCCATACAATTACCAAAGGAAACCTGGAAGACATCCTCCAGGAAATAGATATTTAATAATCACCAATTGTAAATGCACAAGACATTAAAGGAGATAGAAGAATATTTAAGAAAGGTAAATATGTCGAGAAGTTGGATTTTGCAGGAGAGGATGCTGGCTTCATTTTTCAGCCAAGGAAGCCAATGACCAGGTCATAGATTGCAAAGAATTCCATGGAAAGCAAAGGAACATAAAAGGTTAGTAAAGGTAAGAAAGCAGAGAACATCATAGATTTATCCCCAGCAGCAGAAGAAGTTATCATTATGCAAAGAAAGGGGAAGGAGAGGATGGTTGAAAAATCAGAAACAAAACTCCTCTCAGAACAACTAAGAGAAGCAAGAGAAGAAATAATTGAGTCGGAGTTGGAAGCAGAGAAGCTCAGGTCTGAAAAGATCGATTTTGATCAGATGATGAAGAAATGGGACAATCAAATTTCAAGTGTTTCAGAATCTATGAGTAATGCTAAAAGGCTGCTAAAAAGAACCCAGCCTCTAAGACTTTTGGCCAAACATAACAGGAAGATGAATATGCAGTTGCAAGCTGAAAACAGATCATTACAAAATCAAGTAAAAGATGTTCAAGAACAAATGTACATGATTCAAGATGAACTGAAGAAGTCTAGAGGACTGAAAATGAAAGTGATAGAGGAACCTAACGACCAACCTATTGCTAACGAAGATGAAACACCCAAGAACTGAAGAGTTGAGCTAAAACATTTTTGTGAAATTTTATAGCTTGCAAGTGATATAAATTTTGGCCTAGAAGGTGAATTTTTGAAGAAAATCACTAAATCTGCAATTTCAGCCTTATCATGTAGTTTCATAGCGAGCTCCAAGCTTGAAGGCCGAAAAACACTAAGAAATTTCTGAATATTTCTTTTGGTCTTTTAAAATCATTTTTATGAAGAACTAAGGAGGTATTTTGATGGTATTTAGCTATTTTAACCTGAAAAATAATTTTTGACCAGCAGAGGTGGCACAAGAAAAGGTTTAAAGACATAAATAAGCTCGCTACAAAATTTTTCTATGGAACTGCCTAAAGATGCTCTGTTTTGTAGCGAGGTATGTGTGAAGGGTTTTTTAAAGATTTGAAAGGTATATGGAAGACCAACAATCCACCTGGAGGCATCCAAATAGATAGTAGGCCATCTCAGCAGACTTTCATTACTTGGCATGTGTGCCATTCATATAAAGTAGCATGAAGAAAAAATTATAGTTAATGTCGATCCTTTCCTAGAAAATAGGAAAGCTGTTGCTAAATTCTTGGAGAGTACATTTATGTCTTATGTCATGGAGAATGCCATTCAAGCATATCATCTCTATCTATGTAATGTTCCCACTATTATAGAAGTGGAGGAAATAAATGTAATTAGAGTCCCATTAGGAGAGTAACTCTTAAATGACTAGGTGTGTTTTTATGTTCCAGAAATAGAGTTTTTAGTTATGATTAGGTGTCAAAGTTAAGGTTTGATGATCCAGCCAACTGGGAAGATCCTATGTAATGTAAAAAGAGTATATTTATAGACAGAAGATGGAATAACAAAGGGTTGGAGAGTATTGTACTACACTACTATTTTTTGTAAAAACTTTCAGCTTTAGTAATATATAGTGGATGTTTTAGCCTTCTTCACCTAAAATTCAAATGAAGTTTTCAATGAGTTATATGTCTTGTATCTTTCATGTTTAAATATCTGCAGTTATTTTATATTTAATTACTCATAACTCATGGAAACATGCTCTGACTTTCTTTAGATGTTAAATTGTTGTTTTCTTCGTGTATTGTGTATGTGTACCATATTTTCATTGAAACTTCCATTTTCCTCAGTTTCCACAAGAAGGATTATTTAATTTAATTGTCTAATGTTGACTCCATTTGCCCAATGGTATAATTCCTTTACATTTTAAACCTGAAATCAATCATAATCTATTTACATTCATAGAGTTAGCCATCTAATTGATTTTTCATTGAAAATCATAAGTTAACTTGAGAGAGTCCTCTCAGACTGAAGAGGCTAATATTTAGTTCAAAGTTGGTTGAAACCGTTACTCTAAGTTATCTGGTGGAGCAGGCCTTCAGTACCAATTTAAAGATAAGAATTTCCACTAGAATAGTTGATAATATTACCTAGATGTACAAGTTTGACAACTTTGGGTCATCATATTTTCCCTCAATTTTTATTGCTGATAGTGATAACTTAAGAAAACTTTGGCATGAGTGACTCAGTCATCTAAAATATTTCTCAGTATAACAATTATGTAATCAAAATAATGTGATTTGTCTTCCTCTTTTTTTCTTGCAGAGATGGTATTTGTGTCAGTTGTGTTCTAAATAAATATCATCGAGATATTTTTAACAAACATGTCTCTTGGCACAAATCAACCCCTTTGCAGCTTGTTCATAGTGATTTACGTGGTCCACTTTCTTCTCCTTCCTTCTCTGAGTTCAACTACCTCTTAACTTTCATTGATGACTTCTCTAGATGTATTTCATAAAACTTGAGAGGTAATTTTTTGAATTGTTCTTGGCCTACAAGTCCCTTGTAGAAAAACAATCTAGACATTAACTACAAAGGTTAAGAATATATAACAGAGGTGAATATGTCAATAATAAATTTATAAATTGTTGCACTCCACAGGGAATTCAAATGAAACATATTGTACCATATACACCAAAACAAAATGGTGTTTCTAAAAGAAATAATTTCACACCAAAAGAAATGGCTAATTGTATGATTCAATCTAAGGGATTAAGACTTCATTATTGGGTGGAAGACATCAACTATGAAAATTACATAGTAAATCACACTCCCATAATTTTTTTAATAAATATAATATCAAAAGAATCATGGACTACAATTAAGCTAGATGTAATTCACTTCCATATCTTTAGTATTGTAGCATGGGCTCTATTGAAGCCCCGAAAATTGGGTCTACAAAATGGGGGATGACCACCCGGTTCGGACCTTAAAGCAGCTCCTTTTCTATTTGGAATGGTGGTTCCAACTGGTTCAACTAGGACCAGTTACCTTCTCTCAATCTCCAATGGCTTTAAAATATGACTTTCATTCACCAATGGAAAAGAGACATCAGATCGTCCTTCTTGCTGATCAGGCAAGAAAGTGATCCTTAAGCTAATTTAGGGCTCAACCAATCCACTACTAAATTTTTCCTCTTTGGGAAGAGGACTTAAAAGAATGTAAAAATTAATCTAAATGCAAACTTATTCTAAGATGCAAGCAAATGAAACTATCTTAATCCTATCTCAATTAGGCAGATATAGATCTAACCCAACCAAGAGCAGGTATTTATAATATTGAGATTGAAATATGTCTTGTTTATAATGAATATCAAGTTAATGAGATAGTTCAATTAACTGACATTATGGATAGCAAAACACATCCTATTGAGACCTTTTAACTGAAATAATCAATCAACAATACTCAGGAAATAGTTCACAAAATGGTATTGATCATTTAATCAGTAACTTGAACTATTAAACAATAATATGCGGAAGAATTTCACAACATATCACTATTTATTCATCCAATACTAAAAGACAGATTTATGAGTAAATAGTTACTCAGAAATCAGAATTCAACCCATAAGAGCAGAGATAAATAACAACATAAAATAGAAGCAAATTACCCATACCGACAAAAGTGCACAAATATGTAAGTAAATTGACACCATTCCTGTTATCATAAAATAAAACCAGCATTTAAAATAATAGTATTCGAAATACCAATTTATTGAATCCATTTCTCCAGCTCCAGTCTCTAATAGTCCTTTACAATGCCTAAGCTTCTGCTTTCAAAAGCAAAGCTACAATAGTGCAAACTCCGTTCATTATACATAACTAAGGATGTAAAAGAAAAACCTCAATAATCCCCAGATCTGAGATTCCACTCCTCCCACCTACAATTCTAAATCCCTATTACAAAAGTGCTTTTAGAATTCCAGAATTGTAGAGGAGAGCAGCCCCTATTCCATTCTGCAATCTGCTATTTATAATATTTGCAAAGGAATTCTTGAGATGAAAGTTTGTTGAAGAAAATCTGCCCAATCACTTTTATTTGCTCAAAAATTCCATTCTTTTAATTGCTGGAGCATTTTCATTGATTAAGATTTTTTCTTCATATCTCTTCTACTATTTTCCTGCAAAAAGAAATCAAAATAAATTAAGATGCAACAATAAAATCAAAATACCATTTCTGGCATTTAAAACAAATCCAATCAAATTATATTTAAACAAATAATTAAAGATAAAATATAAGCTCTCTATTGATGTCTGGGATGGTTTAATTAGCCAAGGATATTATTGACGAATGAATCTGCAATTAGAAGAGGCTTGGACAAATGAAAATGCAAAAAATAAATCAGAAAATTGATTTTGTTTTTAGAAATTCGGAGCTTGATCTTCTGCATGATTTTTGACCCAATTAATGACCAAATCTATTAGTAGAATCTCCTCAGAAATGTTCTCCTTGATTTTATTTTTCCAATGAGCCGTCCTGGGCCTCATTTGGCCAAGTAAAACTCAATCTATGAGCTTCCAAAGTTGATGAGTCAAAACTGACATAATTCTGGAAATTCTATTGTTGGGCTAAAAATTAGAATTTTTAATTAGAAATTTAATCATAAATTAGATTCTAATTATCTAATAATTAATTCTAAATTAATTATTAACTAACTAATATATACAATTAATTCTAATTAATTATCATCTAATTTAGAGATTAATTAAGTTACAAAATTAAATTAATATACAAATGATTTGAAAAAGTTAATTTAAATATAATTAATATTATAATTAAAATTATAATAAACATTATAATTATAATATAATTATTATAATATAAAAATATAAAAATAAATTTACAAACCATTGGAATCAATCCATACCCATTATCTATTAAACAAACCATTGAAATCAGTCCACACTTATTATCCATTAAAAAAACCATTGACATCAATCTAAACCCATTAATTCATCCACGTGAGATTATGGAGGGATATGGTGAGTGGAGTGTGAGGTGAGGGTGACGTGAGGGTGAGTGAGGTGGAGATACGGGAGGCATAAGGGATGAAAAAAAAAAAGAAAAAAAAAGAAAAAAAACAAACTTTATATTAAAATATTTTAACACGTCGCATTTGGCCTTATCGCATATCGCATTTCGGATTGTCAAATATTAAAGCTTTTTAAGAATTTGTGATAAGACTTTGCGAGAAGGAAATTTGCGAGATATTTCATATCGCAAGAACCTTGGATCGGGGTTTTTCAAATGTGCATGTTATAAAAATCGCGATGAATCCGAATTTGCGATATGCGATGGATCCGAATATTTGCGATATGCGATATGCGATGAATCCGAATTTGCGATATGCGATATGCGATAGATCCGAATTTGCAATTTGCGATATGCGATGGATTCGAATTTGCGATCTGCAATATGCGATGGATTCGAATTTGCGATGTGCGATATGCGATGGATTCGAATTTGCGATCTGCGATCTGCGACAGATCCGATGATGTAATTTTTTTTTTCTTTTTTAAATTTTTTTTTTGTTCTATTTTAATGATGTTTAGTTTAGCTATGAAATTTTATAAACTACAGCCACTCCGAAAACTAATAAAAATAGCATTTTTAACCCAGGCTAAAAAAATGATGGGACTTCAAAGGAGTACCATTTTTAAACCGGTTGACCAAATAAGGCGAAACAAGCGTCAATGGGAGGCTTATAAAAAATCGATTCAATCAAAACAAGAATCCAAAGAAAATGAAAAATTAACAAAAGCGTAGGATAATCAGTTAAATAAAATCCTAAAAGGTGCTTAGCCAAAAATTTATAAAAAGGGTCCCCATTATTTGAAGTGAACAAGTCAAAAATGGGGGGGTTGTGTTTTACCACAACAATGGCGACACACGGGAGAAGAACCAGTTATCTCTGTTTGATATGAATGAGATTTTCCTAAAATTCAAGTAAAAATAATTAAAGAAAATAGAATTATACTTAAAATGCTTGACTAGGTTCATTAGTCTGAATAAAAGCAAGAATCATCTAACTGTAATTTTTCTTAAAATTCCTCATAAATTAAAATATTTCAAAACTCTATATTAGTCATTAATTAGTTGTAGAGATAAAGCAAGGGTCACTTTACATCTTAGCTTTTAAAATATATTCATTTGTCACAGGTAGAGCCACTGTTGCCAGCAAACATCTATAGTCTCGACAGGGTTACCTTTTAACCACCAATGATTCAGAATCCCATCTCTTTAAGAATTATTGACCTAGAGATAAATCCATTTATATTATTTTTATTTTTATTTTTTTATTTTATTTTAATTTTTTTAATTTTTTAATTTTTTAATATTATAAATCTTAAAAGTCATTGTCCTGGTTTGGTAGCTAGATAGTTGACAATGCCATTCACTGGTTATAATTGGACTGAACAAGCTGGCTCGTGATGAGACCCCTTGTCTTATAATTGTTTGCAATCATAAGCCATTACCCTGGTTTGTTTAGCAGTGTTGGTAATGTCAGCCTATTTTTCCCCTATGATCATGGTAAGCAGGCTCATGATAAGACCTTTTATCCTTTAAGTTTAAATATATCTTTGGATTATACGTCTAGAAAAATAAGACTCTTTGGGATAGGGAGAATCATTGATTCCTTAAGAGTTAAGAATGAAAATTTCAGAGTTAAAAGGTGCTTTGCTGTAAAGTGTCTTTACTTGGTTAAAAATAACTTTTCTTGACTGATAATAGAACTTTGAAAGATCTTAATAAAATATTGAAATCTCAAAATGATTACAATTTTGATGAAAAAGAAATTTCTCCAAATTTTATGATACTTTGTCAACTTTTCTAAATTGGTAATCTCTTCCTTAAGTATGTCTACCTTTATAATAAGAAAATCAAACTTTACTAAGAGATTTAAGAAAAAGTTAATAGATGATTATTAACAATTTTTCTCCATGTATACTGACCATAGTTAGGTAACAAGAAGGCCTTCCATATAAATCATGGCAAAGTCACCAAAATCAAAACTGAAAACCAAAGGAAAAATAATTCTTATGCTAAAATGAGAAAGAAATCAGCAAAAATAAAAATGAAGAAAATTTAAAAATGGAAAGGAAAATCCAAATTTCGTAAGATAAACTCAAACAAGAATGTTTATACCAATGTCTCAACAATATGAAGAAAGAAAATAATCGTGTAATCAATCCTTCTTATGTCGAGATTTAGAAAAATCATACCTTGCAGGTTGTAAGTATTTTAGGCTTTTTTTAGATAGCAGTAACGATAAAATTTAGACACAATGAAAACTTTCTGTCTGATATCAATTTTCTTGTTTCAAAGAATCAATTTAATCATTTTCTAATGAAAGGAATGCTTAAAGAAAAAGCTAAAGGTTCTGAAACTTCCTGGTGTAGCTATTTCAATGAGGATTATCGTTGCTTCTTGAAATTAAGCCAGGAGAAGAGTATGGACTTCGAAAATATGATCTGGCGGAGGATTGGAAACTTTTATGAAGAGCTGCAAAACAGATTTATATATCAGAAAAACAAAACTGAAACTAAAGTAACGAAATGGAAATAAATGAAAGTGGGTACATGAATCTTACCATTGGATGATTGCTTTTGATCTCACTTGAAAGGTATCAGTTTCTCCAAACTAGCTAACTTCTTATTTTAATTAACATTAAAAACATGAAGAAGTCAAACTAACCAAAATCCTATAACCCAAAATCATTATTTATTTTATTTACACTAAAGCAAGCAGTAATATGTAAAAATAGAATGCTTAGTGCTCAAGGAAATTGAAATTAAAAGAAATGCATCAGAAATGAGAATGCGAATTTGCAGTAACGAATGTTTCTCAAAATATTATAAGTTTCATATAAACTCCATGATTTTATAAATTGTCCAAAATCAAGACCAAATCCAAAATAATAAAATTTAAATATGAAAATAGAGATGTCTTGAATTCCATATTTAATTATGGAATTATATATTTAAAACTGAAATATATGAGAAATCGAAATGATTTGAATATGCCGCAAATTTATCATCGGCTGCTTTCTTACCATAGTGGTTACCCAAGCTCACTTTTAAAATAACACATCGCCGTATTGGATGATTCGCATCACATGTTTCTTCACCATGCTTCAATTTTAATTTGCAAGACTTCACCTTTGTTGCTATGCCATATATCGATTAAATGTTAATGGCTCAGAGGCATGCATTGAAAGCTATCACATCAGAGATTGCAATGGAAAATTGCCGATATGAAAACATGTAATGAGAACATGTGCAATGAAATGAAGCGATCACATCATTAAAGATATATTATATTGGGGATCGGGGAATATTGACATTGTGCTTCCCTTATTGCACATCGCACATCACAGATTCTGAATTGTGATGTGAGCATAATTAAAAATGCGATGAAGCGATTGCGATATCGGAAATTTCTAATTGGCGATGCTAATCGGCGATTGGTGAATGTTTTGGTACCCGATGTAATACAATATGATTCTTGTGATGCCGATATGCGATGAAGAGTAGACCCGATAGCTTTATGATGAAAATTTAATAACATATCGGATCTGAGACATCGACCCTTTTAAAGTTATGCTCCTACCATTATTTGCGATTGAATGGACGCGATATTTTATAAACTTGATTTGAATTTCATATCGGGTCCATAATTATGTGGTCGTCACAATATTGGTAAAAGAATTTCATGATAACGGAAGTATACTTCAACTACAAACCTCGGATATGCGAAATGCGATATGGCATATGAGTGAAGTAATACATCGGAGATCTTTTATGAACAATTTGTTATCAAAACTGCTAAGAGCTACTTCCGATGAAACATTTCGCTACAAATGGTTGTGAAGTGGATGATGTGATATCGGAATGAAATGATTGATGAAGATGAGTAGACTGAGAATATTGCAAACATTTTCACCGAAGTATCAGCAATATGAAAATCACGTTGAATCCTATGATATTGCTTGAAATTTCAATTGGGTTTTCTGATGGTTGAAAGCAAAGTTAAAAATGCTCAAATTCTCAAAATAAAATTTCCCTGAAACCTATTGCAAATTTGAAATGGGTTTTCTGCTTACTTCAAGTTTTGAAAACAAATGAAAACCTGCAATTAAAACAGAAAAAGAATAAAAAATAAACTAAAGAAAAGATAAACTAATAATAGATGAAAATGAACTTGTAAATGCATACCTGCAAGGAAATTGTCTATAGATTTTACCTCATGAATCTTCAAATTATTCCTTCGATTTATCAAAATTCTGACTTTGTTCAAAATCATCTCATCATTTATTCTAAGTCAGGGTGAACAATCAGCTAAAATAAAATCTGCTTGTTCATGTTCAGGAAATATAAAATTTACCAAAAATAAATATGAAAATAGTCTTCCCTTTTGAATTGAAACAACAATTTATTACCTCTGCTCATTCTAAATTGACTTGAGAAAAATCTATATTTTTATAGTGACTGTTCAATAATGCCTTTAGTAAATAAATATGATGCGTATTACAACATTAGATAATAAACTAAAGGTCCGAATGGGATTAAAGCCACTAATTGTGGAAAAATGTCAAAACAGATTTGAATGTGTGCACACAGCAAAATGGACATCCTAAAGGTCAGCTTAACAAATTTCGAGGAAGATATTATGAACTTCATATGATTACCACGAAAGGTTAGACTGACTAATAATGATTGATTCAGAATTAAGTTTATCATAGACAGTCATACATTTTATGGGATAATGAGATCATGAAGCTTTTATATCCTCAAAACCTTTATCATATAAATTTCAAAAGAAAATCTTAGAAGGAAATCCTGAAATTAAGGAAAGTGGCTTTGAGGCGATTGGTGCCAACTGCAACCTTAATTGAATTTAATCAAGTCATTATTCATAATAGACAGAGTAGAGGTATCGTTGTAAGAAATTTAAAAAGGAAAGCAAGAATTAAAATTTTCTGATTGGGAGAAAAAGTTTTCACTGAACATGTATGAAAATGGCTGATTGCTTTATTTTATTTTTAATCTACAAAACTGTTGAAAATAAATTAACTACATTAACTCTACTCCTATTCTAACCATATACTTAAAAAATGACTAGGTATAGTCATATTTCCAGTGTAACCATTTTCTCATTTTAATCCCTGCATGTATGTACAATTCCAATGTTAGTAATAAAAATACAAATCTAATTGAACTAAGAAAATTAAACCTGAAATCAGAATGTACAACTATTGTTAGAAGCTTATCTAAAATCTCATTTTCATGAAATTTTCTTTCCAATTGAATACCAATTGGATCATAGAAATCTGGATGGATTTCTATTAATAATTGGGAAATGTTCAAAAGAGGAGATGAAAGGCCAGATTGTGGATATGAGCTTTTAGATTCAAAGGCCTGGAAGAAACTGTTAGTGTTATGTGTAAATGTTAAGCTATTGACAATCTTCCATGAAGGAAAAATTTCCAAATATTTTTCAAATGAATTAATGAAAAATGGATGGAAATCTTTTAAATGAAATGGAAAATTATTAATTAAACTGGATTGCTGGCAGATTTCTAAAAATACATTATCTTGTTGATATTGCCTTTGAGAAGATAGAAGCTTTTGATAAAACATTAGCATTGATTGAAATTGAAATTGAAATAGCTTTTGATGCTTTTTATTATAATATAAAACTTCAATTTTCCAACAGGGCAATGTATCAATTGAATGTTTGATAATAAAGTGCTCAATATGCCAGTGTAATGTATCAAAAATCTGAAAAATAAAATCTGAAAATAAATCTGATTTAATACAAAATAAGTGAGGAAACAAAAATAAAATGAAATCACTATTGTTACAACTAATGTTACAGCACAATTGGGATTGTTTTGAAATAATTTCTTTTTCACAAGGATTGGCCAGAATTATGGAATTTGAGTAATTTTGAATTCCAACTTGTGAATTAGAAAGAGATTTATGATTATGAACAGGAATGAAAGCTTGATCATGATATGAATCATAAATTGGAATATTTTCTCGAATAGTGAAATCATGAAGATGATTATCTTCTTTAGAGTGAGGATTAGTTGGAATAATTTCTAAATTGAAATGTTCCTCATTCTCAGATGTTATTTGAATTTTATCATGAGGATTCTCTTGAGAAAAATAGAAATCAACATCCTCAATGTCAGAGTAATTATCATAAATGACTTCACAATATTCTCTAGAATTCCCTTCAATCTTATCCAATATATCCAAACACGGAGGAACAAGAATTTCATGTTCATTAATGGCAAAAGAATGATCATTAATTTCTTCTCTATCTTGATAAAAACTTAATGGTAATTCATTTAGATCAGCCTCTGTATTTTTTGAAATATCATTAACACCAAGAGGGGAAAAATTACCATCATTAAAAATATCAGGATAAAGGGAAAAATGTGAATCTGAAATAATGCATTTAAAAATGTTTCTGTTTGAGAATTCTTGTACATTATGCTCATTGTAAATTTTAGATTCTAAATCATTCCTTTGTGTACTCACGTTTTTTTGAAGAATATTGCTTTGCTGCTCTGATTTCAGTATTTGTTCATCATGAAAAGATTCAGAAATTTGTACAGCAGTTTGCATGCTATTATTTACTTTGATTGTTGCTTGCACTTGCTGATTTGCAATCTGATTTTCTGAATTTAAGGCAGAGAAACTTTCAGATTCCAATGCAGGTCCTTCTCCAAAATTGCTGTTGTTGTTTTCTTGCATTTGATTAGAAATATTTTCCAAGCTTTGTGAAACCTCTTCACCACAATTTATTTGTGCATTCATATTGGAATTCTCATTTATATTGGAAGGGGATGGAACAAAGCTTGAACTAATTTCATATGGATCGGGAATAGGAGGAAGAGAATAATTATGTTCAAACCAATCTAGTGATTCTTCTTTCATAGATTGATCTTTGACATCAAATTTTAAACAATTTAAATGAAGTCGAATATTAAAATCTCTAACAGACTCATTTTCATTTCGAAGATATTAAATTTCATCACATACCTAATCATAATCATAGTGGTCAAATTTACAAACGAAAATTGTAACAAATTGATCCCAGCTGTGAATTGAGGCAACCGGAAGAGTTCTACACCAGTTTCTAGCTTTTGCCGCAAATGTGAGAGTAAAAATTCTGCATAAAATGCCTTCATCAATTCCTTGAAAATCATAATTTGAAACATTTTGAATAAATTGAAGGACATGATTAAAAGCAGAAGAATTTCTCTCACCATTAAACTTTACCTGAGACAAGAGTCTTACCACTTCGAGTGGAGTATTGGAAGATGCACGTCCATGGATACAACTCCAAATTGGAAGTTTAAAAGGAGCCATCGTGATTAAATAAAATGTTAAAATTGAAAAGACTCCAACAGACAACAAGTTTCAGGCCCTCCTTCTAGCGCCAAAATGTTGAAGCCTCGAAAATCGCTGCAACAACATGGGGGATGACCACCCGGTCCAGACCTTAAAGCAGCTCCTTTTCCGTTTGGAATGGTGGTTCCGACTGGTTCAACTAGGTCCAGTTACCTTCTCTCAATCTCCAATGGCTTTAAAATATGACTTTCATTCACCAATGGAAAAGAGATATCAGATCAACCTTCTTGCTGATTAGGCAAGAAAGTGATCCTTAAGCTGATTTAGGGCTCAGCCAATCCACTACTAAAGTTTGCCTCTTTGGGAAGAGGACTTAAAAGAATGTAAAAATTAATCTAAATGCAAACTTATTCTAAGATGCAAGCAAAAGAAACTATCTTAATCCTATCTCAATTAGGCAGATATAGATCTAACCCAACCAAGAGCAGGTATTTATAATATTGAGATTGAAATATGTCTTGTTTATAATGAATATCAAGTTAATGAAATAGTTCAATTAACTGACATTATGGATAGCAAAACACATCCTATTGAGACCTTTTAACTGAAATAATCAATCAACAACACTCAGGAAATAGTTCACAAAATGGTATTGATCATTTAATCAGTAACTTGAATTATTAAACAATAATATGCGGAAGAAGTTCACAACATATCACTATTTATTCATCCAATATTAAAAGACAGATTTATGAGTAAATAGTTACTCAGAAATCAGAATTCAGCCCGTAAGAGCAGAGATAAATAACAACATAAAATAGAAGCAAATTACCCATACCGACAAAAGTGCACAAATATGTAAGTAAATTGACACCATTCCTGTTATCATAAAATAAAACCAGCATTTAAAATAATAGTATTCGAAATACCAATTTATTGAATCCATTTCTCCAGCTCCAGTCTCTAATAGTCCTTTACAATGCCTAAGCTTCTGCTTTCAAAAGCAAAGCTACAATAGTGCAAACTCCGTTCATTATACATAACTAAGGATGTAAAAGAAAAACCTCAATAATCCCCAGATCTGAGATTCCACTCCTCCCACCTACAATTCTAAATCCCTATTACAAAAGTGCTTTTAGAATTCCAGAATTGTAGAGGAGAGCAGCCCCTATTCCATTCTGCAATCTGCTATTTATAATATTTGCAAAGGAATTCTTGAGATGAAAGTTTGTTGAAGAAAATCTGCCCAATCACTTTTATTTGCTCAAAAATTCCATTCTTTTAATTTTTGGAGCATTCTCATTGATTAAGATTTTTTCTTCATATCTTTTCTACTGTTTTCCTGCAAAAAGAAATCAAAATAAATTAAGATGCAACAATAAAATCAAAATACCATTTCTGGCATTTAAAACAAATCCAATCAAATTCTATTTAAATAAATAATTAAAAATAAAATATAAGCTATCTATTGATGCCTAGGATGGTTTAATTAGCCAAGGATATTATTGACGAATGAATCTGCAATTAGAAGAGGTTTGGACAAATGAAAATGCAAAAAATATATCAGAAAATTGATTTTGTTTTTAGAAATTCGGAGCTTGATCTTCTGCATGATTTTTGACCCAATTAATGACCAAATCTATTAGTAGAATCTCCTCAGAAATGTTCTCCTTGATTTTATCTTTCCAATGAGCCGTCCTGGGCCTCATTTGACCAAGTAAAACTCAATCTATGAGCTTCCAAAGTTGATGAGTCAAAACTGGCATAATTCTGGAAATTCTGTTGCTGGGCTAAAAATCAGAATTTTTAATTAGAAATTTAATCCTAAATTAGATTCTAATTATCTAATAATTAATTCTAAATTAATTATTAACTAACTAATATATACAATTAATTCTAATTAATTATCATCTAATTTAGAGATTAATTAAGTTACAAAATTAAATTAATATACAAATGATTTGAAAAAGTTAATTTAAATATAATTAATATTATAATTCAAATTATATTAAAATTATAATAAACATTATAATTATAATATAATTATTATAATATAAAAATATAAAAATAAATTTACAAACCATTGGAATCAATCCATACCCATTATCTATTAAACAAACCATTGAAATCAGTGCACACTTATTATCCATTAAACAAACCATTGAAATCAATCTAAACCCATTAATTCATCCACGTGAGATTATGGAGGGATATGGTGAGTGGAGTGTGAGGTGAGGGTGACGTGAGGGTGAGTGAGGTGGAGATACGGGAGGCATAAGGGATGAAACAAAAAAGAGAAGAAATAAAGAAAAAAAACAAACTTTATATTAAAATCTTTTAACACATCGCATTTGGCCTTGTCGCATATCGCATTTTGGATTGTCAAATATTAAAGTTTTTAAAGAATTTGTGAGAAGGAAATTTGCGAGATATTGCATATTGAAAGAACCTTGGATCGGGGTTTTTCAAATGTGCATGTTATAAAAATTGCGATGGATCCAATATTGCGATATGTGATATGCGATGAATCTGAATATTTGTGATATGTGATATGCGATGGATCTGAATTTGTGATATGTGATATGCGATATGCGATGGATCCGAATTTGTGATCTGCGATATGCGATGGATTCGAATGTGCAATCTGCGATATGCGATGGATTCGAATTTGTGATCTGCGATCTGCGACGGTTCCGATGATGTAATTTTTATTTTTTTTTTAATTTTTATTTTTTGTTTTATTTTAATGATGTTTAGTTTAGCTATGAAATTTTATAAACTACAGCCACTTCGAAAAAGAATAAAAATAGCATTTTTAACCCAGACTAGAAAAATGATGGGACTTCAAAGGAGTACAATTTTTAAACCAGTTGACCAAATAAGGCGAAACAAACGTCAATGGGAGGCTTATAAAAAATCGATTCAATCAAAACAAGAATCCAAAGAAAATGAAAAATTAACAAAAGCGTAGGATAATCAGTTAAATAAAACCCTAAAAGGTGCTTAGCCAAAAATTTATAAAAAGGGTCCCCATTATTTGAAGTGAACAAGTAAAAAATGGGGGGGTTTTGTTTTACCACAACAGGCTCACATTCTAGATGAACAAAGGAAAGGGTTACAACCTAAAAATGAGAAGTGTATTTTTGTTGGATATTTTGAAGATGTAAGAGGTTATATGTTTCTTCAACCTCAATCCAATTAAATAATCATTAGAAAAAATGTTAAATTTGATGAAAATATCTTAGCATGCAATCCTAATTCGATGAGTGTACCCTCTTCACCCTTCAAGACATATTCGACATTTATGCCACTGTCTCTTCCTATTCTGGTTTCTTCTTC
Organism: Pinus albicaulis; assembly: GCA_034641835.2. Lineage (NCBI taxonomy): Eukaryota > Viridiplantae > Streptophyta > Pinopsida > Pinales > Pinaceae > Pinus > Pinus albicaulis. The sequence continues at coordinate 276,817,715 of CM076579.1, read as the reverse complement.
AAATAATGACACTAAGGATGAAAATCCACCTCCACCTCCTCACATTCCTCCAGATGAGTCCATTGAACATGAACCTGCACCCACACCACAACTTCCCAAATAGGTCCATTCAACACATGAAGCAATTAGTGACCTTGCCAGTGATCCTACAGATCAAAAGCATACTTGTGCACGATTCTAATGAGCCTCTTCTCTTTTAGTTTGGTATATGAGGCTCATGATATGGAAAAATTTACAAAAGCATCAGGTCATCCATATTGGGACACAATGGCGAATGAATAATATCGTTCCTTAATGGCGAACAATACTTGGGAATTTGTATCTCTTCCAAAAGGAAGAAAACATTTTAGATGTAAATGGGTATATATAACTAAGTATGCATCAAATGGAAGTATTAAAAGATATAAGGCCCAATTAGTTGCTAAAGGATTCTCTCAAGTTGAAGTAATTGACTACATTGAAACATTTTCCTCTATCACCAAAAGAAATTCCATTTGTCTTGTTTTAGCCCTTGCTGCCTCACACGGGTGGGAGGTCCACCGAATGGATGTTAAATCCACCTTATTTCATGGGGATCTACAAGAAAAAATCTACATGGAACAAAATCTTGGCTATGTTCAGAGTGACTCCTTTTTTGTCACATTAAGAAATCTCTTTATGGTATTAAACAAGATCCTTGAGATTGGTATGAAAAAATGGATAACTTATTCTTGACACTGACTTCTTTAGATGTCATTTTGACCCCACTGTATACACCAAGAAAGTGGGAAGCCATATCATAATACTTTTTCTTTATGTTGATGACATTATCCTCATTAGTAGTGACCCTAAACTTTTAACCCATGAGAACTCAAGCCTTAAGAAGAAGTTTGAATTGAAAAACTTAGGATATTTCCATTATTTCCTTGGTCTCAAAGTATTTCAAGCCAAGGAATGAATTTATCTTTCCCAACCTAAGTATGCATGTGCCCTTCTTCACCACTTTCACATGGAAGATTGTAAACCAACCCCTTCTACATTTCAGGTTGGATCCAAACTTACTATTACTTACACTACACCAAAATTTGATGCTACTTTGTACCATTAGTTAGTTGGTATCCCCTTATATTTGAATCATACCGATACCGATATTTCCTTTATTGTTGGATTTTTTGCCTGATATCTGCAAACACCACGTGAAAGTCATTGGAAAGAAAAAAAAAAGGATACTTCGATATATTTGGGGTACAATTTAGTTTTGGATACAATATAGTTCATGGGAGACTGCTTTATTTGTTGGTTTTACTAATTCAGAATTGGATGGTGACCTTGATGATTAGAATCCTATTGCATGTTATATTTTTGGTCTTGGTTCCGGACCTGTCACCTTGGCTTGTAAAAAGAAGTAGGATATTTCTATTTCTTCAATAGAAGCAGAGTAATGAGCAACGGTTAATGCAACTCAATAAGTTTTGTGGCGTTGTCAAATCCTTTTAGAGTTTGGATTCTAGCAACAACAACCAACGACCCTATGTTGCGACAATTAAAGTACCATAAACTCACCAAATATCTTGTTCATAATCAGTGCAACAAAAAAATTGAACTAAAAATGCACTACATCAGAAATCTCATTCATGATAAAGTTATTGAAGTACACGTTTTCCCGACAAATGATCAAGTTGCAGATATTTTCAGAAATTCTCTTACAAAAGAAATTTTTTCTAAACTTTGATCTATGTTAGGAGTTAAGGAAGTTGTCAGTAAGGGGGGTAGGCTCTAATGTCTATTTCCTTCTTCTATTGTGTCACCTTTGTAAATCCTTCAATCCTATCCCAAGTTATTCTTAAGGGGGGATGTTCGGATATTTAGAGATTTAGGAGTTATTTAAGTTAAAATTGGTCTACTATGTCTATTAGGTAAAAGTGTGTTTATTTTGTATGCGTTAGTTGCATTGTAATTCGATGGGCACGGTATGTTCTAGACACAGTATGATTCCATAAATAATATTCTCCATGATACTAATGATTATTAATCCATGGCTTAACACTTGATTGGTCCATGATATCTATTTAAGGGGAATGGAGGGTCAGTGGCTAATGATTTATTGTGAGAACTCTCTTATGTAAAATATTTTATTTTGCATTAATAAAATTGCGTCAAGTGGTCGCATTGGCTCAGGACGTGGGTTTTTTTTACCTCTTAGAGGGTTTTTACCATGCAAAAATATTGGCATTATGATCTTTTATTTGGTTGTGTGAGTGGTTATTGAATGTGTTCATCCTATTTAGAATACCTTATTTACCCAAACAACCAGTTGACAACATAGAGAAGCTGGTTGAGTGGGTAGTTGGTTATATCTTGTACGAATAGTGTTATCACTCTAGTAAATCTAAAGTTGTGAGATTTTTGGTTTTTAGTCAAAGAACACTAGAGGTAACCATAGACCAACTTCAAACTCTAGGATCTAGCCTTCCTAGGGTTTAGAGAGGGCTCTCTCTTTAAGATTTACTTTTGTTTGATTTATAAATGTTAATCTAGTTATGAATGTGTAGATTTGGTTTGGTTTTGATTGATTTGGTGGGAAAAATCACTTGAAGGTTTGGATAGTGGGAGATCTATTTGTCCATTGGGCTATGGAGTAAAAAAAAACAAACATAACTGGGATCAAGGCCAAAAGTTCAAATGTATTCAGGGCAAGATAGATAACCCTTGAAGATCTTGGAAAGTTGTTTTTGTGAGATGGTATGATCGGGATAAAGGGCATTTAAGAATCATTTGATCCGGAAAGAGGAAGTAGTAGGCAGAGGTAAAACGAAAGATGAAGAAATTAAGGGTTCCCTACACTGGAAATCAAAGGAAAACATAGAAATGATAACTAGTTAAAAATAGGGTGCTCTTAACAAATCTTGTAGTAATACTCCTAGTTATTCATTCAAATTTAAAAAAAACATAGATGGATGCATGTAACAAATAAATATAACAGTGACAAGTAAGGAAATACTTCACTCCAAATAGCTTATCACAGTAATATTGAAGTTTGATGCCAATTAGTTTGATCTAGTCTTTTATTCAAGATTTGAAACACAAAGGCTTCAAGTCCAACAAAAATAACTATAGCAATCTCCAACAATTTATTCCACCCAAAATACTTCTAAAGATGAAGTATTTATACATAATGTTTTACAAAATATCCTAGAATGCTTCTAGGAATTATCTAAGGGAAAGAAAAATATCATTACAATAAAATAGAGACAACTACTTAACAAATCAACGAAGTGTCCTATCTATCCAAAATAAATAGAAATTGTTTTGAGGATAAGAGTGCAGCTCGCTACCTTGGTGTCCTCCTTGTTGGCTTTAGATATTTAAATCTGTTTTAGAATCTGATCTGCCTTGTTTAATACTCTTTCTCTAATTCTCTTTATTCACTGATACTCTCTAAACTTCGGATACTCTTTAACCATAGTCAACACTATTTATTGCTGTAAAATTATGTTTTTTTACAGTAAATCAACAAACAACTTTTTCTCCTTTCATCTGTCTGTCTTTTAATCTCTCATAGTAAATCGGTGAGTGACTGCCAATCCTCATCTTTAGGAATTTGTATCTTTTTTAATTTCGTGAAGTTTTCATCAGCTTCAGTGTATCTGGCAAAATTTGGCTTGATGACAAACACGTGTTTGATTTCATGCTGTAAATAAAATAAGTCTTCAAACTTGTTGAGTAAGACCTTTCCTATTGGAATGCATTGTCCTTGTGGTTTATTTACATATTCCTTGGAAAATTATTTGATTTTCTTAGCATAGTCATTTTGAGGCATCAATTTATCATTAATAACCATGATGTCAGGAAGAAATTTTTGCTTCAAATTTGTAAACTTGACCGTAAACCTGGTTATGGCAGTATTCATATTCTGACACTTTTCTTCCAATTGCTTCATTAGATTCTTCTTTGAAATAACTTTTCTAATTTCTAGGATAGTTTCAGTCTTGTCATTAATCTTGAGTTCTTCCAACTCCTGTCTATTTTTATTGTTAAGGAAAGTGATTAGCCTTAAAGCTTGCTCTGGTTTATCATCCAATTCACTTTGAGTGTTTTGAATTTCTGCTTAAGCTGCTAGTAGCAACTCTCTTTGTTCAAAAATTACCTGAATTGAAACCCACACATCATGGATGGCTTCAATGACATTGTTCCAAAGGTAGTTTTTGATATATGATATTTCATTAGGAGAATTTTGAGGTCTAAAATGGGCCTCCTAAGGAAATTATAAAATAATAGTGGAAATAATAAAGGAAGATTTGATTACATCATCAAATTTTAGAGGGAAAAATGAAAAAACTACTTTTTCAACTCGTATTTTCAACTTATCTCCCAAAATTTTTACTCAAATTTGTAGTGGGAATACTCGTTGGATGAAAAATTTAATTCCTCATCCAAGGAGTACCTATGATACATACTTTTGATGGATCCTACTACATGAAAAATGACAAATAGATGAAAAATGTGATTGCAATCACGTTTTTCCATGTATTTATCATTTTTCATGTAGAGGGGTCCATCAAAAGTATGAAACATGGATACTCCTTAGATGAGGAATTAAATTTTGCATCCAACGAGTAATCCTGCTCGAAATTTGAGTAAAAACTTTGGGAGATAAGTTGAAAATACGAGATGAAAAAATAGTTTTATTATTTTATTATTTTTATTATTTTTATTCTTTTACTTAAAAAATGGTAAATCATCCCCCATGGTTGACATCACCATCTTGAATCTTATTGGTTCTTATAAAGTTTATTTTGGTTGTACATTTTTCTTAGGAGGCCCATTTTAGACCTCAAAATTCCCCTAATGGCTCTGTTAAGGTTAACTCATTTTGCAGATTCTTCAGCTGTTCACTTAATCTGATGGCTTTTTGTTGATGTGTTTTTTCAGTTATCTAAGCTAATTTGTTTGCATTTTCAAGATTTTCTACCATCTTTGTCAATCTGTTGATCTCACTTGTCTTTAGAGACATCTCTTCAGTAGCTTTCACTAATTGGCCGGCCTCATCTGTAGGATGAATTGTTGTTGTGGATGACTCAGCAGCTGATGTGGTGGATGAAGTCATTGGCACTACAGTAGCTAATGGAACTTTTTGTGACAACTCTTTAGCTTGAGTTGAAGGCACAACAGTAGTGACCATGGGGATAACTGTAGGTGGCTGTGGTACTTTTACTGTTTCTTTTTCTTGGACAAGTTTGTCCATCTGAATTTCCATCTCCTTAATCTGCCCTGTAAGCTGAAAGATGATGTTCATCATGTCATCTTTGTCATTCTGTTCCTATATGATTTCTTTAGCCCGGGGATGTTCACTTGGAGGAAGCTTAAGATTTTTCCTCAAGGCTGCAACATCCTCATTCTTTTTCTTTAATAACAACTCTGCTGCATTGACATTTGTAGGATCATATCCCACTTTAATTACCAATTCTTCTAAGGATTTAATTCTGAGATCCTTAGCATATAATGAGGCTTTCTCCAGTTTCATATGATCTTGCATGTTAGTGATAGTGTTCTCAAGTTTTTGAACACTCATGACTTTTGTTGTAACTGTGGAGTATAACATCTCTGAGCTCTGCCTGTGGAACTCTTTTGATCTAATTCATGAATAATCTCTATTGCTACTTCTAGATCAAATTTCTTATAGTGAGCAACTGTCTTTGGAACTGATACTATGGGCTGTAATACTGATATAATCAGTTTTTTACTTGAGTAATCAAATGCTGATAGGAATTTTTTTTGGTTACCTGGTTTTTGTTTCAAAAATTGAGAATAAATTTCAGTTTTGATCTCTTCATTCTTCAATTTGATCTTTTTATATTTTTCTTTGATATCAAAATCTTTCTCCTCAACTGCCTGTGAGGAAGAAGCTTCCATGCTTTGTTGTCTTTCCATTAACTTTGTATCTTCATTGTTGATTTGTTCTTCATTCTGATTGTTAGTGGCTGATTCATTTATGATGACTGTTGCAGTATCAACATTTGTCTCTGCTGTAGCTGTATCATCTATGTCAATTGTCACCTTCTCTTTACCAACTGAACTTAATTTAGGCCTTTTGTTATATATTATCTTGAATTTAGTTTTAGTTGTATTTTCTGCAACATAGGCTCCTTCTTCCCTTACTCTTTTAGTGGACTTTTCTGGCTGATTTGTAGTCTCCAAAGTGTGACTAGTATCAATTTTTTTTACTGCATTTGTTAAGGTATTTTCAGTCCAGTCAATTTGATTTGAAAATTGTTCTATCTCTAGTTTTGCTTCATGAATGAAAGGAGTTAACTTGCATTTAAACCTTAGCTTACTCAAGATCCCTTGTGGATCATAATTCCATGGAAAACTTTCTTCAAATTTATATTCCAATAGTTGCTTAGCTACCTCTTTTTCTCCATCTCTGTGATTGCAGATGAATGGCCCTATCTGATTCTTTAATTTGAATTGAGTTTTCTTCTTTGCTGCCATGAAATTTATAGAATCAGAATTTAGGATCTGCCTGATATACTCCAAAGCAAATATCCTTATTGAAACATGCTTCAGTAACATGTAAGGTAATAATTTACCCCAAATACTCTGATCTCAGTATATTTTTCATATAAATACCAGTCACCAACCTTACTCTGCTCTAACAACTGCAATATCTTTTTCATTTCTTCATTCATTCTTGGCTGCTCTGCTTTGGTCAACATTGTGATCACTGGATGTCAAAATAATTCTGAGAATTCTGAATATGTGAAATCTGCACACTCTTTCCTGAGCAATGTAGTCCAAAAAATGATAGATAGAGGATTTCCCTCTATGTCAAGCTTTTGAAGAGTAACTGGAAATTTATCTGATTGGAATTATAGAAACATATGGAAAAGGAAAGAAGTATATTTGAATACTCCCTCAATTGGAAAATTGATCAATTGATATTGGATACTATCTGTAATGAAACCAACATAGTCAGAGATTACTAATGGGAGTTTCCCTAGGGTAAAAGTGTATAAAAACCCAAGATGGATTCATTAGTGTGCTCATCAGTAAAATATACAAGGATGAAGGAAAGCATGGAAATCACATGTCTTGAACCTTCTGGGAGTTTAGCAGTAGAATATGGGGGATTTAGTTTAGGAATTTCTACATGCGAGGGCATAAATGTTTGAAAAATCATGAATCTCTTGGGAAAATCTAGGCCAATATACAGCTGGGTTAAGGCCTCTATGGATAATGGGACTGCTTAGGGGTCAGGCTGAAGCTGTAACATTTGATTGAGGGATTCAATAGTAATAATGAAGAGCACTTCTTTATTGGAATTGATTATGGCTCTTTGATTAGGCACATAATACTTCTGACATAATCTAATGACTTCCTGGCATGGGTGGGTTAATGGGACAACATATTTGGGTAAGTGGGATTCCCAAAGATGGATTTCTTCTTCCTTATCTAGAGATTTTTCAAAGCACCAGTTATGAATATCTAGTAGCTTAAATTCAACAATGGGATCTACTATTTTATAATCAATATCAGCTAGTGGAATGTGCTCAACATATATGACCGGAGGTTGTAAAGGATTGACAACAATATCAGTCTTAGAAGTCATTGCAGGGGTTGTTTTAGAAACTTTGGAAGCTTCAAGTTTGCTAGAGCTCTGCTTTTTAGGCATTTTAGGCTACTTCTGCAAGTTTAGATAGTTTGTAAAATTATTTTTACTTTTAGCAGAGGCTTATTGGGAAAAACAAGCAAAGTATAGTCTCTTCTTTAGGCTTTCTTTCCAATTAGGTTTGTCAAAAAGGTTTAGCAGCTTTTGATTGGTTTTAAAACAAGAAACAAGGGTTTTCTGAGTTCTTTTACTGAGAAATTGGGCTAAAAAACTCTTTGAAAAGGGTAACAGAGGTTTGGGATACCTTCCGAGGTTTTATGGCTTGATTCCGAGCTTGTAAATAGATCATCAAAATGTAAAAACTCACAATTTTCTCTCACAATAGCGTGTAGCAATAAAACATGGTTTTTGGGAAAAATTTGACATGGTCTGGCCTATTTTTGGGCTTTTTGATAGTTTTTTTCAATTGATTTTTAAACTCTAAGTGTGATTTTTTCCTTTAAAATGTCTTTCAAATCGATTTTTGGTTCAAATTTCAGAAAAATACCTTTTGTATGCATGCATTTGGGCATGAGAACAGTTTTTGAAGTTTCTGAATGAGTTGATAACTTTTGTAGGTTTTCCGGAGCAATGTAAAGCTCCTCGGCAGTCTTCAATGGCTGTTGGTCGAGTTTTGCAGGCTTTTGGCATGAAAATGGCAGAAAATTGTAGTTTCAACAATCGGGGAGGTTTGCAGTGGGTTTATGTGCAAAAGAGAAAAGAATGAATTACATTTCCAAGGTATATTATGCATTTTGGGGATAATGGGAAATGGCATTTAATTGTAGTCACATCGGGCGGGAATGGCGGTTTCCGGCTTCACGGGATCAAAACCATAGTGGTTATCGCGCGGTATTATGACGGTAAGCAGTTTCTTCTTGAACCCATGTGATACAATAAGAAAAGGGCACGTGGAGGAGAGATAGAATTACGAAACCATCCATTTCGCGCAAATTTGGAGCTTGGGTAATCGCACAATGTTTCTACGCGATATTGTTTTTTAGCCGTCAGATCTAGGCTTTGAATGCAAATGGTTCAGATCTTTTTGGAGTTGCATCGAGATGGAGGAGTGGGACCAGGGTTTATTAATGCAGGGATGAGTTATAAAGTTTTAGAAATAAACGTTAAATACATTTAAACCTTAGTTTATATGATATGGCAGAGGGGTAGGTTTATACTTTGGTTATATAATGGTAGGGGGGAGGGGGGCGAGGGGTAAAAATATAATGTATATTTTAAATTAAAACATTTTTGAAATGTTTCAATAAATACATATGCGGGCGCCAATTATATTATATAGTTTTTTCAAACATTTTTGGCATTTGTTTGAAAACTATAGGGGCGGGATATTTGTTTATGGATAGGTTTAGACCAATGGGATAGTTGGGCAAGGTTTTTTATATTTGTGCACATGGGGATATTTAACATTTGTCTAAACTTAAAATAAATGGTTTGGGGGTTTATTTTAAATATAAGGGGATTAATAATATACGGGTAGGTGTAGTTTAGGGATTTAATAAAATAGTTTAGAAGTTAATACGAATAAATGGATAGTGAAAGGAAACAAAATACATGTTAATTATAACTAAAGTGACCAAAAAATAAAGCATGTTTATCTTTATTGTATTATTTCACTTTAACTTAGGATACACTTTAACTTAGGATAAACGCATTCTGAGGGTTTATGAATGATTTTGAAAGGGAATGAGGTTAGTTATTTAGGATTTCACTGTTACTAAGTAAAAATGGGTTTTTACTTAAGGAAAAGGGATTCTGATTTATGAATGAAGGGTAAATGCTAATGAATGTGGGTCTATTGTAGGAATTAAATATTTTTAACTAACCAGTGATTGAGCTTTGGGTCCAATCCCAACAAAATCCAGAGAAATTCTCTGAGCCTTTTTTACTAAAAGTTTAGAATACTGAATACTTGAAGGGAAGGGGAAATTAGTGATTTTTTCCTGATGATGTTTTATTACATGCTTGCTCAAATACTCTCTACCTACCTAGCTTTATTTCTAACATTTTCACTTCATTTTCATGGGTGCATTCAGGCTTGCAACCCTAAAACATATTTCTTTCAAAGCATAAAACTATCTAAGTCTACCTTATTTCATCTGAGGGCTCAGATTAAACTGTTGAGCTCCTCATTATTCTCTACCTATCTACTAATTTGTCAAGTTTAAATTGTTTGACAAATCTTTATTCTCTATATAAAACATGAAAAGTTAAGATTAAATTTTTTAACTAATCATGGAGTATGGCATTTATTGACACTCTGCACATAATCATTATTCTTGCAGTAAAAATAATAATGGCATTTGGACTTGCTCACTTTCAGGTCTTATTTTCATCTCTTTTTTCTTTTGGGGTCTATATTTTTCTAAGTATTTTGATATTTCTTTTAGAACTTTTTACCCTCTTTTTGATTTTTTATTATTTTTCATTTTTTCAAAATATGGGAAAAGAACTTGCAAAAAGCAAGGTATGTATATATTTACAAGACTATCAAAGTCAATTAAAAATTTATGAACCCTATTATTATAGGACCCTAACACTGGCTCCACATGGGGATGGTATTTCCTGGTGAAATGTCAAGAACTTTAAGACTAGTAGCCTTTGACCTTTGACTGTGATGATCCGATAAGCATTTTTTGATTTCTACAATAACTCATATTTATGAAATTTTACCTCTCAAAGCTTAGGGCCTTTTCTCCGGGCTTCAACTTTGTTAGGAAAACATCCAATCCATTCTAAAATCTTCAATGTATATGTACAATGATCAAAATTAAATGAGACTAACTATTGGTTATCTCAGATGAATATTGGTGCTTCATCATTTCGTCATTTATTGGTCCTTCTTGCAGATCTGTTCTATCCAATTCTTTCAAAAAGAAACTATTATTACCTCTATATCCATAAATTACATAAGGTCCTTTCCATAGAAAATCAAATTTTCTATGTTTACCTTTGTCTTCTCTTCTGGAATCCCACTTTAACACTTGGTCTCCAATGTAAAAATCATCTTCTTTGCTCTTTTTATCAAAGATTTTCTTTATTTTATCCTGGATGACTTGGGATCTTATATAAACTTATTCTCTTGTTTGCTGCAAGTGAATAGTTTGATTAATCCTTCTCTGAATATCATTTGTTTCAACCTATAATTCTTGGACAATCTTCATCACTCGCACTCCTACGAAGAACGGAAAAACAACATCCATTCCATAAACAAGCTGGTAAGGAGATGTACCAATAGATTTTTTAGTTGTAAGTCTATCTGCCCATAAGGCATTGACTAACTTCTTGTTCCAAGATTTTTTGTAATCTTCCACTAATTTTTTAATGATGTTTACAAGGCTTTTATTTGAGGATTCAGCTAGGCCATTACCTTGAGGGTAATATGCAGTAGAGTGGCTTAGGGTAATATGGTATTTATGGCAAAAGACAATCATATTTTTGGATTTGAATGTTGTTGCATTATCAGTAATTATATTTTGGGGACATCCAAATATTGAAAGAATGTTATTTTCTAGGAAGGAGATAATGACAGTATATGTGGCTTGTCTAGAGGGTATGGCTTCAATCCACTTGGTAAAATAGTCTGTGGCTGTCAAAATCCACTTATGTTGGCCTGAATATGGAGGGTGAATTTCACCAATGAAGTCTAAACCCCATTTTTGAAATGGAATTTCAGTTGAAATAGGCTTTAAAGGCAGGGGTAACAATTTTTTCTTACCCTAAAAAATTTGGCACTTGTGACAGGAAGTCACAAAATTTTTGACATCAGCAAACAAAGTAGGCCAGTAAAAACCAGCTCTCAAGATCTTGTCTGTAGTAGTTTTCTAGTATAAATGTCCTCCACAGTCACCTTCATGAAATTCTTCAAGTATTTTTTTAGCTTCTTCCTTTAATAAACAATTTAATAAAATCCCACTATTATTTCTCCAAAAAAGTACACTGTCTAAAATACAAAATCTTACTGCCTTAAGCTTTAGAAATCTAGGTTTAGTTATTGACAATCCAGGAGGAGCTTGTAAGTTTAGTAGTACAAATATAATATTTGTATACCAAGGTGAGTTTGAAAAGGCTTCACTGATCGTTGGAGTCGCCATATCTTCCTGATCATCTACTTGGGAAATAAAATTTATATCTAGGGAGTTACAATTAGATTCAGCCATAAGTCTGGATAATCCTTGAATTTTGATGAGCTTTGTGGGTTTTATCTCTATGTCATATTCTAAGATAGTGGCAATCCACTTACCTCTTCTTCCTTCAAGACCATCCTGAGTAAGAATGTCTTTTACTACAGAATTTGGGACATAGGCTATGATGTGAGAATAGAGAATATAAACTCTGAAGTCTTTAATGGCCTTTACCAGAGCTAAGGCTTGTTTCTCCATAATGTTGTACTTCAAAGGGACATCTCTAAGGGTCTTGCTAAATAAAGCTATGGGCTATTCAAATCCCTGGTCATTTTTCTGCAGTAAAACTGTAGAAATGGTGTGTTCTAAATAAAATGAAAAAAATATGAAATATTTCTTAAGGTCAGGACTTATTAAGACTGGAGTTTTGGTTAAAGCCTGTTTAATGGATTCAAATGACTGTTTGGCCCCAATTTCCATTTAAGAACCGAGTATTTTTTAAGCATGTTGTTTAGTTATCTAATTATCGCAGCTAAATTGGATATGAATCTTCTTAAAAAATTAATCTTACCTAGAAAGGCTTGTAATTCTTTGATGTTTCTTGGTGGACTGATGTTAAGAATTGCTTCTATCCTAGCAGGATCTATTCTGATTCCTTATTTAGAAATTATGTGTCCAAGTAACTTACCTTCTTATGATCCAAATAAACTTTTCTTAGGATTTAAAGAGATGCCAAATTTATTGCATTTAACAAAAACTTGTCTCAAATGATCCAAGTGTTCATTATCATTTTTAGAAAACACAGTAATGTCATCTAAGTACATTATTAAGAAATCGTGTATTTCCTTTGCAAAATCTATGTCCATAGCTCTTTGAAAGGTTGCCCCTGCATTCATTAGACCAAAAGGAATTTTTACATACATAAAAGTGCCCCAAGGAGTATTAAATGTTGTTTTGGCCTGGTCTTCTTTTTGGACTAAGATCTGGTTGTATCCTGAAAAACCATCTAACAGTGAAATCCTAGAAGAGCCAACTACCCTTTGTAATATGTGATCCATTTTAGGTAAAGGGTAATTATCCTTTAAGGATAATTTGTTTAGATTTATAAAGTCGACACATAATCTAATATCTCCTGTTTTCTTTTTTGTTGGAACTAGGTTGGAAACCCAATCAGAATATCTGATTGGTGCAATTATATGTGCATCATACATTCTTTTTACTTCTTTTTCTATTAAAGGCAATAAAACAGGGTCAATTCTTCTCAACTTTTTTTTAAAGGGCTTTTGATCTTCTTTTGTTGGAATTTTATGTTGAATTATGTTGGTATCATAGGATTTGAGATCTTCATAACTCCAAGAAAAAACATCTTGATATCCTTTAAAAGAGCAATATATTTTTCCTTTTCTTGTTGAGGTAAGATTTTGGAAAGTTTGATCATTTTGGATTTTAACTCTGTACCAATTTTGCATTCTCCTATATCAGATCTAACTAGCTCCATTTTGGTTTTTTTAGCTACATCATTGGAGTCAAAAAGATCTTCTAAAGGAGTTAAACCTTGGGGTAAGAAATTATCCTTAAGATTCAATATGTCAGATTCATCATCAATAATTTCTTCAATCTCTACTTTCTCTAAGTTATCTATATCTGATTGACTAAATCTAGTTGGTTTAGAAAAATTTACTTTATTTACATTTGTGTTATGTAAATAAATTTCACAATCTAAATATTTATCTATAGTACAATATGTGTCTATCTTACAGTTTTGAAATTCACCTTCATTGTTCATAAACTTGTAAATCTGTTCATCTTGAGAAAAAATTTGCCAATATTTTAGTTTGCCTGGAATAATTGGTCTATGCTTGACTTCAACAGTATATCTGTGATTAGGTTGGAATGGTAAATTGCATGTACTAGCAAATGTTGCTAGACAATGAGCTTGTATATTTTGTTTTCTAGTATAGCAGAAATTTACATTCCAATAAATCATTAGTTAAATCTAGCACAATATCTCTGTATCGGCTTAATCTAGGATTGTAAACAGAATATACTCCATTTATTTGCTTTATGATCAACTCTGAATCTCCCATCATTAATATTCTTTTTCCTCTTGAGTTCCTAATGATTTGGAGTCCTAGAATCATGGCTTCATACTCAGCCAGATTATTGGTACATTTGAAATTGAGCCTGAAAGCATGGCCTTCTGAGTGATTAGTCTCCATGTTGGTTATCCAAACTCCTGCTCCTGCTCCTAACTTATTTACTGAACCATCAAAGTCTAAATGCCATAAAGATTCATGAAATATATTATCATTGTTTGGTGTTTTCTTTTTCTCTATTAGTTTAGTTTGGATTTCATTAGTTTCAGAGTTACATAAGATAAAATAATCAAGGTCAGTTGGTATAGAGTAAATTGGATAATTTATAGATTTTTCTACACTACTGACCACATACTTCATCAATGTTTCCCTATATAACTTCTTAGGCTGACCAAACACTAATATAGTAGCATAAGACATGTCCAATTGTAGAGATCCCTGTAGCTTTGCTCCCCATGAATGAGATAGTAACATTCCATATTTAGGAGGGATATCAGCTACTACAGTGTCCATTAATATACTCTTACGATGATATTGAACTAGTGTTACACATAAATCTTTGATTAAACCTAGGCATTTAACTTTACTCGGATCAAATGAAAACAAATCTTTGTAGGGCCTTGTGATTTCTAAATTCAGAATTTCCATTATGGCTTTGGGCATTAGATTATGGGAAGCTCCTGAATCTATAATGGTGTTGTGTAAAATTTGATCATGAATGGTAAGAGTAATATAAAATGGAGGAACTGCTCCATCTACATGTTTTCCATTCACATATGGGCCAAAAATCAACTCAGGTTGATCATAATTCAAATTAATAGCATCTTCTCCACCATTCATATTTAGTGTTTCAGTGACAGTTGATTTATACAAGTCATGTTTTACTAATTTTGTTAAAGGAATTGGTATTTTTAACTTTGCAATTTTAGTTTGTATATTAAATGAAGGTTGATATTTACAGATTTGAATTAATTCTTCTTTGGTAACTGTAGTTTGGCTTGGTTTATCTTGTTTTTCTACAGTTATGTTTTCATTTTCACTTGGTTTAACATTCTCTGTTTGGGTTTCTTGTGTTTTACTGCTCCTGATTTTCTTTTCAGGGTTTTTTTTTGAAGCAGCAGATGTTCTTTCATATTTAGAATTATCAGTAGGTGTTTTTGAAGTAGCAGTTTTTGGATTTACTGACTTAGAATCAGTAGAGGGTATTTTAGGATCTAAATTTGTTGTTTTAACAGAATTAGAAGCTTTTGCAGCAGCAGATTTCTGTGAATCTTTTGTAGCTTGAGCAACTTCATCAGTAATATCAACAATTTTATGGCTTGATGCATTTTTAGGACTAAAAATGTTCTGGGAAGAACTGGAGTTTTGCTTATTTTCCCTTTGGAGAATTTGAAGAAATTTTGTTTTAGGAGCTTCTATTGTTTTCTTATTCTGTGTTTGGGAAGTTTTTTTAGTAGAAGACTCATTTTTTTTCTTATTTCTAAGGTTATATTAACTGTGTATTTCATTTATAGCATAATCATAACCCTATTTATAATCAAAGGATTCACTTGAATCTAATTTGAGTTATTGGAGTTCAAATCATTCTTGATCTTCCCGAGTGAGAGAAATAGTATTATTATCATCTATTCCCATTAGATTAATTGTATCCTCATCATCATCATTATTCTGAGAACTTTCAGCATAGTTCTCTTGGAAGGGGGGCCTTATTGTCTAGTCTGGTGTTGTTTCTTTTGATTTTCCAGAATTTGTGTTTTTCGTAAAATTGGGATTTCTGATTTGTTGTTGATTATCCCATTGTGGTCTTCTTTCTATATTATCTAGTCTATCCATCATCCTCTCTAAAGTTTTAGCTAACATGTCTATTTTTGTGTCTTAATTGGAAGTTTCTTCTTTAATGGTCACTCTTCTTTCGTTCTTGAGTCTAGCTCTTTTGGCTAAAATGTTTACTTCTACACTAACAACATCTGTTTGCATTATTTCTAAGGTTTTTGCATCTCTTTCCCTCAATTGATGTTATAGCATCATTTTTCACCCTCATGTGATTCATGATTGTCTTTATGGCTTTGGGCACCCATTCCTACAGACTTGAAAAAAATTCACTAAAAAACAATGTTAAAATTCCCATACGCGGTTATGCCCAGACTTTTCCGCGTGTATACGTGAATCCCGCTATACTTTTTTCGCGTATGCCATTAAAATCAATCCAAAAAATATATAAAAAATCCTAATGTTCGGGTTGGGTTGATGGTTACTCGATGGTTCATACCCATTGCGTATTATGTTGTTTCCAAGCTGATTGAAACTACTTTGAGGGTAAATCCTCATGTGCATGGCCTAAGGGAGAGAGAAATTTTATAGACATTATACTCTGTTGGAATCCCAATTCAAGTCTGATTCCTCGTGCCTCCTGCACTTTCCCAGATTTATATAGGAAACCCTTGTTTCTTGGAGATTTTCATCCGTTTATATGCCATATCAAGTGCACAAGTCTTGAAAGTATCTTAGTGAGGCAAGGGCGGGACGGATCCGGATGACGGCCTGCTCGAAGATCGTGGAAGGATTCAGGTTATCTCTCCACTCTTTACTTCTGTACATGTTGTTCGTAATAATGAAGAACCATCTTGTTCCTGAACTTCTGTGTTAGAATCTATTTATATATGTGAAAAGATTGATTATTAATCATTTATTATCGTTTATTTTAATTGGTTGTTATGTTAATTCAAAGGGATACGAAAATGAAACTTGTGGTGTTTTGACGCAGAAAAGAAATTAATAAAAACCAAACTACATGCAAATGCAGTAATTGTCTTTCGATGAAAAGCAACTTCTACACAGGTTCTACAAGACTAAAAAAAATTTATTTTTCTTTGCAGATAACAAACTTCACACTCACAAAAACTATGAAAATGACTAAATGCTTAAGTGCACCTGATGCAAATCACTAAGAGCATGAAAATTCTAAGATGCAAAATATAATAAAGCAGAGAGAAATTTCCCAAAGATCCTTCAGTTTTATCTCTTTTTGGTTGTCCAGAAAGCTAGTTCCCAAAATCAGAAACTCTTAATATAAAAACACCAAAAACGTTTGAAAAAAGAGGAAGAAACCAATGACAATTCCTTTCCAAAATCAAGCAAAAAACCAAAGGCAAGAAACCTCAACAAAGCTTCAAAAGATATAATAAAACGAAAACAAAAACGCAAAACAAAAGAAAATGCCAAAACAAAATGTTTTTTGAGCTTTTGAATTTTATAAAGAGGAAGAGCTCGAAGAGACCAAGTAAACTATCAAATCCCAAGCCAAACAACTCTGAATTTCAAGCAAAAACTTCAAAAATGCTCCAAATCTTATAGGGCTACTTAGTAGCAAGATTTATATGAGAAAAAGAAGACAAGAAACTCAATCACTCAGCCTAGAAGAATAGTACAACCTTGCAGCAAACAAAAACTTCAAAGAACCAAGAAAGATTCTTCAAAAATTGCAACAAGACCTAGTCAACTGAACTCAATAAAACCAACCAAGAAATGGGCAAAAATCAAATTGCAAAGCAAGACACAAAGGTAGGAAAGAGTAAATGAGCAGAAGCTCTCTGTTCTGATGAAGCAGAACAACCAAGAATCTCCAGGAAGAGATCTTGTTACTCGACCCAGAAATGCAAGCACAAGAAACTAACTTTTCCAAATAAGCTAGTTTTCAACCAAACAAGAGAGAGAAAAGACCCAAGACCACTTTCAACACAATCCAGAGGATACAAAGACACTATAGAAACAGGCCTCCATAGGCAGACAAGACTAAAAAGGCAAGAAACCTAAAATTTCAAAATTGACCCAAATATACGCGACTTTATAGTTTTGAAACAAGCGTGCATACGTGACTATGTTAAAGGAAACACACGTATACGCGACTCCCTTTAAAAAAAAACTGAATGTATACGCATCTGTGTGCAGACAAACCTGCGTATGCAAAGGTAAATAATGAAAAATAAAAAAGATCAAGCCTGGATAAGAAACCAGGTCTTTAGTCTGACTGAGAAAGAGTTAACTGGACTGGAAATAAAAGTTGAAACTGTTGGAAACCTATCAAACAGCTGAGACCACCCAACAGGGGAATCACAAAAATGCGATCCCCAGCGGAGTCGCCAGTTCTGTTTCGGGGAAAATCACCCTAGAGGTTTGTTGGGTCAAAACCTCCACAGATCAGGGCATGCTATTCAGAAGGACTCACACACAACCATACTTGAATGCAAAAAACTAGATAACAACGATAGCAGAACTCACCCGTAGTCCTACGTTTGATGTAGATCCCGTAGGGTCCAAACCCCCAGCAACCCTTCTTCCTCCTTCGACCTGGAAAACAAGAAAGAACGTGCATGGAAACCTAGTTGTACAGCATATAATTCTCCTAAACGTTAGTGTAATCCATGTGAAATATGATATAAACGATAATAAATGCTTAATAATCAATCTTTTCACATATATAAATAGATACTAACACAGAAGTTCAGGAACAAGTTGGTTCTTCATTATTACGAACAGCATGTACAGAAGTAAAGAGTGGAGAGATCACCTGAATCCTTCCACGATCTTCGAGCAGACCGTCATCCGGATCCGTCCCACCCTTGCCTCACTAAGATACTTTCAAGACTTGTGCACTCGAGATGGCATATAAACGGATGAACATCTGCATGAAACAAGGGTTTCCTGTATAAATCTGGGAAAGTGTAGGAGGCACGGGGAATCATACTTGAATTGGGATTCCAACAGAGTATAATGTCCATAAAATTTCTCTCTCCCTTAGGCCATGCACATGAGGGGCTTTTATACTCCCTCAAAGTAGTTTCAATCAGTTGGAAACAGTTGGCCACGTGCTGGGGTGGTTGAACTACTGGAGTAACCATCAACCCAGCCCGAAAATAGGGATTTTTTATATATTTTTTAATGATTTTAATGGCATACGCGGAAAATTACATGTGGACTTGCGTATACACGCGGAAAAGTCTGGGCATAACTGCATATGGGAATTTTAACACTGTTTTTTAGTGAATTTTGTTCAAGTCTGTAGGAATGGGTGCCCAAAGCCATAAAGACAATCATGAATCACATGAGGGTGAAAAATGATGCTATAACAATTGATAAGCCATATCTGCATCAAATCCATCACGTAATTTGAGCAAGACAGAATAAGGAGTGGGTTTAAGATTTGCAGGGATGCAATTGTAGACACTATTATATCTAGTGCAGTAGTCTTGGACTGACTCATTTGGAGCTCTTTTCATGGCATCAAATTCAAACAATACCTAGAGTGGATTCTTTTTCTTTTCCCATTTATTTAAAAACACTCTATGAAATGCAACTAAATCAGTTATACTACCAGCTGCAAGATATTTAAACCACTTCTCAACTTCTCCTGTCAAATTTTGTGCAAATAACCTCATTTGAACATCTAAGTCATCAATCTCATGAAGTTCAAAGAAGTTTGTCATCTTAGTAATGTTTTGTTGAGAAGTATAATGGGTAGTGCCATCAAACTGTGGTATTTTATTTTGATATTCTTGAGGCATGTCATGAAGTTGTTGTGGTAAGACAAGGGGAGCATACCTAGCAGCCATAGCTTGAAGTTTAGCTTGGCTAGGAGGTAAAGTAGAAGTGCTTGAGGCTGAATTGGGAGTGGTAGCTGATGAACTAAAAACTATAGTTGAGGTGTTGGGAAATGAAACTGGAATATATGTGGAACTAATAGGGAATGAGAATGATGTATTTGAAAAATCAGGAGGTGAGCTAGTGGATATAGTGGATGAAGTGGATGGTGGAAACAATATTCTAGGTTGTAAAGGTATTCTAGGGATAAATGGATCTGTATATGAGTTGGTATTGGAAGCTATATATGATGTAGCAAAATATAGAGATGAATCTACAACTGGTATTATGGTGGTATATAACTGTGAAACTGAAATCTTAGTGGTATATGATAACAATTGAGCTAATTCAATAGATTCATTAATATCTTTGAGAATAGCAACATTAATTTCTTCAATTTTAGTTTGATCTTCAACTTTCTTTGATTTAGAATTTACTGTAATATTTTTCTATTTTGTCTCCAAGAATGAAATAAAAACAAGGTCTAAAACAACAATTTTCAAATCACTTTCAGATTTACTTCTAAATAAAGAATGCTCAAATTTTAGATCAAAATCTACATCTTGCAAACTTGCTAATTCCTGTGGCAAAGAATTGACTCTTATTAATGACACTTCAGCTTCTAAACTTTCTATCTGTTTTTTCTTTTTTCTAATTTGGTTTGGGTTGTATACTATAGTAGCAGGTTTAGGATCTGGGTTAGACCTGGTATAGTAAGTTTTCCTAGAATCCATAATTACGATTTTTTAATACCCACAACTTATAAAAGCAATATTAAAGTAAAAGGATGAATAAAATGATTTCCTTTAAGACTAGTTTTATGACTGAGGATTAGTTAAGTTCCCTAGTATGGTCACCAGTATGTTATCACTCTAGTAAATCTAAAGTTGTGAGATTTTTGGTTTTTAGTCAAAGAACACTAGAGGTAACCATAGACCAACTTCAAACTGTAGGATCTAGCCTTCCTAGGGTTCAAAGAGGGCTCTCTCTTTAAGATTTATCTTTGTTTGATTTATAAATGTTAGGCTAGTTATGAATGTGCAGATTTGGTTTGGTTTTGATTAATTTGGAGGGAAAAATCACTTGAAGGTATGGATAGTGGGAGATCTATTTGTCCATTGGGCTATGGAGTCAAAATCAAGTAAACAGAACTAGGATCAAGGTTAAAAGGTCAAATTTTTTCAGGGCAAGATAGATAACCCTTAAAGATCTTGGAAAGTTTTTTTTGTGAGATGGTATGATTAGGATAAAGGGCACTTTAGAATCCTTTGATCCGGAAAAAGGAAGTAGTAGGCATAGGTCTAATGAGAGAGGGAGAAATTAAGGGTTCCCTACATTGGAAATCAGAGGAAAATATAGAAATGATAACTAGTTAAAAACAGGGTGCTCTTAACAAATCCTGTAGTAATACTCCTAGTTATTCATTAAAATTTAGAACAAACATAGATGGATGCATGTAACAAAGAAAGATAACAGTGATAAGTAAGGAAATAATTCACTCCAAATAGCTCATCACAGGAATCCTGAAGTATGATGCCAATTATTTTGATCCAGTCTGCTACTCAAGATTTGAAACACAAAGCCTTCAAGTCCAACAAAAATAACTATAGCAATCTCCAGCAATTTATTCCACCCAAAATACTTCTAAAGATGAAGTATTTATACATAATGTTTTACAAAATATCCTAGAATTATTCTAGGAATTATCTAAGGGAAATCAAAATATCATTACAATAAAATAGAGACAACTGCTTAACAAATTAGCAAGTTGTCCTATCTATCCAAAAGAGATAGAAACTGTTTTGAGGATAAGAGTGCAACTCGCTGCCTTGGTGTCCTCCTTGCTGGCTTTAGATATTTAAATCTGTTTTAGGATTTGATTTTCCTTGTCTGATACTCTTTCTCTGATTCTCTTTATTCAATGATACTCTCTAAACTTCAGATACTCTTTGACCATAGTCAAAACTGTTTACTGCTGTAAAATTCTATTTTTGACAATAAATCAGCAAACAAATTTTTCTCCTTTCATCTGTCTGTCTTTTAATATCTCATAGAAAATCAGTGAGTGACTGCCAATCCTCATCTTTAGGAATTTGTATCTTTTTTAATTTCATGAAGTTTTCATCAGCTTCAGTGTATCTGGCAAAATTTGGCTTGATGACAAACAAGTGTTTGATTTTATGCTGTAAATAAAATAAGTCTTCAAACTTGTTGAGTAAGACCTTTCCTATTGGAATGCCTTGTCCTTGTGGTTTATTTACCTGTTCCTTGGAAAATTCTCTGATTTTCTTATCATATTCATTTTGAGGCATCAATTTATCATTAATAACCATGATGTCAGGTAGTCCTTTTTTCCTCAAATTTTTAACATGACCATAAACCTGGTTATGGCAGTATTCATATTCTGACACTTTTCTTCCAATTGCTTCATTAGATTCTTCTTTGAAATAACTTTCCTAATTTCTAGGATAGTTTCAGTCCTATCGTTAATCTTGATTTATTCCAACTCCTGTCTATTTTTGTTATTAAGGAAAGTGATCAACCTTAAAGCTTTCTCTAGTTAATCAACCAATTCATTTTGAGTCTTTTGAATTTCTACTTGAGCTGCTAGTAACAACTCTCTTTCTTCAAAAATTACTTGAATTGAAGGCCACACATCATGGATGGCTTCAATGACATTGTTCCAAAGGTAGCTTTTGATGTATTATATTTGCTCTGTTAAGGTTAACTCATTTTGCAGATTCTTTAGCTATTCACTTAATCTGATGGATTTTTTCTTATGTGTTTTTGCATTTATCTGAGCTAATTTGTTTGCATTCTCAAGATTTTCTACCATATTTATCAATCTATTGATCTCACTTGTCTTTAGAGACATATCTTCCAGAGCTTTCACTAATTGGCTGGCCTCATCTATAGGATGAACTGTTGTTGTGGATGACTCAATAGCTGATGTGGTGGATGAATTCATTGGCACTACAGTAGCTCGTGAAAAGTTTGGTGCCAACACTTCAGCTACAGTTGAAGGCACAACAATAGTGACCATGGGGATAACTGTAGGTGGCTCTATAGAAGTTATATGCACTAAGCATGCATATGTCCAAGATCCACCTGATCTCACACTATTTAACTTTATGCAAGATACTGAATCTATTCCACTTGTTAATCTTTTGCGGAAAAATTAATTGCACACACATGTGAAGCATAAACAAAAATATTCAATCGCACATAACACAATTTTTAACCGAGAAAGCCTGAAGCTGAAAACCCCAAATATATATTATGTAACATGGAGATCATATGACAATCTCATACAAACATACAAAGCTTATCACAAGCTCTCAGTACAGTACAATCGTCATACACTATACATGCCTAATCTTGCAAATCCATGCACCGATATTTGCCACCTGCTAGCCTGCCTCCACTGTGCAATCTCTGCTGAAGAATAGCTCTGAATGAATTCGAATTACTCTTGGATTGACTACGCAATCCTCATTGGCATCTCCACTGTGTGTTTGATGCAATCAATGCATCACTAATAGTCACAACAGATAGTCTATCTTGCCCTTTCACCTATCTCTCCACTGGTCTCCACTGAAACTGCCATGCACTGTAGTTAACTGCTGTATTTTTCAGTTGATTAATGAGTTATTATTTATGAATTAATTAATTAATTAATTCACTCCACTCTCATTAGTGTATCAATCAGTTAGACTAGATACAACTAGCTCAACTGAGTCTAACTGAGTTAAACTAAATACAACTCCATAACTACTTCTTCCAACTGTGTCATAACTCTGCCACTTGAGTTCTAATTGAGTCCTCCATGCATTAGCTCCAGTAAACCCTTGGGAATTGCATAATTCCCTCAGTCCACTGATGTGCCACATCTGTGCACTGAAACAAAGTGCTCCAAGAGAATAAGTTGTTGTTTAGAATCTGATTATTATTAAGAGCTAATAATAATCGACATGCATCTATTTTTAGATTGACGATCTATAAATAGACTTCGCCCAATATTCTAAAAATATAATTTCATCTATTTTTCCAAATTGATCAACCATCCACAAATAGCATCCTGCAACTTCTGAAATATGATCATCATGTCTAAAAATAGACATAGTCTAAAAATAGACTTGCGCCAAAAATAGCCTGCGGGCCCACTTAGTGAAGGCAACTCTTTTCACTAAGCTCATCATCTTGTTGAATCTCAACACTCCCTCTCAACAAGATAGGGATTATCCTTCACCCCAATCTTGCCTCTATGGTATTCGAATTTTCTCCTGGTGAGCGCCTTTGTTAGAATATCTACATCCTGATCCTCCGTAGGAATGTACTGAAGAAACATGATCTTCTGCTGCACACAATATCTGATATGATGATACCGTATATAAATATGTTTAGATCTATCATGAAACATAGGATTAACCGAGAGTTTAATGCAACTCTGGTTATCACAATGAATCACCATGGGATCTAAATGTGAACCGAACAAACCAACCAGAATCTTCCTCATCCAGATAGCCTCACATGCAGCTAAACTTGTTGCCATGTATTCTGCTTCCATTGAATTGAGTGCCACGGATCTTTGTTTGCGGTACCAAGCGCATAGATCCGATGGAAAATCCCTCTGATGTGCTCTTTACCGTCGTTCAGATATGTTGCCCAATACGCATCCTTGGCATATTTTTCACCTCATCGAAGTCTTTGTGCCATAATGCATTCTCGGATGTGCCCCACGAGATATCTCAAGAAATGCTTGCACTTCAAAAAGACGGCGGAAGCTTAACCATAACTTATGAAAGCTAGTTCATTGCATAGCATATGTCCGGTCTTTTATTGACTAAATACATAGAAGAAAACCCCACCAACTATCGATAAACAATGGCATCCACTACCTCTGCCGATGTAGCATCCTCTTTCCTCCAATTTCCTGGAAGAGGAGTGTCGATAGGCTTGCAACCTTGCATGTGAAACTTCTCAAGTATCTCCCAGGCATACTTTCCTTGAGACACAAACATTTCACCTTCCCGCTGCCATATTTCCAATCCAAGGAAATAATGAAGGAGGCCCAAATCCTTCATCTAAAACTCCTTTGCAATATTTTCCTTGCATGAGTGTATCAACTGCTCATCACTTGTTAGTATTAAATCATCAACATAAAGAACAATGATTAAAATCTTACCCTCCACCACAATTTGGTACAGGTTTTCATCCACCTCACTCTTGGGTGATGAGTCAGTTGAAATAGGCGTCGATCAAGGTGTACCAAGCACGGGGTGTGATTCAGCCCATACAACGGCTCTTTGGTGCACATGCGACTCACTACTGAAGATCTCAAATCCTTCAGGCTGCTCAATGTACACCTCTTCCTCAATGATCCCATTAAGGAACGCAGTCTTCACATCCATCTGATGAATGTGCCAACCCATCTGTGCTGAGAGAGCAAGGATGGTCCATATGGAAGAATATTGTGCGATAGGTGCAAAGGTTTCTTCATAGTCAATCCCCTCAATCTGTGAGAAGCCCTGGGAAAAAAATCTTGCCTTATAATTCTCGATGCTCCCATCGGCAGCTTGCTTTACCTTGTAGATCCATCTTAATCCTACAACTGATTTTCCCACTGGCCTTGGAACAATCTCCCAAGCACTGTTTCTGACAATGGAGTCATACTCCTCCACCATGGCATCTACCCATGTGGGCTCCTGCGCTGCTTCTTCAAAAGAAGATGGCTCTGTGACAATACACTTGCTCATAAGAGCAATGTATCCAGTATATCGGTCAGGTGACTGTCTATGTTTCGCATGTAGGAACTCCTACATTCTGTGTCGCATCCACCTTTAGTCTCTCAGCTTTTGTGGTACGTTTCCTGCCTTTTCTAATGTTTGGTTTTACATGAGTGGACTCTTCCACTCCATGAATCTCCTCCTATGGATGATCCACATCCAGAGTCTCATGTTTGGGAAAAAGAAGTTCCTCCTTTGCATGCAAGTGTAGCTCCATCTCAAGCAATAACTTAATGGCTTTCACCTCATTGAATTTTATATCCCGTCATACCACAGTCATCCAACTGTCTGGAAAATACACACGATAATTATGGGGTGTTTCTATGTACCCCAAAAATATCCCAACTTCTGCAGTTAGCTCCAACTTCTTCCTGGAATCCTTTGTCACAATTAATGTAAACAAATGAGCCAAAAATATTCAAATGAGAAATATCGGGCTTCTTACCAGTAAAAGCTTCTCAGTATACTCATTCCACATTACTCTATGAGGACAACGATTTTGCACATAAACTGCAGTGTTGCATGCTTCCACCCACAAGTGCATCGGTAGGCCCTGGTCATGCAGCATCGCTCGTGCAACACCCACGATCATTCTGTTCTTTCTCTCCGCAACCCCGTTATGCTGTGGGTTATGAGGCACTATGAGTTCTCTTCGAATTCCTTCTTTGCTACAGAAGTCTTTAAATTTTCCCGAGATGTATTCACCACCATTATCGCTTAGTAGAGCTTTCACCTGCTTCCCTGGCTCCTTCTCCACCAATGCCTTGAACTCACAGAACTTTGAGAACATTTCACTCTTCTTCTGCATGAAGAAGATCCAACATCTATGAGAAAAGTCATCAACAAATATCACATAATACGTATGTTTCGTTGTTGAAGAAACCAAGAATGGTCCACACACATCTGTGTGAATTCTCTCCAGGATCACTGAAGCACGGTTCTCCTTCTCATGAAAGGTGGTATTCACAAACTTACCCATTGTACATCCTTTGCACTGATATGACTATGCAAGAGTACCCTTGGGAATTCCAGTAGAAATTTGCTGTAAAATCTTTAAAGCGCCATGGTGAAGATGACCTAATCTCCTGTGCCATAATTCGCCCTCATCGTAGCTCACCACTTCTTCTGCTTTGCCCACCATTGCAGCATAGCCATCTACCTCTAGCTTGTAGAGATTCTTAATTCAAACCCCTATCTTCTTGGTTTGACCCATTGTTTTGTGTCAAAGGAAATATTTTCCCTCACTGAAAACAACATCATAACCTCTGTCTTCCAGCATTGCGATTGAGACCAATTTCTTCTTCAGACCTGGAACATGCATGAAATTCTTCAACAAGAATGGATTATCGAACTCCCTCTCAAAGGTAATGGTCCCAATGGCAGTCGCACTATACCCACCATTATTTTCCATCTCTATATGCATCTGGAGGTCCTTCTCCTCCAAGTCGCTAAACAACTCTTTGTCTCCCGTCATATGGAAAGACGCACCACTATCAAGATACCACACCGATCCCATGTAGCTTGAAACCAAGCATGCGATCAAGGAAAAATTCAGCTCAAATTGTGAGGCTAAGGCCTCTCCAGCTACAAATATAGCAGCCTGCTTATTCTTCTTCTTCTGTGGACATTTAGTGGCGAAATGTCCATGCTCGTGACAGTGAAAACACTTCACTTTGGACAAGTCCTGCTTCTTGCCTTTCGCACCAGATTTAGAAGGATTTTTCTTCCCCTTCCCTTTCCTTGCTTTGGCAGCCAAAGCGTAATTTTCTTCATCTTCATTCTTTGATGAAGATCCATCCCTGGTACCCCAAGATCCGACCAAAGTCACTCTCATCCTGACAGTTTCTCCCATCCATTGACAGAGTCTTCGTAGCTATGACAACTCTATGGAAGCCCAAGGAGAGCCAAGCTCACCAATTATTCTTCATAAATAGTAACCACCTCACTTCCCATCTCATCCTTGCAGTGGAAAAACTTCGTGAGGTATTTTGAAATACTGTCACCTTTCTCCATTTTTATTTTTCTAAGATTGTCTTTAAGTGCCAACTTCCTCTGGTCACTTCTGATTTGGAACAAATTTGTCAAAGCCTTCCACATTAAGAATGGAGTGGATTTCCCAAGAATTCTGGACACAATATGGTCCTTCATACTTTCCAACATAAACCTCCTCGTCTTTGCAGTCTTCTTTTTCCATGCATCAAGTAATGCAGAATCGCTAGATCTCGGCTTAGGAACATCGCTATCGATGAACTCCTTCAGCCCATTATCCTCAAGAACCGCCTCCATCCTGTCCTTCTAGGCTATGCAATTTGAGCTCCCATCAAGGGCATACTCCAATCTCAACCCGTTGAAATACATTTCAATGCATACTCGATTTCTACACCAATAATCTTCTGTAGCAAATTCGAATTGTCCACCAGCACAAACTCACTTCACAATTGCAATCTTCAATCAACAATGCTCTGATACCATGTAGAAATTATATGAACTAAGCATGCATATGTCCAAAATCCACCTGATCTCACACTATTTAACTTTATTCAAGATACTGAATCTATTCCACTTGTTAATCTTTTGCGGAAAAATTAATTGCACACACATGTGAAGCATAAACAAAAATTATCAATCACACATAACACAGTTTTTAACCAGGAAAGCCTAAAGATGAAAACCACAACTATATATTATGTAACATGGAGATCATATGACAATGTCATAAAAACATACAAAGCTTATCACAAGCTTTCAGTACAGTACAATCGTCATACATTAATCAGGCCTAATCTTGCAAATCCATGCACTGATCTATGCCACCTGCTAGCCTACCTCCACTCTGCAATCTCTACTGAAGAATAGCTCTGAATGAATTTGAATTACTCTTGGATTGACTACGCAACCCTCATTGGCATCTCCATTGTGTGTTTGATGCAATCAATGCATCACTAATAGTCACAACAGATATTCTATCTTGCCCTTTCACCTATCTCTCCACTAGTCTCCATTGAAACTTCCATGCATTGTAGTTAACTGATGTATTGTTCAGTTGATTAATGAGTTATTATTTATGAATTAATTAACTAATTAACTCACTCCACTCTCACTAGTGTATCAATCAGTTAGACTAGATACAACTAGCTCAACTGAGTCTAATTGAGTTAAACTAAATACAACTCCATAACTACTTCTTCCAACTGTGTCATAACTCTGCCACTTGAGTTATAACTGAGTCCTCCATGCATTAGCTCCAGTAAACCCTCAGGAATAGCGTAATTCCTTCTGTCAGCTGCTATGCCACATCTGTGCACTGAACTGAAGTGCTCCAAGAGAATAAGTTGCTGTTTAGAGTTTGATTATTATTGAGAGCTAATAATAATCGACATGCATCTACTTTTAGATTGACGATCTATAAATAGACTTCGCCTAATATTCTAAAAATAGAATTTCATCTATTTTTCCAACTTGATCAACCATCCACAAATAGCATCCTGCAACTTTTGAAATATGATCGACATGTCTAAAAATAGACTTGCGCCAAAAATAGCCTGCGGGCCCACTTAGTGAAGGTGACTCTTTTCACTAAGCTCATCATCTTGTTGAATCTCAACAGGCTCTGGTACTTTTATTGTTTCTTTTCTTGGACAAGTTTGTCCATTTGAATTTCCATATCCTTAATTTGTCCTGTAAGTTGAAAGATGATGTTCATCATGTCATCCTTGTCATTCTATTCCTGTATGATTTCTTTAGCCTGGGGATGTTCACTCAGAGGAAGCTTAAGTTGTTTCCTCAAGGCTGCAATGTATTCATTCTTTTTCTTTAATAAAAACTCTGATGCATTGACATTTGGAGGATCAGATCCCACTTTAATTACCAATTCTTCTAAGGATTTAATTATGAGATCCTTAGCATATAATGAGGCTTTGTCTAGTTTCATCTGATCTTGCATGTTAATAATAGTGTTCTCAAGTTTCTGAACACTCATGGCTTTTGTTGTAACTGTGGAGTACAACATCTCTGAGCTCTGCCTGTGAAACTCTATTTGATCTAATTCACGAATACTGTCTGTTGCTACTTCTAGATAAAATTTCTTATAGTGAGCAACTATCTTTGGAATTGATACTGTGGGCTGTAATACTGACATAATCAGTTTTTTACTTGAGTAATCAAATTTTGACAGGAATCTGTTTTGGTTACCTGCTTTTTGTTTCAAAAACTGAGAATAAATTTCAATTTTGATCTCTTCATTCTTCAGTTTGATTTTTTTATATTTTTCTTTGATATCCAAATCTTTCTCCTCAGCTACCTGTGAGGAAGAAGCTTCCATGCTTTGTTGTCTTTCCATTAACTATGTATCTTCATTGTTGACTTGTTATTCATTCTGATTATTAGTGGCTAATTCATTTACGATGACTGTTGTTGTATCAACATTTGTCTCTGGTGTAGCTGTATCATCTATGTCAATTGTCACCTTCTCTTTACCAACTAAACTTAATTTAGGCCTTTTTTTTTATATATTATCTTGAATTTAGTTTTAGTTGTAGTTCTGCAACATAGGCTCCTTCTTCCCTTACTCTTTTAGTGGATTTTTCTGGTTGATTTGCAGTCTCCAAAGTGTGACTAGTATCACTTTTGTTTACTACATCTGTTAAGGTATTTTCAGTCCACTAAATCTGATTTGCAAATTGTTCTATCTCTGGTTTTTCTTCACGAATGAAAGGGGTTAACTTGCATTTAACCCTTAGTTTACTCAGGATCCCTTGTGGATCATAATTCCATGGAAAAATTTCTTCAAATTTATATTCCAATAGTTCCTTAGCTACCTCTTTTTCTGCATCTCTGTGATTGCAGATGAATGGCCCTATCTGATTCTTTAATTTGAATTGAGTTTTCTTCTTTGCTGCCATGAAATTTATAGAATCAGAATTTAGGATCTGCCTGATATACTCCAAGGAAAAGATCCTCATTGAAAAATTCTTTGGTAACTTGTAAGGTAACAAGTTTGACCCAAATACTTTGATCTCGGTATATTTTTCATGTAAATACTAGTCATCAACCTTACTCTGCTCTGACAACTGCAATATCTTTTTCATTTCTTCATTTATTCTTGGCTTCTCTACTTTGGTCAACATTGTGATCATTAGATGTAAAAATAATTCTGAGAAGTCTGAATATGTGAAATCTGCACACTCTTTCCTAAGCAATGTAGTCCAAAAAATGACAGATAGAGGATTTCCCTCTATGTCAAGCTTTTGAAGAGTAATTGGAAATTTATCTAATTGGAATTATAGAAACATATGGAAAAGGAAAGAATTATTTATGAATACTCCCTCAATTTGCAAATTGGTCAATTGATATGAATATTATCTGCAATGAAACTAGCATAGTTAAAAATTAGTGATGGGAGTTTCCCTGGGGTGAAAGTGGATAAGAACCCCAAGATGGATTCATCAGTGTGTTCATCAGTAAAATATCCAAGGATGAAGGAAAGCATGGAAATCACATGTCTTGAACCTTTTGGGAATTTAGCAGTAGAATATGGGGGATTCAATTTAGGAGTTTCTACATGTGACGACATAAATGTTTGAAAAATCATGAATCTGTTGGGAAAATATAGGACAATATATAGTTGGGCTAAGGCATCTATGGATAATGGTACTGCTTGGGGGTCAGGTTGAAGCTGTAACATTTGATTGAGGGATTCAATAGTAATAGTGAAGAGCACTTCTTTATTGGCATTGATTATGGCTCTTTGATTAGGCACATAATACTTCTGACATAATCTGATGACTTCTTGGCATGGGTGGGTTAATGGGACAACATATTTGGGTAAGTGGGATTCCCAAATATGGATTTCTTCTTCCTTATCTAGAGATTTTTCAAAGCACCAGTTATGAATATCTAGCAGGTTAAATTCAACAATGGGATCTGCTATTTTATAATTAGTATCAGCTAGTGGAATGTGCTCAACATCTATGATTGGAGGTTGTAAAGGATTGAAAACAATATTAGTCTTAGAAGTCATTGCAGGGGTTATTTTAGGCACTTTGGAAGCTTCAGGTTTGCTAGCGATATGCTTTTTAGGCATTTTGGGCTACTTCTGCAAGTTTAGACAGTTTGTAGAAATAATTTTACTTTTAGCAGAGGCTTATTGAGAAAAATAGGCAAAGTATAGTCTCTTCTTTGGGATTTCTTTCCAATTAGGTTTTTCAAAAGGTTTTATAGGCTTTTGATTGGTTTTAAAACAAGAAACAAGGGTTTCCTGAGTTCTTTTACTAAGAAATTAGGCTAAAAACTCTTTGAAAAGGGTCACAGAGGTTTGGGACACCTTCAGAGGTTTTCTGGATTGATTCCGAGTTTGTAAATAGATCATCAAAATGTAAAAACTCACAATTTTCTCTCACAATAGCGCGTAGCAGTAAAACATGGCTTTTGGGAAACTTTTGACAGGGTCTGGCCTGTTTTTGGGCTTTTTGACAATTTCTTTCAATTTATTTTTTAACTCTAAGTGTGTTTTTGTCCTTTAAAATATCTTTCAAATTGATTGTTGGTTCAAATTTTAGAAAAAAACATTTTGTATGCAGGCATTTAGGCTTCAGAACAGTTTCTAAGGTTTTTGAATGGGTTGATAACTTCTATAGGTTTTCTGGAGCAATGTAAAGCTCCTCGGCAGTCTTCAATGGTTGCTGGTCGATTTTTGCAGGCTTTTGGCATGAAAATGGCGGAAAATGGCCGTTTCTACTATCAGGGAGGTTTGTAGTAGGTTTATGCACAAAAGAGAAAATAACGAATTACATTTCCAAGGTATATTATGCATTTTGGGGCTAATGGGAAATGGCATTTAATTGCAGTCACATTAGGCGAGAATGACAGTTTCGGGCTTCACGGGATTAAAACCATAGTGGTTATCGCACGATATTGTGGCAGTAAGCGGTTTCAGCTTGAACCCATACGATCCAATAAGAAAAGGGCATGTGGAGGAGAGATAGAATTGTGAAACCACCCATTTCACGTAGATTTTGAGCTTGGGTGATCGCGCAACTTTTCTACGCGATATTGTGTTTTAGCCATCGGATCTGAGCTTTGAATGCGAATAGTCCAAATCTTTTGGGAGTTGCATTAGGATGAAGGAGTGGGTCCAGGGTTTATTAATGTGGGGATGAGTTATAAAATTTTAGAAATAAACGTTAAATACATTTAAACCTTAGTTTATATGATATGGAGGAGGGGTAGGTTTATACTTTGGTTGTATAATAGGGGGGGGGGGGGGGGAATATAATGTATATTTTAAATTAAAACATTTATGAAATGTTTCAATAAACACATATGCGGGTGCTAGTTATATTATATAGTTTTTTCAAATCTTTTTGGCATTTGTTTGAAAACTATAGGGGTGGGATATTTTTTTATGGATAGGTTTAGACCAATGGGATAGCTTGGCGGGTTTTTTATATTTGCGCACATGGGGATATTTAACATTGGTCTAAACTTAAAATAAAGGGTTTGGGGGTTTATTTTAAATATAGGGGGATTAATAATATATGGGTAGGTGTAGTTTAGGGATTTAATGAAATAGTTTAGAAGTTAATACGAATAAATGGATAGTGAAAGGAAACAAAATACATGTAAAAATAAAGCATGTTTATCTTTATTGTATTATTTCACTTTAACTTAGGATAAATGCATTTTGAGGGTTTATGAATGACTTTGAAAGGGAATGAGGTTAGTTATTTAGGATTTCACCGTTACTAAGTAAAAATTGGTTTTTACTTAGGGAAAAGGGATTCTAATTTATGAATGAAGGGTAAATGCTGATGAATGTGGGTCTAGTGTAGGAATTAAATATTTTTAACTAACTAATCATTGAGCCTTGGGTTCGGTCCCAAAAAAAGTCAGAGAAATGCTCCGAGCCTTTTTTATTGATTGTTTAGAATACTGAATACTTGCAAGGAAGGGGAAATTAGTGATTTTTGCCTGATGATGTTTTATTACATGCTTTCTCAACTGCTCTCTACCTACCCAGATTTATTTCTAACACTTTTACTTCATTTTCATGGGTGCATTCAAACTTGCAACCCTAAAACATTTTTCTTTCAGAGCATAAAACTATCTAAGTCTACCTTATTTCATCCGAGGGCTCAAATTAAACTATTGAGCTCCTCATTATTCTCTACCTATCTACTGATTTGTCAAGTTTACACTGTTTGACAAATCTTTATTCTCTATCTAGAACATGAAATTGAAAACATGAAAAGTTAAGATTAAACTGTTTAACTGATCATGGATTATGGCATTTATTGACACTCTGCACATAATCATTATTCTTGCAGTAAAAATAAAAGTAGTGGCATTTGGACTTGCTCACTTTCAGGTCTTATTTTCATCTCTTTTTTCTTTTGGGGTCTATATTTTTCTAATTCTTTTGATCTTTCTTTTAGGAATTTTTACCCTCTTTTTTATTTTTTATTATTTTTCATTTTTTCAAAATTTGAAAAAACAACTTGCAAAAGCAAGGTATGTACATATTTACAAGACTATCAAAGTCAAATCAAAATTTATGAACCCTATTATTATAGGACTCTAACAAAGAGTACATGGGTGATAGTTGGAATCAATAACTCTCCCAAGGTTACCTCATCCAGGATCCCTGAGAAAAAAAATATCAATTTATCCTTTAAGAACCACTTGATGTACTGTATTCCTTTAGCCTTTCAAGAAAAATGTTTTAAAAGGAAAATCCATGCCATAGAATGGCCCCATCATCTCCACCCTATCGAATATATGAGATCACCCCAAGAATGTTGAAGTAATTAAGGGGTCACAAATTGATCATATACCAACTTTTATTCATGGATTGGAGTGCATTAGTTATTCACTCCAATTAGACAAGAGTGTTAGAGAAAGGAAATCAATCTTAGGATATAAAGTTGGGAGAAAAAATGTGAGAGTTCTCTATTCTCAATTCTATTATAACTGGATAACCTAGAACTATAAGAATCCCTAAAATGAGATTTCAACTTAGTATCTTTTGGGAAGAGTTGGTTTTTTGAGAGCACAATATAAGCTGTGACTAAGGGGGAGTTATCAGACCCATTGTCAAACTCTATAGTATAATTGTTTGGGAAAGTCTTAGAGACAACAATTTACCCTATAATGACATTTTTTCATTCAAATTCACTTATATTCAACTTATAATCCTAACAATATAAAAATATATAACAAGAAAAAAATATTTATATCTAACAAATTAATTTATATCTTATTATTTATAAATATTGATAAATTTTCTTCATTTAATAAAACCGTAAAATAACATAAACTAACTTAGCCTAAAACAAGAAGATTCAAATGACAAAGAGCTAGTAAGACATATCCAAACACTTAAATTCACTTATATTCAACTTATAATTTTAACAATATAATAATATCTAACAACATAAAATTTGATATATTTAATAAATTAATTTATAATTTATTATTTATAAATATTGATAAATTTTCTTCATTTAATAAAACCATAAAATAACTTAACCTAAAATAAAACAATAACCATAAAATAACTTAGCATAAAATAAAACAAGAAGATTCAAATAACAAAGAGCTAATAAGACATACCAAACACTTAAAGGTGAAAAATATATGGTAAACATTGAGATTTGTACCTTATGCTTACCTCAAATAAATCATACAATTAATCTTTTGCTTAGTTGATCAAAGTAGTGACGGTTTTTAAGAGTAAGGGATACAACAAGGAACCTATGAAATAGATTTCCATCCAACCAATTAAGTATAATGAATGATGGTTTCAAGGGTGTTCAGCATATTATGAATTGGATTTCAATCTTTTATTACATTATTTCCGTGTTACAGATGTCTAATTCATTATAAATTTAAGAGTCATTTAAAGATAAAGACATTATAAGGTCAATTGTATTTGTAGATAAAGTTAGTGTTGTAAATATCTACTTTATGTGTCATTTAAATTTAAATTTAAGCAAAATAAATATTGAGTTTATTTCAAATTTTTTGTTTTTAAATAAAGTGAGTTAATTTCATTAAAAAAAATTGAAAATGTTAAATTCATTAAAAATGTTAAGAGTCATTTAAAGATAAAGACATTAATTAAATGTTATAAGGTCAGTTGTATTTGTAGATAGATTTAGTGTTGTAAATATCCACTTTATTTGTCATCTAAATTTAAATTTAAGCAAAATAAGTATTGAGTTTGC
The DNA here is from genome assembly GCA_034641835.2 of Pinus albicaulis. NCBI lineage: Eukaryota > Viridiplantae > Streptophyta > Pinopsida > Pinales > Pinaceae > Pinus > Pinus albicaulis. Next base: position 276,782,204 of record CM076579.1, on the reverse strand, counting down.
TTCAAATTTTTTGTTTTTAAATAAAGTGGATTGAATTCATTAAAAAAAAATTGAAAGTGTTAAATTCTTTAAAAATGTTTGTATTTTAGTGTGTTATTTATATTTATTAAATTATTTTTATTTATGTTGATAAATGTTTAAATTTAAGAGAATATTTATTATAAATTTAAATGTGTAAAAAATTAATTATTTAAAAATAATAAATTATATATATGAAAATTAAAATTATTATTTTTATAAATTAGTTAGTTTGTGTGGGATTTAGTTTGTATTAAATCTTAGGTTTAAATATTAGAGAAAAGATTGAGTGTGGAAGTGAATTATGGGAAATTAAAAAATGTTTCAAGAAGCATCAAAGCTTTGCAGAGTTGGCACAATCTTATGGTGACAACTTTTCTTAGTTAGACATATATCTTTATAATTAGATCCAATAAGTTTAAGTATCAAAGAGGGGTTAAGAGCAAAAGTCAATTTTAGGGGATAGAAAATGTCTCAAGAGACATTTAGCCTTGACCTAGTCTCACACAATCATATGGTAAGAACATCATAAAGTTAGACACATCATTATTCTATCGGAAATGTGAAATGTCCACTAAACTCTCTTATAAATCTTATATTTAATAACAAACAAATTATCCTTATAAAAATATTTGTTAAATGAGCATTAAAGCACTTATAAATCATTTGATATAAGCTAGAGAATTATATACATTGCCAATAATATCCATTATTACTAACCTCCATTGATATCCATCACCACTGCATGATATGGTTTGCTCTTAAATGCCCATACCCATCACCTCAACATAAATGTTTTTTAATTGATTATTGGAAACTTCATTTTGCAAAATAATTTCTTTCAATTCTTTTCATCTGTTTATAGTTCTCAAGCTTTTAATTTAGTTCATCTTATGTGAAAGATAATTTTCACCTCATCTATGAAATTAACTTTCAAGCTTTCACATATTCATAATGATTTTATAGAAGTTTTTATGATATTGTTAAAAAATATAATTGCTCATTATTATTTTTATCTGAATTGTAAATTTTAAAATATTTTAAAATTTAATAAGTTCAAATCATTAAATTTATTTAAATTTTCAAATATTTCTAAAATTAAATTTGACTTACTAACCATTAAGTTTATAAAAAAATTTGAAATTTTGAATGGTCATTCTTTGTTTGTTTTGATTAATGCAATTTGGTAGTATATGGGTACATTTAAATTTAAATTTATTTAAATTTAAGAGTAGACATACACTACTCAACGGCATTAATAAAACTATAGATTGAAAAATAATAATCACTCCAACACATGTGAATAAAATGGAGGCCACGGCTACACTCCAGAGCCAACATTACGTTATAATTTTTCTATGCCCATTTCTATTGCTAATTTAGCGGCCCTGTGCACGTACAAATTTGAAATTGTCGAGCCTGCGATATCTCCAGAATGTTACAGCTCAGAATATGCCACTCCTTGGCCAAAATGTTATTCGTCCGTTTATTAATAGCCTGTTTATTTTGATTTTCTAGAATATTTTAGAATCTAAAATATAATTATTATTCTAAAATCTAAAATATAATTACTAAAAAGAGACTAATTTTTTTCAAATATTTTTATCTATCAAATTCAATCAAAATCAAACTTCATGTCTCAAACAATTGCAGAAATGTGTGACCATGAGATAATTACCCTAAAGTGAAATATCAGCTATGACCTTACTTTCAAATCTTCTTAGAATATTTTGAAAATTTAATAATATTAAAAAAATCAATCATTTACCTTTAACTTTATTTATATTACTTTAATGTTTTAACTTCACAATCAACTTACATTTTATCATTTTAATTAAATAATTTAATTTTTACTAATACGCTTTTGATTTTCAAAATCTACAATCAACGCATATTGATAGAAATGCATATATATATTTGAAACTCCTCACTACATGACACTCATCACACCTTCGTGGCATGACCCACAACATGTCCTCCATCACTGAGCATGTGGAATGTTCTCTGGAACATGGAGGCTAATCTTCTTATATTTTATTGTACCATGTGTCTTCCATGATGAGGCATGTGACATCAAACATGACTTGACTACATATGTGTGGTTCTCCACAAGGTAGAGAGACTTGGTGTTACAAATTGTTTTTTCTAGGGAATGAAAAGAATCAACATATTCCTATTTGTTATTTTAAAATGTGTACTTCGTGATTATTTATAATTTGATTTTTTTTTAAATATATGATAAAACTTGGTTAGTTATTACTTTATATATGTATATATATGTGTATGAATTATTAAATAATTAATATCTCTAAATTAGGATTATAAATATAATTATGTGATTTTAAGTTTTTTTCAAATTTTTCTTCTTACAAGTATGGTATGATAGAATCTTGCTAATATTTTTTGACTTAGGTAGATTGATGATTTGACAAATTATAGTGTAATTATTATATTTCATTATATACCAAGATTGAATCGCATAATGATCTCCACACCTCCTAAGGCCATGTTTCATACATCATTGTTACCAATTATTAAATAATTAACATCTCTAAATTATGGTTATACATACAATTATGTGATTCCAAGTACTCCTCAAATCCTTCTTCTTACAAGTATTGCATGACACATTCTTGTTAATTTTCTTTGACTTGAGGCAGATCGACGACTTGACAATCTAGATTGCAACTCCTACTTTTCGTTACATACCAATATTGAATCCCATAATGATCTCCACACCTCCTAAGGCCATGTTTCATACATCATTACTACCAATACACCCTCAAACCCCCAAAACACAACATAAACAAATGCTTCTTATATTGAACTTGATATCTAACATTGCATAATGAGAAATGAAACCATAATTATCTAGTTTGAGAATTGAGCCTCATGGTTTGATTTAGCAAGTGAGTTGGGATGAATGGTCCAGACCACACTCATGGTCATCCGATGGTCATCCCATGGTTATTGATGGCCTAACACAAAATAAATATACATCTAGTACAACTGCAAATCACTTGCTCAAATGTATCTCAACATAAACATGGATAGAACCATTGAAAAAGTTAGACACATGCATGATTAGTCACTACCCCATAACAATTATTATCATAGTGAATGGTAGTGAATTGGGAGGAAAAGGAGAAATATTCCATTTCTTTGTCAATTTTTTTTGTTTCCAATGCAAACATTAATGATGTTGACAAACCCTTTTCACATCACTTAACTTACAAGTTCCAACATGGTTGGTTCTTAGACTTGGAATGGGATAAGGGTTAATCATAGCCCCCCTTTAACCAATAAATATTGTCCCAATATGTAGTAGGAATTTTGTAAAAAGTCAAAGTTCTACCCCATTTTCGATAACTTTTCCCATATTTTTTTTTTGTAGGGATTTTGGCTAACTTTAAGATAACCTAGAACATTAGATTTTTGAAAAAAAGAGAGGTAGAAATGATAGTATTCCTCACCCAAAAAAATTATATTCGATGAAAATGGGGCAATGTGAGTGTCTCTTATCAAATGCCTCAAACTCAATCTACACATTCATTGCAGGGCATGTCAAAATTGAGCCATGCCAGTACTTCATCAATAGATCTTCCATCAAAATAGAAGTTGAAAATAATTAATAATCCCAATCAAGCTATAAACTTCCTATACACTTCCTTGTACCTTTGTGTGTCTCACCTATTTCCCTAGTATTTAGGCACAACCTTTATGCATTGCCAAAAACTTATCACTTACATTTATTCTCGTCAACCTATTTAGGAATTCATTATATTAAAAATTTGAGAACTTAGAAGAATGCCTCGATAGCTCACATCCATATAATTTATCTATGGTTACAAGTAATAAATAGCTCAAAAATGTGTAGAGATGGATTTTCACACCATCCTTATCTCTAACTAGATTTAATAGAACCATTCGACCTCTTCACTATAGAATTATGTAATATTTGCACCTTTAGGTGTCACTGCTAATATAACATGGGCTGCTTTAGCATAAGTAATGGTTGGCAACTTGGAATCATAAAGGAAAACTTACATCCTCATTAATTATAAATTTAATACTTTTTATGAAGAGTGGTACACCTTAGTCTTTACCCATAGATTTCCAAGATTATTGTTATGATATTGTTTAATTAGAGTTTTATTTGATGTTGATATTGTCAAAATCAACTTGTATAGTTTCCTTTTGTTGACTGGAACTATGATAATCAAATTTTGTGTATAGAATTTTGGTGAAATTTAAAATGGCGTGGATTATGAGTTTATGGAAGAAAATAATTAAGACTCAAGTTTACCTTAAAAAAATAGATTCACTATTAAGGTCGAGTTTGTTCATCTATTAATTCATTCAATTATTATTAATATTGTCAAAATAGAGTCCGTATGATGTTGAGTTCATGCTCATTAATACCATGAGTATCAATGCTTCAACTTCAATAATCCTTCAATTCAATGTGCAAATAACAAGGTTTGTGGTAATTCCAAATTGTCTCAAATAATTTATCCAACTCACATAGTTATATGGAATGGAAAGATGTGGTATTGTAAGATTGATAGAGGTATTGTAAATTTATGCAATCTTTTTAATGACAGGTATATTAAAAACTTGTAAAGGCATTGTAAACCCATGTAATGTTTTGTTTGTGAAATGAGATGTAAGCCTCCTTGTTATGAAATAAATCAATTGTAAGGTATTTAATTAGGTTCCAAATTTTTACAGAATTTTTGGATGATGATTCTTTTCATTCATTTGAGTGATCTACACCTTGGAATAACAATTGAATGCATGTAACAATGCATAGATGATATATTGAATATTGTATCAACTCCCATGCATGTCCATTAGAGACATTAAATCAACTTTGCAAGCTATCTTCAAGGAGAGATTATTGAATTTTTATGAATCCATTTTACCTTATCCAGTTGATTTACATATTAAGCAAGAATATTGGGATAATATTTACTTGGACAGTTTTCTAGTTTTGGAAAACCCAATTTGAGAATATTGAGATAATATTTACTTGGATAATTTTCTATTTTTGGAAAATCCAATTTGAGACATTCCTCAAGAAATAAAATCCAAGGATGTATATAATGAAAGAGAATTCGTAGTTGATAAATACATCAGAGCTAAAATGTTGGTGAATCCTTCACAATAGATATAAAAAAACTAAAGAGCTTGATGATTCCACATTGATAGATACTCTAGAGATAAAATTCAAGGCATGACAATAAAAAAAAAAAAAAACATATTTTTTCAAACCCCAATAACCACTCGAATAGTCATCTTAAAACATAGTTATGCACTCTCTAACCTAATGACTTCATGTGAGTGCATAAATCTCTATTCACACAAATTTAAGCTCACATGAGAGGCATTAGTGAATAATGCCATTGGTACAATTATGATAACTTTCTTGTCAAGAAGAAGATAAAATGTTGTCACCTTAATAATTTAAGGTCACATGAGAACCATTAGTGAATAATGCCATAAGTACAATTATGATAACTTTCTTGACAAGAAAAAGATAAAATGATGTCACCTTTGTGGGAAAAGGTCAAAATGTCTTTATTAATAAGGAAAAGGTCAAAATGTCTTTATTAATAATTTTATTGATAAATAAAACATTGCTAAACCTCCTCCATAAAATTTTCCCCAAATGCACATAGTCCAAAATAGTCTCAATTAATGACAAATGTTCTTGTAGTAAATTTAAAACTCACCTAATGTACCTAGGTAAAAGTCTCAATTAATGGAAAATATTCTTATAGTAATTATTTTTTAAGCATTGACCACTATATGGATTGCCTTACCATGTGGTATGTTACTTTTCAAAATTCTCCTTAAGTGTACATCATTTTTTAATTTGATGAAAATTTATTAAAAACATATTGTTGAAAAAAAAATATTTTACTTGTACATCATTATCATTTTTTTATCAAATTTTTAAGTTTACAACTTCACAAACCTTTTCTCACAAAATATAAATCCACTCTCTTCCCCTTCCAGTTCTTTCTTTAGGAAATCCATTATCAAATGGCCAGAATATTTAATGTTAAACCTGTAAGTTTGCTTCTTATTCCTATACTCAACTCCACATGCATAACATAATTCATGGACACACCTACATTGCAAACGTAGTGATGATATGTTATTGGCCACATTTGAGAGAATGTAAGTTTGCTAAAACAACTGTAAATAAATGAGACTATCCAAATATTTTGAAAAAAATTCAAATATATTAACCATGCACCTTGGATAAGCTTTATTACAAATCTCAATTATTTGAAGTGCCCAACAAACAAACAAAAAACTTTTGAAGATAACAAATATTTATTGAACTCCATTTGGTATGAACAAAGTTGCTTAGAGACCAGAGAAATGTTCCCACCCATAAAGAGAATTTGATATATTTTCATTATACACATTTAGTTCCTCTCGACCTTGTATACTTTGATTGGATATTAGTATTGCATTCATTAAGGGTTTGCAATCACCTAGAGAGAGAAGTTTCATGTTTTGAACACATGCTTGTTTTGAAAAAATTATTTATTTCAATAAGAAAATGACACAATCCTTCTATTCTAAATGTTAAAATTCAATATAATGAAAGACAATTCAGCATGTATCCTTAAGATGAACTCCACGGGATAAACATGCCTAATTATTGTAGAATCATTGAACACCATATCCATGTTGGCATCAAGATAATCACTTAAAGGGGAAATTCTATTCGACTTCAAAGCAATTAACAGGTTGTGAAAAGTCACTTGTGGGATTTCACAATGCAATTCTTACTACTGCCAATTGGGGGCAAAGCAATGCATTCGATAACTTATATGAATGTGTATTGAAACAATATTATAAGAAAGAGATATAATAGCTCTCCCATAAATCACCATGGGCTAATACTCCTTCCAAAAGTAGTGTAGGTTTGTAGCATAAGGATACATGCTTGACACATAATGATGTAGAATATGGGAATAAACTCAAAAACCCGTGCATTCTAGAAACTAGACTCCAGTGAAGGAATTTAGATGGGATGATTTTGGAAAATGAAAAATTTAGAAAATACTATGGGAATAAACTCAAAAATCCATACATTTCAGAAACTAGACTCTAGTGAAGGAATTTAGATGGGATGCTTTTAGAAAAGTTAGAAAAGACTTGGATTTACTTGGTTATAGCTAGTAATATCTTCTCCAATGTTTTTACTACATTTTCATGAATAATAACAATAAAAAATGAAAAACGATGTTGGTCCCTACTCCTAGACTAGAGACATAAGAAAAGAAAATCAAGAAAGGAAAAAAAAATCAAGAAAACACAACTCAGGTTCAATTAGGAATCGAGATAGAGGAATTTTAAGAAGTAGATTAGTTGGTTAAGCGATGCAATTCCAATCAGTTCCAATCATGTAATTCACTAATTTATTTTTAATTAATAAAATAAACTCTTTTGGCACATTTTATATTTATAAATAATAATTATAATTCATTTTTTATTCATTTTTTATTAAATATAAATTTAATTAAATATATAATGATATTATTAATAATTAATTGAAATTACCTCTAAAATTATGTGAAAATATCTTCATATCATTAAATTATAGATAAGTATTGTATACCAAATATCATTATAGTCTAGGTTTTCAATATTATCATAAAATGGGAAATAGGGCCCACCATTTACTAAGCCTTATGAATAATAGGGGTTAGGTTTTCAATCATTTATTTAGCATGCCCAAGCAAAGATCAATAAGTCTAATTACACGGAAGTTGTTTTCTTTGCCAATTCCAAAGTTCCATTTTCATCATGGGTGGAAAAGGGTTCATGAGCCATTTTTCCTTGTCGCTAGTCCCAATTTGAATCTTGTATCTTGTTTACTTCTCTAGAGGAATTAGTCAATTATTCATGTTTATCCAGTGAACAAATGTATAGTATAAAAGTATGATGAAACTTTCACTTTGAAACTATCCAAATAATCCACTATTTTATTAAAACTAGAGATTTCATATTTAATATTTAGTTTTTCAAGATGATCTTCCAAATCTTAAATCTTAAATTCCTGATTTAAAAGAAATACATAATTCATTCCATTCTTAATATAAAGTTGACATGCAACTTAAAAAACAAAAAACTAATTTTTTTTATTATTATTATAAGTCATAATAAAGTATGTCAATATACAAATTCTCACATACATATAGATTTTATTCCATAATTTAAAGTATGCCGCTCTTAACACCAATTTGACATGTAGCCTAATTTAGAAATATATTAATGAAAACAAATAATTCATATACATATATGAGAGAGATTTTCTACTTCCAATTGTAAGCAAAATGTGTATTTAAAAAAATATTCAAAATGTATATTTAAAAAAAAAAACAACGTTCTAATGTGAATAATAATAGTGAGTAATTGTATATTTAAATATATATTAGTTACACACCCAAACTTGTGTGGATAGACAATTTCGGTTGTTGAGAGGGACCTGCCATATCGAGAGTAAGTACCTGATTATCAAACTGGAGTGATAGTGAAATCACCGAACTTGTAGTATTTTTAAATTCAGTGAGCATTTACCTTCAAACACAAATGTTTGAGTATTCTTCTCACGTTTGCATATATTAATGTTTTCTCTGAAATTCGAGATACACGTCCCTTAGAAATATTGAATGCCACGATTATACAAGTGTCACCTGTTGTTTTAAGCGAGGTTTTTTATCACAATATAATGTGTTTAGTTACTTGTGTGGACCTTTTTTATTCAGGTTTTTCTTCCATACATTATTTTTCAAGGTAAATCACTAATATGAAATCAACTTATTTTATATTTATGGTTTTCATTCCATACAAATTATTGCCTATTCAAAAAAAATGAATGTGGATTTTTGTTGGGATTGAAATATTATCGAATGTTTTATAACATTGTGGATAGTTTAGAAAGTTCTTGAATAACTGATAACTATATGAGCTTGAAAACCATAATATATTTGTATTTGATAAATCTAAACTTGATAAATTGATAAATTTGTTGATTAAAAAGAGAAAAACTATTTACTAATTTAGTAATAAATTTTATATAGGTTGCAATAATTTATAAAAGTTGTCGTTTGCAACAATGTTCACTTCCTCAAAAACTTTCATAACTTCAGAATAGCATGCTTCATATAGAGGTGTAAACTTATCATGTCATCCTCTGACCTAGATTGACCATTATTTGATAGATTGATCAAGAAACACAAGAGAAACGATAAATCTATGACCATCATGAAAGAAAATTTCTTAAAGTACATAGAAACTCAAATTTTGATTGTATTTTATTGTCAATATATTTCACTTGTTTATTTCCTTCCACATTCCATGTAATATCCCCAAAGGGGAATATCCAGTAATAAACAGAAATATGCCAAGCAGATATAGAAAATATAATGGTGAACCAGATCACTGAATCATAACACATAGAATACCAGAAACTGAGCCATTTTATTAATCAGAAAGTACATAGAGAGGAGTACAATAAATCAGAGTAAGTGCACCTATCCTTGCCCTAGGCAAGTGGAGACCCTCTCAACAGAAAATGGCTGCTACAAGGACAGCGTCCTAGCTGCTCTGAATGCTGAAGATGAACTGCGCTGGTACTGGGGCTGAAGACTGATGAATAGCTGAACTCTTCTGCAAACCCTCTCCAATGAAAAACGATGTCTCTGCTAGTGACAGCGCAGAAACAGATAGAGCACCAGCCACCCAAACCTCCAGACAGATGGATCAGCCACTAAAGGCTAGAAAACGTTGTTGAGCCTATCTCCCCCAAACCTGCTCCTCAGATCAGCGCCCTACCAAGTGGATCTGCTCCTGAATGCTCAGATCTGCTGGATCTGAAGCCTCCAAACCAGATCTGCGTCCTTCCCTTCCTGATCTGCGTCCTCCAATATCAGATCTGCAACCAAACCTTCAGATCTATGCTGGATCTGATAATATCTCTTCGAATCTCTGACCTCTAGAAATTTGGATGCCTTGTTACGATGTTATCCTTGAGATCGGACTGAATCATGATATTTCTGAATCACGCTCCCCAAAAATTTGGATCTAGGGCTAAACCTCCAGATCTGCAACATACAAGACTAGATCTGCAAGTAGCTGCTCCGATCTACCCCTTTCAAGGCTGGATCTAACAATAGGCCTTCAGATCTGCAACCCTTTCCTTCAGAAATGGACAGCGTCCTTGCTCTCGGGCTAGACAGCGTTCTTCTCCTCCTGAACAGCGTTCTCCCTTGCCAGATCTGAACTGCGTCCTTCCTGGGACAACGTCCTCACCCTCCCGAATAGAACAACGTCCTCTCTCCTGATGAGACAGCGTCCTCTCCTCACTGAACTGCGCAGCCACAAGAGGGCTTTCTCCTCCTCGGATTTGCTTCAGAAACTGCTGCTGCTTTGCTACTGGAACTGAAAAGTGTACTCAGAACAAACCTTACTAGGGCGGGCACTCGAAGTCCCCCGAAGCTAAGGGTGAAACCAGAAATAACCTTACCAGGGCAGGCACTCGAAGTCCCCCGAAGCTAAGGGTGAGATCTCCGACCGGAGACACTCGTGCACTAAACAGTGCTGCAGACCGACTAAACAACCGGCGTGCTGAAGCAGACAAGAGTCCAGCTATCAATAAGAATATCAAATCATGAATGATCAAATGAGGTGAGAGCCTCTCCTTTTATAACATCTAACTCCCTCCAAAACTTAACTCACCCTGGATCTGCGCAGTTTACCTTGGGTTAGCCTGATGCCTCCCCTCATCATATCCACGTGGACCCCCAAGGCCCCCTCTCTAAGTTACAACGTCATTCTACTAGGAAAAAGAACACTTTATTATAAAGTGAGGTGACTAAAGTGAGGTAGCCCCTCTTATTTCTCACTTTATTTATTATTTCTATCTAAAGCAGCAAAATAAAGCAAAAATGCAATATTCCAATTAGCAAAGCTAATTGGGAATATTACAGTCTCCCCCGGCAAAACGTTGCTTGTCCTCAAGCAACTGAAGTGAGGGATGCTGTAAGATCTTCTCATCTTCCCAAGTGGCATCCTCATCTGGCAGATTCTTCCATCTCACCAAGAACTCCCTGATCTTCCTGCTCCGCAGCTGTCTCTCCCTGGTGTCAATAATGGCCTCTGGCTGTAATACCAAGTGCCCCTCATCATCTGTCGGTGGTAGCTCCTCGGTGACTGTCACGTGCTGGCCCAGTGCCTTCTTCAGGCATGATACATGGAAAATGTTGTGAATCCGGCTGCCTTGGGGCAGCTCCAACTCATATGCAACCTGTCCGATCCTACGAATCACCCTGTATGGTCCGTAAAAGCGAGGTTTAAGCTTCTCTGCCCCCTTCTGTTTGAGTGAGGACTGGCGGTATGGCTGTAACCGTAGGTAGACCAGATCCCCTACCTCAAAGTGTCTCTCCACTCGGCCCCTGTCTGCATACAATTTCTGCTGATTTTGTGCGGTGGCTATGTTATCCTTGAGAGCCCGGAGGATGTCTTGGCTCTCTTGGATCCATAATTTGGCTCGTGGAGCCCTGCTAACACCAAACATCACATCCACAAAAGATAAGGAATGGTATCCATACAACGCATAGAAAGGTGTCATGCCAATGGTCATGTGGTGGGTTGTGTTGTAGCAGTACTCGCCCAGATGTAGCCATTTCAACCATGCTCTCTGCTGCCCATTGACGTAGTTACGCAAGTAGCCTTCCAGCCACTTGTTAACTATCTCTGTCTGCCCGTCTGTCTGGGGATGATAGCTAGTGCTCGGTGTCAACTCAGTCCCTACTAGTCGAAAGAGCTCCTGCCAAAAACCACCCATAAAACGGCTGTCCCTGTCACTAACGATGGTCTTGGGCAGACCATGTAATCTGAAAATCTCCCGGAAAAATAGCTCTGCCACCTGCGCTGCTGTATAATGTGCCGAAATGGCGAAAAAATGAGCATACTTCGTTAGCCGGTCAACTACCACGAAGATGCAGTCCTTGCCCTGCACTGTGGGCAACCCCGTGATGAAATCCATCGAAACACTCTCCCACTTCCCCCCTGGAATGGGAAGCGGCTGCAACAACCCTGCGGGATGGTTCATCTCCCGTTTGTTCCGCTGGCAAACCTCACACTCCCAAACATGCTGGAGTACGTCCTCCTTGAGGCCCTTCCATGCAAATCTCTCCCGGATGGCCCTGTACATCTTGGTGAACCCCTGATGGCCCGCCAATGGTGAATCATGAGAGGCATGGAGTATCTTCTCCTTGAGCTGAGATCCTTCAGTCAAAAAGATCCGATCTCTGTAATAGATGACCTCATCTGCAACCCTGTATCTGCTATCTTCCCCCTGTCCATCCAGCACCTCACATGCAAATCTATCCTTGGAATACTCAACCAGTAGTCGAGCCTTCCAATCAGCGTCCAAGCTCATGAGGGATAACGTGGCCGGTCTACGGGAAAGGGCATCTGCTACCACGTTGTTCTTCCCTTTGACATACTCTATGTCAAAGTCGTAAGCCTGGATCTTGCTGATCCACTTCTGCTGCCTCTCCTGTAACTGCTTCTGCTCCAAAAAGTACTTCAGGCTGTTATGATCTGTCCTGACTCTGAATCTGCCGCCTACCAAGTACTGCCGGAATTTGGCCAATGCATGCATGATGGCCAACATCTCCTTATCATAGATGGGATAAAGTCTCTCATGTGGAAGGAGCTTCCGGCTCTCAAACGCAATTGGATGACCCTCCTGCATCAAAACTGCTCCAATCCCTTCCCCTGATGCATCGCACTCTAGGACAAAGGGCTGAGTGAAATCGGGTAATGCCAGCACCGGACAACTACTCATCACCTCCTTGAGCTTATCAAAAGCTCGCTGGGCGGTATCCGTCCAACTGAATGCCCCCTTCCTCGTCAGCTCCGTGAGGGGTGCAGCAAGCTGTGAGAAGCCCTTGACGAACTTCCTGTAGTAAGTACAGATACCAATGAATCCTCTAAGCTCTGTCACATTCCGCGGCTCTGGCCAGTCCCTGATAGCCCGGATCTTCTCGTCGTGGACTCTCACCCCGTCCACTCCTATGATGTGTCCCAAATACAGCATCTCTGTCAACCCAAACTCACATTTGGAGAGTTTGGCAAAGAACTGCTGCTCCTCCAAAATGCGCAAGACTGTCTCAATGTGCTGGAGGTGCTCCTCCCAGGTCCTGCTGTATATGAGAATATCGTCAAAGAAAACCAGCACGAACTTCCTCAGATGATCCCTGAAGATATGGTTCATGCAAGACTGAAAAGTGGCAGGTGCATTGGTTAGTCCAAATGGCATGACCAGAAACTCAAAGTGCCCATAATGACACCTGAAAGCAGTCTTGGGAATGTCCTGTTCCCTCATGCGTATCTGATGGTACCCGGACCTCAAATCAATCTTTGAGAAGAATCGTGCTCCTCTCAACTCGTCCATCAATTCATTGATCCTGGGAATGGGGTACCTGTTTTTCAGGGTCTTCTTGTTCAGAGCCCTGTAATCAATGCACATGCGTAGCGTGCCGTCCTTCTTCTTCACCAGCACTACTGAAGAAGCGAAAGGACTGGTGCTGGGTCGAATGTGCCCAAGGGCCAGCAGCTCCTGAATGGCCCGCTCTATCTCATCCTGATAGGCCTTGGGATGCCTATATGGGGTGGTGATCACTGCCTGTATCCCTTGCTCCAACTCGATTGTGTGCTCAAACCCCCGATCTGGTGGCTGTCCTGGTGGAATGTCTCCAAAAACTACTGCATACCTGTCGAGGAGTGTCTGTAGATCAGGGTGCACCGCCCTCCCCGTATCTACTATCTCTGAAGCCCGCAACTCGACTGCCCACTCTATATCTCCCCTGCGGAATGTCGCATCCATGCTGTGTGCCGATACTGTCTGGGGCGGATATGTGTTCTGTCCTCGGATCTTCTCATGCCTCCCCGTCTTGGGATCATCCCACTCCATCTCCAAGGCGTTCCAATCTGTTGTGACTTTTCCCAGAGTAATAAGCCACTGAACTCCCAATATCATGTTGGTGTCCGGAATGTCCACCACAAAGAAGTGATCGGTCAATGTATAGGTGCCCATCGTCACTGATAACTCTGGTACATATCTAGCACAGGCCATGGTCTGATCTCCTGGAACCAAAACAGAAAACCCATCAAAGCCCTCCGTCGGTATGCCTCTCCGTGCAACCATCTGAGCATCAATGAAGTTGTGGGTAGCCCCACTGTCGACTAAGACCGAAACTCTCTGTCCCCGTACTGTCCCCCGCACGCGCAGTGTCAGATACTTGCGGACTCCCCGTAACGCTGCTAGAGCTCCCCCAGTAGGTGCGAATGGAGCCTCACCTGCATCGGGTGGTGGGGGAGGTAAGGTGCTCTGCGCTGCATAGCATCCTCCTGTCTCCTCATCATCCCCCTCATCCTCTTCTCCGCTGCTCTCGGAGAAAACCTCTATAAAATGTGCCTTCCCTGCCGTACACTTGTGGCCTGGTGCCCACGGTTCCTGGCATGTGAAGCATAATCGCTTCCGTCTCAGCTCTCTCCTGGCCTCATCATCATACTGTCCTCGTCCTGGATTCGCCTTGGGAGGCGGAATCCTCGTGTCCTTACCCCTGGGCTGGAAAGCCTGTCTCTGGGGATAAGGTGGCCGGGTCCTAGGCAAGACATCTTGTAGGTCACGGGTCCTACTGATAGCATCCTGTAGTGTAGCCGGTTTGTTCGACCGGACTAGGCCACGAAGTGGTTCTGACAGCCCCTCTACAAACATCGTGATCATCCAAGCTGTTGATAAATCAGGTACCATCACTGAAACCCTCAAGAAGTCTGAGATGTATGCCTCTGCACCCCCTGTCTGTTTGAGCTTAGTCAGCTCAAGGAAGGGCTGATCCGGGTCCTTCCTGTCAAAACGTTCCACCACTCTCCTGGTGAACTCAGCATATGTGGTCACTGCAGAATGTCCCAGTGTAGTTAACCCATGGAACCACCAGTTCTGGGCCTCACCCTCTAGATGTAATGCAGCCATCTTAATGGCCTCCCTCTCTGGCATCTGGTTAAGCTGAAAGTAGAGATCCAGTTTCTCCACCCAAGACTTGGCCGTAGCCTTCTGTGAGCCATCAAACATTGGCAGATGAAATTTGCTTGCTGCACGGTGACCATCACGGTGGGAGCCACGCCCCTTGTTTCGATCATAAGACTTGCCGCCACATCGGAACTGGATATACTGATTGAAAGGGAAAGCATCCATGAACTCCTGTCCCATGCTTCGCCAATCTGCAAACAGAACTGCATGATGGTCTAGACCCCCATCTCTTGATGCCGTTTGCTCCTCTTCCTCTACCGGGAAAGTAGGCATGGTCGGGCGAGTGGGAGTGGAATCTACCCTCTGCGCTGACACAATGGGAATAGCATCTGGTATGTGGCTAGACACGCCCGATCCTTCCCCCACCTGGAAAACCCTAGGGGATTCCTTCTCCGCCATCTTCTTGTTTACATCCTGCATGAATGCATCCATCTTCGCAGTCAACTTCTCAGTCAACCTTGCGAACATGGCCTCCATTGGATTACGCCGTTCTGCCTCTGAATCAGAATCACTTCCCCCGAGGAGACGGGGATGGCCTCTGGACGTCATAGATTGCTAGCACCACAGGCTGAGCCAGATCTATGCTCTGATACCACTGTAATATCCCCAGAGAATATCCGATGTGCAGAAATATGCCAAGCGAGATAGACCTTATAATGGTGAACCGAATCAAATATCATAACACATAGAATACCAGAAACTGAGCCATTTTATTAATCAGAAAGTACATAGAGAGGAGTACAATAAATCAGAGTAAGTGCACCTATCCTTGCCCTAGGCAAGTGGAGACCCTCTCAACAGAAAATGGCTGCTACAAGGACAACGTCCTAGCTGCTCTGAATGCTGAAGATGAACTGCGCTGGTACTGGGGCTGAAGACTGATGAATAGCTGAACTCTTCTGCAAACCCTCTCCAATGAAAAACGCTGTCTCTGCTAGTGACAGCGCAGAAACAGATAGAGCACCAGCCACCCAAACCTCCAGACAGAGATGGATCGACCACTCAAGGCTAGAAAACAGCTGATGCTACCATCTCCCCAGGCACGCTCTCGGATCGGCGTCCTGCAGTGGATCTTGCTCACGAATGCTCGGATCTGTGGTCAAGCCTCAAGCTTGAATCTGCGTCCTTCCCTTCCTGATCTGCGTCCTCCAATATCAGATCTGCAACCAAACCTTCAAATCTATGATGGATCTGATAATATCTCTTCAGATCTACAGCCTCTAGGGCTGGATCTGATGTTATCCCTTTAGATCTGGACTAGATCTGCCAATATTTCCTCAGATCTGCAACTCCCCAAGCTGGATCTAGGGCTAAACCTCCAGATCTACAACATACAAGACTAGATCTGCAAGTAGCTGCTCTGATCTACCCCTTTCAAGGCTGGATCTAACAATAGGCCTTCAGATCTGCAACCCTTCCCTTCAGAAATGGACAGCGTCCTTGCTCTCGGGCTAGACAGCGTTCTTCACCTCCTGAACAGCGTTCTCCCTTGCCAGATCTGAACTGCGTCCTTCCTGGGACAGCGTCCTCACCTTCCTGAATAGAACAGCGTCCTCTCTCCTAATGAGACAGCGTCCTCTCCTCACTGAACTGCGCAGCCACAAGAGGGCTTTCTCCTCCTTGGATTTGCTTCAGAAACTGCTGCTGCTTTGCTACTGGAACTGAAAAGTGTACTCCGAACAAACCTTACTAGGGCGGGCACTCGAAGTCCCCCGAAGCTAAGGGTGAAACCAGAAAAACCTTACCAGGGCAGGCACTCGAAGTCCCCCGAGGCTAAGGGTGAGATCTCGGACCGGAGACACTCGTGCACTAAGCAGTGCTGCAGACCGACTAAACAACCGGCGTGCTGAAGCAGACAAAGTCTAGCTATCAATAAGAATATCAAATCATGGATGATCAAATGAGGTGAGAGCCTCTCCTTTTATAACATCAAACTCCCTCCAAAACTTAACTCTCCCTGGATCTGCGCAGTTTACCTTGGGTTAGCCTGATGCCTCCCCATCATACTCACGTGGACCCCCAAGGCCCCCTCTCTAAGTTACAACGTCAATCTACTAGGAAAAAGAACACTTTATTATAAAGTGAGGTGACTAAAGTGAGGTAGCCCCTCTTATTTCTCACTTTATTTATTATTTCTAGCTAAAGCGGCAAAATAAAGCAAAAATGCAATATTCCAATTAGCAAGGCTAATTGGGAATATTACATTCCAACTTGCTTTACACTTCTCAATACACTTACTAGTTTACTCCTAAAACCTTATAACCTTATAATAATAATGCAAATATTATTATTATAGGCCTAGTATGCTATCCTCTTTTCACGCCACAATATTATCATGTTGCCTTCACTCATAGAATATAAGTATACTTAAAAAAAATTCAAATATAAAAATGACGAGTTTCATCTTTGAAAATGTTACCAATATAATGATACAATACATGGATACCACATATGTTAGAATATGATAGAGCCTAAAGGATGATAATCATCCTTTGAACATGTCAAAATGTTAACAATATAATAATACAATACATTGGATACCAACTGTGTTAGAATATGAGAAAGCCTAAAGGATATAATCATTTCAGCAACTATTATCAAATGACGAATAACATAGTGTAGAACATCAATAAGCTATTATATTGAAAAATGACACTAAATAATGGCCAAAAATATTCCATACACAATACATTGGATACCAACTATGTTAGAATATGAGAAAGCCTAAAGGATATAATCATTTCAGCAACTATTATCAAATAACGAATAACATAGTGTAGAACATCAATAAGCTATTATATTGAAAAATGATACTAAATAATGCCCAAAAATATTCCATATCCCATGTAAAGTATTATATTGAAAAAGGATACTAAATAATGCCCAAAAATATTCCATATCCCATGTAGAGTATTGACCATTTTTGTTATATATATCTTAATCATTTTTATGTTAGTGGCTATGGGATTTTTTCCAATCATGTAATACGAGGTAAGAAATTAAAATAAATAAATAAATATTATTTTTAAAATATTTATCATGAAACCCTTTATCCCATCATTAAAATTTATTATTAAATAAAATAAAAATGATTAAAATAATTCATATATCTAATTAAAATAATTATTTTTAATAAATGAAATATTCTTTACACTAACTTAGTTATATAAAAAAAACATAAAACTAAGTTGAAATGTAAAAAATATATTATTTATTAAAAATAGTTATTTTAATCATATATGTGAATGATTTTAATAATTTGTATTTTTATTTGCTAATAAATATTAATGATGAGATAAAATGTTTCATGATAGATATTTTAAAATTAATCTTTATTTATTTTAATTTCTTTCTTTTAAACCTCTTAGTATCTCATTGGAAAAAATCCTATAGCCACTAATATATATAGATAGATATATAATTTACATACGAAATAAAATTTATGTGCAATACCTAACTCTATTTACTAGTAGTTTGCCACTAAGGAAATTATATCACTAACAAAACAATAGAACCTTTGTCCAATATTAATTAGAGAAAGATGTTGGCTAAAGAATCAAAATCATACAATGTAATTGACATTGTTTTCCATGGTAATTATTTAAACTATAGCTATATGCACCTAGATAGCTAGCATCAACACAACTAAAGTCTAGATAATTGTGACTGTAAACATTTCTATCAATTGTAAACCATGGAAACTCTTATAGACCATTTTACCACATCTATTCATTAGGCCTCCTAATGAGATCAATCAACATCCTATCCCCCCTTGTCAACATTGTTGAACAAAACCCTAAGTGAACCTCCTTCGTTTCCCAGAATTTATGCCTGAAACCACCTCATCTGAGCCATTTTTAGGACCAATGCTCCCTGGCCTTCCTCTAGACAATTTTCACCTACATGTTGCTCCACTATGTCCAACTTTGATCACCTAC
The DNA here is from genome assembly GCA_034641835.2 of Pinus albicaulis. NCBI lineage: Eukaryota > Viridiplantae > Streptophyta > Pinopsida > Pinales > Pinaceae > Pinus > Pinus albicaulis. The sequence goes on along the minus strand of CM076579.1, from coordinate 276,763,121 downwards.
AAGTTGCTCCCCTTTGCACTTGTGTTGGTTCTAGAAATTCGGGAAAAAGAGAGAATTTCTAGAAGCTTCTAGAATTTGTTACAACCATTTACCTTGGATTAAAATTTTAGATATTATCTCATCCTTATTTGGAGTTTCCATCCCTTATCCTTTGATCCCATCCTTCCATCAAAGGTGGATCTCAAACCTTAGATTGGTAATTGGATAAGAACTCCCAACTTACCCCACTCCTCTATATATTTACTGCCTTGCATATAAAAGGGGTTGGATTTTGGTGAGTGATTCTACCCTTACGCTGCTAAGGTGAAGAGTTAACATTCCATGCATTTAAGGTGATTTGAAGTGCATATTGTGACAAGGAAAGGACAAGACAAATTGGAGGAGCTCTTTTACAAGATCAACACCTATTTGTGGTTGTAATCTCCTTCAATTTATATTAATGCAAAGAGTTCTTTGTTTTCCTATATGTGACATCATTATTTCATATATTTCAATACCATGTTGATCTATTGAATAGATTACTTAGATGATACTGCATAGAACTCGTAGTTTCTTGGCTTGTGTTATCTAACTATGCGGGTTCTAATTTTGGAAATTAGAGCTATAATTGGAGAACTCAAGCTAAAGAAGGAATGAAGCATGTGACAGATTCCAGGTAGGCTTCAGTATGTAATCTATTTACTTTAAGGAAATCATTGGATTCCTTGTTACTTTATTGTTCTAGGTTGGCCATCGAACCTTGGGGAGATAATTTTGTCCACAATCGTAAATCCCATATAAAAAATTGGCGACTCCACTGGGAAACAATGTATTACCTCGACGAATTTCTTTGTCTATTATGTTTGATTACCTCTTTAATAGACCTTTGTTGCTTTGATCAATTAGGAACATACCTAGGAAGTGATTTCATTGAGCCTTATTTTCATTTTTTGTGTCAGAATATTCCTCCCTTGGACCAACGCTCCCCTAGTGCCTCTGACAGAGCATTACACCTCACTGAGGCCACTTTGTACCAATGTTGTAGAGCACTGGTGCTACATTTTCTACATTAGTGTTGGCCCCTCTTTGCACAAAATTTTAGTATGTTTCTAAGTGTATATTTGATCAACCTACTTCCAGCTGACCTTCTATGAGTCTTTAGTGTCTTGTGGTCTCCCTTAAGCCTCCATTTGGTCTGCATTTGTGTTTGATTCCCTTTGGTAAGAAATAGTTTTGATTTTTCTTTGTTATTGTCATTTGGTAGCTTTAAAAATGATTTCGTTTGGTTACTGATTTCTTGGATGAATTTTTGTTCTATTCCTCATTATGAAAAGTGCATTAGAATCAGTGATTAAACATTTGTATCTTATTTTTCTGCATTTCGAAAATTAAATGTGTTAAAAAGAATTTCTTTGCATTTTCCATTTAGGCTTTTGTATGTGCATTGTTATATGAACAGTCACATTGAAAGGGAAATTTCATCTTGCATCTTGTTTTCCACATGTTGTATGCTGCATACCGATCATTTATTCCATTAACTATATTTTCATTGAAAGAGAAAGATTTCCATTTTCTCATGCTAGAATTTCATTTTAGGATTTTCAGGTGACATTCGTGGTGAGCCCAAAACTAAAAATTAATCAAATAAAAATAGTAAAATTTATTGAATCAACCTAAGGAGAATTTGTAACATTAATGCAAACACATAGAGATCTAGGCTAAAGACATGTTCTCGCGTCGTTAAGTGTAGGATATTTCATTGATTTCCAGCGTTGTATTTCGACGGTGATATCTCGTTCCATGTATGTGAGTGTATAAGATTGTTCTCCATGTACCTTTGGGTATATTGGATGGCGCTCCATGCATGTAAAGTATAATGGAAAACTCTCATTGAACGGTTATACATTAGAAAATACTACTATAGATTGCACTCCCAAGTATCACCAAGCATATTTTGGGATTATCCTATAGGTTTCTATCCATCCATAGGAAACCAATTTCCACCTTGTATATTGTGATACACTGAACACAACATTCAAGGAGATTGGATATCATATGTTAAGTCCTTGGTTCTCCAAGGTGTATATTGCAGTTCATAGTTTCTTGGTAATCCATTGTGCATCAATTACCCTCTTTTTGATTTATTTATTTTTGTGTTAATAAAATTTATTGTCCAACATGGAAGAACAAAATCCCCCACCCTTTCGTTCACATAGAATGCAAAATAAGCCTCCTCTTCCACCAGAGGCTACTCTTGTTTGTCGTTAGAAGCTTAAGAAGACATAAACTACCGAATTGGGAAGATCGGGAATGACGTCTAGCCCTACTCTTGATACTTATCCACCATAATCATTTGTCACTTTGAGTTTCGAGCCTGAGATTATATCTACTCTCGATGGTGACACTGACACAATCAAAACAAAAGTCCCTGAAACTTTGTTGCCTGAGGTTGTTAAACATAACCTTCCCGAGTCAGACACTTTGATTCTTGAGGTTGTCGAACTTGAGGAGCCTCAACCATATATACCTGTTTCTTTAGGACTTTCCGATTCTCTTCCTTTGTCTCAGACATAACCTATATGTCTTGGACTCAGCAGTGAACCTCTTCCACCCAGAATTGTGAGTATTGAAGAGATACCACAAGAAGAACCTCGTCCTTCTACACTTTTTCATTGGGAAGGAATTCATTTTAATGAAACCATCCCTCCTCCTCTTCAAACTCTGACACAAAATCCTTTTCCTGATTCTTCGTACTTACCTACTGATCTCTCGTGGAAATATTCATCGAAGCTTTTAGCCATTACTGGAACTAATCCAACCTCTCAACCTGTGTCTGTCACTATGGATGAGACATCAAATATTGCTTCCATATATTTTTTTACAATATCATCATAAACACATTTGTATGGTGGTCCATCCATCCCACCAGGATATCAGTCTTCATCTGGTACCTTTTTTGGTATGTCTTCTAGTCCTTGGACCTCTCCCATTTCATCCAATATGGGAATATAATATGGTACTTCTCTTATGAGTGCCACACAGTTTGATCCTCCTCTTCCTACTCCACTTACTCCTATGGTTGAGCAGCAGGCCAACCCTTATGCTAGTGGGAAATGTTACCTTCAACAACCTAACTCTCCTAATGTTTGGTACCCTCTATTCAAATTGTAGTTGCCTCCATCATACCCTCATCCTTTGGCAGGGGGAAACATGTTGTTGGTATACCTTAAATTGGAAATATACCTCATTATAGTCCTAATTATATTGGAATGGATTTTAGTGTTTGGAAACATACTTTTCCCATTCAACTTGGTTCGTATTGGGACTGTTTGTTGAATCCTCAACCTGCACCATCTTCTCAAATTCATATTCGTCCGTCAACACCCCAACAAGCTCAAATACATGTGAGCCAACCTTTATAGGCTATCGTTGCATCACAATCTTTTCCAACGATATCTGGTACTTTCTAAGTCCAACTTACCCAGTCGATACAACTTAGGTACCTCACACTCTCAACTACTTGGACAGGGTACTCCCCAAGTTTTGTTAGGATAGATCATTCATAGTATGGAACAATACAAACTAAACCCATGCTATCATGGGACAATGAAAACTCCCATTGAGAAACAATATGGTCCATATCAAGGTATTTGTCAACTCGATTTTCAAGGCCAAAAAATCCAAACCCAATCATTTCAGTTGCTTTATCGTCATCCTAGTGCTGGGAAACAAGGTCACTTGTATAGTGGTTATCAAATCCCTCCTTATCCTGGTACCCACATTCCTTATTATCATAATCCCCCTTATCTAGGAATACATGTTCCTAGTGCTAAAGTTATTCCCTCATATCTAGGTCATCCTCCACTGGACTGTAATTGCTTATTGCATTTTGTGGCTACTCTCGAATTGCAAAAATTAACTCAGCTCAGTAATGACCCCATTGCTCATTCTCCATGGTGGTCAATTATTACCACTAAATTTCCTTCGTATGTCCCAAAACTCAATGGGAATCTAGGAGGATACTCGTCGATGTAAGTTATGACTTATCATTTATGGTGTTCTTCAAACTCCCTTAACGATGATTCCATTCGACTTCATATTTTTCAACGAACGCTTATAGGTACCATAGCTAAATGGTATATTGAGTTACCTAGAGCTTCATTCCATGATTTCAACACTTTAGCCACCACCTTCCTCACACATTTCCTGTTGCCCATCAAATATGAAACTGGAATGGAACTATTGACCAATTTCAAAAAATTAGATTCCACTCACATCTTGGATCACATTCATGAGTGGAGGTGTCGCCGTCAATTGTTCAAGTCTTATGTTCCCAATCAATTATTAGCAGAAATGTTTTCCAAATTCCTATTGTCACCCATTACAAGAGATGAACCTAAAGGTGGAGTTGCGACTGAAGAGAAAGCTATTGTTCGTGCACAATATTTGGATCTTGTTTATACCCAATTGGGCACACTCTACGATAATATATCGAACACTCCAATATGTTAAAATATATTTCCTCCTCCACCTGGTAAATAATCTCATGCTGCTAATGGCATGATTGGTTCTTCCAACTCGTAGTCGGTGAATAAGCCATTAGGTTTTTCTCTTATCGCATCTTCTCAAAACCCTCAATCCCATCCTCTTGTGGCTTCTACTTTTGAGATAAATGTTGTTTCATCTGATAAAGGAAAGTCTCCATAGAAACTTGGAAGTAAGAAGGAAGGAAAAGGTAAGAAGAAGAAATATCCTTTAGCACAGGATTAAAAAAAATATCAGAATGATAATCAGAAGCAAAAGCCTCGTTACCCATGCTTAATTTGCAACGAGGATCACTTTACATGTTATTATCCGTACTATGCTGAAGTGAATTGGTTTCTTAAATCTTCCACTTCTCCTATCGTGCTGACCGAATTGTTTCCCAATCATGAGACCCACATGGTTTCCTAAGACCCTTCTTCCTCTAATACGATTTTCATGCTTTCATCCTCAAAGCTGAAATTTTTTTTATGGTGGCCACTCGGAATAAGGAATATGGTAATGTGAATCCACCAAACGGTCAAGATAATGATAAACCTACCAGTTTGACATTGTCTTCATATGATCCTACACCACCTTCGATTGCTACGAAATTGACTATCAAACCTCTAAATGGCGCTACTCATAAGTATGCTTTCAAACCTCATTCAATATCTTCCCAAAATTATAACATAGTTGAAGACTTGGCTTAGTCTCCATCAACTAGGTCAACTATTGAGGTGTTGCAAAACTGCTTCACCCAAAAGAAGGCCTTGTTGTCATCTATCAGATATGTAGATCTGTCGGATTCCAAACTAGTGGTCCTCTCTCATGAAAACTATACCCCTCAACTTCCAACTCAATTAGCCTTTATAATCCATGTCATCATCTGCGGTAATAATTTTCATCTTTCTATTGTGGACGAGGGAGCCTCGACTTGCATTATCTCCATGTCTTGTTGGATGTTGACTGGTTCACCTCAACTGAGTCAATCGACCACCACATTGAAAGCCTTCGATGGAATAACACACAAACCTTGTGGAATTTTGAATTCCATTTAAGTAGAATTAGGGGGAAAAATATCTTTATAGAAGTATAAGTTATTGATGGACCTCTTGATTATACTATTCTACTGGGACTTACATGGGTTTACTCCATTACTACCGTCGTTTCAACCTACTTCTGTATGATTGCATTTCCTCATAAAGGCAGGATTGTAGCTATATATTAACTCGCCTTTTTATCCTTTAATTCTCATGCTAATGGAAGTGTCCCTCTTGTAGGGGAAACCATACACTCTTATCATCATGTTGGAGTTGGATTTCTGAATGATTCATCACTTATGGGAAACTTTTTTCTCCCTCCTCCTCTCCATCTTGACAACTCATCTTTGATTGATTATATCAACATGATATTATCATCTACTATCCCATATAATCCATGGATTGTACTTGATGAAACGAACATCCAATGTTTTGGCAACCAAATTTATCTTCGTCCTGTTGAAATATATTACGAGGCCATTTATTCAACTTGTGTGGCTTATACCTTCTCTTTGATCATTTGGGTAGATCAATCACTAGATTATGGCACGCCTTCTTATCCTTTTTCTCGTGTATTCTCTACTGATGAAAGAATCATGTAGATCATGATACTTGATGACAGGCCATGGGATGAACATCACCATCCTTCCTCATTACCATATTCCATTGAGGATAATATCAGTGATGTATATTTACCCAATTTTGTTGAACCTTTTACCAATTCCATCTCTATTCATGACGTGGACTCTGAAACGAACCTTTCGAATGTTAAGGATATGATACCTCTCAATATTTCTATCAAACTAGGTGTTGTTGAAAATCTATACATTGGAGCATCTTATTCTCCATTTGAGATTGAGATTTATAAAGCCCTTTTTTGTGAGTTTTTAGATCTCTTTTCCTGGACTTATGAGGAAATGTCAGACATCAACCCAAACATAGTCGTGCATGATATTAAAACTTATCCTGATGCTAAACCCATCTGACATTGCTTTCATCCAGTCCATCCCAAGAAGGCTACCGAGATTAAGGTTGAAGTTGAAAATTTTCTTTGGGCTAGTTTCATATACCTCGTTCCTTTAATTGATTGGGTATTGAACATCGTCCTTGTCATGAAGAAACACGACATAATATGAGTATGTGTCGACTACTGTGATGTGAATCAGGCTTGTCCCAAGGACAAATATCAAACCTCGTTTATTTACCAGATTGTTGATGATTACGCTGATTGTGAGATTTATTCATTCATGGATCGATTATCGGGCTATAATCAAATCAACATTCTCCTGGCGGAACAACCTAAGACTACATTTATTTTTCTGTGGAGTATATTTTCTTATCGAAATATCCCATTCAGTATAAAAAAATGTGGGTGCCACATTTTAATGTGTGACGGATTATGCTTTTCATGACATCAAACACATCGTGCAACCCTATTTTTACGATCTCCATGTCATTCTAAACATCGGGTTGATCACCTGATACATCTTCCAGTGTAGACACTATAACATTTGAATCAACCCACACAAGTGTGTGTTGTGCATTGGTTCTGGTCGACTCCTGGGTTTTGTCATTTGAAAACAAGGAATTCGTATTGATCCTCTGAAATCGCAGGCAATTTTCGACTTGCCTGCACCTTCTTCCCTTGTTAAGTCACAAAGACACCAAGGGAAAGATAAATTCCTGCAAAGTTTCATCCCTAATTAACTAATTTGACTAAATGATTCACTCGATTACTGAAGAAAGGGGTGTCATTCCATTGGGATGACACTGATTAGAAAGAATTTGATTCCTTGAAATGTGTACTAGTTTTGGCATCTCTTCTATACCCCCCTGATTATCAGCATGACTATTTCCTGTAGCTAGTTGCTACATTTCCACTATAGAAATGATATTGGTCCAAGAAGTTGACATTGGGACTAAACATCCCATTTATTATCTAATTCACAACCTGAATGATACCAAAATTAGAGTTACTCATGTAGAAAAGTTTTCTTTGATGGTCGTTCAAGCCATCCAAAGGTTTTGCCATTACATATTTCTTTGGAAAACTACGATCTTTTCAAATTGAAACCCTACGACATATATATTGTCACGTCAATTGTTGGGGAGAAAGTACTCTAATTGGGTTGTTATTCTCCAAGAGTTCGACCTGGAATTAATCAAATTGAAGTCAAAGAAATCCCTAATTTTCTTTGAGATTATGTGTGACCTTCCTTCCCCTGATTCTGATTCTACATCTGAAGATTATATCCTTAACTAGTCATTGTTATTGATTTCGTCGTCTAACCTATGGTATGGAGATTTTTTTATCTATCTCCAGACCCAAAATTTCTGGCATAATACCTCTCGCTCTGAGTAGCGACGTATTTGATACCAATCTCTAAATTAAATCACTATTAGTGACACCCTGTACTGTCGTGGTATTGATACAGTTTTATGGAGGTGCCTCACCCTTGAGGAAGCTAATAAAGTACTTAAAAAATGGCATTCGACAGCATGTGTAAGGAATCTATCTAGTTACGCTACTGCGAAAAATATCTTATGCTTGATTACTTTTGGCCCACTATCTTTTGTGACTGCATCCTCGCTATCCAGAAGTACCATGCATGCCAGATATATGATCATAAGATTGGTTCTCTGCCTGCTCCTTTACATCTCATTTTCATTGTTGGTCCTTTGAAAAATGGGGCATTGAATTTAAGACATACAACCCTCACTTGTCTAGGGGGCATGGTTATATTATTGTCGATGTTGAATACTTTACCAAGTGGGATGAGACGATGCATACATTTAACAACACTAGAAAAACAACTGCATACTTTTTCTCCAACCACGTTATTGCTAGGTTTTGTGTATTGCAAGAAATAGTTATAGATCATGGAAAAAATTTCTGAAATGTTATGATGATAGAACTAGATGCTAAGTTGGGACTTTCGCACGAAATTTCCACTCCCTACTATCCAAAGGCTAGTGGACAAGTTGAGGTTATAAAAAAGGTTCTTAAAAATATGCTTTAAAGTATGGTAGCGGTCCATAAATCTGACTGGCACTTGCTTATTTACACTGCCTTGTGGGCATACCGAACCTCAGTTAGGGCTGCTACTGGATTCACACCCTTTGAGCTGGTCTATGGTCTGGAAGCAATACTCCCCATTGAATGTGAAACTCCATCCTTGAAACTATCTATTAAAATTCTTCCTGCCACTTCTGTAGAGGAGGAGCGATTTTACATCTGACTCGTTTGGATGAAACTTGACGCAATGCTGCTTTAGCCAATGAAGCTCATAAAATACATGTCGAGGCACAATACAAAAAAGTGTCAAGCCTCGAGTCTTCTCGTAAGGAGACATGGTTCTCTTATATGACCAAGAGTCTGATAAGTTATGTCCAGGAAATTTCCAACCTATGTGGTTGGGTCCATACGTTGTTAAGCAAGTTCTTGTAAAATGGTCCTATGAGTTAGTATATTTCAATGGAGTTCCACTAGCGCAACCTTGAAATGGATTGTACCTCATAAAATAATATGCTTGATCTCATGTGTAGTACACTGTGTACATACTATCTATAGGTGTGTTTGAGTTTGTTTACAATGCTTCTTTTTAGAGTTTCCCACAGTTTTTGTTGATCTCGTTTACATTTGATGTTGTGTAAACAACTCCAAAAAGAGAAGAAAAGAGATATCAACACCTTAGAAATGAGCCACTTCGAGGGGGCAACCTCCAATACATTACATAAATGAACAATTCTTGGATGATATAATTTACAAAACCTCCTTTCTATATATAGGAGTCCATGGGGCCATAATGTAATCCTAGTGGGCCACAATGTAATCCTAGCCGACCTAACAATAATAATTTAAGGGCACAATAATAACAAAATGGGGGTTACAAGGGTACAATAATAACAATAAGGGGTTACACTAACAATAATAAGGGACTATACTAGTGATATAGGGACCTAACATGCCCCTCTCCTTCAAAAAAGTGTTGTCCTCAATGCTTGAGTAGCTCCGGGTGCTTCTATATAAAATTCTCATCCTCCCATGTAGAATCTTCAGTGGGTAAGTTCTTCCACTTGATGAGATACTCTGAAATTGATCGATTCCGTAGCTGTCGAGTTCTTGTTTCCATGACCACTTTAGGTTCCAATATTATTTTTCCTTCCTCATCAAGTTCTGGCAATATTGTTTGAACTGGAAGATTTTCACCTATAACCTTCTTTAAGCATGAAACATGGAAAACTGGATGTACTCGCGAAGAAGCAGGAAGCTCCAACTTGTATGCCATAGAACCAATCTTTTGCAACACCTTGTAAGGACCATAGTACTTTGGTGATAATTTATTATCCTTCTTAGCTTGCTTGAGGGACATTTGCTTGTATGGTTGTAGCCATAAAAATACCCAATCTCCTACATCAAAACTTCTCTCGCTGCGATGTTGATCTGCCTGTTGTTTCATTCGATTTTGTGCCAAATTCAGGTTATCCTTTAAGAGTTGGAGAACTTCTTGCTGATGCTCGATGTGATCTTCTACTGCTTGAACCTTTGAATTTTCCCTTAAATATGATGTGATGGATGGTGGATGATATCCATAAAGTGCCATAAATGGGGTCATTTTTGCTGCAGTATGGAAGGAAGTGTTATACCACCATTCAACAAGAGGTAACCACTTGACCCATTGTGTTTGTTTATTAGGTACAAAACAACGAAGATATCCTTCCAAAAATTTATTTATGATCTCAGTTTGACCATCAGATTGAGGATGATAAGATGAGCTATGAGCTAATTGAGTACCCAAACAAGAAAATAACTCCGTCCAAAAATTTCCAGAAAAAATGGGATCTCTGTCGCTCACAATAACCCTTGGGCTTCCATGTAGCTTTTGAATTCTATCCATAAATGTAGTACCAACTATACTTGCTTTAAATGGATGAGATAATGCACAAAAGTGTGCATACTTGGTAAGTCTATCAACTACCACCATGATGACACTCTTTCCTTCAGATTTAGGTAAACCTGTGATAAAATCCATTGAAATCTCCTCCCAACGTTGACTTGGAATGGATAAAGGTTGTAGAAGTCCCGGGGTCTTAATTGTTTCCACTTTATTCTGCTGGCAAACCAAACATTCCGCCACAAACTTTTGAATATCAGATTTAAGGCCATCCCAAAAAAATTCTTTCTTCACCCCGTGGTAAGTTTTTAAAAATCCTGAGTGTCCTCCTAAAGGAGAAGTGTGCAATTCCAAAAGAATATTTTGTTTTAGTTGGGAATTATTACAAAGATATAAACGATCTTTGTACCATAAGGAATCATTTTTCCAACTAAATGTATCAGATGTACTAGGATCTTGCTGCAACTTTTGAATGAGTGTCCATACATATTTTTCCTTCTTCCATTCATCTCTTGCTTCAGTTATCCAATTTGGTTGGATAATAGAAATGGCACAAAGCAATGCTTCCACCTCTTCATTCTTTCTTGAGAGTGCATCTGCAACAACATTAAGCTTTCCCTTTTTGTAGATTATTTCAAAGTCATAACCCAACATCTTTGTGACCCATTTTTGCTGCTCTTCTGATGATAGTATTTGTTCCAAAAAGTGTTTAAGACTATCATGATCGGTTTTTACCTTGAAGTGTCTTCCCATTAGGTAAGTTCGCCATTTCTTTAGTGCATGCAGTATTGCTAACATTTCCTTCTCATAAATAGGTTTCTGTAAATACTTTCCTTTGATTGGACGACTTTCAAAAGCAATGGGTCTTCCTTCCCGCATTAAAACTGCACCAATTCCATTTCCTGAGGCATCACATTCCACAATAAAGGTTTTTGTGAAGTCTGGTGTAGCTAAGACCGGTGCTAGGCACATTGCCTCTCCAAGACGTTCAAAGGCCTTAGTTGCTTCAGGAGTCCATGAAAATGCATCTTTCTTCAATAATGTTGTTAGAGGTGCTGCTATTCTCCCATAATTCTTAACAAACTTGTGATAATACCCCGTTAACCCGAGAAATCCTCGCAACTGCTTTATGGTTGTGGGGACTTTCCATTCCTTAATGGCTTTAATTTTGTTAGGGTCTACTTTAACACCCTCGTGAGATACAATATGACCCAGATATTCCACCTCTTGTACTCCAAAGAAACATTTGGATTTTTTGCATATAATTGTTTCTCCTGCAATAGTTTGAGCACCCTGTCAACATGTTCAACATGATCCTTCCAAGACCTGCTGTAGATTTGTATATCATCAAAAAATACTAGCACAAATTTTCTAAGGAAGGGTTTGAAAATGGAATTCATCAACCCTTGAAATGTAGAAGGTGCATTGGTAAGGCCAAAAGGCATGACCATAAATTCATAATGACCCTCATGAGTTCGAAATGCTGTTTTTGGAATATCTTCAGTCTTCATTCTAATTTGATGATATCCTGAACGAAGATCCAACTTGGCAAAATAAATTGCTCCATGTAATTCATCCAATAATTCATCAATCACAGGAATGGGAAATTTGTCTTTAATGGTGAGCTTATTGAGCTCCCTATAATCCGGACACATTCGCCATGATCCATCCTTCTTGTGTACCAAAACCACAGGAGCAGAGAAAGAACTTTGACTAGGTTGAATTATACCCGCCTCTAACATTTCTGCAATCATACGTTCAATTTCGCTCTTTTGGAAGTAAGGATATCTATAAGGCCCGATGTTTGGAGGAACACTTCCTGGAATCAAATGAATAGCATGATCATGATCACGAATAGGTGGGATTCCTTTGGGAGTTTCAAACACCTTGGAATGATTGTCCAAGACTTGTTGGAGATCTGCAGAAATAGATGATTTTGATGTCGGAACTTCTAGTGAGCATAATTGTGCAATTACGCCTCGTTTTTATTTATTTAGAAGCTTTGTCATGACATTAGAGCTTATTATCCTTCCTGGCTTCCCTTCAATACCTCGTAATTCGACTTCCTTTCCTTCTGAAAAAAATTTCAAGAAAATTCTTGAAATTTAAAAGCCACCGTCCCCAAAGATTGTAACCATTGTACTCCTAGTACAACATCAGCACCTCCCATAGGAATGGAAAGCATTGGACTAGTCAATACATATTCCCCCATGGTTAGCTTAATATTATGGAATTTTCCAGAGCAATTTATAGTTTCTCCATTTGCAACCATCACTTGAAATTCTGGTGCTAGGTATAGGACACAATTTAATTCCTTGGCTACCTTACAATGAATAAAATTATGGGTGCTACCTGAATCAATCAACACTATTACCTTTTTCTTCTTGATTTTTCCTTGTATCTTGAAAGTTTGAGGAGTGGTAATTCCTTTTTCTTCACGATATGGTCGGATTTATTTCTTCCTCTTCTAGGGTTGGTTCCTGGTGTATTTCCTCTTCTTGTTCATTTTCTTCTTCCTCTTCACAATCTATGTAAAATAATTTCTTCTCAGCACACTTATGACCTTTAGTGTATTTTCTATCACAACTGTAGCAAAGCCCTTTTTCTCTTTTTCTTCCAATTGTTGTGGTGTCAACCTTGTAGGTTGTGGAAATCTAGGCGTAGCAACACTTCCTTCTTTATAGAATTGAGTGGTAGGCTTCCTTGTCGCCATAATTTTACATTCAACTTTTCTTGCCAACCCGAATGCCTTCTCCAATGAATCAGGTTCCAAAACGCGAACTTCATGTTGGATGTTATCCTTTAAAGTGCCTATGAAGAGATCGATCTTGTGTTCCTCTGGAATATCAGTTACCCTTATATTCAATTTTTGGAAGTCCTCAATGTGCTGCCCCACTAAACCCTTTTGTTTGAGATTTATCAATTGGCTAAAGAACGTGTTGCTCTTTGTATCCTCATAATGTGCTATCATTTCCTCCATAAAATTGACCAAGTGACAATTTTTTTACGAGAGCAAAGCCATCGATACCATACAAATGTATTTTGTTCTAAATGTAAAGTTGCAATGCGTACCTTTTGTGTGTTTTGAACGTTATGGAGATCAAAATATTGCTCCATCTGTAGTATCCATGTTACAGGATCCTTTCCATCAAACTTCCTCATATCCATTTTTGGAATATGGTGGTTCTTCCCGCCAACATTAGAGGTTATGAAATCACGATTAACATTTATTTTGTTCTCATCATGAGGTTCTTCTACTATATTTCCACCATTAGGAATCATTTCTTATTTTAAGCTTGTCATCAAGCCTTCCATGTATTCTTTTAGATCATTCTTCATGTTTTCCATGTTGTCTTTCATGTTTTCATCGATCTTAGCTTCCATTTCATCAATCTTAGCTTCCATGCCCACTTCCATGCCATCCATATTAGCTTACAAACCATTCATCTTAGCTTCCATGCCTTTATTCAAACCCTCCATATTAGTTTCCATGCCTTTCTTCAAAACTTCCATTTCATTTTTTGTTGTTCTTTGCGAGAGTGAAATTTGTTGCACTTGCTCTTGTAATTTTGATATGTCATGTTGCCATTCTTCGTCTTCATGAGTCACAGTAGAGCCTTCTAAAGGCTTAATGGGAGTTGAATTATTTTTAGGGGCCATTTTAGAATCCAATACTGATATCTATTCTACAATATTCCCTTGGAATCAATTCAAATTGATTCTTCAAACAAGACTTATGCAATTCAGAAAAAAAATACACACCTTTTACTTGATTTTTAGGAGCTCTGTATTGAAATTGAATTATCTCTGTAATTGAGAATCTTCAATATCTAAAATTCACTTCTGTAGTATCCTTCTGAACTTTCTTTCAAATGCCATAGGTATGATCTGAGTTGGATTCTTCAAGACAAAGTTATTTCCAATCTCCCACAATGACCCAATTTTGGACTGGTTCACTAGAGCGAACTTGTACGACTTGCCACGTGTCACTGTTTAATCCTTCGTCTCTAAAATTGATAGCCAAGAAACTGCAGTCCGTTTAATTGAAACCAATTTTTACGGCACTCCAATCCGATGCCCAGAGAGAGAGTTATTGAACGTTTCCCATGATCACCTCTTTGAGATGAAATTCAGGAGCCTGAAAAAACACTACCTTCCACAGATCATATCTCCAAAAATATTGCGAACCAAGCTCTGAAATTTTTTGATGACTTTCCTCAGGATTTCAGCTTCACACCATATGAATTTCAGATTCTGAACCTTCGTAGAAATTTTTTTATAGCACAAATTCCACGATGACCTGTTTAGGAGCCTAAAAAAAGGCCTAACTTCCACATATCATATCTCCGAAAATATTGTGAACCAAGCTCTGAAATTGTTAGAAAAACTTCCTCAAGATTGCAGCTGCTCACCCTAAAAATTTTAGTTTCTGAAGCTTCGTAGAAAAAAATTTATAGCGAAAATTCCACGATGACCTGTTTGGAGCAGCGAAACCCTAGAATCCAAACCTCTGATACCAAATGTTGTGTAACCAGCTCCAAAAAGAGAAGAAAAGAGATATCAAAGCCTTAGAAATGAGCCACTTCGAGGGGGAAACCTCCAATACATTACATAAATGACCAATTCTTGGATGATACAATTTACAAAACCTCCTTTCTATATATAGGAGTCCATGGGGCCATAATGTAATCCTAGTGGGCCACAATGTAATCCTAGCCGACCTAAAAATAATAATTTAAGGGCACAATAATAACAAAATGGGGGTTACAAGGGTTAAATAATAACAATAAAAGGGTTACACTAAAAATAATAAGGGACTATACTAGTGATATAGGGACCTAACATTTGATTTGCAGATGTCAATATCTCTCAAACCATACATTGGTTATGCTGATGGTGCTAGTCGTAGTGCTCGAAACCTATATTTTGCAACATGGGCTATCTTTGATCCAAATAGTGAGATAGTGAGTATGCAAGGGATTTGCATTGGTTTCTCAAATAAAAACATCGCTAAGTATAGCATAGTTGTTGAGATATTATCTAATGTTATTTCACATGTTATCCACCATTTAGTCATCAAAATCGACTCACAACTCATAGTAATACAACTTGCGAATGTCTATTCAATTAGAAATCTCCTAATCCTTCACATGGTTTTGAGAGTGCATCTTCTAGAAAGACATTTATATTTCATACAATATGAACATAATTATAGAATTCTAAACACATTAGAAGATGCCCTAGCTAATCAAATTTCATATAGACATTTGCAACGAATGTAAATACGTTTTGATTCATATAACATCATATTAAAAGCATAATAGGAACTAGGAAACACTAAAAACATGTATATATAGAAATCTTGGTTTTACAAAAATATGTGCCCCGAAACACATATGCCTACATTATCCATATGAAAAACTACATGCAAATACCTAAGTAGACTAATCAATGGTGCTCATGATAAAATGGCACTACGTCAGCCATCTTACGCAGTAATCGACCAATACGGTTAGGTACTCCAATAGTGTTCATATTCAACAAGATGATCATCCTTGTGAAAATTAAGCACCTACACTAGGTGGGGCCCGCAAGCTATTTTTAGGTATATGTCTATTTTTAGAATGTTGAGAAAATTCTATTTATAGCGAGAGTCTATTTAAAGATGGTTGAGAAAATTCTATTTATATATGGGATTATATTTTTAGATGCATGTGCGAAGTCTATTTATAGATCGCATGTATAAAAATAGAATGCATGTCGATTATTATTATCTCTTAATAATAATTGGACAATAAATATTAATCTATTCTCTTGAAGCACTTGATTTTAGTTAACTAAAGTGGAACACTAGTTAGCTGAAGGAATTTCGAGTTGTAAGGTTGGTTGGTGGGACATGCAAGTGGACTTAGTTGTAATTGAGTGATTTGAAGTTGTAACAGAGTTGGATGTGTAGTTATGTGATTTGTAAAGTAGTTTAACTCAGTTAAGTGAGTTAAACTCAGTTGTGCTAGTTGTAACTAGTTGTAACTAAAGATACACTAGTGAGATATCAATGAATTAAATATTAGATTAATTCACATGGAGTGATCTCACATGCAATTGAAGATTTACTATTGTTAACTACATGCATGTCAGATCCAGTGGAGACCGAGTTGAGAGATAGGGTAAAGGGACTGTTTGGCTATCTTTTGTGACATTAGTGGGTGCACTCATGCAACCACACACACATTGGAGATGCCAATAAGGATTGCGTTGTCAAGGCAAGACAATATCTCATTCATTCAGGGATTTTGATCGGCAGGGATTGTGTAATGGAGGCAGGTTGTCAGGAGGCAGTAAATTGGCCCATGTACTTGCCAATTTCTGTATGACAATGTGAGACAATTGTATATTGTATTGAGAGCTCTTAGATTAGAGTTTTGTATGAGATTTTTTCATGATCCATGATATATACATAATATATGATAGTGGGGTTTTTAGCTTTATGCTATCCTGGTAAAAACATCTGTGTTATGTGTGATTGATCTTTCTTCATGTGTTTTCAATTCGCGATTAAAATTCTGCAAATATTTTAGTAGAAGGATTATGTATTTAACAGTGGCATATAATTGTTAGATCAAGAGAATCCAGGTAATACATAATTGTATTAAAATTTCTACATGGTATCGAAGCAAAGAAGATTTCAAAATTGAAGCAGTAGCTGAGTTTGTTGGTGGAAACAATTCAAACTTGCTGCAAGAATTTCTTGGTGTGACAGTTGAGTAAACATTGAAATGACTTTCAATGGTTTGCAGCTAGAGTATGCACTCGAGGGAAAATAAAACTACATTGCATGGAAGTACAGGATGGAGGCGGTGCTTGAAGATAATGGCTTGAAGAAATTCATCGACAATGATGTTCCTAAGCCCACTTTGACGGATGCTGCATTACTTGACGCAT
The DNA here is from genome assembly GCA_034641835.2 of Pinus albicaulis. Lineage (NCBI taxonomy): Eukaryota > Viridiplantae > Streptophyta > Pinopsida > Pinales > Pinaceae > Pinus > Pinus albicaulis. The sequence continues at coordinate 276,745,741 of CM076579.1, read as the reverse complement.
GGAAAAAAAAAAGTAGCGAAGATGAGAAGGATTTTATTGAAAGGTGTGTGAGACCGTATTGTCTCAAGACTTCATGGGAAAGCCACTCCATTTTCTATGTGGAAGGCTTTGACGGATCTTTTCCAAAGTAGCAATGACCATATGAAATTGGAGCTAAAGGATAAACTCATAAAGATCAATATGGAGAAGGGCGAGAATATTCCTAAGTATCTCACAAAGTTTGTCCAATGTTGGGATGAACTGGGGAGTGTGGGAATCACAGTTTCTAATGATGATTTGGTGAGCTTGTCTCTCCTGGGACTTCCTAAGAGTTGGCACACTTATCAAGACTTTGTCAACAGACGGGAAAAACTATCGGATTGGGAACAACTGTGGTCAGATCTAGTGCAGGAGGAGTTCAGGTGGAACACCAGAGATGGCTTTTCATCAAAGCATGATGATGAAGAGGATTGTGCTTTCACTACCAAGGAAAGGAAAGGGAAGGGGAAGAAATTCCACTCAAAATCTGAGTCTAAAGGCAAGAAGCTGGATTTTTCCAAGGTGAAGTGTTTTCACTGTCACGAACATGGGCATCTTGCCACTAACTTCCCACATAAAAAGAAGAACAAGAAGGCTGCTGGAGCTGCAGCTGGTGAGGCCCTTTCCTCGCAATTTGAAATTGATTTATCTTTGATCACATGCTTGGTTTCAAACACAATGGGATCGGTGTGGTATCTTGATAATGGTGGTTCCTTCCACATGATGAGATATAAGGATATTTTCAGTGACTTGGAGGAGAAAGATCTCCAAATGAATATAGAGATGGGTGACAATGGACGATACAGTGCGACTGGAATTGGTACCATTACCTTTGAGAGCGAGTCAAGTAAACTTTGTCTCAGTCGCGATGTTGGAGGATAGAGGCTATGAAGTTGTTTTCAGTGATGGTAAAGCTTTCCTAAAACATAAAACAATGGTTCAAGCCAAGAGGATAGGGATTCGAGTCAAGAATCTCTACAAGATGGAGGTAGAAGGTTGCGCTACCATGATGGGAAAGGTGGAAAAAGTGGTGAGCCAGGATGAGGGTGAATTATTTCACAGGCAATTGGGCCATCTTCACCATAGATTTTTGAAAGTCATGTAGAAAATATCTACTGGACTTCCAATGGGAACACTTGCTCAATTAGATCAGTGCAAAGGTCTCACCATGGGGAAGTATGTAAAGACCACCTTTCATGAAAAGGATAATTGTGCTTCGGTGATCCTGGAGAGAGTTCACACAGACATGTGTGGACCATTCTCGACTTCTTCAACAGCAACACATAGGGATTATGTTATTTTTTTTTATGAATTTTATTGTAAATGTTGGATCTTCTTCATGCAGAAGATGGATCAAACATTCTCAAAGTTCTGTGATTTTAAGGCATTGGTTGAGAAAGATTTGGGGAAGCATGTGAAGGCTTTATGGAATGATAATGGTGGAGAATACATCTTGAACGAACTGAAAGAATTCTATAGAAAAGAAGGAATTCGAAGTGATCATAGTGCCTCATAACCTATAGCAAAATGGGGTCACAGAGAGAAAGAACATAATGATCATGGGTGTTGCACGAGCGATGCTGCATGATCAGGGCGAACTAATGCATTTGTGAGTGGAAGCATGAAACACTGTAGTTTATGTCCAAAACTATTGTCCTCATAGAGTACTTGGCATGAGTACACCTAAAGAATCTTTTACTGGTAAGAAACTGGATGTTTCTAACTTTAAGATTTTTGGCTCATTTGTTTATGTGTATGTGACCAAGAACGCTGGGAAGAAGCTGGAGCTGAATTCTAAATTTGGGATATTTGTGGGGTACACAGAAACACCCCATAACTATCGTGTGTATTTTCCAAACAGTTGAATGACTGTGGTGCTACGGGATATACAATTAAATGAGGAGAAAACCATGAAGTTGTCTCTTGAGAGGGAGCTAGACTTACATGCAGAGGAGGAACTTTTGGTTCCCAAAGATGAGCCTCTATATGTGGATCAGCCATATGAGGAGGTTCATGGAGTGGAGGAGTCCACTCACGTAGAGCCAAACATCAAAACTAGTAGAAGGCGTACCACAAAAGCTAAGAGGCAGAAGCTTGATGCGGCACAGAATGTATGAGTCTGTACTTCACAGCGCAGACAGAGATAGTATCCTGACCGATTCACTAGATACATGGCTCTCATGAGAAAATGTATTGTGACTGAGCCATATTCCTTTCAGGAAGCAGTGCAGGAGCCCACATGGGTAGATGCAATGGTGGAGGAGTATGAATCCATTGTCAGAAACAATGCTTGGGAAATTGTTCCAAGGCCGGTTGATAAATCAGTGGTAGGTTCAAGACGGATATAAAAGATAAAGCAAGCTGTTGATGGGAGTTTTGAGAAATAGAAGGCCATATTTGTGGCTCGGGGCTTATCACAAATCGAGGGGATTTATTATGAAGAAACCTTTGCACTTGTCGCACGGTATTCTTCCATAAGGACCATCCTTGCTCTCTCAGCACAGATGGGTTGGCACATTCATCAGATGGATGTGAAGATTGAGTTCCTTAATGGGATCATTGAGGAAGAAGTGTACATTGAGCAGCTTGAAGGACTTGAGATATTCAGCAGCGAGTCGCATGTGTGTAGACTCAAAAGAGCGTTGTATGGGCTGAAGCAAGCACCCTGTGCTTGGTACACTCGAATCGACAACTATTTCACTGGACTTGGCTTCACCAAGAGTGAGGCGAATGAAAACCTATACCAGATTGTGGTGTAAGCTTTTAATAATTTTTCTTTATGTTGATGATTTAATACTGACTGGTGATGAGTAGCTGATACACTCATGTAAGGAGGACCTTGCAAAGGAGTTCGAGATGAAGGATATGGACCTGCTTCACTATTTCCTTGGATTGGAAATATGGTAATGAGATGGTGAAATTTTTGTGTCTCAAGGAAAGTACGCAAGGGAGATACAGGGTAAGTTTCACATGGAGGACTGCAAACCCATGGATACTCCTCTTCCAGGAAATTGGAGGAAAGAGGATGCTACATCTAGAGAGGTATTGGATGCTACTATCTATCTATAGTTGGTGGGTTCGCTAATGTATTTCGTAAATACAAGACCAGACATATGCTATGTAGTAAACCAACTTAGTGAAGTGATGGTTAAGCCTACCAAGCTCTTTTGTAAGGCGGGAAAGCATGTCCTGTGATTTCTCAGGGGCACATCTGAGTATGGGTTATGGTACAGGCAGACGTATGAGGTGAAGTTGCATGGCTTCACGGATGCACATTGGGAGGGCAGCCCAATGAACATAAAGAGCACATCAGGAGGAGTCTTGAGTATCTGATCTATAGTTGTTTCTTGGTATAGTAGGAAACAAGATCTGTGGCACTCATTTCAGTAGAAGAAAAATACATGGCAGCAAGTCAAGCTGCATGTGAGGCTTTCTGGATGAGAAAGATCCTAGTTGGTTTGTTTGGTTCTCATTTAGATCCTACAGTGATTCATTGTGATAATCAGAGTTGCATTAAACTCTCAATTAATCCCGTGTTTCATGATAGATCTTAGCATATAGATATTTGGTATCATCATATCAGAGATTGTGTGCAGCGAAAGATCATGTTGCTTCAATACATTCCTACAGAATATCAAGATGTAGATATTCTGACGAAGGCACTCACCAGGAGCAAATCCAAATACCATAGAGATAGGATCGGGGTGAAGGATAATACATTTCTTGTTGAGAGGGAGTGTTGAGATTCAACAAGATGATGACCCTAGTGAAAATTAAGCACCTACACTAGGTGGGGCTCGAAGGCTATTTTTAGGTGTATGTCTATTTTTAGAATGTTGAGAAAATTCTATTTATAGTGGGAGTCTATTTATAGATGGTTGAGAAAACTCTATTTATAGATGAGATTCTATTTTTAGATACATGTTCAAAGTCTATTTATAGATCGCATGTCTAAAAATAGAATGCATGTCGATCATTATTATCTCTTAATAATAATTGGACAATAAATATTAATCTATTCTCTTGAAGCACTTTTTTTCAGTTAAATAAAGTGGCAAACCAGTTAGCTGAAGGAATTTTGAGTTCTAAGGTTGGTTGGTGGGACATGCAAGTGGAATTGGTTGTAACTGAGTGATTCGAAGTTGTAACAGAGTTGGATGTGTAGTTATGTGAGTTGTAAATTAGTTTAACTCAGTTAAGTGAGTTAAACTCAGTTGTGCTAGTTGTAACTAGTTGTAACTAAAGATACACTAGTGAGAGATTGTTGAAAATGGCAACAAGAAATAGTGAAGAAGGCCTCCTGAAACATATTTCCTGATCCTAGTTGGAGATTGATCACCTAAACTAGGTGGGGACCACACGTGATTTTTTTCGAAAAGTCTATTTTTAGACTATGTCTATTTTTAGACATATGGAGCATGGTCTAGGAGTTGCGGGATGCTCTTCTTGGATGATTGTTCAATTTGGTAAAAATATATGGACATCTATTTTTAGACATACAGGTCGAAGACTATTTTTAGACTGCCTGTCTAAAAATAGAACAGTCAAATATTATTATCCCTTAATAATATTTAGACTATAAACATTATCTTATCCTCTTGGAGCACTTCAGTTTGATGCTTGGATGTGGCACATGCAGCTGACAGAAGGAAATACGCTTTTCCTAAGGGTTAGTTGAGCTATTGCATGGTTGACTTCAGTTAGAACTCAAGTGGCAGAGTTTGGTGGAGTTTATGAGACAGTTGGTGGAGTTATGTTCTGTTTAACTTAGTTGAACTAGTTGTATTTAATCTAACTAACAAATACACTAGTGATGAGTGGTGTGAATTAATTATTAATTAATTCACTAATTATTAACTCATAAATCAACTAAAGAACACATCAGTTAACTCAGTGCATGTACAGTTCAGTGAAGACCAGTGGAAGAGGTAGGAGAAAGGGTGGAGTCTACTATCAGTTGTGACTATACCGTGCATGAGATTTGCACAAGCTTTGATTGATATTGCCAACGATAATTGCGCAGTTAAAGCCAGGGGGATTTGATCCTTGATCTTATTCATTCTCATCTTGGATTGCGCAGTAGAGGCAGGCAAACAATGGAGGAGTTTTGAACCCGTGACTTGTTCAAAACTGAGCTAGTTTGTGTGTAACTTTTGGAGATAGTATTGAGTACTTGTGAGGAGTATTGTACTATGATTGTTACATGATTATCTATCATTATAATATATAGATAGTTGGGGGTTTTCAGCTGTAATATTTCCCCATTACATACTGTGTTTATGTGTGCTTGACTATTGTGTTTATGTGCGCATGCGACTGTTTCTATTTCCACATATTGATGATCAATTGTAGAAGAGGTTATGTATTATGCATGAAGCTCAAATAGTGTGTAATCAGGATAATCTCGGTGAATAATTCAGCAAATTATTCAAATTTCTTCATGGTATCGGAGCGATATTGATCATAGGGATCTATTACAGTGATTACAATTATTTCCGTAGACAGAGTCTGTAACGGGCCAGGTAGCCTCTGGATCCATCCTTTCTTTGAAATGTGATATATCCAGTAAATGCCCCTACAGTCGATCTCTGTGCTAGAAATAAATTTTTTCTCACAGATCCAGAAGCAGTTGAGTTTTGAGCTTGGAATTCGAATTTTGCAGCAGTATTTTCTTGGTGTTGAAGTCAAAATGTCTTATCAAGGATTGCGATTGGAGTATGCCCTTGAAGGCATCTTGAATTATATTGCATGGAGAGATAGGATGGAGGAGGTGTTAGATGATAACGAGCTGAAGGATTTCATAGATGCTGAAGTCCCAAAGCCTACTGATGCTGCTCAAGTTGAGGCTTGGCAAAAGAAGATGGCAAGGTGTCGAAGGATTCTGTTGGAGGGCGTGAAGGATCACATAGTATCCAGCCTGCATGGAAAAGCTTCTCCATAATTGATGTGGAAAGCGTTGACAGAATTTTTCTAGAGCAAGAGTGACCAGAGGAAGTTGGCGCTCAAGTATAAACTCAGGAAAATTAAGATGGAGAATAATGACACTATTCCGGTATACTTGACAAAGTTTTTCCACTGCAGGGATGAGCTTGGGAGTGTAGGAGTTAGTGTGGATGATGAGGAATTGGCAAGCTTGGCTCTCCTTGGTCTTCCAAAGAGTTGGCATTCCTATGAGGATTTTGTCAATGGTCGGGAGAAATTGCCAGGATGGGAGCGACTCTGGTTGGATCTTGTGCAAGAGGAGATAAGGCGGAGTACCAGGGATGGATCTTCATCAAAGGTATCTGATGAAGAAGATTGCACTTTGGCTGCCAAAGCAAGGAAGGTGAAGGGTAAGGAGAAGGCTTCTCAATCCGGTGCGGATGGTAAAAAGCATGACATGTCCAAAGTGAAGTGTTTTCACTGTCACGATCCTGGACATTACGCCACGAATTGTCCACAAAAGAAGAAGAACAAGCAGGTTGCTAGAGTTGCAGCTAGTGAGGCTCTTGCCTCGCAATTTGAGCTAGACTTCTCATTGATCGCATGCATGGTGTCTAGTGCATTGGGATTGGCGTGGTATTTTGATAGTGGCGCTTCCTTTCACATGACGGGAGATGTGAATCTTTTCAGTGACTTGGTGGAGAAAAATCTCCAGATGCATGTTGAGTTGGGCGACAATGGACGATACAATGCGACCGACATTGGTACCATAACCTTTCAAAGGGAGTTAGGTAAACTCATTCTTTTACAAAATGTATTGCATGTACCAAGTTTAACAAAGAATTTGATCTCAGTCGCAATGTTAGAGGATAAAGGGTATGAAGTTGTCTTTGGAGAAGGGAAATTTTTCCTTCGGCACAAGGCAATGGGACAAGTCAAGAAGGTTGGGATTCAGGAAAAGAATCTCTACAGACTTGAAGTAGATGGGATGTCTATGGAGCTTCCTACTATTGGGAAGCTGGAGAAAGACATGCAAATGATGCTTGAGAGGGAGCAAGTTTTGCATGCAGGTGAAAGTGAACCTCGGGATGTGGAGCAGCCACAAGATGAGGATCATGGAGTGGAAGAAACCACTCATGCAGAGAAATTTCGTGCCAGATGGGCAGAGGGAGTGCATGCAGCTATACCACCAAGTGAAAGGTGGGGCGACATGCATGATTAATCCCGAGAGGAGATTTATGGGCATGATTCATGAGATGGTGTGGATCTCATGAATTGAACCTGGCTACGAGGTGCCCACAGCGCAGCAGTAGCAGATCAGTTGGATTGATGCAAGCAGATCAAAGTGACAGTGTCGGATACTGGAGCGCGAATCAGAGTTGACAGAAAGTGCAAGAGTGCATGGGTGCAAGAGTTCAACAGCGCAGTGGTTCCTGATGAAATGTGCAGTAGCTAAGCAGAGGTCAAATACTTTGATGATAGATGCATCAGAATGATTGAGTTGTTTGGAGCCTATTCAGTTTCGGAGATGTTGCATGGAAAGGGTGCATGGTGCATGCATGAGTTTGCATGGCGCATGCAAAGGGTGCATGGTGAATGCATGGAGTTGCATGTCGCATGCATGGAGTTGCATGGTGCATGCATGAGTTTGCATGGCGCATGCAAAGGGTGCATGGCGAATGCATGGAGTTGCATGTCGCATGCATGGAGTTGCATGGCGCTTGTGAAGGTTGCAGGGTGAATGCATGGGTTGCATGTGCATGCAAAGAAGTCACTTTCTTGTTGAGAGGTGTTGAAAATGTGTGAAAGCAGTGAAGGGGGCTCAGAACATCATTCAGATATAGTTGTTGATCACCTAAACTAGGTGGGGACCACACATGTGATTTTTGTCGAAAAGTCTATTTTTAGACATATGGAGCATGGTCTAGGAGTTGCGGGATGATATTCTTGGATGATTGGTCAAGTTTATAAAAATAGATGGACATATATTTTTAGACATATAGGTTGAAGTCTATTTTTAGACTGCCTGTCTAAAAATAGAACAGTCAAATATTATTAGCCCTTAATAATATTTAGACTATAAACATTATCTTATCCGCTTGGAGCACTTCAGTTTGATGCTTGGATGTGGCACATGCAGCTGACAGAAGGAAATACACTTTTCCTAAGGGTTAGTTGAGCTATTGCATGGTTGACTTCAGTTAGAACTCAAGTGGCAGAGTTTGGTGGAATTGATGATACAGTTGGTGGAGTTATGTTCTGTTTAACTTAGTTGAACTAGTTGTATTTAGTCTAACTGACAAATACACTAGTGATGAGTGGTGTGAATTAATTATTAATTAATTCACTAATTATTAACTCATAAATCAACTAAATAACACATTAGTTAACTCAGTGCATGTACAGTTCAGTGAAGACCGGTGGAAGAGGTAGGAGAAAGGGTGGAGTCTACTATTAGTTGTGACTATACCGTGCATGAGATTTGCACAAGATTTGATTGAGATTGCTAATGAGAATTGCGCAGTTAAAGCCAGGGTGATTTGATTCTTGATCTTATTCATTCTCATCTTGGATTGCATAGTAGAGGCAGGCAAACAGTGGAGGAGTTTTGAACCTGTGACTTGTTCAAAACTGAGCTAGTTTGTGTGTAAATTTTGGAGATAGTACTGAGTACTTGTGAGGAGTATTGTACTATGATTGTTACATGATTCTCTATCATTATAATATACATATAGTTGGGGGTTTTTAGTTGTAAGCTTTCCCCATTACATACTGTGTTTATGTGTGCTTGAATATTGTGTTTATGTGCGCATGTGACTGTTTCTATTTCCGCATATTGATGATCAATTGTAGAAGAGGTTATGTATTATGCATGAAGCTCAAATAGTGTGTAATCAGGATAATCTCGGTGAATAATTCAGAAAATTATTCAAATTTATACAGAGATCAATGAATTAAATATTAAATTAATTCACATGGAGTGATCTCACATGTAACTAAAGATTTACTATTGTTAACTACATGCATGTCTCCAGTGGAGACCTAGTTGAGAGATACGTGAAAGGGATAGTTTGACTATCTATTGTGACATTAGAAAATGCACTTGTGCAACCACACACACATTGGAGATGCCAATGAGGATTACATAGTCAAGGCAACGCAGTATCTCATTCATTCAAGGATTGTGATCAACAGGGATTTCGCAGTGGAGGTAGGTTGTCAGGAGGCAGTAAATTGTCGTATGTATTTGCCAATTTTTTTATGACAGTGTGAGACGATTTTATATTGTACTGAGAGATCTTGGATTAGAGTTTGTATGAGATTGTTTCATGATCCATAATATATACATAATATATGATAGTGGGGTTTTTATCTTTATGCTTTCCCAGTAAAAACATCTGTGTTATGTGTGATTGATCTTTCTTCATGTGTTTGCAACTGGTGATTAAAATTTCGCAAATATTTTAGTAGAAGGATTTTTTATTTAACAGTGGCATATAATTGTTAGATCAGGGGAATCTAGGAAATAAACATCTGTATTAAAATTTCTACAAATAGTGTGTAATTGAAGTCACATGGGAACTTGATTGACCATGATCTCATCAATCCCATGTGTCAATCCCTCCATATTTCGCTCCACCTCTGATAGGATCTCAACTATGTAATATTCCCAAATTTTCACATCACTTTTGGAATATTAGAGCCCTTGATTTTCTTAATGAATTAAGTAAATAAAAGGGCGGAGGGACCCACAATCCTCAATAAGAATAAATATCCACTTTGTGTGTGTGAATGTGGATTAATTTAGACTAGATCTGCAAAAAGAGGTAGTTGAGAAACCACTAATGTGAATGAGATTGGAGATCATGTCTCATTTAATGAGAGAGATCATGGAGGGTTGATTCAGTCAACTAATATCTTGAAGATGTCAAACAAAGGGTCATTTAGCATTAATGATAAAGTGATGGAGAATGAAGCACACATGATGGAGGAGGTGTAAATTGCACCTAGACTGTTTGGTTGATTTGGTCAAACAGCGCAGTCCCACTTGGAGGATCTTGTCCACATGAGAATACGCAGTTGAGATTAGGGCCTAGGCTTGGGATGGCTCAATCATTATAAAGGAGATGAAGGCAAAGGTGAAATGCATCTTGGATTATTTTGATGTATGATCTTTCAGATCTGGAATTTTCAAGTGGAATTCCACTGCATTCTTGGGCTGTTTAGCATAGATTGCAGGTGATGTTTAGCACAGGGTGTTCTCGAGCAGGAATCCCTCCTCTTTCTTTGGGTGATATATAAGGAATATGTTTGTACTTCATTATACATCAGGCTTTAAGTGCCATTTCCTCTTTTCTACTTTCTGCATAACATCCACTTTCAGAAAACTGCAGTTTTCTGAAGATCAGTTTGGAAGGTGGAAGTTGTCTTCAGTACTTCAGCTGGAGAAAAATGTGAGGGATTATTCCCATCACTTGGGCTTATGGATCAAAATTCCCAGAGCCACATTGCAGATCTAGCATCATGCCATAATTTATTGACCTCCTAGCAGCAGTATTCTTCACAAGAATAACACTGTAAATATTGCAGATCTGAAAGGAGGAAGGAAGTTGCTAGTAATTCAGCTAGCAATCCAGTGGAGGATCATTCCTCCACATTTCCATCAGTATTACCATCAGCCTGGAGTTTATTGTAGCATATTTTGGCAGGCAGAAGGCCTCTCTTTCCCTCACAGCGCAGTTTTTGGAGGCAATTGTGTTGCCGCAACTGCAATCATCTTTTGGAGGATTGAGAAGCTAGATATAGAGCTCCTACCTCATAGATCTGAGGAAGCGATCAGACCTTCAAGCATAGATCTGATCTGAGCACATATTTCAGCCATCTATTCTTCAGATCTAGTTTCAGATCTGTATTTCCTAGCAGATCAAGGATCCAACCCTAGGGAGGTGATTTTTCCAAAGTTGCAGATCTGGAAAATCCTTTCTGGGTTATCTTGGGAATCCATCACATTGGTCGGATCTTGAATCTTGGCATCATCAGAGCTCCATTTTTGAGTAGATATTCATTTCTCTTTTCAGCCTCCAACTACATGTTTATGTTCTGCTAAAGAGATAGCGCAGTATTTGCTGTAGAGCCTCAATAGTTACGATGTAACTGCTTCACACATGTTTCCAGGGTGATCCTAACTCATCTTTTTGGCTAGACCTACTTATATTATGTACTTGTGTAACTGAATCATCTCCAATATAATAAAATGGCTCAACTCTTTCTGCATATTCTGATTTGTACTTAGATTTATTGTTTATCTTGCTGTAAGTTCTTATATTGTGTGACGTATTACTGCATTCTCCCTTTTGGGATATTACAGTGGTATTTAAGCATGATATTTGGCTTAGCTTGTGGAAACTTCATCTTCTTACATTGAAAGGAGAACAGATAGATGAGATCTATCAAGGATAATGAAAAATCTGTCACTCCTTTCTTTAGATCCATGCAATATCTTTCCAAGAAGGTCTATCAAAAGAAGGAGGAATAGGGAGAAGGTCCAAGAAGAATATGTGATGAGGAAAGTACTTCCTAACAGCAACAAAGAAGACCGAAGAATCCTAGAGCTCCTCATAGATCCACTATGCCCACTTTCTTTGAAGAAGGTGAGAGGTATAGAAGTGTATCAAAGAAGAAAGAGGATCATATAGCAGCAATAGAAGGAAGAGGCATAATAGATTCTATTTGCCTACATTTGATGGATCTTCCTCAAGAAATTTCAAGGCTTGGAGGAGGGATTTAGATTCATTTTTCAAGCTACATCCTGTGGCTGAAGAAGACGCTGTTCAAATTGCAGCACTTCATCTATTAGATGAAGCAGAAGATTGGTGGGGTGGGCACCTAGAGCATGCAAAGGTGACCAAGTATTCATATTTATTTCACAAGTTGAGGAAGAAGTTTGATGAAGGGAATTTAAATCATGTCAAGAAGTCACCACTTTCACCACTTGCTGCAGAAGTACTTGTATCTAGAGAAGAGACACTTGCATCTTTGCAAGATAGTCTTGATCTCTTGACATATGGAGTCCCATGCATAGATCAGGAGATGCATGAGGAGGAGAAGGAAGATACCAGCGTTGGTACACTTGAAGAAAAGAGACCATCACTCTTACCAGCAGTTGAAGACATTTTTTTCCTGGTTGGAGGAACTCTTGTGTTCTGTCAAGAGGTTCCCACATATCTGTTGATCCAAGGTATGCATGAAATTTCAGCACATATGGTTTCTAGATCAATGCATAACCAAGGGTTAGAACAAGATGTTGATTTGAAGCAAATATATTTCACAGTGCAGAGGACCCTTGATCTAATCAAGGAGGAGACTAAAAACCATCCCTTATCCTCATTTTTGAGCTACATGCAACCCCTTGAGTTGAGATGTAGAGTTTCAGAAAATAGGATTAGCATTATCCTATGTACAATGACTGATTATGAGATCAGTATTGTGTGTTACTTTGATATAGCATATGTATTATCCTTCAGATCTACAGCGTTGCCACTTAGTGGTTGTGAGAAAGAAAGGGCTTCATCATTCTTGAAGCATTCTAGAGGTAGCTTCACTTATGAAGCAATGGAAGAAAATATGACAAATAGTAGAAATCTTGGAATGAGAAATCTTTTCTCCTTTCTAGATGACCCTTTCTCAGTGAGCCTCTCACTACTCAAAGAGAAACTTCTACTTGCATTAAATCCAAAAATTCTGTGGTTTTGGAGGGCCTTTGATGGAGAGAGAATCTCATTAAGAGATATCATTAGAGATGCATTTCAACATTTCATGAGATGCAAAGTTCTTCAACAATTTGGGGAGGATGACATTCTACAAAGGGAGGATGCCATGATTATGTAGTACCTCATTCATCATCCACATGGGAGTGAATGGGTAAGGTTGGTAAGCAAGAGGTTGCAAAACCACTTGCAGATTTGTATGGGCCAGCATGCTTGGTTACGTTGGTTGCCCTTGGGAGATTTCTATCATTCTCCAAAGGCACCTATTTTTCTGATCCATGCCTTGAAAAACATGTATGAAATGAAGAAGGAGATATGGCTGCACTGGCTGCTCTTGGGTGAGTATGGATACCACCCAATAGCTCATCATTTTGTGAATCATGCCTTGTTTTTCAATGATAAATTGCAGCAAGGGAAGGCATGTTCATTTTGGTTTCACTTGAGAAAGTTTGGCCACCACATGACATCTCCTATGTCTATGTGTTTTGTATTGTGTAAAACTTGGCATAATGATCTCATGATGTGCATTGATGATGTTACTTTGTATTTGGCTGATGTGACATCTCACATGTCCATTAGTATGCTTTTGCTTCATGATTCACATGAGGAGGAGAGAAGGCAACAAGATCTCTTGTTGCTTTGGTTGCTTATGGGGGAATTTGGCTTGACCATATTACATGGAGGAGATGGAGGATGGCAGCAAAGGGCCTTACTCCGGTGGTTATTGTTAGGAGAATATGGTTTGACATCTTTGTCCACCCATATTACTTCTTCTCTTCTTCTTTTGCATAACCTTGAAATGATGGAGTTTGGATCCAACAAGACTAAGTATGGGAGCATATCAATGCTCAATCTAGTTTATGAAACATGGGATGAAGGAGTGTATTGTATGATGAAGCTTTTCCTTTGTGGAAAGAGCTACTTTAATTTATGTCTCTCATGTATTGATGATGTTGGAAATCACATGGTTGTCACTTGGTACTTCATGATGGAAGGAGGACATCTAACCAAACAGTTGGAGGTCATTATTTATGTTTTTAAAAGACAACTTTGGAACCAAACATACATAACCTATTGCAGCAAATGGAGGAAGCCTTCCTTATGTGGATGCTTTATGGAGGGGAATAGATGACCTTGCATCTACTTTTGGAGTTGCTTGAGGACAAGCAACATTTTTTCGGGGGGGACTATAATATTCCCAAATTTTCACATCACATTTGGAATATTAGAGCCCTTGATTTTCTTAATGAATTAAGTAAATAAAAGGGTGGAGGGACCCACAATCCTCAATAAGAATAAATATCCACTTTGTGTGTGTGAATGTGGATTAATTTAGACTCGATATGCAAAAAGAGGTAGTTGAGAAACCACTAATGTGAATGAGATTGGAGATCATGTCTCATTTAATGAGAGAGATCATGGAGGGTTGATTCAGTCAACTAAGATCTTGAAGATGTCAAACAAAGGGTCATTGAGCATTAATGATCAAGTGGTGGAGAATGAAGCACACATGATGGAGGATGTGTACATTACACCTAGATTGTTTGGTTGATTTGGTCAAACATCGTAGTCCGACTTGGAGGATCTTGTCCACATGAGACTACGCAGTTGAGGTTAGGGCCTAGGTTTGGGATGGCTCAATCATTATAAAGGAGATGAAGGCAAAGGTGAAATGCATCTTGGATTATTTTGATGTATGATCTTTTAGATATGGAATTGTCAAGTGACATTCCACTGCATTCTTGGCCTATTTAGCACAGGGTGTTCCTAGGTGGGAATCCCTCCTCTTTCTTTGAGTGATCTCTACGGAAGAGGTTTGTACTTCATTCTACATCAGGTTTTAAGTGCCATTTCCTTTTTTCTACTTTTTGTAGAACATCCATATTCAAAAAACTGCAGTTTTCTGAAGATCAGTTTGGAAGGTGGAAGTTGCCTTCAGTACTTTAGCTGGAGAACAAGGTGAGGGATTATTCCCATCACTTGGGCTTATAGATAAGCATTCCCAGAGCCACATTACAAATATGGAATTAGGCCAAAAGTTATTGACCTCCTAGCAACAATATTCTTCACAAGAATAACACTGTCCATATTGCAGATTTGAAAGGAGGAGGCATTCCTTAGGAATTCCTTCTCCTTCCAAGAGAGGCTTATTGAAGGAGATTTATCTTCATTTCTCCACATTTAGGCTTGAGGCCAAGCATCCTCCTTCAGCTACAACGCAGTTTCTGTTTAGAGCTGGGTTGTGTTGCAATGGAGGTTAATGAACACCACTTCCGGAGCTTATTTTTCAGAGGAGGAAGCCTTCTTTCCTTTGGAGGATCAGTGAGGAAGCTTCTGGGATTATTTCATCATATTTGGCATCAGGCCAACCATTTTCCATCATATACAATGCATTCCCTCTCCTTGACTGCGTTATTTTCAGAGAGCATCTGCAGTGAGGGTTGTAGTGTTTGCTTGGAGGGAGAGATCTTCAGTGTTAGGATCCATCTTTCACTTGGAAGATCCATTGGAGGAGGTTTGTTTAGCTTGTGCATCATCTATATCCATTTCCATCCAATTCTT
The DNA here is from genome assembly GCA_034641835.2 of Pinus albicaulis. NCBI lineage: Eukaryota > Viridiplantae > Streptophyta > Pinopsida > Pinales > Pinaceae > Pinus > Pinus albicaulis. The sequence goes on along the minus strand of CM076579.1, from coordinate 276,730,472 downwards.
GAGTTTCACCTACTACTCAGCCCTGCAACTCCGACATTTTTACCATTTTGTATATTTCAGGAAATCCTTTCTCGATTGTCTTGAAATTCAGTTTGGGAGTCTATATCTTCACTCCCAACATTTTTTGGGCCCTATATTTGTATATTTTTGTATTGACACTTTCCAGCAGTAATTTATCTAATAAAACTACGCTTTCATAGCCTTGGGAATTTTCTGTGTAGCAGTGTTCTTCATTTTTCTATGTACATGTATCTTGAGGCTTGTATTGCCAAGCTTGAGAGATTGTTTCCTCAAGATATTGTATGCATTTGCTGCTATGATATAATAAGATGGCTATTTGGATCTTATTACATCCTATGTGTTGATGTATTGCTGCTATTTCATTATTATGTTCATGGATTTTTGTAGCTCCAATTTTGGAATATCTTAAGATATTCCCATTATTGTAGATTTTCCCTATTTTGGGATATTACAGTGGTATTAGAGCATAGTCTTGGCTCATCTTGTGGAACTTAGCCATGATGCTATTAGGAGAAGAGAAGATGAAGATTCCATTCTTTAGAGGAAAGAAGGAGGAGAGGCTCTCAAAGCTTCTTCCTAAATATGTATAGAGCATTCAAGGAGATCTCAAGAAGATCAGGAGGGAAATGTGTATAGAATCTCCAAGAGGGTTTGAATCTGAATCAAACTCTATATTTTCATCTAATGAGTGTGAGAATGCAGCCACACATCATGATACACAGTGCAGTCACATGCCCAAATTTTCCATGAGAGAGATGGAAGAAGAAGGAATGACTAGGAGGGAAACTCTTAGTGATTTCCTGCAAGAGTATGAGTCTCAAACTCAGAAGTCTAGATACCATATCACTTTTCCAGAATTTTGCAAGATCAAGGTGAAGAGTAGCAAGTAGCATGATAGGGGTATATTCCTTCTATCTACTTTTGATGGTTCACCTACATGTTCAGCTAGAGCTTGGGTGGAAGAACTAGACACCTTTTTGCAGCAACACCAAATTTTTGAAGATGAAGCCATCAAAGTTGCAGTGCTGCATCTTGGAGGTAAGGCCTATGCATGGTGGATATTTGAGTCTTTTTCTTTGAAAAATGGAAATAATTCTTCCTATGCAAGGTTTATTAAAACATTGGTGGAAAGGTTTGATGGAAAACTTTCTACAACACATGTGGTGAAGGTAAATAAATCTAAACAAACCAACACCTTGCATGTGCTAGAGGAAACTGTAAACTCAGATCCACTTCAGAAAACCATGGAGGAGGCTGAAATCTTGCATCATACCTTGTTAGAGGAAATACCTCTATCCCATATTCTTGAAAAAGAGGGAATGGAGATCTCTTTTTCACAAGAGGATCCAATTCTTGGGAGGTTTCCCATACATGTTGATGAGGAGAAGGGAAACAACATTGTCATGTCTAGAGTTTATCTAGCACCCCATGCAGAGGAAGAGGGATCTCTTTCTCCAACTAGAGGGATTCTTGTATAATTCCAAGAAATTCCCCAGGATCTCACATGTGGAGATCAAGGCATAACTCATGATTCACATGTGCCATTGAAGATAGGGTGTGAACCTATGGAGATACAAGGAGGAGATAGGGAGGATGACCAGCATCATGTGATGAGGAGCACACACCCCTGTCTATTTCATAAGGTTGATACACTTAAGAGGGAGATTGGATTGCGCAGTGAGAGCAGGGAAATTTTTTTCCATTCACATATGCAGTCTACTCTTGATGATGATGTCTCATTGCATGGAGACATTTCACCAAGGATACCACCAAATCAGAAGATGATGAGAGATGCTTCACATTTGTAGGCACCATTCATTGATTTCAAAGGAGTGGAGACCTTGGGAGGCCATTATATAGTGCTGAGAGTCTTGGGTAGACTCAAGGAGGAGAGAGGCATTCTCTCAACATCATCTTCACTCACTCTCATTTTAGATTCTGCGTTGTGGTAGAAGCAGCAAGGGAAGGATAGCAACCTTCCAACTAGCATCTTTGGCATGGGATATGTCAAAGAGGAGGATGACCATATGACAGATGCTCTTCATGAGAGATCATCAGCACTGTCACGATGGAGGATTGATCCATATTGGAACTCCCAGTTGTTGGTGGAGTATTCCAAGGATCTTTTCACTTGTATGATATTGGATGACCAACTACATGAGGAGGGATATTTAGTTAGAGATGGGGTCATCTACTACCATGGTAGGATCTTCTTATCTGGAGCTTCCAAGGTTAAGGAGAAGTTGCTACAAGCAGCTCATGGAGATTTCCTTTTTAGCCACACCTATTCTATGAGAGCATACCACACCATCATGGAGGGGTATTTTTGGAAAGGCTTTGAGGAGGAGATATATTAGCATTTGAGGAGATGCATGGATCATGTAGATATGGAGGAGATACATAACTCTTTGGAAGAGTTAACACAACCACCTCTTTTCTCTTTGAGGATGAGAGGAGACTCATCTATGCGCCACTCCATTTGTATGAGCAATGTATATGGTAAGGATATTGTTTGGTTGTATAATGATTTATATAATGAATATTTGCATTCCTTACCTATATATGTGCAGGATATTGCCCAATGAAGAAGCATTCTTCCTTCTAGACTTCATGGTCTACTTGAGGCCATAAGGAGTATTGGTGATGGCCACTCCCTAGGAGGACTTGGGAATATTGTATCTTTTTCAGAGCATGCTCACTTTGCACCATACACCATACCCTTTCTACAAATTTCTGAGGATATTGGGGCAGCAAGCAAGTGGTGGGGAAGCCACCCATCATTTCATTTTTTATTGCAGTTGAGAGTTAAAATACGTTGGCTACATTTGAGGGACCATTTTACTTCTCCCTTGCTTCATATGGCAGCTAGCATGATTCTCATTGTAGTTACTTATGTTGTTGTTATTCTTATTTTTATTGGGAGAATTATTGGGGAAGTGACACATTGGTTGGATGTGTCACTTGGGGGAGAGATTTCCCACATTGTTTGCATTTCATGTTCTAATGGGAGCATGAGAGGTGATATGGCCACCACAACCAAACATTTTTTCTTTCATGAGGTGGGCCATGGGATTGATTGGATGCCACATGATGGTGATTTCCAACTCATAATATATGGAAGTATTTGGGCCAGTATGTTTCATAATGTTGGAGAGGAGATCCTTGAGGATCTAGTCTTCTTCTTGCCACTTGAAGGCAACTTTATTGCAGCCCAAGATTAGAAAACACTCTACACTTATCATAAGTGGAGAGGAGGACAACATGGGGTAGGCTCCTATGTCTACCATGTTCAGATTTTTAGCCCACCTATATTGCATGAGCTCAACGTGGAGGAGCATTTTCAGGAGTTTCCATGTTAGGAGGTGACTCATTTTGTATGGATGATAGCTTGGGGATGGGAGATTCATATGGGGATCATAGATCCCAATATACATCAGACCTCATGCCTAAATAAGGCCTTTATATAGCCCATATTTTCCTCCATGGATGTTTTACATGATGATAGCTATTTGGGATGCACACCAAAAGCTAGCTTGCATACTTGGGAGGGGCAACTTGGAGATGTATTGATGATACAAAATCTTGATCCTTGGAGGGTTTTATCATATGAGGATGCTACAGGGAGAGAAGAGGAGGCTTCTCAGTTCTATCCTTGCAGTTGCTTGAGGACAAGCAACATTTGGGAGGGGAGGACTGTAATATTCCAAAATTAGCATGCAACTAATTGGAATATTGATTTTTGTTTTTATCACCTAGCAGCTTAATAAATGGGTAATAAGGCCCATGCATATTAAAAATATGAATAAAAACCCTCATAATTTGAAAAGGGATAGTCATAGGAGCCGGATTTCACATCCTCATGTGTGAACAATATCATTTGAAGATATGAAGCAGCCATTGGTCAAGTTGGTCAAATATCTTCATGAAACATCAATATTTTAGTCTCGGAAACATCAAAAAACAAAAAAAATAATTATAAAACTTTCAAAAAATTAATTGTGGAAATATTCCTAAAGCATCCCATTGCTCACCCTCAAGAAGAATGAGATCAAGATGATCACGAAAACACATCTTTGTGTAAGGATAATCATCGATCATGATTGTAATATTCCAAAATTAGCATGCAGCTAATTGGAATATTGATTTTTGTTTTTATCACCTAGCAGCTTAATGAATTGGTAAGAAGGCCCATGCATATTAAAAATATGAATAAAATCCCTCATAATGTGAAAAGGGATAGTCAAAGGAGCTGGATTTGACACCCTCATGTGTGAACAGGATCATTTTCATGTGGACAAGGTCAAGTTTGACCAAGTCAACAATGCTGGGATAGGAGGTGGAGAACACTTGGAGAGACAATGTAGTATGAATGGGGAGGGAGATTCCTTGGTGGAGGAAACCCTACTGAGTGGGACCCATGGTGAGAGGGCTTCCATTTGTTTAAAAGGACGGGAAGGTAGCCATTTTTATTCATGTTATGTATTATTGATTTCTTGGTTTGTTTAGACTTTGTGCATTCTCTTGCTGTTTAGCAGAGTTGTTGTGCTGCTTAGCACAAAGGCATTCCTGTTTAGGAATTCCTTCTCCTTCCAAGAGAGGCTTATTGAAGGAGATTTATCTTCATTTCTCCACATTTAGGCTTGAGGCCAAGCATCCTCCTTCAGCTACAACGCAGTTTCTGTTTAGAGCTGGGTTGTGTTGCAATGGAGGTTATTGAACACCACTTCCGGAGCTTATTTTTCAGAGGAGGAAGCCTTCTTTCCTTTGGAGGATCAGTGAGGAAGCTTCTGGGATTATTTCATCATATTTGGCATCAGGCCAACCATTTTCCATCATATACAATGCATTCCCTCTCCTTGACTGCGTTATTTTCAGAGAGCATCTGCAGTGAGGGTTGTAGTGTTTGCTTGGAGGGAGAGATCTTCAGTGTTAGGATCCATCTTTCACTTGGAAGATCCATTGGAGGAGGTTTGTTTAGCTTGTGCATCATCTATATCCATTTCCATCCAATTCTTGAGTTTACTCTACCGTACAGCTCCGACATTTTGCATTTGTATATTTCGGGAAATCCTTTCTCGATTGTCTTGAAATTCGATTTGGGAAGTCTATATCTTACTCTCCCAACATTTTTTGTTTCTTTTGTATATTGTTGTATTGACAATTTCAGCTGATAATTTATCTAATAAAACTATGCTTTCATAGCCTTGGGAATTTTAAGTGTATGGTGTTCTTCATTTTCCCATGTACATGTATCTTGAAGCTGAGGCCAAGCTTGAGAGATTGTTTTCCTCAAGATATTGTATGCATTTCTGCTATGATATAATAAGATGGCTATTTGGATCTTATTACATCCTATGTGTTGATGTATTCTTTGCTATTTCATTATTATGTTCATGGATTTTTGTAGCTCCACTTTTGGAATATCTTAAGATATTCCCATTATTGTAGATTTTCCCTATTTTGGGATATTACAGTGGTATTAGAGCATAGTCTTGGCTCATCTTGTGGAACTTAGCCATGATGCTATTAGGAGAAGAGAAGATGAAGATTCCATTCTTTGGAGGAAAGAAGGAGGAGAGGCTCTCAAAGCTTCTTCCTAAATATGTATAGAGCATTCAAGGATATCTCAAGAAGATCAGGAGGGAAATGTGTATAGAATCTCCAAGAGGGTTTGAATCTAAATCAAACTCTATATTTTCATCTAATGAGTGTGAGAATGCAGCCACACATCATGATACACAGTGCAGTCACATGCCCAAATTTTCCATGAGAGAGATGGAAGAAGAAGGAATGACTAGGAGGGAAACTCTTAGTGATTTCCTGCAAGAGTATGAGTCTCAAACTCAGAAGTCTAGATACCATATCACTTTTCCAGAATTTTGCAAGATCAAGGTGAAGAGTAGCAAGTAGCATGATAGGGCTATATTCCTTCTATCTACTTTTGATGGTTCACCTACATGTTCAGCCAGAGCTTGGGTGGAAGAACTAGACACCTTTTTGCAGCAACACCAAATTTTTGAAGATGAAGCCATCAAAGTTGCAGTGCTGCATCTTGGAGGTAAGGCCTATGCATGGTGGATATTTGAGTATTTTTCTTTGAAAAATGGAAATAATTCTTCCTATGCAAGGTTTATTAAAACATTGGTGGAAAGGTTTGATGGAAAACTTTCTACAACACATGTGGTGAAGGTAAATAAATCTAAACAAACCAACACCTTGCATGTGCTAGAGGAAACTATAAACTCAGATCCACTTCAGAAAACCATGGAGGAGGCTGAAATCTTGCATCATACCTTGTTAGAGGAAATACCTCTATCTCATATTCTTGAAAAAGAGGGAATGGAGATCTCTTTTTCACAAGAGGATCCAATTCTTGGGAGGTTTCCCATACATATTGATGAGGAGAAGGGAAACAACATTGTCATGTCTAGAGTTTATCTAGCACCCCATGCAGAGGAAGAGGGAGCTCTTTCTCCAACTAGAGGGATTCTTGTATAATTCCAAGAAATTCCCCAGGATCTCACATGTGGAGATCAAGGCATAACTCATGATTCACATGTGCCATTGAAGATAGGGTGTGAACCTATGGAATACAAGGAGGAGATAGGGAGGATGACGAATCATGTGATGAGGAGCTTACCTGCATACTGTCTATTTCATAAGGTTGATACACACTTAAGAAGGGAGATTGGATTGCGCGGTGAAGCGAGGAAAATTTTTCCATTTATATGTGATCTACTCTTGATGATGATGTCTCATTGGATGGAGACATTTCACCAAGGAGACCACCAGATCAGCAGATGATGAGAGGTGCTTCACATTTGGAGGCACCATTCATTGATTTCATAGGAGTGGAGATCTTGGGATGTCATTATATAGCATTGAGAGTCTTGGGTAGACTGAAGGAGGAGAGAGACATTCTCTCAACATCATCTTCACCCACTCTCATTTTAGATTCTGCGCTATGGCAGAAGAAGAAGGCGAAGAATAGCAGCCTTCCAACTAGAATCTTTGGCACGGGAGATGCCAAAGAGGAGGATGACCATATGACAGATGATATTCATGAGAGATCATCAGTGCTATCAGTATGGAGGATAGATCCATATTGGAACTCCTAGCTGTTGGTGGAGTATTCCAAGGATCTTTTCACTTGTATGATATTGGATGACCAACTACATGAGGAGGGATATTCAGTTAGAGATAGGGTCATTTAATACCATGGTAGGATCTTCTTATCTGGAGCTTCCAATCTCAAGGAGAAGTTACTACAAGCAGCTCATGGAGATTTCCTTTTCAGCCACACCTATTCTATGAGAGCATACCACACCACCATGGAGGGGTATTTTTTGGAAGGCTTTGAGGAGGAGATATATCAGCTTATGAGGAGATGCATGGATCATGTGGAGATGGAGGAGATACATAACTCTTTGGAAGAGTTATCACAACCACCTCTTTTCTCTTTGAGGATGAGAGGAGACTCATCTATGAACCACTCCATTTGTATGAGAAAAGTATATGGTAAGGATATTGGTTGGTTGTATAATGATTTATATATTGAATATGTGCATTCCTTAACCATATATGTGCAGGATATTGCTTAAGGAAGGAGCATTCTTCCTTCTAGACCTCATGGCCTACTTTAGGCCATGAGAATTATTGATGACCACTCCCTAGAAGGACATGGGGAGGAGATGTATTATGGAGAACATGCTCACTTTGTACCATACATCATTCACTTTGTCCAAACATATGAGGAGAGTGGGACAACAAGAAAGTGGTTGAGAAACCACACTTTTTGTCACTCTCTATTGCAGTTGAGGGTCAAACTGCATTGGTTACATTTGAGGGACCATTGTCCTTATCCCTTGCTACATATGGCAGCAAGTATGGTTCTCATTATGGTTCCCTATGTTGTTTTTGTTCTTATTTTTATTGGGAGCATGATTGGGGGAATGTCACATTGGTTGGATGTGTCCCTTGGGGGAGAAATTTCCCACACTATTTTCATTGCATGTTCTAATGGGAGCATGAGAGGTGATATGGCCACCACAACAAAAAAATTGTTCTTTTATGAGGTGGGCCATGGGATTGATTGGATGCCACATGATGGTGATTTCCAACTCATAATATATGTGAGTATTTGGGCAGTATGTTTCATAATGTTGGAGAGGGAATCCTTGAGGATCTAGTCTTCTTCTTGCCACTTGAAGGCAACTTTATTGCAGCCCAAGATTAGAAAACACTCTACACTTATCATAAGTGGAGAGGAGGACAACATGGGGCAGGCTCCTATGTCTACCATGTTCAGATTTTTAGCCCACCTACATTGCATGAGCTCAAGGTGGAGGAGCATTTTCAGGAGTTGCCATGTTAGGAGGTGACTCATTTTGTATGGATGATAGCTTGGGGATGGGAGATTCATATGGGGATCATTTATCCCAATATACATCAGACCTCATGCCTAAATAAGGCCTTTATATAGCCCATATTTTCCTCCATGGATGTTTTACATGATGATAGCTATTTGGGATGCACACCAAAAGCTAGCTTGCATACTTGGGAGGGGCAACTTGGGGATGTATTGATGATACAAATCTTGATCCTTGGAGGGTTTTATCATATGAGGTGCACAGGAAGAGAGGCTTCTCATTTCTATCACTTGCGGTTAGCAGGGACAAGCAACATTTGGGAGGGGAGGACTGTAATATTCCAAAATTAGCATGCAACTAATTGGAATATTGATTTTTGTTTTTATCACCTAGCAGCTTAATAAATGGGTAATAAGGCCCATGCATATTAAAAATATGAATAAAAACCCTCATAATTTGAAAAGGGATAGTCATAGGAGCCGGATTTCACATCCTCATGTGTGAACAATATCATTTGAAGATATGAAGCAGCCATTGGTCAAGTTGGTCAAATATCTTCATGAAACATCAATATTTTAGTCTCGGAAACATCAAAAAACAAAAAAAATAATTATAAAACTTTCAAAAAATTAATTGTGGAAATATTCCTAAAGCATCCCATTGCTCACCCTCAGGAAGAACGAGATCAAGATCATCACGAAAACACATCTTTGTGTAAGGATAATCATCGATCATGATTGTAATATTCCAAAATTAGCATGCAGCTAATTGGAATATTGATTTTTGTTTTTATCACCTAGCAGCTTAATGAATTGGTAAGAAGGCCCATGCATATTAAAAATATGAATAAAATCCCTCATAATGTGAAAAGGGATAGTCAAAGGAGCTGGATTTCACACCCTCATGTGTGAACAGGATCATTTTCATGTGGACAAGGTCAAGTTTGACCAAGTCAACAATGCTGGGATAGGAGGTGGAGAACACTTGGAGAGAAAATGTAGTATGAATGGGGAGGGAGATTCCTTGGTGGAGGAAACCCTACTGAGTGGGACCCATGGTGAGAGCGCTCCCATTTTTTTAAAAGGACGGGAAGGTAGCCATTTTTATTCATGTTATGTATTATTGATTTCTTGGTCTGTTTAGACTTTGTGCATTCTCTTGCTGTTTAGCAGAGTTGCTGTGCTGCTTAGCACAAAGGCATTCCTGTTTAGGAATTCCTTCTCCTTCCAAGAGAGGCTTATTGAAGGAGATTTATCTTCATTTCTCCACATTTAGGCTTGAGGCCAAGCATCCTCCTTCAGCTACACCGCAGTTTCTGTTTAGAGCTGGGTTGTGTTGCAATGGAGGTTAATGAACACCACTTCCGGAGCTTATTTTTCAGAGGAGGAAGCCTTCTTTCCTTTGGAGGATCAGTGAGGAAAGCACGGGATTATTTTGACATATTTGGCATCGGACCAAGGATTTTCCATCGTATACAACATTCCCTCTCCTTGATTGCGTTATTTTCGAAGCATCGTAGTGAGGGGTTGTAGTGTTTGCTTGGAGGAGAGATCTTCGGTGTTAGGATCCATCTTGGAAGATCCATTGGAGGAAGGTTTGTTAGCTTGTGCATCATTCTATATCCATTTCCATCCAATTCTTGAGTTTCACCTACTACTCATGCAACTCCGACATTTTTACCATTTTGTATATTTAAATCCTTTCTGGATTGTCTTGAGGCCCGGTTTGAGTCTATATCTTCACTCCCAACATTTTAGACTATATTTGTATATTTTTGTATTGACACTTTCCAGCATTAATTTATCGAATAAAACTACTATTTCACTTAACTTGTAGGAATTTTCATTGTAGCGGTGTTCTTAATTTTTCCATGTACATGTTTCTTGAGGCTTGCATTGCCTAGCTTGAGTGATTGTTTCCTCAAGCTATTGTATGAATTTTCTACTATGATCTAATATGATGGATATTTGGATCTTCTTACATCTTATGTGCTGATGTATCACATATATTTCATTATTATGTTCATGTATTGTTGTAGCTCCAATTTTGGAATATCTTAAGATATTTCCATTATTGTAGATTTTCGCTATTTTGGAATATTACAGTGGTATCGAAGCATAATCTTGGCTCCGCCTGTGGAACTCAGCCAATATGATATCAAGAAAATATAATATTAATACTCCATTCTTTGGAGGAAAGAAGGAGGAGAGGCTCTCAAAGCTTCTTCCGAAATATGTATAGAGCATTCAAGGAGATCTCAAGAAGATCAGAAGGGAGATGTGCATAGAATCTCCAAGAGGGTTTGAATCTGAATCAAACTCTAGAATTTCACATCATGAGTGTGAGATGCAGCCTCACACAATGATGCACAGCATATTCACATGCCCAGAATTTCCATGAGAGAGATGGAAGAAGAAGGAATGTCTAGGAGGGAAACCCTTAGTGACCTTTTGCAAGAGTATGAATCTTAAACTCAAAAGTTTAGAGGTCATATTACCTTTCCAGAGTTTTGCAAGATCAAGGTTAAGAGAAGCAAGTAGCATGATAGGATTAGATTCCTTCTATCCACTTTTTATGGTTCACCTGCGTGTTCAACCGGAGCTTGGGTGGAAGAACTAGACACCTTTTTGCAGCAGCACCAAATTTCTGAAGATGAAGCCATCAGAGTTGTAGCACTGCATCTTGGAGGTAAGGCCTATGCATGGTGGATATTTGATTCTTTCTCTTTGAAAAATGCAAATACTTCTTCTTATGAAAGGTTTATTAATACATTGGTGGAAAGGTTTGATGGAAAACCTTCTGCAACACATGGGGAGAAGTTAAACAAACATAAACAAACAAAAACACTGCATGTGATGGAGAAAACTATAAACTCAGATCCACTTCAGAAACCCATGGAGGAGACTGACATCTTACAGCATACCTTGTTAGAGGCAAAGCCTCTATCTCATATTCCTGAACAAGAGAGCATGGGGATCTCTTCTTCAAAAGAGGATCCAATTATTGGGAGGTTTCCCATACATGTTGATGAGGAGGAGGGCAATAGCACTGTCATGTCTAGAGTTTGTTTAGCACCTCATGCAGAGGAAGAGGGAGAGCTCTTGCTCCAATATAGGGATTCTTGTATCATTGCAAGAAATTCCCTGGGATCTCACATGTGGAGATCAAGGCACAACTCATGATTTACATGTGCCTTTGATAGAAGGGTGTGAAACTATGGAGTTAAAAGGAGGAGATAGGGAGGATGACCAACATCATGTGATGAGGAGCACACACCCCTGTCTATTTCATGAGGTTTATGCACCTAAGAGGGAGACTGGATTGCGCAGTGAGAGCAGGGACAAGTCTATCCATTCATATATGCAGTCTAATCTTGATGATGATGTCTCATTGCATGGAGACATTTCACCAAGGAGACCACCAGATCATCAGATGATGAGAGATGCTTCACATTTTGAGGCACCATTCATTGATTTCAGAGGAGTGGAGACCTTGGGAGGTCATTGTACAACACTGAGAGACTTGGGTAGACTCAAGGAGGAGAGAGGAATTCTCTCAACATCATCTTCACCCACTCTCATTTCAGATTCTGCATTGTGGCAGAGGCAGCAAGGGAAGGATAGCAACCTTCCAACTACATTTTTTGGCATGGGAGATGTCAAAGAGGAGGATGACCATATGACAGATGCTCTTCATGAGGGATCATCAGCGCTATCACTATGGAGGATAGATCCATATTGGAACTCCCAGTTGTTGGTGGAGTATTCCAAGGATATTTTCACTTGTATGATATTGGATGACCAACTACATGAGGAGGGATATTCAGTTAGAGATGGGGTCATCTACTACCATGGTAGGATCTTCTTATCTGGAGCTTCCAAGCTCAAGAAGAAGTTGCTACAAGCAGCTCATGGATATTTCCTTTTCAGCCACACCTATTCTATGAGAGCATACCACACCATCATGGAGGGGTATTTTTGGGAAGGCTTTGAGGAGGAGATATATCAACATTTGAGGAGATGCATGGATCATGTAGAGATGGAGGAGATACATAACTCTTTGGAAGAGTTAGCATAGGCACCTCTTTTATCTCTGAGGATGAGAGGAGACTCATCTATGAGCCACTCCATTTGTATGAGCAAAGTATGTGTTGAGGATATTGTTTGGTTGTATAATGATTTATATAGTGAAAATGTGCATTCCTTAACCATATATGTGCAGTATATTTCTCAAGGAAGGAGCATTCTTCCTTCTAGACCTCATGGTATACTTGAGGCCATGAGCATTATTGATGACCACTCCCTAGGAGAACTTGGGGAGGAGATGTATTATGGAGAACATGCTCACTTTGTACCATGCATCATTCACTTTCTCCAAACATATGAGGAGAGTGGGACAACAATCAAGTGGTTGAGAAACCACCCTTTTTGTCACTCTCTATTGCAGTTGAGGGTCAAACTACGTTGGTTACATTTGAGGGACCATTTTCCTTCTCCCTTGCTACATATGGTATCAAGTATGGTTCTCATTGTAGTTCTTGATGTTGTTGTTGTTCTTATTTTTATTGGAAGCATGATTGGGGGAGTGGCACATTGGTTGGATGTGTCCCTTTGGGGAGATATTTCCCACATTTTTTGCATTACATGTTCTAATGGGAGCATGAGAGGTGATATGGCCACCACAACCAAACATTTGTTCTTTTGAGGTGGGCCATGGGATTGATTGGATGACATATGATGGTGATTTCCAACTCATCATATATGGAAGGATTTGGGCCAGCATGTTTCATAACGTTGGAGAGGAGATCCTTGAGGATCTAGTCTTCTTCTTGCCAGTTGAGGGAAACTTTATTACAGCCCAAGATCAACCAACACTCTACACTTATCATAAGTGGAGAGAAGGACAGCATGGGGTAGGCTCCTATGTCTACCATGTTTAGATTTTCAGCCCACCTACATTTCATGAGCTCAAGGTGGAGGAGCATTTTCAGGAGTTGCCATGCTGGGAGGTGACTCATTTTGTATGGATGATAGCTTGGGGATGGGAGATTCATATGGGGATGATATATCCCAATCTATATCAAACCTCATGCCTCGAGAAGGCCTTTAGATATCCCATTGTTGCCTCCATGGAAGTTTTACATGATGATAGCTATTTGGGATGCACACCAAAAACTAGCTTGCATACTTGGGAGGGACAACTTGGAGATGTATTGATGATACAAAATATTTATCCTTGGAGGATTTTATCATATGAGGATGCTACAGGGGAAGAAGAGGAAACTTCTTAGTTCTATCCTGTATTTATGGTTGAGTGACAGTTAAATATTTATAGAGACCCATTATCTGAACTAGCATGCAACTAATTGGAATATTGATTTTTGTTTTTATCACCTAGCAGCTTAATAAATGGGTAATAAGGCCCATGCATATTAAAAATATGAATAAAAACCCTCATAATTTGAAAAGGGATAGTCATAGGAGCTGGATTTCACATCCTCATGTGTGAACAATATCATTTGCATGTGGCAGTCATTGTTATTCATGTTATGTATTATTGATTTCTTGGTCTGTTTACACTTTGTGCATTCTCTTGTTGTTTAGCAGAGTTGTTGTGCTGCTTAGCACAAAGGCATTCCTGTTTAGGAATTCCTTCTCCTTCCAAGAGAGGCCTCTTGAAGGAGCTTGCTATTCATTTCTCCACATTCAGGCTTGAGGCCAAGTATCCTCCTTCAACTACAACGCGGCTTCTGTTTAGAGCTGGGTTGTGTTGCAGGGTGTTGCAGTGTAGGTTACTCAACACCACTTCCAGAGCTTATTTTTCAGAGGAGGAAGCCTTATTTCCTTTGGAGGGTTAGTGAGGAAGCTTCTGGGTTGATCTCATCATCTTTGGCATCAGGCCAACCATTTTCCATCATCTACAACGTAGTCCCTCTCCTTGACTGCGTTATTTTCAAAGAGCATCTGTAGTGAGGGTTGCAGTGTTTGTTTGGAGGGAGAGATGTTCAGTGTTAGGATCATCCTTTCACTTGAAAGATCCATCGGAGGAGGTTTTTTCAGCTTGTGCATCATCTACAGCCATCTCCATCTAGTTCTTGAGTTCTAGCTACTACACAGCCTACAACTCCGACATTTTTTCCATTTTGTATATTTCAGGAAATCCTTTCTGGATTGTCTTGAAATTCAGTTTGGGAGTCTATATATTCACTCCCAACATTTTTTGGGCCCTATATTTGTATATTTTTGTGTTGAAACTTTCCATCAACATTTCCTTTAATAAAACTGTGCTTTCATAGCCTTGGGCATTTTCTGTGTAGCAGTGTTCTTCATTTTCCTATGTACATGTATCTTGAGGCTTGTATTACCTAGCTTGAAAAATTGTTTCCTCAAGATATTGTATGCATTTGCTTCTATGATCTAATAATATGGATATTTGGATCTTATTACATCCTATGTGTTGATGTATCACTACTATTTCATTATTATGTTCATGGATTGTTGTAGCTCCAATTTTGGAATATCTTAAGATATTCCCATTATTGTAGATTTTCCCTATTTTGGGATACTACAATGATGAACTATTTGTGAAAAAATCCAAAGGAGGTTGGTGAGAAACTGATCATTGATGAACCTGCATGTTTGAACATATGATCTATCCACCTCCTCATCTGTGGGACCATCATATCAATAAGATCAAGTATAAACTGCTGAGGCTGAAGTAGTGGCACCCACTCTAAAGAAGAAGAGACTAATATCGAACCATATCCAAATTTATTTAACTTCCCATATTTCGCTTTAATCAATTGTTTTTTCATATTGATAAAGACACCCTCACTCCAGTTGAACACTATTGGCTCTAGACATTCTATCCCATACTGCATGTATGATCTACTCGCTACATGGTGTCAAGCTACTTACCAATCTCGCGATGATAAACATGAATGTTGTCAAAGGTAACTGGGTCACATATTTGATATTGATATTTCCATCCCTAGTAGGTTGGGCTTGAGGTCTAAAATAGGTATGTATATAGACTTTCGTGGTATCCCCACCACTCCTCCCACCCACGAGAAATATGGGGGCACCCCTCTTGGATAACCTATCAGAAAGTAGATATCCTCTACCCATATCTCAAGCATATAATCCCCAAAAATCAACGCTTGTACCTAAACATCCCATGAACGAAAAAAATATTTCAACAATTCCATCTATTTCCTCATACCAGGTAGCCAGAATAATTTCAACAATCCACGATTTTTTAGTGCCTAAATAGTGGCAGGATCATTTGCTGTAGTGAAATATTGTTCTTCATGTTCTCTTTCTTGCCAAATGAGTGCCATTTTATGCTAATGAACACCTGAAACAGCAACAAAGGATTCATTAGGCTCATTTTCATTCAAAAAATATGACAAAATTTGAGGAAAAACTGAATTGAGAATTTTGCGCCCAACGCACCCCAATAGTGCATGATAGAGCATTGCACCTCTCCTAGTAGTGATAATCTGCCTAGGTGCAATGCAAATTTCGACATAAGGGGGGTTGCACTGTAATGAGCTCCATCATTAGATATATTTGGAGGGGTTAATTGTCACCTTTTTTCCTTATAAAGTCTCTTTTTCTCACATTTAATTATATTGTGGTCTCATGTTGCTAGTGTAGATGGTGATTAAGGATTTTCATACTTCGAATGCCTAACATGAGTTAAATGTAGGAAAATCACGAAATTTCATTTTTTATGAATATTTTTCCATTAAATCTCTATGTAGAAAACAAGGAGAGATTCCAGGGTGATTTTCCTCCTCTTTAACTCCCAAAGGAAACCAAGGGATCCTCAAAATTTTCTCCAACAACTCGAACTCAAAGGCAGCAAATAAAACTCAATATCAAGTGCACCAAAGCTGCACTTCACTTGCCGTCAAAGTGGACACATCACCTAATTTTTAGGGAGTTGTTGGTAGCTACCCTCTAGGTTAAATAGGGCTGAGCAAGAGCTCATTAGGATTCGAACTTTGAAGGAAGCTAATATACTCTTAGCTCTTGTAATAGGTTTTTGGGACTTTAATGTTTATGTAATGAGACCATTTTCTGCAATAAGATGAGTATTCTAATTGTGCTTCATTGATATAGTTTCAAAGGGCTATGCTTTTGGGTTAGGGCACAATCCATTGGCCTTAGTCTCTCTTGTGTGTTCATTCTTTACTTTTATGTCATTGTAGCTAGTTTTCTTATGAGTATTTAGCTAGTTTGCTTACTTTTCAATTCTCTAGTTTTAGTTTGCTTCCATTTGTCTTTGCTATAGATTAAGATTGCTTACATGTTGGTAGAATAGTTTATAAACTAAGAAATATGTGTGTCAAGCCTTCCTCTCTCATCTCTTTCATTTGATATTGAGGAGGGTAGACCTTCTCCACCGGAAAAATATTTTTTTTAGTTTATGATTTCTTGGAAAGAGTAGTTAGGTTGCTGTAGTGTCATGAACATGTTTAGAATGCCGAGTTAGATTTTTTTTTGTAGGCTAAAGTAGGTTTGCTTTTAAAATTCAACTCATCTTTTCCATTTCCTTCATCATGAATTCGTCAATATTTGTTGCATGAACAAGTAGTTGGTTGCATATTCAAGTAGCATAACCAAGGATGACTTCACCAACACCTTCAACTTCATTTCTCACCTTTCATCAGCCTTCCATTCATCAAATCATCATCAACCCTTTTTTCATATTTTTCATCTCCATACCGTGAGAAAACCCTAGAGGTGAAAGACAGGTTGATCAAGAGGTTCTGAGCTTGGCCAAGGGTTTGGCCACCTTCCATTCATTCAAACACACCTTCACTCCACATGCCCTATGCTTTTCTCACCCATTTTTGGCCTTTTATTGCCCTCATATTGTTTCCTAAAGTAATTCAGGATATTCCTGTAGAACTACAGGAAACCTGTAGCACCACTTGCAGCAACACCAGTGGCCCCCTCCTCAAGCATACAAACACCATCCACCTCATCCAAACCTGCCAAAACCACCCAGACACCTTGAACCTTACACCCATGAGTTCAAGCCCTTCATAAGCCACGTTAATGCTTTCTCCTCCTAGCTACAAAAAAATGCATTGAAAAGCATGGTTAGGTCATGATTAGATGCATGATTAAAAGCATGGTAGGTAAAACATAAATTATACAGAGTGTGTTTATCCATTTGGCCCAAAAATGTGTGATTAGGTTAGTTCCTTTATACAATTTCAATTCAAAAATTTACTTCATGCAAGATGCCTAGTTTTCTTCCATTTCTTATCATAGCTTAATTTGCAGATTTCTTTCATTGCAGAGTAGTTAGATGTACTTTCTTGCTATAGAATAGTTCTTTGCTTGCTGATAGTGTAATGGATTTGAATCATTTGTAGCCCTAGGTATAAATTCATAAGTGTGACAGAATTCATTCAGAAACCCTAGAAATAACACCCTTTTGTAGAGCTCAAAAGAGGATCACATGAGTAGAATGCATCTGCCATGTATATAGCACAGTCACCTCCAAGTTTGTATGAACCTCAGGTTGATAAATTAAAGTAGAGTATCTTTTAGGAGTTGCAAAATTCTTGGTGAAATACCAGGGCTCACCACTTTTTGGCGCCGTTGTCGGGGAGGTGTCTAGTAGATGCTTTTATTTTGTTTTAGCATTTTTTTTTCCTTTACTTTTACATGTTCTTTCAAAAATATTGAAAAATACAAAAAAATATGATTTTCATGCCTCGTAGGAGTAGGGATACTCAAGGAACTTTTTTACCTAAAACCGCCACATCATCACATAATCACCCTTCACTCTTCTTCAGTGGTTGTGAGGTTGAACATACCATAGGTGAGCCTTCTGAAAATTTTGAAGAGCCTTTTTGAGAAGAAGAAGATCTTGTTTCACTAGAGGAACCTACTTCCCCTATTCAAACCATGGCTGAAACTGAAGCCCAGGGAGACTTTCTTATTAGAGAGGCAGATGGGGAAACTAAATTGAAAAACATTAGCCCATTAGCCCTTCCACATTTCCATGGAATTACCTCTGAGGACCCCGACACATTCATGTTTTAATTTTATATTGTATGTTGGACCTATGACTATGCCTCAGATAATCAAAAGCTAAAGCTATTCCCATCTACCCTTAAGGATGAAACCTTGCACTAGTTCATGGGTCTACTTGGGAACAACATCACTACCAAGGCACAGATGCATGAGGCCTTGAATAACAAGTATAGGGGCTACTGTAGGTCCAAGGAATCTAAAGATGAAATATTCATGATGAATTTAGGGCCTAATGAATCCCTAGAGGATTATGAAGAGAGGTTATAGTTTAAACTATAATATTTCCAACTCTACCCTTGATCCCGGATCACTTAAACCAGTACTTCTCTGAGGGATCATGGAGGAGGTGATAGAAATTGTCAATATGTTATCAGGAGGAGATATCAAAACTGTCTTTAAGAACAATTCTAGGGAATCTAGGAAGAAAGTCATAGCTTTCCAAAGTACAACCAATACCCCTTCCTCTTCCACCTCCATCAAGCATAGATTGGAAATATGTTGGGTGAATTCAAGGGTGACATGATGCATGCCTTTTCCTTGAAAATGGACACAATTCTGGTCAAGAGGAAGCTAGATCAAGAAGAAAGAGCCTTGGCTATATTCTGCCCTAGATGTACTAGAAAACACCCTATAAATGAATCTCCATTAAATGTCATAGAGGTTTGTTTATTCTATGAGGAGAATAATGCCACAGACAAGTGTCCCTCCTTACCTAGACTCAAAGATGTGTATCAAGGTGGGGAAGTAGGACTAGAGAAACTCTGTTTCATTAACCAAAGAAGGCCTCAAGGCCTCGGTCATATCAATAGGGAATGCAAGGTGAACCTTATTCCTATTATCACAACAATCAGAATGCACCTATGCAACCTTGGCACACCCCCACTCCTCCATCCTGGCCTACACCTCCTACTTGGCCTTACAACCCTCCATATCATCCTCAGCCTATGAACCAACCATTTTAGCAGTACGCTCCTCAACAACCTTAGTGGAAAAACCCATCCCAAGGGTGGATGCATCAAAAAATTCAACCACCTGATCTAATGCCTGCACCCCAACCTAAACCTTAGCTCACTCATGCTGCTCCACCCAAGCTACCTCAGATGCCTGCACAGCCCAATTTGAACCTAAAAAACAGACAGGCACAACAGGTTTACAGTGGAGAAACATCCTATACAGCTTATGTTGTGGATATATAGGAGATTAATCTCAGGTTGGGAAAAGTACTCCCACACCACCATCCTCCATCTCCACCTATAGAGGTTGAGGAGGAAAAGGAAGAAAGTAACACTTAGATCCAACAACCTCCTTTTCCTGAGCGATTGATCCATTCCAGTCAGCATACCCCATAGGAGACTGCACTGTTGGGAGAAATTTGTGTGTAAACATTAGGGGAATTGAGAGGTCTAAAATAGGACTCCTAAGAAAAATGTACAACCAAAATAAAGTTTATAAGAACCAATAGGATTCAATATGGTGATGTGAACCATGGGGGATGATTCACCATTTTTAAGTAAAAGGGTAAAAAGAGTAAAAAATAATAAAATAATAAAACTACTTTTTCAACTCCTATTTTCAACTCATCTCCGAAAGTGTTTACTCAAAATTCGAGTAGGAGTACTTGTTGGATGAAAAATTTAATTCCTCATCCAAGGAGTACCCATGTTGCATAATTTCAATGGACCGTGCTACATGAAAAATGAGAAATAAATTAAAAAACGTGTTTTCAATCATGCTTTTCATGTATTTCTCATTTTTCATATAGAAGGTACCATCGAAAGTATGCAACATGGGTACTCATTGGATGAGGAATTAAATTTTTCATCCAATGAGTACTCCTGCTCGAAATTTTAGTAAAAAATTCAGGAGATAAGTTGAAAATACGAGTTGAAAAAGTAGTTTTTCCTTTTTTCCCTCTAAAAGTTGATGATGTAATCAAATCTTGTTTTATTATTTCCACTATTATTTTATAATTTCCTTAGGATTCCCATTTTAGAACTCAAAATTCCCCTAATGAATTCCCCTTCCCTAGGCCATTAAGGATGTCCCTATTTACAATAGGGTCATTAAGGAAAAGTGCTTCAAGAAACTTGGTAGAGAGAAGAAAGATACCCCCACCATCAATGTAGTAGGAAAACTGTCTGACTTAATGTTGGGAGGGTGACATTCCCAAAGTACCTAGACCCTGGCAGTCCAGTTGTAGATGTGCACATAGATGGTGTCATAGTCCCCAATACTCTGACTAATATTGGGGCTACCATCAATGTTATGACCAAGGAAACTATGCTTAAGCTTAACCTCTAAGGGACTTTGAGGAAAACCAAAAATTTTTTACAACTTGTAGATCGGTCCATAGTAACTCCAGAAGGAATTTTGAGTATGTTATGGTTTCAATTGACTCTTGGGAGTATCCTACATATTTCATAGTTCTTCAGCCAAAAACCAAGTTTAATGGATATCCTCTCATCTTAGGGACACCTGGTTAGCCACTGCCGATGCTTATGTCAGCTGTTGGGTCGAAGATATGACTATTAAGAATGGGCCCTTGTCTAAACAACTGGAATTATATCCTTTAGCCCAACCTTCCATTGACCATGACATACCTATATGGTTGGAGGATGAAGAAGAAGATGAAGTATACAACACTACCCCCATTTGTACCATAGATGTTGTTCTTAGAGGAAGGAAACTTGATGAAGATGAACTCATCAACCAAGTAATTTAGAACCAATCCCCCACTGACATCCTACTTGAAAACCTAGTTAAAAATTCTGAAATCCACCCTTGGATGGAACTGCACTCAGTTGGTTAAACCTCTTAAAACACCAAGGCTGTGGAGTTTGGCCCATCCAAATCTTTTAAAATTAACTCAAACCTCTTAGATAGAGAAGAAGAGAAGTTATGCTAACTTTTGAGAGAAAACCTAGATGCATTTTCTTGGGATTACAAGGACATGAAATGGGTGCATCACTCGGTATGAATAAATTATTTTTACATTAAGGAAGGATGAAAGCCTATGCACCAACCACAAAGTCAGATGAACCTAGCTCTAAAAGACATATTCAAGGAAGAACTGTAGAAAATTGTTGGATGTAGGTTTCATTTATCCTATATCAGATAGTGAATGGGTATTTCTTCTTGTCCTAGTCTCGAAGAAGAATGGAAAATGGTGATTTTTTTTTGATTATCAAGAACTCAACAAAGCCACCATGAAGGACCATTTCCATTTTCCCTTTATAGATCAAGTCCTAGATGGCCTTGAAGGAAAGAAGTTATTTTCCTTCTTACATGGGTTTAGTGGGTATAACCAGATCTAAATTAGCCCTGAAGACCAGGACATGACTACTTTCAGCTGTCCTTGGGGTACCTTTTCTTACAGAGTCCTACCCTTTGGGTTGTGCAATGCCCCAGCTACCTTCCAAAGAGTTGTCTTGAGAATTTTATTTGAGCTAGTCCATGACTCGGTTGAAATGTACTGTTAGGTCCCTATATTACTAGTATAGTCCCTTATTTTTGTTAGTGTAACCCCCTTATTGTTATTATTGTACCCTTGTAACCCCCATTTTGTTATTATTGTGCCCTTAAATTATTATTGTTAGGTCGGCTAGGATTACATTGTGGCCCACTAGGATTACATTATTGCCCCATGGACTCCTATATATAGAAAGGAGGTTTTGTAAATTGTATCATCCAAGAATTGTGCATTTATGTAATGTATTGGAGGTTGCCCCCTCGAAGTGGCTTATTTCTAAGGCGTTTATATCTCTTTTCTTCTATTTTTGAAGTTGGTTACACAACATTTGGTATCAGAGCTTTGGGATTCTAGGGTTTCGCTGCTCCAAACAGGTCATCGTGGAATTTTCGCTATAACTTTTTTTCTACGAAGCTTCAGAAGCTGCAATTTCTAGGGTGCGAAGCTGAAATCTCGAGGAAGGTTGTATAAAAATTTCAGATCTTGGTTCGCAATAATTGAGGAGATATCATCTGTGGAAGTTAGGTATCTTTTCAGGCTCATAAACAGGTCATCGTGGCATTTGCGCTATAAAGTTTTTTGTACGAAGGTTCAAAGTCTGAAATTCATATGGTGCGAAGCTGAAATCCTGAGGAAATTCGTCAAAAAATTTCAGAGCTTGGTTCGCAATATTTTTGGAGATATGATCTGTGGAAGGTAGTGCTTTTGCAGGCTCCTGAATTTCATCTCAAAGAGGTGATCGTGGGAAAACTTCAATAACTCTCTCTCTGGGCATTGGATTGAAGTGCCGTAAAAAGTGGTCGCAAGTACACAGACTGAAGTTTCTTCGCTATCAATTTCAGAGACAAAGGACAAAACGGTGACACGTGGCAATTCGTACAAGTTCGCTCTACTGAACCAGTCCAGAATTAGGTCATTGTGGGAGATTGGACACAAATTTGTCTTGGAGAATCCAAATCAGGTCAGACCTGTGGCATTCAAAAGATAATTTAGAGGGCTACTTCAGTGCTGAATTTCAGATATTGAAAATCTGAAATAACAGAGATAATACAATTTCAATATCGAGCTCCTCAAAGCAAGTAAAAGGTGTGTATTTTTTTTCCTGAATTGCATAAGTCTTGTTTGAAGAATCAAGTTGAATTGATTGCAAGGGCCTATTGTAGAATAGGTATCAATATTGGATTCTAAAATGGCACCTAAAAAGAATTCAACACCCATTAAGCCTTCAGAAGGCTCTACCATGACTCATGAAGATGAAGAATTGCAACATGATCTATCAAAATTACAAGAGCAAGTGAAAAAAATTTCACTCTCGCAAAGAGCAACAAAAAATGAAATGGAAGTTTTGAAGAAAGGCGTGGAAGTGAAGATGGACAGTTTGAAGAAAGGCATGGAAGCTAAGATGGATGGCGTGGAAGTGAAGATGGACGGTTTGAAGAAAGGCATGGAAGCTAAGATGGATGACATGGAAGTGGGCATCGAAGCTAAGATGGATGACATGAAAGACAACATGGAAAACATGAAGAATGATATAAAAGAATACATGGAAGGCTTGATGACAAGCTTAAAACCAGAAATGATTCCTAATGGCGGAAATATAGTAGAAGAACCTCATGATGAGAACAAAATAAATGTTAATCGTGATTTTATAAACTCTAATGTTGGCGGGAAGAACCACCATATTCCAAAAATGGATATGAGGAAGTTTGATGGAAAGGATCCTGTAACATGGATACTACAGATGGAGCAATATTTTGATCTCCATAACGTGCAAAACACTCAAAAGGTACGCATTGCAACTTTACATTTAGAACAAAATACATTTGTATGGTATCGATGGCTTTGCTCCTGTAAAAAAATTGTCACTTGGTCAATTTTTACGGAGGAAATGATAGCGCATTATGAGGATACAAAGAGCAACACCTTCTTTAGCCAATTGATAAATCTCAAACAAAAGGGTTTAGTGGGACAGCACATTGAGGACTTCCAAAAATTGAATATAAGGGTAACTGGTATCCCAGAGGAACACAGGATTGATCTCTTCCTAGGCACTTTAAAGGATAACATCCAACATGAAGTTCGCGTTTTGGAACCTGATTCATTGGAGAAGGCATTTAGGTTGGCAAGAAAAGTTGAATGTAAAATTATGGCGACAAGGAAGCCTACCACTCAATTCTATAAAGAAGGAAATGTTGCTACACCTAGATTTCCACAACCTACAAGGTTGACACCACAGCAATTGGAAGAAAAAAGAGCAAAAGGGCTTTGCTACAGTTGCGATAGCAAATACACTAAAGGTCATAAGTGTGCTGAGAAGAAATTATTTTACATAGATTGTGAAGAGGAAGAAGAAAATGAACAAGAAGAGGATATACACCAGGAACCAGCCCTAGAAGAGGAAGAAATGAATCCGACCATATCGTGTAATGCACTGGCAGGAATTACCACTCCTCAAACTCTCGAGATAAAAGGACAAATCAAGAAGAAAAAGGTAATAGTGTTGATTGATTCAGGTAGCACCCATAATTTTATTCATTGTAAGGTAGCCAAGGAATTAAATTGTTTCCTATACCCAGCACCAGAATGTCAAGTGATGGTTGCAAATGGAGGAACTATAAATTGCTGTGGAAAATGCCATAATATCAAGCTAACCATGGGGGAATATGTATTGACTAGTCCAATGCTTTCCATTCCTATGGGAGGTGCTGATGTTGTACTAGGAGTACAATGGTTACAATCTTTGGGGACGGTAGCTTTTAATTTTCAAGAACTTTTCTTGAAATTTTTTTCAGAAGGAAAGGAAGTCGAATTACGGGGTATTGAAGGGAAGTCGGGAAGGATAATAAGCTCTAATGGCATGACAAAGCTTCTAAAAAAAGAACAACGAGGTGTAATTGCACAATTATGCTCACTAGAAGTTCCAACATCAAAATCATCTATTTCTGCAGATCTCCAACAAGTCTTGGACAATCACTCCAAGGTGTTTGAAACTCCCAAAGGACTCCCACCTATTCGTGATCATGATCATGCTATTCATTTGATTCCAGGAAGTGTTCCTCCAAACATCAGGCCTTATAGATATCCTTACTTCCAAAAGAGCGAAATTGAACGTATGATTGCAAAAATGTTAGAGGCGGGTATAATTCAACCTAGTCAAAGTTCTTTCTCTGCTCCTGTAGTATTGGTACACAAGAAGGATGGATCATGGCAAATGTGTCTGGATTATAGGGAGCTCAAGAAGCTCACCATTAAAGATAAATTTCCCATTCCCGTGATCGATGAATTATTGGATGAATTACATGGAGCAATTTATTTTACCAAGTTGGATCTTCGTTCAGGATATCATCAAATTAGAATGAAGACTGAAGATATTCCAAAAATAGCATTTCGAACTCATGAGGGTCATTATGAATTTTTTGTCATGCCTTTTGGACTTACCAATGCACCTTCTACATTTCAAGGGTTGATGAATTCCATTTTCAAACCCTTCCTTAGAAAATTGGTGCTAGTATTTTTTGATGATATACTAATCTACAACAGGTCTTGGAAGGATCATGTTGAACATGTTGACAGGGTGCTCAAACTATTGCAGGAGAAACAATTATATGCAAAGACATCCAAATGTTTCTTTGGAGTACAAGAGGTGGAATATCTGGGTCATATTATATCTCACGAGGGTGTTAAAGTAGACCCTAACAAAATTAAAGCCATTAAGGAATGGAAAATCCCTAAGACGATAAAGCAGTTGCGAGGATTTCTCGGGTTAACAGGCTATTATCGCAAGTTTGTTAAGAATTATGGAAGAATAGCAGCACCTCTAACAACATTATTGAAGAAAGATGCATTTTCATGGACTCCTGAAGCAACTAAGGCCTTTGAACATCTTAAAGAGGCAATGTGCCTAGCACCGGTCTTAGCTACGCCAGACTTCACAAAAACCTTTATTGTGGAATGTGATGCCTCAGGAAATGGAATTGGTGCAGTTTTAATGCAGGAAGGAAGACCCATTGCTTTTGAAAGTCATTCAATCAAAGGAAAGTATTTACAGAAACCTATTTATGAGAAGGAAATGTTAGCAATACTGCATGCACTAAAGAAATGGCGAACTTACCTAATGGGAAGACACTTCAAGGTAAAACTGATCATGATAGTCTTAAACACTTTTTGGAACAAAGACTATCTTCAGAAGAGCAACAAAAATGGGTCACAAAGATGTTGGGTTATGACTTTGAAATAATCTACAAAAAAGGAAAGCTTAATGTTTTTGCAGATGCACTCTCAAGAAAGAATGAAGAGGTGGAAGCATTGCTTTGTGCCATTTCTATTATCCAACCAGATTGGATAACCGAAGCAAGAGATGAATGGAAGAAGGACAAAGATGTATGAACACTCATTCAAAAGTTGCAGCAAGATCCTAGTACATCTGATACATTTAGTTGGAAAAATGATTCCTTATGGTACAAAGATCGCTTATATCTTTGTAAGAATTCTCAACTAAAACAAAATATTCTTCTGGAATTGCACACTTCTCCTTTAGGAGGACACTCAGGATTTTTAAAAACTTACCACAGGGTGAAGAAAGAATTTTTTTTGGGATGGCCTTAAATCTGATATTCAAAAGTTTGTGGCGGAATGTTTGGTTTTCCAGCAGAATAAAGTGGAAACAATTAAGACCCCGGGACTTCTACAACCTTTATCTATTCCAAGTCAATGTTGGGAGGAGATTTCAATGGATTTTATCACAGGTTTACCTAAGTCCGAAGGAAAGAATGTCATCATGGTGGTAGTTGATAGACTTACCAAGTATGCACACTTTTGTGCATTATCTCATCCATTTAAAGCAAGTACGGTTTCTACTACATTTATGGACAGAATTCAAAAGCTACATGGAAGCCCAAGGGTTATTGTGAGCGACAGAGATCCCATTTTTACTGGAAATTTTTGGACGGAGTTATTTTCTTGTTTGGGTACTCAATTAGCTCATGGCTCATCTTATCATCCTCAATCTGATGGTCAAACTGAGATAGTAAATAAATGTTTGGAAGGATATCTTCGTTGTTTTGTATCTGATAAACAAACACAATGGGCCAAGTGGTTACCTCTCGCTGAATGGTGGTATAACACTTCATTCCATACTGCAGCAAAAATGACCCCATTTATGGCACTTTATGGATATCATCCACCATCGATCACATCATCTTTAAGGGAAAATTTGAAGGTTCAAGCAGTGGAAGATCACGTCAAGCATCAGCAAGAAGTTCTCCAACTCTTAAAGGATAACCTGAATTTGGCACAAAATCGAATGAAACAACAGGCAGATCAACATCGCAGCGAGAGAAGTTTTGATATAGGAGATTGGGTATTTTTACGGCTACGACCATATAAACAAATGTCCCTCAAGCAAGCTAAGAAGGATAATAAATTATCGCCAAAGTACTATGGTCCTTACAAGGTGTTGCAAAAGATTGGTACTATGGCATACAAATTGGAGCTTCCTACTTCTTCGCGGGTACATCCAGTTTTCCATGTTTCATGCTTAAAGAAGGTTATAGGTGAAAATCTTCCAGTTCAAACAATATTGCCAGAACTTGATGAGGAAGGAAAAATCATATTGGAACCAGAAGCGGTCATGGAAACAAGAACTCGACAACTACGGAATCGATCGATTTCAGAGTATCTCATCAAGTGGAAGAACTTACCCACTGAAGATTCTACATGGGAGGATGAGAATTTTATACAGAAGCACCCAGAGCTACTCAAGCGTTGAGGACAACACTTTTTGAAGGAGAGGGGCATGTTAGGTCCCTATATTACTAGTATAGTCCCTTATTATTGTTAGTGTAACCCCCTTATTGTTATTATTGTACCCTTGTAACCCCATTTTGTTATTATTGTGCCCTTAAATTATTATTGTTAGGTCGGCTAGGATTACATTGTGGCCCACTAGGATTACATTATGGCCCCATGGACTCCTATATATAGAAGGAGGTTTTGTTCATTTGTATCATCCAAGAATTGTTCATTTATGTAATGTATTGGAGGTTTCCCCCTCGAAGTGGCTCATTTCTAAGGCGTTTATATCTCTTTTCTTCTATTTTTGAAGCTGGTTACACAACATGTACATGGATGAATTCACACCATATGGGGATGATTTCTAGGAAGCTCTCTCCAATTTGGGAAAAGTGTTGAGAATATGCATTGAGATGCATCGCTCCCTGAGCCTAGAAATGTGTGAATTATTGAAAAGAGTAGGAGTAGTATTGGGACACTCAATCTTTGAAGAAGGAATACAAGTGGACCCTAACAAAATCACCATCGTCAAAAGGGTACCTGCTCCTCAAAAGCATAGAGATGTCAGTAGTTTCTTAGGTTTAGCTAGTTATTATAGAAGGTTCATCAAATATTTTAGCAAGTTGGCTTCACCACTATTTGGTTTTTTGGCCAAAGACTATGAGTTTACTTGGTCGAGTCTATGTTAAGAAGCTTTTGTCCACATGCACACATATGCATCAGAAAAAGCTATGAGGGAAGCCTTGGGGAAGTTAGAAGAAAAATTATCTTATGCAATCTATTTCATTAGTAAGAACTTGTCTAAGGCCGAACTCAATTATACTGTGACAGAGAAGGAAATGTTAGCCATTTTCCATGCTTTGAACAAATTTTGACATTATATCACTGGTTATTAGACCTTTGCACACACTTACCATACAACCATCAAATATTTAATCAACAAACCAGATGTTAATGATAGAATAATTATATGGTTGTTACTATTACAATAGTTTGACCTAATCATTGTTGATAAACCTGGAAAGGAGAATGTTGTTGCTGATTTTTTATCTAGGTTAGCTCTATCTATAGATGAATAAGGAATGGTGGATGACCAGTTTCCAGATGAACATCTCTTCTCTATCTTAGCACTCTCACCATGGTTTTCTGACATAGATAACTACTTGGTTGCTCAAAATTTCCCTCCTAACCTCTCACCCAAGGAGAAGAGTAAGATCATCAGAAAAAGCACCCCTTTCAACTGGATTGGGGAAAATATCTTCAATCTAGGCCCTGAACAAATTCTTAGAAGATGTGTGAGGGAGGAAGAACTTGTTGATATCATCTCTGCATGTCATGATATCCCTTGTGGAGGCCACTTTGCTACAAAGAGGATAACCTTCAAATATTTGTAGGCAGGTTACTATTGGTGTAACCTTCACCAGGGGTCCAGAATATACACTGGCAGGTGTGACCACTGCCAAAGGATGAGGAAACCTACACAGAGGGATGAGATTCCTTTGCACCCTCAGGTGGGTCTTAAACCATTTGACAAGTGGGGTATGGAATTCATTGGACCTATTGATCCACCATCTCATGAGAAAAAGTATATCATAGTCTGCATTGACTACCAGACAAAGTGGGATGAAACAAAATTTATGAAGGTAGCAACGGAGGATAATGTAACGATATTTCTGAGAGATAATGTGTTCTATGTATTTTGATACCCTAGAGAGGTAGTCACTAATCAGGGGGCACAATTCACATCTCATCTCATTGAAAATATTTTGAGGCACAAGATAAAGCATACGACTTCCACTGCCTACCACCCTCAAGAAAATGGCCAAATGGAAGTGAATAATAGAGCCTTGGAGAATATCCTCACCAAGGATGTGAGCAGCAACAAAAAATATTGGGCGGACAGATTGGTAGAAGCTACTTGGGCCTACAACACTACTTGGAAAACAACACTAGGGTACACTTCTTATGACTTGGTCTATGGGAAGAAAGCTCTGCTTTCAATTGAATTTGAGTTCAACACCTTAAGGATGGCAACTGAGTTAGACCTAGATATATCAAAGGATAAACAAGGGAGGTTGCTGCAATTAAATGGATTGGATGAGTTTAGGATGCAAGCACCCCTTCACACAGAAGTGATTCAACTTCGAAGGAAGGTCTGGCATGACAAGAACATTAAGGACAAGAACTTTCAAGAAGGAAATTGGGAACTGTTGTATGAATCAAGGTTCAAGGATTTCAAAGGAAAACTAATGACAAGATGGTTGGGACACTACAAAGGAGACAAATGTTATGATAATGGAGTATTTCATAGAATAACCATAGATGAGGAAGTTATTCCCATACTTGTAGATGGTTACATGCTTAAGGTTTACAAAAGTCCCTCGTCTAGGGAAGAAATTATAAATTCAATAAACATGGAGGTGTTGTTTTGGAAATATATTGCTATAATTTCCAACATTAAATTATCAATCTGGGGCTCGCAAGCTTCGAGGTACAAGTGCAGGGAATGCAGTATTAGAGCATCTAACCTAGACTAGAGTAGGAATCAACTTGTTGTTTAAGTACACGATTATTTTTTCTAATTGAAGCTAATCAATTGAGGAAAACATGCTTAAAAAAATAAGAAATTCTAATCATTATGCAAACAAAACTATAATTAATCATAAACCAAGCAATACAAATTACCATTCAAATGATTTTAATCTAAATGAAAATCTCAATCTAAATACTAAAATATATTTAATCTAAATACAAGAATCTTAAATCAATCAAGATTAATTTAAATGATACCAAGCTTATGCTAAATCTTAATCCCATTAAAATTCACTCTCATTCAAATGACCTTAAACTAAGGCAATGAAAACACAAGACTTCAACTAATCTAATTCCTGGGATGAATAAAAGAAATCAAATAAGCATTCAAACTAACCTCTGTCACCACTTTTCAATTGCTTCAAAAGAAACTAAGTAAACCAAGATTTTAATTGACATGCTTGAGATCTAAGAGACTACAAAATAAGAAACTATCCTATCCTTAAACTTCTTTAATAAAACTCAAGAAATCATTCAAACATGAGCACATTGGCAAATGGTTCTACCAATAACTAACTACAATCATAATGAATTTCAAACTAAACTACAACTTCAAACAATTATTTAATGGTCTCATTGCATTGTTTTCAAATACTTGGTTGCCAAAACACAATGTTACAAGAACATCAATAAGGTACATAATAGATTTCAATTCATATTTAAAACAAATGGAGTTATCGAACTCTTGTTTATCCAATTAAGAAGCACCTTTAAATATTTCAGTCGTAAACCTGTAACAAAGGGGCTATTCATGCAATAAAACCATTGATCAATGCCATTCATTAACTTGCAATGAGTTGAAAATGATATGTCTATTTAATTTTAAGAAAACAAACGAATTACAGTCTTAAGTACATAATCAAAATTATGAGATCTAATTAACAATTGCTTTCAAAATAAAATCCATGCACCTAGATCTAAATCAAACACACTACCTCTATCCTATGATGTTTACAAAACTTGCTTCCATGCGATGGTGGATCATTTCCACTCCTGGAGAAAGTCTAAACTAAATCAATGTCTAAATATTAAAAAAACCATAACATTTACAAAGAATTCATGGCAAATTCAAATTCTATTAAGATTCAAATCATAAATTCACTTACATACATTTCTTCAATATTTTGTCTCATGTTCACACCTTTTCATCCTCCACCTTCAAAAACTTCCCAATATTTACAACACAAACCATGGCTGAGCCATTTATAAGATTCACAAGGCGAATTATTCATTTTCCTCAATTCTGGAAAATTGAACAATTTTAACAAACTGCCTAAAATACATTAGTATATCTTCCTAACCATGAGGAATTTTGGAAAATGGTTCAGAGGGAGACTAATTTGTTATGTTTCCAACAAAAAAATCTCTTGGATTTGTCTCATTCGAATCTTTCTCCTCAGAAATCGTGCCCAAAGTTGGTTGTTTGGCTTTTTTTTGCAATGTTCTAGAACTCTGAAAAAACAATGATTTTTTATAAAACTGCCTCCAAGACCCCCGTATAACTTTTAAAAAAAATCGAATCTAGAGAAATTGTTTTGGATATACATAATTGGCTATATTTTTAACAAACCCATCTGATTATATTTTATATATTTACATCCAGCTGCACACACATCGAGGTCAAACATGGCAGTTTGGAAACGTTTCACATTTTGAGCAGATTTGTTATTCAACTCCTACGGACCCACATGTGCGACCTGGGTGAAATCAAATGTATGGAAAGGTATTAAAAAATTATTTTGGACCATAACCTCCCTTGGTTTTCCTCGGAAGCATGTCGGGATGTCAAAACTCCAAATTAGGCATTCCCATACTTAACTAGCTTGTGAGGGATTTCAACGATAGAATCCTCTAATAAATGTACTTTAACAAAACCGTCATCAGTAAAACATGACATAATAATATTTAAGGATATATAAGTAAAGAAAATTGATGATAATCAACCATAGAGAGTATTTGGTGGCGAGTGATGGAATTAGGGTATGGAATGGGCTAAAAAGCTAGGGTTTTAGGGTATAAACAATGATATTTCATGATGAAAACATGGGCATATACAAGGCCCAACATCCCCCCATGCTTGAGGTTTTGAATGTCCTCATGCAAACAAATAATTTTCTCATATCTATGTTTTTATGGCATCATGGCTTTTATGTAGGGTTAGGTCTTGTGAAGCAACAATACATGAAGATTTTATTGCCATAGATTTCATTTTAAGAGCGATACAAATTGAGGAAAAAAAATAGGTATGGTATGAGGAAAATGATGAATAGGATGATAGGTGACAATGGAAATGGTAGATGATATGAGGTGGTGATCGAGATGGGAAGACATGTGCTTGCATGCTCTATTTTTGTGAGGCCAATGCTTATGAACGGTTCCTTAATGAAAGGCAACCATGAATTCACCCTCTATTAGATTGAAAATATGCGTGAATTTAGGAGGGGAAGCAACTATAGTTACTTCTTTGTTTACATGAACCAATATGATTATGACCTAGTGTAGCATGCAAATGGAGGGTATATGGAAAACCAGATATACAAAATATGTGGTGGTTAATCATCAAAGATTTCTTAAATCTCTAATCAATTAAAGAATCTTAAGCCACCTCTACCTCAAGTTTTACCCTTGTTGTTGATGTCCTTGGTGCTCCAAGATGAAGTAAATGATGGAATGGCTCGAGATGATGTGACTGCTGATATGATCTGCTGAAGAAGGAAAAAGGTCTCAATATCCACATTATCCCGAAAATGTTGATGTATGTGTGATTTCATATGGCTTCCTGAAATAACACAAGAACCATCATCAATAATCTTCTTTTCATCCAAATCTTATCGAAATAAATGAAATAGGTTAAATAATGAGCAATTACCTGATCATGCTCCAAGTTTAAGATACTAGCCCAACAATGATAATGAAAACCATGAGTAAGCATAGGGTGAAAATATGAATCAAACCTGACAATTCTCATCAATTTTTCCTAACATTTCTCCCCTCCCATGCCTATCATCTTGCATGTCCTCATGCAAGCAAAAACCTCTGACAGAGACCAAATCCTGAAGGGCTAGGGTTTCTATGTTAAAGTCATGTTTCATTGACTTAAACCATAGGGCGAATTGTGAGAGCATGTAAGTAAGTTTCATCAGATGTCATCTTCCTTTGCATCAATAAGATAAGAAAAGTAGTGACCAGGGATCCAATAATGTTAAGACTGAGTTTTATTATTCCAAAAGAGCGACTAATGCTAGGGCTACCAAAAGAATGCTTAGCAATGTTGTTACTGCAGAGATAATGTCATCCTAAAATGATTAACCATAAAAGTTTCCACAAAGCATCTCAATAGTAATCCAAAGCAGTAGGCCTTCACTTTAAATAGCTTCATTAGTACAAGTAAAAGTGACTTTATTTAAAAACCAATGCCTTAAAATGGATTGAAAGTAGGGAAAAATAAATATTACAAAATGATACCTTCCGAGGATGATTGTCTTACGTTACCCAAGCATATAGTTAAAGCTTCTCTTATTTAGGAAAAGTGAATCACCTGCACTATGGGTCTCACATCCATAAAAACCAAATTATTTATGAAAGATAGAACTACAAAGCACACTACTGAAGGATATTAAAGCCATCCTTAGAGAGATATGATAATGAGTTCATGGAAAGGAAAAAACAACCAAGTAAATCATAGTGTAAAATTAACTTTGATACCACAAACATGGCCCTACTGCCAGCAGGCGTTTATAGCCTCGACAGGATGCCTTTTAACCTAGCGAAATGTCTATGTCCCACTTACTAGATATAGATTCAGAGTTATCTTATTTGAATTTTAGATAAAGGCCACTGTCCTGGCTTTGTAACCAGTTGATGGCAGTGCCACTCACAAGAAGTAACACAGATGAATAGGCCGGCTCGTGATGAGACCTCCTTTCTTCCCGCATTTTTGGCTGAAAGCCATAACTCTGGCTTGGTGACCAGGAGAAATAATGTCATGCACATTAGGTCTCATGATCGTGGTAGGTCATCTCATTACGAGACCTCCTATCCTCCCATAAATATTTTTGTAGACTCTAATTATGATTAACCTTAGACGTTACTTAATAAGTGGGGAGACAGATCTACTCCTTAAGAGCATAGGATGGCATGAAAAGTTTTTAGTTACTAATCTTTACTGGTTGATTCTTCTACCCTAAATACTAAAGAAAATAAAATAACTCATATAATGACCGAAAGATTCCTCTGGTAGGTCATGCTAGGGTTCTTATGAGAGCTCATGATGATTTTATAAGAGTGGTCCACTATAGGAGGCTTTTTATCAATACCTTCAAAGAGAAACTTGAAAATCTTTCTTGGATGATAGTATGTTAAGCTTATGAATGGAAAGTATAACAATAACAATTCCCCTAACTGACCCAATGAATAATCTCGGCCAATAAGGAGAGTCACTTTATAAAATATGAGGCATTAAGAGTGAATTTCTTTTGACAAGTCTTACCACAAGAGTGCATAAAGAAAAAAATTTCAATGGTTATGCCTTAGGAATTGAAATTTCAAGAATGATGTTGTAACAACAATTTTATTCATTTCTACCCTACCCTAACCTAGAGAGAGGAAGGTCTCCTTCAAGTGTAGGAGTACTTCCAATGCAACCATGTTTGTAACAATATTCTAAATATACTCACACTTAGTTTGAAAGAATAAACTTCAACACATACTAGAGTATGAGAAACCAGTTGCTTCGATTGATATGATACCAAGAGTATTTGAAGATGAGAGTGGTACTTTGGATGGATTATGATCTGGAACCAATCCTCGATGTAATTCTGGTGGTATTGGTTCATTTCTTCTTTTGGACCACTCTGAATGTCCTCCTTGGTCATGCCAGGAAAACTTAGATAATTGGTCTTTGGAATGCACACAAGGCTTGTTGTTGGGCATGGTGAAGGTTCCTCGATCTCAAGTTTAGCTGGATGCTCCCAATTAGATTTGGTACATGGCTCATCGATCTCCTTGGTAGATAGGCAGGAGGACTCAAGGGAGATTTCCAAATCATGTTTTGGCTGTGGAGAGACAAATAATTTCCCGAATGCAGTTAGGAAGAACTCTTCCTGAGAAGAAGATACCCCAGCTACTGCTAGGATTTGAGAAAGTGCCTCGATGGACATTCTTCAAGCTCTCGGTCATTCTTGAATTTCTCCTACTTGCAACATGGATTAGTACAAAATAGGGGGTTCTTATTGAATTTTAAAGAGCTTGAAGAAAAATAGGGTGTTCTTTTAAAGAGCTTTAATTTTTAATCTAAATGAATTAAATAATGCTAATTGCAATAAAAACTCACCAAAATTTCTTGATTGGGAAACCAAACTTTGGAGCAACCCAACAATAGTGGATTCATGGCTCTTTACTCACGTCTTACTGCACACTCCCCACCCTCTGATTGCCCTGCAACTAAGATCACACACACAAAAAAAACTTGTGAAAGAAACTAGGCTCTGATCCCTTTAGCACCTCCCCGGCAATGATGCCAAAAATGGTGGGGGAATATATTTCTATAATTTCCAACATTAAATTATCAATTTGGGGATTGTAAGCTTCGAGGTGCAAGCATAGGGAACACAGGATTAGAGCATCTAACCTAGACTACAGTAGGAATCAACTTGTTGTTTAAGTACAAGGTTGTTATTTCTAATTGAAGCTAATCAATTGAAGAAAACATTCTTAAAAAAATAAGAAATTCTAATCACTGTGCAAACGAAACTAACTCTAATTAATCATAAACCAAGAAATACAAGTTACCATTCAAAGGATTTTAATCTAAATGAAAATCTCAATCTAAATACTAAAATCTATTTAATCTAAATACAATAATCTTAAATCAAACAAGATTAATTTAAAATGATACTAAACTTATGCTAAATCTTAATCCCAATAAAATTCACTCTCATGCAAATGATCTTAAACTAAGGCAATGAACAAACAAGACTTCAACTAGTCTAATTCCTGAGATGAATAAAATAAATCAAATAAGCATTCAAACTAACCTCTTTCACCACTTTGCAATTTCTTCAAAAGAAACTAAGTAAACCAAGATTTTAATTGACATGCTTGAGATCTAAGAGACTACAAAATAAGAAACTATCCTATCCTTAAAGTTCTTTAATCAAACTCAAGAAATCATTCAAACATGAGCACATTGGTGAATGGTTCTACCAATAACTAACTACAATCATAATGAATTTCAAACTAAACTACAACTTCAAACAATGATTTAATAGTCTCATTGCATTGCTTTCAAATACTTGGTTTCCAAAACACAATGTTACAAGAAAATCAATAAGGTACATAATAGATTTCAATTCATATTTAAAACAAATGGAGTTATCGATCTCTTGTTTATCCAATTAAGAAGCACCTTTAAATATTTCAATCGTAAACATGTAACAAAGGGGCTATTCATCCAATAAAATCATTGATCAACATCATTCATTAGTTTGCAACGAGTTGAAAATGATATGTCTATTTAATTTTAAGAAAACAAACAAATTACAGTCTTAAGTACATAATCAAAATTATGAGATCTAATTAACAATTGCTTTCAAACACACTACCTCTATCCTATGATGTTTACAAAACTTGCTTCCAGGAGATGGTGGATCCTTGCCACTCCTGGAGAAAATCTAAACTAAATCAATGTCTAAATATAAAAAAAAAAACATAACATTTACAAAGAATTCATGGCAAAGTCAAATTGTATTAAGATTCAAATCATAAATTCACTTACATACATTCCTTCAATATTTTGTCTCATGTTCACACCTTTTCATCCTCCTCCTTCAAAAAATTTCCAAGCTTTACAACACAAACCATGGCTGAGCCATTTATAAGATTCAGAAGGCGAATTATTCATTTTCCTCAATTCTGGAAAATTGAACAATTTTGACAAAACCTAAAATACATTAGTATATCTTCCTAACCATGAGGAATTTTGGAAAACCGTTCAGAGGGAGACTAATTTGTTATGTTTCCAACAAAATATTCTCTTGGATTTTTCTTATTCGAATCCATATCCTCGTAAATCATGCCCAAAGTTGGCTGTTTGGCTTTTTTTTGCAATGTTCTAGAACTCTGAAAAAATAGTGATTTTTTACAAAACTGCCTCGAAGACCTGCGTATAATTTTTAGAAAAATTCGAATCTAGTGAAACAGTTTTGGATATACATAATTGGTTATATTTTTAACAAACCCATTTGATTATATTTTATATATTCACCTCCCGCTGCACACACATCGAGGTCAAACATGGCAGTTTGGAAACTTTTCACATTTTGAGCAGATTTGTTATTCAACTCCTAGGGGCCCACATGTGTGACCTGGGTGAAATAAAATGCATGTTAAGGTATTAAAACATTATTTTGGACCATAAAATCCCTTGGTTTTTCTCAGAAGCGTGTCGGGATGTCAAAACTCCAAATTAGGCATTCCCATACTTAACTAGCTTGTAAGGGATTTCAACGATGGAACCCTGTGATAAATGTACTTTAACAAAACCGTCATCAGTAAAACATGACATAATAATATTTAATGATAGATAAGTAAAAAAAACTAATGATAATCAACCATAGAGAGTATTTGGTGGCGAGTGATGGAATTAGGGTATAGAATGGGCTAAAAACCTACGGTTTTAGAGTATAAACAATGATATTTGATGATGAAAACATGGGCATATACAAGGCCCAACAGGTGTATTTCATGGGAGACTCCATAGTTTCCAGCACCTCCCCCTCCTAGAAAAAAGAGAAAAAAGAAAAATAAAGAGGCATGGGTGAAAACCTCTTTGAGGTGCCCAAGGCCAACTCCAGGGTTAAAAACCTCCATGAGCCAATCCTGGAGCAAAAAAAGAGAGAAAAATAAAAAAACATAAAATAAAAGATCCTTGGGTGAAAACCTCTCTGACGTACCCAAGGCAGGCCTATGGGTTGAAAACCTATATGGAGGCAGCCCACTTGCCTTCAAAAAACAATAAAAGAGAATAAGAGAAACAAAATAAACAAAAGAAAAAAGAAAGAAAATACTTATGCACTCATTTGTTTTCTGTTTTGCAGGTTATTGATCAAAGATAGATTTTGGATCTAGAGGG
Organism: Pinus albicaulis; assembly: GCA_034641835.2. NCBI lineage: Eukaryota > Viridiplantae > Streptophyta > Pinopsida > Pinales > Pinaceae > Pinus > Pinus albicaulis. The sequence goes on along the minus strand of CM076579.1, from coordinate 276,692,042 downwards.
GTAGGTTTTCTTTATTTATCCTTATCCTCTACTTAAACACTCCATGAACCACTCCAGCAGGCATAGATTGAGTCACTACACCCCTCAGATAGGCAAAAATTTCATTTTTTTCTCCTGACTTTAATTTCTATAGGAAAATCTAGCAGCTACAAGATTCGTGTAGCACTACATGAAACTCTTGTAAATACTATAGGAAATTTATTCATGAAGGAAGGTTCTCTCTTAAGGATTTCTAAACTTCAAGGAGAGAATGATAATTTATGTTTTTCATATACCTACCATTCCCAACCCATTATTTCACTCCATGCACAAGGATTCACTCTCTAAACCCTATGTTGCGCCATTAACAACTATATCATCTGAAACTTGGCATGAGACCTCTCCACTTACCTATCCACAACTCCATTCATTCCATGACTCCATTCATAGCCTCCATAGACCATTTCCCTCCATTTTTGAGCAGGCTAAAGCAAGAAGAAGAAAGAAGAATACTGCTACAGGGAATTGGAAAGTTTCTTGTAGAAATTTTTTGTGTGGCACAATAAGGAGAAAAGCTGAAGAAAATTTTATGAAGATGGCTTCAAAACAGTGTTGGGAAAGATACTGAGACGGGGGGGTGAATCAGTATCTTGATCTGTCAATCAAATTTTTACTTTTCTTTTCTTGAAAACCCATACGCTACTTTACAGAACAAAACTAGCATATATACGCGGATATCCTTAAGGAAACTCGCGTATGCTCAAATCTCTTATTATGTAGATAATTCTTATCTTAGATTATTGCATCATTAATTCATTAGATTTTCAGCAAGCAGTAGACATGTGCAATAAGAACAGAATAAATCAACACACATAAGCATCACATATGAACACCAGGATTTTAGGTGGAAACCCAATTCGGGAGAAAACCACCGCTGCCGTTGTCTCAGCCTTCAATATTTTATTATAAAGAAAACATCTTACAACCATGTACTGGCGCAGACTCATACCAACACACAGGCACTCACCTACAGAAGGCTACAACCTTCTCTCATTTACCAGCCTCTTCTGGAAGGGAGCAACTACCCCCTGCTCTCGTTTACCAGCTATTACTGGAAGGGAGCTACTACCCCCTTACTGAAGGCTTCGACCCTCAGCACTACTACAGACCACGTTTCATCAATTTTCAAACTGGATCAAATAGCTTCAACACAACCCTTCACTTATCAACAAACATACTTTGACCATTGCTTCCAACAGAACAGTAAAACCATTTTAACCAGAATATCAGAGATAACCCAGACTTTAGAATAGATATGCAGAAACACATTCAACCTTTATCAACCATTAGATCAGATACCACACACACTTTTATTTAATCAGACCCATGTATATACGCACTTTTCATGAAGCGAACCCGCATATACATCTGTGCATTTTTCATAATAACCCTAACTTCCCATATGCGCCTTTGTTTAAACAGATCCGTGTATACACGTGCTTTTTATGAAATGAACCTGCGTATAGATCTATAAAATATAATCTTTGCAGAACAGACCAGATCTATGAACTTACCCAGATTTCTTCAATTTCTTCAACAGATTTGCGCCAGGTCTTCAATACTTCTTTTTAGATCATCTTAGAGATTCATCATTTCCAGATCTAGAGATTTTGAACCTTCATCATATTCATAGGTGCATCATAGATTCAGATCTATTGATTAAGAACAAAGTTCAACCATACAGATAAACTTCAGAGTGAAGTATTCATTAAAGCCTAGACACTTGCACCCCCTTGCACAATGATCTTCTTCTCCTTATATAGATTATCCTTTTTCAATACCATGAGCCAAAACCACACCACTTCCGATGGTATTCCTGGACGGGATCAAATAGACAATCCAACGCTCAATGCAATGGGCTAATACCATGGTAAAGTCCCTTGGTTTTATCAATTTGGAGCGCAATTAGGCATACGCGACTTGGCACGTACTTTTCTACGTACATACGCGACTTCTCCTCAACAAACCCGCATATGCTTTGTGACATACCTTGTTTAACATTATTCATCAAGCAGGTTCCAAAAAACTCCCCCTTACTTTATCAAGTATGTTCCCATCAAGTGCAACTTCATCAAATAGGTTGCCATCAACTTTATCAAGTAGGTTTCCATCAAGGACAACACCATATTGCCAACAATCTCCCCCTTTGGACTTGATGGCAACCACGATGGTGTTTGATCACAAAAACAGATAGATACAATGATTATAACCATTATGTAGACATCATGATATTCTCCCCCTATTCAAACATATTCAAACACCATGTTACTCTCGCCTTATTCAAACACCATGTTACTCTCCCCCTTTGACATCAAGGGAAAAGGGTGGATCAAAACCAAGACACGGTTTTGCTTCCCTTGTATAAAGAAGAGCTTTGTAGGATGAGAACTGAAGTTACCATGCTCCCCCTGAGTTCATGCTGAAACTTTAAACATATTTTTCAATGAAGTACATGACTCTTCCTATTACCAAGGACTCATACTTACATCAATGATCCAACCGAGTGGATTTACAAATATGACTTATCTACCCAACCAAGTGGGTGTACAAATTTGATAAAGTCCTTACATGACTGAATATTACAATTCATCAAATTACAAATATGGCTTTTTATAACCAATACCAAAAGACCTCAAGAAAGAGATCATATTTCAGAACCATCATAATTCCAACAATGCATTGCACTCAGCAAGGCTAATGCTCCCCCTGAAATTGTGCTCCTGTTCTTGAGCCATCTCACTGCTTTCCTTTACAGAAAAACATACGCTTCTGTCTCCATTGGAACTCGCGTGTATACACGACTTTGCTTCATGAAACCTGCGTATGGAAAGTGAAAAACTAAAAATTTCACACTCCTTCTTCTCCCCCTGAATCTGTAGCACCTGTACCTATCTTCTTTTGTCACATTAAATGCACTGTCAGAAATAAACATAACCAGAAATACCAAAACCAACCATGGGAATCATCATACATTGCTCCCCTGAACACTTTCAACAACCAATCATCAAGGCATATTTACCCAATATCAGAGAATGGAACATAAATATAAGAGTTGAAACATCATTAGAGATACTATACAGCATCAGAGATACCAAACAGTACTACAGCTGTGCTGAAAAATGCTGACCCAAAACAAAATTTGTCAGCAACTAACCATACGCGGTTTCTGTGTATAAACCCGCGTATATATGCGTCTGTCGTTCAGGAAACCCGTGTATCCAATTTAATCTTCTGAATTTAAGCAGTTCTTATTTTCTGCAAGGCAGAGACTACTCCCAGCTTCTGTCTGAGATATTCGAACGCTTCCCTAGGCAGAGGTTTGGTAAATATATCAGCAACTTGTTCTTTGGAGGGAACATACTCCAACTTCACCTTTTGTTCAAGCACTTGTTCACGTAAGAAGTGATACTTGATGGGAATGTGCTTGGTCTTAGAATGCATGACAGGATTCTTTGAGATACTGATGGCGCTTGTATTATCACACATAATGGAGATAGGAGATGAAAATTTTATTTGAAAATCTTGTAAGGTTTGCATCATCCAAAGAAGTTGAGTGCAATATGATGCGGCAGCCACATATTCTGCTTTTGCTGTAGATAAGGCAATAGAGTTTTGCTTTTTTCTGAACCAAGATACTAACCGGGGCCCCATATAGAATGCACCACCACTAGTGCTTTTCCGATCATCAACATTTCCAGCCCAATCTGCATCAGTGTAAGCATGAAGAGTAAGATCAACATTCTTTGGATACCATAGTCCAAAATCTTGAGTTCCTTGTAGATATTTAAATATTCTTTTGATAGCCTGAAGGTGAGACTCTTTTGGATTAGCTTGGAATTGTCCAACAATCCCAACTACATTCATAATGTCCGGTCTAGTCCCAGTGAGATATAGAAGACTTCCAATCATAAATCTGTATTCTGGTTGATTCACCGTGGTAGAATCATCATGAGAACTGAGATTACATCCGGTTATCATTGGTGTACTTACAGGTTTGCATTCTTCCATGCCATACTTCTTCCGAATTTGCTTAAGGTATTTTTCTTGTGATAAGAATATACCATCTGTAGTTTGATGCACTTGTAAGCCAAGAAAGAATGTTAGTTCCCCAAGTAAATACATTTCAAATTCTTGCTGCATGATAGAAGCAAATTTCTGACTCATAGATTCTTCATTACTTCCAAAAATGATGTCATCAACATATACAACCGCAATAAATAGTTTATCATTTTCAATTTTTGTGTATAAGTTGCTATCAGCAAACCCCTTTGAAAATCCTTGTTGATGAAGATATTTGTCAAGACGATAATACCATGCCCTTGGAGCTTGTTTGAGACCATATAGATCCTTTTTAAGTCTACAAACTATATTTTCATCATTTCCAAAAATGAATCCTTCTGGTTGTTCTATATAAACTTATTCTTCCAGATCACCATTGAGAAATGCATATTTAACATCCATTTGATAAACTTTTATTTGTTGAAAACTTGAAAAAGCAAGAAACATTCTTATGGCTTCAAGTCTAGCTACAGGAGCAAAAGTTTCTTCAAAGTCTATACCTTCTTGTTGAGTATACCTCTTGCAAGCAAGTCTAGCTTTGTTTCATACAACATCCCCATTCTCATTTAACTTGTTTTTGAATATCCATTTAGTTCCAATGACATTTTTGTTATGAGGTCTTGGTACTAATTCCCAAGTATGATTCTTTTCAATTTGATCCAGCTCTTCATTCATGGCTTGAACCCAACATTCATCTTTGCTAGCTTGATTGACGTTGTGTGGTTCAATAGTGGATAGAAATGCCAGATAGCTAGAAGATCCCACAAGAGTCCTTCTTGTTTGTACACTTGATCCCTTATCTCCCAAAATTTGAGATTTTGGATGATTCTTTTGAACATATATGGATGGAGCTTTTTCAGATAAGTCATCTTCAGGTTCTTCATTGGGTTCACTGTCTATATCATTGCTATTTGATGTAGAAGGACATAAGTCACCATCGTCTTCATTTTTTGTTTGTTTTTCTTCTTTTGGGGTTGCAGGAGACTCATCAATAACAACATCAATACATTCAACAATCTTCCGAAGTCTTTTATTGTAACATTTATATGCTCTACTCCTAGAGGAGTACCCAAGAAGTATTCCTTCATCTTCTCTAGGTTCAAACTTGCCAAGTTTTTCATCATTATTTTTGATAAAGCATTTGCTTCCAAAAACTCTAAAATGCTTCACAGTGGGAGGATTACCATACCAGAGTTCATATGGCGTTTTATCACTATTTACACGAACATGTGCCTTGTTAAGAATATTTACCGCTGTATGTGCTGCTTCTCCCCAAAAAGTGTCGGGTGTTCCGGAATCATCAAGCATAGCTCTAGCCATTTGTTGAATTGTTCTATTCATTCTTTCTGCTACGCCATTTTGTTGAGGAGTGCCAGCTACAGAAAACTGTCTTTTTATGCCATGTTGTTCACAAAATTCAAGGAATTCATCTGATGTATATTCTCCTCCTCGATCAGATCTAAGACACTTGATTTTCAGATCTAATTAATTTTCAACCAGTGCTTTGAAGACCTGAAATTTCTCAAATGCTTCATCTTTGTATTTAATCAACCCAATCCAACACATTCTAGAGAAATCATCAATAAATAAGATATAGTATTCTTCACCACGTGGTGAATTTTTTCTCATAGGTCCACATATGTCAGTATGAATGAGTTCAAGAGGCTTACTTGATGATCCTTCCTTGGCATTAAATTGCACTCTAGTTTTATTATCGAATTGACAGGATTTGCATAAGATACTTTCAGGTAGAATAATACTGGGAAGACCACGAACAACATTAAGTCTGCTTGATTTGTTGATTTGAGAAAAGCTTAGATGCCCCAACCTTCAATGCCATAGCCAGTTTTCTGAAGATTTACTCAAGTAACATTGATCTTTTCAGTTCTTCAATACATACAGGTTGCTTGGAGTTCTTTTTCCTTTTATAATTGTTTTACTTGTATCAAGATCACGAACCACACATTCTTTTGAACTAAAGACAACTTCAGTTCCTTGATCACACATTTGACTTACACTTAACAGGTTATGCCTTAATCCATCCACATACATGACATCATTAGCCTTCACCTTTTCTCTTAGAAATACAGACCCTTTTCCTTTAATTACAGCAGGAGTATCATTTCCAAAAGTAACCTTCTTTTCCTTTTCTAGAGCACTCTATGCACGAAGTTTGTTTTTGTCACCTGTCATGTGTCTTGAGCATCCACTATCAATGTACCATTTATTTTCTTCACCTTCTGCAAATAACGCTATGCCACAATTTTCAACCTGTAATTCCTTCTTTTTCCATACCTTGGATTTTGAAGGAAGATGCTCTTTTGACTGAACTTTGCTCCCGCATTCAGATTCTTCATGGCCAAAGTTATTGCAATAAGCACATTCAACTTCATTTAGAAGAGGAGAAATTTTTTTATATGTATTCTTCTTTGTTTCAATATCAATCCTTTTCTTTCTTGATTCTCTTGTCATGATGGTTTTATATGCAACACATTGAACAGATTTATGACCAAAATTGTGACATGAGAAACATTGTCCATTGAAGAAGAAATTTATGCGATCATGAAATATTCTACTTAAATTTACCTGTTGATTGGTGTTTCTTTGAAATATATTCCTGTTAGTGTTCTTTGAATTGAGATGATCATGCTTTACCTGTAAAGATTCTTTATTCCCTTGCTGAGTGGTAGAATGTTGTAAACCAGCTGTAGCGGCTTTTAGATAATTTTGTGCTGAAGCCTGAGAAGATTCTCCGGTATATCCAAGACCTGTCTTTATAAGAGGAGAACGTTGAACCTTGATAATCTCATCTAAGGTTTCAGATCCTTTAGAAAATCTAAGATTTAGAGTCTTTACTTTCTCAAGTTCTTTTCTTAGACTTCTTCACATTCTAATTTCTCATTGTGTTTCTTTTCTTCTTCATTCTGCCTTTTCAGAGTCTCTATGATTATTTTACTTTCTTCCAAGCATATTTTGAGTTGATTGTTTTCATCAAGAAAATAATTGTCATCTAGAGCATCCATAAAAGTATCCTTGTATTTTCTAGAATCATTTTCAAATGCCATGAGAAGTCTAAGATCTTGTTCACATTCTTCCTCACTATCAGAGAACCCATCACTATCTTCATGAGTATAGTAACTTTTTCTAGTGCTAGACCGTTCTTATTCCTTCTTGCTACTTCCTTCCCTTTTGCAGATGTTTCTTTATAAGGACACTTAGCAGCATAATGACCAACTCTTCCATAATCAAAACATTTGAAAGGAAGCTTACCTCTGAACCGTCCTGTGCCAAGTTGAAGTTTCTTTACAAAATTAACCTCATCTTCTTCTAAGATATATCCTGATCCTTCTGCTTCTTGTAATTATTTTCCTTTTGTAGAAGCTCTAAAGAACGGCTTCTTTGACTTCAGATGGTCCTTCTCTTCTCATTTCATAAGCAGTCAGTATGCCATGAAGTTGCACCACAGTAAGATTTTGAAGATCCTGTTTTTCTTCAAGAGCAGAAACTTTTGATTCAAATTTTGCCGTTAGTGATCTTAAAATTTTCTCAACCAAAGTAGATTCTGCTATCGTTTCTCCCATATTTATCATATGATTTACAACATCATCAAGAATTAAAAATAAACTGGCAATACTCTCATTACTATGCATCTTTAAATTTTCATATTCAATTCTGAGAGTTTGGAGTTTTGCACCTTTTACCTTTGCATCACCTTCATAAATTAGAATGATTTTGTCCCATATTTCCTTTGCTGTATTCAGCTGCATGACTTTGAAAAATTCGGATTCAGTTAGACTTCCCAATAGAGCATTGACCGCCTTTACATTTGTTTCATAATTCTTCTTTTCTGTTGAATCCGTTGGTACTGCGGATGGATATTGATATCCTCCTTCAACAATGGCCCATACATCTGCTCCCAGAGACTGAAGATAAGATCTCATCCTTGTTTTCCAGAAGATTAAATTGTTTCCGTTAAAGAGAGGAGGCCTGATAGATGATAATCCCTCTTGATTGCTCATCTTTCTTGATCTTCCTTCTAGCGGCTAAGCTTTTTCCAAAGGACCTGCTCTGATACCAATTGTTGGGAAAGATACTGAGAGGGGGGGGTGAATCAGTATCTTGATCTATCAATCAAATTTTTACTTTTCTTTTCTTGAAAACCCATACGCTACTTTACAGAAAAGAACTAGCGTATATACGCGGATATCCTTAAGGAAACTTGCGTATGCTCAGATCTCTTATTATGCAGATAATTCTTATCTTAGATTATTGCATCATTCATTCATTAGATGTTCAGTAAGCAGTAGACATGTGCGGTAATAACAGAATAAATCAACACACATAAGCATCACATATGAACACCAGGATTTTAGGTGGAAACCCAATTCGGGAGAAAACCACCACTATCGTTGTCTCAGCCTTCAATATTTTATTATAAAGAAAACATCTTACAACCATGTACTAGCGCAGACTCATACCAGCACACAGGCACCCACCTGCAGAAGGCTACAACCTTCTCTCGTTTACCAGCTATTACTGTAAGGGAGCTACTACCCCCTTACTGAAGGCTTCGACCCTCAACACTACTATAGACCACATTTCATCAATTTTCAAACTGGATCAAATAGCTTCAACACAACCCTTCACTTATCAACAAACATACTTTGACCATTGCTTCCAATATAACAGTAAAACCATTGTAACCAGAATATCAGAGATAACCCAAACTTCAGAATAGATATGCAGAAACACATTCAACCTTGATCAACCATTAGATCAGATACCATACGCGCTTTTATTTAATCAGACCCGCGTATATACGCGCTTTTCATGAAGCGAACCTGTGTATACATCTGTGCATTTTTCAGAATAACCCTAACTTCCCATATGCGCCTTTGTTTAAACAGATCCGCGTATACACGCGCTTTTTATGAAATGAACCTGCGTATAGATATATAAAAGATAATCTTTGTAGAATAGACCAGATCTATGAACTTACCCAGATTTCTTCAATTTCTTCAACAGATTTGTGCTAGGTCTTCAATACTTCTTTTCAGATCATCTTAGAGATTCATCATTTCCAGATCTAAATATTTTGAACCTTCATCATATTCATAGGTGCATCATAGATTCAAATCTATTGATTAAGAACAGAGTTCAACCATACAGATAAAATTCAGAGTGAAGTAGTCATTAAAGCCCAGACACTTGCACCCCCTTGCACAATGATCTTCTTCTCCTTATATAGATTATACTTTTTCAATACCATGAGCCAAAACCACACCACTTCCGATGGTATTCCTGGATGGGATCAAATAGACAATCCATCGCTCAATACAATGGGTCAATACCATGGCAAAGTCCCTTGGTTTTATCAATTTGGAGCACAATTAGGCATACGCGACTTGGCACGTAATTTTCCACGTACATACGCGACTTCTCCTCAACGAACTCGCGTATGCTTTGTGACATACCTTGTTTAACATTATTCATCAAGCAGGTTCCAAAAAATTCCCCCTTACTTTATCAAGTATGTTCCCATCAAGTGCAACTTCATCAAATAGGTTGCCATCAAGGACAACACCATATTGCCAACAAATAGACCACCAGCAGACTCTAGGAGAGCAAGCACACTAGACAAGGCAATTGAAGACCTCCACGTAGCACCTGCAAGAAGAAAAGACAAAAGAAAAGATTAAGCAACCCACTCAGAAAAAGAAACAAATCACTCACAAAAAGTTGCTCACTCAAAAAATAAACAAGAAAATAAAAATGCAGCAAGGGAAAGATCATGGTTGCAACCACAAACTCCAGCTCCTTGCACTAGCTCATTCTGCAACAGACCAACACCAAGTGGGCTGAGGTATGGCACTTCACCTCTCTCTATGCATTCATAATGGCTAAAATAGTTTAATGTCGAGGTTTAGAGATTTAAAAGGCAAAAAGGTGGCGAGTTAACTTGGCAAGCTTTGTAAAGTTAAACTGGAGGAGAAGTAAAAGTACATGCTACATGGGCAAGTCAAATCAATTCAAGAAGGAGAAAATGAGTACAAATAGGTGATTACAGGACTAAACAATAATTAACTGGAGTGGGACCAACAGTATCAAAGAGGAAAACTTGTGTTAAGTACGAGTCAACACCCCACTCCAAATTTAGTTGAAAGTTCCATAAAGGTGAGTCCTACCTAATTTTCACCATCTCGATGAGAATTTCGAAGAGTAGTGAAAGAAAAAGAGTAGTGGGAGCCATCATGGAGAGAAACATCGAAGTCTGGGCTTGCATGCACCATCGTGCTATAGGAAATAGAGAATTGATACAGACAACTACATAGGAAGATCAACAAGGATACATAGGCAAACATAGAGTGACCTATGGGTGAAATTGCTTCCTAAGGCAACTAGCTCCCAAGAAAAAACACCAGAGGACAGAGGTAAGTGGTTGCCATCCTCTAGCACTGATACTTCTCCATGAAATTTACACACACCAAGTTATAATTTGGCAATTAAAGGGTAAAAAAAAAATCATTTTTTTTAGACCATCATCTCCAAGACATATTCTCATAACTCTCAAAAATCTCACCACATTCCTATCACAACCATTAAAATGGTAGGGGGATTCAAGAGAAGAGAGCCCACTAGCATTAAGATAATTAGGCAACATCCTCAAGGCATGAAAATTTTCAAAAAACCACCAATGGCTAGGTTTCTTTGAGCTTTTAAAAGTTTTTGATGAGGATATAGCTCGAGAATTTGCAGTGGCTCTGCAATCACACTCAGGGGAGAGATCCACCACTATGGTTAGGCACCTAGCCATCACACTTTCACCTAAACTAATCCGCATAGTCACTATTTTTCCCTTAGGAGTTAACTGGGTTAAAGAGAAGATGCCAAGCACTACAGCCAAGAAAATTTTCTTTCTGCCAGGAGAAGAATATATTGAGGACAAGAATTGATTGGGGAGAGAAATCCTTCCATACCCTTGGGATGAAGTAGGCTTCCATATCATGAAATTAATTTCTTGTGAAGGCAGACTTAGTGTAGTCTATGGTTACCATTTCAGGTTGTTGAATGAGCTTAGGTTTCAAGGAGAATTCCCACTAGAATAGAGATTGAGAATCCCTCATTTCCTCCTGAACTCAATAACTGACATGAGAAAAAAGGTGACAGAAACAAAATACCCACATTTGGCTCATCATGGAATAATAAAACTAATAGTGAATGATTCTTTGAGAAGATCAAACCTCCCGATATTTTGGTCTGCATCATAGACATGGATAAGGAAGCCTTCACAACCACCCAAATAGGACAAACCTCTACCTGCAGTCTTAGAGAGAGGGAGGTAGAATAAGAATATGAGGAGGCTGAAGATGAAGAAGAAAAAGAAGAGAAGGAGATGAAAACAAAAAACATAGAAAAAGTAGAAAAAGATAAAGAAAAGGTTGAGGGGAAGAAGGAAGAAAAGACAGAGGAAAAGAAAGGATTGGACCCTATGTTAGGTAGTGATACCTCCCCTCAGGACACCATCATGTCACAAGAAATTATAGATCAGGAAGTGTCTGCTACTCTAGTGACTTTGAGAACACCTGTAAAAATAAAGAGGAAGAGGCAAACATCGATGTATTTTAGGGCTAGGAAGAGTTAAAGGGTAAGGCAAGGGAAACCAAAGATTCCAACCAAAAGCTCTATTTCCATTGAGGAGTCACCAAAGAAAGATGATTAAGTAAGGATAGAAGAAGGCAAAGTGCAAGAGGTCACCTCACCTATGAGGACCCCTGTGACCTACATCAGAAGATACTTAGCAAGGTTGTGTAGAAATTTAAATAACTGATATGTTATTCACCGAGATTCTCCTGATCACACACTATTTTAACTTCATGCACAATACAGAATCTCTTCTACCATTGATCATTAATTGCGGAAATAAAAACAATCGCATGCGCACATTAAAACCATAAATAATCACACATATGAACACAGTATTTTATGGGAAAGCTTAAAGTTGAAAACCCCCAACTATCTATATATTATATTTCATAGAGATCATGTAACAATCATTATACAAAGCTCCTCACAAGCTCTCAGTATAATCTCCAATTGCTACACACTAATCAAGCCCGATCTAGCAAATCACATGCTCCAATCTCTGCCACCTGATAGCCTGCCTCTACTGCGCAATCACTGCTGAAGAATGGCTCTGAATGAACTCAAATTGGTCCAGCCTTGCTCACGCAATCCTCATTGGCATCTCCAACCACTGTGTGTTGAAAATCATGCAACACTATAGTCACAACTGATAGTCACACTGCTCTTTCACCTACCTCTTCACTGGTCTCCACTGAAACTGTCCATGCACTGTAGTTAACTGATGTATTCTTTAGTTGATTATTGAGTTAATAATTAGTGAATTAATTAATCATTAATTCACACCACTCTCACTAGTGTATCAATCAGTTAGACTAGATACAACTAGCTCAACTATGTTTAACTCAGTTAAACTGAACACAACTCCATCAACTAGCTCAATAACTCCACCAAACTCTGTCACATGAGTTCTAACTGAAGTATCCATGCAATAGCTCCACTTAACCCTCAGGAATAGCGTAATTCCTTCTGTCGGCTCCTGTGCCACATCTGTGCACTTAACTGAAGTGCTCCAAGAGAATAAGATAATGTTTAGAGTCTAAATATTATTAAGAGCTAATAATATTTGACATATCTATTTTTAGACTGGCAATCTAAAAATAGATTCCGCCCAGTATGTCTAAAAATAGAAGTCAATCTATTTTTTCCGACTTGACCAACCATCCACAAATAGCATCCTGCAACTCATAGAACATGATACATAGTCTAAAAATAGACTTTGCGCCAAAAATAGCCTGCGGGCCCACTTAGTGAAGGCGACTCCTTTCCACTAAGCTCATCATCTTGTTGCAATCTCAACACTCCCTCTCAACAAGATAAGGATTATCTGCAACCCCTATCCTACCCCTGTGGTATTCGAATTTTCTCCTGGTGAGCGCCTTCGTCAAGATATCAGCATCCTGATCCTCCGTGGGAATGTATGAAAGTAACATGACCTTCCGCTGCACACAATCTCTGATATGATGATACCGAATGTCAATGTGTTTAGATCTATCATGAAATACTGGATTAACCGAGAGTTTGATGCAACTCTGATTATCACAATAAATCACAGTAGGATCCAAGTGTGAACCGAACAACCCGACCAGGATCTTCCTCATCCATATAGCCTCGCATGCAGCCAAACTTGCTGCCATATACTCGGCCTCTGCTGAACTGAGTGCCACGGATCTCTACTTCCTGCTGTACCAAGAAACTGCTGTCGACCCGATACTGAAAATCCCTCCAGATGTGCTCTTTCTGTCCGTTGGGCTCCCTGCCCAATCTGCATCCGTGAAGCCACACAGCTTCACCTCATCCGACTGTTTGTACCATAATCCATATCCCGATGTGCCTCTGAGATATCTCAATACATGCTTCCCCGCCTTCCAAAAGAGCTTGGTTGGCTTAACCATAGCTTGTGAAAGCTGGTTAATAGCATAGCATATGTCGGGTCGTGTATTGACCAGATACATAAGCGACCCCACCAACTGTCGATAAACAGTGGCATCCACTACCTCCGCTGAAGTAGCATCCTCCTTCCACCATCCACCGGGAAGAGGAGTATCAACAGGCTTGCAGCCATGCATGTTGAACTTCTCCAGTATCTCCCGGGCATACTTACCCTGAGAAACAAATAGTCCACCACTGCGCTGCCAAATTTCCAATCCCAGGAAATAATGAAGGAGGCCCAAGTCCTTCATCTCAAACTCTTTTACAAGATCCTCCTTGCATGAGAGTATCAACAGCTCATCACCTGTCAAAATCAAATCATCTACATAAAGTACAATGATCAACAACTTACCCTCCACCACAATCTGGTATAGGTTCGGATCCGCCTCACTCTTGGAGAATCCAAGTCCGATGAAATAACTATCTATCCGTGTGTACCAAGCACGAGGTGCTTGTTTCAACCCATACAACGCTCTCTTGAGCCTGCACACATGCGACTCGCTGCTGAAGATCTCGAAACCTTCGAGCTGCTCTATGTACACCTCCTCCTCAATGACTCCGTTGAGGAACGCAGTCTTCACATCCATTTGATGAATGTGCCACCCCATCTGCGCTGAGAGAGCAAGAATCGTCCGTATGGAAGAATACCTTGCGACAGGTGCAAAGGTCTCCTCATAATCGATCCCCTCAATCTGTGAAAAGCCTCAGGCAACAAATCTTGCCTTTTACTTCTCCACACTCCCGTCAGCTGCCTGCTTCACTTTGTAGATCCATCTCGAACCCACCACTAATTTCCCTTCCGGTCTCGGGACAATCTCCCATGCACTGTTTCTGACAATCGAATCATACTCTTCCACCATGGCATCTACCCATGCAGGATCCTCCACAACTTCCTCGAAAGAGGATGGCTTTGTCACGATACACTTGCTCACAAGAGCCATGTATCCAATATACCGGTCAGGTGACTGTCTCTGTCTGTGCTGTGATGTAGGTGCTCCTACAACCTTCTTTGCATCTTGAGCCAGTCGCTCAGCTTCTGTAGTGCGCTTCCGCCCTCTGATGGTTGGCGCTGCATGAGTGGTCTCTTCCACTCCATGAACCTCCTCTTGTGGCTAATCCACATCCAGAGACTCATCCTTAGGAACTAATATCTCCTCATCTGCATGCAAGTGTGGCTCCCTCTCAAGCGAACACTTCATGGCTTTCTCCTCCTGAAATTTGATATCCCGTCGCACAACAGTCTTGCGACTGTCTGGAAAATACACACGATAGTTGTGGGGCATATCAGTGTACCCCACAAATATCCCAACCTTTGCGGTCGGCTCTAGCTTCTTCCTATCATCCTTTGTCACATGAATGTAAACAGGTGAACCAAAAATCCTCAAATGGGAAATATCAGGCCTCTTACCAGAAAACGCCTCCTCAGGTGTACTCATGCCAAGTATCCTGTGAGGACAACGGTTCTGCACATATACTGCAGTATTGCATGCCTCAACCCACAAGTGTATGGGTAGGCCCTGATCATGCAACATCGCCCGTGCAACACCCACGATCGTTCTGTTCTTCCGCTCAGCAACCCCATTCTGCGTATGGGATAGCAGTCACATGCGTCTCTTCAAGTGTACGCAACGCAAAAAGTCTTAGGTCCGCCGAGAGAGATGAATTCACCACCATTGTCGCTCCTAAGAGCCTTCACCTACTTCCCTAATTCTTTCTCAACCGGTGCCTTGAACTCACAGAACTTTGAGTATGTCTCACTCTTCTTTTGCATGAAGAAGATCCAGCACTTACGAGAAAAATCATCAAAAAATATCACATAATACCTGTGCTTTGCTGTCGAAGCTACTGAGAAAGGTCCACACACGTCTGTGTGAATTCTCTCAAGGATCATCATGGCGCGAATATCCTTCTCGTGAAAGGTGGCTTTCACAAATTTTCCCAAAGTACATCCCTTGCACTGATCTGACTGCGCAAGTGTACCTTTGGGAAGCCCAGTAGAAATCTGTTGCAGTATCTTCAAAGCTCCATGGTGAAGGTGGCCCAATCTCCGGTGCCACAGCTTGCCATCATCCTGGCTCACCACTCCTTCTGACTTGAATGCCATTACTGCGCAGCCATCTACCTGTAATTGATAAAGGTTCTTAACTCGAACCCCTATCCTCCACGTTTCACTAGTTGCCTTACTGCGCAGGAAAGCCTTTCCCTTGCTAAAGACAACATCATATCCCTTGTCTTCTAACATCGCCACAGAGATAAGATTCTTCTTCAATCCTGGAACATGCATCACTTCCTTAAATACGAAGGGTTTACCAGACTCCCTCTCAAAGGAAATGGTACCGATACTGGTCACACTGTATCTACCATAATCACCCATCTCAATGTGCACTCCAAGATCTTTCTCATCCAGATCAGTAAACAAATCTTTGTCTTCGGTCATATGAAAAGACGCACCACTATCAAGAAACCATACTGAACCCATCACACTTGAGACCAAACATGCGATTAGCAAAAAATCCAGCTCAAAATGCGAGGCTAAGGCCTCTCCAGCTGCAGATCTAGCATCCTACTTATTTTTCTTCTTCTGTGGACAATTAGTGGCGTAATGTCCGTGTTGGTGATAGTGAAAGCACTTCATCGTGGACATGTCCTTCTTCTTTCCTTTCACACCGGATTGAGAAGAATTATTCTTGCTCTTCCCCTTCCTTGATTTGGCAGCCAAAGTGCAATTTTCTTCATCTGATTTCTTTGATGAAGATCCGTCCTTGGTACTTCGCCTTATCTCCTCTTGCACAAGATCCGACCAAAGTCGCTCCCATCCTGGCAATTTCTCCCGACCATTGACAGAGTCCTGATAGGAATGCCAACTCTTCGAAAGCCCAAGGAGAGCTGAGCTCACCAAGTCCTCATCATCTACAGTCACCCCCACACTTCCCAGCTCATCCCTGCATTGGATGAACTTTGTGAGGTACTTGGGCATACTGTCGCCTTTCTCCATTTTTATGTTCTCGAGTTTATCCTTAAGCGCCAACTTCCTTTGGTCGCTCTTGCTTTGGAATAAGTCTGTCAACGCTTTCCACATCAAGAATGGAGAAGCCTTACCATGAAGGCTGGACACTATGTGATCCTTTACACCTTCCAACAGAATTCTTTGACACTTTGCTGTCTTCTTTTGCCATGAGTCAAGTGTGGCAGCATCGCTAGAAGCAGGTTTTGGAATTTCTGCATCTATGAACTCCTTCAACCCATTGTCATCTAGCACTGCCTCCATCCTGTCCTTCCATGCAATATAATTTGAGCTACCCTCAAGGGCATACTCCAATCGCAATCCGTTGAAAGACATCTCAACTTCGACACCAAGAAAACACTGTTGCAAATTCGAATTCCACCAGCTCAAAACTCAACCGCTTCAATGTTTTGCAATTGCTTCAATGATCAATATCGCTTTGATACCATGTAGAAATTTAAATAACTGATATGTTATTCACCGAGATTCTCTTGATCACACACTATTTTAACTTCATGCACAATACAAAATTTCTTCTACCATTGATCATTAATTGCGGAAATAAAAACAATCGCATGCGGACATTAAAACCATAAAAAATCACACATATGAACACAAGATTAAACTATCTGTATATTATATTTCATATAGATCATGTAACAATCATTATACAAATCTCCTCACAAGCTCTCAGTATAATCTCCAATTGCTACACACTAATCAAGCCTGATCTAGCAAATTACATGCTCCAATCTCTGCCACCTGATAGCCTGCCTCTACTGCACAATAAATGCTAAAGAATGGCTTTGAATGAACTTGAATTGGTCCAGCCTTTCTCACGCAATCCTCATTGGCATCTCCAATCACTGGTTGTTGCAAATCATGCAACAGTATAGTCATAATTGATAGTCACACTGCTCTTTCACCTACCTCTTCACTGGTCTCCACTGAAATTGTCCATGCACTGTAGTTAACTAATGTATTATTTAGTTGATTAATGAGTTATTAATTAGTGAATTAATTAATAATTAATTCAAACCACTCTCACTAGTGTATCAATCAGTTAGACTAGATACAACTAGCTAAATTATGTTTAACTCAGTTAAACTGAACACAACTCCATCAACTAGCTCGATAACTCCACCAAACTCTGTCACATGAGTTCTAACTGAAGTATCCATGAAATAGCTCCACTTAACCCTTAGGAATAGCACTGCAATTCGCCATCGGCCTCTGTGCCTGTCACTCCCTTAGAGAAGTGCTCGAAGAGAATAAGATAATGTTTATAGTCCAAATATTATTAAGAGCTAATAATATTAGACATATCTATTTTTAGGCTGTGATCTAAAAATAGATTCCGCCCAATATGTCTAAAAATAGAAGTCCATCTATTTTTTCAACTTGACCAACCATCCACAAATAGCCTCCTGCAACTCATAGAATATGATCGACATGTCTAAAAATAGACTTGCGCCAAAAATAGCCTGTGGGCCCACTTAGTGAAGGCGACTTCTTTCCACTAAGCTCATCATCTTGTTGCAATATCAATAGGTTGGCATCCCAAACACCTCATGAAACCCCCACAGACCCTCAAAATACTGAAAAAAGAGAAAAACAAGCAAAATAGGGTCTTTAGCAAGAAAAACAAAGCTTGCTATAGGAAACACTGTCTTTAGTACATGAAACTCTAGCAGACCCAGAATTAGATAAAAGGACCTTGGTTGAGGAATAAAATACAACCATAGATGGGCAAGAGGTCAAAGAATTTGAGGAAAAAGCACAAGATGAAGGACAAGATGAAAAAGGGGGAGAAAAATATGACAAGGATGATCCCATCTCACCAAAATTGGTCCTCAAAGATGTAGCAGTAGTGCCAAACCCTAGCCCTCAACCCAATCTCAGCTCCTACTACACATATTTATTGAAGGGAGCATATTGATTCCTCAGAAGTTCACAATGCCTTTATTCTATCAGTTGGAAGAGGAGAGGGCACACATTCATCATTGGATGAATATTGCCACAACCAAAGATGTGCATGAAATAGGGGTCATGGAGGAAAAAGTGACTGATTTGGGAAGGGATTTGTCTGATGCAATGCTCAGATAATCCATGTTGAAAGAGAAGCTTTAGAAGGCCGAAGTAGGGAATGTAGCATTACAGGAGAAACTTCAACAAAAGGAAAAACAAATGGACACCATGGCATATTTGTGCATGGAGGTAATCCAACACAGATATCCATCAAATTCTTATGTAGTCTACCTCAAGGAGCAATGGCTCCTATTTCAAATAAAAACACTAGCCTCTCATAGATCCTTACCTTTTAAGAACTGTAGAAATTAATTGAATTCAAAAACCAATCAAGTATGGCAGATAAGGAAAAAATGGCAAAGTTCTACATGCACAATATGGTCTTGATAGATTTGAACATTTGGGATGCCAATCCTAGAATGGGAGACCTACAATTAATGGAATTAGGATCTTGGATGGTTAATGAGGAAACCAGAGCACAAGAATTAAGAAGGGTCATGAGGAGAGAAAACATAGAACCTCTACCCATTAGGGTAGAACTACTCAACCCTAGGGGAGTCATCAACAACCATCTCAAGATAGAAAAGGATCTTGCACTTGCAGAAAATTAGCTCAACACACAAGCTTAGGCCATGGCTCACTTTGATGATATTTCTAGTTTTTTGGGAGATGAGTGCATAATGGCCAGTCAAAGGAGGTGGAATAGCCTCCCTCACAACCTTAGAAACATGGAGTACCACACATTGAAAATATTGAGAGGTGCCTTAGAAAGAGTACCACTATACAAGAGGGCCATGCAGGCTAAAAAAGATTCAGTGCCTTGGTTTGAAGCTCAGTCCACCCTTGTTGATGGGACTGAGTGATGGAAAATACCAATATGGGTAGAACAGAGAATGGGAGGAAGAAGAAAATAATGATGGATTTTTTCCTCCTGAAGGGACTCCCACACTTCTTCCTTCAGAAGACAAAGGGTCCATTAAATATTTGAAAGAAATGCACAAGGAGGACTAAGTTTCTCAGAGGATGAGCAACCAGTTGGTAGGGGGGTGATGATGAGCTCCATCATTAGGTACAATTGGAGGGTTTAATAGTCACCTTTTTGCCTTATTAAGTATCTTTTTTCTCACATTTAATTATATTGTGGTCTTATGTTGATAGTGTATATGGTGATTAAGGCTTGTCATACTTCGAATGCCTAATATGAGTTAAATGCTAGAAAATCATGAAGATATTTAATTTTTATTAATATTTTTACATTAAAGCTCGAAGTAGATAGGAAAGAGAGATTCTAGGGGGATTTTCCACCTCCTTAAGTCCCAAAGGCAGCCAAGGGATCCTCGAGATTCCCTCCAACAACTCGAAATCAAAGGTATCCAAGTAAACTCAAGATCAAGTGCACCAACACTACTCTTCACTTGCAGTCAAAGTGGACACATCACCTAATTTTTAGGGAGCTGTTGATAGCTACCCTCTAGGTTAAATAGGGTTGAGAAAAATCACATTAGGATTCTAAATTTGAAGGAAGGTAATAGACTCTTAGCTTTTGTAATAGGTTTTTGAGACTTTCATGTTTAAGTAATGAGACTATTTTTTGCAATAAGATGAGTATTCATATTGTGCTTCACTAATCTAGTTTTAGAGGGCTAGTTTTGTGGGTTAGGGCCCAATCCAATGGCCTTTTCTCTCGTGTGTATTCATTCTTTACCTTTATGTCATTGTAGCTAGTTTTCCTATGATTTTTTAGCTAGTTTTCTTACTTTTCAATTCACTATTTTTAGTTTGCTTCCATTTGTCTTTGTTGTATATTAAGCTTTCTTACATGTTCATAGAATATTTTATAAACTCAGAAAGTTGTGTGTCAATCCTCCCTCTCTCATCTCTTTCATTGGAGCTTGAGGAGGGTATGCCTTGTCCATAGGCCAAATTTGATTTTTAGTTTATGATTTCTTGGAAAGAGTAGTTAGGTTGTTGTAGTGTCATGAAAATGTTTAGAATGCTGAGATAGATTTTTTTTGTAGGCTAAAGTCGGTTTTCTTTCCAAATTAAACTCATATTTTCCATTTCCTTCATCATGAATTTGTCAATATTTATTGCATGAATTGGTATTTTGCTTGTATATTCAAGTAGCACAACCAAGGAGGACTTCACTAGCACCTTCAACTTCATTTCTCACCTTTCATCAACCTTCTATTAATCAAATATCCATCAGCCCTATTTTCATATTTTTCATCTTCATACCGTAAGAAAACCCTAGAGTTCCAAGAAAGGCTTCTCAAGAGGTTCTGAGCTTGGCCAAGGGGTTGGCCACCTTCCATTCATCCAAACACACCTTAATTCCAGCTTCCCTACGCTTTTCTCTCCCATTTTTGGCCTCAGATTCATTAGGGTAGTTTTGAGGTCTGAAATGGGCCTCCTAAGAAAAATGTGCAACCAAAATAAACTTTATAAGAACCAATAGGATTCGAGATGATGATGTAAACCATGGGGGGTGATTCACCATTTTTGGAGTAGAAATGTAAAAATATTAAAAAATAATAAAATAATAAAACTATTTTTTCAACTCCTATTTTCAAATTATCTTTGTAACGTTTTACTCAAATTTCAAGCGTGAGTACTTGTTGGATGCAAAATTTAATTCCTCATCCAAGGAGTACCCATGTTTCATACTTTCGATGGACCGTGCAACATGAAAAATGAGAAATACATGAAAATCATGTTTTTTCATGTATTTCTCATTTTTCATGTAGCAGGGTCCATTGAAAGTATGCCATATGGGTTCGCCTTGGATGAGGAATCAAATTCTGCATCTAACAAGTGTTTCTGCTTGAAATTTGAGCAAACCCATAGGGAGATAAGTTGAAAAAGTGGTTTTTTTATTTTTCCCTCTAAAATTTTGTGTTGTAATCTAATATTATTTTATTGTTTCCACTATTTTTTATAATTTACTTAGGAGTACCATTTTAGAACTAGAAATTACCCTTATGGCCCTGAGACTGTTTTTTGTAGCAATTCAGGACTTTCCTGTAGCACTACAGGAAAACTATAGCAGAACTTGCAACACCACCAGTGGGACCCTCCTTAAGCCCATAAATCACCATCCACCTCATCCAGACCTTTAAAAACCACCCAAACACCTTCAGCCTTGCACCCATGATTTCAAGCCCTTCATAAACAACCTTAACGCTTTCTCCTCTTAGCTGCAAAACAATTCATTTACAAACATAGTTAGGTCATGATTAGATGCATGATTAAAAGCACGATAGTTCAAACATAAAGTAGACAAAGTGTGTTTAGCCTTTTGGCCCAGCAATGTGTGATTAGGTTAGTTCCTTAATGCAATTTCAATTCAGAAATTTACTTCATGCAAGATGCCAGGTTTGCTTTCCATTTCTTATCATAGCTTAATTTGAGGATTTCTTTCATTGGAGGGTATTTAGATGTACTTTATTCCTGTAGAATAGTTCTTTTCTTGTTGATAGAGTAATGGATTTGAATCATTTATAGCCTTAGGTCTAAATTCAAAAGTGTGACAGACTTCATTCAGAAACCCCAGGAATAACACCCTTTCATAGAGCTCAAAAAATGATGACATGAGTAGAATGCATCTGCTGTGTATATAGCACTGTCACCTCCAAGTTTGTACAAACCCCGGGTTGATAAATAAAATTAGAGTAGCCTCTAGGAGTTGTAGCATTCTTGGTGCAATACCAGGGCTCACCATGCTGGTCTTAGGGCATGTTTTTGGAACCCTGGGGCCTTCAAAACCTTAAAATAATTTCCATGAAATAAAAAAAATGGACCATCAAAAGAAAGAGAAGGGTTTTATATCCTACTTAGAAGCACAAATACTTGAAATGGTCCCCTAGATTGGCCACAATCAACTGCAGAAGATTGAGGGCAAAGGTGCTCCAAAACTCTCATTGTTGAAGGTAAATGTGAAATGGTAAAAATGAATAGTCATTTTGGGTATTTATGGTCATTTATTGCCTTAATTTATTCATATTTAATGTTTTGACCTAGATATGATTCATTTTTACTATGAAATAGGTATGTTTAATCCTTTTTGTGATGTTTTTAGCACGTTGACAGTTGTTAACGGTGGTTTATCATGCTTTAAACAAGTTATTATGACCAAGAAGTATAATTTTATCTCTTTTTTCAGGCTCTATAAACCTACAAAAAATGAATGCCTTGGAGTCCTCTTTCAACTCTTTTCAGACTCGTTAAAGTAAATGAAAAGACATACACTCAGTATAAGTTTGTTAGGTCCATATATTACTAGTGTAGTACCTTATTGTTGTTAGTGTAGCCCCCTTATTGTTATTTTTGTACCACTGTAACCCCAATTGTGTTATTATTGTGCCCTTACATTATTATTGTTAGGTCGGCTAGGATTATATTGTGACCCCATGGACTCCTATATATAGAAGGAGGGTTTTTCATTTGTATCATCCAAGAATTTTTTATTTATGTAATGTAAATGAGGTCCCCCCCTCAAAGTGGCTTATTTCTAAGGCGTTGATCTCTCTTTTCTTCTATTTTTGGAGTTGGTTTCATAACATTTGGTATCAGAGCTTTGGATTCTAGGGTTTCGTTGCTCCAAAAAGGTAATTGTGGAATTTTCGCTTTAACTTTTTTTATACAAAGATTTAGAAGCTGAAATTTTTATCACGCGAAGAAGAAATCTTGAGGAACCTCGTGTAAAATTTTTAGATCTTGGTTCGCAATATTTTCGGAGATATGATCTGTGGAAGTTAGGATTTTTTTAGGCCCCCGAATTTCATCTCAAAGACGTGACTGTGGGAAAATCGTTTTAACTCTCTCTCTGAGCATCATATTGGAATTATGTAAAATCTGGCCGTAAGTACATGGACTATAGTTTCCTTTGTATCAATTTTAGAGCCAAAGGAGGAAACAACGACATGTGGCACATCATACAAGTTCGATGCACTGAACCAATCCATAATTAGGTCATTGTGGGAGATTGGACATAACTTTGCCTTGAAGAATCCAAATCAAGTCAGACCCGTGGAATCAAAAAGACGATTCCGAGGGCTACTACAAAACCAAATTTCAGATATTTAAGACATGAAACAACAGATATAATTCAGTTTCAATATTGACCTCCTAAAAAGCAAGAAAATGGTGTGTATTGTTTTCCGAATAGCATAATTCTTGTTTGAAAAACCAGTTTGAATTGATTCCAAGGGCATATTGTAGAATAGATATCAGAATTGGGTTCTAAAATTCCCCATAAAGATAATTCAACACCCATTAAGCCTTCAGAAGGCTCTCCTATGACTCATGAATATGAAGAAGTGCAACATGACATATCAAAAATACAAGAGCAATTGCACCAAATTTCGCTCTCGCAAAGAGCAACAAAAAATGAAATGGAAGTTTAGAAGAAAGGCATGGAAGCTAAGATGGATGGTTTGAATAAAGACGTGGAAGCTAAGATGGGTGGTTTGAAGAATGGCATGGAAGCTAAGATGGATGGCATGGAGACTGGCATGGATGTTAAGATGGAAGACATGTAAGCTAAGATAAAAAAACATGAAGAATGATCTAAAATAAGACATGGAAGGTTTGACAAAGTTGATACAAAAAATGTTTCTTAATGGAGAAAATATAGTAGAGGAAACTCATGATGAGAAATAAATTAATGTTAATCATGATTTCGTAAACTCTAATGTTGGATGGAAGACCCACCATATTCCAAATATCAATATGAGGAAGTTTGATGGAAATGATCTCATAAGATGGATACTACAGATAGAGCAATATTTTGATCTCAATAATGTGAAAAAAACACAAAAGGTATGCATTTCAACTTTATATTTAGAACACAGTACATTTGTATGGTATCGATGGCTTTTCTCCTGTAAAAAAATTGTCACTTGGTCAATTTTTACGGAAGAAATGATAGCACATTATGAGGATACAAAGAGAAACACCTTTCTTAGCCAATTGATAAATCTCAAGAAAAAGGGTTCAGTGGGGGAGCACATTGAGGACTTCCAAAAATTGAATATAAGGGTAACTGATATTCTAGAGGAACACATGATTAATGTCTTCATAGGGATTTTAAAGGATACCATCCAACATGAGGTTTGCGTTTGGGAACTTGATTCATTGGAGAAGGCGTTCAAGTTGGCAAGAAAAATTGAATGTAAAATTATGGAGACAAGGAAGCCTACCACTCACATATATAAATATGTATTTGTTGCTACCCTAGATTTCCACAACCTACAATGTTTACACCACATCAATTGGAAGAAAAAAGAGAAAAAGGGATTTTCTAAAGTTGTGATAGCAAATACACTAAAGGTCATAAGTGTGTCAAGAAGAAAGTATTTTATATAGATTGTGAAGAGGAGGAAGAAAATGAACAAGAAACTTCAAAAGAAGAGGATATACACTAGGAACCAACCCTAGAAGAAGAAGAAATGAGTCCAAACATATCGTGTAATGCATTGGCGAGAATTACCACTCCTCAAACTCTCAAGATAGGACATATCAAGAAGAAAAAGGTAATAGTGTTGATTGATTTGGGTAGTACCCATAATTTTATTCATTGTAAGGTAGCCAAGGAATTGAATTGTTTCCTATACTCAGCACCAGAATGTCAAGTGATGGTTGCAAATGGAGGAACTATAAGTTGCTCTGGAAAATTCCATAATATCAAGCTAACCATGCAGGAATATGTATTGAATAGTACAATGCTTTCCATTCCAATGAGAGGTACCAATGGTGTACTAGGAGTATAATGGTTACAATCTTTGGGGACGGTAGATTTTAATTTTCAAGAATTTTTCTTGAAATTGTTTTTAGAAGGAAAGGAATTCAAATTACGGGGTATCGCAGGGAATCGGGGAAATATAAGAGGCTCTAATTTCATGAAAAAGCTTCTGAAGAAAGAACAACGAGGTTTAATTGCACAATTATGCTCACTAGAAGTTCCGACATCAAAATTATCTATTTCTCCAGATGTCCAAAAAGGATTGGAAAATCATTCCAAGGTGTTTGAAACTCCCAAAGGACTCCCACCTATTCGTGATCATGATCATGATATTAATTTGATTCGAGGAAGTGTTCTTATAAACATCAGGCCTTATAGATATCCTTATGTTCAAAACAGAAAAATTGAACGTATGATTGAAGAGATGTTAGAGGATGGTATAATTCAAGCTAGCCAAAGTCCTTTCTCTGCTCTAGTAGTATTGGTGGCCAAGAAGGATGGATCATGGTGCATGTGTCTGGATTATAGGGAGCTCAATAAGCTCACAATTAAAGATAAATTTCCCATTCCTATGATTGATGAATTATTGGATGAATTACATCGAGAAATTTATTTTACCAAGTTGGATCTTCATTCAGGATGTCATCAAATTAGAATGAAGACTGAAGATATTCTGAAAACAACAATTCGAACTCATGAGAATCATTATGAATTTTTGGTCATGCCTCTTGGCCTTAGTAATGCACCTTCTACATTTCAAGGGTTGATGAATTCCATTTTCAAACCCTTCCTTATAAATTTGTGCTATTATTTTTTGATGATATACTAATATACAACAGGTCCTGGAAGGATCATGTTCAGCATGTTTTTAGGGTGCTCAAACTATTGGAGGAGAAATAATTATATGAAAAAACATCCAAATGTTTATTTGGAATACAAGAGGTGGAATATCTGGGTCATGTTGTATCTCACAAGGATGTTAAGGTATACCCTAACAAAATTAAAGAAATTAAGGAATGGAAAGTCCCCACAAACATAAAGCAGTTGTGAGGATTTCATAGGTTAACAGGGTATTATCACAAGTTTGTTAAGAATTACGGGAGAATAGCAGCACCTATAACAACATTATTGAAGAACGATACATTTTCATGGACGCCTAAAGCAACTAAGGCCTTTGAACATCTTAAAGAAGCAATGTGCCTAGCACCGGTTTTAGCTACGCTAGACTTTACAAAAACCTTTATTGTGGAATGTGATGCCTTAGGAAATGGAATTGGTGTTGTTTTAATGCAAGAAGGAATACCCATTGATTTTGAAAGTTGTCCAATGAAAGGAAAGTATTTACAGAAAGATATTTATGATAAGGAAATGTTAGCAATACTACATGCACTAAAGAAATGGGGACCTTACCTAATGGGAAGACACTTCAAGGTAAAAATTGATCATGATAGTCTTAAGCACTTTTTGGAACAAAGGCTATCCTCAGAAGATAAAAAAAAATGGGTCACAAATATGTTTGGTTATGACTTTTAAATCATCTACAAAAAATGGAAGCTAAAGGTTGTTGCAAATGCACTCTCAAGAAATAATGAAGAGGTGTAAGCATTTCTTTGTGCCATTTATATTATCCAACCAAATTGGATAATCGAAGCAAGGGATGAATGAAAGAAGGATGAAGAATTGTGGACACTCATTCAAAAGTTGCATCAAGATCCTAGTACATCTGATACATCTAGTTGGAAAAATGATTCCGTATGGTATAAAGATCGCTTATATCTTTGTAAGAATTATCAACTAAAACAAAAGATTCTTTTGGAATTGCACACTTCTCCTTTAGGAGGACACTCCAGATTTTTAAAAACTTACCATAGGGTGAAGAAAGAATTTGTTTGGGATGGCCTTAAATCTAATATTCAAAATTTTGTGGCAGAATGTTTGGTTTTCCAGCAAAACAAATTTGATATAATTAAGACCCCGGGCCATCTACAACCTTTATCCATTCCAAGTCAATGTTGGGAGGAGATTTCAATGGATTTTATCATAGATTTACCTAAGTACAAAGAAAATAATGTCACCATGGTGGTAGTTGATAGGCTTACCAAGTACGCAAAATTTTGTGCATTATCTCATCCTTTTAAAGCAAGTATAGTTTCTACTGTATTTATGGAAACAACTCAAAAGATACATGGAAACCAAAAGATTATTTTACGCGACAAAGGTCCCATATTTACTGGAAATTTTTGGACTGAATTATTTTCTTGTTTGGGTACTCAACTAGCTCATAGCTAATATTATCATCCTCAATCCGATGGTCAAACTAAGATAGTGAATAAATGTTTGGAAGGATATATTTGTTTTTTTGTATCTAATAAACAAACACAATTGGTCAAGTGGTTACCTCTCATTGAATGGTGGTATAACACTTCCTTCCATACTGCAACAAAAATGACCCCATTTATGGCACTTTATGGATATCATCCATCGTCCATCACATCATATTTAAGAGAAAATTCTAAGGTTCAAGAAGTGGAATATCACATCGAGCATCAACAAGAAGTTCTCCAAATCTTAAAGGATAACCTAAATTTGCCACAAAATCGAATGAAACAATAGGCATATGAACATCACAGCGAGAGAATTTTTGATATAGGAGACTGGGTGTTTTTACGGGTACAACCATACAAAAAAATGTCCCTCAAGAAAGCTAAGAAGGATAATAAATTATCGCCACAGTACTATGGTCCTTAAAAGGTGTTGCAAAATATTGGTACTATGGCATACAAATTGGAGCTTCCTGCTTCTTCGCAAGTGCATCTAGTTTTCCATGTTTCATGCTTAAAGAAGGTTATAGGTAAAAAACTTCCAGTTCAAATAATATTGCTAGAACTTGATGAGGAAGGAAAAATCATATTAGAACTTGAAGAAGTCACGGAAACAAGAACTCGACAACTACGAAATTTATCAATTTCAGAGTATCGCATCAAGTGGAAGAACTTATCCACTGAAGATTCTACATGGGAGGATGAAAATTTTATACAGAAGCACCCAAAGCTACTCAAGCATTGAGAACAACACTTTTTTGAAGGAGAGGGGCATGTAGGTCCCTATATTACTAGTGTAGTCCCTTATTGTTGTTAGTGTAGCCCTCTTATTGTTATTGCTGTACCCCTGTAACCCCAATTGTCTTATTATTGTGCCCTCACATTATTATTGTTGGGTCGACTAGGATTATATTGAGACCCCATGGACTCCTATATATAGAAAGAGGTTTTTTAATTTGTATCATCCAAGAATTGTTCATTTATGTAATGTAAAGGAGGTTTCCCCCTCAAAGTGACTTATTTCTAAGGCGTTTATCTCTCTTTTGTTCTATTTTGGAGCTAGTTTCATAACAAAGTTTAACCCTTTTCTGAACTTGGGTGGACTATTTACAAAAAAGGAATACCTTAGTCAAACATGACTAAGAGGTTCTCTTGGGTATTGTTTTTTCCCTTTTCAGACTTGAGAGACTATCTAAGAAAAGGAACATCTAGAGTTTTCTTTTTTTCCTACTTTTAAAACTCTCTAAACATGAAAAATATGCCGATTTTTACCTTCGCTGGACTCACAACATCAAACATTGATGGACGTGTCAAACATAACAAGACTAAACCACCCGTTCTTAGGGTTCATTAAAAATACTTGGAGGGATTCATCCAAAGGATGAGCTTACAGATCAAGCATATGTTATCCTTCTCAAGCTTGTTAAAAACTAAAGAGGTAGTGACCAATATGGTTGGGTAAATTGGGAAAATAGGGTATTCCATTTTCTAATGGCATAAATTCGCTCTTGAACATGACAATCTTCCATTTCATATTCATGGCTATTGGGTTGGGTAATCATCTTGTCATTTAGTTAATTATACCTTTTCAAGGCCTCCATTTTGGTTTTGCGTCAATGCTTCCAACTCCATCTAGTGTCGTTATGTGTTCAAGAGAAGTCATTTCAGTTGATGTCTCTTACAATACTATTAAGTCTTCATTCCATGTTTTCCTTTTCTTAATCAAGTTATGTATCATCATCATTCTATCTCAATCATGATACTCGTTTTGTTTCATTGAAGGGGGATACATAGAGGCCCTCCTGCGATGGATCACTTCCTGTTAACATCAGAACATCATCCAAGAAGCTAACTTAGAAACACCCCTTTGGTACTTTGGTACTTCCATAATTGAATGGAAAACATCCTAACTCTTGAAAACATGTTTACATCATTGGAATTCGACTGAAAGACTCTGTTTGGTGTTCAACATAAACTCATTTACTGAAACCATACTAATTGTACTATGGTACCTTGAGAGCCATTAACATCATCGGTAGTTTCTCTAACATCTGTTAACGTCTTACAACATTGGTCAGTAACCAGATGGTGTCTACCATGTTCGACCTATGCTCATTGATTCACATGGTTATACTCATACGTTGGTTGGTCATGTGAATGAGATAGAAGCCCCCATATCTAGTTTCATTCATTCAGGGCACGATTTCAAGAGTTATACAGAGATGTCAATGTATAATGGTTTTTGTCATATAGATATTCATCCAGTCATGGGTCCACCAATTGCATCTATGGATGTGTATTTTTATCATTATACATGTTATGTTAGCTTATGTGTTGAGTATGGGTATTCCGCCCTTAGCAAAAAGATGTCATAATGAAAATGTATTATAACAGATGAAGCTCTCTAGTTGTTATTGATCCTAACTTGTCACAAGGTAAAGAACTTCAGTAATCAATCATCATTTCGGGCTTTCTACTTTAGGGGGAAATTTTTTATAGGACATTTTGTCACATCCATTCATTAGGCCTCCTAATGGGATCAATCAACATCATATTCCCCCTTGTGAATATCATTGCACAAAGCCCTAAGTGAACCTCCTTCATTTCCCATAATTTCTTCCTGAAACCACCTCATCTGAGCCAGTTTTAGGACCAAATCTCCCTAGCCTTCCTCTAGAAAACGTTCACCCATAGGTTTCTCCAATGCGGTTAGCGTTGATCGCCTACAAGTTTCTCCCCTTTTCACTTGCATTGGTTCTAGAAATTTAGAAAAGGAGAGAATTTCCTGAAGCTTCCTCTTCCAGAAGCTTCCATAATTTGTTACAACCATTTACTTTGGATTAAAATTTTGGATCCTATCTCATCCTTCTTTGGAGCCTTTGATCCCATAGTTCCATCAAATGTGGATATAAAACCTTATATTGGTAATTGGATAAGAACTCCCAATTTACCCCAGTCCTCTATATATTTTTAGTCTTGCATATGAAAGGGGTTGGCTTTTGGAGAGTGATTATACCCTTATTTTTCTATGGTGAAGAGTTAAAAATCCATGCATTTAGGGTGATTGGAGGGGCATATTATGACAAGGAAAGGACAAGAGTGTTGGCATATGTTGTCCTTGATGGAAACCTACTTGATGAAGTTGATGGTAACCTACTTGATGAAATAAGATTGTTGGCAATATGATGCAGAGTGTTGTCCTTGATGGCAACCTACTTGATAAAGTTGATGACAACCTTCTTGATGAGTTAAAGGGGAGATTGTTGGCAATGTGATACAATGTGTTGACTTTGATGGAACCTTCTTAATGAAGTTGTTCGTGATGGAAACTGACTTGATGAGTTGTTAATAATGTAAATCTAATGTATCTACAGATCAGTTCAGAAGTAGCAGAAGAAAGGAATTCAGAAAGTGCCAGAATAATGATAAATAAGTTATGCTACAAAGCATATGCGGGTTTGTTAAGGTGAAGTAGCGTATGCATGCAGAAAAGTACAGGCCAAGTCGCGTATGCCCTTTTGCGCTCCAAATTTAGAATACCAAGGGGTGTTACCATGGTATTGACCCATTGTATTGAGTGCTGGAATATCTATTTGATCCCATCCAGGAATACCATTAGTAGTTGAGTGGTTTTGACTCATGGTATTGACAAAGGCTAAATCTATATAAGGAGAATAATATCATGGTGCAAGTGTGTACAAGTGTCTGGGTTTTAATGAATACTTCACTCTGAAGTATATCTGCATGGATGAACTCTGTTCTTTGTTGATAGATCTGAATTAGTGATGCACCTATGAAGAAAACGATGAAGAGGGATCTCTAGATCTGAAATGTATATGTATTTTCTAGATCTGTTTATGGAATGTTTATATCTAAGATGAGGTGAAATACTTTCAGAAGTAAAGGATGAAATATGAGTTGTTTATCTGATCTGAAGAGCTACACAGTCATGAAAAGTTACAGATTTATACGCAGGTTCGCTTCAGTAAAAGCGCGTGTATAAGCAGTTCTGCTTAAAGAAAAGCACATATGTGAAGATAGGGTTTTCTGAAGAATGCATAGAAGTATACGCGGGTTGGTGTGCATGAAAGTGCGTACATACGCAGGTTAAGTGAAGTAAAAGCACGTATGGAATCTAGGGTTTGCTGAAGTAAGTGAAAGAAATGTCTGATCTGTTTTGCTGTTTCACTGTTATCTTTCAATAATGTATTCATACAGAACTGGGTTGTTTGAATGATGAATATGCTGCTAATTATGTTAATTGAAGATCAAGTCGGTGGTTTATTGGTTGATGATTCAATGAATGAATTGATGGGGTTATAAGTTTCAGATTGATGAATGTTGAGCTTAAATGTGTGGAGTGGGTCCAGTCTGAAAATCTGATGAAAAGTGGCCTACAAGTTATGTTGTATGGAAGCTGTTGGATCCAGTATGAAAATTGATGAAACGTGGTCTGTAATGGTGCTGAAGGTCAAAGCCTTCAGTGAGGGGGTTGTAGCTCCCTTCTAGTGGTAGCTGGTAAACGAGAGCAGGGGGTAGTCGCTCCCTTCCAGGAGAGGCTAGTAAACGAGAGTAGGGGGTCGTAGGTCCCTTCCAGGAGAGGCTGGTAAACGAGAGTAGGGGGTTGTAGCTCCCTTCCAGGAGAGGCTGGTAAATGAGAGGAGGTTGTAGGCTTCTGCAGGTGGGTGCCTGTGTGCTGGTATGAGTCTGCGCCAGCACAATTTTGTAAAATGTTTTCTTTATAATAAATATTGAAGACTGAGACAACGACAGCGGTGGTTTTCTCCCGAATTGGGTTTCCACCTTAAATCCTGGTGTTCATGTGTGTTGCTTATGTGTGATGATTTATTCTGTTCTTACTGCACATGTTTACTGCTTACTAAACATCTAATGAATGAATGATGCAATGGTCTAAGTAAAGAATTATTTGCATAATGAGATCTATGGTAATACACGAGTTTCATTGAGGATATCTGCGTGTATACGTGACTTGGGTTCATTAAAGTAGCGTATGGGTTTTAGAGAAAGAAAAAGTAAAAAGTTTTCAGTTTGCACTAAATACTGATTCACCACCCCCCCCCCCCCCCTCCTCTCAATATTTTTCCCAACAAAGAGAACTTGGAGGATCTCTTCTACAATATCAACACCTATTTGTGTTTGTAACCTCCTTCCATTTATATTAATGCAAATAGTTCTTTTTTTCCTATATGTGATGTCGTTATTTCATATATTTCAATACCATGTTGATATATTGAATAGAGTACCTAAATGGTACTGAATAGATCTCATAGTTCCTTGGCTTCTGTTATCTGACTATGTAGGTTCTAATTTTGGAAATCATTGGAGCATTCAAGCTAAATAAGGAAAGAAGCATGCGATAGATTCCAGGTAGGCTTCATTAAGACATCTATTTACTATAAGAAAATCTTTGGGTTCCTTGTTTCTCTGTTATTCTAGGTTGGCCATCAAACCTAGGGGAGATACTTTTGTCCACAATCGTAAATCCCGTATAACATAAATGTATAAAAGAACATAAAATAAGTGTCAATAAGTGGAGGACGTAACCACCTTAATGGTTCTTTGCTCTGAATAACTGACACTACTAGGATTTGCATATTTGAGGAGATGAGCTTCCAACCTAGCTACCACATCCCTTATGCCAATTTAAATTTGTTGCATCTCATATAGAGTTAATATAATTTAGTTATTGGAATCCTTATTGTCCAATAGAAACCAATATAGCATGTATTTCATCATATAGTACAAGTTTATGGTTAGAAAGTATTGATTTTTTCTGCCTCAAGTGTGCCCAAGGTTAGGAACCCATTGATGAAAATCCTCCAATAATTCATGATCCTTCATGCATTCACATTCACGCACCACACTACCTTCCAAGTATTCTAATTCATGTTTGATCTCCAGGAGATTTTGGTCTTTGAATTTCTAGGAGGTTGTGGTTATGTGCAACTTGTCTTGAACACCCCCTTGTATCCCCCATGATGATTTTTGACTCAGCTATTTTGGATGCACTGTCAAACCATCGTGATGATCCATCGATAATTGGGGATAATCCTTGGACCAACAATCAATGATACTAACCAAAACGGACCCTATTCCCTGCACAAGAAGCCTAATAAAAGGAACCATGATAGGGATTTACTACAAATAGAATTAAAGCAATGATAATTTGAGGAAATGTCAGGAAAAAATCCCATATTCCTTACCAGACTACTACATATAGGAATAGATTTTGGAAAAATAGTACGATGGTATAGCTAAAATTGGTCTACTATAAAAAACTATGAGAATAATGCCATTTTTTTGGTCTAATTTTCTTGCAATATTTAGTATTATGATGAACTATCTCAAAGTCATTGTTCTTGTGATAGTTTTCCATGTTCATCACAATGCTGAAAAAAGATTATTTACAATGAGGTAAACTATATCCATTTAGTTTTTCAAGCGGTCAGTTATTCAACCTTGAATTTGTCAATGAACATTGGAATTCTGATGTTACATAGTTATAAATGTGTTGCATTTAAGAGACATTGCGACATTATTTCTATAACTACACCAATTATAAAAGGTTATAATGTTTTCTTGTCGAGTAATATATATATATATATATAGATATATATATATATATATATATATAATATATAATATTATATATTATATAATATATAATATATAATATTATATATTATATATATATATATATATATATATATATATATATATATATATATATATATCTATATATATATATATATATATATATATCAATTGTATTACAAAAATATAATAGATCTAGTACACCACTTAACTTTATAACATAATCATCGCATAATTTTTTTAGTGGGGAAGAATGTCAAAAAACATTAGTAGGGAAAAAAATCAAGGGGATGGGATATGTTATTACGCTTGCACTAAATGCAAGTGCTTTTCTGAAAAGAGTTTAAAATAAAAAACTAAAAGATATTGTAGGAAACATGGGTATATTGAAGGGGGGCTGAAGGAATATTGTCCCTTCATAAGATATATATTGACTATATATTATATTTATATTAATCATATTTGTAAAATTTTATATTGTTATAATATTTTTTCTGCAAACTATTTTTGCATGAATTTTTGTAATATAAAGTTAGGTTTCCCCATAAAGTGTCCAAATGCACCAAGTAGTAGTAGAAATGATGTTGTACGAGATGAGGACATGGAGTGAATAATGAAGATATATTTAATAATACTATCGAATAATATGACAATGATAACATAGTTTAATATGATGAAACAAATGAATTGATCCAAGCCTTATTCTCTTGACCAATCAATGATCAGGACAAGGACAATGGTATTATTTTTTATGTACCTCTACTAGAAAAGGAAATGACACCACTTTATGAAGGTTGAAGAGTAAATATTATCTTTTCTACATTATTGTTGATAAAATTAAGGGTTTTTAATGGTTTTTCAAACACTTGTAGGAGATAGATCCTAAGGTATGCAATATGTTTCATCACATATTATATATAATGGTTGATTTTTTTCCCTTTTTTAGTGTTAATTAATGTGTAAAATAAGAGTGAAATATTTACAATTAATATTCTTTACACTAACTAGTGATTTTTTATGTTGTAGATTGTTAGGTGAATTTTTGTTACCATTGTAAAAATTGTTACCTCGCACATATTGAGATTTATATGTCATTATGAAAGAAATTGGAATGGAGTATCATGCTATATATGCATTTCCTAATTATCATATTATATGTTATTAACAACATGCCTTGAAAAAAATTTTCCTACAATATTAGAGTAGTATATATCAAACCGATCAAAAGGTGTCTCAAAAGGTTCTTCGTCATATTCCCATAATTCTACGTTTGCAATGATTGTTTAGGTGTGAAAGCATAACACATTTTATGGATTGTCATGCATGGAATATAAGTGGGGATGCCGTTCTTCGAATGCTTGCACATGGCTGTGCATTTAGGGAAATTGAGGAAAAATGGTTGTGTTTTAAATATTAACCTTGTAATGTTAGGATTTCATTGGCAACTAGCAGTGTCAATCCATTTGGAGAGATTTGGTCTATTTACTCAGCGTGGCGAATTTTTGTTTATCAACGATAACTTTCCTCCTTGGATTTCAATAAAGAGGGAGCACATAATGTTGACAATAATTGTTCCACGTATTTGTTGACATTAATTTTTTGAATGTAACATTTTCATTTGTCTTGTTTGTTGTGTAATATCTTATATTTATTTATTTACTTATATATACATATCATGGTAGTATTTTTTTGTAATTTCAAGCAATTAGGTAAGTATCAAGTTAAATATATCAATGTGTATATTGATCCTCTTATCAATGAGTTACTAAAGTTATGTACTGACACCACCATGTATGACCTTTGTAAACTAATAAGGTAGAGGAAATTTCAATTCCATGGAATACTTGTATGGAGAATTCATGATGCCCCAGGACTAATACATTTTTGTGGCATGTAGCATTCCAATATTGCACTTTAATATTATATGATTATTTGAAGATAGCATGCATGATTTTTAAATAATCCCTTTGAAACTAATCCATCTCTTATAAGCCTTCAAATAAAAGGTAAATATGAATGTTTAGTTTGTGGTCCTAAGAGGAAATCTCATCATTCAAAAGTTTAGGAAAGGATTTTTTTGATGAGTATAGGCACTTCTTCTGTAAGAAACATAGGTATCATACTACAAAAAACATATTTTCATTGGGAAAGAAGAGACTAGATTAAAACCATGAAGAATGATACCTCACCTATCGAAGTTAGAATATAATATAAATATTCAAGGTACACAATGTATTTATGTATCATATATGTAATGTTTTAAAATTGTATTTTTTGAATTTATTTTACTGTATTTTATAGTTATTGTTGTGATTTCTTATATGCTTCATTAAGGTTGTGAAGTTATTAATAATGGGATTCCATGAGGAATGCAAGGTTATCCCACTGACATCATACTTAAATAATTTTTTTATTATTATACTAATAAAAATATCATACTTAAATTTTTATTATTTCATCAAATATTATATTGACCATGGTAACTAATATTTATTGGTGAATTTTTATTTTCTAATAGAATTGGTCGAGAGTGGAATGCACTACATATATACATTGCACACAATTTTGACTAGATGAAGGTATGGATTGAAAAATGTATACGAAATGGTCGTAGGTAATAATGGCAAGGGTCGTCTATTGTAATATTCCTACTTAGCCTAAGCTAGGAGGAATATTCATTTTTGTTTTATTTCCTGTTGCATGAATAAATGAATAAAGGAGGACATGTAAATCTCTTGAAAAGTTTGAATAAATCAATGGCCATGTGAAAAAAGACAAATCAGGGCCATGTAAATAATCACTTGTATCTGTGAAAGAGGTTTGAGCTAAAGACTAGGTCAACCTTGACCAAATCAATAACGCTGTCTAGGTTCATTGCATCTCCAAAAGGGACAACGCAGTTCTAGAAGGAGGCCTCTCATGTGAAAAGGGCTAACTCATCAAGGTGGTTTAGGGTTTGCAAAGGCTTTCTCATCTTATAAAAGGAAAGGGAGGGCAGCAAGAGAAGGTTTTTGATTTCTCATATTTCTGAAGTATTTGTCTGCTTAGACAAATATCATTCTTTGTTATTTAGTGGAGGATTGTGTTTGGAATTCCTATGCAGGGGTTTCACCTCTTCCATTGAGGATTTCTTGGGGGAGTCGTGTTGAATTGACCACTATCAGGCTTTGGTCCAAGCTCTACTTCCAACTGCACATAGATCCAGTTAGGGTTTTCTTGCTTTTGTAAGTTGCAACAAGTGGGTGTCTAGATCTGCAGAGATCTAGCTTGTTTTGGGGAGTCTCTTCTCATGGAGTGTGTCTTTTAACCTCCTGGAAGAGTGCCTCTTATATTTGTGCTTCATATTTGTATCTTGGCAGCAGGCCAATACTGTTATTAAAGCTACAATGCAGTTTATCTTGAGGAACTACATTATTCCTAGAGGAGGACTCGTTGGGTGTTTTGATCCCACTTTGGATAAGAGGTTTCAGGTGCTGGGCTTTGCCTTTCATGATGGTGATCCATGGATTAGTTTGCTGATCCATGTTCTACTTAGATCTGATATTTTGTAATGAAAATCCATATTCAGAAATTACTGCAGCATTTTACAGATCTGCAGCTTAAAACTCAGATCTACTCTTATTTATGCATGTTTTGGACAAAACCCCAAGGGGATCTTGTAATAGAGCCTCTCTAGTGTATAGATATGAAATGGATCTGATATTTCATGCAAAGATATGCTCTAGATCTAAGATGTAACATTCAACTACTACAGCACTAAGAAAATAATACTGTACATTCTTGTTGCAGATTAATACATTGTTGTAGCCCCCGTTTTTAAGGGATTTCTTCATTAGAGTCTCATACTTTCTCTTGTATCTTGTATAAAAGACTTTGTGAGCTTCTTTTGCTGATATATATGTATTTAATTAGTCTCCTACATGTTTATCTTCTACTATAAACCATGACAGCGTAACTTCCTAAAGCAGTTCATGTGTTTTACTGTAAGTCTCTCCTATGAGCTAAATCTAGCAGCACTAGTCACGGGGAGATCTGTTGAACTACTTTAGGATGATTTGTTTCAACTAAAAATCTGAATGTATGATGTATGATATGTGATATAAGGCATCCCAGCCTTGATTTGCCTTATTTTTACACAGTCCCCCTTATA
Organism: Pinus albicaulis; assembly: GCA_034641835.2. Taxonomy (NCBI): domain Eukaryota; kingdom Viridiplantae; phylum Streptophyta; class Pinopsida; order Pinales; family Pinaceae; genus Pinus; species Pinus albicaulis. Next base: position 276,653,511 of record CM076579.1, on the reverse strand, counting down.
TAGCGTCCCTTTGGACCCTATTGTAGAAAATCCTGAAAAAGGGATATTACTTCTACATTGGTTATATATTATCATCATAAAGGAGATATTGGTCTTACATAGAGGGAAATTTATTTAGCATATGGTTTGAACGATAAGTAGGAAAGCATGCATTTTCACCCTGCAATATTTTATTAAGTAATTTTACACATTATTAATGTGAATGTGGGTGTGTGCATCTGTGTTTTTAAGATACTTTTGAAGTTATATAAATATTTTTATATTTGGAAATATATTTTTTATGTGTTTGGCATATTGTAGTTGAAACACCCTAATGATATGTGGTACAATTGCTGTAAATTTTGCATCAAAAAGTTGGAAAAAAAGAGGAAAATTTATTATTGTGGGACAATGATAGTATTCTAGGTCACTAATGTTTCCTCTATAAGTGAAAAATTCCCACAAGTCTCTAATAATCGATACTATGGGTATTTGGATGAAATACTTCAGTGTGACTTTAAATCTTTGAAATTTGTTTCGTTCGACATCAAATGGTATAGGATACAAATGAATGAATGTGATCCCGATAGACCTATTATTCAACATGATAACCAATTTACCATAGTTAATTCAAGGTAATTTGAGCCAGGAACATATCATTATGTTATTCTAAGCCAATGCAAACATGTCTTTTCCTCAGAGGTTTTAGGTACAGGGGGTTGGTTATTTTTTGTTAGATATGAGCTAACAGGAAGGCCAATAAAGTATACTTTAGTAGAATAATATGATAATATTGAAGAAGAACATGATGCAGAGGAGTAGGATGTAGCAGATGTGTCAAATGAAGAACTTGAAGAAGATGAACCAAATGTAGGATACAATGAAGTTCTTGATAATGTTTTCAATGAAGATATGCTCGAAAATGACCTTGATGATGATGGTGGTATCGTCAATCCTTTCAACACATATTATAAAATGGGTGATGAAAATTATGATTTGGAAGAAGAATAATATTAATGATATTGAAATGTTGAAATGTGAGAGGTATTAACTATGTATTTCGCATGAATTTTATTCTTTAAATAATTTACCTATATGGGTTAATTACAAGGTATGCCACAAAATTTTCATGGTTAATACAAGGAATATTGAGCCAATATCATAACACTATGTTCTTCGAAGCCAATGTGAACATTTATTTTACTTATAGGTTCCAGGTAGAGGAGGTTGGTCATATGTTGTTAAATATGATCCAAAAGGAATACTAGTAAAGTATAATGTAGCAAAAGAAGATGCTAATGAAGAAGAAGATGATGTAGAGGAAAAAAATAGTTCATGAGTCATATGAATATTTCAAAGAATAGAGATGTTCAAGACAATTTTATGGATGAAGATGATAAGATGATGTACTATCAGATGAAGAAATTGAATAAGTCAAACCAAATGTAGAAGACAATGTTCCTCATGATGATATAGATAATTATATCAATGGAAATGATGACATCTATGATGATGTTGATATGGAAAATCCTTTAAACATAAATTCTGAAATAAATGTTACATATGTTGAGTTGTATGAAGGATAAGGTTAATGATATCGAAATGTTGAAATGTATGAGGTATGACTTTTTTTTAGGAAATGTTTGGGAAGATCGACCAAAAGGGATCACAACCCACTAGCTTATTAGCAGAGCCTAACCCTGAGGGAATTGAGAATAATTGGCCCCGTAACCTCCCATTGGGGAGGTACTTTAGCATCAACAAATTGACCAATTTAGCTAAGACTTAGAGCTCAAAATATATGAGTTATGTGTTTATATGTTTTCAGTTGATTTGTTCTCTTTCATTTACCTTAAAGTTTTTTTTTCTTAGTTTCTAGCTACACTTGATTCTTACTATGTTGCTTTCAAATATTTTATAGAAGATAAATTGGTTATTGGGGAATTGAGAGTGATTTGAGTGGGGGGGTGGGGGTGTGGGCCATATTAGCTTCCACCTTCACGTGGTTGTCCTTTTTTAGTAGAGAATATATTATTATTGAAACCAAGAGAAGCTCATTGAGGTATAAACTATCATCTCCATTTTTAAATTTAATTTGTATAACAATTTTCAAGGTTGTCCATTTACCAATTAGTGGAAATTATGATTTAATTAACTGACCCCACACAAATTGAAATATGAGTGTTGCCAACATTGAAAATTTTTCAATTTGTGCTTGTATCCACTGAAATTTGTCATGGTTATATCAGATACATTAATTGATAGCATGGGAGGGTTTCGAGACTCATACGACTCACATGAAGAATTTGACAGTCAAACAACAAAAATCTAACTTAAATGTAAATGAGATTAAATTATTTATTCTAATTTAGTTTCCTTATCATGGTACGTATTTTTCTTATGTGATCACTATGGGTGTTTTTAATTAGTACTAGAAAGTGCTTATATTTTGTTCTTATTAGATAATATTAGTGAGTTAACCTAAGGAAGAAGGGGAAAAACATTTGGTTTTTCAAAGTTTCATTTGAAATAATATTTTCCATTTATATGAAAAGGAACGATGCCTTAATGAATCACACATAATTTATTATAAGTCTCTTGTGCTCCCACTTCCAATCTCTAAGGATATGAGTCCCCTACATGAAATTTTCAAAAATAATCGCTAAGAACTAATTATCGTTGATATCATGCTTACTATTTCTAGTTGCACGCATACCCCTAAAGGTTAATATACCACTTAAAATTTACCAATTAGTGGAAATTATGCTTAAATTTGAGCTCATATAAAGTGACATGTGAATGGGGCCAATGTTGAAATATTTTCGTTTTGTGATTTTTTGCACTAAAATTTGACATGGTTATTGTAGACTCATGTGTTGATGATATGGGAGGGTTTTGAGACTCAAATATGACTGACATAAATAATACGACAATCAAATGAAAAAGTTATAACATAAATTTCAACGAGATGAAATTATCCATCTATAATATCCATGTTATTGTAGAAATTATATACAAGATGCATGTATATATCTAGATTATCCTGATCTAACAATATTTATCTTCTTTCTAAATACATAATCCTCCCACTATTAATCTTTTGTGGAAATTAAAATCAATTGCAAACACATGAAGCAATAAAAACAATCGCACATAACACAGTTGTTTAACGGGAAAGCTAGAAGCTGAAAACCCCAACTATCATATATTATGTATCATGGATATCATGTAAAATTCTCATACAAAGCTTAGTACATCAAGCTCTCAGTATAATCAATCATCACACACTAATCAAAAGAAATATGCAAATCCATGCACTGATTTCATGCCACCTGATAGCCTGCCTCCATTGCACAATCCCTGTTGATGAATTCGAATTACCCTTTCCTTGACTGAGCAATCCTCATTGGCAAATCCAATGTGTGTGTGGTGAAATAAATGCATCACTATAGCCACAACAGATAGTCCATCTTGTCCTTTCACCTATCTCTCCACTGGGTCTTCATTGGAACTGCCATGCACTGTAGTTAACTATTGTATTTATTCAGTTGATTAATGAGTTATTATTTGTGAATTAATTAACTAATTAATTCACTCCACTCTCACTAGTGTATCATTCAGTTAGACTAGATACAACTAGCTCAACTGAGTTTAACTCCATTAACTGAGTTAAACTGAATAACAACTCCATGAACTACTCTTCCAACTTTGTCATAACTTTGCCACTTCAGTTCTAACTGAGTCCTCCATGCCTGAACCACCAGTACACCCTAGGAATTTTGTAATTCCTTTAGCACACTGAGTTTCAAAATTTGTATACTGAAATAAAGTGCTCCAAGAGAACAAGTTGTTGTTTATTGTCGGATTATTATTAAGAGCTAATAATAATCGACACTTTTATTTTTAGATCGACGATCTATAAATATAATTCGCCCAATATTCTAAAAATAGAATTTCATCTATTTTTCCAACTTGACCAACAGTCCACAAATAGCATCCTGCAACTTCTGAAATATGATCACCATGTCTAAAAATAGACTTGTGCCAAAAATAGCTTGCAGGCCCACTTAGTGATGGCGACTCATTTTCACTAAGCTCATCATATTGTTGAATCCAAACACTCCCTCTCAACAATATAGGGATTATCCTTCACCCAGATCCTACCTCTATGGTATTCAAATTTTCTCCTGGTGAGCGCCTTCTTCAAAATATCGGCATCCTGATATTTCGTAGGAATGTACTGAAGCAACATGATCTTCCGCTGCACACAATATCTGATATGATGATACCATATATCAATATGTTTAGATCTATCATGAAACACATGATTAATCGAGAGTTTAATGCAACTCTAATTATCAAAATGTATCACTGTAGGATCTAAATGTGAATCGAACAAACCGACTAGGATCTTCCTCATCCAGATAGCCTCACATGCAACTTGACTTGCTGCCATGCATTTTGCTTCCACTGAACTGAGTGCCATGGATCTTTGTTTCTTGATGTATCAATAAATTGACGTATATCTGATACTGAAAGTCCCTCCTGATGTGCTCTTTCTGTTTGTTGGGTTGCCTTCCCAATCTGCATCCATGAATCCATGCAACTTCACCTCATCCATTTATCTGTACCATAAGCCATACTTAGATGTGCCCCTGAGGTACCTCAGGACATGCTTGCTTGCCTTCCAAAAGAGCTTGGTAGGCTTAACCATCACTTGTGAAAGCTGGTTCACCGCATAGCATATGCCCAATATTGTATTAACTAATTACATGAGAGAACCCACCAACTATCGATAAACAATGGCATCCACTACCTCTGCTGATGTAGCATCCTCTTTCCTCCAATTTATTGGAAGAGGAGTGTCGATAGGGTTGCAGCCTTGCATGTGAAACTTCTCCAGTATCTCTCGAGCATACATTCCTTGAGACACAAGAAGTTCACCTTCCCGTTTCCATATTTCCAATCCAAGGAAATAATGAAGGAGGCCCAAATCCTTCATCTCAAACTCCTTTGCAAGATCTGCCTTGCATGAGTGTATCAACTGCTCATCACCCGTTAGTATTAAATCATTAACGTAAATAAAAATTATTAAAAGCTTACCCTCCACCACAATTTGGTATAGGTTTGCATCCGCCTCACTCTTGGTGAAGCCAATTCCATTGAAATAGTTTTCGATCCATGTGTACCAAGAACGAGGTGCTTGCTTCAGCCCATACATCGCTCTTTTGAGCCTGCACACATGCGACTCGCTGTTGAAGATCTAAAATCCTTCATGATGCTCAATGTACACCTCTTCCTCAACGATCCCATTAAGGAACATAGTCTTCAAATCCATCTAATGAATATGCCAACCCATCTGCACTGAGAGAAAGGATGGTCCTTATGTAAGAATATCATGCGACAGGTGCAAAGCTTTCTTCATAATCAATCCCCTCAATCTGTGAGAAGCCCTGGGAAAAAAATCTTGCCTTATACTTCTTGACGCTCCCATCAGTAGCTTGCTTTACCTTGTAGATCCATCTTGATCCTACAACTGATTTACCAACCGGTCTTGGAACAATCTCCCAAGCACTATTTCTGACAATGGAATCATACTCCTCCACCATAACATCTACCCATGTGGGCTCCTACATTTCTTCTTCAAAATAAGATGGCTCTGTCATGATACACTTGCTCATAAGAGCCATGTATCCAGTAAAATGGCTAGGTGATTGTCTCTGTCTACGCTGTGATGTAGGGAATCCTACATTCTGTGCTGCATCAAGCTTTAGTCTCTCAACATATGTCGTACACTTTCTGCTTTGTTTGATGTTTGGTTCTGCACGAGTGGACTCCTCCACCCCATGAATCTCCTTCTGTGGCTGATCCGCATCTAGAGGCTCATCTTTGGGAACAAGAAGTTCCTCCTCTGGATGCAAGTGTAGCTCCCTCTCAAGTGACAACTTCATGGCTTTCACCTCATTGAATTTTATATCTCGTTGCACCACTGTCATCCGAATGTCTGGAAAATACACACGATAATTATGGGGTGTTTCTGTTTACCCCAAAAATATCCCAACTTCTGCAGTGGGCTCCAAATTCTTCCTGATGTCCTTTGTCACATGAATGTAAACAAATGAGCCAAAAATATTCAAATGAGAAATATCAATCTTCTTACCAGTAAAAGCTTCTTCAGGTGTACTCATGCCAAGTACTCTATGAGGATAGAAATTTTGCACATAAACAACAGTGTTGCATGCTTCCACCCACAAGTGCATCGGTAGGCCCTGGTCATGCACTGGTCATGCAACATCACTCGTGTAGCACCCACGATCATTTTTTTATTCCTCTCCGTGATCCCATTCTACTGTGGGTTATGAGGCGCTATGAGTTCTCTTCAAATTCCTTCTTTGCTGCAAAAGTCTTTGAATTCGTCCGAGATGTATTCACCACCATTATTGCTCCGTAGAGCTTTCACTTGCTTCCCTGATTCCTTCTCCACCAATGCTTTAAACTCACAGAAATTTGAGAATGTTTTGCTCTTATTCTGCATGAAGAAGATCCAACATCTACGAGAATATTCGTCAAAAAATATAACATAATGCCTATGTTTTGTTGTTGAAGCAACCGAGAAAGGTCCACACACATCTGTGTGAATTCTGTCCAGGATCACCGAAGTACGGTTCTCCTTCTCATGAAAAGTCATCTTCAAAAACTTACCCATAGTACATCCCTTGCACTGATCTGACTGTGCAAGAGTACCCTTGGGAAGTCCAGTAGAAATCTGCTACAAAATCTTCAAAGTGCCATGGTGAAGATGCCCAATCTCCTGTGCCATAATTCACCCTCATCCCGGCTCACCACTTCTTCTGCTTTGCCCACCATTGCAGCGCACCAATATACCTCCAGCTTGTAGAGATTCTTAACTTGAATCCCTATCCTCTTGGTTTGACCCATTTTTTTATGTCAAAGGAAGGCTTTTACCTCACTGAAAACAACATGATAACCTTTGTCTTCCAGCATTGCGACTGAGACCAAGTTCTTCTTCAAACTTGGAACATGCATAGCATATTTCAACAAGAATGGATTACCAGAGTCCCTCTCAAATGTAATGGTCGCAATTCCAGTCGCACTGTATCGACCATCGTCGCCCATCTCTATATGCATTTGAAGGTCCTTCTCCTCCAAGTCACTAAACAACTCCTTGTCTCCCGTCATATGGAAAGACGCACCACTATCAAGATACCACACCGATCCCATATAGCTTGAAACCAAGCATGTGATAAAAGAGAAATCAAGTTCAAATTAAGAGGCTAAGGCCTCTCTAGGTGCAGCTCCAATAGCCTTCTTGTTCTTCTTCTTTTGTGGGAAGTTAGTAGCGAAATGCCCATGTTCGTGACAGTGAAAACACTTCACTTTGGGCAAATCCTGCTTCTTTCCTTTAGCATCAAATTTTGAAGAAAATTTCTTCCCCTTCCCTTTCCTTGCTTTGGCAGCCAAATCAAAATTCTCTTCCTCTTCATTCTTTGATGAAGAGACATCCCTAGTACCTCGCCTTATCTCCTCATGCACGAGATCTGGCCAAAGTCGCTCCCCTCCTGCCAGTTTCTCCCGTCCATTGATAGAGTCTTCGTAGCTATGCCAACTCTTCAGAAGCCCAAGGAGAGCCAAGCTCACCAAGTATTCATCATCAACAGTAATCCCCACACTTCCCAATTCATCTCTACAGTGGAAAAACTTTGTGAGATATTTTGGAATACTTTCACCCTTCTCCATTTTTTTTTCTGAGCTTGTCTTTCAGCGCCAACTTTCTCTAGTTGCTGCTGCTTTGGAACAAATCTATCAAAGCATTCCACATTAAAAATGGAGTGGCTTTCCCATGAAGGTTGGACACAATATTGGCCTTCACACCTTCCAACAAAATTCTTCTTGTCTTTGCTATCTTCTTTTCCATGCATCAAGTAATGCAACATTGCTAGATCCCGGCTTAGGAACATCGCTATTGATGAACTCCTTCAGTCCATTATCCTCCAGCACCACCTCCATCCTATCCTTCTAGGCTATGTAATTCGAGCTTCCATCAAGGGCATACTCCAATCGCAACCCATTGAAAGACATTTCAATGTATACTCAACTGTCGCACCAAGAATTTTATGAAGCAAATTCGAATTGTTGACCAGCACAAACTCAACAATTCTTCACAATTGCAATCTTCAAGAATTAACACTACTCTGATACCATGTATAAATTATATACAATATGCATGTATATATCCAGATTCTCCTGATCTAACAATATTTATCTTCTTGCTAAATACATAATCCTTCCACTGTTAATCTTTTGCGGAAATTAAAATCAATTGAAAACACATGAAGCAATAAAAACAATCGCACATAACACAGTTGTTTAAGGGGAAATACTGAAGATGAAAACCCCAAATATCATATATTATGTATCATGGAGATCATGTAACAATCTCATACAAATCTTGTACATCAAGCTCTCAGTACAATCAATCGTCACACACTAATCAGAAGAAATTTAAAAATCCATGCACTAATTTCTTGCCACCTGATAGCCTGCCTCCATTGCGCAATCCCTACTGAAGAATATATATGAATGAATTTGAATTACCCTTGCCTTGACTGTGCAATCCTCATTGGCAACTCCAATGTGTGTGTGGTGCAATCAATGCACCACTATAGTCACAACAGATAGTCCATCTTGCCCTTTCACCTATCTCTCCACAGGGTCTCCACTGGAACTGCCATGCACTGTAGTTAACTGTTGTATTTGTTCAGTTGATTAATGAGTTATTATTTTTGAATTAATTAACTAATTAATTCACTCCACTCTCACTAGTGTATCATTCAGTTAGACTAGATACAAATAGCTCAACTAAGTTTAACTCCATTAACTGAGTTAAACTGAATAAAAACTCCATGAACTACTCTTCCAACTTTGTCATAACTTTTCCACTTCAGTTCTAACTGAGTCCTCCATGCATGAACCACCAGTAAACCTTAGGAATTGCGTAATTCCTTCAGCCCACTGATTTTCCAAATCTGTATACTGAAATAAAGTGCTCTAAGAGAATAAGTTGTTGTTTATTGTCGGATTATTATTAAGAGCTAATAATAATAGACACTTCTATTTTTAGATCGACGATCTATAAATATACTTCGCCCAATATTCTAAAAATATAATTTCATCTATTTTTCCAACTTGACTAACCATCCACAAATAGCATCCTGCAACTTCTGAAATATGATCACCATGTCTAAAAATAGACATAGTCTAAAAATAGACTTGCGCCAAAAATAGCCTGCGGGCCCACTTAGTGAAGGCAAATCATTTTCACTAAGCTCATCATCTTGTTGAATCTCAAAATTTATTGGGTCCTTATCATATTAGACCTTGAGACTTATTCTTAGTTCGTAACTAACCTTGTCATGGTGGCCATATCCTTCCTAGGTGTAAATTCTACCATACAGTGATCATATGTGTTGGTTCAATGAATTATGAATGATTATTGATCCTAACAAGTAATTATTAGCACTATAGGTTGTTATATATTTTCCTAGACTAAGGTTAAGGACCAAGACTCATTTTTTATTCTCAAGACCTTGAAATGATAAAGTCCTTGAACTAATGCATGGGTCCTCTTTAGGGCAGGCTCTTTTTGTGGCTTTGAGTGGGATACAAAAATTATGAATATGTTAGGGGAGAAATTATAGCCTTGATCACTAATTTAACATCTTGAACTCAACCCATCCATTTCCCATTAGTAGTATCCTTGGTTGAATGAACCGTAAGAGAGGTTTCCTAAATAGTTGTCATCAATGTTGACTAAAGGGTTCCTCCATTCTTGTGGACAAGCCATGGGCATAGAGTGACCAATAATAAAATTTTCCTCTTTAAGGTACCTAATCATTGCATAATTTTCAGATGATTAGTATCCTTTGTAAGAAGGGCCTATGTGACAAAGGTATCGTGTGGTAATATAATTCTGCTATATATATATATATATATATATATATATATATATATATATATATATATATATATATATATTAATTATAATATATTATTTAACATTATATATAAAAATTATATATCTATTATTTCACATATGCTATTTTTTAAACATATATATACAATATAATCCAAGACACAATACAATTACGCCATCATCATACATTTTATTCATTAAAGAGAACAAGTAATATGATATAGACATCATCATATCATAGAGAACATTATAGAAATTTAAACACATAAGTGAACATGATATTGATACCATTATAAAAAATAATTAAGTATGAATCCCATATATAAATATGTAAAACGATGTCCAGATCATCATATGTAAACACAAATAAAAACAAGGTCCATATCATCAAGAGTTAACAAATGTCATTGTAACAAGGTAAGGTAATATCCATGTCATCATTTAAACAACAATCTAAACAGAAGTAATAAATACAACTCAAAATATTTCCTCTCATCCACATCATGATTATTATCATCATCCTAATCCCCAATATTTTCTTCCATGTCCTTATCATTGTCATCTTTTGGATCCTCACCATCTTCATCAATATAAGCACTAACAATAGACTTCGTATCAACAATGTTATCCATATGTTAGTTCCTTGATTGTGTCCTCATATAGTAAGGAGAATCCTCATTCTCATCCTTGTATCTTACCTCCTAAATAAATAAACAATAGTATAATTTAAAACATTAGTATGAAGTGCATTGTATATAATCATCATTTCTTATTTATATATGAAAAACAAATAATATAATGCCATAGGAGAAAAGTAAGCGATAATTTGGGAGTGAAATGGAAATAACACAAAGCTGCATGGGAATAATACAAAGCTAGATCAACAAGTCAATTTTCTTTAGCAACAATTATGGAAGTACAAGGGAGGATATTGCAAAATAATTAGGAGTCACTAGAAAGTTTTATTATAATATTAAGCACAAAAAAATAGTACACAACCAAACCAAGAGAACAATAAATAATAGGTTTCCTATTATACATCATATATTTGGATTTCCATTAAAACAACATAATATGTTTCATAAAAATGATACTATGAGAGTGGAAAGTGTCTTGTAAGATAAATTCCTACAACGAAATGTAAGGATGAGTATTGTAGAAAATTGAACTATTTGAATTGTATGTTTTAGAAGTCATTGGAAAGAGGAATTTATAGTAACCTTTTGGACCCTTATATGGTTAAAATTACAATTACATGTAAAGGTTCAATTAAAGTTAAATAATAATTATAGAAATCATCTAGTGATTATGCTTGATGGGCACTAGTGCTATATGTGCTTTTAGGACTCTCCATAATCATTAGGTTGAGTTTACTATTATGTGTGATTATTTTTGTTCAAATTGAATATATATATGTATATGATCATATATATATATATTATATTTTCCATGGTTTTATAGTTCCACTACATTCCCTTTGGACAATCCCAACAAATTAAACCCTTGTAGCTCCATGAAACCACTAAGATAGTGTTTTTGAGACAATTGACCAAGGAAGTGCTATTGATACTACTAAGAAAGGAGGGATAATATCTGGTGCTTATCCATTTTAATTGTGTTTTCTTCAGTGGAAGGGCTAATAAATGAAATTTTTTGACACCCACAACCTCTTGGTATTGTAAATCTTTGGAGTGATGCTATCTACTTTTTCATAATATGAGGTTGTGGCTAAAATACCCATGATATGTGACCAACCATTGTTTCAAAATCCACTCTGTGTGAAGCTTGGATTTCATATCATAGTACCCTCAAGGTACGAAACTGAACCATCTCTCTTTCTAGTATCAACATCCAAATAATTAGAATCCTCCTTCTTCTTATTTTCTTACTATTTGAAATATATTTTCTATGCCTTGAAATATATTTTCGATAGCCATTGAAATTTCTTGATTTGGGTACACAATTTATCTCGGACCTCATCATTTAAAAGGTCCTAGGGGATGCTTTATCTCATTTTATGGTGTGAATGAGGGTAAAATTATCACTATATTGGTTCCCATTAAGGTATTGACATTAGGGTTCAGGGGAGGGGTGATATTAGCGAGGTTATTCCTTACTGCATTACCTACTTAGCCAATCAAAATCATCCTTACCTTGGTTGTGGTATCTCTTGTATTGAAGGAACTAATATGAGTGGAATTATTACCTATGTGTCTCATTTTGGCAGGATTAATTCCGTTTTTGTGTTATTCAACTTCATAAAAATGACAGAATTGATTTCTTCAAAGCTCTAAGTCACCCAAAGTTTACTTGAGTATGTTGATCAGTAAGCCATGGAATCACTTGGGAAGTGAGATTAGTCTTGATCCCATGAAGCTAAATAAACTTTAGCAATATGAGTGGAAATCCACATTTACAATATCAATTAAAGAAGAAGTCATAGGATACCCCTGAGCTTTTGAATACACTACATATAAATAGTATTCAAGGTGAAATAATTCATAAATCCAACATCTCGATGGCCTTAAGAAATAAACTTCAACTTTGTTTATTTAAAAACTAAGGAAAAAATATAAGAGGGATTGAGAAGATAATTTTCTAAGGTTTATAATCCATTTCCAACATTGGAAAATGATGAATGGAAATATCAATTAGCTTCCCCTGAGCTTATATGTTGTGGAAGAAGTTTGGGAAACCATGATAATGCTAGAAATAAAAATGTTACAGGTAAGATTCCTTTTCTTGAAATGTAAATATGCATAAAAAAATGGGTTTTAAAATGCCAAAATATTATTATATGTTGATTCTAAGAATGCTCCATGCAATTCATATAATTGAAAGCTTCTAGGGAGTGATTGTCATTCACATGGCTTAGAAATTTCAATATCTCTCAATTCAAACAAGTTTGTGACACATGATAATAACTCAAATTGTGATTATAAATGGAAAGGAAATGGATGTAATTTTTTGGTTTGTGTACATGTAGTTATTGCATAACTTCTTTCTCAATTATAAACTCATGGCATTTCACCTCTAATATTGTTGAAATTCAAATCAATCACATTTATATCATTAGAGGAAATTTCATCTTAAAAGTTCTCGTGAAATTTTCACGTAATTTCCATGTCATAGTATGTAAACAAATCAAAATCCTTTAAATTTAAAAAGAGGTACATGTAAATATTTTGTAGGGAAAAGTAAAAAAACCACTTTTTTTAATTTTATTGTTGGATTATCTCCTTATATGTTTACTGAAATTTTATGTGTAGACACTCGTTTGATGGATAATTAAATTCTGCATCCAACGAGTACCCCATTATGCATACTTTTGAGAAGACCCACATTGATAAAAATTCCAGATACATTAAAAAAGCGTGTTGAACATGATTTTTTGATGTATTTACAATTTTTATCAATGTGGGTCTTCTCAAAAGTATGCATAATGGGTATTCGTTTGATGAAAAATATAATTCTACATCTAATGACTGTCTACACTTGAAATTTGAGCAAAAATATCAAGGGATGATAAAAAAATACAATTAGAAAATAAGTTTTCTCCTTTTCCCTACAAAAATCATAATTCTTATTTTATTATTTTAACTATTATTTTGTTATTTTTCCTTAGGAGGCCACTTTTAGGTTGAAATTTACTCTAATGGTTCTTTAAGATTTACAAGATAAGTTAAGTTCTACATGGATTTTTGCAAGTGATATATATATATATATATATATATATATATATATATATATATATATATATATATATAGTGAAGGGGAAATTTTTGAGGAAACTATGGGAATTTTATGAGTATTAGTTAAACACTATGCAGAGGAATTACATAAGACAATTTTATTAAAGTCTCGTGAGATCCTTCCAGTAAGGCTTGCAAAAATACTCTAATGGCACATCAATTATTTATGTTCAATTTCAAGTTTCGGGAATGGATACTTATTTCAAGTCAATTGATAGGCCTAGTTAAGATGAGAGAAAAATTACTCTTTTTTCCACAGTATTTATATCACTTCGAGCATTGATTTTAATTCATAACCAGAAACAAATACTAGAAATATTCATCAGTAGAATGAAAATGGAAAGAAAATTAGGAGAGTTTCACACTCCAATTTTTTGGTGAAGATCCATTAATATTACATATTAAGGACATGAATCTAGACACAAAATTTCAAGTGTCAATATTGCTTCAAGTTTCTTAAATTCTTATAGTTAGTCAAAATTGAAAAAAATTATCATAGTTTGAAACATTTCTTCATTATAATTGTTAGTATGAATCTTAATCGCAAGCGTATGAAAAATGATCACTTTAGCCGCGCATAACAAACAACCCTAACAACAAAGATGGTTGCCGATATCTTTAGATCTACAATTATTTGACAAAGATAAATGTTGCAAAAATCTAGATCTATGCATTAAAATACATTAAGGAGTAAATAAAAGAAAGAGTTTCTCCATGCATCCAATAGAAAAGAAAAGATTGTTTTAAAGAATTCTTTGTATTTATGACACCTGGGAGGAGAACATAGAAATATGTTACCAGTCCTCCTCAATGGGATGGGTTCTTGTAAGTCCTCAACACTTCAGATCTAAAATCCCTTTCTCTTGATGGTGTAGAAAACTTAGAAAAAAAAGGAACTCAAAGGGAGTTCACAAGAAAATGGTAGCAAAATATGACAATGATGGTGGATCAAAGTCATACCAAAAGTATAGATCCAAAGTGATTTTTAGGCAACAAAAGGTAGTGAGTGAATGGAAAAACCCTTCTATTTATAACAAAATATTGAGTTAGTCTAGATATTGGTGCATAATTAAAATATTATTAGCCAATTCCAGATCCAACTTTTATGGAATATTTTATTATATTTGTTGGAGGGAAAAAGAATTTGACGTGTGTCAAATCACTTTATTTGTAAATAATAAATAAATAAATGATTTATTTATTATTTTAAGGATGTGGTTGAGTAATAATGAAATAAAAAATGATTTATTTAATTATTTATTCATGAGCGATTTAGTCAAATTTAACAAGGAATATTATTTAATTAATTTAAATAATTATTCCTAGAAAATAATAAGATAAATAATAATTTATCTAATTAATTTTCCTGTTTTGTGCTAAATATGACCAGGAATATTAATTAAACCACTGTTTAACTAATTATTCCATGAGGAAAGTCAAACAAATGTGGATTTATTTAATATTTCCTCATGGGTTTCTTGTTTAGACCATAAACAACTTAATAAATGTTGTTTACTAAGTTATTTTTCATAGTGAAAGCAATTTTACTTAGGCTAAAATTGGTCTTACATGGTGTACTTAGGTCCATCTAATAGTAACAGGTTAGATGACCAAAAAATGGTGTAACAGATTTCCCCCTAGCATGCGAGCGTTAGGAGCTAATCGTATGACCGAAATACGTTGTAAGAACTCAATCACTAGACGTCGAAGGGGAATTCAGAGAGAGAGGAATATAAGGTAGACCAAAGTGCTAGAGGACTAGACCCTGAGGAGGCAAGACTTATAGGTGCGACAAGTCTCTTTTATGAGTGAGTACCTATGCTATAGGTGGAGAGGGAGGCATACCTATGCCCGCCGAGACAAAGTAAAAAGAATAATGCATCCAGTAAACAAGGGACTGAACAATATAGTACATGCTGGCATAAACATAAGCCATGTAAAAACATGATAATGAATCCCACATACATACTATGCCTGGGATAACAGCCAAGACTTATACAATAATATCTGAGTACATGAGTTATAAATACAACCAAGGTGCCCCTATAAACAGCAAAGGGCTATGAAAATATGAATGATACATGAAAACTAAAAGGCGCTGCAAGCGGTTGAGTCCGACATCATCAAATATATGGAGCTGCATCAAAGGTTGTAATGAAGAGGTCATCCAAGAATGTGGGGGGCTACCTGAAGGGCCACCCCCTCATGAGGTCTGAAACATCTCACACACACCCGGACATCACCGGTACGATTTACTGCATCACTGAACCATCAAGTATATGAATCTCGATCATGCTGTAAGGAGCTGGAGCTAAGAAACAATCAAGTCAAAGGGCAACAAGGAGTCCCTTTTCCTGATCTGAGACACCGAACAAGTGTGGAAGCTGGAACCAAGGTACACTTCCCTCTAGACCTGTCTTCTGGAATGAATGATCCAATGTCGACATAAGGAGGTCCGCCATAGGTGAGGCAATAAGGGATCCTCAACTAAGGCATGAGAGAAAAAAGTAGAGTGACTGACAGACTTACACCAGGGATGATGATGAAATGGGGGGTACTGAGTAGCAGACAGATGACTTCTGTTGTTAGAGCATAAAGTGCATGAATGACCTGGCAGCGACTGACACAATATCAAAGGGGATAGGGGATAGTAGGACTGAAGGCCATAATGTGCGACACGAGAGAGGGACCAAGCAATTAAGGATGGAGGAATATAGTGGGATAAAAAGTGACTCGGGATAAACTCCATGGATGCAGTGATGACTCAGCTCAGATGCTCTAAAAAAAAGCAACTCGATGATGCTGCCACATAGAAAAGGGCCAATGGGAACCATAAAAATATGCGTACATGATGGTTACTCACGACGAAAATTGACACGAGAAAGGACAAGTATGGAGGCAAAGTGGTGCCCCAAGTACAAGTGTTGCAAGTGAAGAAATTTGATTTTGAGGAGTGGTGAAGTGACCCTTCTTGGAAAAAATGTGTCTTGGTGAAGTATAAAATCACAAAAAATAACAAATACCCATTTGCGGGCTCGGTGAGAGCTTTCTAATGGTATAGACGGTTTGTCAAACTGAGCTACGGTTTGGCCGCAGCAGGCGAAAGAAAAATTAGGGGTTTCTGTTTTAATAAGGCATTTTCCCTCCAAATTTAGTCATTTTCAAGTGGAGCTGTGGTGAATGTAGAGAGGAGAGAAGGCCCTAAATCATGTGGTGATTGTAGTGGATAAACCAACCATTGGAATCGAGATCTATCAGTTGCAAGTAAGGGGCCTAACTCTACTCTTTCATTTCAGTGGATTGAAAGTTTAGTTTAGGTTCCCAGAGCTCAGGAACAGACTCCTGCTCCTCTTCATGACCGGGTTGCACTTTTTGGGGCAAAAATTGCAACATGGGTAGCAGGTTTTGGGTTGAAAACTACGACCTATTCTAGGAATGGGCTTGAAAAGTGTGACTTGACAGAGAGGGGTTTTTCTGTGTTGTGTTTTGGCTGAGAGATGGGTTTTGATGTTTGGATAGAGTCTTTCCTATCCGTACACTAAAAAATATGATGGTTTTGTGCAGATATGGCAGAATTATGGATCAAATGTAGAGATAGATACCTGGACACATTACGGTAAGAGATCCGAGAGGATCAGGGTGTCCGCAGTGCATTGGCCAGGTTTGGGGTTCTAAAGTTTTTGGAGAACCCTCTAATGAGAGATGGAGAGCCCTTGTTGGCTCGGATTTTCAGTTATTGGGATCTGGACCATGAGGTCTTTGTAGTGCAGGGGCATCGGATCAAGTTGACAGTCCAGGATATATATTTTCTAACTAGTCTCCCACCAATTGGGATGGTAGGGAATACTCATCCAGTGTTACCACGAAGGCAGAACATCATGGAGGTTGTAGAGCACAATTTTCGACCGGTCTCCATGTCAAGGGGACACGGATACCCATCGGGGATCTAGAGATGTTAGAGACCAGTTCTATGGCTGCAGCGGTGCTGTGGATCCTAAGCAACCAGACAGTCCACCACTTCACTGGAGGGCAAATGATGCTTGTGGAGAGTGTGTTGAGTGGGACCTACTATGGGTGGGCCCAGATGATGTTGTCATCGTTGTAACGACATTTGTTGCTATGCAAGCAGAAAGTGAACCATGACTGTGCATGTGGTACATTTTTGTGCTTGTTGAGTCTTCGAGAAGATCCCGACACTTCGACCTCACATACAGCTCCAAGATGGGGGCCTGAGAGAGCCCAAGATGCGTTGGTGGGGGCGACTACTGTGTAAAGAAGGAGGTGGGGTGGTCAGACGAGTGTTCCGACCCAAGGTATTTGCTCATTTGGATAAGATGCCATTTTACATAGACGATTATCCCTATATTGGGATGAGTTATCGTGGGGACTCAGATTTTCCACTGCCACCTAGTTGAGTATGGGGGCCCGATGGTAAGTGACAAATTGCTAATATTTTATGTGCATTGTAAAGTTTCAGAATATTGTATATGGTACTGATTCTTTCACTTTTGGTATGCAGATACAACACCGGTAAAACTAGTTGGGTATATGGGATGGCCTGCAGTATTAGGAACTGCCAGACCTAGTGGATCGAAAGAGCCACAAAATGAGGATGCAGCAGCCCTCCTAGAGGACATCCATCGTAGATGTGAGAGGATTCTAACCAATGTTTCAGAGTGTGGCTCACAAGATTTGGATGACCAGTACATAGATCCATGTATTGGTCTAGCCTCGAAGTGGCGAGGGGTAATGCAACATATGGTAATGGCCAGACAGGGGATGCGCGATCTATGAGATGCAGGATCACAACCATTGTCTTGGGATCCTCTAGATAGTGATTAGTGTGTAGGGGAAGGTGGTGCCCCTAGTTTTGATTTTTTGTAAAATTCTACGGGCATGTCATATGTATCAGAGTTGATGGACTCTAAAACATGTTATATGACACATATTATGGATATGCATCGTTTTGACGGTTTTATGTTATTGTATTTTGTTAAATGCATATGCTAAATGCAAATCTAGAATATTTTTTAAATGTTATCTAATGCATACACTTCAAGAGAATAAGTGAATGTAAGGGGGTAAAAATGGCCCAACCTACCGAGGCTAGATTCCGGGAGTAGTGACTTGCACTATTGGCATAATTGATATAAGGTGTGGATGGGAGGTCCATCTGAAAGGTGCCACAAGAAAATAAATGGGAGGATGATGAACAATGCTAGCAACCTAAGCGCAAAGTAGAAATCGAACAAGCACTGCGAGAGGGAGTGATCTGGGTAAGATTTCTACTACTCAAACACAGACAGTTAGGTGGTGTGTGGGAGCTACCAGAGGTGTAACTTATGCTCAGGCTATGAAAGTCACCGTAGACACGGATGGTTCCATCCTACTTATGGGCTAAAAATATGAAGTCAGGGGTGGACAAGGCTTCCATGATGTCATCATCACAATAGAAGATGGGTAGACTGGAGGAAGAGAGACCACATGACGTGGCGAAGCTACTTGACTCATCATCATGAGAAGAAAGGTTCACATGCGCATCATCATGGGGGGTGACAGAAGAACAAGAAGATAAGGGATCCACCAATGCTGAGCCCAGGGTGATCACTGAAAGGAGGTCGAGAGAAAAAAAAGGGGAAGTCTGAGAGGGAGTTTCCACTGTGGGTCTCATGGATGACGATAGGTAGAGGATGGTTGCCGTAGGCTTCATCATCTCGACATGAGGAGGGGGAATGCCAATGGGAGAAGGTAAATCCTCAAGCTTTCCTGTAGCATACTGCAAAAGGACGGGAGAGGTGGATTGATTCTTTTCAACCTCGTACTACCGAACTACCTCTAACCAAGTGCGGTAATGCGTAAGGTGGGGACAATGGTGAGAATAATGGCCATGGAGGTCACACAAAGCATAAGGTTGGTTGGTGTGAATAGTCTTAGATTTCTTAGCTGCAGTCGAGGAAGAAACAGAGGCTTCAGGGAATGCAACATTAACCATGGGCTTGATACGAGGCAACTCAGGACAGGTATGGGTGGCATGACTGATGACATCACACAAATCACAGGGCTATGGAGGCTAAGGAGGAGTAGAGTTAGTCGGGGAAGCCTTGTCCTTTGATGCCCTCTTGCGAGATTTTCCCTTTTTACTCAAAGTTGTCGCAACAGGAGAAGGTTCCTGTTGAGGTTGCTGAGGCACTGTAGCAGCGGGAGAAGTCATGGGGACTGGTTGAACTGGGGTCAAAGAAAGATAAGGTTTGGGTAGCGGCTGGGGGATCTAGGTAACAAACGGGAATCCCCAGGGTCAGGTTAGGAAGGGATAGGGTAGCCATGACAGGTACCGAGAACACTTTGGGAGGGGTAGCTAGGAACGGTATCTGACTGGAGGGGTAATGGCCAGGCGGGACGACTCCAAGATGGTTAAGGCTTGGAGGAATCATTTCAGGAGGGTAGAGAGGCTCATGGATACCAGCTGTAGGTGAATGGCTAGGAGGAGGGGGTCTATAAGGCTAAATCGAAGGGCTAGGAGTAGGCTGCGGAGGGTGAGGCTGGTGACTAGCCGAAGCAGGCTGCTTGAGGGAAGCCCAAGACGATTGCATCATGCAAACATTCGATGATATGGGATCAGAGACAAGTGGAGGAAGACCAGAGAATGTACCAATAAAAGAGGAGTCTTTGTAGACTCTGGGTGAGACATTGTTCAAGGGATCAACGATTTACTTATTTTCCACCAAAGAGATAATGGACTCAGGGGAGGTCTGAGACTTCGGTTCGTAATATGTCAACTCGTCAATGGTGACTATCTTTCGATTATGGGGAGAGGACATCTTGCGGTGAAATGTAGATGGTACAACAAACAACGCATAGATGTAGCTACGACACAATATAATGTTGTAATCTAAGGGGTCATAATCGTAAAACCTTGTGGAGTCACCAGTTGTTAGTATGAATCTTAATTGCAAGCGCACGAAAAAGGCTCACTTTAGCTGCGCATAACAAATAGCCCTAACAAAAAAGATGGATGCCAATATATTTAGATCTGAAATTAGTTGACTAAGATAAATGTTGCAAAAATATAGATCTATGCATTAAAAGACATTAAGTAGTAAATAAAATCAAGAGTTTCTCCATGCATCCAATAGACAAGACAAGATTGTTTTAAAGAATTCTTTGTATTTATGACACCTGGGAGGAGAACATAGAAATATGTTACCATTCCTCCTCAATGGGATGGGTTCTTGTAAGTCCTCAACACTTCAGATCTAAAATCCCTCTCCCTTGATGGTGTAGAAAACCCAAAAAAAAAGGAACTCAAAGGGAGTTCACAAGAAAATGGTAGAAAAATATGACAATGATGCTGGATCAAATTCAGACCAAAAGTATAGATCCAGAGTGATCTTTAGGCAAAAAAAGGTAGTGAGTGAATGGAAAAACCCTTCTATTTATAACAAAATATTGAGTTAGTCTACATATTGGTCCATAATTAAAATATTATTAACCAATTCCAAATCCAATGTAAAATCCCAAATGGGAAATTTTAACTAAAAATGCAGAAATAGACTTGAGCAGCAAAATAAATGGAAATAAACATAGAGCCACCAACATAACACAATGGATGTTGATAAAATAACTGAGCCATTTTATTAATCCATGGTAAAAATTACATCAACATAAAGGAACAGCGGAACCTGAGCTTGCGAAGCAAGCAGAGAAAAACCCAGAAAGATCTCTGGCCCAACTGATGAATAACGCTGGCAATGATGTAGATGGCTCGGCAAGAAGACTGTTGCAAATTGGCTACGGAAAAATATGTCACTGAACCCAATGAAGCACAAGTTGAAGATCTGAATGATCCTCACACCAATCCCTGAAGCTCTGTGAAACTTCTGAATGAAGTCTCCTCAAGAGAGTTGGGTTTTCGTCCAACACTCACAAATCACTCAAGGGTTTCCATCCTAGGGCTACGGTTGAAGTAGAGAACCACGTCTCACACCTCTCATAAAATAAAATAACATGATCCAAAGATATCCCTAAATGGCCTCCTCCCTTTCTTTTATAGATGTCTTGGAGCCTTCTAGAGCATTATTTGATTATTATTTTATTCATGGTGCACTTTTCCCTCTTATTAAAATATTCCTTTTTAATGCAGAAAAGAGTAAATCAGCTACCATGTCTCCCCTGGTCACTGAAACTCATGTCCAACTGTCCCATCATGGAGGTATCGTCGTCCCGGTTCCAATGAGCTATTACACTAAGGTGTTATGTCATGTATTCCCCCCAGAATGCCACCGTGAGCATAATTAGCTGAGTTAAGCCCATAAATAACTCAAATTTCCGAAAATTGTCGGAATGTGCCGAAACGAAATCCAAGCTGCTCGGATGATGGAATATATCAAGAAAATGCCACCCGACCACATAGAAACTCCTAAAAACTCCTCCAAAAATCCCCTGGGCCAGCTGATGACACCAACTTGTACCTATGACTGGTCTGCTCCTAACTCTGGAAGTCCATCCTAGCCCTGTCATAGGTGACACCAAAAAATGGAATATTACAGACCTTCCGCCCCAATATTTCTTGCCCTCAAGCAATCCAAATATGTGGGAAACCATATTGGCCCGATGTAACTGAGACCCAATGGCTAGATTCCATACAAACCTCTGCGTTCTACTATGCACATGTATCAAACCACTCGGAATATACCCCTCAATGTCAGGATCCCAAACTGATCTCTCATTGTACAAGTAAACAAACAATCCTCCCGAATCCCAACGCCACCATGGAAAATTATCACCCAAGTCCCATAGCTCTGGCTACACACTGCCTCTGGCTATAGCTAATGCCCCATGAAGTGAAGCCCACCAACAATCATCAATGCTCCCTGGCTCCTGTTGTGTTGTACCTCTAACTGTATAAGCTGAACCACCTACTGCATACCAACTCATCACCTCTCTCCAATCCAAGTCCTGACTCAATCCCATGCTGATCCTACTCTCTTGAAATCGGGATGGAGTGTTGAAACAATGATGACCTGGGCCCCATTGCTAGTTGGAATCTGTAACATATGTTATGTCTAAGGGCCCCTGCTCTGTTGTGCTCCCTACAAAGAAAATCGTACCATCAAGAGGGTACCAACCCATGATCTCTCGCCAATCTATCCTAGAAGAGGAATCCAATGTAGTGTCAGCTGCATACGGAATATGCCCAGTGAACTGTCGCAAGCTCATAATCAACTCACGCTACTCTTTCTTGTCTACCAAGGAAAGCTATCTGTAGAAGAAATCCCCTCTCTCTATAATGGGCCAAAGTGGGCAAGATACGCTACAAGCCCCATCAATGTATTCCTAGAGAGTGCTACTCCCTGGAAGTACTGCAGCTTTGCTGACTGCATGTGCATCTATCTGTACCTCATCAGTGTGTCGGCCCAACGACAGATGCTCCACCATATCCAATAGATCCTCCCTCTCCTGATCGAGAATGTAATGCACCTGCTATCTACTAGCCCCCTGCAAAACTATCCCATCAACCTCCAACATCTCAAGAGGATATGGATCTGCAGCTGCTATCACCGTACTCAGTATCTATGCATCTGACTGCTCCTTCTCAATGGCTGACCCAAAGGTTAGCCACATATCCATCATAGACTCAATGTGAGCCTCCATCTGACTCTCCCCCAAAGGACTATCATGCATGATGTGCATGGTATCCTCCTCTATTGACTCATGCTCCATCATATGCTGCTTCGATTGAATCGTCACAAGTGACTCATCACCCTGAGTATCTCCCGTAGAGTCCCCTGAATGCTCACCCTGCACACTGGAATACAACTCCGCATGACTACTCTCGCTCCCCATAAGCATCCTCATATGATCCCATGGACTCATCTAAAGAAGAGTCCTCATCCTGGCATACAGAAGGAATGTCCTCCTGTTCTGTCTCTGCCACATCATCTGCATCACTCAAGCATGAGTGATCAGGCCCCCAAGATTCTTTTCAGATGAAGAAAAGTCCCTTCCTCCTCAACTCATTCTTTCTACCGGATCCACCAAATTGGAGTAGCTCCTCCCTGGTCAACACTCTCCTGAAACACCCAATGTTTTGCTCAACCAAACTCTCAGCCAGTTTATAAGCAACAGGTGAAACCAATTGTTCTCTCCTCCAAATGGTTAAAAACCTGGTTTTTAGCATCCTGCAAATGTCATCAATTTTACCCATGACTCCAGCCATGATTTCTAAGATCTTGATCCTCTTCTCAATGGCAAGACCCCAGATGTTATGTAGATCCTGAAGATTCTGTTATATTAGTTGGAAAAATTTATGCATAATTTCATCATTATAAGGAAGCATAGGTGAAGTTATTCTAATAACCTCACTAAGAAGAGAAGCTACTATAAGTCTCACTCCTTCACAACGATGCTCCAAGAATCTTGGATGAATCAAAGAAAGCATCATTGGTTTGAGTGCCCAATTTAGGACCCTTAAATCTGATTGGCTCACTTTAGGAAGATGTGATTTTAGCTTCTCCAAATTAAGGAATTTTTTTTCAGTCATCCTTAGGTTCTTCAAATCAGATCCAAGTGAAAAGAGCCAATTCCCTACTGTAATGTTCCCAAAATAGATTTCTCAGCAAGACATGCCTGAAAAACGAATTTTTCAGGAATTTTTGATTTAGATATCATAAAAAGTTCTTAAAAACACTGAGAAACCAATTCCAAGTGCTGCAGTAACCTTTACTCAGCTTTTATGGGAAAAAAGGTGGGGAAAAGTGAGAATTTTGGCCCTAAAATGAGTGTAATAAAAAATATGCATAAAAATAAGGGTCATGGCTCTGTGATATGTTATATTAGGTCAATAGGGATCTACATGCCGAATTTCAGCCAAAAAAAATGCGTTTTTATAAATTAAACAGTTCCTCCTTCTTGACTAGTCAAGAAAAACCCTGATTTCCCATGACTTGGAAGATGCATAAATTTATTGAAGCAAGGGAAGCGTATTTTCTGAAGGTGTAAAATGTAAAATAGTATTAAAAATCATAAAATGGGTTTAATAACATGGCATAAGCATTAGGAAAGGTTAAACAACAGTTTTACATGAAAAATCCCTCCAGATTGAGGTGTTGAACACAAGAGAATGACCCGGAAACCCTTCAGCATTATTTATAGGAGGATGAAGCTTATTTTTATTAAATTACATATCTGTAACTAATAATTACATGAAAACAAATATCTATAATGAATCAAAATGCCCAAAGGGCTCTTTATTACATTCCCCTTGGGGATTTCAGCAATACATGAAAATGCCAGAGCAGATCTTAGTTTTACTGTAGCAAATCTGCAAAATGATTCAGAATTTCTGAAGAAAAAACTTCAGTGAATGAATCAGACCTGAAATAGAAATGGATTGGTTGGCCAATCCATGGATCTCCCTTGATGTAAGGAGGCTTCCTTCACATCATAGATCTAGCTCCAAAATCATGCCAAAAACCCTGCAACACTGCTCCTTCAGCAATAACGCAGATCTGGGGAAGGATCTATGCAGTATACCATGAAGAACTCATTTTCCTGATGCCAAGATCTGAAATGAAGCTCAAATCATTCAATACATCTCTCCAATGGATTAGAACCCTCCTCCACTGAAAAGAAGTACTGCAATGCTTTAGATTTGAAAAGATCTAAATCCCACTTGCTGCAACTTACAAAGGAAATCAAACCCTCAACAAGATCTGCATTGTAGTTGGAAGTAGAAGCTTGGCCAAATGCCAGATAGTGGATCAATGCAGCACATCCTCCTCCAAAGAGCTACTCCATGGAAGGAGAGAGGATTCCTAAATAGGAAACCCTCTTCCCTTTGGCTAAACAGTGAAGAGAACTCGAGTTGCTCAAGCAACCTCAAATTTGAAATATCTTCAACAACCCTTCCTTGAGCCCTTTCCTTCCTTTTTATAAAAATGGGATGTGAAAAACCCTAAACCACTTCAATTGCATTAGCCCCTTTCACACTAAATTCCTCCTTCTAGAACTGCGCTGATCACCTAGGAGGTTCAATGCACTTGGATTGTCTTGTGATTTGGTCCTGTTGACCCATTCAAATAGCTTAGCCTTGTTCATACACAAGTGTTTTTTATGCAACCAACTCATATTTAACCCTGTTCACATTGAGCATGTATTTATTTTTAGATCTAAGAGTGTTGCATATCCTCCATTAGTCTATTATTCATAAACATGAGAAATAAAACAAAATTCTAATGTTCCAATTAGCTTAGCTAATTTAGGAACATTACAGTCTTCCCCTCCCAAATGTTGCTTGTCCTCAAGCAACTGTAAGGATAGAATTGAAAGATGTCTCCTCCTCCTATGGTAGCATCCCCATATGATGAGCTCCTCTAAATAATGAGGTGTTGTGTCAAAAATGAATCTCCATACTGCCCCTCCCAAGCATGCAAGTTAGTTGAATAGCTATCAACATGAAATAGTCAAATACTCAAGAAGGAAATAAGGTGTTTCCTAGAGGCTCCCTTGAGGCATGGAATCTGAAGTGTATTGGGAAATAACATCCCCCATGTGAGTTCTCCACCCTCAAGCAATCATCCACCAAAAATGAGTCACCTCCTGACATGGCAACTCCATGAAAATGTTCCTCCACCTTCAGCTCCTGTAAAATAGGTGGGCTGAAAATTTTCACATGGTAGACAAGATGGCCTACCCCACACTATTATCCTCTCCACTTAAGATAAGTGTAGAGTTCAAACTGATATTGGGCTGCAAGGACATTGCCCTCAAGTGGCATCATGAGGATTAGATCTGCAAAATCCTCCATCCAATGCTGTAAAACCAGTTAGCCCAAAATGTCTCATATGTGATGGATAGAAGAGTATCACCATGAGGTACTCCATCACACACATGGATCACCTCCAAAAGAAACAAGTGCTTAGCTATGGTGGCCACAATTTCCCCCATGTTCCCATTAGAACATGTGCTGCAGAAAATGTAGGAATCTCCTTCCCAAAAGGACACATTCATCTCATCTGTCTCTTCCTCAATCATGCTCTCGAAAGACATAATGGCAATATCAGCAAAAGAAAACAATATCATCATCATAATAAGGGAAATACTGAAGGTTCTATGTGATGCAAGAGATTATCAACAGTCCCCCAAATCCTCACAACGCAATCTTCTCAACTGTTGCTTAAGAAGAGTATATTGCAAATTTCCTCTTGTGACATGGTTAATCAGATGAATAAAGAATCCACATGTAAGGAAAACATCTTTTCCCAAGGCCACATAATAGATGGCTGTCTCCATGATGCAATTTGGCCCAATGAAGTTCATGGAGCTCAATAAATAGCTTTCCCTCTTGTGGAGCAATGCACTGCCAAGATATGGTAAGAGAATGCAAGCAAAAGTTCTCACCATATGTAGGAAACAAGAAGATACATGGATTCATGAGTGAACCCTTAAGTGTAGTTTGGCACACTTCCATGAAGAGAAATGAACCAAGCTCTGCATGCAAATCCTCTTCTCCATGCTTGGAAATGCAAGACAAGAAGAATACATCATCTTCCTCACCTCCTCTTTGCTCACCAAGTGCATCGAATGAGAAGTGATCTTGGGAATACTCCATCAATAAATCCCAGCTCCAAAGTGACAACGTTGGTGGCCTATGCAAGTAGGCTTCCATCAACTCATAGCTCCAATATTTGACATGCAGAATGTCAAAGGCATCTCCCATAATGCTGCTACATATGATAAGTCCTTCCCATGAAGAAAGTCCTTCTTGAACATCTAAGGTCAAGGAGTAACCCCTTTGCACTATGATAGTGCCACCTTCTACTCCTACAACATCATGAAAACTGTGAGAGAAAAACTGCCCTTGCTCTCTCAAGAACATCCCAAGCAACAAAATTCTTTGTTGCTTTCTCATACTTCCATCATCCCATCCATGTAGTGAAAACATGGTGCTTGACATGAGAAATGTTATGCCAACACAATGTGCCCATACTCTTTGCTGATCCATGATGCAAGTATCCTACCACATACCCTTAGAAAGAGTGTGATGATCAAACTCTTCCAAGAGCATCCAGTGCAGCCAAGACTCCTGCTACCTGGTATCAAAATCTGCAAGTAGCTTTCTAGCCTCTTGCTCTCCATCCTCCATCTTGGTACACCTCCCATGAGGGATACCATCATCCCACATCAGAATCTTGCACTCCATGGGATGTTGAAATGCAAGCTTCTCTACATCACCACCTTTGTACAGCACAATGCAACTCTGTTGCTCTAAATCAGCAACATGCAAAGATGTAGATCTCCTCATCTAATGTGCTGAAATGAGCATAAATGAATCTTTAATCATACCTTGGTGAATAGAAGAAAAAATTATTCTGCAGCTGTGTGGCATTCCTCCATTTTTGAACATGAAGGCTGCTCCTCCAAGGTTGTGACAGCGCTGGTACAATTCTCCACCTTTTCAATCTCCTTGATATCTTCTTCAATGTCCTTCATGATCTGAAAAGGGAGCAGGGAGATCTTCTCACCCATCATTCTTTCAAGTGGTGGAGCCATGCTCTGGTTTTTCTCTGTATAGCTCTCCTTCTTTGTGAGGATAGGAAGTGTATGGATCTTCCTCTCCTTCTTGAAACCTTTTGTAGGTCTCATTGCAACTTTCTGCTTCTTGAAACCCTCTAGGAGTTTCATTTTCTTCCTCCTTCTTTCTTCTGTCTAACCTCTTTGAAGAGGCTCTTCCTGGATCTAAAATATGATGAGTTAAAATCATCTCCTTCAGCTTTCTGATCTCTTTCTCTTCTCTTCTCTGATACTTCTGTAAATTTCCCTCTTCAGGAGTATCAAGATTCTATTCCAGAGATTGACTACAGGGGCATTTACTGGATATGTCACCTTTGAGAAAAAGATGAGATCCAGAGGCTACTTGGCCATCTGCAGACTTTGTCTATAGATCTTGAAAGATTTCTACTTTAGGGATTTAGCACTTTGGCTTGAAGCCACATGGTGAGCCAAATATCATGCTTTGATACCACTGTAATGTTCCCAAAATGGATTTCTTAGTAATACATGCCTGAAAAACGAATTTTTCAAGAATGTGTGCTTCATATATCATAAAAAGTGTTTAAAAACACTCAAAAACCAATTCCAAGTGCTGCAGTAACCTTTACTCAGCTTTTATGGAAACAAAGGTGGGGAAAGGTGAGGATTTTAGCCCTAAAATGAGTATAATCAGCAAGATGAGTAAAAATAAGGGTCATGGATCTGGGATATGTTATATTAGGTCAAGAGGGATCTACATGCCAAATTTCAGCAAAACAAAATGCGTTTTGCTAAGTTAAACAGTTCCTCCTTCCCGACTAGTCAAGAAAAACCCTGATTTCCCATGACTTGGAAGATGCAGAAATTTACTGAAGCAAGGGCAGCATATGTTATGAAGGTTTAAAATGTAAAAAATTATTAAAAATCATAAAATGGGTTTAAAAACATGGCATAAGCATTAGGCAAGGTTAAACAATAGTTTTACATGAAAAATTCCTCTAGATTGAGGTGTTGTGACACAAGAGAATGACCCAGAAACCCTTCAGCATTAGTTACAGGAGGCTGAAGCTTATTTTTATTAAATTACAGATCTTAAAATGATAATCACATGAAAATAGAGATC
The DNA here is from genome assembly GCA_034641835.2 of Pinus albicaulis. Classification (NCBI taxonomy): domain Eukaryota; kingdom Viridiplantae; phylum Streptophyta; class Pinopsida; order Pinales; family Pinaceae; genus Pinus; species Pinus albicaulis. Next base: position 276,624,134 of record CM076579.1, on the reverse strand, counting down.
TATAATGAATCAAAATGCCCAAAGGGATCTTTATTACATCCCCCTTGGGGATTTCAGCAATACATGAAAATGCCGGAGCAGATCTGAGTTTTATTGTAGCATATCTACAAAATGATTCAGAATTTCTGAAGAAAAAACTTCAGTGAATGAATCAGACCTGAAATAGACATGGATTGGTTGGCCAATCCATGGATCTCCCTTGATGCAAGGAGGCTTCCTTCACATCAGAGATCTAGCTCCAAAATCATGCCAAAAACCTTGCAACACTACTCCTTCAGCAATAACGCATATCTAGGGAAGGAAATATGCAGTATACCATGAAGAACACATTGGCCTGATGCCAAGATCTTAAATGAAGCTCAAATCATTCAATACAGCTCTCCAATGGATTAGAACCCTCCTCTACTGAAAAGAAGTATTGAAATGCTTTAGATCTGAAAAGATCTAAATCCCACTTGCTACAACTTACAAAGGAAATCAAACTCTCAATAGGATATGTATTGCAGTTGGAAGTAGAAGCTTGGAAAAATTCCAAATAGTGGATCAATGCAGCACATCCTCCTCCAAAGAGCTACTCCATGGGAGGAGAGAGGATTCCTAAACAAGAAACCCTCTTCCCTTTGGCTAAACAACCAAGAGAACTCGAGTTTCTCAAGTAACCTCAAATTCGAAATATCTTCAACAACCCTTCCTTGAGCCCTCTCCTTCATTTTTATAAAAATGGGACGTGCAAAACCCTAAACCACTTCAATTGCATTAGCCTCTTTCACACTAAATTCCTCCTTCTAGAACTGCGCTAATCACCTAGGAGGTTCAATGCACCTGGACTGTCTTGTGATTTGGTCCTGTTGACCCAATCAAATAGCTTAGCCCTGTTCATACACAAGTGGTTTTTATGCAACCAGCTCATATTTAACCCTGTTCACATTGAGCATCTATTTATTTTTAGATCTAAGGAGTGTTGCATATCCTCCATTAGTCTATTATTCATAAACATGAGAAATAAAACAAAATTCTAATGTTTTAATTAGCTTAGCTAATTTAGGAACATTACACCTACCTCAAACTCTTTTTGTGAATCCCTTATCTGCTCTAGCTGCAAGATGGCATGTATCCCCTTTGAAAAGGGTTTGTTGTTTGGTTTTTCTCTTTAGGAAGCATTGCAGCTCCAAGCACCTTGTGCAAGTGATTTTTCAAAATATAGTTGGTACTGAATTCTTTCTAATTCATTAAAGCTTTTTCTAATAGTTTTGCTCAATTTGGGCTCTAGCAAAATCATTTTTTCACAACAATATGAATTCATCCTAGAAAAGAAATCTAAACAATCTCAGGTGAGAAAAATGTTACCCCAGATGCAAGGAAATGATCTCTCCTCAAGCTCTGCGCCGACTCTTGAAATTCTGCAACTGCTGCCCCAAAACTACACTGTTTCCTGACTTCAGCCTCTAATTTACCCACTGAAAACTTCTAGAAAATTCTAGGAATTTGGGAAGGTGATCCTTGCCCCAAACCCAAAAAACCCCAGAAAGGATTTCCTCTAATTCCAACCTTCAAAATATGACCCTTTGTAGTTTGGCCCTCTTCCAATTTCATTTTCTGGCACTGCAGCTACTACTGTCAATCACTGATCTCCAAAATTCCTGCCAACCTCCTCAAATGGCTCTCCTATAAATCTCCCAACACCCCAGCTCTAAAAGCCCACCAATGCAACTCCCACAAATGAGCTTCCTCCAATGGTTGTGTAGGCCCTTCTAACCAAAATAGCTGCAACTGAAAACTGGAAACCCACAGGCTGATCCAAGATTGAAGCTATGATACCACTGTAATATCCCAAATGGGATATTTTAACTAAAAATGCAGAAATAGACTTGAGCAGAAAAATAAATGGAAATAAACACACAACCACCAATATAACACAATGGATGCCGATAAAATCACTGAGCCATTTTATTAATCCATGGTAAAAAGTACATCAACATAAAGGAACAACGGAACCTAAGCTTTCCAAGCAAGCAGAGCAAAACACAGAAAGATATCTAGCCCAACTAATGAATAACGCTGGTAATGATGTAGATGGCTCAGTAAGAAGACTGCTGCAAATCGGCTACGGCAAAAGCTGTCACTGAACCCAATGAAGAACAAGTTGAAGATCTGAATGATCCTCACACCAATCCCTGAAGCTTTGCGAAAATTCTGAATTAAATCTCCTCAAGAGAGTTGGGTTTTCATCCAACACTCACAAATCACCCAAGGGTTTCCATCCTAGGGCTACGACTGAAGTAGAGAACCATGTCTCACACCTCTCAGACAATAAAATAACATGATCCAAATATATCCCTCAATGGCCTCCTCCCTTTCTTTTATATATCTCTTGGAGCCTTCTAGAGCATTATTTTATTATTATTTTATTCATGGTGCACTTTTCCCTCTTATTAAAATTTTCCTTTTTAATGCAGAAAAGAGTAAATCGACTACCATGTCTCCCCTGGTCACTGAAACTCATGTCCAATTTTCCCATCATGGAGGTATCCTTGTATCGGTTCCAATGAGCTATTACACTAAGGTGTTATGTCATGTATTCCTCCCAGAATGCCACCGTGAGCGTAATTAGCTGAGTTAAGCCCATAAATAACTCAAATTTCAAAAAGTTGTTGGAATGCACCGGAACGAAAGCCAAACTTCTCGGATGATGGTATATATCAAGCGAATGCCACCCAACCACATAGAAACTCCTCAAAACACCTCCAAAAATCCCCTGGACCTGCTGATGACACCAATCTATACTTGTGACCGGTCTGCTCCTAACTCTGGAAGTCCATCCTAGCCCTGTCATAGGTGACACCAAAAAAGGGAATATTACATCCAACTTTTATGGAATATTTTATTATATTTGTTGGAGGGAAAAATAATTTGACTTTGGTCAAATCCCTTTATTTGTAAATAATAAATAAATAAATGATTTATTTATTATTTTAAGGATGTGGTTGAGTAATAATCAAATAAATAATGATTTGTTTAATTATTTATGAGTGATTTAGTCAAATTTAACAAGGAATATTATTTAAATAAGGTTTAAATAATTATTCCTAGAAAATAATAAGATAAATAATAATTTATCTAATTAATTTTCCCATTTTGGGTTAAATATGACCATGAATATTAATTAAACTACTATTTAACTAATTATTCCTTGAATAAAATCAAACAAATGTGGATTTATTTAATATTTCCTCATGGGGTTTCCTGTTTAGACCATAAACAACTTAATAAATATGGTTTAATAAGTTATTTTTCATAGTGAAAGAAATTTTACTTAGGCTAAAATAGGTCTTACATGGTGTACTTAGGTCCATATAATAGTAACAGGTTAGATGACCAAAAAATGGTGTAACAATAATTTCAAAGGACAAGATTGTTGCTTTATCTAGGTTTGCCACAATATTTCAGGTTTTTATTCAATATTCACATTATTATTTTAGTGAATTCTCATAAGTCATCGTATTCATGGCATGGAGGAGTCATTGATATGTATTAGAATGCTTCCTTTCAATTTTGTTCTAAAAAAGTACAAGGAACATATTTCATATTGAAGTGTTATTTTCATACATTCCTAAATGGTGTGATTTTGCAACACTATGTAAGTCAATTCTAAAATAATCTTGTTCAAATATTCAATTTTCACAACATGTTTTGGTGAAGGTGGATAAAATCATCTCTAAAATGAACAAGAATCACACCTTATTCATGTTATTGTCGAGTAGATTTAGGGAATTTTCCTAAAGGTTATTTTTAGGCTTGTAGCAATCCTAAAAAATAAATATATATCAAAGAAAGAGATCAATTTGAGCCCCTTCTAGGGAAACTTATGAACCCATAATTAGATTTTAAATCCACCTTTAAGCAATATAACAACAATGAAATCCTCCTCTTATAGTATTCTTTAGATTTAAAATCACTTAACACTTCTTAGTATGTCAAATATCTTAAAAATTTACCCTTTTACTTATGTCCAATCAAGAAGACATAAATGGTTGTGAAAAACAAAGAATAAGGAACATATATAGTTAAAATTCAAATTTGAAAATAATACAGGATGTGGACAGCTAAAAACTTCACATATAAGATTAAGATAAAGTACAAGTACAAACCATAACATCTTCTCAAGGTTAGTACAAAAAATTCGACTATCTAAAAATCTATAGCTAGGGAAAATCATCAAATGCTAGCTCAACCAAAAATATCCAAGTGCAAGAATCATTCCAACACAACCTCCAAGGCAAGTTATCCTCCTATTTTTTTCTTCTTCACAAATACAACCTAGGGTTTTATCTCAAAGCCCTAATCTCTAAGGGATATACCCTAACCCTAGAACTCCAATATCTCCAAAAAAATCGAAGAATATTGAGAAACCATGGTCTCTCTCTCTCTCGAGAGAGAGAATACATGCTCAGGTGAAGACTTCAGAGAGAGAGAGAGAGAGAGAGAGAGAGAGAAATAGAGAGCACTATCTTATTTTTGTAACATCTCATCAGAAGAAGGAATAAATGTGAGTGAATGAATTTATTATGGAAATCTTCTCTCCTTCCTCCATTTATATGAGAGGTAACGGAAGCCAATATTAATATGTTGGTATATTTATCGTACTATTTATATAAATAGAAACATCATGTACCATATTATGAAAATATATTTTTGATGAGAAAATTTATTAAGATGAAGTATTTTGTGTCTATGGTTAATGAATGAATGTGTTATCACTCAAAACATTTCAAAACATCATTGTGTTAACTATGTTTTTGATCATGGTCACAAAATGGGTTTAAAAGTCATTTTAGGTTTTGGTTAAGGGTAGGTTAACAGTTCTTATAAGTTTAAAGGTCACCATTGAATTCAAATAAAGTCTTTAGAGGTCCATTCCATGATCAAATACTCACATTTTTCATTTAGCGATCATTTCATAAGGTTTCAAGTTTCAGGTTAAATTGTTGCAATTAGCCAAGAATCCTCCGTTTCGTAGCGCCATTAGTTCAAAAAAGAGGATTTGTGCTACGAAAGCACTAATACTTTCATAGCACAAACTGCGAAAAATACACTGTGGGCACTACGAAAGCGCGGTTTCTTAATCGTCTTGTGAATTAAGCTAAAATCTGTCAAAATCCATTGGGGAATGATAGGATAGGGGTATGGCGAGTCAGTTAGGGATCAGATTCAATGTACTTACCTATCTTACAGTCATCATTGTCATGATAGGGCAGGAGTGAGGCATCATTCAGTTATGAGATGACACCTTAAATTCAAATTCTTGCCTAATTTGGTCATTCTCATTTTCATTTACTTCCATACAAGTGTATAAGCTCTAAAGCTGTCAAGCTAAACCTGTTAATGTTCTATACAAAGGATATCTTCCATATTATAAAGCGAGGTTGTTCCATAATCAAGCGAGGCTGATCATATATTCAAGTGAGGTTGTTTTATAGATTCAAGAGAAGCTGATAGGTTTTATAAAGAAGCATGGCAGAGGAGAAGAAAGTCCATAGAGGGGGACATTGCTTAAGATATGAGCCTGAAAATGTGAAGGCTATAATTTAAGATCAAACAGTGATGGAGGCTTTTAGAAAAGCAAGTTGTCTCTGGTTTTATGAAAAGTTGTAGGGTTTCCACACTGAGGTGTCTAAAGAATTTGCCTTACACTTTAGTGGAACAAATACTAAGATTGGGATGTTAAATGTGCCACTTACTCTTGAGATCATTGCTTCTATGACATAAATACCAAGGGGGCAAGAGACTTGGCTTAAAGGTTTTAAGTTTGACATGGAACCATGAAAGGAATTCATGAAACCTGAGTATGTAAATATGGACCTGGATAATGCAATACCTAGAAGCTGTATCAAAGACACCTATTCCAAGTTGTTGTTCAACATTCAAAGATACTTTACATGTGAAGGTAGGTACCATAAAGTTTATACTTATCATTTCAAGCTACTTTTGCATTCCACAAGTATGATATCACTAGATTTTCCTTTCTACTTGCATAGGATCCTTGCCAAAATGTCTGATAAAGTACAAGCCAAGTCTTATGGTTGTGAAACATCTTTGTTTCACCATGGTTTGATAAAGTTATTGGTGTTGAATGAGATTTAGAAAATAAGTAGGGATTGGTCTTCTTCTTTTCTTATGAATGGTTTTGAACTGGAAACCCTAACCCCAGCTAGAAACCCTAAACATAAAAGAACTCTTTCAAAACTAGTAGTAGAGTCTAGTGAGCCTATGGTTGCAAAAGCAAAGAGGTTTTTAAAGTTGAAACCAAGGAAAAAGGTTGAAGATAGGACATGGAAGACACAAATTATTGTTGCATCAAATCCATCACCTGCAAAACAGAGGTCAAAAAGTGTCAAAGAGGCAAAACAAAAACAAGTTTCCAACAAGTAGGAAATCAAGAGAAAGACAAGAAGCCAAGCAATGGCATCAAAGGGAAAAATGGTTGTTTTAGGTATAGAGGATATCCCAGTAACTAAAGGAAATTTAGATGACATTGTTCATGCAATTGATATAGAAGAGACACTCATCGTGCAAGTTGATTTCATTGGAGTAGATGAACAAAAACAGAAAAAGGCTAAGTCAGCTAAGAAACTTGAATTTGAGGGTGAAAATGCAGCCTTTATCTTTCAAGCAAGGAAGCCTTTAACTAGGCATGATAAGAAGCTCAAGGAAGGCAGCAAGGAGGTCCAAGAAACTTTTGAAACAACCAAAGTCCCTGAAGAGGTGGTTGATCTCTCATCACCAATAGTGGAGCATGCAGCCAGCAAGACAATGAAGGGAAAAGAACACATGATAGAGTGTCAACAGCTTGAAGAGAGATTGAAGATAAAAAACCAAGAGATTGCAATGATGAGAAAGATGGCTAGAAAGCACAAAATTGAAAAAATAGAGTTTAAAAGAGTGAAGGCACTTTGGGAAGGTCAAACTGGTTCTAGGTCTGAGAGTCCAAGTAGTGTAGAATAGTTTTTTACATGGACAGTTTCAACCGTCAAGGAAGAATTTTTTTTCATAGTGATCAATACTCACTTGAGAGTCAGTAATAGAAGACTAAGAGACCAAGTGGAAGATTTTGAGCTACAGCTGAAACTAACTCAAGATGAACTAAAAAACAAAGGTGCAGAATGACAAATTATTAAAAAGTCAAAGGCTAAATCAAAGGGAAAATGAAGAATAAATCTCATGAAATTTGAGTTTTTAGTTCATATGACTGTTTGTTTTGATTAAAATAGTGGTATTATGAAGTTTTGGTACATTTTTGGTTTGATTTTTTAGGAAATATAGACAAAATTTCCCACTCACCAGTTTTATAGCGCAAATAGTGCAAAAAGGGTGAAAACGCTACGAAACTGTTGTAGCAGCTTTTTTCACCCTTTCTCATAAATTTTTGAAGGGAAAATGTGTGTATGATGACCTGAAATTGCTAGGGAAGTTGTGTTAAGTGAATATGAAGATAACCCTAGAGGAAAGAAACCAAAATTTTGAAGGCAAATGGGTTAAAAGTCTACGCTACGAAAAGTGCTATGAAATTGTGTTGTTTTCATAGCGCAGGCCTGTTTATGATATTTTGGACAATTTGATGGTGATTTTGTATAGCTGGAACTTAAGGATGATTTTGGACATATGTTATTTCAGTTCCTGACAACAAATAACTTTGAATTCATGGGTTCATTGTGGTCAAAGTATCTCAAGAACACAAAGAATCCTAAGCCTAGAAAACAGGGGACAGTTTCCTAGTTTGCAGGAGATCAGCATTAAGGTCATAAAGTGTTGGAGCTTATCATCTGGATTCGACCTTATGGGAATAAAGTTTGAAAATGATGTAATATAGTTTAAATAAGGTTTTTATGAGTAGAGTTAAGGAGTTTGAGTCCTATTTGTAATAGGTTTGTTCATTATGTTTGCGGTTGTCATTTTGTAATAAATACCATGTTATATGGTTAGGAAAGGTGTCAAATAGTAGGAATTTGATGTATCTAGCTGAGGATAATGTTATCCTATATTGTAAATGATATATGAAAGATCAATAAGTTGAACATGCACAGGTTGGACATTTTTTAGCAAAAAGACTGTGTTTATTGTAAGTGACTGGTTTTTAGTTTAATACAGAGTTTTCTACTTAGCTAACTCAAGATTCATGAAGAATTCTGGTGTGTTCTTGTTCTAATGGCATCTCTTTACAATCCTATTATAGTGGTGTTTATTTATGTTACTCAAAATTCATCATTGATGCTCTGACTTCCTTCATAGACAAACTGACTGTGTTTTTTACAGTTTCACATGTGTATCTCTTGACTTGAACTCTGATATGACTTGACTTCCATGCTAAGTAGATTTTTTGGTTTTAATGAAGCTATTTTAACCCCATAAGCCCAATTTGTACTTTCTAATGTGATTTAAAACCAATATCTATCATTTATCTACTTTTTACCCCACATAGAGTTATCCATCTATATTTCTATCAAAAATCATTAACCCTTGAGAGAGCCCTCTCAGGTTGAGGAGGCTAAGCCTCAATCAAAATATTGGTTTGAAATAGTTGCACAAGATTGATTTGATTGGCAGCCTATCAGGTCTAATTTTGTGATAACAGAATGAATGTTATATGTTAATGAATGATTGCTTTCTGTACAAGACAACCTATGTTTCTTTAAGAATTTTTAGTTTTTTTAGTTTTTATGCATGAATCTTAATGTGTTTCTTTCAACTATTTTCTAGTAGATATATTGGGTACTAACGAATTGAGAGTGATATGAGGGGAGGGGGAGGAAGGGCTCTAAGATCTTCGACCTTCACTTGGTTGGACATGTTTAGTAGATAATAAATTAGGATTTGGACAAACTTGGAGAAAACCTCTGTGAATCCAACAAAGAAACAACAAAGTAAATGTTGACTTCACTGTTGCTCCGTCAAATATAGGGAGGTTTTCTCCAAGTTTAGACTACTCAAATAAAATATTTGAAAATGTAATGTTCCAAATTTTTGCAAGTAAATTGGAACATTAAATTTTTCTCATATTATCTAGGAGATAAATAAAATGGGTCAGAAGACCCATTTGTATAAATAAAATTCCACCTGAAGTGAGAAGGGATCCATGGAGTAGCCATTTTTGCACCTCCTAGTGTAAAAAGGGGGGAAAACACATGAGGATAAGGCCATGTTGACCAAGTCAACAGCACATCACAAGAGGGTGTAGCTTGCTTGGGAAGACAACGCAGTTAGAGAGGGAGGAAGATTCCTTGTGGGAGAAACCCTAATTGGGTGGGGTTCATGGCATGGAGACATCACTTTGCATATAAGGAGGATGAGGCAGCCATAGAGAGCATTATTGAAGATTTGGACTTCGAGTCTATTTGCAATCTCCAGCTATTCAGCTAAATTGCAGTGCTTTTGGCACGAGGGATTCCTGTTTAGGAGTTCCTCTCCTCCCTTGAGTAGCTCAAGGAGGATTTCTCTTCATTTCTCCATATCCAGGCATTTGGCCATATCCACTACTTCATCTACAGCACAGTCACTGGGTTGTGTTGCAGGTGTTGCTGTGGAGGAGATTCCACAACACCATTTCTTGCATCATTTCTCATAGGAGCGAGTTCCTATTCTTTGGGAGGATCAACAAGGAGGGTTTCTAGAGCTGATTTGCATATTTTGGCAGAATGCCAAGCTTCTCCCACCTTCATCAGCGCAGTCCCTCCATAGACTGCGTTATCTTAGAGTTTTTCTGCAGTGGGGATTTTCTCCACCATTTTGGAGGAAGAGATTTCTTGTGTCGGGATTAGCCTTGCACTTAAGGAATCCATTGGAGGAGGTTGTTTTAGTTTGCAGGCCATATTCATTCTCCTCGTTCTATTGTTATAGTTGTGTTTTTAGGGGTTGAGAGCATGCTCCCCCTCATTTCTTGAGCTATTATTGCAATATAATTTTATTACCATTTTACATGTTGCAATGTCTCCATTTGACTGTGTAGTCATAGCTAGGGTTCACTTGTGTAGTTGTGTTTATCTCATGATTATTGTATTTCTGCCTTGAGGATTTGCATTGTTCATCTTGAGCATCATTTCTGTCAAGATCTTGTATACATTTGCAGCTGCTATTATTATAATAAGATGGCTATGAGTTCTCTGGCATTTTCTAAAGTTTGAGCAAGTTACTCTTCATGCTTATGTTTTGCATATTGTTGTAGCTCATTCCCTTGAGCAAGATCTTCCTGAGGAAGAAATATTTGCATAGCTATAGGCAGAGTCTGAGGAAGGGCCAGATAGCCTCCGATTCTCATCCTCTCTTTAGAGGTGAAATAACTGGTAAAAGCCCTCTCATTCCATCTATGACATAGCCTTGTTCATATTTTCGACAAAGGAACATTTCAGTGGTGAAAAATCTGCTGATTTCCATTTCGGAATATTACAGTGGTATCAGAGCATCTTTCTTGGCTCAACCTGTGGCCTTCAAGCCCAAGAAAGAAGAAATCAAGATGATGAAGAGGATGAGCTTGTTCTCATCAGTTTTTAGGTCCGGAAAGAACCTCTCCAAGGGGGTTGAGGAGAAATAAGAAAGAGAGGAGGAAGGACCCTGCAATTCCTATTCTCATCAAGAAGGAGACAAAATTTTGAGCAGGAAGAAGACTCCATTTTCTAATGGAGGAAAAGGGGATAAGCTTACAATGCTTCTTCCTAAATCTGCACAGAGTATTCATGAAAATCTCAAGGAGATTAGGAGGGAAACAGATGAAGAATCCCCAATAGGGTTTGATCCTAAAGCAAACTCTATATTTGTACATAGTGGGTGTGAGCATTCAGCCACACACTATGAGGGTCAGCACAGTCATAGTCCCAGGAGTCCCATAAGGGAGGTGAAAGAAGAAGGAGGAGTGACCAAGGAGAAAAGGTAGCATGGTAGATCCTATCTATTACTTTTTGATGGTTCACTTGCCAGTTCAACCAAAGATTGGGTTGAGGAATTAGACACCATTTTGCAGCAGCACCAAATTCTGAAAAATCAAGCTACCAAAGTTGCAGCGCTGCATATGAGAGGTAAAGCCTATGCTTGGTCGATCTTTGAATCCTTTTCTTTGAAGAATAATGACATTACGTCTTATGCAAATTTCACTAAAGCATTAGTGAAGAGATTTGATGGGAGGATTCTTGAGACACACATGATGGGTTTGCACAAAGAAGACCAAACAAAACCCTTGCATGAAAACACAATGCTTCTTCAGAAAACAATGGAGGAGGCCAAAAATCTGAACCAAAACTTGCTAGAGAAGGAACTTTCATCTCACATCCTGGAGGAAGGGAGCATGGGGATCTCTTTTCCAAAGGAGGATCCAATCATTGAGAGGTTGCCCACTCATGTGGTAGATATTGAGGGCAACAACACTGTTAGATCTGGAGTTGATCTAGCACCTCATGCAGAGGGAAGAGGAGCTCTTGCTCCACATAGAGGGATTCTTACATCTTTGTAAGGAAGTCTTCAGGATCTCATGTATGGAGATCAAGGCACATCTCATGTTTTACCTCTGCCATTGTTGAGGAAGTGTAGAACCATGGAAACAAAAAGAGGAAGTAGGGAGAAGGCCCAACATCATGAGATGAGGAGTACACATCCCTATTAATCTATGGAGGTTGATTCACCTGAGAAGGTGATTGGATTGCGCAGTGGAAGCATGGAGGGTTATCTACATTCATCTATTCATTCATCTCTTGATAATGATGTCTCATTGCATGGAGACATTTTGTAGGAAGATCCCCAAGATCTCATGTGTGGAGATCAAGGCACAATTCATGTGCCATTATTGGAGAGGTATGAAACCATGGAGTCACAAGGAGGAGATGGGGAAAAGAACCAGTAGCATGAGTTGAGGAGTACTCACTCATATCCATTTTTGGAGGTTATTGCACCAAGGAGGGAGGCTGGATTGCACAGTCAGGGCATGGAAAACATAAGTGTTCATCCATATGTTCAGTCTTCTCTTGATGGAAATGTCTCACCACATGGAGGAATTTCACCCAGGGGGCCACTACTTTAGTAGAGGAGGGTGGTTTCTTCACACTTGGAGGCACCACTCATTGATTATATAGAGGTGGGAACCTTGGGAGAGCTTGAGACAGCAGTGGGAGTTTTGGATAGACTCATGATGGAGGGATACATTTCTTCAACCTCATCTACACATACTCTCATTGCAGATTTTGTGCTGTGGCAAAAGCAGCATAGGAAGAATAACAACCTTCCAAATTGTGACTAGGGTATAGGAGATTTCAAGGAGGAGGATAGCCATATGACATATGTTCTTCATGAGGAACTACCTACACTGTCATTATGGAGGATAGATCTGCATTGGAACTCCCGGCTATTGGTGGGATATTCAAATTACTCTTTCACTTGTAGGACATCTGATGATCAGCATAAGAGGAGATGCACCAGCCATATGGAGATGAGGGAATTAGCACAACCACCCCTTTTCCCTTTATGGATGAGAGGAGATTCATCTATGAGTCCCTCAAATGATATGAGAAGAGAACATGGTAAGGGTGCACATTGTTTTCCACATGATAATTTGTATGATATATGTATGCATCCCTTAACCATACACATGCAAGAGAATGCTCCAATAAGGAGCATACATTTTGCTAGACCTCATGGTTTAGTAGGGGCCATAAGCATGGCTAATGGCCATTATCTTGGAAGACTTGGGGAGGATAGAGATCATGGAGGACCTGCTCAATTTTCAGCAGGTATCATTTACCTTCCCCAAGCTAGTGAGGAGATTGATGCAACACATTGGTGGTTGAGTAGCCACAATTTTTATCAGTCTATATGGCAGTGGAGCACTAAGCTGTGCTGGTTGCACTTGAGGGACCATTGTCCTTCTCATTTGTTACACATGGCAGCAAGCATGATGCTCCTATTTGCTGTTGGGTGTGGAGCCTGATTGTATTGTTTACTTTGTATCAAAGCATTGGACCCCTGTACCTTAAATGGGGCGGCAACGCCGCCTATAATTAATCACTACTGTGGGGGGTCTAGGGGGGACAGCAGCGACTTTATGGAGCCCCCCCTTGGTGGGGGGTTTCGGGGGCAGCACCCCCGAAGCTAAAAACAGATGTAAAATTGCCTTGTAAAAGTATAGTAATTTCTAGTCAATCTGGGCCGTTCATTAGGAAAATGATTTGACAGTAGAAGTTATTTTTAGTTTAGGGTTTTTTTGCCCTAGAAGGAAACCCCTTGCTTTTATGAGGGTATTGTATTGCGGCTGTGTAACGTATGTGTATTCTCGGAGCGAGAAACAGAGAGGGAGACTGTGAGAGAGAACAGAGGATATTATAGCAGATTTGTTGTAGGTTTTTTCTCTTCATTTTGCTGGATAATAGAAAGGAAGGACTGGTTGTTCGGGGTGGACGTAGCCCAAACTGGGTGAACCACGTATATCTGTGTCTCTCTGGGTTTATGTGTTTTGTGTGCTTGTATTTTCCGCATATTTTATGTGTTTCATTGCTTTGTAATATATAATTTTCTAACAATTGGTATCAGAGCCAAAGGTATATTTGGCTGATAAAATCGTAGGAAAGAAGGGTTCCTGGTTCGAGTGGGAGCAATGGCGGAAGATGGTAAGTTTAGGGTCGAGAAATTTAACGGCCAAAACTTCCTGCTGTGGAAGATGCAGATGGAATATTATCTGTATCAGAAACATTTGTACCTACCATTGAGTGGAAAAACAAAGAAGCCGACGGCCATGACAGATGCGGAATGGAACATTCTCGATAGAAAGGCACTCGGAACAATACGGTTGTGCCTTGCGGCGTCAGTCGCCTTCAATATTTCAAAGGAAACAACAACAGATGGTTTGATGCAGACGTTGGCGAAACTATATGAAAAACCTTCGGCCTCAAACAAGGTATTTCTTATGAAATGACTATTTAATATGAAGATGTTGGAAGGTGGATTTTTTGCAGACCATTTAAATGATTTTAATATAGTTACCAGTCAGTTAAGTTCTGTAGGGGTAAAATTTGATGATGAAGTTAGAGCTCTGTTATTCTTGTGCTCATTTCCAGAGATTTGGAATGGTTTAGTTATGGCCATTAGAAACTCTGTCTTTGGATCTAGTATTTTAAAGTTTGATGATGTTGTCGGTGCTATCCTTAGCGAGGAAATGCGATGGAAAAGCTCCGGTGAGACATCGGGTAATGCTTTGAGTGCAGAGTCTAGGGGAAGGAGAATGGAAAGAGGAAAGAGCTTTGGATATCACATTAAATCAAGGAAAGACAGATCCAAGTCCAGATCGGGGATAGTGTGCTGGAAATGTGGAAAGAAAGGACACCTAAAGAAAGATTGTAGATCTCGGAAGGGAAAAGAAGGAGACGCACAGCAAGAAAACAATCATGAAGAAAATGTGACAGGTGATGTGTTACAAGATGCTTTGATTCTTTCTTTCAAAAATGTTACTGATTCTTGGGTTGTAGATTCAGGGGCTTCATTCCATGCCACACCTGATAAGAAATATTTTCATGACTATGTCCAAGGAGATTTTAGACAAGTTCGTTTGGGTGATGGTAAACCCTGTAAAATTGTTGGAATGGGTAAGGTTCTTGTAAAATAGCAGAATGGAAACCAATGGCTATTAAAGGAGGTAAGGCATGTTCCCTATCTAAAAAAAAATCTGATTTCAACAGGGCAGTTAGGCGATGAAGGTTGTGTGACAACTTTCACAGATAAAGCTTGGAAGGTCACCAAAGGAGCCCTGGTAATAGCAAAAGGCGAAAATGTTGGTACATTGTATTTATGCAATGATATTTCTAACTTTGTTAATTCTTTAACTTCCAAAGGAGCAGATGCAGCATTATGGCATCATAGGCTCGAACACATGAGTGATAAGGGGGTGATGATTCTTCACTCAAGAAATTTATTGCCAGGTTTGAAGAATGTTGATTTGGATTGCTGTGGGAATTTTATTTATGAAAAACAGAAGAGAGTCAGATTTCTCAGAGTTGGGAAAGAAAAGAAGAGCGAAAAATTAGAGCTTGTGCATACAGATGTATGGGGACCTGCTCAGATATCATCTCTCAGTGGTTCTCACTATTATGTTACTTTTATTGATGATGCAACTAGAAAAACTTGGATTTATTGTATTTAGAATAAATCTGATGTATTTGATACTTTCAAGAAATGGAAAGCTTTGGTTGATATTGAGATAGGAAAGAAGTTGAAGTGTCTCAGAACAGATAATGGAGGTGAATATTGTAGCAAAGACTTTGATAGGTACTCTTTAGGGCATGGAATTCATAGAGAGAAGATAGTTCAAAGAACACCACAAGAAAATGGTGTGTCAGAAAGGATGGACAAAACCATCATGGAGCATGCAAGGTTTCTAATTCGTCGCAGTAAGTTACCTTTACAATTTGTAGCGGATCTTTTAGCGAATCTTTTTGTTGTTTATCTAATAAACGAAGAGACCTTCAAGTTCCTTGAATGGTGGTATTCCGGAGGAAGCATGGACAGGTAAAAAGGTAAACTACTCTTTTTTAAAGCCTTTTGGTTGTGAGGCCTTTTTCCATATTAATAAAGAAAATAGAACAAAGCTTGAGGAAAAATCAAAGAAATATACCTTTATTGGATATGGTGTTAATGACTTTGGTTATTTCTTATATGACTATGAAAATCACAAAATAATTAGGATCAGAGATGTAATATTCAATGAAAAGGTCTTGTATAAGAATCAGTTGCGGGGAAAAGAAACGGGGAAGAAAGCAAGGAATAAAGGCTTCCTTATGAGATAACTGAAAAGTAAAGATGCAGAAAATAATAATAATCAACAACCACAACAGCAGCAACCACCATAATAGCAGCAGACACCTCAAACACCTAAAAGTGGTGTTAGAAGATCTACCATAATAAGTAGACCCCCTGAACGATACTCTCCTTCATTATATTATTTATTGTTGACTGATTCTGGTGAACTTGAATGTTATGAAGAAGCAGTGCAGGTTGAAAGCAGGAATAAGTGGGAGCTAGCCATGGAAGAAGAGATGGACTCCTTAATGCATAACTAGACTTGGGACTTAGTCAAGTTTTCTGCAGGTAAAACTACATTGTAGAATAAATGGGTTTACAGGCTGAAGGAAGAAGATGGAGGAAAATAGAGGTACAAAGCAAGACTTGTGGTGAAGGGGTTTGCACAGAAGAAAGGTATTGATTTTGATGAAATATTTTGTCTTGTTGTTAAAATGAGTTCAATCAGAACTATTTTAAGTCTTGTAGCCATGGAAGATTTAAATCTTGAACAGTTAGATGTAAAGACAACATTTCTCCATGGAGATTTGGAGGAAGAGATATACATGCAGCAACCAGAAGGATATGAGGTAAAAGGGAAAGAAAAATTGGTGTGTTGGTTAAAGAAGAGCTTGTATGGCTTAAAGGGCTCAGCGTTAGTATCTAAAATTTGACTTGGGTTGTATACCGAACAAAGGTTATACTGAATGTCACTCTAATCATTGTGTTTATCTAAAAAAGAAAAATGATGGCAGCTATATTATATTGTTATTGTATGTAGATGACATGCTTGTTGCAGGGTCTAACATGCAGGAAATAAATGTGCTCAAACAAAAATTGGCAAATTCATTTGCGATGAAGGATTTGGGAGTTGCAAAATAGATCCTTGGTATGAGAATAGCTAGAGATAGGAAAAAACGAAAATTAACACTGTCTCGGAATGAGTACATACAAAAGGTGTTGAAAAGATTTAATATGTAGAATGCAAAATCAGTTAGTACACCTTTTGCTAGCCATTTCAAACTTAGTAAGGAGATGTGCCCCAAGACCCAAGAAGAAATGGATTATATGTCTAAAGTTCCATATGCATAAGTAGTTGAAAGCTTAATGTATGTAATGTTCTGCACAAGGCCTGATATTGCACATGCAGTGGGAGTTGTAAGTAGGTACATGAACAATCCAGGAAAAGAACATTGGATGGTAGTGAAATGGATTCTCAGATATTTGGGAGGTACCACAAATCAAGCATTATGCTTTGGTGGTTCAAACATTGTTCTACAGGGATATGTTGATGCAGATATGGTAGGTGATAGAGATAACATGAGGAGCACTATAGGATATGTATTTAGTGTAGGTGGAACAACTGCCAGTTGGGTTTCAAAAATCCAGAGTGTTGTTGCACTTTCAACAACAGAAGCAGAGTATGTTGCTGCTACAGAGGCTAGTAAAGAAATGATTTGGTTACAAAGGTTTATGGAAGAATTGAGTGAAAGCATGATATGGGCACGCTATCACAGAGTGATAGCCAAGAAGTTCATTCATCTTGCAAG
Organism: Pinus albicaulis; assembly: GCA_034641835.2. Lineage (NCBI taxonomy): Eukaryota > Viridiplantae > Streptophyta > Pinopsida > Pinales > Pinaceae > Pinus > Pinus albicaulis. The sequence goes on along the minus strand of CM076579.1, from coordinate 276,606,786 downwards.
AAACTACGACAATTTCATTCCAGGACTAAACACATACATCTCAAGTACCATTTCATACGGTCAGTTTTGGAAGATGGAGAGTTGAAGTCAGAAAAGATACACACTAGCCAGAATCCTACAGATATGCTAACAAAAGTTGTAACCAGAGAGAAACTGAGAATATGCTCAGTTTCAATTGGTCTTCAAGGATGACGATGAAGATGAGAAACAACCAATTCCAAAAAGGATTCATTGTCCAGCTAATGAAGTAGCGGTGGAGTTGCTACAATCAGTCTCCAAGTGGGAGATTGTTGGGTGTGGAGCCTGATTATATTGTTTACTTTGTATCACAACATTGGACCCCTGTACCTTAAATGGGGTAGCAACGCCGCCCGTAATTAATTGCTGCCATGGGGGGTCTTGGGGGGGGGGGGCCGGCAGCGACTTTATGGAGCCCCCCTGGCAGGGGGTTTTGGGGGCAGTGCCCCCGAAGCTAAAAACAAATGTAAAATTGCCTTGTAAAATTATAGTAATTTCTATTCAATCTGGGCCGTTCATTAGGAAAATGATCTGACGGTAGAAGTTATTTTTAGTTTAGGGTTTTTTTGCCCTAGAAGGAAACCCCTCGCTTTTATGAGGGTATTGTATTGCGGCTGTGTAACATATGTGTATTCTTGGAGTGAGAAATAGAGAGGGAGACTGTGAGAGAGAATAGAGGATACTACAGTGGATCTGTTGTAGGTTTTATCTCTTCATTTTGCTGGATAATAGAAAGGAAGGACTGGCTGTTCGGGGTGGACGTAGCCCAAACTGGGTGAACCATGTATATTTGTGTCTCTTTGGTTTTATGTGTTTTGTGTGCTTGTATTTTCTGCATATTTTATGTGTTGCATTGCTCTATAATATATAAATTTTTAACATTTTATCCCTATGATTCTATTGTTCATACCTTTATTAGGAGGAAGTTTGAGGAGGATACACATAGGATGGATGTGTCCACTGAGGGAGGAGCCCATCACATATTTTGCATTGCATGTTATGATGGGAACATGAGAAATGGTATGGCCACTACAGCAGCAACAATGTTTTATTATGGGGCGAGCCATATGATGGGTATGAGACCATATGAGGATGATTCCCGACTCATCACATATGGAGATGTTTGGGCTAGCATGTCTTGCAGCGTTGGGGGAGAGACCTTGGGAGGTCCAGCCTTCTTCTTACCTCTTAATGGCAACCTTATTGCAGCCCAGGATTAGCAGACACTCTACACTTATCTTAAGTGGAGATATGGACAGTGTGGGGTAGACTATATGGTCTACCATGTGCAGATTTTCAGCCCACCTTCTTTGTCGGAGCCAAAGGCGGATGATAGTTTTCTGGAGTTGCCTAGTTGGGAGGTGACTCAATTTGCATGGCACATAGCTTGGTATGGATGGAACATATGGGGGAGAAAATTCCCATTATATTTCATATTCCATTCCTCAAGGGGGAACCTCTAGACACCACTTGCTATCTTCTTGAGCATTATACCTTACATGATGATGGCTTGATAGCTACTTGCATGCTAAGGAGGAGTGTCGTGGAGGTTTGATTGATGAGATAGCATCACTGCACTTGGAGGAGATCATCATACAGGGATGCTCCAGGAAGAGGAGAAAAAGACACAGTCTATCCTTTCACTTGCTTGAGGGCAAGCAATCTTGGGAGGGGAGGACTGTAATGTTCCAAATTTTTGCAAGTAAATTGGAACATCAAATTTTTCTCATATTATCTAGGAGATAAATAAAATGGGTGAGGAGACCCATTTGTATAAATAAAATTCCACATGAAGTGAGAAGGGATCCATGGAGTAGCCATTTTTGCACCTCCTAGTGTAAAAAGGGGGGCAAACACATGAGGATGAGGGCATGTTGACCAAGTCAACAACGCAGCACAAGAGGGTGTAGCTTGCTTGGGAAGACAACGTAGTTAGAGAGGGAAGAATATTTCTTGTGGGAGAAACCCTAATTGGGTGGGGTCCATGGCATGGAGACATCACTTTGCATATAAGGAGGATGAGGCAGCCATAGAGAGCATTATTGAAGATTTGGACTTCGAGTCTATTTTCAATCTCCAGTTGTTCAGCTGAATTGCAGTGCCTTTGGCATGAGGGATTCCTATTTAGGAGTTCCTCTCCTCCCTTGAGTAGCTCAAGGAGATTTATCTTCATTTCTACATATCTAGGCATTTGGCCATAGCCACTACTTCATCTACAATGCAGTCACTGGGTTGTGTTGCAGGTGTTGTTGTGGAGGAGATTCCACAACACCATTTCTTGCATCATTTCTCATAGGAGGGAGTTCCTATTCTTTGGGAGGATCAAAAAGGAGGGTTTCTAGAGCTGATTTTCGTATTTTGGCAGAAGGCCAAGCTTCTCCCACCTTCATCAGCGTAGTCCCTTCCATATACTGTGTTTTCTTAGAGTTTGTCTGCAGTGGGGGTTTGCTCCACCATTTTGGAGGAAGAGATTTCTTGTGCCGAGATCAACCTTGCACTTAAGGAATCCATTGGAGGAGGTTGTTTCAGTTTGCAGGCCATATTCATTCTCCTCCTTCTATTGTATATTTTGAGTTGCTGCTGTTACCTAGCAACTCTGGCATTATTGTATTTTCATATTTTGTACATGTATTGTAGCCAATCCTTCTAAGGATTGTGTATCAGTGTTATAGTAGTGTTTTTAGGGGTTGAGAGCATGCTCCCCCTCATTTCTTGAGATATTATTGTAATATCATTTTATTACCATTTTACATGTTGCGGTGTCTCCATTTTATTGCGCAGTCATAGCTAGGGTTCACTTGTGTAGCTGTGTTTATCTCATGATTATTGTATTTATGCCTTGAGGATTGGCATTGTTCTTCTTGAGCATCATTTCCCTCAAGATCTTGTATACATTTGCAGCTGCTATTATTATAATAAGATGGCTATGAGTTCTCCAAAATTTTCTGAAGTTTGAGCAAGTTACTCTTCATGCTTATGTTTTTCATATTGCTGTAGCTCATTCCCTTGAGCAAGATCTTCCTGAGGAAGAAATATTTGCATAGCTATAGGCAGAGTTTGAGGAAGGGCCAGATAGCCTCCAGTTCTCATCCTCTCTTTAGAGGTGAAATAACTGGTAAAAGCCCTCTCAGTCCATCTCTGACATAGCCTTGTTCATATTTTCGACAAAGGAACATTTCAGTGGTGAAAAAGCTGTTGATTTCCATTTTGGAATATTACAGAAAAACCAAAAGGATCACATTTGGTTATTCATGCACTCAAGTATTTTAATTATTATTTAGTCATAAAAATGTTTGTTAATTTATTTTATTATTATTTTTATTATTTAGGCATCGGTTAAATAAATAAAACAACTACTGGAGGAAATATCAAGATATACGTCCAACTCTGGAACCTATTCTTCCTCTAGAGAGGCCACCGAAGAGAACATAATCAATGGATTCTATTATTAATCTTGTTTCTTTGGAAGAGACACGGGTAATTTACTATTTTGAATTTATCTTATTTTTTTATAAAATTTTGAGATATACTAGGAGTTGAATTCTTTTTGGCATGCATGTATGGTTTGTATATCATAATTCATTTTACTAAAGCTACTCTTATATCACCTTGTGCCTCTTTCTATAGCTTTTTTAATCCAATATTAAGGATTTCCCCCTTGATATGGAGGAGAGTCAATCAAAACCAAGAGAGAGAGAAAGTCACTAAGGTGATTATGTGTAGCCCCTATAAGTTTCTTATAGGCTAGTACCAATATTTTAGATTTTAGTCTAAAGGTGCTATTTTCCGAGGAAACAAAATCATAAAGGGTGGCACTCCATCTTGAATAAGGTATAAGATATAATATTGTGAATAAAAACTTATGCCATAATGAGCTAGGGTACTTCCACTAGGAGGGTGTACCCACATCAAACGAATCAATAATCACCTCTAGAACTATATGAGAGGGGTAAATAAGCTAGGCACTCAAGTAAAATGACATCAACCATAGGGATGTTCCATCATCATGTGAAATAGAACCTCATCTGTGTGTGTGTGTGTGTGTGTGTGTCATGTCTAACAACACTAACCATCATGGAACCATTGGAAGAAGGATACCTCATACCAAATATGCCACCATATCATTGAAACACATTAAGGTACAATTAGTGCTCTGCAAATAATGTATCACTAGTCAAAATTGTGTTACTACTAGTGAACTCAAGAGCTTCATTGTACATAGTGTGAAAACATAAGTAACTAGTAATATTTTCAAATAGTAAGTTTTCATTCTTCAGTGTTAAGAACCAAAAATATTCTCATTCTAAGTGTTACCGCTCATGTTGTATTAGGTGACATTTGTATTTTTTCTCATGGTTCAGTTGCATAAGACACATTTTGATCACATTGATTGATCGTTGGATAGATGCAGGGGCTCCCTCAATGGTTAGGTTTGTGAGTTATAGAGAAGAGTGGATAGTGAAAAATTATTTACTTATGTGCCTATAGCCTAGTAGTAACACAATTTTGACCAGTGATACATTATTTGCAGAGCACTAATTGTACCTTAATGTGTTTCAATGATATGGTGGCATATTTTGTATGAGGTATCCTTCTTCCAGTGGTTCCATGATGGTTAGTGTTGTATATATATATATATATATATATATATATAGAGAGAGAGAGAGAGAGAGAGAGAGAGAGAGAGATCATGTCTAACAACACTAACCATCATGGAACCACTAGAAGAAGGATACCTCATACCAAATATGCCACCATATCATTGAAACACATTAAGGTACAATTAGTTCTCTACAAATAATGTATCACTCGTCAAAATTGTGTTACTACTAGGCTATAGGCACATAAGTAAATAATTTTGCACTATCCACTCTTCTATATAACTCACAAACCTAAACATTGAGGGAGTCCCTGCATCTATCCAACGATCAATCAATGTGATCAAAATGTGTCTTATGCAACTGAACCATGAGAAAAAATACAAATGTCACCTAATACAACATGAGGGGTAACACTTAGAATGAGAAGATTTCTGGTTCTTAGCACTGAAGAATTAAAACTTACTATTTGAAAATATTACTAGTTACTTATGTTTTCACACTATGTACAATGAAGCTCTTGAGTTCACCACCATGTGGGTATTTTGATTGCCTTTTACTGACAACACTGTTACTGATGAAATAGGTAACCTGACCTCAAAAAGGGAACTCTAGCCCAAAAAGACTCAAAAAACATGAAAAAACACCCCAAAAACAAAAAAAGTGTATTCCAGAACGCACTTGGTTTTTTTTTAAGGTCAAATTTCAACATTTTATAAAATTATGCTAAAAACAAAATTGTTTCTTGAAAAAAGGATTGAAGAAACACCCTCAAAACAAAACCAGTTGACACTGGAATAACAAAAAAAAAAGTGTCATATTTTTGACATTTTTAAAAATAGAAATAACATTTTTTAATTTTTAAAATTCAAACATTAAAAAAACCTAAAATTTAAGAAAAGAAAAAAAATTTAAAAAATAAAAATATATAGGAATAAAAAAATAAAAATAAAAACAAAATAAAAATTTTAATTCAAACATTAAAAAAAACCTAATATTTAAGAAAAAAATTAAAAATTAAAATAAAAACAAAATAAACATATTAAATTAAAAAGAAAAACAAGTTAAAAAATAAAGAAATTATAAAAAATAAAATATAGAAATTAAATTTAAAAAGAAAAAGAAAATGTTTATTAAATTAAAAAAAAAAAAAATTAAATTTAAAGAAATATATTAAATTTTAATAAATTAAAAAAAATAAATAAAAAAAAAACAACATTGAAATTAAAAGTAAAAAAATGAAAAATTAATTAAAAATAAAAAATGAAAAAAAATACAATAAAAATATTACATTTAAAGAAATATATATTAAAAAAAACAAATAGATTTTAAAAAATATATTATATTTATATTTTATATATATATATATATATATATATATATATATATATATATATATATATATATATATATATATTAGATTTTATTAAATTAAAAAAAAGGGTTAATATTAAAATAATAAATTAAATTAAAAAAAAATATTAAATTTTAATAAATAAATGAATAAACAAATAAATTTTAAAATAAAAATTAAATTTTAAATATTAAAAAAAAAAAACATTGTTAAAACAAAAGGTTAAAAAAACTTTAAAACTCAATTAAAATTGAAAAATTGAAAAAAAAAAATTAAATAAAATATATTAAATAAAAAATAAAATAAAAAACAAATTAATTTGAAAATATTAAGTTTAAATTAAAAAAAAACTAATTTTAAATACACAATTTTAATTGAAATAAAAAAATATAAAAATTTTATGTAATTAAAAAAGTAATAATAAAAAATTTAAAAATTTAAAAAAAAATATTAAATTCAAATAGATAAATAAATAAAAATACAAAATTTACTAAATTTTAAAAACTTAAATGAAAAAACTAAACATAAAATTTAATAATAATAATAAAATATGAAAAAAAATTAAAAACAAAAAAATGAATAAAATTAAAAAATAAATAAATAAATAAAACAAAAAAACAAAAAATTAAAACAAATTAAATTTCAATTATAAAAATTAAATTAAAAAATAATAATTTTAAATTTTTCGAATTAAAAAAAAAAAAATTAAAAAAATCAAATTAAAAAAAAAAATTAAAAATTAAAAATTAAAAAAATAAAAATAAAAAAGAATTTTTTGATAGTGGTGGCACCGCCAATCGGCCTCCTGCCCAGGTGACGGCGGAGGCCGGCCGCTAGGCGGGAGGCCGATTCTGAGAATTGCCCTCCCGCGGTAGGAGGCCGATTCTGGGAATCGCCCTCCCATGGCGGGAGGGCGATTCCTGGAATCGGCCTCTCGCGGCGGGAGGGCGATTCCCGGAATCAGCCTCCCACTGTGGGAGGGCGATTCTAAGAATCTGCCTCAGGGCGATTCTCGGAATCGGCCTCAGGGCGATTCCCGGAATCGGCTTCCCGCCGCGGGAGGGCGATTCCCGGAATCGCCCTGAGGATGCGGGAGGGCGATTCTCGGAATCGGTCTCCCGCCCCAGGAGGGCGATTCCCGGAATCGGCCTCTCGTGGCGGGAGGGCGATTCCCAGAATCGGCCTCTCGTCGCGGGAGGGCGATTCCTGGAATCGGCCTCTCGCCGCGGGAGGGCGATTCCCAAAATTGGCCTGAGGGCGATTCTCGGAATTGGCCTCTTGCCGCAAGAGGGCGATTCTCGGAATCGACCTCCGATGGCGAGAGGGCGATTCCCGGAATCAGCTTCCTGCGGCGGAAGGGCGATTCCCGGAATTGGCTTCCAGCCGCGGGAGGGTGATTCCCGGAATCAGCTTCCTGCCCAGGTGGCGGCGGAGGCCGACTGGCGGAGCCACCACGATAAAAAAATTCTTTTATTTTTTTATTTTTTTTTTAATTTTTAATATATATATATATATATATATATTTTTTTTAATTTGATTTTTATTTTTAATTGTTATTTTTAACTTCAAAAAAATTAATTTTTTTTTTTTTAATTCAAATTTTTTTATTTAAATTTAATTTGTTTTAATTTTTTTTTGTTTTTGTTTTTTTTAAATTTAATATTTTAGATTATTTATTTTTTAAAATTTAAAATTTATTCATTAAACTTATTAAATTTTAATTTAATTTTTTTTTTTTTAAATCTTTTAGTTTATTTGGTTTTTCATTTTTAAAATTTATAAATTGTTTCATTTAAAAAAAAAACTGCAAATTTATGGATATTTGTTTTTTAATTATTTGCACGTGGTTTTTTTTCATTTTTTTTGTTTTTTAATGATGGTTTTTTTTATTATAATTCTTTTATTTTAATTTTCTTTTTCAATCTTAAATTTTGTTTTTTTTTAATTTGTTTTTTTTTGTTAATTTCAAAATTTGTATTTTTGTTTTCTTATTATTATTATTTTTTTTAATTTAAATTTTTAAATTTAATTTTTTCTTTTTGGTATTTAATTTTTTTTATCTAAATTTTAATTTTGTAATTGAAATTATTTTTAAATTTTCTATTTTAATTTTTTTTTAGTTATATGGATTTTTTTAATAACTTAGAAATCAATGTTTTTGATGTTTTTTTTTTTAATTTTTTTTTTCTTTAAATTATGTGTTTTTTTTTCAAATTTTTTCATTTCTTTTGATACAATTTTCAAATATTTTTGTTTATTTATTTATTTTTGTTTAAATTTTTTATTTTTACGAGTTAATTTTGTTTTTTTTTAACATTTTTATTGGTTATATATATATATATATATAAGTTTTGTGTTTTATTACCAACATGAAAATCACCACTCTAAAAAAAAAGGTTGATGCTACATCAATACGTTTCAAAATTAGCATGAAAATCACTACTCTAAAAAAAAAAAGTTGATGCTGCATCAATACGTTTCAAAATTAGCATGAAAATCACTAACATTTTACAACAAATATTCATACTTCATAAATAAAAATATTAGAGTGTCAAAAATGTCTCAAAAAAAAAAAGGTGATTCTGCATCACCACTTTTCAAAATCGGGTGCTTTTTATGCTACCAAAAAAAAGTAGGTAACAGTGCGGTTACCTATTTCATCGGTAACATTGTTTGACCATAAAACCTAGAGCGTAGTAAAAAAATTTCTTACATACATTTTTTTCCTGATATAGTGCTCTTATAATGGGATGGAATAGATTTTGTTGCTCATTTAGTGGTCGATCATTACATGTATTAATAAATTCCTATTTTCCTCTTTCTTGGTGAATAACTCTTTGAACCTTTTTACCTCTTTTGGAATGGACATGATGTAAGAGACAAGGTTTCTTATCCATGACATTAACCTTGTGTCAAAATTAAATGCTGAATTTAGTGTGATATTCCAGATGCTACTGGTAATACATTTTTTAGAGAAGTTATTTCCAAAACATTAGCTATCTTCAATATTTGAAATTCACTGACCATACTTTCATTATAACCTAAGATCCATTTCATGGGAATATGTTTCTTTCTAATTTAAACACTCTTTGAAGACATGGATAAATGAATCTTAAACACCAGTGATCAAATATGAATAATTTTAGAAAATCAAAATTGTTAGAAAACGATATATATTATAGAGCAATGGAACACATAAAATATGCAGAAACACAAACACAGAAAATATATAAAACAAGAGAGACATAGATATATGTGGTTCACCCAACTTGGTTTATATCGATGAAAACAACCAGTCCTTCCTTTATATTATCCAACAAAACGAAGAGACACAACCTATAGCAGATCCATTGTAATATCCTCTTCTCTCTGACACAATCCCCCTTTATATTTCTCACTCAAAATAAGCACACTATACACAGTCACAATAAAATACCCTCATACAATAGAGGGGTCTCCTTCTAGGTAAAAAAAATAGAAATTAAACATAACTTCTACCGTTAGATCATCCGCCTAATGAATGACCCATATTGACTACGAAATTACAATATTTTACAAGGAAATTTTACATCTAGTTTTAACTTCAGGGGCGCTACCCCTGAAACCCTCGGTCAGGGGGGGGCTCCAAAAGGTCATCACTGCACCACCCCCCTCCCCACCCCCCCTCCCCACCACCCCTAGACCCCCTGATGGAAATAAAAAAATGGGTGAAGTTGTCACCCCGTTAAGAACAGGGGTCCAATGCGATGATACATATGAATAAGGAATATAATTAGGCTCCACACCCATCAATCTCCCACATGGAGACTGATTATAGCAACCCCACCACTGTTTCATTTTTTGGACAATTAATCCACTTTGGACCTAGTTTTTTCTCATCTTCATCATCATACTTGAATACCAATTAAAACTGAGCGTAATCTCAGTTTCTCCCTGGTTACAACTTTTGTTAGCATATCTTCAAGATTATGGATAGTGTGTATCTTTTCTATCTTCAATTTTCCATCTTCCAACACCAACCGTATGAAATGGTAATTGATTTGTATGTGTTTAGTCTTGGAATGAAATGCTGAGTTCTTTTCAAGATGAATGGAACTCTGGTTGTCACTGTATAACATGCCCATCTCATGCTTCTTACCTAATTCATCCATAAAATTTTGTAACAAAATCATTTCTTTACTAGCCTCGGTAGCAGCTAAATACTCTTCTTCCATTGTTGAAAGTGCAACAACACTTTTCATTTTTGAAACCCAACTTACAATTGTTCCACCTACAATAAATACATACCCTATATTACTCCTCATGTTATCTCTATCACCTGCCATCTCTGCATCAACATATCTCTATAGAAAAATGTTTGAACCACCAAATCATAATGCTTGATTTTTGGTACCTCTCAAATTTCTGATAATCCATTTCACTGCCATATAATGTTCTTTTCTTGGATTTTTCATGTACCTACTTACAACTCCCACTACATGTGAAATATCAAGCCTTATGCAGACCAATTCGTACATTAAGCTTCCAACTGCTGATGCATTTGGAAATTTAGACATATAACCATTTCTTCTTGTGTATTGGGGAACATATCCTTACTAAGTTTGAAATGGCTAGCCAAAGGTGTACTAACTGGTTTTTCATTATGCATATTAAATATTTTCAACACCTTTTGTATGTACTCATTCTGAGACAATGTTAATTTGTGATTTTTCCTATCTCTAGTTATTCTCGTACCAAGGATTTGTTTTGCAGCTCCCAAATCCTTCATTGCAAATGGATTTTCCAATTTCCTTTTGAGCATATTTATTTCCTGCATGTTAGACCCTGAAACAAGCATGTCATTTACACACAATAAAAATATAATATAGTTTCCATCATTTTGATTTTTCAGATAAACACAATGATCAAAGTGACATATAGTATAACCTTGTTCAGACATAGACCTATCAAATTGTAGATACCACTACCTTGGAGCCTATTTTATGCCATACAATCTCTTCTTTAACCAACACACTAATTTTTACGTCCCTTTGATCTCATATCCTTGTGGTTGTTGCATATAGATCCCTTCCTCCAAATCTCCATGTAGAAATTTTGTCTTTTACATCTAACTATTCAAGATGGAAAACTTTCGTTGCTACAAGACTTAAAATAGTTCTTATTGAAGTCATATTAACAACAGGAGAAAATATTTCATCAAAGTCAATACCTTTCTTCTGTGCAAACCCCTTCACCACAAGTCTAGCTTTGTACCTCTATTTTCCTCCATCTTCTTCCTTCATTCTGTAAACCCATTTATTTTGCAATGTTGTTTTACCTGTAGGGAACTTGACTAAGTCCCAAGTCTTGTTATGTATTAAGGAGTCCATATCTTCTTTCATGGCTAGCTCCCACTTCTTCCTGGTTTCTACCTACATAGCTTCTTCATAACATTAGGGTTCACCAGAATCAGTCAACAATAAATAATATAATGAAGGAGAGTATCGTTTTTGGGGTCTAATTATCCTAGTAGATCTTCTGACATCACCTTCAGGTGTTTGGGGTACTTGTTACTGTTGTTGTGGTTGTTGTTGTTGTGGCTGTTGATTATTATTATTTCCAGGCACCTTTACTTTTTCTGTGATCTCATCAAGAACTGTGTATTCTTTGTTTTCTTTTTCCTGTTTCTTTTCCTGCAATTGATTCTTATAAAAGACCTTTTCATTGAATATTACATCTCTTCTCCTAATGATTTTGTGATTTTCATAATCATATAAGCGATAACCAAAATCATTAACACCATATCCAATAAAGGTACATTTCTTTGATTTTGCCTCAAGTTTTGTTCTATTTTCTTTATTAATATGGACAAAGGCCTCATAACCAAAATGCTTTAAAAAATAGTAGTTTACATTTTTACCTTTCCATGCCTCCTCTGGAATACCACCATCCAAGGAACTTGAAGGGCCTCTATTTATTAGATAAACAACAGTATCTATAGTATCTACCCAAAATTGTAAAGGAAATCTTGCATGCAATCTCATGCACCTTACACGCTCCATGATTGTCTTTTCATCCTTTCTAACACACCATTTTATTGTGGTGTTCTTGGAATTGCCTTCTCTTTGCGAATTCCATGCTCTAGAAAGTACCTATCAAACTCATTTTTGTATTATTATCCTCCATTGTCTAATCCCACACACTTCAACTTCTTTCTTGTCTAAATCTCAACCAAATATTTTCATTTCTTGAAAGTATCGAATACATCAGATTTATTTTGAATACAATAAATCTATTTTTTTCTAGTTGCATCATCAATAATATAACATAATAGTGAGAGCCACCGAGAGATGATACCTGAGCAGGTCCCCATACATCTATATGCACAAGCTCCAATTTTTCGCTCTTCTTTTCTTTCCCAACTCTGAGAAATCTGACTCTCTTTTGTTTTCCATAAATGCAATTTTCACAGAAATCCAAATCAATATTCTTCAAACCCAACAACCAATTTATTAAGTGAAGAATATTCATCCCCTTCTCACTCATGTGTCTGAGCCTATGATGCCATAATGTTGCATCTCCTCCTTTGGAATTTAAAGCATTAAAATAGTTAGAAACACCATTGCATAAATACAATGTACCAACCTTTTCTCTTTTTTCTATTACCAGGGCTCCTTTAGTGACCTTCCAAGTTTTATCTATGAAAGTTGTCACACAACCTTCACCACCTAACTGCCTTGTTGAAATCAGTTTTTTCTTCAGATCAGGAACATGCCTTACCTCCTTTAATAACCATGGTTTTCCATTCTGCTGTTTTACAATAACTTTACCCATTCCAACGATTTTATAGGGTTTATCATCACCCAAATGAACCTATCCAAAATATCCTTGAACATAGGCATGAAAATATTTCTTATCAGTTGTGGAATTTAATGAAGCCCCTAAATCTACCACCTAGGAATTAGTAACATTTTATAAAGAAAGAATCAAAGCATCTTCTAACACATCACCTGTCACATTTTCTTCATGGATTGTTTTCTTGTTGTGCGTCTCTTTATTTTCCCCTCTGAGATTTACATTCTTTATTCAGGTGTCCTTTCTTTTTGCATTTCTAACACCTTATCCCCGATCTGGAGTTGGATCTGCCTTTCCTTGATTTACTACGATATCCTGAGATATTTCTTCTTTCCATTTTTTTCCCCTAGTATCTTCACTCAAAGCATTACCCGATGTCCCACCAGAGCTTTTCCGTCACATTTCCTTGATAAGGATAGAACCAACAACATCATTAAACTTTAAATTAATAGATCTAGAGACAGAGTTACTAATGGCCATAAATAAACCATTCCAAATTTTTGGCAATGAGAAAAAAAATAACAGAGCCCTAACTTCATCATTAAAGTTTACCCCTAGAGAACTTAACTAACTGGTAACCATATTAAATTCATTTAAATGGTCTCCAACAGATCCACCTTTCGACATCTTCATATTAAATAAACATTTCATAAGAAATAGCTTATTTGAGGCCAAGGGTTTTTCATATAGTTTCACCAATATCGTAATTAAACCCTCTGTTGTTGTTTCCTTCGAAATATTAAAGGCTACCGATGCCACGAGGCACAACCATATTGTTCAAAGTGCCTTTCTATTGAGAATATCCCATTCTGTGTCTATCATACTTGACAACTTCTTTTTTTTTTCACTCAATGGTAGGTATAGATATTTCTGATACAGATAATATTTCATCTGCATCTTCCACAACAAGTAGTTTTGGTTGTTAAATTTCTCGACCCTAAACCTACCATCTTCTGCCATTTCTCCCACTCGAACCAGTAACCCTTCTTTCTTATGATTTTATCAGCGAAATAGACCCTCAGCTCTGATACCAGTTGTTAGAAAATTATATATTACAGAGCAATGGAACACTTCAAATGTGTGGAAACACAACCACAAAAAACATATAAAATAAGAGAGACACAGATATATGTGGCTCACCCAACTTGGGCTACATCCATGGAAACAATTATTCCTTCCTTGATATTATCTAGCATAATGAAGAGACACAACCTACAACATATCCATTTTAATATCCTCTTCTCTCTTAGATAGTCCCCCTTTGTATTTCTCGCTCAGAATATGCACACTATACACAACCGCAATGCAATACCCTCATACAACAGAAGGGTTGAATTCTAGGGAAAAAAAACCCTAAATTAAACATAAATTCTACCATCATATCATCCACCTAATGAATGACCTATATTGACTATGGAATTACAATATTTTACAAGGAAATTTTACATTTGTTTTTAGCTTCGGGGGCACTGCCCCCAAAACCGCTATCAAGGGGGGGTGCGCGTCGCAAAGGTCATCGTCACCACCCCTAGACTCCCCTGACAATGATAAAATGATGGTTGGAATTCCTAGCCCTTTAAAAATAGGGGTCCAACGTGTAGATACATCTAATTAAGGAATATAATCAAATTCCACACCCAACAAAAATTACATCGTGGGATATAGTTTTATTGTACCTAGTTTCTACCATGGAAAAACTATTATTTTCTCCAATTCCTTTCATATAATTAAGTTGACTTGTTTTAGGGAGTAAAATTAAGTTTTCCTTGTACTTAAAAATTGGTTACTTTCCATATATTCTCCTTCACAAGTTCCCAAAATTTTGAATATTTACAGCCCCGAAATTTTATTTTGAGTTGTCAAAATACACATTGATTTTTTTATATTGTGTCTAGTTATCATGTCCTAATTAAGTTGTGGATGGTGCTCTTTCTATAATAGCCCTTGTCAAAAATCCATGTAAAAGTTAATAAAGGTAAAATAATACCTTCTTTATAGGGCATGTATTCCAAGTTGAATGGTGGGAAAAAAAATCCTAGTGGGTGTTCACTTTGGTTTATTATGGATAAAGGAAATTGGCAAAGGAAATGGAAAATCCTTTGAAAATGAAAGAGGCATTAATTGGAATTTTATTTATGAAAATGATGGAAAATAGGATAAAAGGAAGGAGAAATGTCATAGGTTTCGTGTGAGGAGGAAAATGAAGGAAAATAATGGAAAATGAAGAAATTAGAGGCCCCATTAATAAAAAAGGCTTTTGAGGATCAGTTCAGAATATTTTTGATAGGTTTTGGGTGGATCTCTCATTCTATTCTCTCTCTCATACTCTTGGAAACTTAGATTTTTCTTGGAGCACTCTTGGAGGAGTGTGACATATTTGGGATTTGGAGCAAGAAGGAAAGGAAAAGGAGGAAAGCACAAGAGGACATCAAGATCAATAGATACAATGGGATTTTCTTATTCATATTGAGTTGCATGTATGATTTCCTTGCTAGTTTTGGCATGCACGACACGTGCATGTGGTTTCTTGGTCATGATCTGTCATTGGGTGGAGGATTTCCTAGATTGACAATGGTTTTGCGTAGCCTTTCCATTTCCTAGATAGCCATGGTGTTGTGGGTTTCCTTCCTTTTGTTTCTAGTTGGTTCTCATGTTCCTTTGGTTGTGGGATGATTTATTAGTTCTCAAATCCTTGGTTTGAAAAATGCTTTGGAGCCCTGTAACATCTTAGGTTAAGTTACTAGTCCTGGAGCCTTGGTTGGAAAAATGCTCTTGAGCCCTTGGTGTGTTGAGTTACTAGTCCTGGAGCCTTGGGTGGAAAAAATCTCTAGAGATCGACATCAATTGTGGGTTGAGTTACTAGTCGTGGAGCTTTAGTTGGAAAAAATGCTTTGGAGCACTTGATAGATTAGATGGAAACCGATCTAGTGATGGTTAGTGATTTATGACCATGAGGTGGAATCACTGGTTGAGGGTTGAGGTGGCTTGGCCTCTAGAAGCCCTAGTTTGGTTGTACTTGATGTGTTTCATGAAATCCCACATTCATTCTTGGAATATGGCATGGGGGTGACTGGTTGAAAGAAAGTTTTGGTTCAGCCCAGTCTATGGTTGGGTGGTACGTGGAAGTCCTAGAACTGGTTGCAATTTGCATATGTTAATAAGAACTTCTTTCATCTTGTATTGACAGGAAAATGTACTTGTTTATATGTGGTATTTATGTCTATTATATCCTTGCTACTTATGTTGGTTATGAGTATGTTTTATGACAATGCTAATGTATTGTTCTCATCATGTTTTGATCTATAAATGAATGAAAAATGAATATATGACCTAATAGATGATAATGTAGCTAGTTTGATAAGGAATCAATGCTTATTAGTGATTCTCATATAGGTATGGGACCCTTATGCTCATATTTGTTATTATGACCTGTAGAATGTATATTTGTGACATGTTTGAAAAAATTACTACCATGGTTGGGCTTGGTTAGGTCAGGTCCTTGATCGAGTTTTGTGTTAGAGGATTTGTAGAGGTGTCACTCATTGTCTCAAAACGTCTCATCAAGTTCTGGGAAGTGGTTGGAGAATAGCCCTGAAAATTTGACATAAATATTCTAGTCTCTGGCATAAAACTCGATGAAAAAGACTGCAATATTTTCCTTTCATACATTTTGGGAGCGATTGTAGGGTTACAGTCACATGCATGCCTTGTTATGGGTGAGATTGGGGTTCTTTTAGTGAAAATATAGTTTTACTCAGGGCTTCGGCACTTGGAGTGGTAGATTAGCTCCTGAGGGTCATGTAGCACTTGAAGGAGGTCTGTAAAGTGATGGTTTGTCAGTTCCACTTCCTTAACTACACTTAGGGAGTTAAATCATATCAAACTAACTCTTTGTCAAATTTTTACCCCGGTTTGTTAGTTACTTAGGTAGATTTGGGAGGAGAGTGTTACAAAGTGGTATCAGAGCGGGTTTTATTCTCTTTGGGTGGTGTCTTGTTTCCATTGTCTTTGTGTGATAATTGATACCACAGAGTGGTATTAGAGCATGGTTCACCCCTTAGACTAGATGGGTAGTGTGTGTTGATTGTGCATTCATGTAGATTTCATATGGGTTCATTATGCTTGTGGTCTATGTTCTTTTTGCATATGCATGGTGGTCATAATGAGTGTATGTCAGTTGTATATACATATTTTATGCATGTCCTTGTATATAGGTTGTTGTGCATGCATTGTTATGGTTATGGTTATGCATGCATAACAGGCTATATATGAATTGTGAGGTCGTTGTATATAGTTATGTCATCATGATGTTTTTGATAATATATGATGCCGATATGTTGGCTAAGATAGAGAAAAAGATGTAGATCATCAAGGCGAGGTTGCAACACTATATTTTTGGGTAAGAGAAGATCGTCATATAGTTATTGTATGTTTGGCACGCAGGTATGTTAGTTAATGGATTGTTATATGCATTATTGTTATATAAATGCTTGTAATGCTATTGTTATTGTGGTTACTGTTTGGTCGGAATTAAGTTATGTTTTCACCCTATGATTACTTCAAATTTTGATACATTTTTAGGAATTATTCCTCATCTTAACAATAAAGAAAAAGAAGATTTATGAAAATTAGGAAAATTGGGCTAACGACAAAAGGAACGTTTTATAATAGAAATTTGAGTTATTGCATATCTGTGTATAGGAAAGTAGAGCTGCTAAACCGATGTTAAACAAAAGACAACTGACAGACAGAGACTCACGGAATTTCAGTGACTCCCAAAAACCAAAAGAAGGCAGAAAGACAAATCCAAGCTCGAGAACCCAAACAACAACCATGAGCAGCCTTTAAAAATGCCTTTAAAAATACCAAGGATGAACTAGATAGGGGAATTGAATAGGAATTTTCTTCTGTAATCAACGTATCAAGACAGAAATGTTCAGTTGTATCATTGTATTATTCTTCAATTTAATAAATAGTTTTGATGTTTTGAGCAATCATCTTTTGAGTTTTTCATTGCGTTAGAAATTCTAGTGGTTTGGGCCCAGCCCCTGGGAGTTTCCTCGCCAATTTCCATGTTGTGCGATAGTTACAGAATTGATGTCCAGTTATTTGATGCAGTTTGTGAATTACCTTTCCACTCGATAAAATAAAAATGCATGAGGTTACAATTTCTCTTTCATCAGAATAGTTTAGCATTTGTGCTTTCTGGTTTACAGTAATTCTTGATCGTTGTTAGATGTTTTAATTTTCTCCCAATGCCTTTATAGTCACTTTATGAATCTTAGAGTGACTACTGTTCAATGTTATATATCTCTAAGAATTAGATTGTTCCCTCAGTACAATATGGCGTCCAATTGTTTATTAAAAGATGTCAATTAGTTAGTTTGCAAAGAGAATTCCATTGCAAAATTATATAACTAATTGATGATTCAATTCATTTAGATTGTTGTTCAATTCATTCATATTGTTGTTCAATTCATTCAGGTTGTTGTTCAATCATAGGTTTCTCTCCTTCTGAGCTAGATAGAGTAGTTAGCTACATTATACCATTTCATTTCTATTTGAGTTGATTGAACTTCGAGAATTAGATAATCCTTTTCATAAGAAATATAGAGTAACTATTGTTTGATCTCACTTGAATATACTATGCTTACACTCTTGAAATAAGAAGACTTACCCTGGGTTGACAATTGAATGAGAAGCTTAGAGGTTGCCTATAATAAGCCACCTTTTTGAATCGACATTTTTGGCATCATTCCGGGGAGAGTGTTAACAGTGATGTCCTTTATTTATCTTTCTCTATTGCTGTGAAGAATTGGGTATTAAAAATGAGAGGTAAGAACCTGCGTACCGACAAGCAAAATGCTTGCTCCCTAACCCGCTTCTCAGCAAATTGTACAAAGACTAGTAGAATAGGTGCTCTTGTTTTATGACTAGGAAGAAAAAGATAGAAACAAATCGAAATCATTCGCAAAAATCCCCAAAATCCAAGGGATCGGTGATCCTTGAAAGAAAAATGTATATAGATGAAATCATTAAGAAATTTGAATCCCAGGTATCTGTAGGACCCAGAATCATTCCCACTCAAAGTCCTACTACTCTCGCTCAGGTAGTAGCCTCATTGTTTGCAACCCACGTCGAGATTCACACTGAGATAGAAGGATTTGAACTAAGCCTTCAGACTATCGATCATATAGGTACTGACCCTTCAAGAGATGGAGGTTCTTGCAACTTACAGGAAGGGGAAGGAGAAACTAGCGGTGCAATACAAATAGAAGCTTCAAAGTCTAAATCCCCTAAAAGAGTGATCGAGATAGAGATAATTGGTATCTCATATCAAGGAAGTGCTGTAAAGTTTCCTCCGCACTCACCTCCCAATCCCCCTAGGATTACTCCCCCAGAATAAGAAATTCCCAAAGATTACTGGCACATCTTTAATCAAATGGAAAACAATAAAAACCAGAATCAGAGGTTGACATCAACATTGGAGTACCCCATTGTTTATCATGCTACAAATGCCCCTATGAAATCCATTCCCTTACAAAACATCCTGACCTTCCATGGGTTGACCACAGAAGATCCTGATGCATTCTTATTTGAATTCAATGTCCTATGTACGGGGTATGACTACACCACCAACCCTCAGAAACTGAAACTATTTCCCTCTACTTTAAAGGGAACAAAATTACGCTGGTTCATGGGACTAGGTGGAGGAACCATCAATAAATGGGACCAAATGAAGAACGTTTTTCTTAATAAATATCAAGATTATTGCCGTACTCGAGAACTAAAAAATTAAATCTTCAATATGTTTGCAAGGGACAATGAAACATTAGAAGAATACATAGAAAGATTTCAATACAATTTACAAAGGTATCCATATACTATGCTATCCAAATACATCTTAAAAGCTACAATGATTAATGGAATGAAAGAAGAATGGGTTGAAAAACTTAACATAATGGGAAAAGGGGAAATTTCCCAGGAAGAATATGATGAGATTATTTCCCTGTGTATCAGGTGCTCTCGGGCTAGTACACGTAATAGGCCAAGTGAACGTGACTCAATAAAAAAGGACCTTAACCAGTTTGGTGGCAACGTAACTAGAGCAGAGTTTGGTAATATCTTGGAAGATTTCAAAACCGACATTTTGGGTACTTTGAAAACATAGCTTGATGTGTTACAAGCCAAGCAGAAGCAAGCTATAACAGATCAGAACTTGGACGTCTTTTTCCCATGCTGTCAGAAGAAGCACATCCAAAGGGAATGCCCCTTATACATGGTTCAGACTTGTGCTATCTGCACTAAGGACCATACCACAGACCATTGCCCTTCACTCCTAGGACTGAAACTAGTTTACAAGGAAGAAGAGAAAGAGATAAAACCAGTCTACCTAATGAATTAGTGTTGACAATGGTAGGCACGACCAAGTATGCCTCAAGACCTACCTCAGTTCTTTTCTTCTCCATGGTTTAACCAGCAAAACCCTGCAGCAACTTGGAAGAATCAAAACCCTTTTTCCACTTGGTGGGCCCAGTCGTTTCCTATACCAACCTAGCCAACACAACCCTCATTAGGGAATAATTGGCCAAGATTTCCTTGTTCTCCCCCTTATTGGAAAAACGTTCCATATCAAGCCCAGTGGCCAGCATCCCCTTCTCAAACCACTAATTGGCCTTAGAATTGGTAGTGACCCCTGGGAATGACCAACCTACCAATGGGAGCCGAGGTCCAGAATCAACCTACACTTCCAGCTCCATACCCAATCCAACACAACCCTCATCCTATCATACGTCCTCAATTACTATCCCAACCCAATCCTAATCCCAATAGCAGAATGGTTCAGCTAATTCAGATTATAGAAGATCCAAACCCTGACACTAAACATAGGAAATGCAATGAACTAAGGCTGAGATTAGGATGTACTATCTCACTAGCAGAAGTCACGACCTCACCTCAATCCGAATCTGGAACTTCAATGGAACCTAGCCAAGAAAATATAACAGAAAAATAGGTAGTACAAGAGAAGAAAATGGTTGATCAAGGGAGGCCTGAAGAGCTTGGGGTGCCTCCACCTCCATTCCCTGAAAGGTTAACTCTGCCTGGACCAATAGTCTCTCCAAATTTTGACATCCTGGGGGAGTTAAGAAACCTTTCTATCAAAATCCCTCTTCTTTAGGCCATACAAGACATTTCCATCTATTCTAGAACAATTAAAGATCTGTGTGGGAAGAAGCAAGTAAAAAATACAAAGGTTGTACCCACCATTCATGTGGTAGGGGCTCTATCTGGCTTATTACTGGGTAAGGAACCACCCGTGAACTATGAAGACCCATGAAATCTCATAGTAACTGTGAAAATCTCTAGCCACTCCTTTCCAAACACATTGTTCGACTTCGGGGCGACCATTAACATCTTAACTACGGGAAACTATGAAAAACTAGGCATATCAGCTTTAGAATCCATGGCTACGCTGCTGGAGCTTGCACCCACAGGTCTGTTATCAGACCATAAGGAATAGTGCAGGACATCCTGGTCTCCGTAGACTCATGGTAATATCCAACTGATTTCTTAGTTATTAATCCAAAGATCAGGATGGATGGGCACCCATTGATTCTTGGGCGACCTTGGTTGGCGACAGTCGATGCTTACATAGGCTGTCGAACAAGCAGCATGACCATCACTATAGGAGATTCCATAAAAAATATCATTATTTATCCGCCTTCCAAACCAAGCTTACCCACGGTAAAAATTCACAAGCATCCATATACATATTGGGAGAAAAACATTCATCCACCTCTCCCAAAAACATTCATCCACCTCTAACATTAGTGGAAGCTCTTGAATTTAAGGATCAAACTGAAGATGATGCAATCAATAATTTTATGAGTCAGCCACCCACGTCTATTTAAAATGCCAAATGTTGAAAACAGTCCTTGAATATGAAGTTCAAGAGGACCCCTTGACAGACCTTAAGGATCAATATATTCCCACAACTAATATGCGTAATAGCATACCCATTTAGATTGAGCCAGGAAATATCCTGAATATCAATGGAAATTTGGATGGTAACCAAAAGAAAATGTTCATAAAAGTTCTACAGAAGTATCAAGGGGAATTTTCTTGGGATTACCTAGACATGAAGAACTTATATCCTCAGCTATGCACCCATCACATCTATACTGATAAGGAAGTTCGACCCATTATACAACCTTAGTAAAGGCTAAACCCGCACTTAAAATATATTGTAAAAGAGGAGATGAAAAAACTGTTGGATGTAAATTTCATTTATCCTATTTCAGACAGAAAATGGGTCTCCCTGCTGGTATTCATCCTGAAAAAGAATGGGAAATGGAGAATCTGTGTGGATTACAGAGAATTGAATAAAGTAACACAAAAATACCACTTCCCCCTCCCTTTTATTGACCAGGTCCTTGATACATTGGCAGGGAAACAGTTCTTTTCCTTTCTTGACGGGTTCAGTGGTTACAATCAAATCCAAATAGCCCCCGAAGACCAGGATAAGACAACCTTTACCTACCCATGGGGTACTTTTTCTTATAAGGTTTTACCATTTGGGCTATGTAAAGCCCCAACAACATTTCAAAGAGCCATAATTAACATTTTTTCTAACTTAATAAATGAGGGGCTTGAAATCTATATGGATGACTTCACCCCATATGGTGAAGACTTTGATCAAGAATTAGAAACGCTAGAAAAGGTGTTGGAGTGATGTATTACTAATAGGTTATGTTTAAGCAATGAAAAATGTCACATGATGATGACAGAGGGAGTGATCCTACGTCACTACATCTCTGCAGCTGGAATATAGGTAGATCCAACAAAAATAGAGGTAATCCTTCTATTAGCCACACCTTGTACGCAGACGGAGGTATGCATTTTTTTGGGATATACGGGATATTATCACAGATTTATAAGGAATTTCTCACAAATAGCTGCACCTTTGTATGCATTAACTGGAAATGTTAAATTCCACTATATTGATAAATGTGACACCACTTTTGAAGATTTAAAGAAACTGGTCTCGACAACACCAATTCTGTGAGGGCCTAACTGGAATTTTCCTTTTCACATCTCTTCAGATGCATCCGACACAGCAATAGGTGCAGTCCTTGGCCAAGAAGAAGACAAAAAGCCCTATGCTATTTATAATATCAGCAAAAACCTCACTCCTACCGAATTAAATTATACAATGACTGAAAAGGAGTTCCTGGTTGTCATTTATGCTATTAATAAATTTAGACATTATATAACTGACTATCAAGTACTCTTGTATACAAATCACTCTGCCATTAGATATTTAGCAAATAAACCAATCAAGAATGGGAGAATAACTCGTTGGTTGTTGCTATTGCAGGAATTCGATATAACTATCAAGGACCATCTAGGAAAGGAAAACATGGTCACAGAATTCCTGTCCAGGGTTCCAAAGATGGATGACATGCTAGCAGTCGATGATCAGTTTCCTGACGAACATCTATTTGCGGTAGCGGTAAAATCACGATGGTATGAAGACGTGGCAAATTACTTGGCAGTGGGAAAGTTGCCCAGACATTTAACATCAAGGGAACGGAAACTGATTGTACAACACAATGCAAGTTTCTCCTGGATCGGTGGATACCTCTTCCATATGGGGGCCGACATGCAAATACGCAAATGCAATAGAGAGGATGAAATCTATGACATCCTATGGGCCTGTCACAATGAACCATGTGGCAGCCATTTCACAGATCGCAGAACGAGACACGAAGTATTAAAATTGGCTTATTATTGGCCCACGATCTTCAAAGACATGAAAAAATATGTCCAAGCCTGTGATAGCTGCCAAAGAATGGGCCACCTAGACCAAGCGGACAAAATTCCACTGCAACCACAGTCGGTAATAGAACTGTTCGAACGGTGGGCACTAGAATTTGTTGGGTCGTTCAACCCACCATCGAATCAGAAAACCTACATACTAGTTGCCAAAGACTACGTAACGAAATGGGTGGAAATAGTAGCCTTACCAAGATCCATGGAGGAATTGTGATTAACTTTCTGTTTGAGCTATTTGTGCCATATGGTCTACCACGGGAAGCGATAAACGATGGAGGGGCATAGGTCATAGGTAATAAGATCATAACCACTCTACGGAATCATCACATCACCCACAGAGTCACGTCTCCTTACCACCCATAGGCGAATGGACAGGTCGAAAGCACCAACAAATTCCTTGAGGAAATTCTTACCAAAACAGTATCAACACATCACCGGGACTGGGCCACTATATTACCAGAATCCTTATGGGCTTATCGCACAACCTGGTGAAACACCACTGGATATTATCCGTATCATTTAGTGTTTGGAAGAGAGACCATTTTTCCCATTGAATTCGAAGTCAAAACTATAAGTACAACCCAGGAAGTAGGATTGGACTTGATGGAGGCCCAGATCATAAGACTCCAGCAAATAAATGAATTAGATGAAACACGGATACTGGCTCTATAGTGCACAGTGATCATACAATAGCAGCGAGCTAAGTGGCCTGACAACCTCATAAAAAAGAATACATTCCAGAAAGGAGATTGGGCACTTCTCTATGACTCTAGATTCCAAGATTATCCGGGAAAATTGCAGACAAGGTGGCTCAGTCCATACGAAATCCAAGAAGTGCATAACAATGGTACCCTCACCTTGACCACCGTAAATGGATCTGGTACTACATTTCGAGTCAATGGGCACAGTGTATGCTTCTATCACAAACCTCTCACAAGGGATTATTTTTACCAGTAGGTGCAAAATGATTCTACCATCCAAGTTGTGACTGAAGAGGGTGATAACCACACAACCTCAAGTACATGAGAGTTTGCTACTGTCATTTGTAAATATTGTACATAATTTCCTTGCAATTCTTAGCTCTTATTTTTTTTTACATTCTTCATACTCGCAATTGTATCCTTTCCCTCATCCTCTTAACTTTTGTTGTTGAAATGCTTTGAATGGTTGTTGTTCAATCGGATTGAACAACCATGCTTTTTTGTGCTTTTATTTTTCCTTGTTGTTCAAATTATTTGAATGGTTTTTTTTCAATTTTTTGGGAAAAATACTGAGAGGGGGGGGTGAATCAGTAGTAGGGCATACTCAATTCTTTTTACCTTTTCTTACTTGAAAACACATACGCGACTTTCATGTAGCCAACTCGCGTATACACATGGATATACTTAATAAAACATGCGTATGTCCAGCAATATTATTATGGAGATAATTCTTCACTTATATCATTCCATCATTCATTCATTAGATGTTCAATAAACAGTAAGCATGAGCAGTAATAATAGAATAAACCATCACACATAAGCAAAACACATGAACACCAGGATTTTAGGTGGAAACCCAAGTTGGGAGAAAACCACCGCTGTCGTTGTCTCATCCATCAATATTTTATTATAGAGAAAGCATCTTACAACCATGTACTGGCGCAGACTCATAGCAGCACGTAGGCACCCACCTGCAGAAGGCTACAACCTTCTCTCATTTACCAGCCTCTCCTCGAAGAGAGTTACAACCCCACAACTCTGAGTTTACATTGCCTTTCCACGGAAGGGAGCTCTGACCACTGCTCTTGTTTACGGAAGTACACCCTTTGGAAGGGAGCTACAACCCCCTGACTGAAGGCTACAACCCTCAGCACCACCATGGACCATGTTTCATCAATTTCCACACTGGATCCAATAGCTTTCATACAACATATCTTGTAGGCCACTTTTCATCAGATTTTCAGACTTGACCCACTCCACACATTTAAGCTCAACATTCATCAAACTGAAACTTATAACCCCATCAATTGAATCATCAACCAATCAGCCAACAACTTGATCTTCAATTAACATAATCAGCAGCATATTCATCATTCAAACAACCCAGTTTTGTATGAATACATCATTGACAGATAGCAGTAAAACAACAGAATAGATTAGATATTTCATACCACATACTTCAGTAAAACCCTAGATTCCATACGCGCTTTTACTTCACTGAACCTGCGTATGTACACGCTTTCATATAGACCAACCCGCGTATACTTCAGTGCATTCTTCAGAAAATCATTTCTGCCCATACGCACTTTTCCTTAAGCATACCCGCGTATACACGCGCTTTTGCTGAAGCAAACCTGCGTATACATCTGTAAATTTTCAGGACTGTGCAGCTCTTCAGATCAGATAAACAACTCAGATTTCATCCCTTACTTCAGAGAGTATTTCGCCTCATCTCAGATCTAAACAATCCATAATCAGATCTAGAGATCCCTCTTCATCATTTTCTTCATAGCTGCATCATAGATTCAGATCTATCAATCAAGAACAGAGTTCATCTGTGCAGATATTCCTTAGAGATTTATTCATTCACAATCCTTACTCATGCACCCCCTTGCACTATGGTTTTCTTCTCCTTAAATATATTTGGTATTTATCAATACCATGAGCCAAAACCACACAACTTCCGATGGTATTCCTATACGGGATCAAATAGATAATCCAACACTCAATACAATGGGTCAATACCATGGTAATGCCCCTAGGTATCATAGTTTTTAGAGCACAAAAGGCATACATGACTTTGAGCGTGCGTATTCGCGTGTATACGCAACTTTGCCTCATAAAAACTGCGTATATGCTAACCCTGAATGTATACGCGGGTTCCCTTCACAAAAGTAGAGTATATACGCGGGTTCCCTTCACAAAAGTAGCGTATACATTTTGACATATTATATTTATCACTTTTCTGGCACTTACTGGAAATTTTTTCTCTATCACATCTGAACTGATATGTAGATACAACATTCTTACATCTTTAGCACATAGGTTGCTTATCATAGGCAACTCATCAAGTAGGTTTCCATCAAGGACAACTTCATTAAGCAGATTTCCATCAAAGTCAACACTACGTATCACTTGCCAAATCTCCTCTTTAATAAGCATCAAGAAGGTTGTCATCTTTATCAAGTAGGTTGCCATCAAGGACAATACTCTTGCAACCTGTTGCCATCATCAACTTGATCAAGTAGGTTGCCATCAAGGACAACATATGCAGCTTAATCTCTCCCCCTTTGGACTTGATGGAAACCATGATGGTGTTTGATCATCACAACAGAGATAGATACATTGAATATAACCATTATGCAAACACCATGATGCTCTCCCCCTATTCAAACACCATGTTACTCTCCCCCTTTGACATCAAAGGCAAAAGAGCGGATCAAAAGCAAAACAGTTTTTTTCTTCTCATGTAGAAAGAAGAGCTCTGTGAGATCGATGTGCATTGAAGTTACCATGCTCCCCAAGTTCCCCATGCTCCCCAAGTTCATCTTCTAATGTTCAAACATATTTTCAATGAAGTACATGACTCTATGACCTTCCTATCACCAAGGACTCATACTTACATCAAATATCCAACGAAGTGGATTTACATAGGAGACTCAAGTACCCAACCAAGTGGGTTTACACATTTTGACTCAACTTCCCAACCAAGTGGGTTTACACATTTTGACTCAACTACCCAACCAAGTGGGTTTACAAAATGAACAAGTCCTTAAATGACTGAATATTACAATTTTACATCATAGATCTCATCATGACCTTTTCATCAAATTACAAATATGACCTTTTATGACCACTACGAAGAAGACCTAAAAAGAGATCATGTTTCAAAACCATCATAATGCCAACAATGCATTATACTCAACAAGTCTAATGCTCCCCCTGAAAAATGTACTCCCAGGTATCCTTTCCATATGACCAAGGCTCCTCCTTAGCTTGTGTAGCCTGAACACTTTCAACAGCAAGTCATCAGCAACAATATCTTGCATGATCTGTCCTTATCTCTGAATCATAAGACTTCTATCTCATCCATGTGTGAAAGCAAGGAATACTCTTCAGCAAAAAGCAAACAGGGCTCATTCATAATCTCATCATAAGAAACCATGTATCATTTCATCATCATTTAGAACTGAATAATAAGTAGATACAGTTCCAATAATACAATCATTAATAGTCAGACTGATGCTCCCCCTGAACCCGTGCTCCTGATCTTTAGCTATCATATAAATTTTCTTGTCATAAGTGCATACGCGACTGTCTCCACTGTAACTTGCGTGTATACGTGGATTTAGTTCACTGAACCCACGTATGGAAAGTGAAACATTGAAAACTTCACATTCCTTCATCTCCCCTTAAAGTTGTACCACCTGTACCTGTCTTCTTCACATCAGATGCTCTGTCAGAAATAAATATAACCAGAATAATGAGAATCATCATACATTGCTCCCCCTGTGATGATACATTACTAATCTCTATAATGTATCTCACATCATTCCTGCAGTCATTATGAGAAGTAAGCTTTAGAAGCAGATGACTGCAGTAGGGTCAATATTCCCTACGTTTCTGACCGGTCTTCCTTCTTTTTCCAACTTTGCTTGAACTTACTAATTGTTTGTTGGAAATTGTCCATTTTCTCATATCTATTCATCCCGCATTCCTTTTCTACATGTCCATACTTGTTACAAGAATAACATCTTGCGTGTCCAGAAAAGTAAGCATATGGATCATAATGTGTTTTTCTATTCCTTCTTCTATTGCAATCAACTACTTTATGACCATACTTGCTACATGAAAAACAATACCCCTTGAAGACACCTGAGTACCTTTATTATGCTATTATAAAATCGTTTGTTTGTATTTGAAACAATACATGCACAATTTGCTACAACATGCCCATAATTATGACATTTAAAGCATTCAACATTATTGATCAAAGGGGGAATGATTTATTTTGAGAGTTCATGATTGTCGGTTGGCCTTTTGCTTCTTTCAACACTTCGGAGCTTTGCATTGATATCCTTTAGAATCTTTAGCACTTCCTTGTGAACTAGATTCTCCTTTAATAGTTTCATGAAAACCAAGATAAGTTTAACAGGAAGGAGACCTTTGACTATAACAATATTGTCTAGAATCTTAGTACTATCATGAAACCTCAAGAGTTTAGCCTTTTCTTCTAATTTACCTTTGAGAATGTTTACCTCAACCTCCAATTTTCGGCATTTCTTCATCATGCTTTCTTCAACCCTTTTTCCTTATTCTACTTGGTCATTTCCAAATTTAAGATCTCTTCTTTCACCCCATTTTCTTGCTCTTCAAAGATTTGTAAAAGTTCTTCATTCTTCTTATTTGATTTTTCCAGATCTGTTTTGAACGAGATGATTTCTGCTTCACGTCCTTTCTTTTCAAATGATTGTAGAAGTTCTTCATTCTTCTTATTTGATGCTTCAAGGTCTGATTTTAGAGAGATGATTTCTGCTTCAAGTCCTTCACTGTGATTGGTTACTTTTTCCTGCAGTATTTGATACATTTCTATCTGTCCCTTCACTGTTTCTATCTGTTCATTCAATCTAGAGATCACATCCTTGAGGATAGATTCCCTCCTTTTAAATTGATCCCAAAAATTACTTTCATCATTGATCTTGAGATTTGTTTCTAGACTTATACTGTTACTTTCATTATCTTCATCATTGCATGCACAAGTGAGTGGATTACAAGAGCAACAATCAATACCTATTTCCTCTTCTTCATTTTCTGCTGCACATGTTTTCTGAGATATCTTCTTTCCTTGAGTAGCCTTATTCTTTTTCTTCTTTTCCATGAGCACTAGCAGATCTTGGTCAGAATCTTCTTCATCTTCACTTGACATTTCATTATTGTCTTCATTTTCATAATAACTCTTTCCATTTTCAAATTGTTTCCTTTTATCATGATTTTCTTTATAAGGAAATTTAGCAGCATAATGACCCACTCTTCCACAATCAAAACATTTGAAGGGAAGCTTAACTCTGAATCTTCCAGTACCTGGTTGGAGTCTTCTCACAAAATTTTCTTCTTCTTCTTCTAATATATAATTTGATTCCTTGACAACTTCCTTTTCTTTTCCTTTTGCATACGCCTTAAAAGCAGCTTCTTTGATTTGAGAGGGACCTCCTTGTCTCATTTCATAAGCAGTCAGAATACCATGTAGTTGAACAATAGTAAGAGTTTAGAGATCTTGCCTTTCTTCAATAGCTGATACTTTTGACTCAAATTTTGAAGTTAAAGATCTTAAGACTTTTTCCACCAGAGTAGTATCGGTTATGGTTTCACCCAGACTTCTCATACGATTTACAATATCATCTAGACGTAAAAAGAAACTGGCAATACTCTCATCACTGTGCATCCTGAAATTGTCATATTCAATTCTGAGAGTTTGGAGTTTTGCACTTTTTACCTTTGTATCTCCTTCATAGCTCAGAATGATTTTGTCCCATATTTCTTTTGCTAAATTTTGCTGCATCACTTTAGCAAATTCTGGTTCAGGCAGGCTTCCTAATAGGACATTGACGGCTTTGGCATTGATTTCATATTTCTTACTTTCTGCTGCATCAATAGGAATACTTACCGGATACTGATAACCTCCTTCCATGATTGCCCATACTTCTGCACCACGACTTTGCAGATATGCTTTTGTTCGTATCTTCCAGAATAACAGATTATTTCCATTGAATAGAGGTGGCCTTATAGACATTAACCCTTCATGACTTCCCATTTCGACGGATCTCCTTCAAGCGATCAAGCTTCTGCAGAAGGACTTGCTCTGATTCCAATTGTTGGGAAAAATACTGAGAGGGGGGGTGGGGGGTGAATCAGTATTTAGGGCATACTCAAAACTTTTTACTTTTTCTTACTTCAAAACACATAAGCGACTTTCATGTAGCCAACTCACGTATACACGCAGATATACTTAATAAAACATGCGTATGTCCATCAATCTTATTATGTAGATAATTTTTCACTTATATCATTCCATCATTCATTCATTAGATGTTCAATAAATAGTAAGCATGAGCAGTAATAATAGAATAAACCATCACACATAAGCAACACACATGAACACCAGGATTTTAGGTGGAAACCCAAGTCGGGAGAAAACCACCGCTGTCGTTGTCTCAGCCTTCAATATTTTATTAGAGAGAAAACATCTTACAATCATGTATTGGTGCAGACTCATACCAGCATGCAGGCACCCACCTGCAGAAGGCTACGACCTTCTCTCATTTACCAGCCTCTCCTGGAAGGGAGCTACAACCCCCTGCTCTTGTTTACCAGCCTCTCCTGGAAGGGAGCTACAACCCCCTGCTCTCATTTACCAGCTACCATTGGAAGGGATCTACAACCCCCTCACTGAAGGCTTCGACCTTCAGCACCTCTGCGGACCACGTTTCATCAATTTTCATACTGGATCCAACAGCTTCCATACAACATATCCTGTAGGCCACTTTTCATCAGATTTTCAGACTGGACCCACTCCACACATTTAAGCTCAACATTCATCAAACTGAAACTTATAACCCCATCAATTCATTCATTGAATCATCAACCAATCAACCAAAAACTTGATCTTCAATTAACATAATCAGCAGCATATTCATCATTCAAACAACCCAGTTCTGTATGAATACATCATTGACAGATAGCAGTAAAACAACAGAACAGATCAGATATTTCATACCACATACTTCAGTAAAACCCTAGATTCCATACGCGCTTTTACTTCACTGAACCTGCGTATGTACGCGCTTTCATATAGACCAACCCGCGTATACTTCAGTGCATTCTTCAGAAAATCCTTTCTGCCCATACGCGCTTTTCGTTAAGCAGACCTGCGTATACACCCGCTTTTGTTGAAGCGAACCTGCGTATACATCTGTAACTTTTCAGGACTGTGCAACTCTTCAAATCAGATAAACAACTCATATTTCGTCCCTTACTTCAGAAAGTATTTCGCCTCATCTCAGATCTAAACAATCCATAATCAGATCTAGAAAATACATATACATTTCAGATCTAGAGATCCCTCTTCATCATTTTCTTCATAGGTGCATCATAGATTCAGATCTATCAATCAAGAACAGAGTTCATCCATGCAGATATTCCTTAGAGAGATTTATTCATTCACAACCCTTACTCATGCACAGTCTTGCACTATGGTTTTCTTCTCCTTAAATATATTTGGCCTTTATCAATACCATGAGCCAAAACCAAACAACTTTCGATGGTATTCCTGGACGGGATCAAATAGATAATCCAACGCTCAATACAATGGGTCAATACCATGGTAATTCCCCTGGGTATCATAGTTTTTAAAGCACAAAAGGCATACGTGACTTTGAGCGTGCGTATTCGCGTGTATATGCAACTTTGCCTCATAAAAACTGCGTATATGCTAACCCTGAATGTATACGCGGGTTCCCTTCACAAAAGTAGAGTATATACGCGGGTTGCCTTCAAAAAAGTAGCATATACATTGTGACATATTATATTTATCATTTTTCTGGCACTTACTGGAAATGTTTTCTCTGTCACATCTGAACTGATCTGTAGATATATCATTCTTACATCTTTAGCACATAGGTTGCTTATCATAGGCAACTCATCAAGTAGGTTTCCATCAAGGCAAACTTCATTAAGCAGATTCCATCAAAGTCAACACACTATATCACTTGCCAAAAATCTCCTCTTTAACTCATCAAGAAGGTTGTCATCAACTTTATCAAGTAGCTTGCCATCAAGGACAACACTCTGCATCATATTGCCATCATCAACTTTATTTCATCAAGTAGGTTACCATCAACTTCATCAAGTAGGTTGCAATCAAGGACAACATATGCCAACACAATTCAATTGAATAGCTATTGTTCAATCGAATTGAACAAGCATGATTTTTTGTGTTTTTATTTTTCCCTACTATTCAAATTATTTGAACGACTGCTGTTCAATTCAATTGAATAGCTGCTATTCAATTGGATTGAACAGCCGATTTTTTGTGTTTTTATTTTTTGTTGTTCAAATGCTTTGAACGACTGCTGCTCAATCCAATTGAACAACTGCTGTTAAATCGGATTGAACAACCATGATTTTTTGTGTTTTTATTTTTCCTAGATGTTCAAATTCTTTGAACGACTATTGTTATATCCAATTGAACATTTGTTGTTCAATTGGATTGAACAACCATGTTTTTTGTGTTTTTATCCCTTGCTGTTAAAATTATTTGAGCGACCACTATTCAATTCAATTGAGCAGTTGTTGTTCAATCGGATTGAACAAATTTATTTTTTGTTTTACTTTTCTTTGCTGTTCAATTGGATTGAACAACCTTGTTTTTGCATTTTATTCTTTCCTTTGTCGATGTCCTCCCCTTGATCCACACCCTAGCCATAAAAGGCATCTCTGAGGAGGAAGTGGTAGTTCAAGAGAGGAGGGAAGCAGTAAATTACCAATATAATGATTCTTTGAC
Source organism: Pinus albicaulis (assembly GCA_034641835.2). NCBI lineage: Eukaryota > Viridiplantae > Streptophyta > Pinopsida > Pinales > Pinaceae > Pinus > Pinus albicaulis. The sequence continues at coordinate 276,573,606 of CM076579.1, read as the reverse complement.
ACCATAATCTCTAAACTGGAAGCCGACATTGTACATATATGAAATGAAACGGTAAGTCATTCCCAGCTCAATTATCTTATCATACAATACATGATCTTATGATGGTATATCTTTCTACACTTTTGAGTAGTATTTCCATCCAATATGAAGAAATAGGAATAAGGGGTATTAATTGTATTGGCATTCCTTTTACTTCTCTCACCATCCATAACTCTTAAGGAGTTAATGAACCTCCCTTCATGTATAAAGAATAACTATTATGTTCCTATGAAAATTTTCAAGAGAGGATAGGGGGTCTCATCATGATCCAACCTACCATGATCATAAGGTTTAGCAAGTGACATGCTCACAATGGCCACCACACCAAGGTAATGACCTTCTCAACTGATTGAAGGACAGGAGGTCTGATCACGAGCCGACCTGATCACTTTCTTACAATCCTAGTGAATGGCACTGTGACTATCTAGCCATCATACCAGCGTAGTGACCTCCTCATAAATCAAAGTACTTATGTTTCAAAAAGAAGTACTACGCTTACATGCAAATTTTCAAAAGAGGATAGTAGGTTTTAACCCTGAACATAAATGATCTACACACGAATCTTATAACAGAAAATAAACAATAGCGAGAGCATAAAACATAAAATAGATAACCACAGATATTTTCCCCTAGCTCCCAATTTGGGATGACCAGCTTGATTTTCATTATATTCCTTTTAGTGTTACAACACATATATATACATGCCGAAGCATACATAAACCCTAATCCATTAACCCTGGATTAGATCATAACCGTAGTTCCCTTGATCAGAACTACAAAATACTAGGGGCTGAAAACCATCATACCCAAGAACCATGTGCAAAACCATGCACAAAACCATGGGTACAGACTGCCCACTGGAAATTAAGGACCAAAATTTTTTGCCAGGGTGTTGCCCTAGACCCCGACAGGGGGGCTATCTCCCCACCTCCTACCCCCCCACGTCTGATTAGTCATGGAAATAATATAAGACATACCCAACAAGGATAGGGGGTCTCATTACGATCCAGCCTACCATGTTCATAAGATTTTAGGAAGTGACATGCCCACAATGACCACCACACTAGGGTAATGACCTTCTCATCTTCTTGAAGGACAGGAGGTCTCATCACAAGCTGGCCTGATTACTTTGCTACAACTCTAGTGAGTGGCACTATGGTTATCTGGCTATCATACCAGCATGGTGATCTCTCCACAAAATTGGCAAAATAACTACTTTTACATAAGGACCCTGGCTCATTTTTTGGGTAAAAATAGCAACCTTGTCAAGGCTATGAATGCCTGCTGACAGTAGCGGCTCTGCTTATGGAATGAGAGTATGTTTCAACAATAGCCAATACTCTTATATATACCTTATCTTCCATTTTTATTCCATAAGCCACTACTCGAATTAGTGATAATTCTAATCTTCCACATAATTAACTATAAGGGATATATGCTTACATGTTTGAACTTCGGGATGACAACACCAATCATTACCTATCTCAGTCTTTCTTCCATCACACTTTATCATTAAATAAGGATATAATATCATAATAATAGTTATACTTCTTTCTCCCCCTCTCCGGTCACTTCCACACAAGATGCACTTATGTCAAAAATTTCAAATCTGACCTTTACACTGCATACGCTCATAATTACCCAATTAATCCTTGTTGCTTGAAACTTGAAAGCCACGACCTTCTCTCTCACGTATAGACTATGATTATCGAATCCTGAAATTCCCCCCATTTGCATTCATGATTGGCCAAATCCCTCTTGTACTTGAGGATGTGGATGCCCTTACTTTGACGGAGGGGGTGTAATTAGTCATAAATAAGAAAACATGTGAATTTCCTACACAAATCCCATTGGATATGCTGATAAGACCAAAGGAGCATCACAATTAAGGTATGAAGTTACTTGTAGAAGGCTGCAATCTCCCTTTCTCTTGCATGCAGTATTCATTCTAAAAAACAGAGCCGAAAAAGAATAAAATAAGAAGGAGAAATTAGCTCAGGAAAGCACACCAGCCATGGGAGGAAACTCTCTCTAGAATGAACCTCCAAACTTCCCGATTTCAGATGCAACTAGCGCTATCCTCTAGAAATCTGGCTGGCTGGCATATTTACACGGTTACAAGGATTTGATACAGAAGTAGCAATTGAGTTCTTGAAAACCTACAGGAGGGACAGACCAGGCTCAGGGGAAGAGTTATATCGATCACAGAAGAAATTATTATTGAAATCTTCGAAATACCAACGAAAGGAGAGAGATTGATAGAGAAACATCTTATCTTATGAGAGGCAGTCAGAGCATATCAGGATCCGGAAGAGCCATTGGAGCGAAAAGGAAATGGGATTAACCCTACATATCTACATCAACCATGGCAGGAACTGACGACATTCATCCAAAGATTCATTACATGTGATGTATGCCAAGACATGGTAAAACCCCATCAACTTGAAATATTAGCTGTGCTTAAACAAAATATTTCAGTTAACCTACTTGCTTTCTTAAACTCTATATTACATGACATTTTTGTTTGAATAAGAAAAGCTAAAAACCCTCAAGCAGTTGTTAGTCACTACAGGCTAATCAAACTAATCATCATACATGAGTTGGACAAGCAACAGATAGACTAGGATGACTTTGTTAACCCTGCCACACAAATACCTGAGGAAAACCCTGGTGGAACCAAAATTGAGCTTCCTAGGATGAATATACCCAGAAGGAAAAGGACCTGTGCCTAAACTTCAGAACCAAGTAGGAAAAAGAGGTCCAAAAGACTTCAAGGAACCTCAGACTTCATAGAAGAGGTAGGGCCATGCCACTCAATTCCCTCAAGCCCTCAAAATATACCCTTAAAAGATTATGAGGAGGATATGGCTTGAGTCTTGGAGAAAATGAGGACATCCCATGAAACTAAAAGCCTATCTGAGCAATATGGAGAGAAAGAAGAGCCATTAGACAAGTCTTCCACTGCTAGCAGCTCCAGTGACACCGAGTTATTACCCTATCAAGAGGAATTGCAGGCTTTTAGGGCCTTGTCCCCTCTCGAGAATGATGGCGTGAATGAGGGGGAACATGTAGAGGAGGAGGCCAAATCCAAAAATCAGTCACGATACACCATCCACTTGGAGTAGAACATAAGCATGGAAATAGTTCCTTTGACACCTGATGGTAACATTGCCTCCCCCAGCCAGGACCCTCATACAGAAGTAAACTCTGAAGTACAGGTAGAGGACACCACCATAAGAAAACTTGGAATTGATGCCGCCATACCTGAAAAATAGGTTTCTTCTCCTCCACCCCCTGCTGAATCCAGACTAGAAGAAAATTTAGCCGAAAAGAAGTTCAAGAAATTAAGTAGAACTTGCAAAAGGCTAAGGAAATTGGTAAAACATTTGAGGAAGCAGTTAAAAAAGGTAAGCAAGACCCGGAAGCCTAAGAAATAATTGACCACAGCAGAAACCCAAACTGAATTGATAACCTATTTGTTAGATACTACTAAGGCTGGAATGTAGACTGACCCAATAGGGACTGCTGACGTTGGAATGCAGACTGATCTAATAAAGACTGTTGAGGCTAAAATGAAAACTGATCTAGTAGATGCTGTAGAGGCTAAGATGCATACTGACTTGGAAATCACCATTGAGATTGAGATACAAACAGACATGGTGGAAAATTTTGAGGCCTCTATCCAAACTAGGAAAAAATTCACCGACGAAAAGGGAAACCAAACGGAGGAAACCCCTGGTTATGCCCCTCTAGTTGAAAGAGATGTCAATAAAAAATGGTATAACGAATTAATTCGAACATGAAATGAGTTGGCACAGTGAAAAAAGGAAGTAGTACCAGCACAAGAGTATCAGGCACTACTAAAGAAATTCACAAACCTTTCCACCACAGAAGATGAAACATTTTCCCAGCTAAGAGAGGAGAAAGAAAAGGTAAAAAGGGAACAAGGCCAGGTGGATCAAGCCAAGAAACAAATCACTACGATTTTTTCTATGTATTCTGATGCACTAACATGCAGGGCACCAACCACCAACTATGCCCTATTCCTAGTGGAGTGATATTTACTGCTGAAAATCAAGGCCGTTAGGGCAGGGAAGCCCACAACCTTCAAAACCATAGAAGAGTTCATCCACTGCTGCAATGATCAAGATGAACAGTTCCAATGCCTTTTATGTGAAATTTACATGCACAAATTCTTTCTAGAAGAGGACACGGACAGCAATCCTAGTCCCTTTATAGGAGATGTTCAGTTCCATGCCTTCCTCTCGTTCCCTAAGAACCAGATTAGGTGGGCCAAAGCCTATAAAATATTCCAAAAGAGAGAACATGGCCTAGACCTGTGGATCAGAGAAGAGCCTACTAAACCCTTGCAGTTGTTCATCCAACACAAGAATTTCATGTGAAGAAAGGTTGTAAGGACCAACCTAGGACCTATCCATAAAGACATTATAGAAAATGGGCAGGAATATTTTTGAGACTTTCAAGAAGAAGCCTTGATAGCAGCCAAAAAAATATGGATGGCCTCCACAAATAATGTAAAGAATAGGGAGCCATTTCGCTACAGAAACTTCAAAGTGGCCGCCTCCAGATTCCTTTCATATAGTAACCTGATCTTCAGCATGGGTCCTTCATGGTTAGGGTGAAGGTATAGGTAACCTCTCATCTGGTACCCCCCTGAGGGTTATGATCATGACTGCAAACTATCAGAAGGGCACACAAACATTTCCTTCACAAGAATTAGACAGAAATAGGGTTTCAGAGCATACAAGGAAGAATTCTACCCTACCTACTCCTTAACACAGTTGCATCTCAACCATTTGTTTTCACGAGGACCTACAAATAGATAAGCGGGGGAGTATGTTGGGCCGGAATTAAGGTATGTTTTCACCCTATGATTACTTCGAATTGTGATACAATTTTAGGAATTCTTCCTCATCTTAAAAATAAAGAAAAAGAATATTTATGAAAATCAGGATAATTGGGCTAATGACAAAAGGAACGTTTATAACATAAATTTGACTTATTTTATCTCTGTGTACAGGAAAGTAGAGCAGTTGAACCGACGTTAAACGAAAGGAAGCTAGCAGACAGAGACTCACGAAATCTAAGTGACTCCCAGAAATTGACAGAAGGCAGAAAGATAGATCCAAACCTGAGAACCCAAATGATAGCCACGAGCAGGGGCTATCATTTGGAAAATATCGTCCCACTGCATGAAAACGCCTTTAAAAAGACCAAGGATGAACTAGATAGGGGAGTTGAATAGGAATTTTCTTTTATAGTCAATGTATAAGGACATAATTGTTCAGTTGTATCCCTGTATTATCCTTCAATTTACTAAAGAGTTTTTATGTTTTGAACAATCATCTTTTGAGTTTTTCATTGCGTTATAACTTCTGGTGGTTTGGGCCTAGCCCATGGGAGTTTCCTCACCAAATTCTATGTTGTGCATAGTTACAGAATTGATGTCCAGTTATCTGATGCAATTTGTGAATTTCCTTTCCACTCGAAAATAGAAATGCATGAGGTTACAGTTTCTCTTTCATCAAAATAGTTTAGCATTCATGCTTTCTAGTTTACAGTAATGTTTTATCGTTGTTAGATGTTTTCATTTTCTCCCAACACCTTTATAGTCGCTTTATGAATATTAGAGAAACTACTGTCCAATGTTATCTATCTCTATGATTTATATTGTTTCCTCAGTAAAATAAGGCGTCCAATTGTTGATTAATTACCGAAAGATGTCAATTAGTTAGTTTGAAAAGAGAATTCCATTGCAAAATTATATAAGTAATTGATGATTCAATTCATCCAGATTGATGTTCAATTCATTCAGATTGTTGTTCAATTCAATAAAGTTGCTTTTAAATTCATCATTATGTTGTTCAATCATAGGTTTCTCTCCTTCTGAGCTAGACAGAGTAGTTAGCTACATTATACCATTTCATTTCTCTTTGAGTTGATTGAACTTCAAGAATTAGATAATCCTTTTCATAAGAAATATAGAGTAACTATAATTCTATCTCACATGCATATACTGTGCTTACACTCTCGAAATAAGAAGACTTACCATGGGTTGAAAATTGAATGAGAAGCTTACAGGTTGCCTATAATAAGCCACCTTTTTGAACTGACAGTTAGATGTATGACACAAGCTAGTTGATTAGTGTAGTCATATTTACATGTCAAATAGTCATGAATGATAGTAACTTGTTGTTATATGCACTTTTTTTTTTATGTTATTTAACATGATGATTATGTTATATGTTGTTGATAAGTATGTTATATGTTAAGTTGATGATTCTGTTATATGTTGTTTATGAGTATGTTATATGTTAACTCCTTGTTGTTATATGTTAGTTAACTTGATGATTAGGGTTATTGCATTAAGATATTTATGTTATATGTATCATTTTTATTTGAATTGGTCTGTGTAGATGGTTATTCTTATGACATTCAAGTATGAGATGATATATTTGTGATATTGTGTTGTAGTAATATAGACTGACTGTGCATATGTAATTGTTATGCATGAATGAAAATTGTTTATGATCTTATGATGTGAACATGTTAGCTAGTTACTGTTATGGATATCATTACCTTATTTATGTTTTAGTTGATATGTTGTGAAGTTATATCGTGCTAATCTATATTGATTGTGCAAACAAGATAGCCTCCCTTGAGATACATAAGGTATGAGTTTTCTTATTTCATCTACTTGGTGCTTGACTGTTTGATTATGTCATATATTTGGTGCTTGAGTGTTTGGTGTCTATTTTTACATCTAGTTGATTTATCTAACATGGTACGTTTATAGTTTGGTTGAATTTCTGATTGATTGCATGATATAAGTATGTTTCTATAATATTTCTTGAAGAAGTTATATGGTTTTAAGATATTTTTACTAACAAATATGTGTTCAAACAATTGATATGTACTTGAGTGTAAGTAGGTGATAGTTGTAGCAGTATGTATTATGACTAATGAATGTGAGTTGATTTTTTATTATGACGTGGTTGTTAGACTTGGTAAATGTTGATTTAAAATTAATAGATATGTTGTATTAGTATTTGTAACATGTGGTTGACATGTGTGTTCATTTACAGATCAACATGCTTGGAATAAAAATATAATATAACCCATATATTGTTATATTCTTTTGGACACCTAGTCCTCAACGGGTAGGTGTGGAAGGCGAATGGAAAAAAGGAATCCAAGGGACCACTTGGAAGATGAATCCAAGGGTCACCTAATGTACTATAAAAGCACATCTATAGTTAATAGTAAAACATCTCACACTTATCATTCTCCTTGTGTGTTTACTTTCTTGTTTACCATGCGTGTGTTTAACACGGTATCAAAGCCATGATGACTGGCCTTCTTCCTCATTGTGCGTATATTTAGTCTCGACCCTTAGCACTTCGCATAGTTGAATCCGCTCAGCTTCCAGTAGCATAATACCACCACTCAAGACCTCAGCCCTCAACCTCTCCCCTTGCTATTCGACTGCACATCGCACTCCTACCACCATTGGTGTTCTGGCACTGTCAGCATTACATGAGATTGAAGTAGTTTCAGTTGGGATAGTTTCTTTATCCTGTGCTAAGAAATCATTTGCATTGCAATTCTCCGGGAAAGGCACATGCAACACCTCATAACCCTCAAACAGAGAATCACATAGGCTGAGTTTTTGTATTTTATACGGCTTACATTGTACATTTCTTTCATTCACAGATAGAAATTGATATTGAATTGGTGCCTCCATGCAGGGGCGAACTATTATTGTAGAGAATTTAAGCTTTCTACAGTGATACACTCTTGGTTAATGATTCCCTCACCCTCGACTCCTCCACCTTCTCCGCTCCTCGGCTCAAGTTCCCTCCATCACTACCTCAATACACTGCTTCATTGCCTCTCAGCACCTCAACTCTGGTCTCCTCATAGAATCTCCAAATACGCCCTCAATACGTGGCCTCCATACACCTGCACTCCCCACTGCTCAACTACACAGTGCATCACTCTCGACTCCCACAACTTATCCATGAGCACTGTGTATCCGTGAACTAGCGGCCTCACCTCCCTTGGATTTTAAAATAAAATCCCTTTCTTATCACAACTGTTGGACAATCATACACACCAAGCTAGTGGTATCTAAGCGCTCTCAGCCTCTCCACACAGTATATCTGACTCCACCTATGATATCTCCCTCCTGCGACTGCCACTCAACCACTATCAATACAATTCACTATTTATGCTTCCGCTTCCAACACACTCCACTCCAAATCACTCTCCTCCCTCCTTCAGAATTCGAATTCTATGTGATCGAGTTGGCCAACGATCTATGAAGGAGAGTTAAACAATCTGAATTCTGGGCATTATTTCTTAGAGAGCCAAGGGTGCAATACAACATGGTGCTCCACTGCGTGGAATGCATGGTGTATTGGAGGAGAGTGTGTGCATTGGGAAGAGTCCAAGACCTGCATCACAAGAAAGGCGGACATTAATTACGGCAAGTTCATAGCCCATGAATCACCTATGAGAAGCTTAGTAGAGAGACAATGGATAAACGGTCAGTAGAAAAACGTTGCATAAAAAAAACGCTCATTGCCTATTTCCGCCACCATCAATGAGAAGCTCAAATGTTGTGTAAATGCTCATTGTCTACAAGTCAGGCCTTGAGAGGTGTGGAAGGTCATGTATTCTTCTTCTTTGGTAGGGACTTCCACTTTTAAAATGCACTCAGAAATCTCCCGCAACTTCCGGGGCTCCTGTGCCTCGCGAGTAGCCTGAACAAGCACCACAATAGCTATTTATATGTGTGCCATGTTTCACTGTGACTGGAGTATTGAACTTCTAGAAGTATCATTAGATCTATCATTGAGTTTATATACATATGTGTCGATATATCATTGAAGTCGTGGCTCCATTAAAATCTCTTGAAGCAACATAAATGGTATGTATATGCACAAAAGTAGAGGCTTTATATGATGAGATATTCTTATAATCTAACTTATAAAATTCGATATCTCAGTTTTCTAATTTGACATTACATTGTGGAGGGAAATCAAATTCTGAGGCTAACACTTTTCCATTCGAAGTTCAAACCATATTTGCATTTGTTTGTTGAAAATCAAAGTTTTCACTCATGACTACATTCATTGTGTGGCGGGCTTATCTTAGACTTGAAATCTTCTCTTATTTTTTAATGTAATGAAAGTACAAGTGGGTATATTTTCCCTTATCAGTTTATTATTGTTGAGTTAAAAAAAAAATGGCCAGACTTGATGATGCATTAGAAGTGTTGAATACCCTAATCCATTCCAATGTTAATGAGATGGTAAAAATCAGCAAAAGCTCTCTTTTTAACATTAAAACCTGCCTACAAAATGCACTAGACAAGATAGAGTTTTTGCATATTGAATCCCAATTCCAACAAGAAGAATTACTGCAATGGAGTCATCATTCTGAGCCTATTTCTATTCAGAAAATTGAAAGAGACTCCCATAAGCAGCAAGCCAATATTGTTGTGGTTGATTCACATTCAATGGCCAGTATAAAAGCATATTTGTATGCAGATGCAGATGTTCACATTACACTCCCAAGCCCATCATCATACCTTGGGAAGAGATTTTCCATAACAAGCACAAAAAAGGTCTTAGATATGACAAGGAGTTGTCCTTTCATATTCCGAACTACTCCCAGCCCATCAAATTTTAGAGTGCCATATTTCTTCATGATTGTTCACCTTTAGCTATTCCAGATCCTGCTCCTCTTCCAAAGCAGCAACAACAGATTGAAAAATTCCAACACTGTGATCGAGTTAGCCATATGAAAGATCGTTGTTTCGATCTTCACCCATACAAGCACTGTGGTTGACACACCCATTCTTCACACAGATGATTTAGAAACAAGCCTCCTACAAGAACAAAGATTCATCTTCGATGGATCGCTTATTGGCAATGGGCATCAACAACCAAGAAGGTGTTTAAGTCACATGTCAGAAATTGTTCTAGAATATTGAACAAACTTACAGTTTATTTTTTGCCATCATCTCACCTTGTACCTGATAGGGGGGAAATGGTGGTCATCTACAAGATTCGAAGCCACATCAAGCGAGCTTGAGCCACGGTCTCTCATTCCAGATTCAGAGTTGTAGCTAGAGATACAATAGTTCAAGTGAGCTTGCGCCACAACCTGTCATTCCAGCTTCAGAGTTGTTGCCAGATACATGGATTCCCATAATCATTCCTTTGGTTGGTGGAAAGCCTTAAACCATCTATGCGAGGTTGATATTCTTCCTCTTCAAAGAATTCAGAGCACTTCCTCTAGCAGAAGACTTCAACTTCTTGCCATTTTTGGTAGAGTTCTAGGAAATGCATCAAGCATTCTAGAGTTGGTGATCATCCTTAAACCATCACAGATTTTAGACCTCCCTTCTTCTAGGTTGAAGGTCTCCCTCTTCAAATATGAGGGATACTTCCTCTAGCAGAAGCCCTTAGCTTCTTGCCAGATTTGGAAGCGTTCTAGGAACTGCACTAAGCATTCCAGTGTTGGTGGTCATGCTTAAACCACCTCTTTATGCCAACATTTTAGAGATTTGATTCAGCCTAAGTGCTTCCATGCATACTTTGTAGATTTTTATTACAACTCTCTTCTTGGACTCACACATACCCCTTCGGATTAAGGGGGAATGTTGGACACCTAATCCTCAACGGGTAGGTGTGGAAGGCGAATGGAAAAAAGGAGTCCAAGATACCACTTGGAAGACGAATCCAAGGGTCACCTAATGTATTATAAAAGCACATCTATAGTTAATATTAAAACATCTCACGCTTATCATTCTCCTTGTATGTTTACTTCCTTTTCTACCATGTGTGTGTTTAACATATTTATGCACTAAAAATTGTGTGGCTATGGCAGTATGATGCAGGGATTTCATGGAAAAAGTGATTTCCATGAGATATTGAAAAAGGTTCGGGTTGAGATTTACTTGGGAACCATGGGGGTTGAGTCATGGTGCATGTTTCTAGTATTGTGATTTTGGTATTTTGTGATTTTTTGCACTTGATTTATGACTTCGTTTATGTCTCGTGCAAGGCCCTGCCACTTTGTTTGTGGTTTCATATTGCTATTGTTTTCATGGTTTTCTTGTTGTTTTATTTTGTTCTTTCCTTTTATGTTTTGAGGCTCTTGGAAATTGGTTTCGGAAAGAGGAAAGTTAACGAAGCCCGGGAAGGGTTGAATGGAACCTGATTGGTAATGTAAGACTCAGATGAAGCATGACACATGTATAAGGGCAGCAAAAGGTAATAATATGACAGTCGGTTGGATTGGTTGGGTCCATTGATATAAATGGATGGTGGAAGGAAAGTCATGAAAAATATAATCAGGAAAGGTAAAGTAAAGGGATTTGAGGCATTAGATTCATTGGCTAAGTTGGGAACTGTGATTCTCAATGTTGTGCATGTTGTGCATAGATAAAGGAAGTTCTCTTAACCTTGACCTTACCTTATTTGGTAAGTGTGTTGTGAATATGATTATGTTTATGCTTATATATTCATATATGTATGTATGTATGTATGTATGCACATCGTTGAGTGACAGGGTCATTAGGATTGTTTTGTGCTAGTGTTCACATGTATATATATGTATGTATGTAGTTGTCTTATAGGGTCGTCAAGGATCATGATAGTTGTATGCTAATGTTTATATGTATTTATGTATGTCATTATATGACAAGGTCATTAGTGATCATTCTTGTGGAGTAATTATTGATTATTTAGGTGATTGGTATGATAAGGTTGGCTTATGAGGAACCAGGTGGGAAGAATAACCCTAATAGGTCTACAAGATTAGTATCATGTGGGTCTGAATTGATATTATGTGACAATACTATGTATATTTCTATTTTATGGGAGGTAATGTTGAGGGGTAAATTAATGAAATGAAAGAAATGTTATATGTGGCATGATGAATCATGCATGAATAGTGGAGAGACATTAGAAGCAAGGTTTCTTGGTAGAGTTAGTGTGTGGTCTTTGGATGTGTAGTAATATTGTTGTATATATGTTGTGCATGTTGCATATGTGATGTTGTGTGCATAAAATGTTGTGTACATATGATGTTGTGTTCCTGTTGTATATATTTTGTGTTTATATTGCATATGTAGTGCTGGGCATAGATGATTCAATGTACATATTACGTATGTGATGTTGCATGCATATTATATTGTGCACATGTTTGATATACGGTTTTTTGTGCATATGGTGTCATGCACATGTTGGATATGTAGTGTTCTGTACATATGGTGCTATGTACATGTTGTATATGCAATGCTATGTACATATGGTGTTGTTCCATTTTTTTACATATACTTTTGTGTACATATGGTGTTGTGTGCATGATTGTACATGTGGTGTTATGTGCATATGATGTTGTGTATATGTTGTACATGTGGTTCTGTGTGTAGGTGGTGTTATGTACATGTCATGCATGTGGTCCTGTGTAAATGTGGTGTCACGTACATGATGTGAATGTTGTGCTATGTACATGTGGTATTGTGTACACGTTGTATAGTTGGTGTTATATACATGTGGAAATGTGTACACATTGTGTAGATGGTGTCGTGTACATGTGATGTTGTGCACACGTTGTGTAGGTGGTGATGTGTAAACCTGGTATTGTGTACATGTTGTACGTATGGTAGTGGTGTACATGTGGTATTATGTGCATGTCATACATGTTGTGTTGCAGGCATTTGGTACTATGTATGTGCATTTTTTAGTTGTGGTATCGTGACATGTGTATTCGTTGTGTTTTATTCTATGTATGTATATGTATCGTGTTGCATAGAAAACTGGGAGTAGATGTATGTACTATATGTTAGGTATAGGTGCATGTATTATATGGTGATGTATTTTGTGTGTGATGCACACTATGTTTATGTGTACACAGTTGAAGAGAAGGCACTGGGTGCTTGTCAGGTGTGGCAACCGATGCAATGTGTTTATGGAAAGGACAAAGGATCGATTGAAGGATAAGTATTGGTATTTTATTTCATTTTACTATGCATGTGATCTATGAATCTGATTTATGATACTCACATGTGATACATTATTTTAATTTATGATCATTGTGTTTTGAGCTAATCGGATGTGAGATGTTTATACACAATGATTTGGTCAAGAGCTGGTTTGGATTGTTGTGACAAGCAGTGAACGTAAGTGCAAGTGTACCTTATTGATGGGCCACCAATAAGGTATGATTTGAAGTTGTTTCAATTTATTTTGAATCTAATGGGAATTGTGTGCTTGGTACAAGAAAGCATGGAAATTCTCGAATTGGGTGGTTGAAACTGACTACAAGAATTAGTATCAACAATGGAAGGAATTAGAATAGGTAGCAATATGTTAGTAAAGAACTTCAGGAGCAGGGCCATTCTGAGACATTGGTACCCCATAGTGTCCATTGATTTACATGAGCATGCTATGACCAGTATGATGGTTTTGAGGCAGGGATATTCCTTGGTTTTTGGACCTTCCGATGCGAGGAAGCCTTGCCAACGAAGGGGTTGCCTGAGGGACTATGTAGTAGAGAAGGGGATTCCCACGAAACTTGGAAGGTGTGTGACTACATGAAAGGGGGTGACCAAATTTCCTGAGGGAATATGTAATAGAGAAGGGAAGGTCGAGGATGTATTTTTTTTGGTCATTAGCATTGCCAAATGGAATCAGATGAACATTGGGAGTGTGCCCTCGAAATATGAGTCGGTAATTGTTCACTAAGAGGAAAAATGGCGCATGATTGTAGGGCTGGACATTGGCTGCATATTTAACTTTAGAAGTTGATTTTGGACTTCTTGGGAAGGAGGTGAATCCTGGTATTAATTTTGAGGGTGGAGATGTGAGCCTCTGGATTCCCTTGTTGCAGATGCATGCATCATATACTTATATTTCTAGTTAGAGAAAATGTTCATATGTTTATATGCGTATTTTATTGTAAATAATGTATCAAGCTGGAGTTATAAATTTCCATAAACAATATGGTTATTTGCTGATTAAAGAAAATGTGCATAAGTATATGTGGTTGTTATTGTAAATATCATAATGAACTGTGTTATAAATCTCCAGTAAATGGTATGATTGTAAATTTTTTAGTAGTAGTCATTGTAAATACTGCAATGAATTGTGTTATAAAGCTTCATGGGAAGTATGTTTTGGTGTTCAACGGTCTTGTTGGTCATAGGTGTCATTGAACATTGACGAAAATGTTCCCCCAAGGGGGAGGGTTCTATAACAACCCTGATAAAAAATACATGTAAAAGTTAATAGAGGTAAAATAATACCTTGGTCATGGGACACATATTCTAAGTTGAATGGTCAAAAAAAAATCCTAGTGGGTGTTCACTTCAGTTCATTATGGCTAAAGGAAATTGGCAAAGGCAATGGAAAATCCTTTGAAAAAGAAAGTGGAGTTAATTAGCATTTTATCTATGATAATGATAGAAAATAGGAGAAAAGGAAGGTGAAAGGTCACAGGTTGCATGTGAGGAAGAAAATGAAGGAAAATAATGGAAAATGAAGAAATTAGAGGCCTCATTAATAAAAAGGCTTCTGAGGATCAGTTCACAAGATTTTTTAGAGTTTTTGGGTGGAGCTCTTATTCTTTTCTCTCTCTCATACGCTTGGACACAGGGTTTTCTTGGAGCGCTCTTGGAGGAGTGTGGAATACTTGGGATTTGGAGCAAGAAGGAAAGGAAAAGCATGCAAGCACAATATGACATTAGTATCAACAACTACATTGGGTTTTGATTGCAAGTATCAAGTTGCATGCATGATTTCATTGCTAATTTTGGCATGCAAGACACATGCAAGTGGTTTCTTGGTTATGGTTTGTCATTGGCATGGAGGATTGCCTAGATTGGAAAAGGTTTTTCATAGCCTTTCCGTTTCCTGGATAACCATGGTCTTGTGGGTTTCTTTGCTTTTGTTTTTAGTTAGTTCTAATGTTCCTTTGGTTGTTGGTTGAGTTATTAGTTCTTGGAGTCTTGGTTGGATAAACACTTTAGAGCCTTATAACAACTTGAGTTGAGTTACTAGCCCTTGAGCCCTGGTTGTAAAAAAAACATGGAGCCCTTGGTGTGTTGAGTTACTAGTCCTAGAGCCTTGGTTATACAAGCACTCTGGAGCCCGACAACATTTGTGGGTTGAGTTACTATTCCTAGAGCCTTGGTTCATTACAGAAATTTCGAGGTCTAAAATGGGCCTCCTAAGAAAAATGTAAAATCAAAATGAACTTTATAAAAACCAATTGGACTCAAGATAATGATGTCAACCGTGGGGGATCATTCACCATTTTTTAGGTAAAAAAGTAAAAAGATTAAAAAATAATAAAATACTAAAACTACTTGTTCAACTTTTATTTTCAATTAATCTCCATAAGTTTTTACTCAAATTTCAAGTGGGGTACTCGTTGGATGAAAAATTTAATTCCTCATCCAAGGAGTACCCTTGTTGCATACTTTCTATGGACCCTTCTACATGAAAAATTAAAAATACATGAAAATACATGATTGCAACCACATTATTAATGTATTTCTCATTTTTCATGTAGCAGGGTCCATAAAAAGTATGCAATATGGGTAATCCATGGATTATGAATCAAATTATGCATACAACAAGTATTCCCTCTTGAAATTGGAGTAAACCCATAAAGAGTTAAGTTGAAAATACGAGTTGAAAAAGTAGTTTTTTTATTTTTTCCCTCTAAAATTTGATGATGTAATCTAATATTATTTTATTATTTCCACTATTATTTTATAATTTCCTTAGAAGGCCCATTTTAGACCTCAAAACTCTCCTAATGGAAAAAACTCTTTGGAGCCCTCGATAACTTGGATGGAGACCTAGTTGATGATGGTTAGTGATGTCTAACCATGAGGTGGAATCACTAGTTTACGGTTGAGTTTGTTTGGCCTCTAGAAGCCTTGGTTTGGTTGCGCTTGATGTGTTTCATGAGATCCCACATTGATGCTAGGAATATGGCACCAGGGTGATTGGCTGAAAGAAAGACGTGGCTCAACCTAGTCTATTGTTGGGTGGTACGTGGAAGTCCTCGGCCTAGTTGCATTTTGCATATGTTTTTTTTCCTAAGTTGGACTAAATTATATTAATGTAACATAATATACAGGATGAGTCGAGCCTCCGGAATTTCTATACTAGCCAATTCTGGAGGCATTATAAGTCAAAAAAACAAAATAATGACCGCCCCAGATGGGGATACTGGTCATGATACAACTTCCCTCAATGGGGAAATCAACTTCATACAAAAAAGACTTAAAATTTGAGAAAATATTTTGGAAAGAAATTTTAAGATAGAAAATAAACAGAACAGTAAAAAAAAACTTGTCCATGCTAGGTGTCATTTTGTTGAGGTGGTGGTTCCTCCACAATGAGGCACTTGTATTCATCGGAGGAATCATTCATGTGCGTCGCCTGATGGGAAGGTGATCCAGATTTATGCAGGAATGCAATATAATAAAAATATAACCATAAATTCAAAGATGCAGCAGAAATAACAATTCATTTCATTAATATCAAAGAACTGAAATTTGCTTACAAACATAATGGAAATAAACTAGCTAAGGCGCTGGTAGCTATCTCTGAGAAGAGATGTGGCAGCTACAGGCCTCTGAAATGTGTTAAAATTATGCTCGAGGGCCTATTTATTATTGAGAAACAATGGAAAAACTGAAACGTCCAAAACCTAACTGTAGGAGATGAAGCGCCAAAACCATGGGTCCCGTTTGGGTAAATTGGTGTTTCAACTTCCCGGGGACGTAACTTTGGCATTTGATCTCTATTTGATACACTAAATATCTCGTTAGAAGTATCTATCCAAGGAGTACAACTTTCGTTGTGAGAAACATCAGTTCATGGATCCATGTTGCTCCTGGTTTTACCAAAAAATGTCATTTAGGGCCTCAAAACGGCTCCAGAAGTTCACGACCTAAAAAATTGCTAAAAATAGTAAGTTGTGTTGCAACTTAAAAACTGAATGAAATGATATTGGGGGTTCAAATGGAATAGGTGGGTGGCCACCAATATCCACCTGGATCATTAAGGCCCCAAAACGTCTCCGGGAGTGTAGGACCCGAAAATTTACTAAAAATAGTAAGTTGTGCTGAATGTGAAAAGTTGCAAGAATTGATGGTGCTGGTCCAAATGGAATAGGTGGGTGGCCACCGATATCCACCTGGATCATTCCTACCTCCTTAGGAAGCAATGGTCCCCATTGCATTGAGATCCTCCATGAGATGAGGCAAATTATGTTGAACTGGGTATTAGATTTGTTGAAGATGTCATGGACCTGCGGGCGGACATGCTAGATGCATTTAGTAATTTCAGTTTCTTTATCAGCCTCAGATAGTACATGTGTATATTTTGTATGTGTAGTTGCAGGAGGTATGGCAACATCAGGCGGCTATGCGTCGGGGGTCAGATCAATGGAGTGCTTGTCCTGACGGTGTGGAGGAACCTTTGTGAGTGAGGAGAAAATGTGCTCATATTACTCCATGACTTTGTCCATCTGCTGTAGCCATGCAGGGGAGATTTGTTTTGATGTTGTGGCCATAATATTCTTCTTTCCCTGTGAGCGAGTTGTAAGGAAAATAAATTTCCTGGTTTTGGAAACAATATTACTGCGTTGTTTTGCAGTAGTCAAAGAGATGACAGGAGGTGGTACTCCCTCCGGTATCCTGTACAAGTTATTTTACAAAGTAATAATAAAAACACAAGGCCTAGAATCATACACAACATGTCGCCTCCAAAATTATGGTTGGCCCAATAATACATCAGCTACATCAAGAGGAGAAACATCACATAGTACCTCATCCATGAATGGCTTGATGTTGTACGGAAGGCGGCACTATTGGCAGATGCAGATATCTCTTCCTAGGTGAAGCCACCTGATGGTATACGGTTGTGGGTGTGATATAGTCAGTAGGCCGAGCCTCTTCATGACCTTTGGTTAAATGAGGTTCTTTTGGCTTATGCTATCGACAAGGAATTGCAGTGGAGAACCGTTCACCCACATCTACAAATGGAAGAGGCATTCCCCCTCTTCTAGATCCTTAGGATCCTCCCTTTGGATCTTGGTGGTGGAAAAATGGAACTTGGATCTGCATCAATGATTTACTTCCTTTTTTCAATGCCTTTGTCTGGTTCTGACTTAGGATCAGAAAATGCATTTGATTCGGGTGCCTTTAGTTCGGCCACCAATGACTGTTTGGCCCGACACTCGTTTGTGCTATGAGTGGGGCTATTATGATATTCAAACCACTTCCCCGTGTCCTTCTTTGGATTTTTGGTGTTGTTTTGAGTCACCCCTATTTGGACTTTCCCTTTATTTTGTGTTTCGGGGGCACCTTTCCCTGGCTTCGGATTCGCAGATCCAAAGTCTCGCTTCTTCTGCTTAAATTTTTGCTCGATCTTGGTGGCATAGCGATATGTCGTGCCAAGAGATGTAATGTTGAGGAACACCATTTCCTCCTAAAAGTGTTTGTGAAGACAGCTACGGTACTTGAGCACCAAATGTCTCTCTAAATCTTTAATACCCAAATTTGTGTGCAGTGTATGGAATAGATTCATTAGTTCGTGCATATCTTCATCCCTTTGTTGCCGCAATGTGGTCCATTGGATGTATTTGTCCTCATAGCTCCCCACGGGGTAATATTTTTCCTTGATGCCATCTCAGAATGAATTCCAAGTGGGTGTGGCTGAGAATAGAGAGGGTTCCCCTTCGTCCTCTTGGTCACGGTAGGTTTCCCACCAATCTTTGACATGGGGGGCGGCTTTGAGGAGTGCAAAAATAATCTTTTCTCAGTCAGAGAAATCATTGACCGAGAAATACCCTTCTAGAAAATTCAACCATCTATCTATGGTGTCTGCATCTATTTGGCCTTAAAATACAGGAATATCAAAGTTTACCTGTACCTTGAAGGGCATGGTGCCTCCAGAGTGGCTATCGGATGCAGATACGCCGTAGGTGGGAAGTCGTTGAAGGATCTGAGAAAAGTTATCCATCATCATGTTCCTTTGTTTCTTGAGGGCCTCCTCGAGAAATATTTTGATAGGATATCCTGCTCCCTCATCTTTCTTTTCTTCCGCCATGGGAGGTCGTTGGGGTTTGCGAGGCTGATCTTGCAAAGGTTCCACCAGATCGAGCCATAAATCCTTATACCTTGACCGCGTTGGGGACATACCAATAAAAACAAAGGAAGAGAATACTGCTCTGATACCATTGATCTAGATTTATGCAGGAACGCAATAGAATAAACATATAACCATAAATACAAAGATGTAGTGTAAATAACACTTCATTTCATTAATATCAAAGAACTGAAACTTGCTTATAGACAGAATGGAAATAAACTAGCTAGGGCACTGGTAGATATCTTTGAGAAGAGATGTGGCAGCTACAGGCCTCTGAACTGTGTTACAATGAGGCTCAAGGGCCTATTTATTATTGAGAAACAATGGAAAAACTGAAACGTCCAAAAACCTAACCCTAGGAGATGAAGCACCAAAACCATGGGTCTCGTTTGGGTAAATTGTTGTTTCAACTTCCTAGGGACGTAACTTTGGCATCTGATCTCCATTTGATGCGTTAAATAGCTTGTTAGAAAGATATATCCAAGGATTACAACTATCAATGTGAGAAACATCATTCTATGGACCCATGTTGCTCCTGGTTTTCCCAAAAAACGTCGTTTAGGGCCTCAAAACAGCTCTGGAAGTTCAAGACCCGAAAAATTGCTAAAAATAGTAAGTTTTGTTGCAAATTAAAAACTAAACAAACTAATAGTGGGGGTTCAAATGGAATAGGTGGGTCGCCACCTATATCCACCTAGATCATTAAGGCCCCAAAACGGCTCTGGGAGTGCAAGACCCGAAAACCTGCTAAAAATAGTAAGTTGTGTTGAATGTGAAAAGCTGCAAGAATTGATGGTGTCGGTCCAAATGGAATAGGTGGGTGGCCATCGATATCCACCTGGATTAGTAGCTAGTTTAGGTGTTGTAGCAGTGCAAAATACACTGGCACTGCCCTTCCTGCATTCTTCACGCGACCCTTTGGGACTCCCACTTCCACTGCTGAAATTACCATTGCTGCTAGAGGAATTAGCATCAGGCTTGACAGGTAGGGCCTTTGAATTCCTCGAGAGTTGTGGAGGCACTGTGACTATGGTGGATTTTCTTGGTCTTTTCCTGGTGCTTCATTATTCAGAAAAGGAGGTTTCTTCCTAGAAACTGATGGTGATGGTGGCCATGAGATGGGGTCTGTCCAAACACTACTACATTTGGCGGAAATTCCGACACTTGGTTCTGACGCTTTTGACCAAATGTCGGAAATTTCCCCAAATTTTTTCCATCCCGCCCGAAACCGTCGCTATACCGACGTTTATAGAAAAGTGTCGCAATACCGACACTTAGAAAAGTGTCGCAATACCGACGTTTGGAGGAAGACGTCGCAATTGCGACACTATGGCCCAAAGCGTCGCTATTGAGATGACTCCAATCGTTGCAAGTGCGACACAATGTCTAGGTGTCGCCATTGCGATGTTTAGGTACCCGTCGCAATAGTGACGCTTTTTCCGCTGTCGGTATAATGACACTTATATGCGCGCCACATAAAAATACGAAACTTATATGCGCGCTACATAAAAATTCGAAACTTATATGCGCGCTACATAAAAATGATTTTATTGTTTCGTATGCGTCGCAATAGCTACATTAACGTTTGATATGACGCGCGCATTCGCCCTCCGCTCTTGCAGAATAGCATTCACCCTCAGCTCTTGCAGAACAACATTTTCCCTCAACATTCACGCTCAGCTCTTGCAAAATAGCATTTTCCCTCAGCATTCGCCCTCAGCGTTCGCCCTCAGCTCTTGCAAAACAGCATTCACCCTCAGCTCTTGCAAAATGGTAAGTTCTTACTGCAGGCCCTTCCTCCTATAGTAGGGTTGACTCTATTTGGGTTTTTTTGGTCAATTCCATTGGATTGTGTTAGGTTGTAGGGTTCTCTGTAGATGTCAAGAGTCAAGATTCAATACCCTCTATTATCTTCATCACCCAATACAAGATTTAAATTTTTCCCAAAGAAACGCTTATTAATTTGGCAGCCATTATTTCTCCCTACTTTAAAAACCCTACATTTAAATGAAAACAAGCATTGCATTTCAAGTACAAAAATCTATTAGTGTTCAAATGTACATGTGTGCTACATTAACGTCTGATATCACGCGCGCATTCACCCTTCGCTCTTGCAGAATAGCATTCGCCCTCAACATTTGCCCTTAGCTCTTGCAGAACAACATTCGCCCTCAGCATTTGCCCCGAGCTCTTGCAGAACAACATTCACCCTCAGCATTCGCCCTGAGCTCTTGCAGAACAGCATTCACCCTGGATTCGCCCTCAACTCTTTCAAAATAGCATTCGCCCTGCATTCACCCTCAGCTCTTGCAGAACAGCATTTTCCCTCAGCATTCGCCCTCAGCGTTCACCCTCAGCTCTTGCAGAATAGCATTCGCCCTCAGCTCTTGCAAAATGGTAAGTTCTTACTGCAGGCCCTTCCTCCTATAGTAGGGTTGACTCTATTTGGGTTTTTTTGGTCAATTCCATTGGATTGTGTTAGGTTGTATGGTTCTCTCTAGATGTCAAGAATCAAGATTCAATACCCTCTATTATCTTCATCACCCAATACAAGATTTAATTTTTTCCCAAAGAAACGCTTATTAATTTGGCAGCCATTATTTCTCCCTGCTTAAAAAACCCTACATTTAAATAAAAACAAGCATTTCATTTCAAGTACAAAAATCTATTAGTGTTCAAATGTACATGTGTGCATCACTTGTGTAGGGTATTCCTTTTCCACTTGCACATTATCCAAGAATGTGTGCAGTATAGTTCATATTTTTTGTGATTTAGATTGTCTTGAAAAAGGAAAGGTAAATTATTTCCCATGGAAAAAGAAGGTTTTCCCTTTTTATAAGTTGTTTGGACTTACGTGGAAAAATTTATGGTATGCCTTTCATATTATGTAGTTTAAATTTGAATTAACAAGTTATTCTACATGAAAATATAATTACCTATGTGATGTCCTTCATCACTAATTAAAATTATAGGGTTTCAATTTCCTAGACTCTAACTCATATGATGCTAAATTCTAGGTTCTCATTGGTGGATCACTCTTCCATTGATTTCCTTTCCCTCTAGATCTTGTCATACTTTAAAAGTCATCAGTGATACATATATTATTTCAGGTATCCCAAAAGGCTTTATAGTAGAACATATTGTGAAGTTTTTTTGACACTTGAGGATTCTTTTTAGAACTGCAACGCGGTCTATGCTATTGAGTTATATATCAAGCAACTTGTCCTTAATAACCACACTATGAGGTAGGTTCAACCAATTTGAACTTGTTGGGACATAGCATATGAAGTTGTGTGATGAGTCCATATCATAGGTCTATTATGGTGACAAAAGTGAATACACATAATGATAGTTATTATGTTAACATTACTAGAAACATTTTCGAAATTATCCATGCTAGCAAGATGTCAAAATTCCAGGCATTAGGTGTCAATACTCGTAGCTAATAGATAATAATAATAATATAAAAAAATCACAACTTTATTCTTGAAATATGATTGTTACACATTGGTAACCTATTTCATGAGTTGCTATCACCCAAAGATTGCAAAACAAACTTAAAATATAAATTAAACCAACATGAGAGTCCAACTAAGGGTTTCTCGACAAAATCATGCCATAACCTGGCAATCTGAAACCCAAATTTGAATCCATCATAAGTAATAAAATTCAAACTCAGATGGATTTTCAATGCATGTTTGCATGCTACACTTATTCTCTGTCTAGATATCATTTTTTAAATGGAACCATTAGTCAAGCCCACAGTCTTTTTTATGTGAAAAATTTCAGCTCTATTTGAGCTCTTTTTTGCTCCACCACCTCCATAAACCAGTGTTACACGGGGTCTCACCCCCCCACCTAGGGGTCTAGATTCCTTGCCCCCTCGCGCTCCGAGGTCTTGGGGACTTCTAGGGGATTTTTCCCTCACACCCCCTCATGCCCCCGCACACCCCCTTTCACGCCCCCTCACACCCCCTCACACCCCCCTTCATGCCCCCTCACGTCCCCTCACCGCCCCTTTTAGTTTATGGTTTCGTGTTAAAATTTGATGTGCCACTTAGCATATTTGAGAATCCAAGTGATTCTGATTCAAATGGTGACATGGTTGATCTTGATATATTTGTGCAGAAGTTGGATGCAGAGACTAGTGGGGCATTAACTTGAGAATTTATGCTCATTTATCATTATGATGATATCATTTGATATTCATATGTTATGTTTTATGTTTTATGTTTTAGACATAACTTATTTGCGTTTAAGTTTTATGTTTTAGATTTGAGTTGTAAACTTCAGTTTAAACTCTATTTTGAATCTTGATATAATATGCCATATGATATCTTAAAATTTATTTTCATTGTACATTGTTAGTAGTTACATTAATGATTATATAGTTACAAACTTACAAACTTACATGCATGATTGTATGATGTATGTTTTAACTTTTAACTTTTAAATTTGTTTCAATTATATGATTCATCATTCATCGATTTGTAATTTTATCATTTATGATTTATCTTTCATGATGCAAGTGTATGATGATTGTATATACATTCCTTGAAAAAATATAGTTACATTTTAAATATTAAATTTTATAATTTTTATGACCCCGACGTCCCCCCACGTTTCCTGAAAATTGGTAGGGAGCTTTTGCATAGGCCGCTCCCGCGCTCCCTTGCCCCCTCGCTCCCACCTCCAGGGGACTTGGTGGAACATTTCCATAAACATATGCAAACAGATATCATGATCTTGGAATTCCATTACATATGTATATGCCAATGTTCCATAATCATGCCCCATCATCAATTTAAGAAATTTCCATTGAATATCAAATTATGGAGGGGGGGAACTTTTTGCTGCAACATTTGGCTCAAAATTAGGGACCATCTCCGTATGAGGTGAATGAGAACTATAGATATTTGAAGAAGTAGATTAGTGCCTTTTCCTCTGGCCATGGAGTCATATACAATCATCCATCACAAAAATTTGTCTTTGTTCATTCTCACCTTGAAATTTGCAATAATTCATGCCCTAATTGAAACGACACTAAATTTGAAAGATATAATAAAAATGCAAGCTAGAAGTGCCCTATTAATACAAAGAGAAAACTTTCCTACGTACCCTAACTGAGATAAATTTTGATTGAATAGGAAACATGATATTTCCTATGGAGTTGATCCAACAACTTGTTAAATGTATGGGACTAAATCATGCATTTGATTTCCAGGGAAACATGCGCATGAAGAGAAAAAGTGCAGAATTAATGGAAAATCCATACATGCCACTTATAAAAACTACACCGAAAGGTCAAAAAATACTTAAGGCCTTAACTTAATTTGAATCCAAAAATGACAAAATAGGATTAGTGAAAACACGAGAGTGGTGTGGGTGAACAACATAAATAAAAAGTGAAGATACCTTTTCCCAAGATGCCTTTGTCACCGTTGTATGAAAACATGTTTTCCTTTCCCTTTATACATGCAAGTGAATGCATTATAGGTATGGTGTTTTCCCAGAATAGGAGAAGCCTACTTAAATATATCATTCGTGGATTGAATGTTTAGGTGCCTTAATGTGCAATGACATGTTTCCAGGACTGAATTCAATGCAAGGCATATTTGAAACTCTAACTCTGTCTTTCGGTGTCTTATTAGAAATTATTTCAGTTTTCATTTTGTGTTTTCAAGTTAGATATTGTTTTCAAGTTTTTACATTTATAATTTTATTGCAATGTGGCGGACTGATCAGAGCAGTGCAGGAACAACCCCGAGACGGGATGATCGCGGAAAGAGGCCAGCGGAAGAACATGTAAAGTGCCAGCATTGCTCTATCTTCAGGTATTTTAGTTATTTAAATAATTGAAATAATATTAATTTTGTTCAAATATGCAGACACCTAGCCATGGTACGCCTGATGATTCCCTCTTTGAGGAAGAGCTTTCTTCATCCCTATCTCCAGTGTTATTGTTGCAAAAAAAGGCACGAGATGCAAGGTCGGAATTTAATACTTTGATAGACGCGCCTCAAACACCTGAAACATAAGAGAGGATACAACATCTTATGAGGCAGCTAGAAAGATATCAGGTAATAATAAAAAGTAAAAAGGATATTTTTTTTGTTCTGCATGAGATGAATTGTGATAGTTTGATTTTTAATTTTTACATTGACTAAACTAACAAAAAATTCTTTTGTATGTAGCGTTTTCTGGCACTTGCTGAACCCGGTGTTGGTGGTAGTGGGACACAAGGGCAAGAGATTGCCCAACAACCCTCTCGTACACCTTCTGCTCCTTTAGGTGCCAGCCAAGAAACACACACTGCCCAAGCAGACACCCAGCCAACCGTTGAACGTGTTGGCAATGATGAGGCTGATATGGCCAACTACATTATTGTGTTTCCTGGAGCTACACGTGTCAGCTCCACAGGGACCATTAATGGCACGTTGTTGGTGAACGATGAAGGTGTCCCTATAAAGCATGTACAACTCCTAGGTAAATTTTAATATTTTAAATATTTCATGTACTTTATCTAAAACATATTTATCATGATTTTTATTTTTAAATTAATGATAATATCTTCTTCTTTTTTTGGTTTTATTCTGTGTAGGAAACAATGAGTTCTACAGGATTCTGGAGAGACATGCGTTGGTAATTTTTGGCCCAACCATACGTACAGGGTGGAATTCCTAGAATTCCAACCTGAAAAAAGAACTTCTAGATTATGTAGAAGCCCTTTTTGGGGTCGGCATATTTGACAGAAAAGCAGTGGCTCAGGTAGTCGGAAAATATTTGAAATATACCAGGGATACCTATAGGAAGCAATTGCAATTTAACCTTAGATATGAATGTCCTCTCGCAGTTTCAGAGAGTGATTGGAGAGCACTCATCCATGACGGAAAAGAGAAAAGGGCAAAGAAAGAAGGAAAAATGCCAACTGGACCCGCAAGGTAAATTACAACTTTAATTCAATAGCTTTAATTTTCTTTATGTCTAAAATAAAAGTGTGCTACGTCATATCTAACTTCAATATTTTGATGCTAGGTTTCCTGACACCTCAAAGGAAACCAAAGCTAGGATTGAGAAAAAGGGCCATCACAAGCTCGGCCAGGGTGGCTACTTGAAATTAGCTACAAGAATTGTAATTAAGTAGCTAAACATCTTATAATTAATTGTATCGCCTTCCAACGTTTTTGTAATCCTATCAGATATGATTAAAAATACACAATCATATATAATGTAGGGTGATGACTTCGGAAAAATAACTACAGAGGAAGATAAAAATATCGCTTTCCGTTTTGGCTATCAAGCTGTAGTTGAACGTCGCAGAAGCTTGGGGCAGGTCCCAAGATCTAGAATGCCTGATAAGGTAAAACATTAACCTTTCAATATTTTGTTTTCGTCCATAAATTTAATGTCTAACAACTTTGTTTAAATCAGGGGAGCAGCACTACCGACGAGGCAAATAACCCAGTTTTAGAGCCAGATGTAGATGATCCTCTCGTGCAACATGATCATTGTAGTGGGGACCAGGCCGACAATGCTGCTATCAGTGAGGGCCGTGACGGTAATTAATTTCCACTTATAATTTTTTCTAATTATACCTTGATGGTTGTCCTTATAATGTTTTTTGTTTAAATGACAGAGAATGTTTCCCTTGAGGATCTTACCACCAGAGAGGAAGACAGGGCAACAGTCTCAACGGCGACAACTGGTGCACCAGGTAAATAATCTCATTGCAATTTTTTTTATTAATATTATCGAACTAGTTCAATGATATTTAAAAAATAATAATTAAAATTTAATATTATCTGTTTTTGTAGGCGATGCCCCGTCACTGGATGAGACTAGACATCGTGACAACGCAACTAGGTCAGCGGCGACAACTGGTGCACCAGGTAAATAATCTCATTGCAATTTTTTTTATTAATATTACCGAACTAGTTAAATGATATTTAAAAACTGACAATTAAAATTTAATATTATCTGTTTTTGTAGGCGATGCCCCGTCACTGGATGAGCCCAGACATCATGAATACGCAACTAGGTCAGCAGTGCGGGTTGAAAGGCACGAAACAGGAGCAGAGCACGATGATATTGATGATGTAATTAGGAGCTTTAAAAATAGGAAGAAGAAAAAGAAAATTTGACAATGTAAAATATTGTATTATTATAAGAAAAACGTTACCATACTTGGAACGTTTTTTGCATTATATAAAAAACTCATTTATCATACTATTTTTATGTCAGGCATTAATTGCAATGTTTCCTTGCGTACTTTTTGTTGAATTGTTTTTTTATTAGTTATTGAATATTTTTTTTTATGCTCATCAAAGTAAAAAATGAAATATAGATTGGGTATTGGGGAATTGAGAGTGATGTGAGGGGGGGGGGGGGAGGGGCCATAAGAGCTTCCACCTTCACGTGGTTGGCCCTGTTTAGTAGAGAATAATTTATTGGAGCGATTTAATCTTGGAGCAAACCTCCCTTGATCCGGCGTAGCAACAAAAAAGTCACTGTTGACTTAGTTGCTACTCTTTCAGATCGTGGGAGGCTTGTTCCAAGTTCATGCGACTCCAATAAATTGTTCTTGAAATGAAGAGGAGCTTATTCGGGTATGTTTTGACATTTTCAACATATGTTCTAACATTATCATAAGAATGCATCTTAGAGTAAAAAATACTACATCAATTACTTGTATTTATTGTATAGATAATGATGGATTTTGATTGACTTGGCAGTGCAGCTACAAATCCTCTTACATCATGAGCAATACAACTTGTCAACCGGGGTCATGTCCAGGATATTTTTTCTTGTGCGCTTGACCAGGTTTGTAATGTCACATTTTGTAAGTTCCTTTACAGTTCATAATTCAATATTAAGCTTGTTCATGATTATTATCTAGGTTTTTTGTATGTGTTTTTTCATCTATTTGATTGTAAGCAAATATGCATGTTTCCTGTTGTTCACTATGATTTCTCCCATTACCACTCCCAGGATGAATCCGACTTTATTGTTACATAGGTTACTTTATTGCTACTATGATTTCTCCATTTACGATTTCATAGGTTACATCATGTAAAGTTGTCAATCTCAGGTTGGTGATGAGCTTTAGTTCTCCAGATTTGGGGCTTTTCCGATATTTTCTCCCTCATGTCATTCCTGCATCACCTCGTTGTTTGAGCATGCCAATTGTCTACCACTTGTACCAATTGGCACATGTCAATCTCTGAGTGGTGCCACATTTCACCAATTTTCAGTGAGAGTTTAGGGTTTCTCTAACATAGCTTCAGAAATCCGATTCAGTTCCTGCTTGAATATTGTCACATAATACTTATGGTTTGGATTGATGAGCATGTTCTGAATGGTTGGTTGATTGATAAGAACCACCCATATAGTCATCTTGAGATATTTCAGAAGGTTTCTCGGGTTTCCTTTTTCACCGTTTCTAGTGGGTGGGATGGTGTGGGGTGATCCATCAATACTGGTGCTCTTGTAGTAGGGAATTTTTTTTTGGGAATATAAAGGAGCATTTGATGTAGATATCCCATTGGATGCATTCATATATGGGCATGAGAGGTCAAGAATTTAAATTAAAAATATGCAACCTCTAGCATGGCAACCTGAAGGCCGCGAGAGACACTGGTTAAAGATTGTTTTGTGCTGGCCTTAATATAGTCATGATTTCTTTCTATTATCTTAATGAAAATATATAGTCCGGTCTCATTAAAATGAGGATTGTGGTTGTATTTCTCTGTTAATGCTCCAAACGTTGCCAAAAGTTGCGATAGTTGTTTAGTTTGCCTGTTACAACTTAAAAGTGGTTTCTAGCAATGGGAGTCATGTTTTTTAAGGTTCATACTAATATGAAGATCTTGTAATTCTATATTCAACATAAGAGAAGATGGCCTCTGCTTTGGGCAGTATGACAACAATTGCCACATCTACCTCATTGGGTAACAATGGAAAGGGGAAGAAGTTGGGTGCGATGTTTGATAATTATGGCAGACAATTGTCTTCTCTTTCAGTTTTTTCACCCATTTCCTTTAATCGCTCAAGCAGAAGAGGGACTCTGAGATTACGCGACAGAGAGAAGGTAGTTAATACAAGAGCTATGGAAAAGGAGTTTTACTTCAACAAGGATGGCTCGGTGACAAAAAAATTGCAGGTCAGAGAAAAAATTATGTTTAAAGGAAGGTCACCTGCACGTGAAACTTCACTGCGGTGGATCTTTCCTTGTCCACTTATATTCAATTTTAATGTGTTATTTTAATTTTTCATGGAGGTTTGTTTTGGCATATGGTCTGGCATTCAATTGCACACTTACCGAAAGCATTGTCAATTTGTCTTGTAGGCGGTGTGAACAAACTTGCTGATCTTGTTGGAGTCACCCTTGGGGCGAAGGGAAAAATGTTGTCTTGGAGAGCAAGCATGGTTCTCCGAAAATAGTTAATGATGGTGTGACGGTAGCTAAGGAGGTAATTTGTAGATGTGTGCTCTGGTTTTCTTTTTAACGTTGTATTAGTTCCCCCTCTTAAATGTCTTAGATTTGGTAGGCATAATTTGAAAACTCAAAGGTGAAAGGAAACATATTTGTTACCCGGTGGTCTACTTGGCCTATGGACTAGCCACATTAGAGTAATGCATAAAGATTTTCACAACAATAAAAGGAAAGGGTTATGGCTAAGTCAAATTTTATTTTTATTGACAGTGTAATGAAATGTATCTCAATGCTATGGTTTTGGCCTTTTTATTGGTTGAATTAGAGGACCCAGTTGAAAATATTGGGGCCAAGTTGGTAAGGCAAGCTACGACAAAGACAAATGATTTAGCTGGGGATGGAACCACAACATCTGTTGTTCTTTCACATGTTGGAATATTGAAAAATTCCATAACAATGAATGGAGAATAAATCTCCCTTCCTCTAACACAGAGAAAATAAAAATTTCTTTGACAGGAGACAGAGTTTCAATACTTTGAAAACAAACTTCTATTCCCTTCAATAACTCAAAAAAAAAATATTACACTACTTCCTCACTGAGAGGGATTACAAAATTATGACTGCTACAAAACACAGTGCATAAAACCAACTCACTGTCTGTTCAAAACAAACATACTCTGTCTCTAAAACACTTTGCTGTGTTTTTCCCTTTCGCACTGTTGTGCATACACACTTAAAAAGTTACAATCAGTCTTTCACTTTTTACACACTGCTGTGTAATAAAAAATTTACGTATTGTCTATAAAAAAAACTACCAAGATTTTTCGACCTTTTTATTTTTATATGCCGTAACATATAAAACATATTATAATAAACCCTCTTTTAAAAAAAATAAAAATAAAACTAAATTCTATGGCCCACCTTTCATTTCACATATGATATATATATAACATATGTTTAAAACATATGTATATATTAAACTATCAAAACATTAAAGAACCCTTTCCGTCGGACTTCAAAAGTTTGAATAGATTGAATTTCAAACCAAATTCGCGTTCCAAAATGGGATGCTGACGTCTGCCTAATTTTAACTCGAATTCTCAATCCAATGTGCCCTATAAAAAAATCGGGTCCGGTTTTCAGGTTTTCAGATTCCCTTCAATTTCATGCGATCCAATATTAATGCTCCACGTGTCCTCCTTTTGAATTTACAAAACTGTCGGGTAAATTTCTATTTGTTTAATTTCTGGTTGGTGAATTGCGTTAATGTTGGTTGTTGTGTTTAAATACAATCCTGTACAGAAATATGGCTGCGGCCGTCTAAAAAAAAAACTTGCAGGAATTTTAAATGCTGAATTAAATTTCTGGATGGCATGCAAGCAACCTCCAAAAAAAAATGTTGCTGCTGCATCCGTCCTTCTGCTGCAGCAGTTGAAGTTAAAATTCAACAGCACAGGGTTTAATAAGTGAGGGTGTAAAGGTAATTTTTTGTCGATAGTACTGGATTAAGATCATCTATTCATTTTTGTAGGGTCTTATGGTGTTTGGTTTTTTAGTTTTGGGTTGGACTTATTGAGTCTAAGATAGTTTTTGAGTGAAAAAATTGCTATCAGGTATTAAAAAATTTTGGTTCTTTTGTCAAAATTTATGAGCTTGTTAGGAAATACAAAACTGACAATGTTTGTATCTTAAATTTGTGGAAAATAATTTGAAATGAAACCTTTTTTTTTAGGTTGTTGCAGCAGGTGCAAACCCCATTCAAATTACTAGGGGCATTGACAAGACAATAAAGGCCCTTGTTTCGGAACTCAAAATTTTGTCAAAGGAGGTAAACGCTTGCCTTTTGAGTAAGCTGGTTTTCCTTTTTGCTGATGGTTTGGTGTATCTAATTGAATTAGTTGCCTAAGGTATTTTTGGTTGCAAACTCCTTTTCATTTTTCATACGGTATTGGCCTTGTGGAATACATTTGATTGTGTGGTCTTGTTAGATCTACAACATTTGTAGTTGTTTAGTCTTATGGCCGAGGTGCACTTTTATTATGGAAATAGTTTATGCAATATTGTCATTTAATCCTTACTGCAGGGTAGCATGTTGAGAAGTTTCTTGTGAAACATTTGGTATTCAAAATGACACTTGATCCTATACAGCATCATGCACTTGACTTCAAAATTCATATTCAAAGTGTGCCGGACAATTCTTGCAAAATTTCAAATATTTATGTTGTTTTAAACCATTATCTTTTTCATGTATTGGATGCTGAAAATGTGAAAAAGACTTTGGTATGAAACCAACTGGTGAATAATTTCCAGCACAACAACCACTTCGAAGACATGATTTAGAAGTAGAACAAATGTGCTTATGAAGCATAGAAAGATATCCTTGATGCATTGTCAATGTTTGGCTAGGGTTATTTTTGGAGAAAATAACTCCTTATTCCAAGAATAGTGATCTTCAATACAAGTAAATGCCAGAGAAGAGAGATCATTGTGTGACGCAACAAAACTGAAATTGGACCCCCAAGGAGAGCTGGTGTGTCTACAATCGCTCTGTCAGCATTTTCCCTTGGTGTACCCTATTCTTTTCCTCCAGCCTGAGTCTTAATTGACTTCTTCTTTCTTCAGGTTTATTTATCAAATTCATAGAATTTGATAAATAAATACTATCCACAATGGTTGGACTTTAACTTATATTCCCAACTTTATATTATCTCCAATCTTTATAACCAATGTTTAAATTTCAACACTTTGTATTTATACTCCACGTTTCTTTTTAAATAAATAACTTTTAATGAACTTTCGGCTCTATATTTCACCACCCAGCCTTACAACAATCACGCTCCAGACTTATGCTATTTATCCGCCAATCGTTTAATTAAACAATTTCATTATACCCCGGCCCCGCCTATATATATCAATAACCAATCAAACACTCGTATTGTAACTGGCTATCCTCCGCACACCTTAGTTAATGTCTGGGCAAGTTCAACGTGCAACCACCATCCGATGGCCCTTCTCCAAATCAACGACTCTTGGTAATTTCGCTCGGCTTCCAACGTCGGGCTTTAACGTGCGATGGCGCGGGTTAAACGGTGGTTTTCCGAGGGTCACTTCACCACGTGTCGCATTACCTATGGAATCGCTCGTGAATAGGAAATACCGCCTACTCCGTAAAAGCGGTGCGATATGGGCAACCCGCTTTTGTGATTTCACTCGTGGTTTTGGTAGAGGGCTTGACCACGGGTGAAAGTTTGGTTCTGCTATCCTTTTGTTTGTTAACTCATGTCCAATCCTCGGGTCAGGTTTCAAAAGCACAACAATTTTGTCTCTTTATTAAGCGGGATTTTTATATTTGAACAGTTTTCACGACCCCGGTTCTCTACACAGACCTCGCCTTGGATATTTTTACATAAAAATGATTGTTCTAAATAATTATTTATATAACTTTTCCACATGTTTAGTGTGGTATTCCCATGATTTATTATAAATATGTGTATTATCAAAGAAAACCAACACAAATTTTATAAGATGGGATCAAACAAAATTGTTCTTAAGTCGAGCCCGCCGGACTTCAAACGACGATAAACCATAATTCAAACCAAATTCGTGTTCCAAAATAGCCTGCTGACGTCGGCCAATTTTGTGACGCGAATTTCTTATCAAATTCGCCCTAATATTTTACGGGTCCTGATTTCCACTGCGCGAGCGGCCCAAACAAAGATCTGCTCCAATCAATTTCTGCCACGTGTCTTCAATAAAAACTTGCCCTGCTCCTGGCTATGGGTGCATTCGATGGCGTTTAAGGTGATGGGACATGGATATGGTGATTTCATATCAATCACATTAACATTTAACATTGTTTAATTAAGTTTTCACATCAAATCTGCATTAATTAATTTTTAACACTGTTCAAGATCGGACCTCCACTCCTCTTAGCGATTCCGCACGCTCCAATTTGATCCGCCCTTCGGCTCTAATTATTAATGATCAGAGATTAATTATGACGGGCGTCCTATGATTGCATTGCAGATGGGTTGACAAAATGGCGTTTAGCCATGGTTTTTCAGACAAGCCGGTTGCTGGATTACACTGCCTGCTAACTGTGAAGATAAGGAGAAGTGGCCAGCTGAACTGCTGCCTAGACCTTGCTGCATATTTGCATTTCTCTCGGTTCTGTCTCTGTCTGTCTTCCTCTGTTAATTGGAATTCTGCTTCTTCGTCTCCTCTTGTGCCCACTTCGCCTGAGATTGCACCCATGCCTCGCGTGCGTCATAGGATGCGTTGCCACAGGGGGAGCACTAGAGGTCAACCCCAGCGCGCTCCCTCCAGCCCCTGAACAGAGTCGACTTCCGGCCAGTCCAGTGATTATTACTTAGGTTGATATCCAAATACTAGGAGTGGGTGGGGTCGGCTTGTAGGATCTGGCCATCGTATGGATTTCCCTGCTCCTGGCTTCCCCACCGCTAGTTCACCTTCTCCCATGACGCGCATTGCGCAATTTTCCTTTTATTGCTCTCTCAACCGCCCGCAAATCACGGCTTTAGTCACTGTGGTCTTCCGCGAGGAGGCCCAAACAAAGGAAGAATGCACCCGTTCGGTGGGTCTGAGCTCGGAAAAAGCCGGCCAGCATTCGGGCCTTCAGGAGGGGAGCCGTGGCATGCATGTGGAGGTAGCACCTAGCAATCCTGGACCTTCCGAAGGATGGTGCCGAATCGTGGAGGAACCAACGGAGGAGTAGTTTGGTTAATTTGTTTTTCTTGCTTAGCAGGCCCAGTTAATTGGGCTGCTTTTAGTTTATTTTACTGTGCTGGACCTTTAAGTAATATTTTTGAATTCTGTAAATTAAATGTTCAAGACTGGTTTCCCCGTATGAGGGCAGTCTTCTTAATTTTTTGATTTTTTGATGACAAATTTTCCATGAGTATGGCCAGGCAATGTTTTTGACTTCGGTGTAATTTTATTTGCAATGTTAATAGATTAACTTTACTTAGAATTCTCACATGATTAGCGTTTCTCTTGATCTGTTCAAGGATTTTGGGTACTTTAATTTGTATTTGGAACAATGGACGTCGGTACTCTATCTGTTGCTTTACTGTTCTACATACTACTATTTCACTTTCTTATATATGCTTCGGGCATATTTGAATGCTTTCTCAGATTGTCGATAATCTCCATGTGGACCATTATTGGATTTTATATCATGTCCCTGTATGTGACATGGGGTATTTTTCTATCATTGTCTGGGGTGGGACTTCCACTTTTCTGGATGGATATTTGGGTTCCAATCTTCGGATGTGAAAATGTAATGACTTCATGGACTGTTTTACTTCATATAATATATTCAAAACAACATTTTTTCTCTTGTGAAAAAAAAATGATTAATGTTTATCACTCTGCCTTCAAAACTAGCGATGCTGGTCTATGTTGCTGGTTTATTGATATGGTCTGATGGTCTTTTTATATTTGGACATATCACACTCCTCACATGATTAGCGTTTTTCTCTGTTCAAGGATTTTGGGTACTTTAATTTGATTTGGAACAATGGACATCGGTACGTACTCTATTTGTTTCTTTACTATTCTACATACTGCTATTTCACTTTCTTATAGATGCCTTGGGCATATTTGGATGCTTTCTCAGATTGTCGATAATCTCCATGTGGACCGTTACTGGGTTTTATATCAAGTCGCTGTATGTGACATAAGGTATTTTTCTATCATTGTCTGGGGTGGGACTTCCACTTTTCTGGATGGATATTTGGGTTCCAATCTTAAGATGTGAAAATGTAATGACTTCATGGACTATTTTACTTCATACAATATATTCAAAACATCATTTTTTCTCTTGTGAAAAAAAAAATGATTAATGTTTATCACTTTGCCTTCAAAACTAGCGATGCTGGTCTATGTTGCTGGTTTATTGATATGGTCTGATGGTCTTTTTATATTTTGGACATATAACACTCCTCACATGATTAGCGTTTTTCTCTGTTGCGGGATTTTGGGTACTTTAATTTGTATTTGGAACAATGGACGTCGGTACTCTATCTGTTGCTTTACTATTCTACATACTGCTATTTCACTTTCTTATAGATGCCTCGGGCATATTTGGATGCTTTCTCAAATTGTCAATAATCTCCATGTGGACCGTTACTGGGTTTTATATCAAGTCCCTGTATGTGACATGGGGTATTTTTCTGTCACTGTCTAGGGTGGGACTTCCACTTTTCTGGATGGATATTTGGGTTCCAATCTTCAGATGTGAAAATGTAATTATTTCATGGATTGTTTTACTTCATATAATATATTAAAAACAACGTTTTTTCTCTTGTGAAAAAAAAATGATTAATTTTTATCACTCTGCCTTCAAAACTAGCGATGCTGGTCTATGTTGCTGGTTTATTGATATGGTCTGATGGTCTTTTTATATTTTGGACATATCACACTCCTCACATGATTAGTGTTTTTCTCTGTTGCAGGATTTTGGGTGCTTTAATTTGTATTTGGAACAATGAACATCGGTACTCTATCTGTTGCTTTACTATTCTACATACTGCTATTTAACTTTCTTATAGATGCCTCGGGAATATTTGGATGCTTTCTTAGATTGTTGATAATCTCCATGTGGACCGTTACTGGGTTTTATATCAAGTCCCTGTATGTGACATGGGGTATTTTTCTATCACTGTCTGGGGTGGGACTTCCACTTTTCTGGATGGATATTTGGGTTCCAATCTTCAGATGTGAAAATGTAATAACTTCATGGGCTGTTTTACTTCATATAATATATTCAAAACAACGTTTTTTCTCTTGTGAAAAAAAAATGATTAATGTTTATCACTCTGCCTTCAAAACTAGCGATGCTGGTCTATGTTGCTGGTTTATTGATATGGTCTGATGGTCTTTTTATATTTTGGACATATCACACTCCTCACATGATTAGCGTTTTCTCTGTTCAAGGATTTTGGGTACTTTAATTTGTATTTGGAACAATGGACGTCGGTACTCTATCTGTTGCTTTACTATTCTACATACTGCTATTTCACTTTCTTATAGATGCCTCGGGCATATTTGGATGCTTTCTCAGATTGTCGATAATCTCCATGTGGATCGTTACTGGGTTTTATATCAAGTCCATGTATGTGACATGGGGTATTTTTCTATCATTGTCTGGGGTGGGACTTCCACTTTTCTGGATGGATATTTGGGTTCCAATCTTCAGATGTGAAAATGTAATGACTTCATGGACTGTTTTACTTCATATAATATATTCAAAACAACGTTTCTCGTATTTTAAAGTTTTAATTTTTTTTTTTTAAATTGAACCCTCCGTCAGTCTACCGATGCTTTGTAGACATCGGAACTGTGACAACCTAGAAACGTCGGAAGAGAGACAGTATAAAAATGTCCGACCACATTTCGTCGGAATTGCGACAGATTACAAACGTCGGAAGAGCGACGTTATAAACATCGGAAGAGCGACGTTCCAAACATCGGACCACATATCGTCGGCATTGCGACATCTTACAGACGTCGAAAGAGTGACGTCCAAAACGTCGGACCACGTTGGGTCGGAATTGCGACCGTTTACAAGCATCGGAAGAGCGACATTCCAAACGTCGAACCACATTTCATCGGAAGTGTGACAGTTTACAAACGTCGGAGGCACGACGGTTTGTGAGACGTCGGAAGAGTGACGCTTGTTCAAAAGCGACGGAAGAAGTGTCGATAGTGCGACACTTTTTACGTGCGTCGGAACTGCAACGGCATGACAACCCATGGTTTGTCTGCCCTCGAACTATCGCTCTTGCGACGACTATGTGTTGGAATAGCGACGAATTGGCCGTCGGAATTTCTGCCAAATTTTCTAGTGAAAGCACAATAGTAATGAAATTGCACAGAATTCTCCTTAGGCAGTAGTGGGTGAGGCTCCAAGTGAATGGAATGTGGAGGATGATAAGCCCAATCGAGTCCTTTGCCTTAGCCTGCGGAGTGGCACTGGACAGGAGTCTCTTCAAGCGGCAAAATGCATGGTTCAGGATGAACAGAAAGAGGCGGTTGAGAAGCTTGACCCCTACCTCTGCCTCAGCGAGTGGAAGGATAATGGGTGGAATTCTCTTTAGGTGGTAGAGAATGAGACATTGAGTGAATGGACAGAGGGGGACGAGTCACTTGACCCCGACCACTACCTCGATGGCAGTGCATTCTGTGTTTGTAGGGCATTTTGGAGCATTCATAATTGTTTGGGAGGCAGGTGAACGGAGGCGGGGTGACAGAGCGGGCGGAG
This sequence comes from Pinus albicaulis, assembly GCA_034641835.2. Classification (NCBI taxonomy): domain Eukaryota; kingdom Viridiplantae; phylum Streptophyta; class Pinopsida; order Pinales; family Pinaceae; genus Pinus; species Pinus albicaulis. The sequence continues at coordinate 276,535,640 of CM076579.1, read as the reverse complement.
GGATTGAATTCCTGAGGCGAAGGAGCGGGTGTGAAGCTGCAATATAGACTGTGAGTGAAATGGAGGTTATGAGCTAGCATGAGGCAACAATGGAGGCTGCACTGCCTCCCCATGTGTGTTTGAGAGCTCAGCTCTGAGACCGTAGAGGGGCAGATGCAGTGGGAGGGAAATGGAGGAATAATGAAACGTGGAGCTATTATGAGGAGAGCATAGCGACATTTCAATTTGAGAACATTAAAGGCGGAAGGAGGTGAGTTGTTGGATGATATAAATGCAGTTGGATAGAGCCCATGTGTGGCCATGTGGCACACGCTGGGCTTGCCATCTTCCTCCAACATTTATACACCCGCATCTGGGAGCATTTTGCATATGTTAATAAGATATTTTTTTTCTATTTTATTGATGGGTAAATATACTTGTTTATATGTCGTATTTATGGTTACTATATTCTTCCTATTTTTTTGTTTATTTGTTGTTTATGAGCATATTTTATTATAGTGATGATGTATGGATCTCATTATGTTTTGATCTATAATGAATGAACAATTAATATATTACCTAAGATGATAATGCAACTAATGTGACAAGGCATCAATGCTTCTTAGCGATTATTATATAGGTATGGGACTGTTAGTTCCATATATTACCAGTATAGTCCCTTATTATTGTTATTTTAACACCCTTATTGTTATTGTTGTACCCCTCTAACCCCAATATTGTTATTATTGTGCCCTTACATTATTATTGTTAGGTCGGATAGGATTATATTTTGACCCCATGGACTCCTATATATAGAAGGGGTTTTTTTCATTTGTATCATCCAAGAATTGTTTATTTATGTAATTAATTGGAGGCTTCCCCCTCAAAGTGGCTATTTCTAAGGTGTTGATCTCTCTTTTCTTCTATTTTTGGAGCTAATTTCATAACATTTGGTATCAGAGATTGAGATTCTAGGGTTTTGCTGCTCCAAACAGGTCATCATGGAATTTTCGCTATAAAATTTTTTCTACGAAGGTTAAGAAGCTGAAAGTTTTACAGAGAGAAGCCAAAATCCTAAGGAATGTCATGTAAAAATTCCCGATGTTTTTTTGCAATATTTTTAGAGATATGATCTGTGGAAGTTAGGCTTTTTTCAGGCTCCCAAATTTCAACTAAAATAGGTCATCATGGTATTTGCACTATAACGTTTTTTATACGAAGTTTTAGAAGCTGAATTTTTTACAGAGGAAAGCTGAAATCTTGAGGAACCTCCTGTAAAAAATTTTGATCTTGGTTCGCAATATTTTTGGAGGTATGATCTATGGAAGTTAGGATTGTTTCAGGCTACCGAATTTCATCTCAAAGATGTGACCGTGGGAAAATCGTCATAACTCTCTCTCCAAGTGTTGGATTGGAATTCTATAAAAAGTGGCCATAAGTAAACAGAATTTAGTTTTTTTTGTATCAATTTTAGAGCCAAAGGAAGAAACAGTGACACGTGGCAAGTCTTGCAAGTATGATCTACTGAACCACTCCATAATTAGGTCTTCATGGGAGATTGGGCATAACTTTGCCTTGAAGAATCCAAATCAGGTCAAACTTATGGAATTCGAAAGAAGATTTAGAGGGCTACCTTAGGGCTGAATTTCAGATATTGAAGATCCAAAATCACATAGATAATTCAGTTTCAATATAGAGATCCTCAAAAGAAAGAAAAATGTGTGTATTTTTTTTTTTTCCGAATTGCATAAATCTTGTGTGAAAAAACTATTTGAAGTGATTCCAAGGGCATATTGAAGCATAGATATCAGTATTGGTTTCTAAAATTCCACCTAAAAATAATTCAACACCCATTAAGCCTTCAAAAGGCTCTACTATGATTCATGAATAGGAAGAAGCGCTACATGACACATCAAAATTACAAGAGCAAGTGCACCAAATTTTGCTCTCGCAAAGAGAAACAAAAAATGAAATGGAAGTTTTGAAGAACGGCATGGAAGCTAAGATGGATGGTTTGAAGAAAGGCGTGGAAGCTAAGATGGATGGTTTGAAGAATGGCATGGAAGCTAAGATGGATGGCATGGAAGCTGGCATGGAAGCTAAGATGGATGACAAGGAAGCTAATTTCGATGAAAAAATGAAATACAACATGGAAGACATGAAGAATGATCTAAATGTATACATGGAAGGTTCGATGACAAGGTTAATACAGGAAATGATTCCTAATAGCAGAAAGGTAGTAGAGGAAACTGATGATGAGAACAAAATAAATGTTAATCGTGATTTCATAAACTCTAATGTTGGATTTAAGAACCACCATATTCCAAAGATGGATATGAGGAATTTTGATGGAAAGTATCCCATAACATGGATACTATATATGGAGCAATGTTTTGATCTCAATTATGTGAAAAACACACAAAAGGTACGCATTGCAACTCTACATTTAGAACAAATTAATACATTTTTATGGTATCAATGGCTTTTCTCTCGTAAAAAAATTGTCACTTGGTCAATTTTTATGGAGGAAATGATAGCACATTATGAGGATACAAAGAGTAGCACCTTCTTTAGCCAATTGATAAATCTCAAACAAAAGGGTTTAGTGGTGGAGCATATTGAGGACTTCCAAAAATTGAATATAAGGGTAATTGATATTCCAGAGGAACATAGGATTGATGTCTTCATTCAGACTTTAAAGGATAACATCAACATGAAGTTCACATTTGGGAACCTGATTCATTGGAGAAGGAATTTAGGTTGACAAGAAAAATTGAATATAAAATTATGGCGACACGGAAGCCTACCACTCACATCTATAAATATGGAAGTGTTGCTACTCCTAGACTTCCACAACCTACAAGGCTGACACCACAAAAATTAGAAGAAAAAGGAGAAAAATTGATTTGCTAAAATTGTGATAGAAAATACACTAAAGGTCATAATTGTGCTAAGAAGAAATTATTTTACATAGATTGTGAAGAGGAGGAAGAAAATGAACAAGAAACTTCAAAAGAAGAGGATATACACCAGGAACCAACCCTAGAAGAAGAAGAAATAAGTCTGACCATATCGTGTAATGCATTAGGAATTACCACTCCTAAAACTCTCAAGATAGAAGGACATATCAAGAAGAAAAAGGTAATAGTGATGATTGATTCGGGTAGTACCCATAATTTTATTCATTGTAAGGTAGCCAAGGAATTGAATTGTTTCCTATACCCAGCACTAGAATGTCAAGTGATGGTTGAAAATGGAGGAACTATAAATATCTCTAGAAAATGCCATAATGTCAACCTAACCATGGGGGAATATGTATATAATAGTCCAATTCTTTCCATTCCAATGGGAGGTGCTGATGTTGTACTAGGAGTACAATGGTTACAATATTTGGGGATGGTAGCTTTTAATTTTCAAGAACTTTTCTTGAAATTTTTTTCAGAAGGAAAGGAAATTGAATTACGGGGTATCCCAGGGAAGCCAGGAAAGATAATAAGCTCTAATGTCATGAAAATTCTTCTGAAGAAAGAACAATGAGGCATAATTGCACAATTATGCTCACTAGAAGTTCCAACATCAAAATCATCTATTTCTCCAGATCTCCAACAAGTCTTCGACAATCATTCCAAGTTGTTTGAAACTCCCAAAAGACTCCCATCTATTCGTGATAATGATCATGCTATTCATTTGATTCCAGGAAGTGTTTTTCCAAACATCAGGCCTTACATTTATCCTTATGTCAAAAAGAGTGAAATTGAACATATGATTGTAGAAATGTTAGAGACTGGTATAATTCAACCTAGTCAAATTTATTTCTTTGCTCCAGTAGTATTGGTACACAATAAGGATGGATCATGGCGCATGTGTTTGGATTATAGGGAGCTCAATAATATCACTATTAAAAATAAATTTCCCATTCCCGTGATTGATGAATTATTGGATGAATTACATGGAGCAATTTGTTTTAACAAGTTGGATCTTCGTTCAAGATATCATCAAATTAGAATGAAGACTAAAGATATTCCAGAAACAACATTTCGAACTCATGAGGGTCATTATGAATTTTTGGTCATGCCTTTTGGCCTTACCAATGCACCTTCTCCATTTCAAGGGTTGATGAATTCCATTTTCAAACCCTTCCTTAGAAAATTTGTGCTAATATTTTTTGATGACATACTAATATACAACAGGTCTTGGAAGGATCATGTTCAACATGTTGACAGGGTGCTCAAACTATTGGAGGAGAAACAATTATATGCAAAAACATCCAAATTTTTCTTTGGAGTACAAGAGGTGCAATATCTGGGTCATATTGTATCTCACGAGGGTGTTAAGGTAGACCCTAAAAAAATTAAAGCCGTTAAGGAATGGAAAGTCCCCATAACCATAAAGCGGTTGCGAGGATTTCTTAAGTTAACATGGTATTATCACAAGTTTGTTAATAATTATGGAAGAGTAGAGCACCTGTAACAAAATTATTGAAGAAAGATGCATTTTCATGGACTCCTGAAGTAATGAAGGCCTTTAAACATCTTAAAGAGGTAATGTGCCTAGCACCAGTCTTAGCTACGCCAGAATTCACAAAAACCTTTAATGTGGAATGTGATGCCTTATGAAATGGAATTGGTGTTGCTTTAATGCAAGAAGGAAGACCCATTTATTTTGAAAGTATTCTACTCAAAGGAAACTATTTACAGAATTCTATTTATGAGAAGGAAATATTGGCAATACTACATGCACTAAAGAAATGGTGACCTTACCTAATGGGAAGACACCTCAAGGTAAAAATTGATCATGATAGTCTTAAAATTTTTTTGGAGCAAAGACTATCTTCAGAAGAGCAACAAAAATGGGTCACAAATATGTTGGGTTATAACTTTGAAATCATCTACAAAAAAGGGAAGCTAAATGTTGATGTAGATGCACTCTCAAGAAAGGATGAAGGGGTGGAAGCATTGCTTTGTGCCATTTCTATTATCCAGCCAGATTGGATAACCAAAGCAAGGGATGAATGGAAGAAGGACGAAGAAGTGTGGACACTTATTCAAAATTTTCAACAAGATCCTAGTAAATTTGATACATTTAGTTGGAAAAATGATTCCTTATGGTACAAAGATCGCTTATATATTTGCAAGAATTCCCAAATAAAACATAAGATTATTTTGGAATTGCACACTTCTCCTTGAGGAGGACATTCAGGATTTTTAAAAACCTACCACAGGGTGAACAAATTTTTTTGGATGGCCTTAAATCTAATATTCAAAATTTTGTGGCGGAATGTTTTGTTTTCCAGCAAAATAAGGTTGAGACAATTAAGACCCTGGGTCTTCTACAACCTTTATCCATTCCAAGTCAACGTTGGAATGATATTTCAATGGATTTTATCATAGGTTTACCTAAGTCCGAAGGAAATAGTGTCATCATGGTGGTAGTTATAGACTTACCAAGTATGCACACTTTTGTGCACTATCTGATCCGTTTAAAGCAAGTATAGTTTCTACTGCATTTCTGGAAACAATTCAAAAGCTACATGGAAACCCAAATATTATTGTAAGTGACAGAGATCACATTTTTACTGGAAATTTTTGGACGAAATTATTTTCGTGTTTGGGTACTCAATTAGCTCATAGATCATATTATCATCCTCAATCCAATGGTCAAACTGAGATAGTGAATAAATTTTTGGAATGATACCTTCCTTGTTTTGTATCTGATAAGCAAACACAATGGGTCAATTGGTTACCTCTCACTGAGTGGTGGTATAACACTTCCTTCCATATTGCAACAAAAATGACCCCATTTATGGCACTTTATTGATATCATCCACTATCCATCACAACTTCTTTATGAGAAAATTCTAAGGTTCAAGCAGTGGAAGATCACATCTAGAATCAACAAGAAGTTCCCCAACTCTTAAAGGATAACCTAAATTTGGCACAAAATTGAATGAAACAACATGCATATCAACATCGCAGTGAGAGAAGTTTTGATGTAGGAGACTGGGTATTTTTAAGGCTAGAACCATACAAACAAATGTCCCTCAAGCAAGCTAAGAAGGATAATAAAATATCGCCAAAGTACTATGGTCTTTACAAGGTGTTGCAAAAGATTGGTACTATGGAATACAGATTGGAGCTTCCTGCTTCTTCACGAGTGCATCTATTTTTCCATGTTTCATGCTTAAAGAAGGTTATAGGGGACAAACTTCCAGTACAAACAATATTTCCAGAACTTGATAAGGAAGGAAAAATCATGTTGGAACCTGAATTAGTCACGGAAACAAGAACTCAACAGCTACGAAATCGATCAATTTTAGAGTACCTCATAAAATGGAAGAACTTACCCACTGAAGATTCTACACGGGAGGATGAGAATTTTATACAGAAGCATTTGGCGCTACTCAAGCATTGAGGACAACAATTTTTTGAAGGACAGGGGCATGTTAGGTCCCTATATTACTAGTATAGTCCCTTATTATTGTTATTTTAACCCCCTTATTGTTATTGTTGTACCCTTGTAACCCCAATATTGTTATTAATGTGCCCTTTCATTATTATTGTTAGGTCAGCTAGGATTATATTGTGACCCCATGGACTCCTATATATAGAAGGGGGTTTTTTCATTTGTAACATCCAATAATTTTTCATTTATGTAATTTATTGGAGGTTTCCCCCTCGAAGAGGCTATTTCTAAGGTGTTGATCTCTCTTTTCTTCTATTTTTGGAGCTAGTTTCATAACAGGGACCCCCATGCTCATATCTGTTATTATCACTCGTATAATGTATGTATATGACGTGTTTGGAAAAATTACTATCATTTTTGGGCTTGGTTAGGTCAATTCTTTGATCCATTTTTGTGTTAGAGGCTTTTTCTTGGTGTCATTCATTGACTTGGAAAGTCTCATCAAGTTTCAAGAAGTGGTTGGAGACTAGTCCTGAAAAAGTGTCTTAAATCTTGCAGTCTCTGGCACAAAACTAGGTAAAAAATACTACAGTCTCTCCCTTGCAGGAATTGTGGGAGAAACTATAGTGTTCTAGTCTCATGTATTCCTTGTTATGGGAGAAAATTGAGATATTTTCAGTGAAAAGGTAGTTTGACTTAGGGCTTGGGCACCTAGAATGGTAGATTATCTCATGAGGGTCCTGTAGCACCTAAGGGAGGTCTGTAAAGTGATGGTTCGTCAGTTCCACTTCCTTAACCACACTTACAGAGTTGAATCATATCATAGTAACTCTTCGTCACATGTTTACCTAGGTTGGTTGGTTACTTGGGTAGATGTGAGAGGAGGGTGTTACACTTTCAAACTATGCATAAAATATCCACATAAATATGGATCTATGAAGTAAAAACTATTTTTTATCTTCATAATCTAAATTCTGATATAAACAAGCAATTGTGTTTTCAAATAATACACGCACATATATTTTCTTCATTAGTAGAAAGATACATTTTTTTTTGTGGCATGTATTTTATTTCATAAATGGCATGCCTTGAACAAATGACAATTCATTAAAGAACAAATTAAATGAATTTTTTGCATTGATTTTCGATATTTCAATATCTCGGGTCTTGTAGTTCTTCATGGTGCTATCTAGTCTTGTGGTTGGTTAGAGATATGTTTTTTATTATTTATATCACATAACTACACTAGCATGAAATATTACCATGTAGGTAGTTTGAAAACATGATGCATATGGGAGGGATGTTAAGCATTTTAGGAGACATTTATACGGAGAGGGAAAGGAAAATCCTATTAGTCTACAATAATTTTTACTATATGTAGATGACTAAATATTGGTTCTATATTTCTAAAAACAAGATTCCCTGAATATTGTGAGTTTTAGAAATCTCATTGCCTTCATTATCCTTATGGAATTTTTTTCACTATTTCTACCATTTTTCCATTTCATGGTCACCCTACCACTCCTAAAAGAGCTCCTTATGAACTTATGCCTCCCATCTCCATCATTTTTGTTACCTATCATGTCATCAATCTATTTTTCCCTTTCCCATAACATCACTTTCCATCTAGGGTTACCAATAAGCCTATTCCTTCCCTTGTTCACCAGGTTCCTCAAGCATTGATGGTCTCAAAAATATCCCTGTAGGCTCTTTAGATAAATCAAGTACATTAGATTTTGGATCTTCAATACACCACCTTGCCAAAACTTTGTTTTTATACTTGAAAACTCGAAGCCAACTTTCAGTCAAAGACCAGGTCAAAGGATCCTCCCACTAGGTCAATTATGGTTTCATGTGTTCCAAGGTAAATCGTTGATGTTTTAGAAATTGTTTTTCTTTGTTAGGATCTGGTTTAGAGGTATTGAAATGTCGAGACATGGCTATTCAAAGAAGATTTGAAAGTCTCCAAAGAAGACAACCTTGTCAAATTCAAGTTTTTAAAATGGTAAATATACTTGGCACTTCCGCAGGAGTGTCAAGAGGTCAATCAACAATGAAAATTGATAAGGTAAATGATATATTCCTAAAAGAAGACATCTGGCAGCAAGGAAGACAATAAGCACTTGGTCTTAAGGAGAATTGGGGTTTCTAAGCTTGATTGGCCCAGAAAAGTGCCAAACAATGAATCAAATGGTAGAAATGACCATGGAGGAGGTACACCAAGAAACCAAACATGAAGAGAAGTTTTTTAGAAATTATTAATGAAAAAGGGAAAAAGGAGAGGTGGACTGGAAAAAAATTAATGAAATTTAAAGGGCTATAGAGAACTTAGAAGACAACATTAATAATTGTCCTCAAGCACTCCAAACACCTAGGGTTTTTGGAAAATGGCTAAAGAAGGTGAAAGGCATGGTTTGAACTCCATGATGCCAGCAAAGAAGGGGTTTTTGAAAGTGTTGCCTTATGTTTGAGTTCTTAAGGTTGTAAAAGGTAAATTTAGCATGCTTCAAAGATCAAAAGGAAGAGCCACTTAAATTTTTTCATGACACCTGCTAAGTGAAAGTGTCAAAGGACATAAATAAGCCAAGGAAAATTAGCTTTGTGACTCAAGAAAAACCTCATAGAGCAAGGATGTAAAGGGTATTAATAAAAAGCTAAGTCAGTATCTTATGGCACCTGCAAATCAGAAGTGGCCAAAGGGTAAAAACATGATCAGAACTTCATAATGCAATCAAGAGAATTCTTTGAAGGAGTTGCTTTGTGTTTAAAATCCCAAAGGTGTGTTAATAAGCTTGTTATGCTTCAAGGATAAACAAGAGGGTCAAAATTCATCACTTCAGACACCTATAGAGAAACAGTGTAAAAGCGTTAGTAAGACAAGGTAAGAAGGACAAGTGTAATATTGTGATGAAAAAACATAGGAAACTTTGAAGAATACTAATGTGTGTAGCCCTCCAAAGAAGACATCAAATGAGCATGTAAACTCTCAAGGAGAAAAAGGAAAAGTCACTTAAAGTTTTTCATGTCATCTGCAAGAAAAAGTCAAAGGAATATTAAAAGAGAAGTGACCTTGAAAAACATTAGAAAAGTGGGTATCATGATTAAATCAAAGTTCAAAGGCTATAAAAATAGATCTAACACTTCACCTAACTCATTATTCACTTGAAAAATGTTGGAAAAGTCCAAGAGAGAAAACAGTGAATTTTCTAAGTCAAATTAGAGCAAGTTTATCTGGCGCTATACGTTCAGATCGACGCTACGCGCCTATAGTTGGGCACTGCACCCCTGGCAGTTTTCCCCGAGAAAATTTTTTCGGCATTGCGCACATGGAGGTAGGCACTGCATGCCTGGAAACGCGTTGTGTGTTTTCCCAACAGACCCGACAGGCCTGTTCAAGAATGTTGGCACTACGCACATGGCACAAGGCACTGTGCCTTTTCCCGACCTAACACCCCGTTCACCTGGGCACTACACATTTGGCCATGAGGGCCTCCTACACCTACAAACCCTCAAATCAGCTCAAAAAAATCTTCAAACTTCCTCCAAGGGTTTTCAAGAAAAAACTAAAGGGTAAGCACAACTCATCATGCCTTCTCCAAGTTTTTTTCATCATTTGGTTAAAGAAATGAAGACCTAAGGAGGATAACCTAATTTTCATGCTTGAACATCATTGTTTAAAAACACTTATCTATGTGCATGCTAAGAAGACCAGTGATAACTAGAAGGGTACCTTGTTGAAAAAATTTCTCGTTCATCTAAATTTGTGCCTACACTCACCTAGTTCACTCATAAACTTTGTCCCCTACACTACAAATAGATTGACATTTCATTCCCTTTTTCCTAGCAGTTTTATATTAGTGCCAGGAGTGTCAATACAAAGTTTTAACAGGAAACATAGGGTGATCATTGAGTTTTTCCTCTCACTCATATTCCTATACCCTTACCCTCACTCACCCATCGATATCATTCACTTACAAAGGCTTCCATTCCTCCATCCATTCATCTCATTTCTATTGTGCAATCCTAGGGTTTTGCTCAAAAAAGAGTGATCAAAATGTCAAGGGAAGGTGACAGTGATAGTGGTGATGAAGGCCAAGTGCCAAGGAGGCATAAACACAAAGGTGGGAGGATCAACAGGTTTGAACCACTAAACACAATGGAGTTAAATGCATCTCCCTTAACTGTCTCCTTCTTCCAAAATGTAGGGTACTATGAATTTTGTGAGAAAGTACAATAGGTGTAGAATCACCCCGAGCTGACTAGGCTCTTCATACTTAACCTACATGAGAAACAAGTCAACCTTGAAGGGGCAAACTTTGAGCTATCTTTAGATTCCATTGTTATTACCACTGACATACCTAGTGTGGGTGAAAATTGGTTCAAGCAGGCTAATTTAGACATGATCTATTATGAGCCATTCCTTAAACCCAGATACAAAGACTATAATAAATACATATTTCCTTTCTCACATTTGCTTGAGAGGTATGCACCCATGATGAAGGTCATTATGAAATATTTCACATGTGAAGGAATATTCTCTCGGCTTTATTCCTATCACATCAAGTTGCTCATGCACTTTACTAGGGTTAAGATGTTGCACCTGCATCTACCCTACTACCTCTACAGGAGTATTGACAAAATGTCTTATATTGTATAGAAGAGAGATTTCCCTCACCATATGCAAAGCTTATTTCATCATTGTTTGATCAAAATGGTTGTGATGCATCAATTGCAACAAAAGGGTATTCCTTGGGAGGTTTTCATTTCCCATGAAGTGTTCACCAATCCACAAGCCCATCCTCAAAAAAACATGCTTTCATCATCTCATCCTCCTGTCCTTAATCCTCCATTATCTCCTTTTGAACATGTTTCACCATATACACATATCCCTTCCCCTCAGGACAACCCTCCTTCATCACTCTCTCATAATGCATCGGACAATGAAGGAAGTGACAATGAGCAGTCAAATGAGAATGAGGGAGAAGGTAATGATGAATCAAGCAGAAATGAAGAAGAGGAGGTTAGTGAAGAAGAAGGAAATGAAGGAGATAATAATGAAAAATCAAACAGTGAGGGTAGTGAGCGTGATGATAACAGTAAAGAGGCAAACATAGAGGAGTCAAATAAGGAAAAATCAAGCAGTGAAGAGGAAGGAAGTGAAGAAAATGGAAGTGAAACAAAGAGCCATGATGACAACGAAGACAATGAGACAAAAAGTAATGAAGGTAGTGCAGAAAACAGTGAAGAGGCAGAATATAATGAAGAAAATAACAATGATGTCAGCATGGAGGATGTAAATGAAGCAAAGAGCATGGAAGTAGAAGGAAATGATGATGATGATGATAGCAGTGGCACCAAGAGCCAAAATGTCAATGAGGCTCATAGAGACCTTGAAGAAAGCAGCAAGGAAAGTGAGGTTGATATTAGTGAGAAAGAATATATTGAAGCAGATGGTAGTGATTATGTTGAGATCCATGTTAGCAACCATGAGACCAGTGAAGAAATCAGTGATGATGATGGCATTGGGTCTAAAAGTAGAAAACAAGAAAAAATTGTATCAGATAAGGGAAATGAGGAAGAGAGCAGCAATCCTAATGGCCATGATATCAGTGGAGATGATGATAATTATGATGATGATGTTGACACTGATAATGACAACAATAATATCAGTGATAAGGCAGAAATCATGGAGACAAATGAGGGCAACCATGAGAGCAGCCATGAAAGCCATGAGGATAGTGAGAATACAAATAGTGATGATAGTCATGATGGAAACCATAGTGAAGGAAATCAAATGATCAATATTGAACCGTTTCCTTTAACTTACCAAAGGGGAAGTAGGCATGTGTTTGTTGCCTCTAAAAGGAAAGGGGCCATGCCTTCTACTTCAACCAAGCAGCTTGACAAAGGCAAAGAGAATATCATGGAGGAAGAAGAAGAAGATCAACATGAGACTGAGTAGCAATTTGAAATCATTCATGTTGACAGTGATGATGAAAATGAGGCAAGGATCTCAAGCATGCTTCTCAAGGGTAAAGATGCCCAAATCAAATATTTGCAAGCCAATCTAGCTAGGGCTAAGAATATCATTCATTATTATGAGATTGAAAACAAGTAGCTAGAGGCACAAAAGGCCATTTATGAGGTCAGGGAAATAAGAGACTAGAAAGAGGCTGAAAGGACCAAGGTTAGGCTAGATGAGGTCTTGGGTTTTTTTGATGAAAGTGAATATGAAGAAGGGAAGTTGTCTAGGAGAAGGCCAGGAACAATGGGCTTGATGAAGGCCTTAGCCAAGGAGAAGGAGCAAGAAATAGCATTAGCAGAGCAGCTCACTCCAAGTGAGTAGCTTGCCATGGAGATAAAGTATGATCGGTAACCTTGGTTAGATAGGGATAATACACACTTGGAGGATCAGCTGGAAAAGACACAAAGAGACCTTTACCTTCAGAAGAAAATGGCCAAGCACTATGCCTTGAGGAACAAAATTGCAAGGGCCAATCTCAAAAGAGCCCTTGCTAAAATTCAAGCCCTAAATGAGGAAAAAAGCCAAGAAAACCTTGAGATCCTAGCTTATGCTTCCCTACAGGCTTCCCAAACCCCATGAGGAAGATAATTTCAAATTTTGGCAAGTTTTTGATAATTTTGGTTTTTCATTGTTTTGGAGGGCCAAGGGCATAGCGCCCTTTTTTACTGCACTCTTTTTTGGGTCACTTTCTTGAGGATTGGTTTGCATTTTTTGGTTAATATTTCCCAATACATCACACACACCAAATTTCAGGTCATTTGGAGTAGATTTGGTCCTCCAAAAGGGTCCAAAACATGCAAGAATTCACCATTTTGCCCAATTTTCAGGGTTGGCACTGTGCCCTTACCAACCTTGGGAGATTTTGTTTTTGAACAGGTAACTAAATTCCAATAAAAAAACCAAGGGCTGTTTTGGAAAGTAGAGTCAACAAGATTTCGAACGAGCTATCACAGAGCTCATTCCGACGCCAAGAAGGCCTTCAAAACTTAGCTACAAGGTGACCCATTTTTCCAGTGCAGGCGCTGCGCCCTTGCCTGTGAAAGTAAAAAAAAGACACAAATTTATGGCAAATAGATATTTTGTGGTTTTTGGGAAAATCACTCCAAAGTTAGGTGTTAGAATTTATTTTCCATTTATTGTATTAGATATTTTGTGCCTTGGGCCTTGCATGATCTTAATGGACTAATTTAGAATTTATGATGTATTTACGACATTTTGAAAACCCTAGTTAGGGTTTTTGTCCTCCTTTCTTGTTAAATACAACATTGATGCCTCATCGTACATGTTGGATGATTATTGAGAGTAATACATAGACTTTGAGATTGAAGAGAAATTGGATTTGGTTTTTTTGGATGTTTTGACTTGCTTGACAATGGAGAAGGCTTACTTGCATGATTCATGAGCATAGTTAATGGTGATGTGTTCCTTATTTAGTTATTTTTTTCTTATGTTATCATTTTTTTCCATCTTTCTATTGCAGTAGGACAAAAGTTTTAGGCTAAGAAATGTTGTTTAGAGGCACCTTAGCTCTATTTGTTCTCTACTACTTCTATGTTTTCATTTGTTAGTTCTGTTTAGAGAATTCTTAGTTGCTCTCTAGACCCACTATGCTTGTTTATCTTAAATATGATTCAATGAAGCAAATATCAAAGTATTTTTATCGTTAGCCCTGCTCTTTTCCATTACTTAAACATTGTTTTTAAGGTCTTTTACTTTGAAGTATTGTTGATTATGTTTAGCTAAAGAGGTCTATGATTTTCCATGCCCTTTTGTTTATCCTAAATGGTTGATTTGGAGGTATTTATAGCTTTATTAATGAATTTAGGAGTTCCCTCTTCTTTGATTTCTGCTATGGGTGGAAACGTGAAGTTGGGTTACACTTTTGTGAGAATCGGGGGCCGAATTTTTTTTTCAACAATAGTTCGGCGAAATTTGTAAGAGTTCAGCCGAACTTTCTTATAAAGTTTGGCCGAACTCATGATTCCGTTTAGATTGATGGCACACTGATGGCACGGGCAAACAGAATTTTTGTCGGAGATTGGAAAACCGGCAACAAAAGTTCGGTCGAACTGCTAAATAAGTTCGGCCGAACTATGAGTTCGGCCGAACTTTTACTTTTAAAATAGTTCGGCTAAACTATTTTCTATAAATAAATCACCCGCGAATGTTTATGGTTTATTGTTTCATTGTTCGTGCGTTTTTATTGTAGTTTATTGTTTTCGCTCTATTCGCATTGTTTCTGCTGCCGCCGCGCTGGTGCTCCTGCCGTCCGCGCTCGTCGACTCCGTCGGGTAAGTCTCCATATGCCCTGGAAAAAAATTTGTGCGTTGAATTAAAAAAATGTCTCTGTATTTTATTAAATTTCTGTATATAAAATGTCTATGTCTTAAATGTCTCTGTATTTTAAAAAAATGTCAGTGTATTAAATTTTTTGTGGTGTATTAAAATTTTGGTGTTTGTCGACCCGCTCATCTCGAAGATCTACCTCCCCCCCTACTTTTTTTTTTTCACAAGAGAAGAAACAATTTTTTAGATATATTATAGTGATAAAAAACAGTCTATCATTCAGATACATAATCTCGCCATTGATAGCACACCTAGTTTATCCATCTAGATAAATAGGTGCCCCATCCCAGACTAGAATGATGTGAAAAGCCCTATATCAACGATAAAGGAAATTGTATTAATTACAATATGAACCTCATGAGTATGCATAGAGGATACCAAATATGTCAAAAATCAAAATAGACACAGGGAGAAAATGCAAAAACAACAGGCCCCCAAGTTGATCCATTCGATCAAAAAAATTGTAATTAAGACCAAAGACCAGCATCATGTAGTAGAAAGCAAAGGGAAGCCCACTAGTCATGTGTGAACCAAAATGTGCTAGAAGGAGCGTAGACAGGAATGTTGTGTGAACCATAGTCTAGTAATCAATCTGATGATACAACATTCTTGAGAGGAAATAACAATTGTATAGGTTTGCTTGAATAGTCATTCAGGCTCGCCTGCTGGCCGTAACAATCTACCACGTCCAAAAAAATAGAGCCTTGTGGGTACCATTCATATTGAGTACTGGAGAGCATCTTTTGATCAACAACAATGAGTAGTATGCAATTTACGGGCTTGTTGTGCGGATAATAGTCTAGTAAAAAAAACAAACCCCTATGGAACAACATACAAGTGAGAAATAAACAGAAGTACAGGCTCGCTTGAAAAGACATTAGGCTCGTTTGAAAACCATTACCAACTACCACGTCCAAAAACAGAGCATGTGGATACCATTTATATTGAGGACTGTCAAGTCCGTTGAGGAAATTACGGCAATATTTTTAATAATCCTTGTGATTATATAAGAAACATCAGGCTCGCTTGCAGGTTAATACAGGCTTGATTGAGTACTAAAGAAAACACAGACAACATCTTTTGTTGGAAATATTTGCCTCCCTTCTTGACTGGGATGTTGGAAACCTGCTCTGTCTTGAAACTCCTTCTTGGAGTCTCTCTCTAGCTAGAACTGCACCTACACTCTGTAACTGCCAAAAAACAGATTTGAAATATTTGACTAATTTTTTATATAATTGAAATTCAAAAAAAGATGATTTTCTCCAAGTTTTAATTGTTTAAAATATGATTGTTTGAGCAACTCTTTCTCTGGGATACAAGGAGGCTGAAAGATTTTCTTTCTTGTATATTTGAAGCTCTCCATTATTATATAAAAGGATTTTTTGCTTGTATATTTTTATGCTCTTTGCCATATAGTAATGTCATAGTGTACGAAGTTTTAAATTGTTTTTATTATTTTTATTATATGTTGGATGTGATTTTGATTGAAAATGCTTCTTTTTTATTTATTAATTAAAAAAAATTATTAGAAAAATTATTGCTTTAAGCCTTGGAATTTACAATCAAAATTAGAAAATGTATTTATATCTAAACTATTTATGAAAAGTTTCATATTGTTTGATTTTCTCTACCATGTCCTTTTTACATATATTTAGAATAATATTATTTGTAGTTTCCGGTTTTTTGTAACAGTTTACTACCATAATCAAATTCTATAGAAATAATAATCTAACATTATAATATCTTGAAATGGAGCTAGCCAACTCAAATATAGTATTGCAAATCCCTGGCTAAGTTAGATGAGGAGGCTATGTATTACTTAGTATTGTATCCATATTGGGGTTGCAAGCTCTATGGGTTCAAAAGAACACTTGCAAACAATTTGTTTTCCATATGACCTCTCTTTTTCATAGATAAATTTCATTCTTCTAGCCATTATGGATTTGAGAAAAATACATCCTGATAGGCCAATAAAAAGCCTTAACAATGAATTAAACATGAAAAAATATTAAATATGGGTAACCAAGTAGTATCAAAACAAACAAATAAATCACCAAGGCTAGTAGTGATAAATAATAAACATTCTAGGATACTTAAAAATTCCATGTAAATAATTTTTTTACCTAAAATCACTAGATAGTGAGGCCCACAGCAACAACTGCAAAAGCAATGCAATATAACCAATCAAACTACACCAACAAAACATATGGTCTTGAATGAGGTTTTGGACTCTTTAGATATAAATGTACACCGTGGCAATGTATCTTATATAAAAATTTAATCCATGTGCTTAACCTTAACATTGACACAAATGGAATACAATTTTACTCATTGCTTTATGACAGAAAAATATTCAGATGAGTATTGCCCACATATCCGAAGTCAAAAGGGATAGATTAAAAAGGGATGCTCTGGTCATCTATAAAATATAAATTAAAGAAGCATGACATGACATATTAGTAATTGCGAAATGTGCAAAAATTTTGAATCATTTTGTAGCAATTTATATTGCCACGAAATGTGTTTTAGTAGGGGCTCCACAAAACTTTCCAACCGACGGAAAGTTATACAATAGTTCGGCGAAATTTTTTATTAAAAGTTCGGCCGAACTATTAAGACGTTATATTTAACGAGCCTACGGTGGAAAACATAGTTCAACCAAACTTAGATTAAAAGTTCAGTCAAACTAACGCGTCACCAATTAGGAAAAAAACAGGTTTCGAATACATTTATGCAAATTTGCACTGATTAAACTCCATGAAAAGTTGTTAATTAACTGTTAGAACCAAGACAAGCATTTTCAAAATTGAATCTACTTTCAGGAAATATAAATTTTATGGAATTTCATAAACGTTTATTAATTTTAGTTATTTTTCTAATAAAATGGGTGCAAACAATTTCTGAGGGTCATTGTGATTCAGTGAAATCAAAATTTTGTATCTCCCAAAATACATTGTAAAAAAAATTGAAAAAATTATGGGGCATTACATTAGTCCGTCATCTCTAATGGGTAGCTTTTAGATTTTTAGTTTATAACTTATATTTTAAGAAATTTCTTGCGACGCGAAACATATCCAAAATACATAGTTTTTCATATTGGACCAGTTCAAAAAATTCTACTAATTATGATATGCATCCATTGGCTTTGTAAATATGATGAAAAAAAATTAGACTCTGTCTAGATTATTGTAACACATTTTATTTTTTTAAAACAAAAATTTTCAATGAATACAACATTGCGTCATAACATGACTTCTTATGAGTCCTTTGATTGTTAAGAAACACACACTCAAAAAAATGCTAAGTTGACATATCAAATCTACATAAAAAAATTTCAAAAAATAAGTAATAGAAAGCTAACAAAATTTCTCACAACCTTTATTTCTATCGCAAAATGAAATTATACACAGAAAAATTGTTATAGTTTGTAGAAAGTTGAAGAACCGAAAAAAATGAAATTTTTTTCTCAAAAAATGGCAAAAAGTGTAACCCAGCTTCACATTTTCACCCCTATATGTTTATCTTAAATGTTTTCTTAGCTTGAAGGTGAAATCACTAGAATATTTACAAGTTTATTTCCTTCTATAGTTCACTGGATTGTCGTCTTAATTCTTACTTGCTAGGGTTTAGTCAAAGAAGTTATTGGTATGCCCTGTATTTGGTTATTTCTTCATGCTTAGTAATCTTAAAGACCATTCTTGTTAAGGTATTTGTTGAAGGATTCTTAACTTCCCTTTTCCACCTACTATGTTCACAAATTTGTTGTTCGTTTCATTAACATAAAGGCTTTAGATCCATTTGACTTTGTTAGATTTGCCTTATGATACACCCTAGACCTATTGTTAAACCCTTTAGGACCTTTTATAGACTCCATATCCCAATGGATTCATTCTCTCTTACTCTACCTATTCTCCTTGACAACCTATCCAACCAAACAAACAAACAAGCAAACCCTAAACCTAATAACTAGCCTAAAATCAAACCCTAAAATCCATCAAGTTCACATCCTTTACATAAATATAGAGAGAGCCCTCTCCGAGTCCAGGAAGGCTAGGTCCTAGGACTCCAAATATTGGTTTTATGTTACCCTTGTACATTTGGTCTAGCCAATCTAACAAATTATGGGGACCTAACATAATGGCGATCACGGTGGGACCTTGAGTTAGTAACATCCTAAGTATAGCTTAAGGACACTCAAATCCCTATCAAACTTAGAAAATCAAGTGTTAGACAAGAGTACTATCTAATTTATTCACCATACTAGCAACATGATGTCTCAACTAGAGAAATCTCATTGAAATCTTAGTGTTACATAAAAAAATCAGAAAACCAAAAACATCTCTAGATTCGTTTTTGAATTGTTGATGGTGGACAACAAGCCAAACCACAAAGAAGTAAACCTCATCCACCTGGCGACTCCACTAGCCTCCAGTAGGCCTACTAACTTCACTAGCTCTCATAGACTCCTATGGGAATACACTAATCAGTCATAACAGTCTAGAACCTAGTCACTCATTTTGTGAGGTTAGTATCCATGCAGATAGGTCTGTTTTCAAGACACTCCTAAAATTTCATCCTCTCTGCATTATTGAGTTTGAAATATGGATTCGCGAAGGATAAGAAACATATCTCATCTTGACCCTGACCCTCCTACCATAGTTGATGGCCCAGAAAGGATTTTGTGGAAAACTTCTAGGACCCAAGATTCAACTACTGTTAGGACCATTCAAAAAGGAAGTTTTTTCCTTGAAAACCTCATAGCCTTGCAAGATCCCCAATTTGACCTCTACCATAGAAAAAAGAAATTTAGAACTAAGTATCAGAGTGGGATAGACCAGATAGAACTTGAGCCCATATATTTGCAACAAATTCCTAGTACAGAAGCCTCTACTTCCACTCCTCCCGATTTTTAGCTTCTCTAAAACTTTGGCTCCTTCCATTCCAAATATGCTCAATCTCAATTTGCTGATTCAAGTACATCTGCCACTCCCATTCACACATCCACTGTGCAAACCACTCCACTCCATCCTCCACCTCCTCTCACAAACCCTCCTTGGGTTCCTCTACCTCCAATCCTAGCAACATGGTTTTCCCCCTTGGTTCTACCCCAACCTTTACTACCCATGCCTTAAGACTACCAATCCAAAATCCCTCACTTTACTGGAGCTGACTCTACCACTATGCAACAACATGTAGATAGGATGAATGATGTCTTTTACTACCAAGAGATAGAAGAGGATACCATAAAAATGAGAATGCTTGCCCAAATATTCGGAGGAGAAGCTAAAAAGTAGTTCAAAAAATTAACTCCTAACATCATACATAATCTCCCTTCCCTCTATCAGACATTCATAAACAAATGGGAGATTAAGAAAAACCCTCTCGAAATCCTTTTAGAGTATAAAAACATTAAGAGAAATGTCTGGGAAAGTGTCTAAGGCTACTGCACTAGGTTCAATAGTGTATAAAATGCACTCCCACCTCACATGAAACCCCCACAAGGCCTAGCCTTAGTAAAATTTCCATAGGGTTTTGATCCAGACATGGCCTACCAATTGAGAGAAAGAGTAACTTTAGAAGACATGCAAAGGGGAGTTGTGAGTGTAGAGGCCAATCTAATTGAAAAGAGGGCTAGGATGAGGTCAGAAAAGAAAGTTACATACAAAGATGAAGCCATGGCCTCCACCTCAGATGCTTAAATTGACAATCTAGTGAGGGTATGGAAAGAATGATGTATAGGATCAACTTGAATGAAAGGGCACCTCCTAGGGAAAACCATGAAAATCCCCAAAACATAAATAGGAACCAAAACTTCAGAAGAGACCCTCCTCAAAATAGACAAAGAAATCAAGCCTCCTTTCCAAGACAATTATGTAGATAAAGAGGAAAGAGATACTAAACAACTGAAAGAAAACCATGTAAATCTGATATGTTCTGACAATGAGGGTGATGTTTTTCTCGTAGAAGAAGAACAAGGGCTCTTTTTCCAAAACCAAACTGATAGAACATATGACGATTATGAAGAGTACAAATTGAGATTTGAAAATTGCATAATGGAGGTGTGTTGGTCAGATTAATTGTCGGATTAAACCTCTTAATACTAATTATCAATTCGGGAGTCGTAAACACGAGTTATATTGCGTATTGGCTCGGTTTAATGGCTAGAGTATAAATATGTTCCTTTGTAATGATAAACTAAACACTGGAATGAAACACATATTTGCTAGCAAATAAACAATCTCGAAGAGGAAACCTATTGAACTAACTCTTATCAAGAAAACTCCATAAAAAAATTAAAGTATAATGAGATTCAAGACAATCCTCAATCATTCTCGTACTTGAATTTAAATCCCCTATGATATCTTGAAAACCTAATATATTTATTCCTCTCATCAACTTGAAATTAACACTCGAACTGATCTTGAGACAAGTAAAAGACACACACATTATTCTAATGACAACTCACACATTAAACTAACTCAAAATACTCTTCATAATAAATTCAAGATTCACACTTAACCAAAGAAAGTTCTAATTATTGCTGGAGGAAAAACGACTTTACTCTATGTCAAATAACATCTAAAAATCTTGTTGAAAATCATATTGCAAGTAACCTATGAAAAATCTTCTATATAGATGAAAGGAACTAATTCAAAAACATCCCTACTTCAAAATCAAATCATGTAATGCAATAATTAAAACTAAATCACGCTGCATTCCAATTGATCTACCTACACAATCAAATCCATCTTCAAACTTGCTCTTACAAGGAAATTATCACACTATGAAGACAAGAATAAAAATAAACCTAATTATTAACATTAAATCAAATGAATAAAAAAATTAAATGAACATTAAATCTGCAAACATTCAAAGAAATCACATAATGCAAAATGTTGATTTAATATTTTAAATGGACAAGGCTAACTTACTCAAATTCCAAAACATTACATTCTATTCTATTCCATATTTAAACTCAGAAATTGGATGCGACCATTGTGTTAAATTTTAACAAGAGAAATATAATATAACTCTATATTAAAAATCAAGCACATATTAACATATTATGTAATGAGTAATAATTTTTTAGTCCATTAATGGGCACGTTGCAAATATGACTAAAATGCTTGAAGATTGAACCACACATTCACACATTCATACAGAAATAGAAAAATACGCACACATCTACTTATATCTTGCTGATTGATAAGCTTATCTCCAGAGGTGGTGGGCCCTACAACACCTGGAGTAAGCTCGCTTTCTGCATCTGAGGAAATATTTAAAACATCAAATGCAAAATACCAAATGAATCATAGCAACAATTCTACTACTCAGAACAGAAAGCGCATTTAGACAAATATTTAAAACAACATTTTAAAAATCGATTACACAAATCAAAACAATCCCCCTATCTCTATTACACTCTGGAAAATTTAATTATAGTTCTACATCTGAGAAATCGACTTCACATGAGAAACTTTGGCTCTACGCATCTCAGAAACTTCGCTCCTCTAATTGACGGACTGATGCCCATTGCATCTCAAAAATCGATTGCTTCTTTGATCTAATGCTAGCTCCATTCTAATGGACCGACCCCCTCTTATCTAATGTGCACCTTCCTCATTCTAATGCGCACAACGCTCTCCCATTCTAATGGGTCGACTTCTCTATCACTCTATTCGATCGACTCCTTCATTCTAATGCACAGCTACTACATATATTTTTTTTTCGTTCTCCATTACGGCACTTATATATACAAATTTTAATTACAAACTGGATTTCACCCAGTAATTAGAATATAGGAGAATTGGTTTTAAAAATTCTACCAGAATAAGAATTATCTTTGAACATAATGCTAAATTGGGGAAATCGCTCCCCTTTTTGTGGGATTTTTCTGTTGCTGGAAGGTGCAAATGGTTTCTACAGGAAATTGAACTTTGTATTGCTGGTGGAAGCAAGGCGTAGCTGGTTGAGGCATCGCACAAATGGATGAGATGTTGTATATCTAGCAGAGACAACTCATATGTTTAACTCTTCCACAACAACGTGCTTTAGCATTGTGCTCCCAGTAGGTGCTGCTAGGTTTACCAAGGCATAAGAAAATATGTTGTCATGCATCCTCTCTAGAAGAAGGTAGTCAAAACCATAAGTTTTCAGACAGCTTTCGAAAACCCACATCTTCAGCATGCGGAATTCCAACAACTTCCATCTGGCTTGTAAGACGAGCATGCTTAATACACAAAGAACAATGCCTAACTACTTGAAGAAGAGCTGAAGCATGTATCCTTGAAGGTGCTTTCCATGATTTGCTTCCTTAAGAACGTTTCCATATGAATGGCCTATAAATCGACCCAAACTGCTTTGAGGAGTCTTTAACTAAGCACTAATAGGATGAAGGCTTAGAAATAGTCTTCCTTCTCTTTTGACCTTGAGTGGACAATATCTGAAAGGAAACTCTTTCTATTACACATTTCTTGTTTAGGAATTGCAATAGACATGGTTCCGTGAGAAGTTCCAAGGTCTGAGGTTCGACATGCAGGGGATACCACAAACAAGCCATTTCTAGGACTCCTTAATGTAGTTACCCATCGACCAGTTGGTGAAATTTTAAGGAAAGACCTTGAATTTTCGACATGACTCCTGGGTGCTGGAGAAGTTCAGATAGAAGGAACATGGGTCTATATATGACCAGAATATATATAAAGTCCTTCTTTAGGATAATCTATTACTTTTCTTAGTTGATCTTCATCCATTCTAGGATAACCTACATTGTCTGCTAGGTGTAATGGCTTGTAAAAGCCCAACCTTGGGCGAATAAATGTCGTCCACTTTAATGGATTTTGATAACAGATATGATTGCATGCTTAAGTTGTGCTCTTCATAAATGATGGGTAAAAAGAGATTTGTTCTAATCCCCAAACATAACCAGAGTAGCAATATTCATAGAGACCCAATACGTTCACGTTCAGAAATGGTTTTCAGTGGAATATTCCCTTGACGATAACTCCTTCACGAAGCCAAATTTCGCCAAAACGTTTTTGAGTTATATGAAACATGGTGCTCTGAACACAACCCACGTCTCGGAATTTAGATATTCTACAAAATTTGGTTGCAAATTTGATACTTTCACCTACAACAATTCAACTACCCAACTGCTGCTTTTATGCATTTGGTGAATTTGTACTCAAATACAATCCTGCACTGAGCTTTCCTGTAACCAAGAAGGAATTTATTAAAAACACTGATCAAATTAAATAATAAAAAGGATTTATAAATTAATAGCTATTGCCTTTAAATGCCTCTAATCATCAACATAATGTATTAATAATGATTAAAACACTAGGCACAATCATAAATTTATTTGATACAAATTGTAAAAATTCGGACAAAGATGTAGCTCAAAATCCCCCCACACTGAACTTATTGCACGTCCTCGTGCAAGACAAAACTACAAGACGATGAAATAAGGTAGGGAAAATGTCAGCAAAGAGTTTAGCAAGTAAGGATGGAGATGCCTGATGATGAAATGCCTTCATTAGCATAACTCTTACAATGCCAGCCAAAACCATGTGAATGATAAAACAAGATCAGGTAGACATTATGAAGAAAAAAAAGTGTTGCTCATACATGTTACCTTGTCCCATATTGTGTTTTTTCCCAAAGTCTTATGATGAAAATCAAATTTTGTTGAAAAAGTGCAGTTTCAAGAGGAATAACACCAAATTTCTGCACCTAATATAACAATCTCGTACCTAGGTCATGCAACAAATATTTAGAGGCAACTACAATCAATACGTATTGTTGGAAACCAACACCTTGTGAGTAGTCATCATTGAGCATTTCATCACTTCAAATACCATAGAAATTAAAATGAGTTATGATACCAATCAACAACCTCTTTATTTGAACACTCTAAGTTGTGTTGTCATTCAGATTCAAAAATAAATTTCCTCTTAATCTAGTACAAAGGATTACCTTCACTAAGGGTACCACATCATTCAAATATTCTTGAATTTTGAAACATAGAACTGATAGAATTTGGTTCTTTCCCACCTAAACTTCTACTCTTATTTCGTCGAAATATGCACTTTCAAGCATCATGTTCAAATTGTCTTAAAAACATTGTCCAAGAAAAATGATGAGTCTTAGGGAAAGAGAAGGATAAACAAACAAATCATAGTATGCAGTTAACTTTAATACCACAGAGATGGCCCTACTTCCCGCAGGTGTCCATAACCTCGACAAGGATGTCTTTTTAACCTAGCAAAATGTCAGTATCCCACTTACTAGATACAGATTCAGAGTTTGTTTATTTGAATTTTTAGATGAAGGCCACTGTCCTAGCTTGGTAACTAGCTGATGGCAATGCCACTCACAAGAAGTAACATGGATGAACAGGCCGGCTCATGATGAGACCTCATGTCTTCCAGCTTTTTGGCTGAAATCCATTACTCTAGCTTGGTGACAGGGAGCAGTAATGTCGTGCATGCTAGGTCTCATGATTGTCGTAGGTTGGCTCATCAAGAGACCTCCTATCCTTCCCTAAATATTTGTAAGCTCTGATTATGATTAACCTTAACAGTTACTTAATAATTGGGGAGACAGATCTACTCCTTAAGAGTACAGGATGGTGTGAAAATTTTTTAATGACTAATCATTGCGGGCTAATTCCTCTACCTAAAGACTTGTTAAAGATATCCTAGACAATGACTGAAAGATTCTTTGAGTTAAGAATGCTAGTGTTCTCCTAAATAGCACATTATGATATTTGAAAGAGTGGTCCACCATAGGGGTTTTCCAATAGTACTTTATAAGGGAAAATAAAAATATATACCCGAGAAGACAACTTGTTAGAGTGATTAATCATGGTTACTTTAAGTGAAATCATGAGGCATTAGAGCGAATTGTACTCAATAATATTTGTCACAAATGTGTGTGTTAACAACCAATGTGGATCAAAATTAGTTTTAATAGGCATTATTTAAAATTAAAAACCCTAATAGCATGATAACAGATTTATTTATTTATTCTCCTACCCTATTTTACCCTAAGAGGTGAAATACTCCTGTTTAAGTATAAGGGTACTTCCAACGAAGCCATGTGCATAACAAAAAGCTAATTATACTCACGCTTAGTTTTAACGAATAGACTTCAAGACATATGAAAGCATGAGAAACCAGTTGCTTTAATTGATATGGTACCAAGATTTTCCGAATGCTGAGGAAATAAGATGCATTGATGACTACTCGAAACTAGGATTCAATGGAATCCACATATTTAGGATTATCCAACTAATGCAAGTCTTCCACAGTTTGATATTCACTTTCTTGGAGACAAAAAGGATTGGGTGAAAGAAAAAAGATAAATCCCTCAAGTTCAGGCTCAAATATTTGATTTTTAAATTGACAAGAATGGTTGAGAAAGATTCTAGGGTTTTGAGTTTCCACAACATTTTCAGAACAAGTTCCAATAAAAGGTTTCTCCTTTGGTGGTCTCTGAATTACATCCTCCCGGGGTGAATGTTCTATAGTAATGGGGAAAGTTTCTAGATTCATTCCCTTTTCCAACATAGAAGGTGTGACATTTTGTTCAATAGGGGAATCAACAGAAATAATAGGTGGTTAAAACTGCTGTGCAACCTCATGGTTTAGATTAGGGTTTAAAATATGGTTTGGGGTAGGGTTTTGGTTAATGCTTGGACTAAGGTTTGGATTTGGATTGGGATTAGGTCTAGGGTTTGAGTTAAGGCTAGGGTTTAAATGAGGGCTAGGTTTAGGGTTTGGACTAGGGTTAGGGTATCGATTAGGGTTAGGTCTCGGGTAAGGATAAGGGCTAGGGTAAGGTTTCACATGGAGGAGGATAACTTAATGGTGCATTGGAAAGAAATTGTGGTTGTTGTTGGTGCTCATATGATTGAATTTACATTGGAGATTTCCCTAGAGAGAAATATCCAAACGATTCTTGAGGCCATGGAGATATCTGGCTAGAGGATGACAACCAAGGAGAGGGCCACTGCATCCATGAAGTAGGATATTCAATTGGAGGAGGATCAAAAGTTTTCCATGAAATTCCAGGATTATAAACATGCTGAGGAACCCACTCAGGAAAATAAGAATTATTCCAAGTATCAAATGGTGTTGTGTTTTGAGTTATATGTGGCGGTTGATTCAATTCTTTACTTGATTACCTAAGTACCTTTCGTAATCGTGGCAATGATGGGCAATGTTAGGTTGCATGACCATCCTCGCAAATTTTTTAGACTTCCAGACTGCTAAGTGGACACTTTCCAAGGTAATTTTTCTTTTGACAGTTGGCGGAAAGGATATGCAGTGGTTCTTCATCCTTCTCTTGTTCCTGAAAATCATCCAATTTCGAAATCAACGATTTAATAATATTGAATTTATGTTCAAGCAAGACATTAAATTCTGCACTTGTGAATTCTTCATCGGATGACTTGTCTGTCTCTTTAGTAGCATGAAAACTCCTCATTGAATGATTCCTCAAAATACCATTTTCTTGTTTTCAACAATCCAACTGGTACACTATGTCATCACATGGATTAGTATGCAAGGGTTCTTACAGTACCCAAAAAATGATATAACATTGAAGATTGGATTTTGAAGATAAATGAATTTTAAAATATTTTGATTGAAATACAACTCACCACACTTGCATGAAAGGAAAATGTTGAATCAAAGTGCTATTTAACCTATTAAAAACAAGGCAATTTGGAAATTAAATTTCTAAAGCATGCTTCTAATTCTACACTTAAGTAAGATAAAGAAATAAAAGTTCAAGAGATAAGAAATATGGTCAGACTTTGGAGCAACCCCAAAAAAGTAGATGCGTGGCTCTTCACTCATGTCTTACCGTACACTCTTCACCCTCTGAAATCCTGCAATACCCCTAGAAACTCTTTAAGAAAAATTTTACCTGAGCCAAAATACAACTCCCCGGCAACGGCACCAAAATGTTGGTTGGCTTGATGATCGGATTAAACCTCTCAATATTAATTATCAATCTGGGAGTTGTAAACGCGATTTGTACTGCATATTGGCTCAGCTTAATGGTTAAAGTATAAATATGTTCCTTTGTAATGATAAACTAAACACTGGAATGAAACACACATTTGCTGGCAAATAAAAAATCTCGAAAAGGAAACCTATTGAACTAACTCTTATCAAGCAAACTCCATAACACAATTAAACTATAATGAAATTCAAGACAATCCTCAATCATTCTCGTACTTGAATTAAATCCCCTATGATACCTTGAAAACCTAATCTATTTATTCCTCTCATCAACTTGAAATTAACACTCAAACTGATCTTGAGACAAGTAAAAGACACACACGTTATTCTAATGACAACTCACACATTAAACTAACTCAAAATACTCTTCATAATAAACTCAAGATTCACACTTAACCAAAGAAAGTTCTAATTATTGCTGGAGGAAAAACGACTTTACTCTATGTCAAATAACATCTAAAAATCTTGTTGAAAATCATATTGCAAGTAACCTATGAAAAATCTTCTATATAGATGAAAGTAACTTATTCAGAAACATCCCTACTTCAAAATCAAATCATGTAACGCAATAATTAAAACTAAATCACGCTGCATTTCAATTGATCAACCTGCACAATCAAATCCATATTCAAACTTGCTCTTACAAGGAAATTATCACACTACGAAGACAAGAATAAAAATAAATCTAATTACTAACATTAAATCAAATGAATAAAGAAATTAAATGAACATTAAATCTGCAAACATTCAAATAAATCACATAATGCAAAATGTTGATTTAATATTTTAAATGGACAAGGATAACTTACTCAAATTCCAAAACATTACATTCTATTTTATTTCATATTTAAACTCAAAAATTGGATGTGCCCATTGTGTTCGATTTTAACAAGAGAAATATATTACAACTCTATATTAAAAATCAAGCACATATTAACATATTATGTAATGAGTATAATTGTTTAGTCCATTAATGGGCACATTACAAAGATGACTAAAATGCTTGAATATTGAACCACACATTCACACATTCATGCAGAAATCGAAAACTACGCACACATCTACTTATCTCTTGTTGATTGATAAGCTTATCTCCAGAGGTGGTGAGCCCTACCACGCCCAGAGTAAGCTTGCTTGCTACAACTAAGGAAAGATTTAAAACATCAAATGAAAAATACCAAATGAATCATAGAAACAATGCTACTGCTCACAACATAAAGCGGATTTAGAAAAATATTTAAAACAACATTTGAAAAATCGATTACACAAATCACAACCATCCCCCTATCTCTATTGCACTCTGGAAAATTTAATTCTGGTTCTACATCTGAGAAATCAACTTCACATGAGAAACTCTGGCTCTAGCCATCTCAGAGACTTCGCTCCTCTAATTGACAGACTCATGCCCATTACATCTCAGAAATCGATTGCTTCTTTGATCTAATGTCAACTCCTTCCTTCTAATGGATCAACCCCTTCTTATGTAATGCGCACCTTCCTCATTCTAATGTGCACAACGCTCTCCCATTTTAATGGGACGAATCCTCTATCACTCTATTCGATCGACTCCTTCATTCTAATGCACAGCTACTACATATAGTTTTTTTGCGCTCCCCATTACGACACTTATATATACACATTTTAATTACAAACTGGATTTCACCTAGTAATTAGAATATAGGAGAACTGGTTTTAACAATTCTGCCGGAATAAGAATTAGCTTTGAACAGAATTCGAAATTGGAGAAATCGCTCCCCTTTTTGTGGGATTTTGATGTTGCTGGAAGGTGCAATTGGTTTCTAGAGGAAATTGAACTTCATATAGTTGGTGGAAGCAAGGCGTAGCTGGTTGAGGCATCACACAACTGGATGATATGTTGCATATCTGGCAGAGACAATGCATATGTTTAACTCTACCACAACAACGTGCTTCAGTATAGTGCTCCCAGTAGGTGCTGCCAGGTTTACCAAGGCATAATAAAATATGTTGCCATGCATCCTCTCTAGAAGAAGGTAGTCGAAACCACAAGTTTTCAGACGGCTTTCGAAAACCCACATCTTCAACATATGGAATGCCAACAACTTCCATCTGGCTTGTAAGACGAGCATGCTTAATACATAGAGAACAATGCCTAACCACTTGAAGAAGAGCTGAAGCATGTATCCTTGAAGGTGCTTTCCATGATTTGCTTCCTTAAGAATGTTTCCATATGAACGGCCTATAAATCAACCCAAACTAATCTGAGGAGTCTTTAACTGAGCACTAATAGGTTGAGGGCTTACAAATAGTCTTCCTTCTCTTTTGACCTTGAGTGGACAATATCTAAAAGGCAACGCCTTCTATTACGCATTTCCTGTTTAGGCATTGCAAAAGACATGGTTCCATGAGGAGTTCCAGGGTCTGAGGTTCGACATGCAGGGGATACCACAAACAAGCCATTTCCAGGACTCCTTAATGTGCTTACCGGTTGACCAGTTGGTGAACTTTTAAGGAAAGACCTTGAATTTTCGATAGGACTCCTAGGTTTTGGAGAAGTTCAAATAGGAGGAACACGGGTCCTTCTATGACCAGAATATATATAAATTCCTTCTTAGGAGAATCTATTACTTTTCTTAGCTAATCTTCATCCATTCCAGGATAATCTGCACTGTCTAGTAGGTGCAATGGCTTGTAAAAGCCCAACCTCGAGCGAAGAAATGTAGCCCACTTCAATGGATTTTGATAACAGATATGATTGTGTGCTTAAGTTGTTCTCTTCATAAATGATGGGTAAACGGAGATTTTTTTTAATCCCCAAACATAACCAGAGTAGCAATATTCATAGACACCCAATACGTTCACATTCAAAAATGGTTTTCAGTGGAATATTCCCCTGATGATAACTCCTTCACGAAGCTGAATTTCGCCAAACGGTTTTTGGGTTATATGAAACATGGTGCTCTGAACACAACCCATGTCTCAGAAGTTAGATATTATGCTCCAATTGGTCGTAAATTTGGTACTTTCACCTACAACAATTCAACTACCCATATGCTGCTTTTATGCATTTGGTGAATTCGTACTCAAATGTATTCCTGCCCTGAGCCTTCCTGTAACCAAGAAGGAATTTATTAAAAACACTTATAAAATTAAATAATAACAAGGATTTATAAATTAATAGCTATTTTCTTTAAATGCCTCTAATCATCAACATAATGGATTAATAATGATTAAAACACTAGGCACAATCATAAATTTATTTGATAAAAATCATAAAAATTTGGTCAAAGATGCAGCTCAACAAGGTGCATAGGCAGTATGACCTTAGGAGTAAGAAAACTCAAGATGCCTCCAAAAAGAAAAAATTAGAAACTACTTTTAGAAAGACCCCTGAAAAAATCCTTAAGAAAATAGCAAAAACCATCACCATAATGGCTAAAATATCTGATCAAAACAAAGACAAACTAGCCAACAAAATGGTGACCCAAGCTGCCCTAGTACATCAACTAGTGGCCCTGGAAAAAATGCTCTAAATGATAGTTCTAATAAAATTCAGCCAACTAAGGTTGCTGAAAAGACTATGTGTGATAGGAATGATGTAAATATACCAAGAACACTAGCACCTTTCATTTTTTAGGGAGGGATTTCCAAGATCAAAATAAGCATACCTCTTCTTGAACTAGTAACTCAGGATGTATATAGGTCCCAAATGTTGAAAGCTTTGAACATAGGAAATGACACCGACAATCTGAACCTAAGTGATGACAAACCAGAGCTATTGTTTGGACCCAAGGTAGAGGGAAAAAATCAAGAGCTAGTATCATAGTCCCACTTAGGTACTTAGAAAGGGTCTCTAACCTTGTGTCAGTAAGAAAGAAAACCGAGGAGATTAGGCTATACATAGACTTTAGAAACTTGAACAAAGCCTCCCTAAAGGACAACTACCCTTTACCTAAGATGGATCATATACTGCAAAGGGTGGTAGTTTCTAAGAGAATATCATTGCTTTATGGCTTCTCAGGTTACAATCAGGTACTAGTATTGCCAAGTGATCAGCACAAAACTGCTTTCACAACACCTTGGGGCACATTCATGTATGTAAAAATTCCATTTGGGTTGATGAATGTGGGGGCTACTTTTCAAAGAGCCATGAACATAGGTTTCTCTGAAGACATGGGTTACTTCATAGTGATATACCTTGATGACATCAATGTCTATTCTAAAACTAATGAATAACACCTAGTTCATTTGAGAAAGGTCTTCGAGAAGTGTAGGAAGTTTGGCCTATCTATGAATCCTAATAAAACCTTGTTTAGTCTTCAAGAAGGAAAAATCTTAGGCCACATAATTTCCAAAGAAGGGATAAATATAGACCCCAAAAGGATTGAAGGTATACTACAGACCATTCATCCTAGAAACATTAAAGAGCTGCAATATTTCATTGGAAAGATTAACTTCCTTAGAAGGTTCATACCAAACCTTGCTGAAATACAAACATGCTGAAAAGAGAAGTAGGAGTCAAGTGGACCATGGAAGCCAAACAATCCTTTGAACTTGTAAAACATGCCCTTCCCCAAACACCAGTTCTAATCATCCCCCACTTACCAAGGATTTCTTCATTTTATCCTTTGCATCGGAACATACTATTGCTACAGTATTGCTTCAAAAGAACATGATGGGACAAGAAAAACCCATAGATTTCTTCAGCAAAGCATTGAGGGATGCACCTATAAAATATGACATCATGGATAAACAAGGTTTTGTCTTGATCAAAGCATTGAAAGACTTCAGAGTTTACATTTTGCACTCCCATGTCATTGCTTTTGTTCCACATACAGTTGTTAAAGACATTATAAATCAGGACTCTGATGGCAAAAGGGGTAAATGGATTTCTATTATCGTAGAATATGATTTAGAAATCAGACCCACTAAACTGATTAAAGGACAAGGAGTTGCCAAACTCATGGCTGAAGAAAATTTTCAAGCATTAGACATAAACATGTTACATTCTTTAGGTGAAAAAGAGGAACTGAAAACTCCACCATGTTGGGAAAAATACTGAGAGGAGGGGGTGAATCAGTATTTAGAGCTTTCTGAATTATTTTTCTTTTTCTTTACTAAATTCCATACACGGATTTTATGAACGCAACTCATGTATACACGTGGATATACCAAAAGAAACTAGCATATACTGATATAATTTTATTGTTTAGAAATACTTTTTAGAAACAATATTTACCTCAGTTTTTTAGTCATGCATATATTAGATAATTAGAAAATATGTGCAGTAACAGTAGAATAAAATATCACACAAGAGCAACACACATGAACACCAAGATTTAAGATGGAAACCCAATTTGGGAGAAAACCACCATTGTTGTCGTCTTTGTCTTCAATATTTATTATATGGAAAACTGTTTACAATTTTGTACTAATGCAGACTCATATTAGTATGCAGGTATCAACCTGCAGAAGGCTGCAACCTTCTCTCATTTTCCAGCTGCTACTGGAAGGGAGCTACAACCCCCTAATATCGTTTACCAGTCACTATTGGAAGGGAGCTTTAACCCCCTGTTCAAAACACCAAATTCTAATGGCAGGAAGCTTCTACTTCCCTCAGAATCACTACAAACCACGTTTCATCAATTTTTAGACTGGATCACACCTCTTCAACACAACCCTTCACAAAGATCAACTATAATAAACTTCACCCAGTACATCAAACCAGACAGTGAGATCACTGTAACCAAATATTTAGAAATAACCTAGACCTTCAAAATCAATATGCAAAATCAAACTTAACCCTGAACATTTATCATTTTAAAATGCATACACTACTTTGCTTCATTGAACCCGCGTGTACACGTGCTTTCCTTAACACCAACCTGCGTATAGATCTGAGAATACTGTTTTTCAGAATATGGTCTGTCTTAGATCTAGATCTGAGGATTTCATTTAGACATTATTCCAGAAATGCAGAACCTTTAAACAATCAGTCATCATTAACCATGTTTAGTCCCTTACTGATAAGATATGGACATATTCAACAAAGAAGCATGTATAGTATTCAAGCAACTCAGATCTTCATGAAGAATTCATTGAGAGACAACATAAATAATAGAAACAATAATAGAAAACCTTTGCAGTAAGCTTTAGAAAACCCTAAATTCCATACGCACATTTTCTGAAGCAAACCCGCGTATATACACAATTTTATTGAGATGAACTAGCTTATAGATCTGTAAATATTAATTCAGCAGAATGTTTTTCAGATCTATAGAACTTACCCAGCTTTCTTCACTCCACTTCAGCAAATATGCACGAGGTCTCAGATATAGTCATCTCTTCAATGGATCATGCAAGGATATATTCATTTCAGGTCTACAGATCTTGATCCATCAATATATCCAAGGGTGCATCATAACTTCATATTTATCAATAAAATAGAGTTCATCCTATGCAGATATACTTCAGAGAGAAATATTAGTGATAGCCCTTACACATGCACACCTTTGCACTATGATCTTCTTCTCCTTATATATATTTAACCTTTACCAGTACCATGAGTCAAAACCACACAACTGCTGATGGTATTCTTGGATGGAATCAATACAACGCTCAATATTGTGGGCTAATACCATGGTAATGACCCTTGGTATCATAATTTTAGAGCACAAAAAGCATACGCGACTTGGATCGTTCTTATCCACATGTATACGCGACTTCACTTCTTAAAAACTATGTATATACTAATTCTGAATGTATACGTGGGTTGCATTCATAAAAATACTGTATACATTACCTCCATACACAGGTTGCCTTCATCAAACTTGTGTATACATTGAGAATAATTTCATGTTTCATTTTTCTGGCACTTACTGGAATTCCTTTCTCTATCACATCTGAACTGACCTGTAGAAACATCATTTTTACATCTTTGAAAAATAGGTTGATATCAAAAGGCAATTAATCAATTAGGTTTCTATCAAGGACAACTTCATCAAGTAGGTTTCCATCAAGGACAACATATTGCATCATATTGCCAACAATCTCCCCCTTTGGACTTGATGGCAACCATGATGGTGTTTGATCATCACAAAAGATAGATACATTAAACATAACCATTATTCAAACACCCAAAATACTCTCCCCCTTTGACATCAAGGGAAAAGGGTGGATCAAAACCAAAATAAGGTTTCTCTTCCCTTGTATAAAGATGATCTTTGGAGATTTGATGTGTACTGAAATTACCATGCTCCCCCTGAGTTCATGCAAGATCTTTAGACATATTTTTCAATGAAGTACATGACTCGATAACTCAACCGAGTATGAATTTTCCTATAACCAAGGACTCATACTTACATCAATGATCCAACCAAGTGGAATTACATATTTGACTCAACTTCCCAACCAAGTGGGTTTAAAAATTTTGAACAAGTCCTTACATGACTGAATATAACAATTTTACATTATAGGTCTCAACTTGACCTTTTCATCAAATTACAGATATGAATTTTTATAACCAAGAACAAAATACCTCAAGAGAGAGATCATATTTTAGAACCATCATAATGGCAACAATGCATTATTCACAACAAGGCTAATGCTCCCCCTAGGCTTGTGCATCATGAACACTTTCAACAACCAATTCATCAAAGAATTTTAATCAAGGAGATAAATATCAGATAATGATACAGAAATATGAAAAATTGGATCAAACAGAGATTACCCAACAACAATACATATGTTCTGAATGCTGACCCAGAGAATTTCTGTCAGCAAAACCCATACGCGGTTTTATGCATAAAAACTCATGTATATACGTGATTCACCTTCATGAAACTAGCGTATCGAATTTAATCTTCTGAAATTAAGCAGATTTGATCAGAGAGGCAGAGACAACTCCCAGCTTTTGTTTGAGATATTTGAGTGCTTCCCTACGAAGAGGTTTAGTAAATATATCAGAAACTTATTCTTTGGAGGGAACATACTCCAATGTAACCTTTTGTTCAAGCACTTGTTCACGTAGGAAATGATACTTGATGGGAATGTGCTTGGTCTTGGAATGCATAATAGGATTCTTTGAGATACTAATGGCACTTGTATTATCACATAAAATGGAGATGGGAGGTGAACATTTAATTTGAATGTCTTGTAAAGTCTGCATCATCCAAAGTAGTTGTGTGCAACATGATGCAACAACCACATATTCTGCTTCCGTTGTAGATAAGGAAATAGAACTTTGTTTCTTACTGAACCAAGATACTAATCGGGGCCCCATATAGAATGCACCACCACTAATGCTTTTTAAATCATCAACATTTCTAGCCCAATCCGCATCTATGTAAACATTAAGAGTGAGATCAGCATTCTTTGGATACCATAGATCAATGTCTTGAGTCCCTTGTAGATATTTGAATATTCTTTTTACAGCCTGAAGGTGTGACTCTTTTGGATTAGCTTGGAATCATCCAAAAATCCCGACTTCATGCATAATGTCAGGTCTTGTCTCGGTTAGATAAAGCATAATTCCAAGCATGGATCTGTATTTTGGTTGATTCACCATGGGAGAATCATCATGAGAACCGAGGTTACACCCAGTTACCATTGGTGTACTTACAAGTTTGCAGTCTTCCATCCCACACTTCTTTAGAATTTTCTTAAGATATTTTTCTTGTGATAAAAATATGCCATCTGTTGCTTGTTGCACTTGTAAGCCAAGAAAAAATGTTAGTTTCCCAAGTAAAGACATTTCAAATTCTTGATGCATAATAGAAGCAAATTTCTGAGTCATGGAATCTTCATTACTTTGAAAAATGATGTCATCAACATATACAAATACAATCAATAGTTTGTCATTTTCAATTTTTGTGTATAAGTTTCTATCAACAGATCCCTTTGAAAAACCTTATTGATGAAGATATTTGTCAAGATGATAGTACCATGCCCTTGGAGCTTGTTTGAGGCCATATAAAGCCTTTTTAAGTTTGCAAACAAGTTATTCATCATTTCCCAAAATGAATCCTTCTGGTTGCTATATAAACTTCTTCTTCTAGATCACCATTGAGGAAAGTAGATTTAACATCCATTTGATAAAATTTGAATTGTTGAAAGCTTGAAAATGCAAGAAACATTCTTATGGCTTCAAGTCTAGCTATAGGAGAAAATGTTTCTTCAAAGTATATACCTTATTTTTGAGCATACCCTTTACAAACAAGTCTAGATTTGTTTCTAATAACATCTCCATTTTCATTTAAATTGTTTTTGAATATCCATTTTGTTCCAATAACATTTTTATCATGAGGTCTTCGAACTAATTCCCAAGTGTGATTCTTTTCAATCTGATCAAGTTCTTCATTCATGGCTCGAATCCAACATTCATCTTTGCTAGCTTGATTTACATTCTGAGGTTCAATAGTGGATAGAAATGGAATATAGATAGGAGATCCTACAAGAGTTCTTCTTGTTTGGACACCTGATCCCTTTTCTCCCAAAATTTGAGATTCTGGATGATTCTTTTGAACATACCTGAATGGAGATTTTTTAGATAGATCATCTTCTGTTGCTTCATAGGGTTCCCCTTCCATGTTGTTTCTATTTGATGTAGGAGGATATACATCATCATCATCTTAATTTGTTGTTGGTATTTCCCTTTTAGGAGCTGAGAGAGATTCACCAATTACAACATCAATGCATTCAAAAATCTTCCGAAGTCTTTTATTGTAACATTTATATGCTTTACTTCTAGAATAGCCAAGAAATATTCCTTCATCTACTTTAGGTTCAAACTTACCAAGTTTTTCATCATTGTTATTGATAAAACATTTTCTTCCAAAAACTCTAAAATGCTTCATAGTTGGAAGATTGCCATACCAAATCTCATAAGGAGTTTTATCATTGTTCACAGGAATATGAGCCTTGTGTAATATTCCTAAATTAGCATGCAACTAATAGGAATATGAATTTTTGTTTTTAACACCTAGTAGATGAATAAATGGGTAAGGAGGCCCATACATATCTAGAACAGGAATAAAATCCCTCATGATGTGAAAAGGGGTCATAATAATAACTAGATCTAGCACCCTCATGTGTGAATAGGGGAAAATACATGTGGACAAGGTCAATTTTGACCAAGTCAAGAACGCTGGTATGGATGGAGTAGCTCATCAATGGAGAAAACACAATGATAGTGGGAGGAAGATTCCTTGAAGGTGGAAACCCTAATGAGTGGGACCCAAGGTAAGAAGGCTTACACTTTTTTATAAGGAGGGAAAGGTAGCCATAGTGAGGCATGTTATGGATTATTGATTTTATGGTCCGTATGACTATTGTGCATTCTTCAGTTGTTTAGTTGAGATTGTTGTGCCGCTTAGCACAAGGTATTCCTGTTTAGGAATTCCATCTCCTTTCTTGAGAGGCCTCTTGGGGGATATTTTCACCTCATTTCTCCACATTCAAGCTTGAGGCCAAGCTACCTCCTTCGGCTATAATGCAGTTTCTATTTAGAGCTAGGTTGTGTTGCAGGGTGTTGCAGTGGAGAGTTGATAGCACCACTTCCGGAGCTAGTTTTTCAGAGGAGGAAGCATTCATCCTTTTTGGAGATTAGTGAGGAAGGTTTTGGAGCAGATTTCACATCTTCACACTTGGCCAACGCATTTCACATCACCTAAAATGCAATATCTCTCCTTGACTACGTTATTTCAGTGAGTATTTGCAGTGAGGGGTTTCATTGCTTGATTGGAGGGTGAGATCTTTAGTGATTGGATTAGCCTTTCACCTGAAGGATCCATTGGATGAGATTCATTCATCACATGTATCATCTACAACCATCTTCATCCAGTTCTTGGTTTTCAGCTGCTACTTAACCCTAGGGTTGCACTCTGACATTTTTTTATTTTTGCATATTTAAGGAAATCCTTCTCGGGTTGTCTTGAAATTGTGTTTGGGAGCTTAGATATTTACTCCCGACACTTCTTGAGCCATACATTGGTAGATCTATACTATTTTACATTTCCAACAACATTGTACCATCTAAGACTACGTTTTACATGTTCATGAGCATTCTTCTATGTAGCAACATTTCAATTTTGGCATATGTATTCATGGGAGGTTTTTTTGCCTTGATTATTTGAGTTGTGCTCGCTTCTAGTATACTTCTGTGTTTTGATTTATATAATAAAATGGCTCCATGGTTTTCATACATATTGGTGTAATGTTATTCACTGCTATTTCCAGTTTTATGTTCATATATTGTTGCTTCCCCATTTTGGGATATTACAGTGGTATCAGAGCATAATCTTGGCTCAGCCTATGGATCTCAGACATTATGCAATCATGAGAATAAGAAGAAGAAGGAAAATATCAGAATGAGAGAAAGAATGAGCTTTGTCTCATCATTTTTTCAGATCTATGAAGAACATATCCAAGGAGGTTAAGCAAATGAAAAATGAAAGTTGCAGTGAGACCTCTAGAGGGTTTCAAGAGGAGGAAGGCCCATGTATTTCCTATGATCAGACAAGAAAACCAGTATTGCAGAGAGCTTCAAAGCATTCTGCTATGACCTTTCATTTTGAGGAAGAAGACAAGAAGCACGGATATTGAGGGCACTTGGAACATGAGACCCTAAGTGGATACCTAGCAGAATATAAGTCTCAACCTAGAGCTTTCAAGGAAACTCTGACTCTTCCACAGTTTATTCAACTTGAAGAAGAAAGGAGATCTCTCAGCAATATGAGGATTAAGGGCAATAGATTCTATTGCCTACTTTTGATGGATCATCCACATGTACAGCAAAGGCTTGGGCAAGGAATCTAGATGCATTATTCCTACTACACCTAGTAGTGGAAAGAGAGGTTGTTGAGATTGCAGCGCTACACTTGGAAGGTGAAGTAACCATTTGGTGGTTTAGTCATTTGAGTCATGCAAGAGTAAATGATTTTTCAGATTTCACTCAGAGGTTGATCAGAAAATTTGGCAAGAAGAAATCAAAGGAGGGGAGGCCTTCACCATCACTTGAGGAGACTTGTACCAGCGTTGATACAACCATGGAGGAGTAGCTATCAGCAGTTGGGGGAGCCAACACATTGGAGGAAAGAACTCTTGCAGTCATACAAGATGTTCCCAAGTTCCACAAAGGTATGCTTAAATTTCCACACTCTGTTATTTCAACAAATCTTATGGATGGTTGTGGAAATATACTATTGCATGACCAAGGGTAAAAACACATTAGTGATCTACAACAACAGACTTTCACTGTGCTGTGTAGCCTTGAGTTGTTAAAGGAGGGGGTAAACAATCATCCTTGTGTTTCATGGTTGAGTTGCACACAACACTTAAGGTTGGGGTGTGAATTTTTGAAGGAGGGGATGAGCTTTGTCCTAAATAATCCAATGCAAGACTATAGGTTCAACATTGAGTTGTAGCATGAGACAACCAATACACCTTTGAGGAGATTAAAAACGTTGTCATTAAGCAACAATGATGAGTTGGGAGCTCAAATATTGGTGGAGAATTCTAATGGCCATTTCACTTGTGTGACATTGGAGAGCAGATGATTGATGAGAGTCCTCTCATTTTCCAGCATTGTGATGGGTCTTCCTTGTTGAGCATTGTACAAGTCTATGAGGATACTTTTATTTCAGCATACTTGAATCCCTTTGGATTCAAGATGGTCATTGGTGTGGGAGCTTCTCTAGGAGAGCTCCAAGAGGTTGCATTTCAACATCTCATGAAATGCAAAGGTAATAATCTGATTTGGGAGAATGGTAGTCTTCATTGGAGGAGTACCAAGTTGGAGCATGGTGGGAGGCACCCAAATTTGGATGAATGGGTATGGATGGTGAGCAAGAGGTTGGTGAGTCACCTACATATCTATGACACTAGGTAGCAGGAGGCTTGGCTACGTTGGCTACTCTTGAAAGATTTTGGCCATCTTGTGACATATCCTCTTTCAAAGGGTATGTGGGTGGAGGAAACTTGGCAGGACCCTTGCATCATATGGCAGCAAGGAGTAGGGATGCATTGTGTTGGTATAACATTCTTCTTGTCAATCATTATGTTTTCACCTCATGATTTGTATGATGGAGGTGTGAGGGGGTAGCAAGAAATATTGTCGCTTTGGTTCCTCTTGGGAGGGCATGGGCAGATTTGCTCCCATGCTTTGCATG
This sequence comes from Pinus albicaulis, assembly GCA_034641835.2. NCBI lineage: Eukaryota > Viridiplantae > Streptophyta > Pinopsida > Pinales > Pinaceae > Pinus > Pinus albicaulis. The sequence continues at coordinate 276,494,712 of CM076579.1, read as the reverse complement.
ATGTTGCAGGAGTAGATGATGGCACTATCATGGTGCAAAGGGGCTACTACTTAGCCTTGGAAGATCAAGAGGCACTTCCACTTTGGAAGGAGTCTCCCATATGCAACAACATTATGGTAGATGACTTTGACATTGGGCATGTCAAAGAATGGAGCTATGAGGTGACAGGAGCCTTATTGCAGAGACCAACAGCACTGCCATTTGGGAGCTTGGGTTTATTAAGGGAGTGTTCCCAGGATCACTTCACATATGATGCACTTGGTGGACAAGGAGGAGGTGAGAGTGATAGAATAGAGGATGGAGACATCCATTACTATGATATGCTCTTCATGACTTGGATTTCCAAGCATACGAAGGAAGATCCTCATGCAACATATGATTTATTCCTCTTCATGGGAGTATGTCATACCACTATGGAGGGATTATTCATGGATCTTATCATCATATTACTCTTGGTACATGGTAAGAATTTAGTTTTTGCATTTATTGATTATCTAACATAGTATTTGCATGCTCTTACCTTTTCTATACAGTGAATTTCTCCACAAGTGGGAAAGCCTCTCATTAGGCTTCATGGTCAATTATGGGCCAACTACTATGATGGAGATAGACATCTCTTGTATGGCCATGGGCAAGTGTTCTATTATTTTCTGTATGCTCAGTTGATATACAAAGACATTTACTATTCACTAGTATATGTGATGACATACACAACTAGAAGTTTGTTGAGAAACAACTTGCCATGTCATTCTCTAAAACAACAGTTAGAAAAACTGCGCTGTGATTACTTGGGAGATTGTTGGTACTATCCAGCACCATGCAAAATATGTAGTACCTCTCCCATTTGGATCCCATATGATGATCATGTCATATCAACTTTATATGGGATAGTATGGGCAAGAACCAAAGAGTGGATCTTTGGAGACACAACTGCCTTTTTGCTTCATGAAGGCAACATCATTGTAGCCCAAATTCCATAGCATATCTACACTTACCATAAGTGGAGAGGGATACAGCATGGGATGGGTAATTTGACCGATCATATTCAACTATGCAGCCCACCTATTATTCAGGAGCTTCAGGTGGAGGTAATTTTTCAGGAGTTTTCGTGTTGGGAGGTGAATCATTTTGTATGGATGATAGCTTGGGGATGGAGGTTTCACATGGGAATGATAGTTCCCAATATATTTCAGATTCCATGTCTTGAGAGGGCCTCTATCCAGTGCATTTTTTCCTCCATGGATGTTTTACTTTTACATGATGATAGCTATTTGGGATGCTTACCAAAAGCTAGCTTGCATACTTGGGAGGGGCAACTTGGAGATGTATTGATGAGACAACACCTTGTTCCTTGGAGGAGTTTATCATATGAGGATGCTACAGGGGAAGGATAGGAGGCTCTTCAGTTCTATCCTTACAGTTGCTTGAGGACAAGAAAAAATTAGGAGGGGAGGACTGTAATATTCCTAAATTGGCATGCAGCTAATAGGAATATGAAATTTTGTTCTTAACACCTAGTAGATGAATAAGTGGAGAAGGAGGCCCATACATATCTATAATAGGAATAAAATCCCTCATGATGTGAAAAGGGGTCATAATAATAACTGGATCTAGCACCCTCATGTGTGAACAGGGGCAAATACATGTGGACAAGGTCAAGTTTGACCAAGTCAACAACGCTAGTATGGATGGAGTAGCTCATCAATGGGGAAAATGCAATGATAGTGGGAGGAAGATTTGTTGAAGGTGGAAACCCTAATGAGTGGGACCCAAGGTAAGAATGCTTACACTTTTTTATAAGGAGGGTAAGGCAACCATAGTGAGGAATGTTATGGATTGTTGATTTTGTGGTCTGTATGACTATTGTGCATTCTTTAGTTGTTTAGTTGAGATTGTTGTGCTGCTTAGCACAAGGTATTCCTGTTTAGGAATTCCATCTCCTTTCTTTAGAGGCCTCTTGGGGGAGCTTTGCACTTCATTTCTCCAAATTCAAGATTGAGGCTAAGCTACCTCATTCAGCTACAATGCAGTTTCCGTTTAGAGCTGGGTTGTATTGTAGGGTGTTGAAGTGGAGAGTTGATAACACCACTTCCAGAGCTAGTTTTTCAGAGGAGAACAAATTACGTTGAAACCGATATTTAACCTCAAAGCAGCAGAAAGACTCCTAGCCAAAGCTCTCAAAAACATGAAAAAACAAAAAAAGTGTGTCTTCTGAGCATATAGCCTTTTTGAAGAATCAGAGCCTAACACTTTCTAGATATATAAATAAATTATTTGTTGAAAAAAAGTTGAAAAAACACCCAAAAAAAAAGTGTCTCTTCCAGAACGCACTTCGTTTCTTTTGAAGGTCAAATTTCAACATTTTATAAAATTATGGTAAAAACAAAATTGTTTCTTGAAATAAGGATTGAAAAAACACCCTCAAAACAAAACCAGTTGATGCTGGAATAACAAAAAAAAAAATTGTGTCATACTTTTGGCATTTTTAAAGTTAGAAGTAACATTTTTTAATTTTTAAAATTCAAACATTAAACAAAAAACTAAAATTTAAGAAAAAAAATAAATTTAAAAAATAAAAACATTTAAAAGCTTAAAATTTAAAAATATATGAAGATAAAAAAAATAAAAATAAAAACAAAGTAAAAATTTTAATTCAATCATTACAAAAAACCTAAAATTTAAGGAAATTTTTTTTTAAAAATAAACCAAAAAAAAAATTAAGATTAAAATTTAAAAAAATATAGAAATTAAAAAATAAAAATAAAAACAAAATAAAAATATTAAATTAAAAAAAAAAACAAGTTAAAAAAAGAAGGAAATTATAAAAAATAAAATATAGAAATTAAATTTAAAAAAGAAAAAGAAAATGCTTATTAAATTTAAAAAAAAAAAAAAAATTAAAACAAATAATTAAATTTAAGGAAATATATTAAATTTTAATAAATTTAAAAATTCAAAATTAAAAAAAAAAACACTATTCAAATTAAAAGGAAAAAAAAAGAAAAATTAATTAAAAATAAAAAATAAAAATAAAATACAATGAAAATATCAAATTTAAAACAATATATATTAAAAAAACAAATAAACTATAAAAAGTAAATTAAATTTAAATTATAAAAAAAAATATATATATATGAACTTAAATTAAAATAGGTATATACATCAAATTTTATTAAATTAAAAAAAAAGAGGTTAATATTAAAATAACAAATTAAATTTAAAAACAAAGATATTAAATTTTAATAAATAAATGAATAAACAAATAAATTTTGAAAGAAAAAATAAATTTTAAATATAAAAGAAAAAAAAATATTGTTAAATGAAAAACTTTAAAAACTTTAAAAATCAATTAAAAATGGAAAATTGAAAAAAAATAAAAAAAATATTAAATAAAAAAAATAAAAAATAAAAATAATTTAAAAAAATTAAGTTTCATAAAAAAAAAAATCTAATTTTAAATACACAATTTTAATTGAAATAAAAAAATATAAAAATTTTATGTCATTAATAAAAAAAAAAGAAAAAAGTAAAACATTTAAAAAAAAATATTAAATTGAAATAAATTTAAAAAATTTATATAAAATTTATTGAATTTTATAAAATTATATTAAAAAACTAAACGTAAAAGTTAATAACAAAGAAAAATTATGAAATTAAAAAAAAAAAAAAATCAATTAAATAAAAAAAATGGGCAAAATTAAATAAAAATTAATAATAATAATAATAATAATAATAAATTTAAAACAAAAAAATAATAAAATTAAAAAAAATTAAAACAAAACGAATTTTATTTTAAATAATTAAAAAAAAATTTATATTTTGAAATTTAAAAAAAAAAACAATTAAAAAAAAAAATAAAAAAAAAATCAATTAAAAGAATTTTATTTTAAATAATTAAAAAAAAATTATATTTTGAAATTTAAAAAAAATTAAAAAAAAAAATTAAAAAAAAATCAATTAAAAAAACAATTAAAAATAAAACAATTAAAAATAAAAAATTTTAAAAAATCAATTAAAAATATGAATTTAATTTACGGCCCGCCCGCTGGGCGGCGGTGGCCGGCCTGGCGGCGCAACGGGGGCGGCCCAGCCGGCATCCCGGCCCCCGGCGGGCGGAGGGTCGATTCCGAGAATCGGCCCTCCGCCTGCCGAGGCTCGGGAGGCCGGCTAGGCCGCCCTTCTGGCGCCGCCCGGCCGGCCACCGCCGCCCAGCGGGCGGGCCGTGAATTAAAATGATATTTTTAATTGATTTTTTTTTTTTTAATTTTAAATTGTTTTTTTTTTTTTTAATTTTTTTTTTAATTGGTTTTTTTTATAATTTTTTTATAATTTCAAAATATAAATTTTTTTTTTTTTTAATTATTTAAAATAAAATTTTCTTAATTGATTTTTTTTTTTTTTTAAAAAATTAATTGTTTTTTTTTTTTAATTGATTTTTTATTTATTTTTTTATTTTTTTTAAATTTCAAAAAGTTAATTTTTTTTTTCAAAAAGTTAATTTTTTTTATTTTAATATTTTTATTTAAGATAAAATTCTTTTATATTTTTTTATTTTTATTTTTATTTTTAATATATATGTACATCTATTTTTATTTGATTTTATTTTTATTTTTTATTTTTTTTTTAATTTTTAATATTTTTATTTTAATTTGATTTTTTTTTTAAAAATTTGAATTTCAAAAAATTTAAAATTATTTTTTTAATTCAATTTTTTTTATTTTAAATTCAATTTGTTTAATTTTTTTTTATATTTAATATTATAGAATAATTATTTTTTTAAATTTAAAATTTAAAATTTATTTATTAAAATTTTTAAATTTTAATTTAATTTAATTGTTTTTCTTAATTTTTTCGTTTATTTAGTTTTTCATTTTTAAAATCTATAAATGGTTTCACTAAAAAAAAAAAAAAACACTAAATTTATGTATATTTGTTTTTTAATTATTTGCACGTGGTTTTTTTCATTTTTTTGTTTTTTAATGATAGGTTTTTTTTGTTTTGTTTTGTTTTGTTTTTTTTTTTTTTTTTTAAATTTTCTTTTTCTTTTTCAATTTTAATTGTTTTTTTTTAAATTTGTTTTTTTGTAAATTTTAAAATTTGTATCTTTTTTCTTATTATTATTATTATTTTTAATTAAAATTTTTAAATTTATTTTTATTTATTTAAATTTTTTTTTTCTAAATTTTAATTATTTTAATTTTTTTTTTGTAAATATATATATATTTTTTAATATATTGTTTTTTTTAATAAGTTAGAAAAAAATGTTTTTGATTTTTTTTGATTTTTTTTTTTTAAATTTTTTGGTCAATTTTTGTTTTTTTTCTTTAAATTATGTGTTTTTTTTCTTCAAATTTTGTCATTTCCTTTGATATAATTTTCAAATATTTTTGTTTTTTTTAATTTATTTTTGTTTAAATTTTTTATTTTTATTAGCTATTTTTGTTTTTTTTACATTTTTATTGGTTTTTTTATTGTTTTTATATATTTTTTTTATCTAAGTTTTGTGTTTTATTACCAACATGAAAATCACCACTCTAAAAAAAAAAGGTTGATGCAACATCAATACGTTTCAAAATTAGCATGAAAATCACTGCTCTAAAAAAAAAAGGTTGATGCAGCATCAATACGTTTCAAAATTCGCATGAAAATCACTGCTCTAAAAAAAAAAGGTTGATGCAGCATCAATACGTTTCAAAATTAACATGAAAATCGCCGCTCTAAAAAAAAAAAAAAAATCGATGCTGCATCAATACATTTCAAAATTAGCATGAAAATCACTAACATTTTAAAACAAATATTCATACTTCATAAATAAAAATTTTAGAGTGTCAAAATGTGCACCAAAAAAAAAATGGTGATTCTGCATCACCACTTTTCAAAATCGGGTGCTTTTTATGCTACCAAAAAAAAGTAGGTAACATTGCGGTTACCTATTTCATCGGTAACATTGTTGGAGGAAGAATTCTTCCCTTTGGGAGATTAGTGAGGAAGATTTTGGAGCAGATTTCAAATCTTGGCACCTAGCCAACACATTTCCCATCACCTACAGTGAATTATCTCTCCTTGACTGTGTTATTTCAGTGAGTATTTGCAGTGAGGGGTTTCATTGCTTGATTGGAGGGTGAGATCTTCAGATATTGGATCAACCTTTCACCTGAAGGATCCATTGGATGAGATTCATTCATCACATGTATCATTTACAGCCATCTCCATCTAGTTCTTGAGTTGCAACTGCTACTTAGCCTTAGGGCTGCACTCTGGCATTTTTGTATTTTTGCATATTTCAGGAAATCCTTCCCGAGTTGTCTTTAAATTGTGTTTCAGAGCTTATATATTTACTCTCGACACTTCTTGAGCCATATATTGGAAGATATAAACTATTTTACATTTCTAGTAGCAGTGTACCATCTAAGACTTTGTTGTACATGTTCATGAGCATTCTTCTATGTAGCAGCATTTCACTTTTGGCATATGTATTCATGGGAGGCTTGTTTGCCTTGATTATTTGAGTTGTGCCCACTTATATTGTACTTATTTGCTGCTGATTTATATAATAAAATGGCTCCATGGTTTTCATACATAATGGTGTAATTTTATTCACTGCTATTTCCAGTTTTGTGTTCATATATTGTTACTTCCCCATTTTGGGATATTACACCTTGTTAAGAATATTTACTGCGGTATGTGCTGCTTCTCCCCAAAAGGTATGATGTGTTCCAGAATCATCAAGCGTAGCACGAGCCATTTATTGAATTGTTCTATTCATTCTTTCTACCATGCCATTTTTTTGTGGGGTTCCAGCTACAGAAAACTATCTTTTTATGCCATTTTGTTCACAGAAATCAAAGAATTCAATTGATATATATTCTCCTCCTGGGTCAGATCTAAGAAATTTGATTTTTTAGATCTAATTCATTTTCAACTAGGGCTTTGAAGATTTTAAATTTTTCAAATGCTTCATCTTTGTGTTTTAGTAACCCAATCCAACACATTCTAGAGAAGTCATCAATAAATATAATATAGTATTGTTCTCCACGGGGTGATTTTTTCCTCATGAGTCCACATAAGTCAGTATGTATGAGTTCAAGAGGCTTACTTGTTGATCCTTCTTTGGAATTGAATTGCACTCTGGTTTTCTTACAGAATTGGCAAGATTTTCATATGGTATTTTCAGGCAAAGTGATGCTGGAAAGATCACGAACAACTTTGAGTCTGCTAGATTTGCTGATTTGAGATAAGCTCAAGTGCCCCAATCTTTTGTTCCATAACCAATTTTCTGAAGATTTACCCAAGTAACATCGTTCTTTGCAACCTTTCAATACATACATATTGCTTGGTGTTCTAGTTCCTTTTATTACTGTTTTTCCTGTGTCAAGTTCACGTACCACACATTCTTTTGAACTAAAGACAAATTCATTTCCTTGATCACACATTTGACTCACACTTAACAGGTTATGTTTTAATCCATCCACATACATAACATTGCCAGATTTTACCTTTTCTTTTAGAAAAATAGAACCTTTTCTTTTAATGACAGTAGGAGTATCATTTCCAAAGATAACATTCTTTTCTCTTTCTAGAGCATGGTATGCAAGGAATTTATTTCTATCACCTGTCATGTGTTTTGAGCATCTGCTATTAATGTACCATTTATTTTCTTCCCCTTCTGCAAATAAGGATTTGCCGCAATTCTCAACCTGTAAGTCCTTATTTCTCTACACCTTGGAATTTGAAGGTATATGCTCTTTTGGTTGAAGTTTGTTTCTGCATTCAGATTCTCCATGACCAAAGTTATTACAATAAGCACATTCAATTTCATTTTGAAGAGGAGAAAAGTTGTTATAAGTATTCTTCTTTATTCCAGTCTCATTTATTTTCTTTCTTGCTTCTTTGGTCATGATGGTTTTGTATGCAACACATTGAACAACTTTATGACCAAAATTATGACATGAGAAACAATGCCCATTAGAGAAGAAATTTCTATGATCATGAAACCTTCTATTTGTGTTTACCTACTGATTGGTATTTCTATGATTGATATTTCTACTATTGTTCTGTGTATTGAAGTGGTCATGCTTTACATGTGAATTTTCTCTATTCTCTTACTGAGTGACAGAATGTTGTAGGTTGGCTTTAGCTACATTTAGATAGCTTGGTGCTGAAGACTGAGAGGATTCTCTGATATATCCAAGACATTTCTTTACAAAAGGAGAGCGTTGATCCTTGATAATTTCACCTAAGGTTTCAGTTCCTTTAGAAAATCTAAGATTTAAAGTTTTCTCTTTCCCAATTTCCTTTCTTAGACTTACTATTTCACATTCTAATTTCTCATTATGCTTCTCCTTTTCTATAATCTGATTCTTTAGAGTATCTATGGAAATTTTGTTTTCTTCCAAACATATTTTGAGCTGATTAATTTCTTCAAGAAAATCATTTTCTTCTAGTGCATCCATAAAGGTATCTTTAGCCTCACTAGAGTCTTTTTCAAAAGCCATGAGTAGTCTAACATCTTGATCAGATTATCCTTCTTCACTATTTGATAGCCCATCACTATCTTCATGAGTATAATAACTTTTTCTATTGATGAATTGATTCTTATTTCCTTTTTACACTTCCTTTCCTTTTTCATTTTTTTCTTTATGGGGAGACTTAACATCATATTGACCAAATCTTCCACAAGAAAAACATTTAAAATTAAGGTTTCCTTTGAACCTTCCAGTGCCAAGTTGTAGCTTCTTTACAAAATTTGTCTCATCTTCTTCTAAAACATACCTTGATCCTTATTTTTCTTTTACTTATTTTTCTTTCGCAGCAGCTCTAAAGACAACTTCTTTGACTTCAGATGGAACTCCTTTTCTCATTTAACAAGAAATCAAAATACCATGAATTTGAACAATAGTAAGAGTTTGTAGATCCCGCGTCTCTTTAATAGCAGACACTTTTGACTCAAATTTGGGAGTTAGAGATCTTAAAACATTTTCTACTAGAGTAGTGACAGTTATGGTTTCACCCAGATTTCTCATACGATTTACAATATCATCTAGATGTAAAAAGAAACTAGAAATGCTTTCCTCATTATGCATCCTAAGATTTTCATATTGAATTCTGAGAGTTTGGATTTTAGCACTTTTTACCTTGGTATTACTTTCATAGCTTAGAATGATTTTGTCCCATATCTCCTTTGCTGTATTCAACTACATGACTTTGACAAATTCTGATTCAGTTAGACTTCCCAATAATGCATTGACCACCTTTGCATTGGTTTCATATTTCTTTATTTTTGCTGCATTTGTTGGAAACGATGTTGGATATTGATAACCTCCTTCAACTATAGCCCATACATCTACTCCAAGAGACTGAAGATAGGATCTTGTCCTTGTCTTCTAGAAGATTAAATTGTTTCCATTGAAGAGAGGAGGCCTAATAGATGCTGTCCCATCTTGATTTCTCATCTTAGCCGATCTTCCTTCTAGCGATTAAGCTTCTTCAGAAGTAACTGATCTAATACCAATTGTTGGGAAAAATACTTAGGGGGGTGAATCAGTATTTAGAGCTTACTGAAATCTTTTTCCTTTTTCTTTACTGAATTCCATATGCATATTTTATGAACCCAACTCGCGTATACACGCGCATATACCAAAAGAAACTAGCTTATATTGATATAATTTTATTGTTTAGAAATAATTTTCAGAAACAATCTTTAACTCAGTTTTTCAGTCATGCACCTATTAGATAATCAGAAAACATGTGCAGTAATAGTATAATAAAACATCACACAAGAGAAACACACATGAACACCAAGATTTAAGGTGGAAACCCAATTTGGGAGAAAACCATTGTTTCTATCATCTCTGTCTTGAATATTTATTATATGGAAAACTGTTTACAATTTTGCACTGATGCAGACTCATATCAGTACGCAGGTATCTACCCACAGAAGGCTGCAACCTTCTCTCATTTTCCAGATGCTATTGGAAGGGAGCTACAACCCCCTAATCTCGTTTACTAGTCACTACTGGAAGGGAGCTTCAACCCCCTGATCAAAACACTAGCTTCTACTGGCAGGAAGCTTCTACTTCCCTCATAATCATTATAGACCACGTTTCATCAATTTTCACACTGGATCACACAGTTTCAACATAACCCTTCACAAAGATCAACTATAATAAACTTCACCCAATACATCAAACCAGATAGTGAGATCACCATAACCAGATCTTCAGAAATAACCCAGACTTCAGAATCAATATGCTAAATCAAACATAACCCTAAACATTTATCATTTTAAAATTCATACACTACTTTGCTTCACTGAACCCGTGTGTATACGCACTTTCCTTAACACCAACCTTCTTATAGATCTGTGAATACTGTTTTTTAGAATATGATCTGTCTGAGATCCAGATCTGAGGATTTCAGTCAGACATTTTTCCAAAAATGCGGAACCTTTAAACAGTCAGTCATAATTAACCATGTTTACTCACTTATTGATCAGATTTGGACATATTCAACTTAGCAGTATGTATAGTATTCAAGCAACCCAAATCTTCATGAATACTTCATTGACAGACAACATAAATAATAGGAGCAATAACAAAAAACCTCCGCAGGAAGCTTTAGAAAACCCTAACTTCCGTACGTGCCTTTTCTGAAGCAAACCCACATATATACACGCTTTTACTGAGACGAACTAGCGTATAGATCTGTAAATATTAATTCAGCCGAATTTTTTTCAAATCTATAGAACTTACCTAGATTTCTTCACTCCACTTCAGCAAACATGCGTCAGGTCTTAGATCTAATCATCTCTTCAATGGATCAAGCAAGAATATATTCATTTCAGGTCTAGATATCTTGATCCATCAATCTATCCAAGGGTGCATCATAACTTCATATTTATCAATAAAACAGAGTTCATCCTATGCATATATACTTCAGAGAGAAATATTAGTGATAGCCCTTACACATGCACACCTTTGCACTATGATATTCTTCTCCTTATATAGATTTAGCCTTTACCAATACCATGAGTCAAAACCACACAACTACTGATGGTATTATTGGGCAGAATTAATACAATGCTCAATATTGTGGGCTAATACCATGGTAATGACCCTTGGTATCATAATTTTAGAGCGCAAAAGGCATACGTGACTTGGATCGTTCTTATCTACGTGTATACGTGACTTCTCTTCATAAAAATTGTGTATATACTAATTCTGAATGTATATGCGGGTTGCATTCATAAACTTAGCGTATACATTGCCTCCATATGTGGGTTGCCTTCATCAAACCTGCGTATACATTGAGAATAATTTCATGTTTCATTTTTCTGGCACTTACTGGAATTCCTTTCTCTGTCACATCTGAACTGACCTATAGAAACATCATTTTTACATCTTTAACAAATAAGTTGCTATCAAAAGGCAACTCATCAAGTAGGTTTCTATCAAGGACAACTTCATCAAGTAGGTTGCCATCAAGGACAACATATTACATCATATTGCCAACACACCCATTGAAGAAGCTTTCCTGAACTCACTATGGTATGCTAACATATTGTATGTACTTTTTAATCTAAATGCTCCTCCTGCTTTGTCTAAAACAAAAGCTAGATTTTGAAACAAAAGGCATTAAATTTTTTCATTTTAGATAGACCTTTGTATTGGAAAAATTATGTTGGCATATTTCTTAAATGTTTACTTGAAGATGCTGCATATAGAATCATGCATGAGTTTCATGAAGGAGAGTGTGGAGGTCATCTCTACTAGAAAACCATAGCCAATAAAATCCTTAGAGCTGGTTACTATTGGCCCACTCTTTTCCCTGACATACACAAGCTAGTTGCAACTTGCCATAAATGCCAAATATTTGATGGCAAGAAAAAGCTATCACCTTTTCCCTTGCATCCTATTAGTGTTGAAACTCCTTTCCAACAGTGGGGTTTAGATTTCATTGGTGAAATTCACCCTACCTCATCTGCCCAACACAAGTGGATTCTCACTGCTACTGATTATTTCACCAAGTGGATAGAAGCCATCCCTTCAATGAATGTCACTGCCTTAATCATCATAAAATTCCTTGAAACCAACATCTTGTCCATATTTGGCTGTCCTAAAAACATCATCACCGAAAATGCTACTGCATTTAAGTCCAAGAGAATGGTGGAATTTTGGTACAAGTACAACATCACATTAGGGCACTCTACTGCTTATTACCCTCAAGGTAATGGACTGGATGAGTCCTCTGACAAAAGTTTGGTGAACATCATCAAGAAGCCGCTGGAAGAGAACAAAAAGTCATGGCATAGAAAACTAGTGCATGCACTATGGGCTGATAGACTAACAACTACGAAATCTATCAATATGTCTCCCTATCAGCTAGTGTATGGCATGGATGTTGTTCTCCCAACATCATTGGGAGTTCTAGTTATGAATCTTCTTCAAGAGGTGCAATCAAAAGTGAATGATATGCAAAGGAGGCTGAACCAAACCATTCATTTGCAGAATACAAGGGAAGAAGTATACAAAATAACATAAGTAGTGCAAGAGAACATCAAGAAGATCTTTTACAGAGGGACCAAAGGCAATGATTTCTAGATTGGAGACAAGGTGCTGAAATGGGATTCAAGGAGGGAGGACAAAGGCAAGCATGGCATTTTTGAAAATTTGTGGAAGGTTCCTTACATCATTCATTCATTTAGAGGTAACAATGCTTTCTTTTTACAAGAGCTAGATGGCGTAGAGTTATTTGGAGGTCCCATCAATGGCAGGATGCTCAAGAACTATTTTTGTCAAAATCCCTAGTTTGAATCTTTCATTCATTGTACATAACATTTCTTGATGAAAAATCAGAAAATAAAAAACAAAAAAACAAAGAAAAGAAGAAAAAGAGGGTAGGAAAAGAATAGGTACATCCCCATACCCAAAAAATAATATTGTTGAAAGTGTGCAAGGCTACATGCCACTACTAGTTGAAAAAGAAGAATCTTGTTCAAGTCATCTAACCTAATCATGACTGAACATGTTTTAAATTTCTGCTGATAGGTTAGTGAAAGAAGACTTGTCAAATCGTTTAAGCTTGGCTTGTTAGTATATTAGATTAGGAAATATTTCTGGTTCCCAAAGCATAAATATGAACCAAGAGAAAAAGAGGGATGCCTAACAAATTCTAATTCACAGCCCTAATATTTCTAGTTTTTTATTGTACAAAAATGATGTCTGTGTGTAGCTTGTCCAAATGCCACAACCCATGGAAAATCAGATTGCTCAATCCTGGTTTGATCATGTTTCAATTTCATGTCAGTAGGTTAGAGAATAAAGTTTGTCAAATAACTTAATCTTGACAAATGAGTAGACTAGGTAGAGAATAAGAGAGTTCATTAGCCTAATCTAAACTCTTGGAAGTGATAAGGGTACAAGTAGATAGTTTTTAATGCTTTCAGAAGAAAAGAATATCAAGGGTTTTCCAGTCCAAGTGCACCCAAAAGAAGAAAATATGTTAGGCAAGGTATGATGGGTAGGTAGAAATGAAGTTTAAGCAAACATGTATTTCTGATTTTGAGATCATAGCTTCAAGCGAACATCAGCAAATGAGGGAAGAAGGATCTGCAAAGTGCAAGTAAGGCACTGGTCTTCAAAACTCAGAGATTTGAACTTTGAGGTCTTGGACACCTCTTGAAAAGGAGTTGCCCTCCCCAAGTGGAGCCACTGTTAGTCATCAGTAATTTTTACTATCTGTAGATGAATAAATATTGGTTCTATATTTTTAAAAACAATATTCCCTGAATATTGTGAGTTTTAAAAAATTCACTGCCTTCATTATCCTTATTGAATTTTTTTCACTATTTCTACCACTTTTCCATTTCATGATCACGCGTGACCACTCCTAAAAGAGCTCCTTATGGGCTTATGCCTCCCATCTCCATCATTTTTTTTACCTATCACCTCATCACTCTATTTTTCCCTTGCCCATAACATCACTTTTCATCTATGATTACCAATCATCCTATTCCTTACCTTGTTCACCAGGTTCCTCAAGCATTGATGGTCTCAAAATTATCCCTGTAGGCTCTTTAAATAAATCAAGTACATTGGATTTTGGATCTTCAATACACCACCTTACCAAAACTTTGTTTTTATACTTGAAGACTCCAAGCCAAATTTCAGTCAAAGACCAGGTCAAAGAATCCTCCCACTAGGTCATTTAGGGTTTCATGTGTTCCAAGGTAAATCATTGATGTTTCAGACATTTGTTTTCTTTGTTAGGATCTGGTTCAGAGGTATTGAAATGTTGATACATGGCTATTCAAAGAAGATTTGAAAGAATCCAAAGAAGACCACCTTATCAAATTCAAGTTTTGAAAATGGTAAATATACTTGGCACTTATACAGGAGTGTCAAGAGGTCAATCAACAAAGGAAATTGATAAGGTAAATGATATGTTACTAAAAGAAGACATCTGGCAGCAAGGAAGACAAGAAGCACTTGGTCTTAATGAGAATCGAGGTTTCTGAGCTTGATTGGCCTAGAAAAGTGCCAAACAATGAATCAAATGGTATAAATGACAATGGAGGAGGTACACCAAGAAACCAAACATGAAGAGAAGTTTTTCAGAAATTTTTAATGAAAAAGGGAAAAAGGTGAGGTGAACTGGACTGAAATTAATGAACTTAAAAGGCCTATAGAGAACTTAGAATACAACACTGATAATTTTCCTCAAGCACTCCAGACACCTAGGGTTTTGGGAAAATGGCTAAAGAAGGTGAAAGGCATGGTTTGAACTCCATGATGGCAACAAATAAGGGGTTTTTGAAAGTGTTGCCTTATGTTTGAGTTCCTAAGGTTGTCAAAGGTAAATTTAGCATGCTTCTAAGATCAAAAGGAAGAGCCACTTAAATGTTTTCATGACACTTTCTGAGTGAAAGTGTCAAAGGACATAAATAAGCCAAGGAAAGTCAGCTTTGTGACTCAAGAAAAACCTCACAGAGCAAGGATGTAAAGGGTATCAATAAAAATCTAAGTCATTATTTTATGGCACCTGCAAATCAGAAGTGGCCAAAGGGTAAAACCATGATCATAACTTCATAATGCAAGCAAGAGAAGGATTTGAAGGTGTTTCCTTGTGTTTAAAATCCCAAAGGTGTGTTAACAAGCTTGTTATGCTTCAAGGATAAACAAGAGGGTAAAAATTCATCACTGCAGACACCTACAGAGAAAACAGTGTAAAAGGGTAAGTAAGACAAGGTAAGAAATACAAGTGGAATATTGTGATGAAAAAACACAAGAAACTTTGAAGAATACTACTATGTGCATCCCTCTAAAGAAGACATAAAATGAGCATTTAAACTCTCAAGGAGAAAAACGAAAAGTCAATTAAAGTTTTTCATGTCACCTGCAAGAAAAATTCAAAGGAATATTAGTGAGAAAGGAGAAAAGAGAAGTGATCTTGAAAATTTTTAGAAAAGTGGGTCTCATGATTAAATCAGAGTTCAAAGGCTATAAAAACACATCTAACACTTCACCTAACTCATTATTCACTTGCAAAAAGTTGGAAAAGTCTAGGAGAGAAAACTATGAATTTTCTGAGTCAAATTCGGGCAAGTTTACCCAGCGCTGCACATTGAGGTCAGCGCTATGTGCTTGGAGTGGGGCATTGCACCCCTGAAAGTTTTCCTCGTGCAAATTTGTTTGGTGCTACGTGCCTAGAGGTAGGTGTTGCACACCTGGAAACATGCTACGTGTTTTCCCAATAGACTATATAGGCATGTTCAACAACGTTTGCATTGCGTGCCTGGCACAAGGCGCTGCGCCTTTGCCTAACCCAACACCTCGTTGACCTGGGCGTTGCGGGTTTGGCTAGGAGGGCCTCCTACATCTGAAAACCCTCAAATAAGCTCAAAAACATCTTCAAACTACCCCCAAGGGTTTTCAACCAAAAACTAAAGGGTAAGTACAACTCATCAAGCCTTCTCCAAGTTTTTGTCATCATTTGGTTAATGAAATGAAGACCTAAGGAGGAAAACATAATTTTCATGCTTGAACATCACTGTTTAAAAACAGTTATCCATCTGCATGCTAAGAAGACTAGTGATAACCAGAAGGGTACCTTGTTGAAAAAATTTCTCATTCATCTAAAGTTGTGCCTACACTCACCTCATTCACTCATAAACTTTGTCCCCTACACTACAAACATATTGAAATTTCATGCTCTTTTTCCTATCAGTTTTATATCAGTGCCAGGAGTTTTGATATAGAGTTTGAACAGGCAGCAGAGGGTGATAATTTAGTTTTTCCTCTCACTCATATTCCTATACCCTTACCCTCACTCACCCATCCATATCATTCACTTGCAAAGGTTTCCATTCCTCTATCCATTCATCTCATTTCTATTTTGCAGTCCCACGGTTTTGCTCAAAACACAGTGATCAAAATGTCAAAGGAAGGTGACAGTGATAGTGTTGGGGAAGGCCAAGTGCCAAGGAGGCATCAACACAAAGGTGGGAGGATCAACAGGTTTGAACCACTAAACACAATGCATTTAAATCATCTCCCTTAACTGTCTCCTACTTCTAAAATGTAGGTTGCTATGAATTTTGTGAGAAAGTAAAGCAAGTGCAGAATCACCCCGATCTGACTAGGCTCTTCATACTT
This sequence comes from Pinus albicaulis, assembly GCA_034641835.2. Lineage (NCBI taxonomy): Eukaryota > Viridiplantae > Streptophyta > Pinopsida > Pinales > Pinaceae > Pinus > Pinus albicaulis. The sequence continues at coordinate 276,478,060 of CM076579.1, read as the reverse complement.
AACCTACATGAGAAACAAGTCAACCTTGTAGGGGTAAACTTTGAGCTATGTTTAGATTCCATTGCTATTTCCACCGGGATACCTAGTGTGCGTGAAAAATGGTTTAATCAGGCCAATTTAGACATGACCTATTATGATCCATTCCTTAAACCTAGATACAAAGACTACAATAAATCCATATTTCCTTTCTCACATTTTCTTGAGAGGTATGCACCCATGATGAGGGTCATTATGAAATATTTCACATGTGAAGGAAGATTCTCCCAGCTTTATTCCTATCACATCAGGTTTCTCATGCACTTTACTAGGGTTAAGATGTTGCATCTACCCTACTACCTCTACAGGAGTATTGAAAAAATGTCTAATATTGTACATAAGAGAGATTTTCCTCACCAGATGCAAAGCTTATTTCATCATTATTTGATTAAAATGGTTGTGATGCATCAATTTCAGCAAAAGGGTATTCCATGGGAGGTTTTCATTTCCCGTGAAGTGTTCACCAATCCATAAGCCCATCCTCAACAAAATACGCCTTCATCATCTCATCCTCCTGTCCTTAATCCTCCATCATCTCCTGTTGAACATGTTTCACCATCTACACATATCCCTTCCCCTTAGGACAACCCTCCTTCATCACTCTCTCACAATTCATTAGACAATGAAGGAACTGACAATGAGCAGTTAAATGAAAATGAGGGAGAAGGTAATGATGAATGAAGAGAAAATGAGGAAGAGGATGTCAGTGAAGAAGAAGCCAATGAAGGAGATGATAATGATGAATCAAACGGTGAGGGAAGTGAGGCTGATGATAGCAGTAAAGAGGAAAACAGAGAGGAGCCAAACAAGGAAAAATCAAGCAGTGAAGAGGAAGGCAGTGAAGAACATGGCAGTGAAACAAAGAGCCATGATGAAAATGAATACAGTGGGACAAATAGTAATGAAGGCAGTGCAGAAAACAATGAAGAGGCATAAGATAATAAAGAAAAGAGTAATGATGTCATCATGGAGGATGTAAATGAAGTAGAGAGCATGGAAGCAAAAGGAAATGATGATGATGATGATAGCAGTGGCACCAAGAGCCAAAATGTAAGTGCGGCTTATAGCAGCAATGAAGAAAGTAGCAAGGAAAGTGAGGCTGATATCAGTGAGAAAGAAGACATTGAAGCAGATGGCAGTGATGATGTTGAGAGCCATGTTAGTAGCCATGAGACCAACCAAGAAATCAATGATGATGATGGGATTGGGTCTAAAAGAAGCAAAGAAAAAAACATTGGATCAGATAAGGGAAATGAGGAAGAGTGCATCAATCATGATGGCCATGATATCAGTGGAGATGATGATAATGATGATGATGATGTTGACACTGGTAATGACAGTAATAATATCAGTGATAAGGTAGAAAGCACAGAGATAGATGAGGACAGCCATGAGAGCATCCATGAAAGCCATGAGGACAGTGATAATACAAATAGTGATGATAGTCATGATGACAACCATAGTGAAGGCACTCAAATGATCAATATTCAACCTTTTCCTTTAAGTTACCAATGGGGAAGTCGGCATGTGTTTGCTACCTCTAAAAGGCAAGGGGCCATGCCTTCTACTTCAACCAAGCGGCTTGACAAAGGCAAAGAGAAGATCATGGAGGAAGAAGAAGAAGATCAGCATGAGACTGAGCAAGAATTTGAACTCATTCATGTTGACAGTGATGATGAAAATGAGGCAAGGATCTCAAGCATGATGCTCAAATGTAAATATGGCCAGATAAAAGATTTTAAAACCAATCTAGCGAGGGCTAATAATGTCATTCACTATTATGAGATTGAAAACAAGCAGCTAGAGGCATAAAAGGCCATTTATGAGGTTAGGGAAATCAGAGACCGAAAAGAGGCTGAAAGTACCAAGGTTAGGCTAGATTAAGTCTTGGGTGTTTTTGATGAAAGTGAAGATGGAGAAGGGCAGTTGTTTAGGAGAAGGCAAAGAACAATGGGCTTGAGGAAGGCCTTAGCCAAGGAGAAGGAGCAAGTAAAAGCATTGGCAGAGCAAATCACTAGAAGTGAGTTGCTTTCCATGGAGATAGAGTATGATCGAGAACCTTGGTTAGATAGGGTTAATACAAACTTGGAGGATCAGCTGGAAAAGACACAAAGATACCTTGGCCTTCAGAAGAAAATGACCAAGCACTATGCCTTGAGGAACAAAATTGCAAGGCCCAAGCTCAAAAGATCCCTTGCTAAAATTCAAGTCCTCAAGGAGGAAAAAAGCCAAGAAAACCTTGAGATCCTAGCTTATGCTTCCCTTCAGGCATCCCAAACTCCATGAGGAAGATAATTTCAAATTTTGGCAAGTTTTTGATAATTTTGGATTTTCATTGTTTTGGAGGGCCAAGGGCGCTGCACTCTTTCTTGGGGAACTTTCTTGAGGATTGGTTTGCATTTTTTGGTTCATCTTTCCAATTATATCACACACACCAAAATTCAGGTCATCTGGAGCATATTTGGTCCTCCAAAACGGACCAAAACATGCAAAAATTCACTATTCTACCTAATTTTCAGGGTTGGCGTTGCGTCCTTAGCATCCTTGGGAGATTTTATTTTTGAATAGGTACCTGAAGTTCAATCAGAAAACAAAGGGAATTTTTGGAAATTAGAGTCAACAAGCTTTCCAACGGGCTATCATGGAGCTCATTCCGACAAGGGGAAGGCCTTCAAAACATAGCTGCAAGGTGACCTATTTTTCAAGTGCAAGCATTGCGCCCTTGGACGTCACTACTACACCCTTGCCTGTGAAAGTCAACAAAAGACACAAATTAATGGCAAATAGATATTTTGTGTTTTTTGCGAAAATCACTCTAAAGTTTGGTGTTAGAAGTTATTTTTCATTTATTGCATTAGATATTTTGTGCCTTGGGCCTTGCATGGTCTTAATGGAAAAATTTAGCATTTATGATGTATTTATGACATTTTGGAAATGCTAGTTAGGGTTTTGTTCCTCCTTGCTTGTTAAATACATCATTGAGGCCTCATTGTACATGTTGGATGATTATTGAGAGTAACACATAAACTTTGAAATTGAAGAGAAATTGGCTTTGGTTTTTGTGGATGGCTTGACTTGCTTGACAATGGAGAAGGATTACTTGCAGGATTCATGAACATAGTTAATGGAGATGTGTTCCTTATTTAGTTCTTGTTTTCTTATGTTATCATTTTGTTCCATATTTCTATTGCAGTAGGACAAAAGTTTTAGGCTAAGAAATGTTTTTTAGAGGTACCTTAGCTCTGTTTGTTCTCTACTGCTTCTATTTTTTCCTCTATTAGGTCAGTTTATAGAATTCTTAGTTTCTCTCTAGACCCACTTATACTTTTTTATATTAAATATGATTCAATGAAGCAAATTTCAAAGTATTTTTACGGTTAGCCCTGCTCTTTCCCATTACTTAAACATTTTTTTTAAGGTCTTTTACTTTGAAGTATTGTTGATTAGGTTTAGCTAAAGAGGTCTATGATTCACCATGCCCTTTTGTTTATCCTAAATGGTTTCTTTGGAGGTATTTATAGCTTGATTAATGAAGTTAGGAGTTCCCTCTTCTTTGATTTATGCTATATGTTCATCTTAAATGTTTTCTTAGCTTGAAGGTGAAATCACTAGAAGATTTACAAGTTTCTTGCCTTCTATAGTTCAGTGGATTGTCGTCTTAATGGTTACTTGCTAGGGTTTAGTCAAAGAAGTTATTGGTATGCCCTGTCTTTGGTTATTTCTTTATTCTTATTAATCTTAAAGACCATTATTGTTAAGGTATTTTTTGAAAGATTCTTAACTACCCTTTTGCACCTACTATGTTCACACATTTGATGTTTATTTCATTCACATAAAGCCTTTAGATCCATTTGAGTTTTTTAGATTTACCCTGTGATACACCCTAGACCTATTGTTAAACACTTTAAGACCTTTTATGGACTCCATAGCCCAATGTATTGATTCTCTCTTACTCTACCTATTCTCCTTGGTAACCTATCCAAACAAACAAACAAACAAGAAAACCCTAAACCTAATAACTAGCCTAAAATCAAACCCTAAAATCCATCAAGTTCACATCCTTGACATAAATATAGAGAGAGCCCTCTCTGATTATAGGAAGGCTATGTCCTAGGACTCCAAAGAATGGTTTGATGTTACCCATGTACATTTGGTCTTGCCAATCTAACAAATTACAGGGACCTAACATAATGGTGATCACGGTGGGACCTTGAGCCAGTAACATCCTAAGTGTACCTTAAGGACTCTCAAATCCTTGACAAACTTAGAGAATTAAGTGTTAGCCAAGAGTACTATCTAATTGATTCACCATACTAACAACATGATTTCTCAACTGGAGAAAGCTCACTGAAATCTTAGTGTTACATAAAAATTTTAGAAAACCAAAAAAATCTCTAGATTCATTTTTGAATTGTTGATGGTGGACAACAAGCCAACCCACAAAGCAATAAACCTCATCCACCTGGTAAATCCACTAACCTATAGTAGGCCTACTAACATCAGTAGCTCTCATAGAATCCCCTGGGAATACACTAATCAATCATAACAGTCTAGAACCCAGTCATTCATTGTGTGAGCTTATTATCCTTGCAGATAGGTATGTTTTCAAGACACTCCTAAACTTCCAACCTCTCTGCATTATTGAGTTTGAAATTTGTCTTTGCGAAGGATAGGCACCATATCTCATCCTAACCTTGACCCTCCTACCATAGTTGATGACCTAGAAACGATTTTGTGGAAAACTTCTAGGACCCAAGATTCAACTACTGTTAGGACAATTCAAAAAGAAATTTTTGTCCTTGAAAACCTCACAGCCTTGCAAGATTCCCAATTTGACTTATACCATAGAAAAAACAATTTTAAAACTAAGTCTCAGAGTGGGATAGACCAGATAGACCTTGATCCCATAGATTTGTAGCAGAGTCCTAGTAGATAAGCCTCTCCTTCCACTCCTCCTGATTTTTAGCTTCTCCAAAGCTTTGGCTCTTTCCATTCCAAATCTGCTCAATATCAGTTTTCTGATCTGAGTAAATTTGCCACTCCCATTCACACATCCACTATGAAAACCACTCCACTTCATCCTCAACCTCCTCTCACAAACCCACCTCTCACAAACCCTCCTTGGGTTCCTTTACCTCCAATCATGGTAGCATGGTTTTTCCCCTTGGTTCTACCCCAACCTTTACTCCCCATGCCTTAAGACTACCAATCCAAAATCCCTCACTTTACTGGAGCTGACTCTACCACTACCCAATGACATGTAGATAGGATGAATGATACCTTTGACTACCAAGAGATAGAAGAGGAGACCATAAAAATGAGAATGTTTTCCCAAATCTTAGGAGGAGAAGCTAAAAAATGGTTCAAAAACTTAACTCCTAACAACATACATGATCTCCCTTCCCTCTATCGAACATTCATAAACAAATGGGAGATTAAGAAAAACCCTCTCCAAATCCTTTTAGAGTATAAAAACCTTAAGAGAAATGTCAGGGAAAGTTTCCAAGACTACTGCACTAGGTTCAATAGTATATACAATGCACTCACACCTCACATGAGACCCCCACAAGGCCTACCCTTAGTAAAATTTCCAGAGGGTTTTGATCCAAAAATGGCCTACCAATTGAGAGAAGGATATCGACTAACTTTAGAAGACATGCAAAGGGGAGCTGTGGGTGTAGAGGCCAATATAATTGAAAAGAGGGCTAAGATGAGGTCAGAAAAGAAAGTTACATACAAAGATGAAGCCATGGCCTCCACCTTGGATGCTAAAATTGAAAATCTAGTGAGGGTATGGAAAGAATGATGGAGATGATCAACTTGAATGAAAGAGAACCTCCTAGGGAAAACCAAGCAAATCCCCAAAACAGAAATAGGAATCAAAAATTTAGAAGAGACCCTCCTCAAAATAGACAAAGAGACAATGACCAAAAAATCAGGCCTCCTTTCCAAGACAATTATGTAGATGAAGAGGAAAGAGAGACTGAACAACTGAAAGAAAAAAATGAAAATCTGAGAGGTTCTGAAAATGAGGGTGATGTTTTTCTCACAGAAGAAGAACAAGGGCTCTTTTCCCCAAACCAAACTGATAGAACATATGAGGATCCTGAAGAGTACAAAATGGTATTTGAAAATGACATAATGGAGGTGCATAGGCAGTATGACCTTAGGAGTAAGAAAACTCAAGATGCCTCCAGAAAGAACAAATTAGAAACTTTTGTTAGAAATACCCCTAAAAACATCCTTAAGAAAATAGCAGAAAACATCACCATAATGGCTAAAAAATCTGATCAAAACAAAGACAAAACTAGCCAACAAAATGGTGACGCAAGCTGCCCTAGTACATCAACTAGTGGCCCTAGAAAAAATGCTCTGAATGACAGTTCTAATAAAATTCAGCCAACTAAGGTTGCTAAAAAGACTATGTGTGATAGGATTGGTGTAAATATACCAAGAACACTAGCACATTTCAGTTTTTAGGGAGAGATTGCCAAGGTCAAAATAAGCATACCTCTTGTTGAAATAGTAACTCAAGATGTATATAGGTCCCAAATGCTGAAAGCTTTGAACATAGGAAATGACACCGACACTCTGAACCTAACTGATGATAAACCAAAGCTATTTTCTGGACCTGAGGTAGAGGGAAAATATCAAGAAGGATTTTTCCCTCCATTCTATGTTAGCTTAAATATTCTTGAAAAAATCTTGCACAATGCTATACTAGACTCTGGTGCCTCACACAATCTCATGTCCAAGGTGGTAATGGAGAGATTAGGCCTCGAAATAACCAAACCTTACAAGGACTTGTATTCTTTCAATTCAAGCAGAGTCAAATTTTTGCGTCTAATCAAGGATCTTTGTGTAAATCTAGCACAAATACCTACTAAGAGTCTAGTTATGGATATTGTAGTGGCTGAAATTCCCCCCAAGTATGGCATGCTTCTATCTAGATCATGGGTTTCCAAACTCCAATGAAACCTCCAAATGGACATGTCGTATGCTACCATTCCGGTCTTTAACCAAACTAGGAGATTGTACCTCGAATCACACATGAAATATATGGTTAGTAGCCAAGATAGGCCAAACAATGCCCCTCTTTATTCTATCCATTCAGACCTTGACTCATTTATCTTGTATAATGAAGATGACATTGATGAACAAGTAAATGAAATTGAGAAAGATCTAGGCCTACTTGAATATTAAAACCAAATAAAAATTGAAAAACTTGACAGCCAAAACTCTAGCAGCCTTGAACAACAACATAATGGTGAAGTTGAACTTGAAACACTTTGGAACATGAGCTTCGATGGCTCTTGTGGAAAATCTGGTTTGGGAGCTAGTGTTTGGATACATAACACCAATGAAGGCCACTCCTACAAACTAGACTTTCAATGTACTAACAATATTGTAGAGTATGAGGCCCTTTTCCTTGGTTTACATTTTCTAAAAGACATAGAAGCCAAGAAAATTTATGTTCAAGGAGATTCTGAACTAATCATTAGAAAAATCAAGGGAGAATACTTTTCCAAGAATCCTAGGTTAAGAGAGTACAGGAATGCTACCTAGATCTCCTAAAAAAAATTTAGAAGTATGAACTTACCTCCATCCCTAGAGCTCAAAACAACCTTGCCAATAAACTTTCCTTTGCTGCCAACTCTTGCCAAATACCCCATGCCAATGAACAATACACTGTCAAAGTCAAAAATCGGCCTACAGTACCTGACAACATAGATTATTGGCAAGTGTTTGAGGGTGATAAACAAATTGATTATTTTCTACCATTTAAGAATGAATTTGAAATACCAAAACCAAGCTTATAGTATGAGAAATATTGCCCAAATGAAGAACAAACACCAAAAACAAGGCGATTTCCTAATGCTGATGTAAATCTGCTAGAACAATTTCATGAGGAAGAATTTTCTAGGGACCTCGATCAAAAATACCTTGAGGTATTACAATGAAAATATGACTCATTACCAAGAGGTCTTACCCCCTTAGAAAAGCTATTTGACTTAAATGATGTTGCTAGGAAGCCAAAAATATAAACCACCGAAACTGATGTGGAATAATGCAACATAGGCAGCATAGAAGAACCCAAAATGATCACGATGTCCAAAACTCTGCCTCCTCACATGAAACATAAATACATAGTGCTGTTAAAAGAGTTTAAATATGTTTTTTCATGGGGATATGAGGAATTTAAGTCTTATGACACAAACATTATTTAACATAAGGATCCTCTCAGGGAAAACCAGAAACCGTTCAAACAAAAATTGAGAAGAATGAACCCCATCCTAGTACCTCTAGTTGAAAAAGAAATAAAAAATATGTATGATGTTGGTATCATAGTCCCACTTAGGTACTCAGAATGGGTCTCTAACCTTGTGTCAGTAAGAAAGAAAACCGGGGAGATTAGGCTATGCATAGACTTTAGAAACTTGAACAAAGCCTCCCCGAAGGACAACTACCCTTTACCTAAGATGGATCATATGCTAAAAAGGGTGGTAGGTTCTAAGATAATATCATTGCTTGATGGCTTCTCAAGTTACAATCAGGTACTAGTACTGCCAAGTGATCAACACAAAACCACTTTCACAACACCTTGGGGTACATTCATGTATGTAAAAATGCCATTTGTGTTGATGAATGCAGGGGCTACTTTTCAAAGAGCGACAAACATAGATTTCTCTGAAGAAATAGGTTGCTTCATAGTGATAGACCTTGATGACATCACTGTCTATTCTAAAACTGATGCAGAACACCTAGTTCATTTGAGAAAGGTCTTTGAGATGTGTAGGAAGTATGGCCTATATCTGAATCCTAAGAAAATTTTGTTTGGTCTTCAAGAAGGAAAACTCTTAGGCCACATCATTTCCGAAGAAGGGATAAAGATAGACCCGAAAAGGATTGAAGGTATACTATAGATTATCCATTCTAGAAACATTAAAGAGCTACAACCTTTCATTAGAAATATTAACTTCCTAATAAGGTTCATACCAAACCTTGTTGAACTCCTAAGGAATATTACAAACATGCTGAAAAGAGAAGTAGGATTCAAGTGGACCATGGAAGCCAAACAATCCTTTGAACTGGTAAAACAAGCTATTACCCAAACACCAGTTCTAATCAGCCCCGACTTTATAAAGGATTTCTTCATTTTCTCCTTTGCATCAGAACATACTATTGCTGTAGTATTTCTTCATAAGAACATGATGGGACAAGAAAAACCCATAGCTTTCTTCAGCATAGCATTGAGGGATGCACCTCTAAAATATAACATCATGTAGAAACAAGCCTTTGCCTTGATCAAAGCATTGAAAGACTTCAAAGTTTACATTTTTCACTCCCATGTCATTGCTTTTGTTCCACATACAATTGCTAAATACATTCTAAATTAGGAACCTGATGGAAAAAGGGGTAAGTGGGTTGCTATTATCTTAGAATATGATTTAGAAATCAGACCCACTAAATTGAGTAAAGGATAAGGACTTGCCAAACTCATGGCTGAAGAAAATTTCAATCATTAGACATAAAAATGTTACATTATTTAGATGAACAAGAGGAACTGAAAACTCCACCCATTGAAGAAGCTTTCCCGAACTCACTATGGTACGCTGACATATTGTATGTACTTGTTAATCTAAATGTTCCTCCTTCTTTGTCCAAAACAAAAGCTAGATTTTTGAAATAAAAGGCATTAAATTTCTACATTTTAGATAGAGCTTTGTATTGGAAAAATTCTGTTGGCATGTTTCTTAAATGTTTACTTGAAGATGATGCATATAGAATCATGCATGAGTTTCATGAAGGAGAGTGTGGAGGTCATCTCTACTAGAAAATCACAGCGAATAAAATCCTTAGAGCTGGTTACTATTGGCCCACTCTTTTCCCTGACATACACAAGCTAGTTGCAACTTTCTATAAATGCCAAATCTTTGATGGCAAGAAAAAGCTACTACCTTTTTCCTTGCATCCTATTAGTGTTGAAACTCCTTTTCAACAGTGGGGTTTAGATTTCATTCGCGAAATCCACCCTGCCTCATCTTCCCAACACAAGTGAATTCTCACTGCTACTAATTATTTCACTAAGTGGATTGGATCCATCCCTTCAAGGAATTCCATTGACTTAGTCATCACAAAATTCCTTGAAACCAATATCTTGTCCAGATTTGGTTGTCCTAAGAAGATCATCACTGACAATGCTACTACATTTAAGTCCAAGAGAATGGTGGAATTTTTCTACACATACCACATCACACTAGGTCACTCTACCGCTTATTACCCTCAAGGTAATGAACTGGCTGAGTCCTCTAACAAAGGTTTGGTGAACATCATCAAGAAGTTTTTGGAAGAGAACAAAAATTCATGGCATAGAAAACTAGTGCATGCACTATGGGCTGATAGACTAACAAATAAGAAATCTATCAATATGTCTCCCTATCATCTAGTTTATGGCATGAATACTATTTTCCCAACATCATTGGGAGTTCCAGTTATGAAGTTTCTTCAAGAGGTGCAATCAGAAGAGAATGGTATGCAAAGGAGGCTGAACCAAACCATTCATTTGCAACAGTCACGGGAATAAGTCTACAAAATAACACAAGAAATGCAAGAGAACATCAAGAAGATCTTTGACATAAGGACCAAAGCCAATGATTTCCAGATTGGAGACAAGGTGCTGAAATGGGATTCAAGGAGGGAGGACAAAGGCAAGCATGGAAAATTTGAAAATTTGTGGAAGGGTCCTTAAATCATTCATTTAGTTAGAGGTAACAATGCTTTATTTTTACAAGAGCTGGATGGAGTAGAGTTATTTGGAGGTCCTGTCAATGGTAGGATGCTCAAGCACTATTTTTATCAAAATCCCTAGTTTGAAGCTGTCATTCATTGTACATAACATTTCTTGATGAAAAATCAAAAAATAAAAAACACAAAAATAGAGAAAAGAAGAAAAAGAGGGCAGGGAAAGAATAGGTACAGCCCCATACCCAAAAAAGAATATTGCTGAAAGCGTGCAAGCCTAAATGCCACTACTAGTTGAAAAGGAAGAATCTTGTTCAAGTCATCTAGCGTAATCATGACTGAACATGTGTTAAATTTTTGCTGATAGGTTAGTGAAAGAAGACTTGCCAAATCACTTAAGCTTGACTTGTCAGTAGATTAGATTAGGAAAGATTGCTGGTTCCCAGGGCATAAATATGAACCAAGAGAAAAAGAGGGATGCCTAACAAATTCTAAATCACAACCTTCATATTTTCTAGTTTTTTATTGTACAAAAATGATTTCTGTATGCAGCTTGTCCAAATGCCACAACCCATGGAAAATCAGATTTCTCAATCCTAGTTTGATCATGTTTCAATTCCATATCGGTAGCTTAGAGAATAAAGTTTTTCAAACAAATTAATCTTGAAAAATGAGTAGAATAGGTAGAGATTAAGAGATTTCATTAGCCTAATCTGAACTCTTGGAAGTGATAAGGGTAAAATTAGATATTTTTTTAGGCTTTCAGAAGAAAATAATGTCAAGGGTTTGCCAATCCAAGTGCACCCAAAAGAAGAAAAAATGTTAGGCAAGGTATGAAGGGTAGATAGAAATGAGGTTGAAGAAAACATGTCTTTCTTATTTTGAGATCATAGCTTCAAGAGAACATCAACAAATGAGGGAAGAAGGATCCGCAAAGTGAAAGTAAGGCACTGGTCTTCAAAACTCAGAGATTTGAACTTTGATGTCCTAGACACCTCCTGAAAGGAGCTACCCTCCCCAAGTGGATCCACTGTTAGTCATCGGTAATTTTTACTATCTATAGATGACTGAATATTGGTTCTAGATTTCTAAAAACAAGATTCCCTAAATATTGTGAGTTTTATAAATCTCACTGCCTTCATTATCCTTATGGAAAAATTTTCACTATTTCTACCATTTTTCCATTTCATGGTCACGTTACCACTCCTAAAAGTGCTTCTTATGGGCTTATGCCTCCCATCTCCATCATTTTTGTTACCTATCACCTCATCACTCTATTTTCCCCTTTCCCATAACATCACTTTCCATCTAGGGTTACCAATCATCCTATTCCTTCCCTTGTTCACCAGGTTCCTCAAGCATTGATGGTGTCAAAACTATCCCTGTAGGCTCTTTAGATAAATAAAGTACATTTGATTTTGGATATTCAATACACCACCTTGCCAAAACTATGTTTTTATACTTTAAGACTCCAAGCCAACTTTTAGTCAAAGACCAGGTCAAAGGATCCTCCCACTAGGTCAATTAGGGTTTCATGTGTTCCAAGGTAAATCATTGATGTTTCAGACATTGTTTTTCTTTGTTAGGATCTAGTTCAGAGGTATTGAAAATGTTGAGACATGGCTATTCAAAGAAGATCTAAAAGTCTCCAAAGAATACCACCTTGTCAAATTCAATTTTTGAAAAACGTAAATATACTTGGCACTTCTATAGGAGTGTCAATAGGTCAATCAACAAAGAAAATTGATAAGGTAAATGATATGTTCCTAAAAGAATACATCTGGTAGCAAGGAAGACAAGAAGCACTTGGTATTTAGGAGAATCGGGGTTTTTCAGCCTGATTGGCCTAGAAAAGTGCAAAAAAATGAATCAAATGGAAGAAATGACCATGGAGGAGGTACACCAAGAAACCAAATATGAAGAGAAGTTTCTCAGAAATTATGAATGAAAAAGGGAAAAGGCGAGGTGAACTGGACATAAATGAATGAACTTAAAAGGGCTAGAGAGAAATTTGAAGACAAAACTGATAATTTTCCTCAAGCACTCCAGACACCCAGGGTTTTGGGAAAATGGCTAAAGAAGGTGAAAGTGTAATATTCCAAATTAAGGAACAGCTTCAGATTGGGAATAATCTGAGTTATTACCAATGTATATCTATATCCATGTACCTCAAATAGATGTAAAAACACTTAAACTTTAGTAAAATATACAGCAGAAAAGTTATACAACGTTTTACAAGGCAAAAGGTGGGGAAAAGCGAGGATTTAGGCCCTAAAACTTGTGTATTCAGAGATATGCATAAAAATAAGATGGGAAAGTGGTTGGATATGATATATAGGTCTATCAAGGACCCCCATGTCGAATTTTAGCAAAAAAAATTTTTTTTTCTAAGTTAAGCAGTTCCTCCTTTCCTAACTAGGCTAGAAAACCATGATTTCCCAAGACTAGAATTATGCAGTAATTTACTGAAGCATGGAAGCATGATTTTCTGAAGGGTATGACTGAAATAAGGTCTTAATATTTAAAAATAATATCAGGGGCATAACTCATTCACTTAACGGAATAATAATGAAAGAATACAGAAGAAATCCTCAAGAAAGAGGTTCTACAACCATGTAAAAAAACTGCATAACAGTGACAACGTTATTTTTAGGGCTGAAGCAGTAGTCTATTGATTCTTCAGATTTATATCAGATCTGTACATAAAAATATAGATCCAATACAGATCCATGTACAAGAAGATCTGATCTATAAATTCCCCTTGGGGTTTTGCTCAAAACATGAAGGACCGGAAGTAGATCTGAGATCTAAGAATGCGGATCTACAGAATGACTCAGAAAATCACTAAATCATGAAAATGTATAATATCAGATCTGAAACAGAACATATATTGGTTGGCCAATCTATGGATCACCACAGTGAAGGATGAATCCAATCACCAGAGATCTCTCCTCCAAAATGTAAGCAGAACACCCTGCAGTTGTAGATATGCAAATAATGTTGTCTTAGGGATAGAAATAGTGTTGTAGCTTCTGAATATGATATGGCCTGATGCTAGGATGTAGATCTGAATTATACTTAGCAAATGAACTCTTCCAAGAGGTTAAATGACACACTCACTGAGAAGAGCCACTACTATCATCTAGATCTGAGCAGATCTAGATCTCCACTTGCTGCAACTCACAATACAACTCAACCCTCAACATGAGCAGCGTTGTAATGTAAGGTGAAACTTGGCCCAAGCCTGATAGTGGAGAAGTTTAGCACAATTCTCCTCCAAGAGTTGCTCAAGGAAGGAGGTGGGATTCCTGAACAAGAATTCCCAACAAGGGATGTCTAAGTAGAAAAACCTTCAGAAATAATGTCTTCAAAAACCTTTTCCTTTCTGCCCTCCTCTTCCTTTTATAAGATAGGAGTCTTTCCAAACCCTAAACCACCTTGAAGCACTTAACCCTTTTCACATTACAACCTCCTTCTAGAACTGCGTTGTCCCTCAAAGAGGTTCAATGCATCTAGACTGCGCTATTTGACTTGGTCAAATAGGATCCCCTCTTGTGATTTAGACCCTTTCACACCTGCAAGTTATAATTTACATAGCTCAGATATGTCTTTGTTCACATAGGCATTGATTTTTTCTTGGTTTTTCAGGAGTTTTACATGTCCTCCTTTACAATTTATTCATCAATTATGAAATGCAAAAATAAACAAGGCAAAATTAATGTTCCAATTAGCTGAAGCTATTTTAGGAACATTACAGTCTCCCGCTCCCAAATTTTTCTTGTCCTCAAGAAACTGCAAGGGTGCTGCAAAACTTCCCCTTCTTTTCTTGTGGCCTCCTCATCAAAGAGTCTCCTCCATTGTTCTAAATTTTCTGCAATACCTTTGTCTCCCAGTGGTCTTTCCTCAATATGCAAGTTTGCCTTTAATGAATAAACCCAAGGGCTCTCATCATGAAGAAATGGAAGGTTGTTGTGGAAACATCCTTGTTGATCCATGGCCTCCTTGAGATAAAAGTGATGACAATCATGGGGATTTTCATGATCCATGAAAGACTCCCATCTCCATGCTATCATCTAAATGAAGTGGATCACCTCCAAGCTTGGTAATCCATAAAAAAACTCCTCTCCATCACATGTGAGAGGCATGTTCCCAACAAACATATGACCCACTCTACAAAGAGGCAAATGATTTATCATAGTGGACATACAAAATCTCATGCTCCCTTTGAAGCATGCAATGCAAAAAGAATGGGAAACTCCTTTCCCCAAGGGCACCTCCAACAAGTGTGCCTTTCCTTCAACTATGACCCCAACAAGGATAAGGACATCTTTAGCTTGTGGGATCATGATTAGAATCATGCTAGCTACCATGTATGATAGATGAGAAGGAAGATGTTCCCTCATGTGCAACCAACACAGTTTTATCCTTAACTGCCATAAGATAATATATGACAAGTGCCTTCCCCAACACTTGTTTGCTACCTCATGCCTTTGGAATGCTTGGAGAATGTACATCATAGTTGGTGTAAAGTAATCACACCATGAAGAATATAATAGCTTCCCAAGACTCTCCAATGAATGACCTGCATCAACATAGTTCATGGCCTTGAGTGGCCCATGAAACCCATCATACTTAGTGCCCCATCTTGGCACAATATCTTGAAAATGAGTGTTAGAAAAATATAAGCATATAGGAGATACACTATAATTCTCAAAAGGAAAAGCCTATCTGTATACTTGCTTTACATTAGTGGGGTAACTCATGGATGAGTTCCCTCTCACACTCAATGGATAAGGAGATGTGAATGATGGCTCTTCCCAAGAGCTATGCTCCTCCTCCTATACCAAGTAATCCATGCACATCTTCATGTGAGATTGCACCTCTTCTTTGAAACCTTCCCATATGAATCCACCCAAGAGAGTATGATATGCTTTGAAAAAACCAGTGGGTTTGGAAAGAAGGATTTCATAGATGGCATCAAGGAGCCCCTCTTTGAGTTTGGAGTCACTAACCAAAAGAATAAGATTATAGAAATAGATAACTCCATCTACCACCTTGAACCTCTCATCCTTTACTTCCCCTTCAAGAACCCCCCATGTGAAAAGGTCCTTGGAGTATTCCATCATGAGTTGGGAATCCCAACAAGGATCCAAGCTCTCCAAGAATGACAACACTGTAGAAGTCTGAAATGCAGCCCCTGTCTTCTCATGGCTCCCATATTTGACATCCTTGATATCAAAATCACATGTGGGAGTATCAAAATATCCTCTTTGCTGCCCCATTTGTAGCTGATCTTGTTCAATACAAGATTGAAGCATATGGAAATCAACTTCCCCTCGGAAAGTCCTTGTCTTCCAAAACTTCCTCCTTTTGGCCCATTCATACAAGAGGGATAGGATCCCCTTTCTATCTTTAGAAATATCCTTTGTGAATGAAGAGATCATGGGCTGCCCCAAAGGTATGGAGTTACCATGTGCCCTCATGCTCATGCCATCATAGATCTCTGAGTTCTCCTTTCTCAGTGCATATTTCTGAGTGGGAGTTAGCAATGCCCCTTTCAGGAAACTACTCATCTCTCTCCTGAACTCATGAGAGATTATTTGAGTTGTGCTAGCTTCTCCCAAGGCTCCCTCCTTAGCAAGTATGTATATGCTGCCCATAGTTGAGAGAACACTTTATATTTCCTCCTATCAAGAGGTGCTCCTGGTAAAGTACCTCCTTGCAAAGAGGTGTCAAGGCATAGAGTAGAAGGTGGATGCATATAGACAGATTTTCCCCCACCCTGTTGTGTGGATTAATCTGTCTTGTGGACAAGACCGATCTCCCTAGTACTAAAAGTATCTACCAACAAACAGCCAAATAAAATAATCTTTCTCTAAGCATATATGATTTACAAAAAGCTCTATAGAGGTGTAAAAGACTTACTGTATGTCCAGCGCTTGTTTGAAGTCATTGTTGTCCCTCGCGTGCTTGAAGGAGTTTTCCTTGTTAACCTGTAGTCACAAACAAGCAAAATATTACATATCACTTGTATAGAAATCATCAGAAACCATGATTATCATAGTGATCAAGGAATCTATGAAATAAACCATTAACTGAAAGCTTATTGAGAAAAATGAGTATATTTGTATTAATTTCAAAAGAAGGAAAACCTTACAACCTAAGGCTTGATGTTGCACAGGCCTTCCCGGGGTCCGAAGCAGGAGTCTCCTCTACTTTGATAAGCTCTACACTCCTCTAACCAAGAAAAATAGAGGTATGTAATCTCTCCTCACAAAAGTCTTAGTTAACTGAGTCTGAATCTCAACAACACTTAACTTCAAATATTCTAAAGCTTGAACTCCCCTTGAGGCTACCCAATGCCTCTTTTTATAGTGGAAAAGAGAAGGTTTCTTGTTCCAACTATGAAGGGATAGAATCCTCCTTCAAAGGGATATGATCCTCACATCAAGGGGTTAGCTCCATAAGGTAAGAGATACATGCACCTCATAAGAGCGGTTATATCACCGCAAGATATTTTTTGGAAGCTTCTAGAATTCACTTTTATTGAGATTTTTGGAATTTAGTTGTGCCTTTTTTATCTTACAGGGGTCCACACATTTAACACAAATAAAGTGCATTTAGGTACGCAAGAGAGCTGAACATTAGGTGCAGGACCGCAGGCAAGATAGAGAGAAAGTGCGACACCAAATTTTAGGAGATTTTTAGGAACATTTCTCTGATTTTCAAGGCTTGACATGAGGACCTGATATATTATACTTTCAAAGGGATAAGTATGAGTAATAATGAGCTTATATACATAGCAGAATATCAGTATGACAATTTTCAGTGTAACAGATTGCCACCTAAAGTGCAAAGTCTGGAATAGATGATGCTGAAGTCTGTCATATATGAGGAGTGCAGTACTTTATCATTTCAAGGATCATCCTGTGGAAACCACAGTTGGAACCTGTAAAAAAATTCAATGCAAAATATATATATATATATATATCATCATTGAGGTAGGCATTCCCATACTCAAATCAATACTAACTAGAAACTATTCAAACTATTCTGATACAGGAATGATTTCGAGTACATCACAGTATAGACATGTGTAGACACAGTATGGATGCAGCCATCTGTTTATAAATAGTTCACTGTATAAATGATAACAAAATTCCTCGCATACTGGATGATAGAAACTAGATCCAGGGTCTTGATTTCTGCATCTTGAACTAGTACGATTCTATCCATGTGAATGAATGTGTCGAAGTCGAACATGGTAGAAACCACTTGATTACCAGTCAATGATGTAAACTATTAACAAGTGTGAGAGTAACCACCAGTAATGTCGATGGCTCTCAAAGTACCCAGTACAATCCATGAAATGTGAATGAATGAGCTGAAGTTGAACATGTCACGGAATCATTCGATCGAAGGACAATGCTGCAACCTGTCGTCGAAGGTGAGAAACCTACCATTGAGACATGCAGATTTCAAGGTACTGACGATTTCTAGATCAAATTCCTAGATAATGAGTTGTCGTCGATAGAAAGTGATCCGTCGTAGGCAAGCCCACAACACGAAATCATAGATCAAGTTTTGAAAATATATTGGCAAGGACTGACTCAGGGATGGTCAAAATGGATGACATATATTTTGCAAATGAATGGTTTATTTGAACTGTCCTCTTGAACACATAATGACACTGTAGATGGCTTGGTGACAATTGACCCAAAGCTAATACCCAGAAACCAGATGAAGACTTTAAATTAGGTTCGATTAACTATTAGACAAAGGATTTCCCAACCCAGGTGAATGAAAGTTTCGTGTTCAAGAGTGGTTAACTGGATTTTTGAAAATTCAAAATACAACAAAAAAGTCATTTTTCTCTCTTTTCCCCCACCATTTCTGCCAAGTACCTCTTTATTTTTGACAAGCTTGAGGAGGATAACATTTTCTTGTTTATAAGCCCATCCTTCGGATGAGTCCAACTTAGTTTAAGATTCGAACCCTAAGAAGGAGTGGTTTGTTCCTGTTTAAAATTGAACAGGTCCTTTACAGTTAAATTTTAACGAGTCTAGTATAGGAGAAACTCGGTGTTTTTCAATTTTAGGGAGTCAGAAGAAAAAACTTAAGAAAACTCCATGGGTGTAATTTTTCGTAAATTTAGTCTCTCGAGCCTGAAAAAGGATAAAATAATGTGGGAGAGAACTCTATTGACCATAATTAGTCAACATATACCTTTTTCGTAAATAGTCCATTTCAGTGCGTAAAAGGGATAAACTTATACTGAAGGGACGATCATTCATTTATTTTAACAAGTTCAAATAATCAAGTGCTCAGCAATATTTTCATGTTTAGAAAGTCTAAAAAGGGCTTTAAAAGAGAACTCCAATGTTTCGCTTTTTCGTAAAATTTTTGAAAGAGTCCGAAAAAGTGATAAAAGTATGCTCTTTTGTTGAAAAATGATCAATTCTCCTGAAAAATCCAATTTCTGCACAAAAACTTGAAACATTACATATACCCGTTTAATATAAGTAAAAATTCTTTCAAAATATCCTTTTTAAAGTGAAAAATAAACAAATTAAAAATTCATCTATTCGAAAAAACTTATAAAAAGGACTTTTTCAACTTCATTTTTACCGTTCAAGTTCAAAGTGAAAAGTAGAAGCTTTTGGGTAAAAACGTTCCTGTGAAGATTCTAGAAAATCCGTCTGACAAAATCGAGAACCGTCAGTCCCAGGTAATCCATGACCTCCTAATCTTTCTTTTCATCCATTTACAACTCATTTTTAGGCTTTATATTTTATTTTTAAAGGAGAAACATAGTTTAAGAAATCGCCCGCGGAGGTCCGCAGGTGCCACACATGGGACCTGTGGACCCTGAATTTTTCCTATGTAGAAAAAAGTCGTGGGTCCGCACTTTTCTGACAGAGCGCGTGCATTCCTATGCACTGTGTACAAAGGGAAAGTGCGGTCCCCGCGTTTTTAAATTTCAAAATCCAATTTCTCTTTTGGCGCCCAAAATTTTTAAAATTAGATTGTTCTAACATATCTTTTTATGCATTGTAGGATTAGCAAGATGTTGATTTGTAGAGAACGTGAGCATGAGGATGTGGCTGACGCCGTGATGCTCCTTTTTCCCACAATGTAGGCATTAAAAGCATGCGGTTTGTATAAATTCTGGGCCATTCAAGGCATGAGGGTGTTATCACTCAAATTTTCCTTGAAGTTGTTAGAAGAGGAAAGGGGTCCAAGGTAACCACAAACCAACCTTCAAATATAGAATCTAGCCAATCTGTATCCAGAGAGGGCTCTCTCTTTAAAATATAGCTTTGTTTTTTAGAATATTAGGCTAGTTGTAAAGTCCAGGGGTTTTGATTTTGTTTTGGTTGATGGAATTCTTTAGCTAAGATTAAGATCAAGTAGTTTCAGTCCATTGGGCTATGGAGTCAAAGAATTGGCTGCACTGGCTTAAGTTTTTTAACAAAAGATGGTTTATTAAGGCAAGATAATCAAACTAGAAACAATTATAGATCTAAAGTGAATGAAATGGAATTCAAATGGATGAAAAGCAATAAAGAATCTTTCAACACATTCAAGAGAAGAGAAATAAATTGATTATCGATAAAGAGCAGTCAAGTATTCTTTACTAAATAACCAAAGATGTATGAACTAGACAAACAGGAGCAATTAAGAATTTGTTGTTTAAACTAGTTTAGAAGAAAACATTTAGAATAATAACGACTGAAATCAGATTACACCTAAGTAATTTTTGATTTAATATTTTTCATTAAATATTAAGATAATGAAACACGTATGACATTATAAACAAATGTAAAACTTCAAAACATGGGATAGAGATGACTTATTGATCCTTCATTCGACACATGAATCCTGAGAAAAGTCTTCTGCCTCAATTCCTTGTCCATTTTTGCCACGAAAAAATTCTCCAAAAGCTCTTTATTCCAAAGTATTCAATGTTACATCAGAGTATAAGAATCCACCCTCAATAATCTGATCGAGGGCTTATTTATACAAAAAATCATACAAAATATCTCTTAACAAAACGAGATATAATCTAAGATGAATCACAAATAAGTTACAATAAAAATAGAGATAGATGGTCTCATGGATAAGAAAAGAAGTAACCGGTGTTGTGCTGTTCCCTCCTTTCGAGAATGTGCTGGAGGGTGGACCTATATTTTGGCTCATCGTTGTCTTCTTCAGTAATTTTTTTCTAACTGCCTTGCTTCACTGATACTCTTTGTTTTTACTGATACACTTTTAACTGAACTGATACTCTTTGACCTTTGTTTGTCCCTTTATCCTTTATACTGTAGTAAATAGGAAAAATTTCATATAAGGATAAATTTTACAAAAGTTCCAACAAATCTTCCCACCATTTATCTTCTGCTATTTTGGTCTGTTGAAGCTTCCTTAATGTTTCATCAGCCTCGGTATATCTGAAGAAATTAGGCTAACTAGGAAACAAATGTCTTACTTCATGTTTAAGATAAAATAAATTCTCTAATCTGTCATGAAGATTCCTTCCTGTAGGTAATGTTGCTTCTGATGAAATGGTTGAGGAACTAGCAATAAAATTATTGTGAGCATGTATGTCCAATTTCTTGACATAAGTTTCCAGGTCCATTATTTTATCTTCTGAAACCATAGGGCTGGGCAACCCTTTATTCAATAAAACATTAAACCTTTCTCTAAAAGCAATGATTTCACTTTGCATGTCAAAACACCTTCGTTCTAAATTTTGCATAAGAGTTCTTTTAGTAAAAACTCTTTTTATCTCCAATATTGTTGCAGTTCTGTCCTGAATACCCACATTTGCAAGTTGATGTCTGGTTTGGGTGTTTAGAAACTGTATAAGCTGATTGGCTTCCTCAGGCCGATTTCCTAATTCTGCTTGTGTATTCTCAACTTCATCCAGTGTTGGAAATATGATGCAGAGTGTTTTCCTTGATGGCAACCCACTTGATAAAGATGATGGCATCCTACTTGATTAAAGTTGCACTTGATGGAAACTGACTTGATATACTAATTAATGATGTAAATCTGATGTGTCTACAGAGCAGCTCAGATGTAATGATGAAAGGAATTCCAGTATGTGCTAGACCAATGATGAAAAGTGTGTGTCTCAAGGCATACGTGGGTTTGTCTATGAGAAGTAGTGTATGCACATGGGAAAGTACGTGCCAAGTAGCGTATGCTCAATTGCGCTCTAAAAGTGTAAAACCAGGGGTTACTACCATGGTATTGACCCATTGTGTTGAGCGCTGGGTTGTCTATTTGATCCCATCCAGGAATACCATCGGAAGAGGTGTGGTTTTGGCTCATGGTATTGATAAAGGGTAAACCTATATAAGGAGAAGAAAATCATTGTGCAAAGTGTGTGCAAGTTTCTGGGCTAAATGAATACTTCACTCTGAATTTTATCTGTATGGTTGAACTCTGTTCTTAATCGATAGATCTGAATCTATGATGCACCCATGAATATGATGAAGGTTCAAAATATCTAGATCTGGAAATGATGAATCTCTAAGATGATCTGAAAAGAAGTATTGAAGACCTGGCACAAATCTATTGAAGATTTTGAAGAAATCTGGGTAAGTCCATAGATCTGATCTGTTCTGCAAATTTTATCTTGTATAGATCTATATGCATGTTCGTTTCATGAAAAGAGCGTATATACGCGGATTTGTTTAAACAAAGGAGCGTATGGACTGTTAGGGTTTTTTTTCTGAAAAGTGCACAGATGTATACGCGGGTTGCCTTTATTAAAAGTGCGTATATACGCGATTCTGTTTGAAGAAAAGTGCATATGCAATTTGAACTGATGGTTGCTCAAAGCTGATTGAGATTCTACATATCTATTCTGAAGTCTGGGTTATTTCTGATATTCTGGTTACAGTGGCTTCACTGTTCTGTTTGATACTCTGGGAAAAGGGCGTTTGCTGATAAGTGAAGGATTGTGTTGAAGCTGTTTGATCTAGTTTGAAAATTGATGAAACGTGGTCTGTAGTGGATCTGAGGGTTGAAGCCTTCAGTCTGAAAGTAGAAGCTTTCTGCTAGGAGAGGCTGGTGTTAATATTAGGGGGTAGTAGCTCCCTACCAGGAGAGGCTGGTAAACGAGAGCAGGGGGTTGTTGCTCCCTTCCAGGAAAGGCTGGTAAACGAGAGAAGGTTGTAGCCTTCTGCAGGTGGGTGCTTGTGTGCTGGTATGAATCTGCGCCAGTACATGTTGTAAGAATTTTTCTTAATAATAAAGATTGAAGACTGAGACGACGGCAGCGGTGGTTTTCTTCCAAATTGGGTTTCCAACTAAAAATCCTGGTGTTCATGTGTGATTGCTTGTGTGTGATGATTACTTTATTCTTTCTGCACCTGTTTACTATTTTCTGAACTTCTGATAAATTAGTAATGCAATAAGTCATGAATTAAATGCATAATTAATTCATTGGATATACGCGAGTTCTATAAAGGATATCCGCGTATATACGCAAGTTTATTTCAGGAAAGTAGCGTATGGGTTTTTAAGAAGGAAATATCAAAGTTTTATTGTCTGCACTAAATACTGATTCACCCCCCCCCCCCTCCTCTCAGAATTTTTCCCAACAATTGGTATCAGAGCAGGTCCTTCTGAAAAAGCTTAGCCGCTAGAAGGAAGATCAAGCAAGATGGAACAACATCTATCAAGCCTCCACTCTTTAATGGAAGTAATTTAATCTTCTAGAAAATAAGGATGAGATCCTATCTTCAGTCTATGGGAGCAGATGTATGGGCCATTGTTGAACAAGGATATCAATATCCAGCCGCAGTACCAACGGATCCGACAGAAAAGAAGAATTATGAAACAAATGCAAAGGCGGTCAATGCACTATTGGGAAGTCTAACTGAATCAGAATTTGTCAAGGTTATGTAGCTGAATACAGCAAAGGCAATATGGGACAAAATCATTCTAAGTTATGAAGGAGATGCAAAGGTAAAAAGTGAAAAACTCCAAACTCTCAGAATTGAATATGAAAATTTGAAGATGTATAATGATGAGATTGTTTCTAGTTTCTTCTTACGTCTTGATGATATTGTAAATCGTATGAGAAACATGGGAGAAACAATAGCAGAATCTACTTTGGTTGAGAAAATCTTAAGATCACTAACAACAAAATTTCAATCAAAATTCTCTGCTCTTGAAGAAAAACAGGATCTTCAAACTCTTACTGTGGTGCAACTTCATGGCATACTGACTGCATATGAAATGAGGAGAGGAGGACCATCTGAAGTCAAAGAAGCCGTCTTTAGAGATTCTACAAAAGGGAAGAAAGTACAAGAAGCAGAAGGATCAGGATATATCTCAGAAGAAGATGAGGTAAATTTTGTAAAGAAACTTCAGCTTGGCACAGGACGGTTCAGAGGTAAGCTTCCTTTAAAATGTTTTGATTATGGAAGAGTTGGTCATTATGCTGCTAAGTGTCCTTATAAAGAAACATCTGCAAAAGGGAAGGAAGTAGCAAGAAGGAATAAGCACCGGTCTAGCACTAGGAAAAGTTACTACACTCATGAAGACAGTGATGGGTTCTCTGATAGTGAGGAAGAATGTGAACAAGATCTTATACTTCTCATGGAATTTGAATCTAAAAATAAAAAGGACACTTTTGTGGATGCTCTAGAGGATAATGATTTTCTTGAAGAAAACAATCAACTCAAAATTCACTTAGAAGAATGTAAAATTCTCTTAGAATAAAGGAAAATTACCATAGAGACTCTGAGAAAGCAGAATGAAGAAGCGAAGAAACACAATGAGAATTTAGAATGTGAAGTAGTAAGTCTAAGAAAAGAACTTGAGAAAGAAAAGACTCTGAATCTTAGATTTTCTGAAGGATCTGAAACCTTAGATGAGATTATCAAGGTGCAACGTTCTCCTCTTATAAAGACAGGTCTTGGATATACCAGAGAATCCTCTCAAGCTTCAGCACCAAATTATCTAAAAGCAGATACAGCTGGTTTACTACATTCATCCACTCAACAAGGGAATAAAGAATCTTTACAGGTAAAGCATGATCATCAAAATTCAAGGAACACTAACAGGAATGTCTTTCAAAGAAGCTACAACCAACAAGTAAATTCAAATAGAAGATTTCATGAACGCAAAAATTTCTACTTCAATGGACAATGTTTCTCATGTCACAATTTTGGTCATAAAGTTGTTCAATGTGTTGCCTATAAAACCATCATGACAAGAGAAGCAAGAAAGAAAAGGATGGATATTGAACCAAAGAAGAACACCTATAACAACTTTTCTCCTCTTCAAAATGAAGTTGAATGTACTTATTGCAATAACTTTGGCCATTTAGAATCTGAATGCAGGAGCAAAGTCCAACCAAAACAGGATTTTCCTTCAAGTTCCAAAGTATGGAAAAAGAAGGAATTACAGGTTGAAAATTGTGGGATAACGTTATTTGCAGAAGGTGAAGAAAATCAATGGTACATTGATAGTGGGTGCTCAAGACACATGACAGGTGACAAAAGCAAACTTCTTGCATATAATGCTCTAGAAAAGGAAAAGAAAGTTACATTTGGAAATGATACCCCTGCTGTAATTAAAGGAAAAGGGTCTGTGTTTTTAAAAGAAAAGGTGAAGGCTAATGATGTCATGTATGTGGATGGATTAAGGCATAACCTGTTAAGTGTAAGTCAAATGTGTGATCAAGGAACTGAAGTTGTCTTTAGTTCAAAATAATGTGTGGTTCGTGATCTTGATACGGGTAAAACTATTATAAAAGGCAAAAGAACTCCAAGCAACCTGTATGTATTGAAGAACTGCAAAGATCAATGTTACTTGAGAAAATCTTCAGAAAATTGGCTATGGCATAGAAGGCTGGGGCATCTGAGCTTCTCTCAAATCAACAAATCAAGCAGACTTAAAGTTGTTCGTGGTCTTCCCAATATTACTCTACCAGAGAGTATCATATGCAAATCTTGCCAATTCGGTAAGCAGACCAGAGTTCAATTTAATGCCAAAGAAGGATCATCAAGTAAGCCTCTTGAACTTATTCATACTGACATATGTGGACCTATGAGGAAAAATTCACCACGTGGGGAAGAATACTATATCTTATTTATTGATGATTTCTCTAGGATGTGTTGGATTGGGTTGATTAAACACAAAGATGAAGCATTTGAAAATTTTCAGATATTCAAAGCACTGGTGGAAAATGAATTAGATCTAAAAATCAAGTGTCTTAGATCTGATCAAGGAGGAGAATATACCTCAAATGAATTCCTTGAATTTTGTGAATAACATGGCATAAAAAGACAGTTCTCTGTAGCCGGCACCCCATAACAAAATGGCATAGCAAAAAGAATGAATAGAACAATTCAACAAATGGCTAGAGCTATGCTTGATGATTCTGGAACACCTGACATTTTCTGGGGAGAAGCAGCACATATAGCAGCAAACATTCTCAACAAGGCACATGTTCGAGTAAATAGTGACAAAACTCCATATGAACTCTGGTATGGTAATTCTCCCTCTGTGAAGCATTTTAGAGTTTTTGGAAGTAAATGCTTTATCAAAAATAATGATGAAAAGCTTGGCAAGTTTGAACCTAGATCAGATGAAGGGATACTTCTTGGTCACTCATCTACAAGCAGAGCATACAAATGTTACAATAAAAGGCTTCGAAAGATTGTTGAATGTATTGATGTTGTCATTGATGAGTCTCCTGCAGCCCCTAAAGAAGAAAAACAAACAACAGAAGAATATGATGGTGACTATTGTCCTTCTACATCAAATAGGAATGATATAAACAATGGATCCAATGAATAACTTGAAGATGATTGATCTGAAAAGGCTCCTTCCATATATGTTCAAAAGAATCATCCAGAATCTCAGATTCTGGGAGATAAGGCATCAGGTGTACAAACAAGAAGGACTCTTGTAGGATCCTCTAGCTATCTGGCATTTCTATCCACTATTGAACCACACAATGTCAATCAAGCTAGCAAAGATGAATGTTGGGTTCAAGCCATGAATGAAGAGCTTGATCAAATTGAAAAAAATGACACTTGGGAATTAGTACCAAAACCTCATAACAAAAATGTCATTGGAGCTAAATGGATATTCAAAAACAAGTTAAATGAAAATGGGGATGTCGTAAGAAATAAAGCTAGACTTGTTTGTAAGGGGTATACTCAACAAGAAGGTATAGAATTTGAAGAAACTTTTGATCCTGTAGCTAGACTTGAAGCCATAAGAATGTTTCTTGCTTTTTCAAGTTTTCAACAAGTCAAAGTTTATCAAATGGATGTTAAATCTTCGTTTCTCAATGGTGATCTAGAAGAAGAAGTTTATATAGAACAACCAGAAGGATTCATTTTGGGAAATGATGAAAATCTTGTTTGTAGACTTAAAAAGGCTCTATATGGTCTCAAACAAGCTCCAAGGGCATGGTATTATTGTCTTGACAAATATCTTCATCAACAAGGATTTTCAAAGGGGTCTACTGATAGTAACTTATACACAAAAATTGAAAATGATAAACTTTTGATTGTGGTTGTATATGTTGATGATATCATTTTTGGAAGTAATGAAGAATCTATGAGTCAGAAATTTGCTTCTATCATGCAGCAATAATTTGAAATTTCTTTACCTGGGGAACTAACATTCTTTCTTGGCTTGCAAGTGCATCAAACTGCAGATGGTATATTCTTATCACAAGAAAAATACCTTAAGCAAATTATGAAGAAGTATGGCATGGAAGAGTGAAAACCTGTAAGTACACCAATGATAACCGGATGCAATCTCAGTTCTCATGATGATTCTCCTATGGTGAACCAAACAGATTACAGATCTATGATAGGAAGTCTACTTTATCTCACTGGGACTAGACCAGACATTATGCATGCAGTTGGGATTGTTGGACGATTCCAAGCTAATCCAAAATAATCTCACATTCAGGCTTTCAAAAGAATATTCAAATATCTGCAAGGAACTCAGTACTTTGGAATATGGTATCCAAAGAATGCTGATCTTACTCTTCATGCTTACACTGATGCAGATTGGGCTGGAAATGTTGATGATCGGAAAAGCACTAGTGGTGGTGCATTCTATATGGGGCCCCGGTTAGTATCTTGGTTCAGCAAGAAGCAAAGCTCTATTGCCTTATCTACAGTAGAAGCAAAGTATGTGGCTGCCCCATCATGTTGCACTCAACTTCTTTGGATGATGCAAACCTTACAAGATTTCCAAATCAAATTTTCACCTCCTATTTCCATTATGTGTGATAATACAAGTGCCATCAGTATCTCAAAGAATCATGTTATGCATTCCAAGACCAAGCACATTCCCATCAAGTATCATTTCTTACGTGAGCAAGTGCTTGAACAAAAGGTGAAGTTGGAGTATGTTCCCTCCAAAGAACAAGTTGCTGATATATTTACCAAACCTCTGCCCAGGGAAGCGTTCGAATATCTCAGACAGAAGCTGGGAGTAGTCTCTGCCATGCAGAGGATTAGATCTGATTAAAATTCTGAAGATTAATTTGGATACGCGGGTTTCCTGAAAGACAATCGTGTATATACACGAGTTGATACACAGAAAACCGCGTATGTGTGGTTACTGAAAATTTTTCTGGGTCAGCATTTCTTCAGCACAAGCTATGGTGCTGTTTGGTATCTCTGATGCTATTTGGAGTCTCTGGTGGTATTTCAGCTCTTATATTTATGTTTCATTCTCTGATTTTGGGTGAAGATGCCTTGATGATTTGATGTTGAAAGTGTTCAGGATGCACATATTCAGGGGGAGCATTAGCCTTGCTGAGAATAATGCATTGTTGGCATTATAATGATTTTGAATTATGATCTCTCTCTTGAGATCCTTTTGTCTTGGGTATGAAGAGTCATATTTTTAATTTGATGAAAAGGTCGTGTTGAGACCTATGATGTAAATTGTAACATTTAGTCATGTAAGGACTTGTTCAATGTGTAAACCCACTTGGTTGGGTAATTGGATCAAAATGTGTAAACCCACTTGGTTGGGTAGCTGAGTCAAAATGTGTAAACCCACTTGGTTGGGTACTTGAGTCTCATCTGTAAAACCACTTGGTTGGATCTTTGATGTAAGTATGAGTCCTTGGTAATAGGAAGGTCATAGAGTCATGTAATTCATTGAAAAACATGTTTGAAGATCCGGCATGAACTCAGGGGGAGCATGGTAACTTCAGTGCACATCAGATCTACAACGCCCTTCTTTCGACATGAGGAGAAAAACCTTGTGTTGGTGTTGATCCGCCCTTTGCCCTTGATGTCAAAGGGGGAGAGTGACATGGTGTTTGAATAGGGGGAGACTATCATTATGCTTAATGTATCTATCTGTTGTGATCAAACACCATCGTGGTTGCCATCAAGTCCAAAGGGGGAGATTGTTGGCAATATGATGCAGAGTGTTGTCCTTGATAGCAACCCACTTGATAAAGATGATGGAAACCTACTTGATGAAAGTTGTACTTGATGGAAACTGACTTGATATACTAATTAATGATGTAAATCTGATGTGTCTACAGAGCAGCTCAGATGTAATGATGAAAGGAATTCCAGTATGTGCTAGACCAGTGATGAAAAGTGTGTGTCTCAAGGCACACGCGGGTTTGTCTAGAAGAAGTAGCGTATGCACGCGGAAAATTACATGCCAAGTCGCGTATGCTCAATTGTACTATAAAAGTGTAAAACCAGGGGTTACTACCATGGTATTGACCCATTGTATTGAGCGCTGGGTTGTCTATTTGATCCCGTCCAGGAATACCATCGGAAGAGGTGTGGTTTTGGCTCATGGTATTGATAAAGGGTAAACCTATATAAGGAGAAGAAAATCATTGTGCAAAGTGTGTGCAAGTGTCTGGGCTTCAAATGAATACTTCACTCTGAAGTTTATTTGTATGGTTGAACTCTGTTTTTAATCGATAGATCTGAATCTATGATGCACCCATGAATATGATGAAGGTTCAAAATCTATAGATCTGGAAATGATGAATCTCTAGGATGATCTGAAAAGAAGTATTGAAGACCTGGCGCAAATCTATTGAAGATTTTGAAGAAATCTGGGTAAGTCCATAGATCTGATCTGTTCTGCAAATTTTATCTTTTATAGATCTATACACATGTTCATTTCATGAAAAGCGCATATATACGCGGATCTGTTTAAACAAAGGAGCATATGGACTATTAGGGTTTTTTTTCTTCTGAAAAGTGCACAGATGTATACGTGGGTTGCCTTTATTAAAAGCGTGTATATACGCAAGTCTGTTTGAAGAAAAGCGCATATGCAATTTGAACTGATGGTTGCTCAGAGCTGATTGAGATTCTGCATATCTATTCTGAAGTCTGGGTTATCTTTGATATTCTGGTTACAGTGGCTTCACTGTTCTGTTTGATACTCTGGGAAAAGGACGTTTGCTGATAATTGAAGGATTGTGTTGAAGCTGTTTGATCCAGTTTGAAAATTGATGAAACGTGGTCTGCAGTGGATCTGAGGGTTGAATCTTTCAGTCTGAAAGTAGAAGCTTTCTGCCAGGAGAGGCTGGTGTTAATATCAGGGGGTAGTAGCTCCCTACCAGGAGAGGCTGGTAAACGAGAGCAGGGGGTTGTTGCTCCCTTCCAGGAAAGGCTGGTAAACGAGAAAAGGTTGTAGCCTTCTACAGGTGGGTGCCTATGTGCTGGTATGAGTCTGCACCAGTACATGTTGTAAGAAGTTTTCCTAATAATAAATATTGAAGACTGAGACGACGACAGCGGTGGTTTTCTTCCAAATTGGGTTTCCACCTAAAAATCTTGGTGTTCATGTGTGATTTCGTGTGTGTGATGATTACTCTGTTCTTTCTGCACCTGTTTACTGTTTTCTGAACTTCTGATAAATGAGTAATGCAATAAGTCATGAATTAAATGCATAATTAATTCATTGGATATACACGAGTTCTATAAAGGATATCCGCATATATATGCGAGTTTATTTCAGGAAAGTAGCTTATGGGTTTTTAAGAAGGAAATATCAAATTTTTATTGTCTACACTAAATACTGATTCACCCCCCTCCCCCTCTCAGCATTTTTCCCAACATCCAGAGCTACTTTGACCAAATCATTCTGCTCGTATATTATCTGGATTGAGGACTAGATATCTTTTATTGACTAAATAATATCATCCCAAAGAATGTCATTTATTTCTCTTAAAGGTTTCTCCAATGTGAGATCCCTTTCCAAGGCTTTAACTAATTTTTCCAACTTTTTGACTTCCCTTGTTTTGTCAGCAATAGTCATTTTTAAAAGATCATATTTCTGTTCCAAACTAATAAGCTGTAACTTTGTGTGCTGAAGTTCTGTTACTTTAAGTTTCAAGTCATTCATTGATTTTATTAGTTCTTTTGTATTCAAATTTGAAGTATTTACCTATGATGGCTCTGCTAGTTAACCTGTTGGCTGACTTGTTGTACCTGTGATAACCATTGCTGTAGATACTGGAACATTGGACTGCTTGTCTTTTAAAGCTTGTTCTAGCTCTTTTTCTGTTTCAATTAGTTGCTCATTCATTTTCAAGAGCAACTCCATCATTTCTTCTTCGAAATTCTTCTTTATTACTTCTTCAGTTTGAGGACGTCTGGAGGTTGGAAATTTCAACTGCTTTATCAAAGCTGCAATGTCATCATCTTTTTTCTTGATTAGAGCTTCTATACCTTTGACATCCTTTGGATTGTGACCCAAACCAATTATTATTTCCTCCAATGTTTTTATCCTGTTGTCTTTGGCTTGAGAAGAAGTCTTTTCAAGTTGTAACTCTGTATTGGTGTTCTCCAAGGAATCCTGTAACCTGTGAGCTGCCATTGCCTTATCAGTCAAAGTAGAATAGATCATTTCACCAGTCTGCTTATGTAACTCAATCTGATCTAAAGGATGGATATCCTTTGCTAGGACTTCAAAGTTTTTCCTAATATAATCAGCAGCTGTTTGGGGTTGTTGCACCTTGGGTTTGAAATGGCTCATTAACATTTTTCCCTGTTGGATGTCAAAAGATGACATCAATATTTCTTGATTCTTTGGAGCCATTTTCAGATATTGATTATATACTTGTATTTTCAGTGGATCATTCCTGGCCTTGATATTGATAAATGTCTTCTTTATATCTCCTGTATCTTTGACTGGTGTCTTGAAAGAAGATATTTCAACACTCTGTTGCTTTTGTAGCTCTTTCCTTTGTGAGGTAGTGGATGCTTCACTGACTGTACCTGTTTGTTGACTGCCCAATTGTTCTGGTCCTTGACTATCAAGGATTTCATCAATAGATTCTACTTCTGGAGGAATATTCAATTTCTGTCTTTTGGCCCGAGGCTGTTGTGAAGATCCAATGAAAGGGGTAGCAGCTTCAGCTTCTCTCCTTTTTCCCTTTTCCACATTTAATGGAGTCTGCAAAATTGAAACTTCTACTGGATTGGTTTGAACGGAAGAAACCTGTACTTGATCCTGTCCCTTGGAAGTTTGAGGTTGTTCTGTCATAATGAATGTTTCTTTAACTTGTGTATCAACCTCTTTCTTTTTTCCCTTAGATGATACTGCAATGTTTTCTTGTAACTCCTACTGAATAATCCCAGTTGAGGAAGGGCCAACCTCTAATATTGGTACCTGTGCAAAAGAGTCTAGGTCAAGAATATTTTCAAGATCTTTCATAACATTGTCTATATTGACCTGCTCAATATCCTGCTCTATCAATGTTCCTTCTATCCATTCATCTGTATTAGCATATTTTTCAATCTCTGGGATTCTTTGATGTATGTATGGTGCTGATTTATTCTTCATTATTTTATGACAAATGAATTTGAATGGGTCATAAGTCACCCAATAGAAACTCTTTTGTAATCTGAGACGATCTTCTAATATCTTTTCAGCTTCTTCCCCTACATCCCTAGAGTTACAAATAAAGGGACCTAATTGACTTTTGATCCGAAGTTGAGCCTTCTTCTTTGTATTACAAAAATGAATTATATCAGAATTGTTCATCTGCCTGAAATATTCTAATGCAAAGATTCTCATGGGGACATATTTTGGCAATTCGAAGGGACATAATTCACATCCATAGATTCTGACTTCTGTGTGATTTTGGTACAAGTACCAATCACCAAATTTGTATTGTTTTGAGAGCTGTAAAGTTTTCTTGATTTCATTGCTGAGTCTTGGAGGAGAAACTCTTGTCAACAAAGTAGTTGCAGGGTGTATAAAAAGATCAATGAACTCATTATAGGAATAGGGAGAATCTTGAGAACTATGAGTGATGGCTGACCAAAAGATAACAGACCTAGGATTCCCTTGGGCATCAAGCTTCTTGATATAGAAAGGGAAATTTTCCGACTGATAATAGAGCATGAGGTGGTAGATGACAGAGGAATACTTGAACACTTTCTCATTTTCTAATCTCATGAATTGATCATGGATTTTATCTAAAATGTATGTTGCAAAGTCATACCTGACAGCAGGAGGCTATCCAGGGGTGAAAATAGACAATAATACTAGAGCTAAATGATCGACATATTCACTGGTATTAAAGCCCATTATAAAGGATATCATTTCCAAGACAATTCTACCCTCCTCAGTGAAAAAAGCATACCCATAAGGGGGAGGACCTTTAGGCTGATGATCAGGCAACATAAAGGTCTGACAGATGTGGCTTAATTCTTCATGGGATAGTTTTGTGGATTTCTCAAGTAGTTCTCCCATGGACAGGGGAGTGAGGGCTTGGTCAGGTCGAAAATGTAGCATCTCATTGATAGACTGAGAAGTAATTGGGAAAAGAACATCTTGATTTGGGGATAAGACTGCTCTTTGGTTAGGATCATAATTTGAATGGCAAAAATGGATTATTTCAGGGAAAATATGGACAGAGGGAAAAAGGTACCTGGGAAGATTAGATTCCCACAACCCAATCATATCCAAGCCATTCAAATAGTTGTCTCTGCAGCGACAAAAAAATCGAAGAGGACTATCAATAAAAACTAGGTCTTTGATTTGGAAATCTCTGTCGACTAATGATAAATAATCCAGGTCTTTGTGAGGGGCATTTAATGGGGTGACGTTAAAAGCCACAGGAACTTCCATTCTTGGTTCTTGTGGATTCAAAAATGGAAATTCGGCTTATGATGTAAAATTGAGCAAAATTACAGGTTTTGATGGGAGAAACAGGTACAATTGCAGATTGGGAATTCAATTACAGTTCTCAGGATCAAGGAATGAACTAACAATTAATTTTTTAACTCTGTTTCAGTGAAAGAAAGAGGAAAACCGAGTTTCTTACAGATTTTAGTTGAAGATTTAGGGTAAATACCTGTTTTTGGAGAAAACAACGTTTTGAACAGATGCTAGTAAATGCGGATAATATTCTAAGAGGCTTGACTGCAATTTTCTTTGACAGGATAAAGGTTGGCGGACTTTAGAAATTAGAAATTTGAATTTTCTACGGGGAGGGTGTATTCGTTCATTGCGTACAAAATAATGAAAATGACGCGAATTTTTGTTTTATTGGCAAAGTCAAATGGGGGGCGAATTTTTTATTATTTTATTAAATGACGTCATCCTGTACGAGAGATGAGTCACGGGGAAAGGTGGTAAGTGGTTTATTCCGCACCACTTTTGAGGGGAGGCGGTTTTGGGTGGAGAGGCAGCGAATCCACAGAACGGACGACGCGTGGCCATAGCACTGTTTAAAAACCACTTTCATTTCGCGCGTTAACTTTCGGATCGGAGATGGCTAGTGGAATTGATAAGAGTCGTTGATTTCAGATGGATGGATCGGACAATTGACGGGACGTGAAGTTGGCAGGGAGTTAAGAAGAGGGCCCAATGCGATTTATTACGAATTAATCATTTCAGGAGCATTCTGATTGGCGGAGATCGGTTATTAATCAATCGTGTGGATTAATTAATCCCTGGTACGGTGGATGGTCGAGAATTGTTTATTTTTATTTTTAAACACATATATAATATGTTTAAACACTTTTTCATATATTTTTATTTATACAGTAATTAAATCAATGCGATTTATTTACTGTAGGGGGGCGGGAATAATATTAATGTTATATTTTAGCCAAAAGGGGGTATATTGTGGGTTTTTTATTTGAATAAATAGGAATTAAATACTTTTGGCTAAAAAGTCATAATATAAGGGTTTTGGGGATATTACTATAAAAGGATTTATATATAATAGGAAAAGGTGATTTTCATAGGGAGTTAATATATAAATTAGAGTTAATATGACAAAGGGACAATGTAAACTCAAAACACTTAATTATAACCAAGAAAGTGAAGATTCAAAAGTAAATGGCATTATTATACTTTCACCACTTAGAATTAGAATAAAAGTGATTTTGAGGGCTTTTCATGAAATATTGAAGGTTTTTCCTAAGAAAAATGGGATTTTACTTAGGAAAGAATTTTTTGAAGTAAATAAGTGTGATGATGAATGATTTTTAAGTACTTAGCTTTTTTCCAATTATTGGGCCGAGGGTCCGGTCCCTCCAAAAGTCAAGGAAATGCCTTGAGCCCCTCTAATCTTCAAATACCTTAGCACTTAGGGGAAATTAGTGAAATCTTTAGGGAAAAATGAAAGGGAAGTTAATAATCTTGAATTTGCTTTGCTGTGAACTTTTCCAATGTAGTATATTCCTTTGCACTTGTGATGAAAGTAAAATTGAACACAGTTGGAACCATCATTCATCACATGTAATTCTGCAACAACATCTACCTACCCTAGCTACTTACTCTACCATTTTCTCTTCTTTATTAGGGTTCACTTAGACTGGCAAACCCTTATCAATCTTCTTTTTCTTTTACATGGAAAACCTATCTAAGTCTACATTTATTACATCCAAGGGCTCAGATTAAACTGTTGAGCACCTTTTATTAACTCTACCTATCTACTTATCTGCCAAGATTTAACTGTTTGGTTAGATATTTATTCTCTATTCTACAGCATGAAATTGAAAAATGAATGAGTCAAGTTTAAACAGTTTGACTCTTCATAAATTGTGGCAAAAGTTTGACAAACTGCACACAATTTTGTTTATTACATCAGAGCAAAAAGTAGTGGCATTTAGACTTGCACACTTTCCTTGGCCTTTCTTTTGATGAGGTTCATTTTCTTTCACTTTTTTGGCCAAATTTATTTTTTCACCCTTTGATTTTTGTTTTAGGGTATACCCTCTTTACATTTTTTAAATTTTTTGATTTTTTGATTTTTTAAGAATATGGAACACCTTTGCAACAAGAAAAAGGTTTGAACATATTACATAGTTCAACAAATCAATCATGAAAAATGACACCTATTGATATAGGAGTCTAACACTGGCTCCACTTGGGGATGGCTTTTTCTGGTGAAAAGTCAAGAACAACAGGTCAGATGCCTTAAAATGTCTTTTAACTGAACCATGAAATGTTCTTTTTCTGGTGACTTTATTGTATATATGATAGTAAAAATTCTAAAGCTTAGGGCCTTCACTTCGGGCTTCAACTCCAGTAGGTCACTATCCACTCAAAACCGATGCATTAGAAAGGATATATTATGTACATGTTAAAAAATCAGAACATCCTAGTAAATAGGATCAAAGTAGTGTTTTAACATTTGACCGTTGACTAGTCCTTCCTTAGCTTCTGTACCATCCAAATTCTTCAAAAAATATGTGTTATTTCCCTGTAAAGCATGAATGATGTAAGGTCCTCTCTATAAGAAATCAAATTTCCCCATGTTTTCCTTTATGCTCCCTTCTGGATTCCCATCTTAAGACTTTGTCTCTTAGTTGAAAATATTCTGCTTTAGTCCTTTTGTCAAACATTTTCTTTAATTTTTCCTGCAAAACTTGGGATCGTTGATACACTTCTTCTCTGGTCTACTGCAAGTGAATTGTTTGGTTTATTCTTCTCTGAATATCATTTGGTTCTACTTGAGCCTCCTGAAGTAACTTCATTACAGGAACTCCTAAAAATGATGGAAATTTAGCCTCAATACCATAAACTAATTCATATGGATTGGTTCCAATTGATTTTTTGGTTGTAAGTCTGTCTGCCCACAATGCATTGGTAAGTTTCTTATGCCAATTCTTCTTATTCTCCTCCAATAATTTTTTAATGATATTAATGAGGCTTTTATTGGAAGATTCAGCCAATCCATTACCCTGAGGATAATAGGCTGTTGAATGGCCTAAAGTGATGTGATATTTATTGTAGAAACTAATCATTTTCTTAGACTTGAAAGTAGCAGCATTATCACTTATAATTTTGTAAGGACAGCCAAATCTTGAAAGTATATTGGTTTCTAAGAATCCTATAATTACAGAATCATTGGCTTGTCTGGATGGGATAGCTTCAATCCATTTAGTAAAGTAATCTGTGGCAGTGAGGATCCATCTGTGTTGCCCAGAAGAAGGGAGATGGATTTCTCCAATAAAATCCAATCCCCATTGTTGAAAGGGTCTCTCGGTGGAAATTGGTTTTAATGCTAAAGGCAATAATTTTCTCTTGCCTTCAAAGATCTGAAACTTATGGCAAGCAGTTACAAATTTCTTAACATCTGAAAACAAGGTTGGCCAATAAAAACCAGCCCTTAATATCTTATCTACAGTTGAATTCCAGTCGAGGTTCCCACCACAATCTCCTGCATGGAATTCATTGAGAACCTTGTCAGCTTCATCTTTTAATAAACAATTTAATAGAATTCCATCATGATTCTTCCAAAAGAGAGCGTTATCTAAAATACAATACTTTAAAGATGTCATTTTCAAAAACCTTTGTTTCATTCTGGATAACCCTGGAGGAGCTTGTAGGTTTAACAAAACATAAATTATATCAGCGTACCAAGGTGAGTCTAAAAAGGCTTGACTGATTTGTGGAGTCTCCATCTCCTGTTCGTCATCCAGTTCATTAATGTTCAGGGCTTGGCAATTTGTTTTAGTCATGAGTTGAGCCAAACCTTGTCCTTTTATGAGTTTTGTAGGTCTTATTTCAATATCATATTCTAATATGGTAGCTATCCATTTACCTCTTTTGCCTTCAATACCATCTTGAGTTAATATGTCTTTAATGACAGCATTAGGTACATAAGCTATCACATGAGAATACAATATATAAACTCTGAAATATTTAATTTCTTTTACAAGTGAAAAAGCTTGTTTCTCCAGGATATTGTATTTCAATGATGCATCTCTAAGTGTTTTACTAAAAAATTCTATAGGTTTTTCACATCCTTGATCATCCTTTTGTAATAAAATAGTTGCAACTATATGTTCAGAAGAAAATGAAAAAGTTATGAAATCTCTATCAAATTTTGGACTGGTAAGAACTGGTGTTCTGGTTAAAGCCATTTTGATTTCTTCGAATGATTGCTTGGCTTCAACTATCCATTTAATACTCGAATCCTTCCTTAACATGTTAGTAAGCAGTCTAAGTAATTCAACTAAACTAGAAATGAATCTTCTCAAAAAATTGATTTTACCTATGAAAGCTTGAAGTTTTTTAATATTCTTGGGATGAGGTATCTACAAAATGGCTTGTATTCTTTCAGGATCAATTCTAATGCCATCTTTTGAAATGATATGACCTAGGAGTTTACCTTCTTCAAGACCAAAAAATGACTTTTTAGGATTTAAAGAAATACCATATTTTCTACATTTTATGAACACCTCTCTAAGATGATCCAAATGTTGTTGATTTGTCTTGGAAAAAACAGTCAAATCATCCAGATATATGACTAGAAAATCATGAATTTATTTGGCAAAGGCAATGTCCATTGCTCTTTGGAAGGTCGCTCATGCATTTTTGGGTCCAAAAGGCATCTTAACATATTTGAATGTACTCCAAGGTGTTGTAAAAGCCGTTTTGTCTTGATCATCAGGATGGACCAGAATCTGGTTGTATCCTGAGAATCCATCCAGAAGATAAATCCTTGAAGATCCTACTACCCTTTGTAAGATATGGTCCATTTTAGGCAAAGGATAGTTATCTTTTAAAGAAACTTTGGTTAAATTCCTCAAATCAACACATAGTCTAATCTCTCCAGTCTTTTTCCTTGTTGGTACTAAATTAGAAACCCATTTAGAAAACCTAATAGGAGCAATTATTCATGCTTCATACATTCTTTTAATTTCTTTCTCAATTGAAGGTAGTAGCACAGGGTTGATTCTTCTAAGTTTTTGTTTAAATGGTTTCTGATCTGGTTTCAAAGGTATTGTATGTTGAATTATTGATGTATCATATGATTTAAGATCTTCATAACTCCAGGCAAAAACATCCTGGAATTATTTTAAAAGTTAAACATATTTAACCTTTTGATCTGCTGGCAGAGATTTAGATAACTTAACCATCTTAGGATTTGCTTCCGTTCCCAAATTGTATTCTTCAATATCAGCTTTTAACGGTTCCATTTTGGGTTTTAGTGGAATGTCATTTGAGTCAAAAAGACCTTCTAAAGGAGTTAATCCTTTAGGTAAATGATTATCTTTCAGATTAATAATTTCAGATTCATCTTCTATAATCTCATCGATTTCCATTTGTTTCAAATCCTGCATATATTTTTTGGTGAATTTAGTTGGGTGAAGCATGTGAATTGCAGTCTCTTCTGAAATATCTGTTTCTTGTTCATCTGTTTGATCAGATTCATTGATTGTTGTGTCTTCATCTATACTACTGTTAGAGAACTCATTTTCTAAGGTCAAAAAATTATTAATCTGATTATTATTTACAAGCACTTGCCAATTCATAAGATTATTCGGTATAGCAGGTCTATGTCTAATCTCAGCTTTGAACTAATGATTAGGTCCAAAAGGTAATTTACAAGTGCTAGTGAACATTGCAAGACTGTGAGCATGTAAATTTTTTTTCTAGGAATTTTGGCAAGCTGAGCTTGTAGAAAAGTATTGAGAATTTCCACAATTGTTTCTCTGTATTGTCTTAATCTGGGGTCTTTTGTTGAACATTCACCATTGATCTGTTGAATAATTAACTCAGAGTCTCCTATGATTGATACTCTAATTGCTCCTAATTTTTTGACATGTTTAAGCCCTAGCAAAAGAGCCTCATACTCTGCCATATTATTAGTGCATCTAAAGTTCAATCTATAAGCATGGCCTTCAGCATGATCATTTTCAACATTATGTATCCAAATTCTAGCTCCAGCTCCTAACTTATTTACTGAACCATCAAATTCTAAATGCCACAGAATTTCATGTTCATAATCTTCATCGGCTGTTTTAACAACTTTCTTAACAAGGAGCTCTGGTTTTTCAGTTTTTTCTGGTATTTCTTGAATGTCTGATGTTTCTTTGCTTTCAGAAATTTCTTCGATTTGAACAGTAGATTTATTTGCAATTTCTGTTTCTGGTGCTTCTAGTTCAATAGGAAGGTCAAATTCAGCATTATAAAGTATAAAAGGGTCCATATCAGAATGTAATGAGTAGACAGGGAAGTTTTCAGGCTTCTCCTGAATACTAACTAAATATTTCATCAAGGTCTCTTTGCATAGTATTTTAGGTTGACCAAACACTGAAATAGTAGCATATGACATATCTAATTGAAGAGATCCTCTGAGTTTGGCACCCCAGGATCTGGACAATAACATACCATATTTGGGAGGAATATCTGCCACTACTATATCCATCAGAATAGATTTCACAGGGTATTGCACCAAAGTAACACAAAAATCTTTAATCAAACCTAAACATCTTACCTGACTTGAATCAAAAGAAAAAATATCTTTATATGGTCTGGTAATGTCTAGGTTTAATATTTCCATCACAACCTTGGGCATTAAATTGTGAGACGCTCCAGAATCAAGCATGGCATTATGAAGTATTTTTTCATGTACATTCAAACTCACATAAAATGGAGGAGTTCCTCCACTTTCTGGTTTGCCATTTACTTCAGGGCCAAAAAGTAGTTTGGGTTGATCATCAAAAACATTTACTCAATCATCCATTCCAATAATGTTAAGAGATTTGTTGATTTGGCTTCTATAGACATCATGTTTAGCTAATTCTGTTAATGGAACCGCTATCTTTAATTTTCCTATTTCAGCTTCTAGATTGAAAGATTTTTCTATTTGAGCTCTAGTATTTTGAACCGTTGGATTTTCTCTATTTTTTGGGTCTTCATTGTTTTTATCTTTTTCATGAGTGGGATTATGAGTTGAAGGTGTTTCTGAATTAAATTCTGCTGGTTCTTCTACGTTTCCTGCAGGAGGAAAAGTATTGGAAAGTTTTTTATTATTCAGTTGATTATCAGACACATCTTCAATTATTGGATTAGCGGGGTTAGGGCTTTCTCTAGAAAGAATTTGTACAGGAGGAGTGTTAGTTTTACCTTTGATTTTTTGTTTTACAGCTTTCTGTTTGCTATTCTCTGGCATGTCAATCTGTCTGCTTCTCAAATTGTATTGTTTATGAACTTCATAAATTGCTGAATCATATCCTTCTTTAAAATCAAAAGTTTCTCCTGAATGGGTTTGAAATGTTTCAAGAATGTGATTTTCTTGATCATCTTGGGATAGGAAAACTTCTGGTTCATTCTTTTGTTCAGTCAAGTTATTTATTTCAACATCCTCAGTTGGCTCCTCAGAAGATGAACCTTCAACAAAATTTTCTTGGAATGGTGGCCTG
The DNA here is from genome assembly GCA_034641835.2 of Pinus albicaulis. NCBI lineage: Eukaryota > Viridiplantae > Streptophyta > Pinopsida > Pinales > Pinaceae > Pinus > Pinus albicaulis. The sequence continues at coordinate 276,436,610 of CM076579.1, read as the reverse complement.
ATGTTTTGGTCAGGAACATTTTTCCTAGTATTTTGGTTTTGATTTCTTCTGAAGTTTGGGTTTCTAACAGCATTTTGACCGTCTCCAGAAGACTTTATTTCAATTGTCTCTACTCTGTCTCCCATTCTTTTCATCCCTTTAATAATTGCACCCAGCTTTCTTTCAAAAGTTGAAGGCTCTTCCTTTATAGGCATCCTTCTTTCAGCTCTAGCTCTAGCTCGTTTTTCTATGAGGATAGCTTCAACACTAACCACTATGCTTTGCATCTCTTCTAGAGTTTGGGGAGCTCTTTCCCTAAGTGAATATGCTATGTCAGAATCAAAACCATCAGGGAATTTGACCAATATTGAATCCGGAGGAGGTCTAAGGTTTTGAGGAACAACGTTGTAGGCTTCATTAAATCTAATGATATAATCTTGCACTACTTCATTAGGTCCTCTTTTCAATTTTCCAAAGTCTGATAGGATTTAAAGAGGGTCTTTCTTCTTCTCCCACCTATTTAAAAATTCCCTATATAGGGCTGGTAAGTCAGCAATACTGTTTGGAGCAAGAGCCCTAAACCATGTCCTGACTTCCCCAATAAGGCTCTGGACAAAAATTCTCATTCGTACATCATCAGCGTTTATTTCATAAAACTCAAAGTAATCTATCATCCTTTTGGTATGTTTTTGAGCAGTGTAAGTACCGGAACCATCAAAAGGGGTGATTTTACTCTGATAGTCTTGAGGCAAAGTAGCAGGGTTCTCGGGCAACCTTAATGGAGCATATCTGTTGGCCATTGGAAGGTGCAATGGAATAATAGGTGATGATGGTCTGGAAGTAGTGGGTGGAGGAATAGAAGGAGTGGCTTGTGTTTGAGAAGTTTGGGGAAAATTAGATGAACTTGGGGAAGCTGCAGTAATTACAGAAGTGTTTGAAGTTTCTTCAAAGGTTTGTTCAGATTGAATGGAATTTTGTAGATGCTTGTTGAGATGTGAAGTGATAAATTCAAATTGCAAATCTTCAAGAAATAATGGATCAGGAACAAGATTGGAAAACTCAGATTCAGAAAAATTTATGAATAGAGAATTTTCAAAATGTTCATCAAATGGTTCGTCTTCAAGATATATAATCTTCACAGGAAAAGAGTGTGACCTGACAAGAGGTTGGGAACTTTCAGAGCTTCCTTGACTCTCTTGTTTTCTTAGAATTTTGGGAATAAAATTTGAATTCTCAAATATCTGTGGTGGATTAGGGTCAGGATTTGACCTGGTATTGTTAAGCCTCAAAATTGTGCTTTCTTTCATCTTACTTTACCTCATTTTCCTTTTTCCATTGTTATCCTAGACCCAATTGATCAATGAATTTAGTTAAAATTACTTTTAGAATGATTTACATGACTAACTTGCTAAGTTTTGTGATTTTTGTCATTGTAATGCATTTTGACCAGAACTAGCTATAGAATGCAGACATTCCGTAGCTAACCGGCAATTCTGCAGCTGTCTTCACGTTTGAGCATGTTCCAGGTGGCCTCTTAAGAAAAACCATATATGGGTATATTCCACATCAGGACTACATTGTTCGTTGCTCACCATGAAGGAAAAACCGAATTCTGGATATGGTTTTGATACGTGGGAACTCATTTAAGGAAGCAGATTTCTAATAGGACTGTCTTAGTCCAGATGTCCTTTTCCTTTTTACGCTGCCACTTTAAGAGTCCTAGTATGATTTCGATAAGGAAATACAATGATCCTTGAATTTTTGCAAGTCTTGTTATGTAAATTTGTTATAAAAACACTTGGAAAACCGAGAGCTAGGCTAGATTTTGTTCCAGATTTTGTTTAGATTCTGTGCTACATTTCTGAAGACGCAGATTGCTCTGTTCAAGTTATTTCTCCTTTAATGAAGAAGACAATATTGTTTTGAAAGCGTTGATTTGATTTGGAGTTTGATTCCGTCTGGTGGTAGAGGGCCCCTGCCTCCTGCACAATTTTAATTGCATAATTTAGATAAGTATCTTAGCTGCCTTTACGTTTTTGAAGTTTGAATTCGTAGTTGTTTTCATTAGCCACTATAGTTATACTCATTCTAAAAACTCTTCCAAAAGAAGAATCTCTTCCAAAAGATCATGATAATGAATGGGAAATGGCTATAGTGTTATAGGATTTAATTGTAATTTCTTTTGTTCAATATCACAGTTACACTTGTTCTAAGCACTCTTCCAAAAGAAGAAACTCTTCCAAAAAATCCTTATGATGTCTAAGGCATGATTGTGATAATGAATGTTTCAGTTGTTTTGTTTTCACTAAGTAACATGGCTGACCTTGCTCTTAAAACGCTCTTCCAAAATATCATAATGATGGGTAGGAGACAGCTGTGACATCTTAGTTTTTAAAATTACTTTCAGTCTTTATGTTTTCATTTGCACTGAATTGTACAATCAGGATTGTTCTAAGAAACTCTTCCAAAATACCAATCATGATGGACAAACAGGCTGTATAATCCCATAGAATAATGCATGATAACTTAGTTAGGATACTCCGGAGTATAATTGCATTTAACTCATGCTCTGTTATTTTGTTTTGAGTTTGATAATGACTTGTTAGTTCAGCATTGTTTTAGACTAATGACATCTTAAGTTCAGTTTTAGTTTAACTCATTGCATTTGCACTCCACATTTAGTTGTCATCCACTGCATATTAGATTACTTCAGTTGTTAAACTTAACAAAACAACCTTCATTATTTACAAAATATCTTCTTGTTCCAAATCTATAATTGATTCATAACTATATGAACAGAAGACAGTATCATTTCAAGGCCTGAAGTACTTTTGCAACTTCCCTTATCATCTCACAGACACACACCTTTCCTCAAAAGACTATTTTAAGAATCTATAACCTTGAGTGAAGTGTAGTGGTATCAAACTAAGTTGCAGAATAGAGATAGGAACTAGTCTTAGAGTAGGAGATCTTATGATGTCATCAATATTTTTCTCCAAATATGTTTCTACAAATCTTTAATCATGGATAAAATATTGTCTCATTATAATCTGATGATTTAATTGTTTAGATTAGGAGAATTTGTATACTTAGCTGACCATTTCTTAAACTCTCTCAAAATACCTTTGATAAAAGAATTGGACAGGTTGAGTTTATGTTTTGAGTCATTTGCTTAAAAGTCATTATCAAGCTTTGTTTCTGTTTAGTCATAGTTTAGATTTGATTTTGTTTCAGTAGTTGCCTTTACATTTGCCACTTGTCATCAACCAATTAGGCTTCACTCTGCCTTAATCATTAGCTTCTTTCCACTAGCTTTCTAGTCATTTTCCTTGTGAACATAAAATTATCAAAAGACCAAAAACATCATACATCATCACAAAAGACCAAAAACATCATAAAACACTAAACACAACGCATTAAGAGACAAACACCTAGGCACATACCGTGCACTTCACTTCAGCAGTTTACCAACCCTGGTTGACAATTAAATGAACTCAATATAGGAGACTAGGTTGAAACCAAACATTTTGGTGCCGTTGCCGGGGAAGTGAAAACTAGGTAACCTTTGTTTCTTAGCATCCAAAAAAAATTATATGCGTAGGGAGAGAGATTCAAGGGGAAGATTTATAAGCAGCAAAAGCAGAAGTTTGATTTCTAGAACACCACTTGTTTCATTTAGATCCAGAACTAGTACACCTTCAACTCAGACCCACATTCCATCCCTTACTGATCCTGGACTTCTAGAAGATCTAAGGTCAGCTATTCCATTAGAAAAACCTTCCACTTCATCCACTGAACTTGCCATAGAAGAGGATTTAAAAACTCTTGTTAGGGACACAAATTCCACTTCCACAGGAGAGTCAACCATGGCAGAAGAAGGAGGAGGAGGAGTCTTTAATGGAGAACACACACTATTTGGGGGTAGAGGTAGAGGTAGAGGAGAAGGAGGTAGAGGTGCAGATGGAAGAAGAGGTAGAATAGGAAGCTCTTTTGGGTTCCCTATAATTGATTAAGAAACTAATACAACCATGAAAAACATTTCACCCTCTGTCCTTCCAAACTTCTATGGACTTAAAAATGAAGATCCTGAAACCTTCTTATTTAAATTTGAAGTGCTGTGTAGAACTTATGACTACTTATAAGATGCTCAAAAACTGAAATTATTCCCTTCAACCTTGAAAGGAGCAGCATTGAAGTGGTTTATGAGTCTGATCAGCAGTTCTATTAGAACATGGGAAGACATGAAACAAGCATTTATAGAGAGGTATTTGGATTATTGTATGCCGATTAATCATAAGGAAGAAGTGTTCAAGATGTTACAAAAAGAAGATGAAAATTTGGAAGATTTGTTGGAGAGATTTAATTACAACATCAAAAGAGCAAAAATGGAAAACCTAGATCAAGACACCTTAAAAGCTCTTTTGTTGAAAAAAATTAGGGATGAATGGTTGGATATCGTCAACATGATGGGAAAAGGGGATATATCACAACTCACATTACCTGAAATATCTGAGTTATGTATCAACCTTTCAAGAGGGAAATCTAAAACTGTCAAAGGTCCAAGAGATCCTGCTCTTGCAAGGGCAAGTAAGTCTTCTTCTGGGACAGTAAGTAGATCAGAAATAGGACACATGCTTGATGATTTTAAATCTGACATCTTAGGGAGTCTTAGTGAACAAATAGACACCCTTAAGATACAAAAAAAGCAAAAGGCTGAATCTGATGCCTTGGCAATCTTTTGTCCCAAATGTAGAAAGAAACATGCCTTGAGAGAGTGTCCTTTGGATGTAAAAGTTGTAGAAACCTGTGTCATTTGTTCTGAAAAACATGAGACCAAGAATTGTCCTTCTCTTCCTGGTCTCAAAGCTATCTTTCAGGAGGAAGCTCCTATAGATTCCACAGAGTCTCTCAATTTTGTATCTAGAAGACCTTGGCAGGGACCTCAAACACAAGGATTCCATGACCAAATGTATAATCAACCTCCACCTTGGAATTCTTGGCAGCAACCTTGGCTTCAATTTCAAAATCAATCTCCAACTTGGGCACAAGGATCACAAAGTTCCTATGGAAGATACTCCCCATACTATCAGTATCCACCATCCTATCCACCATATCCACATTTTTATCCTCAAAATCCTCAACAAAATTTTCCTCAAAATCTTCAACAAAATTTTCAACAAAATCCTCAACAACATCATCAGAACCAACCACATTAAAATCAACCACTCCCATTACCATTTCCTCAAAAATTAAATCAATTTCCTGCTCAACCCATACCAAAACCCAATAATAAAAAATCCTCAGAACACATACATGATAGAAGGCCAACAGTTTCCAACTTATTTAATCACTCCTCTAGACCTTAGTGATGTTCAACTTAGGTCTGGAAGAATACTTGAAAAGAGGAAACCTTCTGTGATTATACAAGAACAAGATAACTCTGAGGAAGACTCTCTACGGGTGAATACAAGTCTTGAGGAAGACACATCCTTTCAAGACCCAAACACTGAAAAATCAAAGCAAAAAGATCCAATAATTTCGACTCCTGTATTAGAGAAACCATCCACATCTACTTCTATACCTCCCTTTCCATAAAGATTACAAATTGATAGAGGTGTAGAAAAACAAATCATGGTACCTAATTATGATTTCCTAGATGAGCTGAGAAATGTTTGCATTAAAATTCCATTATTACAAGCCATCAAGGAAATTCCAATTTTAGCCAAAACAATAAAGGAGTTGAGTATGAAGAAAACAAGAAAAAGAATAAGAAAAACAAAGAAAATTCAACTGGCAGGACAAATAGCAGACATTATGATGGGCAAGATTTCTATTCCAAAGTATCTTGACCCAGGAAATCCAGTTGTCAAAATTCACATCAATGGAATTGAAATCCAAAACACACTCATTGATTTAGGAGTAGCAATCAATATCATGAGTAGACAAATCATGGATAAACTGAAACTTCCTAATCTTCTCTTTACACCCACACTATTACAGTTAGCAGACAGATCTGTGATCAAACCGGATGGGGTAATAGAAGACATTTCAGTGTCCCTAGATTCTTGGGAGTACCCTGTGAATTTCATGATCCTAACTCCTAAGAATAATCTAGGAGGACATCCTGTTATATTAGGAAGACCTTGGTTGGCTACAGCTGATGCTTTTATTAGTTGTAGATCTGGTGATATGTACATCTCTCATGGTAGTTCAACTAAGAAATTCACTTTATATCCTCCAGCTAGGACAATTACAGATTTAGATGACACTCAATGGATAGAGGATGAAGAAGATTTACAACCTCTCTTCACAATTTCAGAAATTAGTGAAGATAATAAAATTCTGAATACTCTAGAAAACTTTGAATCCTCTCCAGAACATAAACATGAATCATTTCAAGAGGGATCCAACATTGATTTTTTGTCATCAAGGCAGATGTCGCTTCATTCTATGGACAAATTTGGCAACTCTACAAGAGAGATTTTTCCAGGCAAAACTTTGAACATAAACAAGAACCTAGAAAAATCTCAACAAGAAGAGTTATTCAAAGTATTACAGAGACATTCTTCTGCATATGCATGGGAATACACTGACATGAAAGGGATAAGCCCCAAGACTTGCACTCATCACATCTATATAGAGGAAAAATGCAAACCAATCAGACAACCTCAAAGATGGATGAATCCAAATCTTAGGGAAATTGTTAAAGAAGAATTGCAAAAATTGTTAAATGTTAATTTCATCTATCCTATTTCAGATAGTCAGTGGGTTTCTCCTTTGGTAATTGTGCCAAACAAAAATGGAAAATGGAGGGTATGTGTTGACTACCGAGAACTAAACAAAGCTACTCTTAAAGACCATTTTCCCTTACCTTTCATAGATCAAGTGTTAGATACATTAGCTGGCAAAAAGTACTTCTCATTCTTAGATGGGTTTAGTGGCTACAACCAAATCCAAGTAGCACTTGAAGATCAAGACAAAACCACATTTACCTATCCTTGGGGTACCTATGCTTACCGAGTATTGCCATTTGGATTATGCAATGCACCTGCAACATTCCAAAGGGCAGTATTAGGAATTTTTTCAGATCTAATACATGACTGTGTAGAGGTGTACATGGATGACTTCACAGTTTATGGGAATACATTTGAAGAGGCTTTAGAAAACTTGGAAAAAGTCTTAAAAAGATGTCAAGAAGCAAACCTTTCACTTAGTCATGAAAAATGTTTTATGATGTTTACTGAAGGTATTGTTTTAGGGCATCACATTTTAGGGGATGGGATTAGAGTTGATGAGTCAAAATTTGAAGTCATCTCTAACTTATCTATTCCAAGTTGTCAAAGAGATGTTAGAAGTTTTCTAGGATTTACAGGATATTATTGGAGATTTATAGAAAACTTCACCAAGATAGCATCTCCACTCTTCAAATTTCTTACCAAAGACTGTGAATTCAAATGGACTTTTGATTGCCAGCTAGCTTTTGAAACCCTGAAAACCAAAATTTCTGAAGCACCTATATTAAGGGGACTTAACTGGAAGTTACCTTTTCATATCTCGACAGATGCTTCCGATACAGCTCTAGGAGCAGTATTGGGACAGAAATACTTGATTCCTTATGCCATCTATTATACCAGTAAAAATTTGACTCCTGCAGAGTTAAACTATATTGTAACTGAAAAAGAGTTTTTAGCTGTTGTTCATGCCATAAACAAATTTAGACACTATATAACAGGCTATGAAACTTTTATTCACACTGATCATTCTGCAATTAGATACCTAATGAACAAATCAATTACTAATGGCAGAGTTATAAGATGGTTGTTACTCTTACAAGAATTCAACATTACTATTCTAGATAGGCCTGGAAAACAAAACACAATAGCTGATTTCCTATCTAGACTCCAAAATATCAAAGATGACACTCCAGTTGAAGATCAATTTCCTGATGAATATCTTTTTGCAATTTCTACTCAAACTCCATGGTTTGCCGATATTGCTAATTATTTAGTTTCAGGAAAATTTCCTTCAATAATGAATGCAAGGGATAAAAGAAAAATCATTTATGACAGTGAAAAATATTCATGGGTTGCTAATGAGTTGTACAAGACAGGTCCAGATTTGATCATTAGAAGGTGTGTTCGTGAAGATGAGATGCTTGAGATTCTCAAGGCATGTCATGATGAACCTTGTGGCGGACACTTTGCAGATAAGAGGACATCCTATAAGATCCTTAATTTAGGATATTATTGGCCATCCTTGTTTAAAGATGCTAAAGAATATGTCAAAAGGTGTGACAGTTGCCAAAGGGTAGGGAAACCTTCTCCTTCAGGTGAGATGCCATTACAACCTCAGGTACATATTGAACCTTTTGAAAAATGGGCTTTGGATTTTGTAGGACCTATTAGTCCTCCATCAAGACAGAAAAGGTATATATTAGTTTTCACTGATTATGTTACTAAATGGGTAGAAGCCAAGCCATTACTTGTTGCTAATGAAGTATCTGTAGTTACTTTTCTTTTTGAGGATGTTTTTACTCGTTTTGGTGTCCCAAGGGAAATTGTTACAGATCAAGGAGCTCAATTTACATCAAGGCTAGTGGAGCAAATGATGGAGAGGTACAAAATTAGGCATAGAAAATCTACTCCTTATCATCCACAAGCAAATGGTCAAGTGGAATCTACTAATAAGGTCATTGAAGGAATCCTAACAAAGACTGTTCATTTACATAGAAGAGATTGGGTAGATAGGCTTCCCGAAGCCTTGTGGGCCTATAGAACTACATGGAGAAACACAACAGGCCATACTCCTTATGAGCTTGTTTATGGAAAGCAAGTTTTGTTTCCCATAGAGTTCCAGATTCAAACTTTCAAAATGGCAGTTCAGCTAGGACTTGATTTAACGAAGGCACAAAAGCATAGACTGGAGCAGATTAATGAATTGGATGAGATCAGACAAGATGCAGTTCAGAAAAAAAGTCTAGTCCAACAGCAAAGGACTAGATGGCATGACAAGTACATCAAAGAGAAGAAATTCAAAGAAGGTGACTGGGCTCTCTTGTTTGATTCAAAATTCATGGATTTTCAAGGTAAATTTCAAACACATTGGCTTGGGCCATATGAAATTGTTGAAATTTTTGACAATGGAGCAGTAAAAATCAGGACAATAGATGAAGAAGAGGTCACTTTTCTTGTGAATGGTCATAGATTAAAGCTATATCACAAACCACTCTCAAGAGAATAATTTGTCAAGAAGTTCCAAGAAAGCAGTGATGTGAAGTTAATGAAGAAGAATCTCTCTTCTTCATCAACTTGATTAAATTTTCTGAAGCATTTCTCTTTGAAAAAAAATAAAAAATAAAATAAAATAAAATAAAATAAAAATAAAAGTATAAACATGAAAACCAATCATTGATTGGCATGTTTATACAGAAAAGATAGGGTGAAAATCAGAGTCTCTCTGACACTCTAACTTTTTCATTTTGTTTTTGCAAGCAGCTGTTACAAAATCATAAGTTCAGATCCATTGTACTTGTGATCCATTTCATTTCATTTTATTCCATTGACTTATCCATCCATACTCCATTTCATTCATTCATTCATACTTCACTTCATTCCATATATCATTCATCTCATTTCATACTTCATCCACCTCATTTCCATGTCGAAATTTAAAGTTTGATGTCTTGCTGTAAATGAGTAACACATGTCATGGATTGCAGGCCAGTTCTTATATTCTTCCACTCCATTTCATAAACTGAATCCATTCCATTTCATCATCCACTTCATACATATCATGACTCATCATCCATCTTCATCCATATAACATTTCACTTATATTCCAAACCACTCCATTCCATGATTAAAATACTCTACAAGTACATTCTGCAGCTTAACAGACTTTCCGCAGCCAGATAGTCATTCCGCAGCTACAAATCCTGAAGGCACTAATCAGCAGACATTTGAATTGCAACAAGATGATCTAGTATATCCATGAATAAGAAGAATCAAGAAGGATTATGAAGACTCTTCCAAAGGAGAATAAAGAAGACAAAGACTACAAAAATCAAATGAAAAGCAGAGGTAACAAGTTTAGATTATAATGGCATTTCACAAAGTTTAGCATATTTTTAGTTATGAATTATTCGAAAAAGTTGTTTTGATTATTTGTATTGATCATGTCCAATATACCCTCCACAAACTTTGGATTAAAATCTCTCATTTCAAATTCTATACCCGACATCATTTAAGCAGTTAAAAAGGCTGAAGTGTTTAATTTCCTCACGTCACCCAACCAAATCATTCAATGATGATTTTCTTTTCCGTTGTAAAAATCTCCGCCATCTTTTCACTCATTAATTCATTTTCTCCACCTCACTCCATTAACTCATTTCCGTAACTACTTCAATCACTCCATTCTATAGCCAGCACTTCATTCCGCAAAATAGAGTATTCCTATCACCGTGAGCAGAGCAAAGGGTATATCAGTTTGAATATCAAATCCCTATCACCGTGAGCAGAGATTGAGCATTATCACTGTAAACGCAGAGTTATAGCAGTGTGGAATTTGAAGCCATTTGTCACTGACAACCAGAGGCATATCAGTCCGAAATTTGAAGCCATTGTCACTGTCAGCCAGAGGCATATCAGCCTGAAGTTTGAAGCCGTTTTCACTGTCAACCAGAGGCATATTAGTCCGAAGTTTGAAGCCATTGTCACTGAGAACCAAAGGTATATCAATTCAAAGGTGAAAGTTATTGTTTCCGTGGGCAAAAAGAATATTAATCTGAACATTGAAGAAGCAATTATGGGTCTTATTGTAAGAACCGAACCAATGGGTACAAAATACTTGGAAGGATACCCTCAATGTAAAGAAATGTTGCAACAGGTAGGATGGATACAATTTCTTGAGAAATTTAATGGCTTCCACAAAGAAGTCACTAAAACATTTGCAAGGTCATTTAGAGGAGCTGAGGTTGAAGTGGGAGATGTTAAATTCACTGTCACTGAAGTTTTCATTGCAGAAGCTACGGGATTGCTTAGAAATGGAGAGAGATGGTTCAAAAATAGGGAATTCCATAATGAATCCTGGAAGAAAATTCTAAAATCACCAGGTATGGATATCACTGTGTTTAAGAAGGGAATTCCAAGTTCTGCATTGAAAAATAAATGGATAAACATACTGCTTATTCTGCAAAAATTTATTACATGTGAGGGTAGATATGGCACATTTTATGTTTACCACATTAGACTGATAATGCATTTTCTGGGGGAAGAGTTAAAGTTACCCTATTTCTTGCTTCAAAGTTTGAAAAATATGGCTTCTTGTGTTTAAAGAAGGGTTCAATTTTTAGAGACAACTCTATACCATCATGGCTTGGTTAAGATTTTAATTGAACACCATTTAGCCAAAACAAATGATACTTGGGACAATTTCTTGATAAGAAATCATTTTGAAGAGCCAGAAGAGCCCTCGCCTGAACAACAGCCTACAAGGAGAAGCAGAAAATGGAGAGCTTCAAAAATTGAAATTGACAAAACAGTCCAGGAAAGTAGTGAGGAAATCATCTCAGAGAAGTTGACTCAAATCAAGAGACAACTTAAGAAAGATAAGGTAATCAGGAAATCTACCACAAAAAAAGGAGAGGGATCTTCCCAGCCAAGAAGAAGCCATAGACTAAAGGGGAAATTAAGGAAAACTCAGATCAAACAAACAGGGGTGATAAATATAGAAGATGAGGAAACATCTATTGAAGAATATGTTGAAGAGGATTTTAATGAAGGAACCCCTGAAATTGACCCTGCTCAACAAGAAGTTTATGACTATGTTGAAACTTTGGAAAGGAAAGCTTCAGAGAGTAGAGAGAGAACCCCTAGTCCTCCACTGTCCGAAATAGATGTGTTAAGAAGGGATAGGTATGAGCTGGAAATACTTAATAGACACATCAAAAATGAGAATGATATTCTCAAGGAACAAGTCAAACTCAAAACCGATATGAACTCAACCTTATCTCTACATATGGACAAAGTGGAAAAGGCTAATGAAAAGTTGAAAAAGAGGAACAAGAAGCTAATTAGGGCACTTACCAACTTAAGGTTCAAACTTGTCATCAGAAAACCCAGAAGATCTTTAGCTTCCAGGCAAAGGAGAAGGAGAGGATTAGATGTTCTTGCAGAAGCCTCTGAGTTTATGGAATAAGTTGCATGAGGACATGCAAGAAGTCAGCAGTGGGGGTATGTTGAGCCTCAAGATTGTGTTTTCTTTCATCTTACTTTACCTCATTTTCCTTTGTCCATTGTTATCCCAGACCCAATTGATCAATGAATTTAGTTAAAATTACTTTTAGAATGATTAACATGACTAACTTGCTAAGTTTTGTGATTTTTGTCATTGTAATGCATTTTGACCGGAACTAGCTGCAGAATGCAGACATTCCGTAGCTAACCGGAAATTCTGCAGCTGTCTTCACGTTTAGGCATGTTCCAGGTGGCCTCTCAAGAAAAACCACATATGGGTATATTCCACGTCAGGTCTACATTGTTCGTTGCTCACCATGAAGGAAAACCGAATTCTTGATATGGTTTTGATACGTGGGAACTCATTTAAGGAAGTAGATTTCTAATAGGACTGTCTTAGTCCAGATGTCCTTTTCCTTTTTACGCTGCCACTTTAAGAGTCCTAGTATGATTTCGATAAGGAAAGACAATGATCCTTGAATTGTTGCAAGTCTTGTTATGTAAATTTGTTATAAAAACACTTGGAAAACCAAGAGCTAGGCTATATTTTGTTCCAGATTTTGTTTAGATTCTGTGCTACATTTCTGAAGACGCAGATTGCTATGTTCAAGTTATTTCTTCTTTAATGAAGAAGACAATATTGTTTTGAAAGCGTTGATTTGATTTGGAGTTAGATTTCGTCTGGTGGTAGAGGGCCCCTGCCTCCTGCACGGTTTTACTTGCGTAATTTAGATAAGTATATTAGCTGCCTTTACATTTTTGAAGTTTGAATTCGTAGTTGTTTTCATTAGCCACTATAGTTATACTCGTTCTAAAAACTCTTCCAAAATATCATGATAATGAATGGGAAATGGCTATAGTGTTGTAGGATTTAATTGTAATTTCTTTTGTTCACTATCACAGTTACACTTGTTCTAAACACTCTTCCAAAAAATCCTTATGATGTCTAAGGCATGATTGTGATAATGAATGTTTCAGTTGTTTTTTTTTCACTAAGTAACATGGCTGACCTTGCTCTTAAAACACTTTTCCAAAATATCATAATGATGGGTAGGAGACAACTGTGACATCTTAGTTTTTAAAATTGCTTTCAGTCTTTATGTTTGCATTTGCACTGAATTGTAAAGTCAGGATTGTTCTAAGAAAATCTTCCAAAATACCAATCATGATGGAAAAACAGGTTGTATAATCCCATAGAATAATGCATGATAACTTAGTTAGGATACTCCGGAGTCTAATTGCATTTAACTCATGCTCTGTTATTTTGTTTTGAGTTTGATAATGACTTGTTAGTTCAGCACTGTTTTAGACTAGTGACATCTTAAGTTCAGTTTTAGTTTAACTCATTGCATTTGCACTCCACATTTAGTTGTCATCCACTGCATATTAGATTACTTCAGTTGTTAAACTTAACAAAACAACCTTCATTATTTACAAAATCTCTTCTTGTTCCAAATCTATAATTGATTCATAACTATATGAACAGAAGACAGTATCATTTCAAGGCCTGAAGTACTTTTGCAACTTCCCTTATCATCTCACAGACACACACCTTTCCTCAAAAGAATATTTTAAGAATCTATAACCTTGAGTGAAGTGTAGTGGTATCAAACTAAGTTGCAGAATAGAGTTAGGAACTAGTCTTAGAGTAGGAGATCTTATGATGTCAACAATATTTTTCTCCAAATATGTTTCTACAAATCTTTAATCATGGATAAAATATTGTCTCATTATAATCTGATGATTTAATTTTTTAGATTAGGAGAATTTGTATACTTAGCGGACCATTTCTCAAACTCTCTCAAAATACCTTTGATAAAAGAATTGGACAAGTTGAGTTTATGTTTTGAGTCATTTGCTTAAAATTCATTATCAAGCTTTGTTTCTGTTTAGTCATAGTTTAGATTTGATTTTGTTTCAGTAGTTGCCTTTGCATTTGCCACTTGTCATCAACTAATTAGGCTTCACTCTGTCTTAATCATTAGCTTATTTCCACTAGCTTTCTTGTCATTTTCCTTGTGAACATAAAACTATCAAAAGACCAAAAACATCATAAATCATCACAAAAGACCAAAAACATCATAAAACACTAAACACAACGCATTAAGAGACAAACACCTAGGCACATACGGTGCACTTCACTTCAGCAATTTACCAACCCTGGTTGACAATTAAATGAACTCAATTTAGGAGACTAGGTTGAAACCAAACAGGTATAACGAATCCTTTCTGAAGCTAGTTTTATTAGTAATGTTTCTTTTTAAGTTTTTTTTTTTAAAGGAATGAAAATAAAACTTCAGCAACTTCTCCAAGAAATTAAATATTTTTAATTAAAATTTTCTCAAAGATTTATTGAACTAGAGAAACTGATTGAATGTTTGAAACCAAAGTTCAGTCTATAAACTAGACCGGAGATTGACTGAAGTAGCATTTATTTACTATGCAATTGCAAAGAAAAAAGAATTTCAAAGGCTACCTGGCTAATCTTCAGACTCTGTCTGTAGTTTATAAATCAAACAATATTAACAATAAAATGATTCTGGTCTACGAAACTAGAGATTCTGGGTTCGATCCGCAGTGGAGTCGCCACTATGTTATCACTCAGATTTCCTTGAAGTTGTTAGAAGAGGAAAGGGGTTCGAGATAACCACAAACCAACCTTCAGATACAAAATCTAGCCAATCTTTATCCAGAGAGGGCTCTCTCTTTAAAATATAGCTTTGTTTTTTAGAATATTAGGCTAGTTGTAAAGTCCAGTGGTTTTGATTTTGTTTTGGTTGATGGAATTCTTTAGCTAATATTAATATCAAGTAGTTTCAGTACATTGGGCTATGGAGTCAAAGAATTGGCTGCACTGGCTTAAGTTTTTTAACAAAAGATGGTTTATCAGGGCAAGATAATCAAACTAGAAACAATTATAGATCTAAAGTGAATGAAATGGAATTCAAACGGATGAAAGGCAATAAAGAATCTTTCAACACATTCAAGAGAAGAGAAATAAATTGATTATCAATAAAGAGCAGTTAAGTATTCTTTTCTAAATAAACAAAGATGTATGAACTAGACAAACAGGAGAAATTAAAAATTTTCTGTTTAAACTAGTTTAGAATAAAACATTTAGAATAATAACGACTGAAATCAGATTACACCTAAGTACTTTCTGATTTAATATTTTTCGTTAAATATTAAGATAATGAAACACAGATGATATCATAAACAAATGTAAAAATTCAAAAAATGGGATAGAGATGACTTATTGATCCTTCATTCGACACATGAATCCTGAGAAAACTCTTCTGCCTCAATTCCTTGTCGAGTTTTGCCACGAAAAATTTCTCCAAAGGCTCTTTATTCCAAAATATTCAATGTTACATCAGAGTATAAGAATCCAACCTCAATAATCCGATTGAGGGCTTATTTATACAAAAATCATACAAAATATCTCTTAACAAAATGAGATATAATCTAAGATGAATCACAAATAAGTTACAATAAAAATAGAGATATATGGTCTCATGGACAAGACAAGAAGTAACCAATGGTGTGTTGTTCCCTCCTTTCAAGAATGTGCTAGAGGGTGGACCTATATTTTGGCTCATCGTTGTCTTCTTTAGTAATTTTTTTCTAACTGCCTTGCTTCACTGATACTCTTTGTTTTTACTGATACACTTTTAACTGAAATGATACTCTTTGACCTTTTTTTGTCCCTTTATCCTTTATACTGTAGTAAATAGGCAAAATTTCATATAAGGATAAATTTTACAAAAGTTCCAAAAAATCTTCCCACCATTTATCTTCTACTATTTTGGTCTGTTGAAGCTTCCTTAATGTTTCATCAGCCTCGGTATATCTGAAGAAATTAGGCTGACTAGGAAACAAATGTCTTACTTCATGTTGAAGATAAAAAAAATTCTCTAATTTGTCATGAAGATTCCTTCCTGTAGGTAATGTTTCTTCTGATGAAATGGTTGAGGAACTAGCAATAAAATGATTGTGAGCATGTATGTCCAATTTCTTGACTTAAGTTTCCAGGTCCATTATTTTATCTTCTGAAACCATAGGGCTGGGCAACCCTTTATTCAATAAAACATTAAACCTTTCTCTGAAAGCAATGATTTCACTTTGCATGTCAAAACACCTTCATTCTAAATTTTTCATAAGAGTTCTTTTAGTAAAAACTCTTTTTATCTCCAAGATTGTTGCAGTTCTGTCCTGAATACCCACATTTGCAAGTTGCTGTCTAGTTTGGGTGTTTAGAAACTATATAAGCTTATTGGCTTCCTCAGGCCGATTTCCTAATTCTGCTCGTGTATTCTCAACTTCATCCAGAGCTACTTTGACCAAATCATTATGCTCGTATATTATCTGGATTGAGGACCAGATATATTTTATTGACTGAATAATATCATCCCAAAGAATTTCATTTATTTCTCTTAAAGGTTTCTCCAATGTGAGATCCCTTTCCAAGGCTTTAACTAATTTTTCCAACTTTTTGACTTCCCTTGTTTTGTCAGCAACAGTCATTCTTGAAAGATCATATTTTTGTTCCAAACTAATAAGTTGTAACTTTGTGTGCTGAAGTTCTGTTACTTGAAGTTTCAAGTCATTCATTGATTTTATTAGTTCTTTTGTACTCAAATTTGAAGTATTTACCTGTGATGGCTCTGCTGGTTGACCTGTTGGCTGACTTGTTGTACCTGTGATAACCATTGCTATAGATACTGGAACATTGGAGTACTTGTCTTTTAAAGCTTGTTCCAGTTCTTTTTCTGTTTCAATCAGTTGCTCATTCATTTTCAAGAGAAACTCCATCATTTCTTCTTCGGAATTCTTCTTTATTACTTCTTCAGTTTGAGGATGTCTGGAGGCTGGCAATTTCAACTGCTTTCTCAAAGCTACAATGTCATCATATTTTTTCTTGATTAGAGCTTCTATACCTTTGACATCCTTTGGATTGTGACCCAAACCAATTATTATTTCCTCTAATGTTTTTATCCTGTTGTCTTTGGCTTGAGAAGAAGCCTTTTCAAGCTGTAACTGTGTATTGGTGTTCTCCAAGGAATCCTGTAACCTGTGAGCTGCCATTGCCTTATCAGTCAAAGTAGAATAGATCATTTCACCAGTCTGCTTATGTAACTCAATCTTATCTAAATGATGGATATCCTTTGCTAGGACTTCAAAGTTTGTCCTAATATAATCAGCCGCTGTTTGGGGTTGTTGCACCTTGGGTTTGAAATGGCTCATTAACATTTTGCCCTGTTGGACGTCAAAAGCTGATATCAATCTTTCTTGATTCTTTGGAGCCATTTTCAGATATTGATTATATACTTGTATTTTCAGTGGATCATTCTTGGCCTTGATATTGATAAATGTCTTCTTTATATCTCTTGTATCTTTGAATGGTGTTTTGAAAGAAGATATTTCAACACTCTGTTGCTTCTATAGCTCTTTCCTTTGTGAGGTAGTGGATGCTTCACTGACTATACCTGTTTGTTGAATGCCCAATTTTTCTGGTCCTTGACAATCAAGGATTTAATCAATAGATTCTACTTCTGGAGGAATATTCAATTTCTGTCTTTTGGCCCGAGGCTGTTGTGAAGATCCAATTAAAGGGGTAGCAGCTTCAACTTCTCTCCTTTTTCCCTTTTGCACATTTAATGGAGTCTGAAAAATTGACACTTCTACTGGATTGGTTTGAATGGAAGAAACCTATACTTGATCCTGTCCCTTGGAAGTTTTAGGTTGTTCTGTCATAATGAATGTTTCTTTAACTTGTGTATCAACCTCTTTCTCTTTTCCCTTAGATGATACTGCAATGTTTTCTTGTAACTCCTGCTAAATAATCCCAGCTGAGGAAGGGCCAACCTCTGATCTTGGTACCTATGCAAAAGAGTCTAGGTCAAGAATATTTTCAAGATCTTTCATAACATTGTCTATATTGACCTGCTCAATATCCTACTCTATCAATGTTCCTTCTATCCATTCATCTGTATTAGCATATTTTTCAATCTATGGGATTATTTGATGTATGTATGGTGTTGATTTATTCTTCATTATTTTATGACAAATAAAGTTGAATGGTTCATAAGGCACCCAATAGAAACTCTTTTTTAATATGAGACGATCTTCTAATATATTTTCAACTTCTTCCCCTACATCCCTAGAGTTACAAATAAAGGGACCTAATTGACTTTTGATTCGAAGTTGAGCCTTCTTCTTTGCATTAAAAAAATGAATTATATCAGAATTGCTCATCTGCCTGAAATATTCTAATGCAAAGATTCTCATGGGGACATATTTTGGCAATTTGAAGGGACATAATTCACATCCATAGATTCTGACTTCTGTGTGATTTTGGTACAAGTACCAATCACCAACTTTGTATTGTTTTGAGAGCTGTAAAGTTTTCTTGATTTCATTGTTGAGTCTTGGAGGATAAACTCCTGTCAACAAAGTAGTTGCAGGGTGTATAAAAATATCAATGAACTCATTATAGGAATAGGGAGAATCTTGAGAACTATGAGTGATGGCTGAACAAAAGATAACAGACCTAGGATTCCCTTGGGCATCAAGCTTCTTGATATAGAAAGGGAAATTTTCTGACTGATAATAGAGCATGAGGTGGTAGATGACAGAGGAATACTTGAACACATTCTCATTTTCTAATCTCATGAATTGATCATGGATTTTATCTGTAATGTATGATGCAAAGTCATACCTAACAGCAGGAGGCTGTCCAGGGGCGAAAATAGACAATAATACTAGAGTTAAATGATCGACATATTCATTGGTATTAAAGCCCATTATAAAGGATATCATTTGCAAGATAAGTCTACCCTCCTTAGTGAAGAAAGCATACCCATAAGGGGGAGGGCCTTTAGGCTGATGATTAGGCAACATAAAGGTCTGACAGATGTGGCTTAATTATTCATGGGATAGTTTTCTAGATTTCTCAAGTAGTTCTCCCATGGATAGGGGAGTGAGGGCTTGGTCAAGTCAAAAATGTAGCATCTCATTAATAGACTGAGCAGTAATCGGGAAAAGGACATCTTGATTTGGGGATAAGACTGCTCTTTGGTTAGGATCATAATTTGCATGGTAAAAATGGATTATTTCAGGGAAAATATGGACAGAGGGAAAAAGTTACCTGGGAAGATTATATTCCCACAACCCAATCATATCCAAGCCATTCAAATAATTGTCTCTGCAGCGACAAAAAATTCAAAGAGGACTATCAATAAAAACCAGGTCTTTGATTTGGAAATCTCTGTCGACTAATGATAAATAATCCAGGTCTTTGTGAGGGGCATTTAATGGGGTGACGTTTAAAGCCACAGGAACTTCCATTCTTGGTTCTTGTGGATTCAAAAATGGAAATTCGGCTTATGATGGAAAATTGAGCAAAATTATAGGTTTTGATGGGAGAAACAGGTACAATTGCAGATTGGGAATTCAATTACAGTTCTCGGGATCAAGGAATGAACTAACAATTAATTTTTTAACTCTGTTTCAGTGAAACAAAGAGGAAAACCAAGTTTCTTACAGAGTTTAGTTGAAGATTTAGGGTAAATACCTGTTTTTGGAGAAAACAACGTTTTGAACAGATGTTGGTAAACGCGGATAATCTTCTGAGAGGCTTGACTGCAATTTTATTTGACAGGATAAAGGTTGGCTGACTTTAGAAATTTTAAATTAGAATTTTCTGCGTGGAGGGTGTATTCGTTCACTGCGTACAAAATAATGAAAACGACGCGAATTTTTGTTTTATTGGCAAAGTCAAATGGGGGGAGAATTTTTTATTATTTTAATAAATGATGTCATCCTATACGAGAGCAGAGTCACGGGGAAAGGTGGTAAGTGGTTTATTCTGCACCACTTTTGAGGGGAGGCGGTTTTGGGTAGAGAGGCAGCGAATCCACAGAACGGACGACGCGTGGCCATAGCATTGTTTAAAAACCACTGTCATTTCGTGCGTTAACTTTCGGATCAGAGATGGCTAGCGGAATTGATAAGAGTCGTTTATTTCAGATGGGTGGATCGGACGGTTGACGGGACGTGAAGTTGGCAGGGAGTTAAGAAGAGGGCCCGACGCGATTTATTACGAATTAATCATTTCGGGAGCATTCTGATTGGCGGGGATCAGTTATTAATAAATCATGTGGATTAATTAATCCCTGGTATAATGGATGGTCGGGAATTGTTTATTTTTATTTTTAAACACATATATAATATGTTTAAACGCTTTTTCATATATTTTTATTTATACAGTAATTAAATCAATGAAATTTATTTACTGTAGGGGGGCGGTAATAATATTAATGTTATATTTTAGCTAAAAGGGGGTATATTGTGGGCTTTTGATTTGAATAAATAGGAATTAAATACTTTTGGCTAAAAAGTCATAATATAAGGGTTTTGGGGATATTACTATAAAAGGATTTATATATAATAGGAAAAGGTGATTTTCATAGGGAGTTAATATATAAATTAGAGTTTATATGACAAAGGGACAATATAAACTCAAAGCACTTAATTATAACCAAGAAAGTGAAGATTCAAAAGTAAATGGCATTATTATACTTTCATCACTTAGACTTAGAATAAAAGTGATTTTGAGGGCTTTTCATGAAATATTGAAGGTTTTTCTTAAGAAAAATGGGATTTTACTTAGGAAAGAATTTTTTGAAGTAAATAAGTGTGATGATGAATGATTTTTAAGTACTTATGTTTTTTCCAATTATTAGGCTGAGGGTCTGGTCCCTCCAAAAGTCAAGGAAATGCCTTGAGCCCCTCTAATCTTCAAATACCTTAGCACTTAGGGGAAATTAGTGAAATCTTTAGGGAAAAATGAAGGGGAAGTTAATAATATTGACTTTGCTTTGCTGTGAACTTTTCCAAT
Organism: Pinus albicaulis; assembly: GCA_034641835.2. Taxonomy (NCBI): domain Eukaryota; kingdom Viridiplantae; phylum Streptophyta; class Pinopsida; order Pinales; family Pinaceae; genus Pinus; species Pinus albicaulis. The sequence continues at coordinate 276,415,499 of CM076579.1, read as the reverse complement.
GTAGTATTTGCCTTTGCACTTGTGATGAAAGTAAAATTGAACACATTTGGAACCATCATTCATCACATGTATTTCTGCAACAACATCTACCTACCCTACCTACTTACTCTACCATTTTCTCTTCTTTATTAGGGTGCGTTTAGATTGGAAAACCCTTATCAATCTTCTTTTTCTTTTACATGGAAAACCTATCTAAGTCTACACTTATTACATCCAAAGGCTCAGATTAAACTATTGAGCACCTTTTATTAACTCTACCTATCTACTTATCTGCCAAGATTAAACTGTTTGGTCAGATATTCATTCTCTATTCCACAACATGAAATTGAAAAATGAATGAGTCAAGTTTGAACAGTTTGACTCTTCATAAATTGTGGCAAAATTTTGACAAACTGCACACAATTTTGTTTATTACATCAGAGCAAAAAGTAGTGGCATTTAGACTTGCACACTTTCCTTGGCCTTTCTTTTGATGGGGTTCATTTTCTTTCACTTTTTTGGCCAATTTTATTTTTTCACCCTTTGATTTTTCTTTTAGGGTATACCCTCTTTACATTTTTTAAATTTTTTGATTTTTTGATTTTTTAAGAATATGGAACACCTTTGCAACAAGAAAAAGGTTTGAACATATTACACAGTTCAACAAGTCAATCATGAAAAATGACACCTATTGGTATAGGAGTCTAACAGAGGGCACAGGTAGATATCTTAACATGGCTAGTGAACAGGTGGAACATACAGGACTAGTGTTTCATTATTGGTAGCCACCGGCTTGAAATTGAGCTAGAGGATATTTATTTTCTGACTGGTTTGTCTAAGAGGGGTGAACAACTTTCCTTGTTTGGGACTAGGCCAGGTGGCCAAACTGTCGCTAGTCTTCGACAAGAGTTCTGTAATGATGAGGCAGACCCCAGAGACAAACAGATTCATATAAAAACTATCATCCATCCCGAGCTAAAATTTATTGCGTTTACTGTTGCCAGAATGTGTGGGAGTCTAGCACTACATGTAGCTACCGGTTCCCAGATGCGGATTGCTGTGGACTGTTTTCGGGGCACCATTTTCAACTGGTGCGAAGCTGTGTTGGCCAATGTAAAATGCTAACTAACTAGAGTGAAAAATGGCAAACTAAATAACTTTGGATATGGATCCATCATGGTCACTTTTTCTCTAGAGAGGGTACCCATGCTAGCTCCGCAGAGTATTCCTGTTGATGCTGGTCGACCCCGAGAACCTAGGATGGTTCGTTGGGTTGCATTGATGGACCGTCACGGTATTGAGGGCACTGAGATTGTTCGATTTCCTCCTTCATATTTTCATTGGCTGGACCACCAAATTTTTGTCATCGAGGACTTTCCATACCCCAGGATAGATTTCCGCGGCGACCGAGAGATGACTCTCCCAGCAGGGGAACAGTCGGATGAATCAGGTAAAATCATTTTCAACAAATTCTAAGTTCTAATTTTTTTGTATTTTGATCATCTTTGAAAATTAATAACCAAATTTTTTTTGAATGCAGATGTGGGTCCATGGCGACCAGCCCATCTCCAACCTTATGACAGAAGACAACTAGTTCCATCCGCACCAGCCCCAATAGGCCAATCAGCAGAAATTTTGTCTGATTTAGAGCATCATCTAGAGCGTCTGACTCTAGATATTCCAAAGACAGACATAGATGATATTCCACTCAGATTGCAGAGATATATGATTGGTGTTCCAAGACCTTTTAGGAGGTTCCTATGTAGGGTGGCCCGGGCAGTGGTTTCTTATCGTGATCACCATCAGTGATGGGATGATCGTGTTGTAGACTCATATTTTTGAATTTTTGTGTTATCATTTTGCCGATCATAAGGTGTTTCCAACCTATGATCGAAGACGATGTATATTTTTTAAAAACACTTCTATAATATGATATATCACTATTTACCGGCTATCTATGTACATATTATGGATGTTGTTTGTTTTACTATTTTGAACATTTCAAATGTCGATTTATCATACTAGAAGCAACTGTGTTTTCTAATGTATTTAAATGTCTTGGAATATGTTAATATTCAATGTAATCAAATTCACGTTCCAAGAGATGAACTCTTAAAAATAACTGTAATAACACTGGATTTCTAATGGCATAAACACTATTAAGCTGTAATACAACAAGTTCAGAATCCAACCTAACAATCAAACTCTGAATTCCAAATGATATGGATTCAGATAATAACTCAATCACTGCACTATACTCGACAATGTTATTCGTTTTTTGACCAAGGTTTACCCCATGCATGGATACTAACTCATCCAAGGGTGAATAGATAACTCAAGCTGTGGAAGAAATGTTCTGTGTACTACGACAAGCACCATCAGTAAAACCAATGTAGGTTTTAAGAGACGTCGACATCTGCAATATCAGGAGTAAAACTCAGATAAGCAGGAATAGTGATAAAAAACAAACTTCTAAACTAGGCATGCTTTTCTAATCTAACACACACCAGCAGTAAAGAAATCTAATCTAATAAAAAATCTCCACACCAAGTTTAAGCATAATATCACTTCAGATAAAGTCCATTTCTGGGTTTATCTAAAGGGACACTGTCAAAATCTATCAACTCATAGGCCCCTTTTGCTAGCTTTCTCTTAACAATGAAAGGACCATGCCACATGGGCACGAATTTCCCAGCTCCTAGCTTATCGTTGGCCTGATCATAAACTAAGACTAGGTCTCCTTCTGAAAAATTTCGAGGGGTAACACTTCTATCATATTGAGCTTTTATTCGTTTAACATGAGCCTCGTTTGCTATTGCAGCATTTCGTCGATTCTCATCCAGCTGAGCCAAGTATAAGAAATGTTTCTCCTCTTCATACGTAGCTGGGAGTAATTCTATGGCTAATTTCAGTGACAGAATTTCGCATTCAATCGGTAACACAACTTCCAAACCGTAAATGAGTTGAAAGGGAGTGAAACCAGTTGATGTTTTTACTGAGGTTCGATATGCCAAAAGTGCTGAAAATAACATGGAATGCCAATTAGTTTTGTGAATACCAATAATTCATCTAATCATGGTGACTAAAAATTTATTTATGGCTTCAACCAGACCGTTGGCTTGTGGATAATACGGAGTGGAACTATTGTGGCGCAGGCCAAGTTGATCTATTATTTCAGTCATCATGACATTCTGAAAAATGACTTCCATGATCTGTAATAATGGCTTGAGGAACACCGAACCTAGAAATTATGTGATTAAATACAAAAGTTGTAGTAGTCTTGCCATCAGCCAAAAATGTAGGCATCGCCTCGGCCCACTTAGTAAAATAATCTACTGCTAAGATAATATATGCATGCCCCCCGATCGAGTGAGGGTTACATGTAATAAATTTGATACCCCATTTCGCGAAAGGACCAACAACAATTATGGGATGAAGAGGAGCGGGTGGCGCGTGCATCTTACGATCAAAAAGTTGACAATTGTGGCATTTTCGGACTGCATAAATACAATATTTGAATAACGATGGCCAGAAATAGCCAGCGCGCAATATCTTTTGGACTGTGGCATACCCAGACATATGACCGCCACATGCTACAAAATGGCAGTCATTTAAAACCTTTTCAGCTTCTTCATGAAGAAGACAACGTTGAAAAATAGAATATGCTCCACGATGATAGAGTGTATCACCAATAATATTGTACTATTCGGATTGGAAGCATATTTTCTGTCGCTGAGATCGTGAGATTTCAAGCTGAAAATATTGGGTTTGGAGATAAATAATAATATCTCCATACCATGGATTGAGAGTACTGATAAGAAACAGAGATTCGTCAGCAATGGGCTCTTCTGCCACGGCTTCAGTATCAGTAGAGGGGAAATCACATATCAGTTCCGCAAATACCAAATATTTCTTTGCCCTGGATTTCTCAAATTCCAAGTAAAATTCTTGCAGGATGACTATCCATTTGGAATACTTGCCCCCTAGAAATTGTTTGGTTAAAATGTACATCAAGGGATGAAATAAAAAATTACTGTGGTTTTACGTAACAAGATGTAGTGTCTAAATCTTTGGACATCTTGAACAACTGCCAATGCCAATTTCTCCACATGTGTGTATTTGATCTCAGTCGGATGCAGATTCTGACTAAGATAGTAAATCACATGTTCAATGTTAGATTATTTTTCCTGAAATAAAACTATCCTAATAGTGGAATGAGAAGCAGCAAGGTACAAAATGTAATCCTAGTTGTAGTTGGGAGGATGCAATAACGGTGCATGAGTCAACGTGTGTTTAAGTGCATCAAAATATCGATTAGCGATCTCATCCCAAAAGAATGGAATGTTCTATTTCAACAACTGGGTAAAACCATTTGTAAGCTCAGCATAGTTAGGAATGAACCGACGTAAAAAGTTTGCTTTCCCCTGCAAACTTTGGAGTTGGCGTAAAGTCGAAGGAGGAGGTAATTTAACAATAGATTCGACCTTCGACGGATCAACGCGAATGCCCGATTTTGAAACAACAAATCCCAGTAAACGACCCGACTCTACACAAAAAACACATTTGTGTGGATTCAACCTAATTCGATAATGCTGACACCTCATAAAGATAGATCGTAAGTGAGTGAGATGGTCAGCCCTGAGTGATGAATGAGCAAGTAAATCATCGAGATACGACTACACAATGTGCTTAATGTCATGAAACGCATAATACATTGCCCTTTGAAAAGTTGCTCCAACGTTCTTCAATCCAAAGGGTAGCTTGCAATAAGCAAACGTCCCCCACGGACAAATAAAAGTTGTTTTTGGCTGATCAGTAGGGAGTATGTTTATTTGATTATACCTAGAAAATCCATCCATAAAGGAAAACATTTCACTATCGGCACAATCATCAATTATTGATCAATATAGGGAGTTGGATAATTGTCTTTAGGACAATCTCGATTAATATTCCTATAATCGATACATACTCGTATCGTTCCTTGTTTTTTAGTCACGGGAACAATATTCGATACCCAATTTGTTAAGGGAATTGGATAAATGAAACTTGCACGAAGTAATTTTTCAACTTCTGCTTTGATAGCAGCAGCTTTTCTAGGATGTATCTGACGTAGACGTTGACGGATAGGTTTGGCATTCGGGTAAGTCTTAATTTCATGTATGACAATTGACGGATCAATTCCTGGCATTTCTTCATAGGACCAGGCAAACACATCACGGAATTCTTGAAATAGGGCTTTATAAGTTTGAATTTCATCTTCAGTACAGAAAGCACCTATATGAATGTTTTCAATTATTCCTGGTTTTACTGAAATGTCACTTGGAACCGTTCGAGAGATATTTTCCAAATTTAACTCAGAATCAAGATTTTTCAATGGATTCTGGGGTTCTTTGACATATTCAGCAGTAAAAATTGAAGCGAAATCATCTTCAAAATGATCTAATTCAGGTAAAAATGAAGATCGGTGATGTAGATCTTCCCATGGTAAATCATCAACGGACAAAAATTCACGAATCTGCTCATCAGTATGAACAAGATTAGGAAATGTCGTTGTGGCTAAACTGGATATAGAAAGTGATTCCTCATGGATCCCATTCATTGGATCAATTTCGGTTGAAGAGGGGTCAGAAAGTGACTGTACAGCCTAATACGCAATTTCAAATGGACTCAAAGGCATCATGCCATCAATTGAATCTAACTCGGAGTCAGAAGGTACGATCCAATGATCATCAAACATAACAGTGTCTAACGAAATCATGTGAATAGTTGCGGTAGGAGGTGATACATTAGGAGGAGGAAAGGAAAAATCTCCTAGTAAACCAAAATCTTTAATCAAACCTACTCCAACATCCTTATACGAGATAGCTTCTTTACCAACATGCTGGATTTTTTTTGTAGAGGCTAGGTCGGAAGAAAAATAAGTTAACTGATATATTGTAACGATCCTTCCTTGATATGGAAATTTTATGAGTCGAAAGACCGAAGAAACAACAACAGTCATAGCATAAGACCAACTGCGACCCAGAAGAAGGTTGTAATCTAGAGGGGCATCAACCACTTCCACATCTAGATTTACGATTTTACCTTCGACCCCTATAGGTAAATCCTGCAAAATACCAAAAGGGTGGAAACCTCAACCATCAAAAGCCGTAAGAATCGTCGGAGATTGGTTGAGTGTAGGAGAACCAAGCGATTTCCAACACTGAATCGACATAATACATGTTGAAGCTCCCTCATCAATCACAGTCTGATAGATTAGTCTATTTTTTACCAACACCGGAATTTGGAAAGCCATTTGGTGAGGTAGGCGAGGTGTACTATTTTCTAAATCGAAGATTATAAGGTTAGAATCCTAAATATCTACAACTCCTATGGCAGACAAAAGCAATTTACGTTGTGCTGGGCATGATTGCAGCACTTCCAAAGCTGACATTACTGAAGGGGAAATAGCTAAGTCTTCAACAATGTTGTAATTCTGAGAAGCTCTCGCATGTGGATTGAAAGCTGATTTATGAAGAACACCTTTAGCAGGCGATTTTATTATTAAGTCTGGATTTTGTTTCTCGATTTGTAGCGGACCAGAAATAGGAGGAGGTGTCATTGATGTATTTGCACTAGAATATTTTTCTTCTTTACCATCAACAGGATTCTTAGTACCATAATCTTGCAATCGCGTCGCAATCCTTACATGATACATCATCAAAATTGGCTCTTCTGAAGCACTCGAGGTGGAACCAACGATCTTGCTATCTTGAGTCGGAAAAGGATCCTTCAAGACAGCAGGTTGTTGTGAACCTTTAACGAATTTTGCAACCTGTACTCGATGTGGGCATTCCTTAGTAAAATGATCCTTGTCACAAATGTAACAAGGATAGCGAGGTTTGCGCTTTTCGTCATTGGATTCATTTTTATCAGTTTTCTCTTTTGAATTCTTTTTTTTTTATTCTTCCCTTTATTTTTACCACCGGATTTAGATTCAGCCGTAGATGTCTCTACGACATGAATGTCAGCAGAAATTTCGGGGGAAGATAATCCTTTTGGGGAATCTGGTAAAGTTATAATAGGAGAAGAATTATTTGAATATTTCTTCTTACTTTTAGTATTGACTGTACCAATCATACCATCAGTGGCATGAGACCCTGAAGGAGCAACAACTATTTGACCTTGTTTTGGAAGGTCAGGGATTTTTTCGTGTAAAGTACCTGACTGCATATAAACGAGGTCAAGGTACTGAGCTTGAGAAATTACTTTCTCTTCAGTAACAACACCAGCCTTAGCTACATCTTCAGTGATCTTGGGCAACAATGATTTAACAAACCATTCTGCCAAAATTTGATCTGGAATGTAAACTTTCACCAAATGCCTTCTGTTGGGTCTCAATCTAGTCTCCTAAACTGAGCTCATTTAATTGTCAACCAGGATTTGTAAACTGCTGAAGTGAAGTGTACCATATGTACCTAGGTGCTTGTTTCCTAGTGCGTTGTGTGTAGTGTGTTGTGATTTTTTTGGTCTTTTATGTTGATTTATGATGTTTTTGGTCTTTTGGTGTTTTATGTTCACAATGAAACTGCCTAGAAAACTAATAGAAAGGGGTTGGTGATCAAAACAGAGTTAAGTCTAATGTGTGGAATGGCAAATGCAATTGGAAACACTGAAGCAGAATCTGAACTATGACTAAATGAAAGCAAAAGCTTGATAATGACTTTTTAGGCAAATGACACAAACTAAACTTGAGAAATGATCACTAAATATGCAAATCCTCTAACTAAACAGTTAAACACTAATGATGCAATACTCTGTCCTAAGTTCTTCTATTCTATGATTAATTCCTAGTTGTATTCTTCAATTTAATTGAATGTCACAGAACCTATACTCAAAGAGTTATTGGTTTCTTGTTCAAAGTAGTTCTTTTGAGGAAGAGCTCTGTTTATAAAATGATGAGGAGATTGCAGAGAGATTTCAGACCTTATAGTGATGTTGTCTTCTGTTCCTATGGCTATGGATCATTTGTAGTTTTTAGAACAAGAAGATGTTTGTGAATAATGAAGGCTGTCTTGTTAATCCTAACAACTAGAGTAATCTATTGTGCAATGGATGACAATTTGAATATGAGATGCAAGTGCAATGAGTTAATCTAAGAATGAACCTAAGATGTCACTAAACTAGAACAATGTTGAAATATAAGTCATCATCAAACTTGAAACAAAGTAACTCAACATGAATTAAATGCAATGAAACTCCGGAGCATTCTAACTATACTAACATGCATTATTCTATGAAGTTACACAATCTGTTTGTTCATCATTAGTGATATTTTGGAAAAGTTCCTTCTTTTGAAAGGGGTAGAACAATTCTAACTGTGTAATTGAATGCAATTGAAAGCAAATGGACTGAAAGCAAATGAAAAACTAAGTTATCACATCCATACCCTACTCGTCATTATGATGTCTTGGGCAAGCGTTTAAGAGCAAGATCAGAGATGATACTTAGTAAAAACACACAATTAAATCATTCATTATCACAGTCATGTCTTGAACTTCTTAAGGATGTCTTGGAAGAGTTTCTTCTTGTGGAAGAGTGATTAGAACAAGTGTAACTGTGATAGTGAATAGCAAAAAATACAACTAATTCCTACAGTACTATAGCTATTCATCATTCATCATTATAATCTGTTGGAAGAGTGTCTTCTTGTGGAAGAGCTGGAATGAATATAACTACAGTAGCTAGTTACAACAACTACAAATTCAACTCCTATTTCTACAATACTATAGTCATTCAACATTCATCATTATGGTCTTTTGGAAGAGTATCTTCTGGTGGAAGAGTTAGAATGAGTACGACTACAGTAGCTAACAAAAACAACTATTAATTCAAATGCAAAGCGTAAAGGCAACTAGGAAAACTTATCTAATTTACGCAAAATAAATCCGTGCAAGAGGCAGGGGCCCTCTACCACTTGACGGCATTCAACTCCAAATTAAATCACGCCTTCAAAATAACTTTGTCTGCTCCATTAACGATGCAAAAGTTTGAACATAACACTCTGTGTCTTCAAGGACGTAACACAGAGTTTAAACAAAATCTAGCAGCAAATCTAACATAAAATCTCTAACATAGCTCTCGGTCTCCCAAGAGTTTATAAAGCAAATGCACGTAACAATAATTACAATAATTCAGGAACACTGTCTTTCCTTATCCAAATTACGTTAGGATTATTTGAAGTGGCTACGTGAAGAAGAAAATACATCTGGACTGAGACAGTCCTAATAGGAGTCTTCCTTCCTAAATGTGTTCCCCACGTTCAAAACCATACCCAGAATTCATTTCTTCCTCCATGATGAGCAACGAACCATGTAGACATGACATGGATCATGCCCATATGCGGTTTTTCTCAAGAGGCCACCTGGAACATACTCAAACATGAAGGCAGCTGCAGAATCGCCGGTTAGCTACGGAATGTCTGCATTCTGCAGCTAGTTCCGGTCAAAATGCTTAATAATGGAAAAAATCACAAAATTCAACAAGTCAGTCATGTAAATCATTCTAGAAGTAATTTTAACTATATTTATTGATCAATTGGGTCTAAGATATAAATAGACAAGGGAAAATGAGGTAAAATGAGGTGAAGGAAAGCACAGTTTTGAGGCTCAACATACCCCCACTGCTGTCTCTTTGCATGTCCTCATGCAAATTATCCTATGAATTCAGAGGCTTCTGCAAGGACATCTAATCCTCTTCTTCTCCTTTTTCTGGAAGCTAGAGGTCTTCTGGGTTTCCTGATAACAAGTTTGAACCTGAGGTTGGTGAGTGCCCTGATTAGCTTTTTGTTCCTTGTCTTCAACTTCTCATTGGTCCTCTCCACTTTGTCTATATGCAGGGATAAGGTTGAGTTCATATCAGTTTTGAGCTTGATTTGATCTTTGATAATTTCATTCTCATTTTTGATGTGTCTATTCAACAATTCCAACTCATACCTATCCCTTCTTAATATATCAATTTCAGACAGTGGAGGACTGGGGGTTCTCTCTCTGCTTTCTGAAGCTGTCCTCTCTAAAGTTTCCACATAGTCATAAATTTCCTATTGAGCAGGATCAATTTCAGGGGTTCCTTCATAAAAATCCTCTTCATCATCCTCTTCAATGGGTGTTTCTTCATCTTCAATATTGATTACCCCTGTTTGTTTGATTGGTGTTTTCTTCAGTTTTCCCTTTAATCTGTGGCTTCTCCTAGGCTGAGAGGATCCCTCTCCTTTCTCTGTGGCAGATTCCTTGATTATCTTTTATTCCTTAAGTTGCCTCTTGATTCGAGTCAACTTCTATAAAATGATTTCCTCACTGCTCTCTTGGATTGGTTTGTCAATTTCAACTTTTGAAGCCCTCCATTTCCTACTTCTCTTTGTAGGCTGTGGTTCAGGTGATGGTTCTTTTGCTTCTTCAAAATAATTTCTTATTAAGAAATCATCCCATGTATCATTTGTTTTAGCTAGATGATGCTCAATCAAAATTTTGACCAAACCATGATGATATAGGGTTGTCTCTAAAAATTGAACTCTTCTCTGAACACAGGAAGCCATCTTCTTCAGAATTTGAAGCAAGAAATATGGTAGGTTTAAGTCTTCTCCCAGAAAATGCATCATTAGTCTGATGTGGTAGACATAAAATGTCCCATATCTACCCTCACATGTAACAAATTTTTGTAAAAGAAGTAGTATGTTTCTCCATTTGTTTTTCAATGCAGTACTGGGAATTCCTTTCTTAAATACACTAACATCCATATTTGGTGATTTTAAAATTTGTTTCCAGGAGTAATTGTGGAATTCTCTATTTTTAAACCATCTCTCTCCAGTTCTGAGCAATCGTGTAGCCTCTGCAATAAAAACTTCAGTGACAGTAAACTTGACATCCCCTACTTCAACTTCGGTTCCTTGAAATGATCTTGCAAATGTTTTAGTGACTTCCTTATGGAAGCCATTAAATTTTTCCAAAAATTGAAGCCATCCTATTTGTTGTAACATTTCTTTGCATTGTGGGTAACCTTATAAATATTTTGAACCCACAGGTTCAGTCCTTACGATGAAACCCATGATTTTTTTCAATATCAAATTAACACTCTTCTACCCAAAAAACAATGACTTTCACTTTACTTTCGGATTGAAATGGATTCAAGCTCTAAATGAAAATGGCTTCAATTTTGGAATGACATACCTCTGATTTATAGTGGCAACAGCTTCAAAACCTCTGGCTGATATGCCTCTGTTTGATAATGAAAGCAGTTTCAAATTCTGAGCTGATATGTCTCTGATAGACAGTGGCAGATGGCTTCAAATTTCTTTTTGTGCAATACCTCTGGCTCTTAGTAGCAAAAGACTTCAAACTCAACACTGCAACATCTCTGTCTCTGGTAACAACAGACTTTAAACTCAATCACTACAACACCTCTGTCTCTGGTAACAAAAGACTTCAATTTTAACACCTCTGTCTTTTGGTAACAAAAGATTTCAAACTCCACACTGCTACAATTCTGTGTTGATAGTGAAAATGCTTCAAACTCCGTCCACAGTGATATTTTATCTACCCACGGGATCAAGTGGCTTCAAGTCCTCACACTGTTATACTTCCAAATTTACCCTTCTGCTCTGCTCTGCGTTTACAATGCTCAATGTTATTCAAACTGATATCCTTTAGCTCTGCTCCTGGTGATAATAATATCTCTGTCTTCGGAATGGAATTCCGGCTACGGAATGAAGTTATGGTAGTTGTCACGGAATGGAGTAGTGGAGTGAGGTGGAGGGATTGTATTAATGATTGAAGAGACGGCGGAGGATTTTACGACGACAGAGGGAATCAACATTGAATGATTTGGTTAAGAGACGTGGAAAATTCAAACACCTCGGCCAATTAACCGCTTAAATGCTATCGGATATGAAATTTGAAATGGAAGATTTTAATCCAAAGTTTGTAGAGGGTTTGTTGGTGTTGATCAATAAAAACAATTAAAACAACCTTTTCAAATAATCCATAACTAAACTATGCTAAAATTTTATGAAATGCCATTATAATTTTAAACTTGTTACCTCTGCCCTTTATTTGGTTTTTGTAGCCTTTGTCTTCTCTGCTCATCTTTGGAGGAGTCTTCATAATTTTCTTGATGCTTTTGATTCATGAATACACTGGGTCACTTTGTTGTAATTCTGATGTCTGCTAGTTGATGCCTTCAGGATTTGTAGCTGCGGAAATACTATCGGGCTACAGAAAGGCTGATCAGCTGCAGAATGTCCACTGAGCTGCAGAATGTTCCTGTAGAACACTTTAATCATGAAAATGGAATGTTTTTGGAGTATGGGTGAAATGTTATGTGGTATGAATGAAAATGGATGATGGATTATGATATGTATGAAGTGGATAATGGAATGGAATGGATTCAGTTCATGAAATGGAATGAAGGAACATAAGGGCTGTACTGCAATTCATGACATATTTTATTAACTTACAGCAAGATATCAAATTTTGTATTTTGACATGAAAATGAAATGAATGGAAGATGGAATGAGATGAATGAGATGTGGAATGGAGTGAAATATGAATGATGGATGAGATGGAGTATGGATGAATAAGTGAATGGAGCGAGATGAAATGAATCATAAGCACTATGGAACTGTACTTATGATTTTTATAACAGCTGCTTATAAAAACAAAAATGGGAAAAGTTAGAGTGTTAGAGAGACTCTGATTTTCACCCTATCTTTTCTGTATAAACATGCCAATCAATGATTGGTTTTCATGTTTATACCTTTATTTTTTTTTATTTTTTTATATATATATATTTTTTATTTTTTTATTTTTAGAAGAGAAATGCTTCAGAAAATTTAATCAAGTTGATGAAGAAGAGAGACTCTTCTTCATTAACTTCACATCATTGTCTTCTTGGAACTTCTTGACAAACTCTTCTCTTGAGAGTGGCTTGTGGTATAGCTTCAATATATGACCATTCACAAGAAAAGTGACCTCCTCTTCATCTATGGTTCTGATTTTTACTGCCCCATTATCAAAAATTCGAACAATTTCATATGGCCCAAGCCAATGTGTCTGAAATTTCCCTTGAAAATCCTTGAATTTTGAATCAAACAAGAGAGCCCAGTCACCCTCTTTAAATTTCTTCTCCTTGATGTACTTGTCATACCATCTAGCCCTTTGCTGTTGGACTAGACTTGTTTTCTGAACTGCATCTTGTCTGATCTCATCCAATTCATTAATTTGCTCCAGTCTATGCTTTTGTGCTTCCGTTAGATCAAGTCCTAGCTGAACTGCCATCTTGAATGTTTGAATTTGGAACTCTATAGGAAACAAAACTTGCTTCCCATAAACAAGCTCATAAGGAGTATGGCCTGCTGTGTTTCTCCATGTAGTTCTATAGGCCCACAAGGCTTCAGGAAGCCTATCTACCCAATCTCTTCTATGTAGATGAACAATCTTTGTTAGGATTCCTTCAATGACCTTATTAGTGGATTCCACTTGACCATTTGCTTGTGGATGATAAGGAGTAGATGTTCTATGTCTAATTTTTTACTTCTCCATCATTTGCTCCACTAGCCTTGATGTAAATTGAGCTCCTTGATCTGTAACAATTTCCCTTGGGACACCAAAACGAGTAAAAATATCCTTAAAAAGAAAAGTAACTACAGATGATTCATTAGCAACAAGTAATGGTTTAGCTTCTACCCACTTAGTAACATAATCAGTGCAAACTAATATGTATTTCTTTTGTCTTGATGGAGGACTAATGGGTCCTACAAAATCCAAAGCCCATTTTTCAAAAGGTTCAATGTGTACCTGAGGTTGTAATGGCATCTCACCTGAAGGAGAAGGTTTCCCTACCCTTTGGCAACTGTCACACCTTTTGACATACTCCCTTACATCTTTAAACAAAGATGGCCAATAATATCCTAAGTTAAGGATCTTATAGGCTGTCCTCTTATCTGCAAAGTGTCCGCCACAAGGTTCATCATGACATGCCTTGAGAATTTCAGGCATCTCATCTTCACGAACACACCTTCTAATGATCAAATCTGGACTTGTCTTGTACAACTCATTAGCGACCCATGAATATCTTGCACTATCATTAATGATTTTTCTTTTATCCCTTGCATTCATAATTGAAGGAAATTTTCCCGAAACTAAATAATTGGCAATATCAGCAAACCATGGAGTTTGAGTAGAGATTGCAAAAAGATATTCATCAGGAAATTGATCTTCAACCGGAGTGTCATCTTTGATATTTTGAATTCTAGACAGGAAATCAGCCACAGTGTTTTGTTTTCCAGGCCTATCTAGAATAGTAATGTTGAATTATTGCAATAATAACAACCATCTTATAACTCTGCCATTAGTGATTGATTTATTCATTAAGTATCTAATGGCAGAATGATCAGTGTGAACAAAAGTTTCATAGCCTGTTATATAGTGTCTAAATTTGTTTATGGCATGAACAACAGCTAAAAACTCTTTTTCAGTTACAGTATAGTTTAACTCTGCAGGAGTCAAATTTTTACCGATATAATAGATGGCATAGGGAATCAAATCTTTCTATCCCAATACTGCTCCTAGAGCTGTATCGGAAGCATCTGTCGAGATATGAAAAGGTAACTTCCAGTTAGGTCCCCTTAATATAGGTGCTTCAGAAATTTTGGTTTTCAGGGTTTCAAAAGCTAACTGGCAATCCGAAGTCCACTTAAATTCACAATCTTTGGTGAGTAATTTGAAGAGAGGAGATGCTATTTTGGTGAAGTTTTCTATAAATCTCCGATAGTACCCCGTAAATCCTAGAAAACTTCTTACATCTCTTTGACAACTTGGAATGGATAGGTTAGAAATAACTTCAACTTTCGCCTCATCAACTCTAATCCCATCCCCTGAAATGTGGTGCCCTAAAACAATACCTTCAGTGAACATCATAAAACATTTTTCATGACTAAGAGAAAGGTTTGCTTCTTGACATCTTTTTAAGACCTTTCCAAGTTTTCTAAAGCCTCTTCAAATGTATCCCCATAAACTGTAAAATCATCCATGTACACCTCTACACAGTCATGTATCAGATCAGAAAAAATTCCTAATACTGCCCTTTGGAATGTTGCAAGTGCATTGCATAACCCAAATGGCAATACTCGGTAGGCATAGGTACCCCAAGGACAAGTAAATGTGGTTTTATCTTGGTCTTCAAGTGCTACTTGGATTTGATTGTAACAACTAAACCCATCTAGGAATGAAAAGTACTTTTTACCTGCTAATGTATCTAATACTTGATCTATGAAAGGTAAGGGAAAATGGTCTTTAAGAGTAGCTTTATTCAGTTCTTGGTAGTCAACACACACCCTCCACTTTCCATTTTTATTAGGCACAATCACCAAAGGAGAAACCCACTAACTATCTGAAATAGGATAGATGAAATTAACATTTAATAATTTTTGCAGTTCTTCCTTGACAATTTCCCTAAGATTTGGATTCATCCGTCTTTGAGGCTGTCTGATTGGTTTGCAATTTGCCTTTATATAGATGTGATGAGTACAAGTCTTGGGACTTATCCCTTTCATGTCAGTGTATTCCCATGCATATGCAGAAGAATGTCTCTGTAATACTTTGACTAACTCTTCTTGTTGAGATTTTTCTAGGTTTTTGTTTATGTTCAAGGTTTTGCCTGGAAAAATTTCACTTGTAGAGCTACCAAATTTGTCCATGGAATGAAGAGACATCTGCCTAGATGACAAAAACTCAATATTGGATCCCTCTTGAAATGATTCATGTTTGTGTTCTGGAGAAGATTCAAAGTTTTCTAGAGTATTCAGAATTTGATTATCTTCACTAATTTCTGAAATTGTGAAGAGTGGTTGTAAACATTCTTCATCCTCTATCCATTGAGTGTCATCTAGATCTGTAATTGTCCTAGCTGGAGGATATAAAGTGAATTTATTTGTTGAACTACCATCAGAAATATACATATCACCGGACCTACAACTAATAAAAGCATCAGCTGTAGCCAACCAAGGTCTTCCTAGTATAACAGGATG
This sequence comes from Pinus albicaulis, assembly GCA_034641835.2. Classification (NCBI taxonomy): domain Eukaryota; kingdom Viridiplantae; phylum Streptophyta; class Pinopsida; order Pinales; family Pinaceae; genus Pinus; species Pinus albicaulis. Next base: position 276,399,460 of record CM076579.1, on the reverse strand, counting down.
GCCTCCTAGATTATTCTTGGGTGTTAGGATCATGAAATCCACAAGGTACTCCCAAGAGTCTAGGGACACTGGAATGTCTTCTATTACCCCATCTGGTCTGATCACAGATCTATCTGCTAATTGTAATAGTGTGGGTGTAAAGAGAAGATTAGGAAGTTTCAGTTTGTCCATGATTTGTCTACTCATGATATTTATCGCTGCTCCTAAGTCAATGAGTGTGTTTTGAATTTCAATTCCATTGATGTGAATTTTGACAACTGGATTTCCTGGGTCAAGATACTTTGGAATAGCAATCTTGCCCATCATAATGTCTGCTATTTGTCCTACCAGTTGAATTTTCTTTGTTTCTCTTATTCTTTTTCTTGTTGTTTTCATACTCAACTCTTTTATTGTTTTGGCTAAAATTGGGATTTCCTTGATGGCTTGCAATAATGGAATTTTAATGCAAACATTTCTCAATTCATCTAAGAAATCATAATTAGGCACCATGATTTGTTTTTCTACACCTTTATCAATTTGTAGTCTTTCCAGAAAGGGAGGTATAGAAGTAGATGTGGATGGTTGCTCTAATACCGGAGTTGGATTTATTGGATCTTTTTGTTTCAGTTTTTCAATGTTTTGATCTTGAAAGGATGTATCTTCCTCAAGACTTTTATTAACCCGTAGGGAGTCTTCCTCAGAATTATCTTGTTCTTGTATGATCATAGAAGGTTTCCTCTTCTCAAGTATCCTTCCAGACCTAAGTTGAACATCACTAAGGTCTAGAGGAGTAATTAAATAAGTTGGAAATTGTTGACCTTCTATCATGTATGTATTCTGAGGGTTTTTATTATTGGGGTTTGGTATGGGCTGAGCTGGCAATTGATTGGATTTTTGAGGGAATGGTAATGGAAGTGGTTGATTTTGATGAGATTGGTTCGGATGATGTTGTTGAGGATTTTATTGAAAATTTTGTTGAGGATTTTGAGGATAAAAATGTGGATATGGTGGATAGAATGGTGGATACTGATAATATGGAGAGTATCTTCCATAGGGACCTTGTGATCCTTGTGCCCAAGCTTGAGATTGATTTTGAAATTGGGGCCAAGGTTGCTGCCAAGAATTCCAAGGTGGAGGTTGATTATACATTTTATCATGGAATCCTTGTGTCTGAGATCCCTGCCAAGGTCTTCTAGATACAAAGTTAAGAGATTCTGTGGAGTCTGTAGGAGTTTCTTCTTGAAAAACAGCCTTGAGACTAGGAAGAGAAAGACAATTCTTGGTCTCATGTTTCTCAGAACAAATAACACAGGTTTCTACAACTTTGACATCTAGAGGACACTCTCTCAAGGCATGTTTCTTCCTACATTTGGGACAAAAGATTGCCAAAGCATCAGATTCAGCCTTCTGCTTGTTTTGTATCTTAAGGGTGTCTATTTGTTCACTAAGACTCCCTAAGATGTCAAATTTAAAATCATCAAGCATATGTCCTATTTCTGATCTACTTACTGTCCCAGAAGCAGACTTACTTGCCTTTGCAAGAGCAGGATCTCTTGGACCTTTTACAGTTTTAGATTTCCCTCTTGAAAGGTTGATACATAACTCAGATATTTCAGGTAATGTGAGCTGTGATATATCCCCTTTTCCCATCATGTTAAGGATATCCAACCATTCATCCCTAATTGCTTTCAACAAAAGAGCTTTTAAGGTGTCTTGATCTAGGTTTTCCATTTTTTCCCTTTTGATGTTGTAATTAAATCTCTCCAACAAATCTTCCAAATTTTCATCTTCTTTTTGTAACATCTTGAACACTTATTCCTTGTGATTAACCGGCATACAATAATCCAAATATCTCTCTAGAAATGCTTGTCTCATGTCTTCCCATGTTCTAATAGAACTACTGATTAGACTCATAAACCACTTCAATGCTGCTCCCTTCAAAGTTGAGGGAAATAATTTCAGTTTTTGAGCATCTTGTAAGTAGTCATAAGTCCTACACAACACTTCAAATTCGAATAAGAAAGTTTCAGGATCTTCAGTTTTAAGTCCATAGAAGTTTGGAAGGACAGAGGGTGAAATGTTTTTCATGGTTGTATTGGTTTCTTCATCAAGTATAGGGAACCCAAAAGAGCTTCCTATTCTACTTCTTCCTCCATCTGCACCTCTACCTCCTTCTCCTCTTCCTCCTTCTCCTCTACCTCTACCTCTACCTCCTCCAAATAATGTGTGTTCTCCATTAACAACTCCTCCTCCTCCTTCTTCTGCCATGGTTGACTCTCCTGTGGAAGTAGAAAGGTTTGTGTCCCTAACAAGAGTCTTTAGATCTTCTATAGCAGGTTCAGTAGATGAAGTGGAAGGTTTCTCTAATGGAATAGGTGACCTTAGATCTTCTAGAAGTCCAGGATCAGTAAAGGATGGAAGATGGGTTTGAGTTGAAGGTGTACTAGTTCTGGATCTAGATGAAACAAGTGGTGTTCTAGATATCAAACTTCTGCCTCTGCTGCTTATAAATCTTCCCCTTGAATCTCTCTCCCTACGCATAAAATTTTTTTTGGATGCTAAGAAACAAAGGTTACCTAGTTTTCACTTCCCCGGCAACGGCGCCAAAAATGTTGGGTCTCAATCTAGTCTCCTAAACTGAGCTCATTTAATTGTCAACCAGGATTTGTAAACTGCTGAAGTGAAATGTACCATATGTACCTAGGTGCTTGTTTCCTAGTGCGTTGTGTGTAGTGTGTTGTGATGTTTTTGGTCTTTTATGTTGATTTATGATGTTTTTGGTCTTTTATGTTGATTTATGATGTTTTTGGTCTTTTATGTTGATTTATGATGTTTTTGGTCTTTTGGTGTTTTATGTTCACAATGAAAATGCCTAGAAAACTAATGGAAAGAAGTTGGTGGTCAAAACAGAGTTAAATCTAATGTATGGAATGGAAAATGCAATTGGAAACACTGAAGCAGAATCTGAACTATGACTAAATAAAAGCAAAAGCTTGATAATGACTTCTTAGACAAATGACACAAACTAAACTTGAAAAATGATCACTAAATATGCAAATCCTCTAACTAAACAGTTAAACACTAATCTTACCATGATGCAACTTTTTGTTCTAAGCTCATCTATTCTATGACTAATTCCTAGTTCTATTCTGCAATTTAATTGAATATCACAGAACCTTTACTCAAAGAGTTATTGGTTTCTTTTTCAAAGTAGTTCTTTTGAGGAAGAGCTCTGTTTATAAAATGATAAGGAAATTGCAGAGAGATTTCAGACCTTATAGTGATGTTGTCTTCTGTTCCTATGGCTATGGATCATTTGTAGATTTTAGAACAAGAAGATTTTTATGAATAATGAAGGCTGTCTTGTTAATCCAAACAACTAAAGTATTCTATTGTGCAATGGATGACAATTTGAATATGAGATGCAAGTGCAATGAGTTAATCTAAGAATGAACCTAAGATGCCACTAAACTAGAACAATGTTGAATTATAAGTCATCATCAAACTTGAAACAAAGTAACTGAACATGAATTAAATGCAATGAAACTCCGGAGCATTCTAACTATACTAACATGCATTATTCTATGAAGTTACACAATCTGTTTGTTCATCATTAGTGATATTTTGGAAGAGTTCCTTCTTTTGGAAGGGGTAGAACAATTCTGACTGTGTAATTGAATGCAATTGAAAGCAAATGGACTGAAAGCAAATGAAAAACTAAGTTATCACATCCATACCCTACTCGTCATTATGATGTCTTGGGCAAGCGTTTAAGAGCAAGAACAGAGATGATACTTAGTACAAACACACAACTAAATCATTCATTATTACAGTCATGTCTTGAACTTCTTTAAGGATGTCTTGGAAGAGTTTCTTCTTGTGGAAGAGTGATTAGAACAAGTGTAACTATGATAGTGAATAGAAAAAACTACAACTAATTCCTACAGTACTATAGCTATTCATCATTCATCATTATAATCTGTTGGAAGAGTGTCTTCTTGTGAAAGAGCTAGAATGAATATAACTACAGTAGCTAGTTAAAACAACTACAAATTCAACTCCTATTTCTACAATACTATAGTCATTCAACATTCATCATTATGGTCTTTTGGAAGAGTATCTTCTGGTGGAAGAGTTAGAATGAATACGACTACAGTAGCTAAAAAAAACAACTACCAATTGAAATGCAAAACATAAAGGCAGCTAGGAAAACTTATCTAATTTACGCAAAATAAATCCGTGCAAGAGGCAGGGGCCCTCTACCACTTGACGGCATTCAACTCCAAATTAAATCACGCCTTCAAAATAACTTTGTCTGCTCCATTAATGATGAAATAGTTTGAACTTAACACTCTGCGTTTTCAGGAATGTAACACAGAGTTTAAACAAAATCTAGCAGCAAATCTAACATAAAATCTCCAACATAGCTCTCGGTCTCCCAAGAGTTTATAAAGAAAATGCACGTAACAATAATTACAATAATTCAGGAACACTGTCTTTCCTAATCCAAATCACGTTAGGATTCTTTGAAGTGGCTACGTGAAGAAGAAAAGACATCTGGACTGAGACAGTCCTAATAGAAGTCTTCCTTCCTAAATATGTTCCCCACGTTCAAAACCATACCCAGAATTCATTTCTTCCTCCATGATGAGCAACGAACCATGTAGACATGACGTGGATCATGCTCATATGCGGTTTTTCTCAAGAGGCCACCTGGAACATACTCAAACATGAAGGCAGCTGCAGAATCGCCGGTTACCTACGGAATGTCTGCATTCTGCAGCTAGTTCCGGTCAAAATGCTTAACAATGGCAAAAATCACAAAATTTAACAAGTCAGTCATGTAAATCATTCTAGAAGTAATTTTAACTATATTTATTGATCAATTGGGTCTAAGATATAAATAGACAAGGGAAAATGAGGTAAAATGAGGTGAAGGAAAGCACAGTTTTGAGGCTCAACACCTTCTACGTCGCCATTCATGAATATGATCAGAAATATATGTAGACGTAGATTGTTTTAGTGAAGTTAATAATTCCGTGCCATTGTCGTATCTGACAGGCAATTGAAAATGAGTCAAGAAGGAAGTTTCTAATAGACTGAAATTATTAAACGAGCCTCGTGGTAACTCAATGTACCATTTGGCTGCAATACCAATAAGAGTTCTTTGGAAAAGATGTAAGAGAATCGAATCATAAATAATTGAATTAGACGCACAACAGAGGTGATAAGTCATGATGTGATTTGATGGATCCTCTCCGGACTTACCTTCGAATTTCGGTATATCACTGGGCAACTTATGTGGCATTGGCGGCCAGTACAGATAATAGAAAATCGGATCATTCGTAAGGCGCATCAAATCAGGTAAATCCAAAGTTGCAATAAATGGTAACTGATGGTTAGGGTCACGAAAACCTTGAGTAGCCAAAGCAGTTCCAAGAGGTGGACACCCAGGATAACTAGGAATCGGATTTGCGTTAGGAATTGTGTAACCTCCTGGAAAACTAGGATTAACCAGACCAAACTGGGGTTGTTGAGGCTGTTGATAAGTATATCTAGGGTATGGTTGATACTGATAACTTGGATTTTGTGAACCGGGACCGAATTGAGAATATCCCTGGTACGGTTGGTACGTGAATTGCGGTTGACTTGTGACAACTGTACTTGTATCGTCTTGTCCTGCAGGCATATGAACCGAAGTCTGAACTGAAGGTCCTGACTGGGGTACAGAGAGTTGAGGGATTTTCATGGATGCAGGGATAGAGGAACTCGGAGTTATAGATACTCCAGAAATAGGTGTTACAGGTTGAACAGACATTGCAGCAGTTTGAGGCGGAGTCTGAGGTGTACTAGGCACAAACTGCTGAACAGAACTAGGTGTAGGAATTTGAATAGTAGGCTGGATAGGTTGTTGGGTTGGACCAGAAACCAAAGGTTGTCCAGGTTGAAAAGGCAATTGCACATTAGGCTACATAGGCTGTTGATACTGGGACGGATCCCACACCATATTAATTCTGGGGTATTGTCCCACAGAAGGTTGAATGTAAGGACCATAACCTGGTTGAACGTAGGGTTGATAAGTAAGTGGTAAATTTCCGACTCCTTGAATAGATGACTGATTAGAAGGCTGTTGGTAACCTTGAATTGGGTACTGACCTTGAGGTTGATAAACCTGAGGTGCGTACTGAAGCTGGGGTTGATAAGGACCCTGAGGAGCGTATTGAGCTTGGGGTTGACCCTGGGGTGTGTACTGTCCTAGAGGTTGATATCCTTGAGGTATGTACTATCCTTGGGGTTGCCCCCCAAAATAATATGATTCCACAGTTTGTCCTGGGAAAAAACTACCTTGAGGTTGCCCCCCAGGTGGTAATTGACTTCCTGAAGGTTGCCCCCCAGGCAGTAACTAACTACCTTGAGGTTATCCCCCAGGAGGTAACAGATTTCCCTGAGATTTACCTTCAGGTGGTATCTGACTGCCTTGAGGTTGTGGATTCGGAATATTACCAGAAATCATAAATATTTTCTCTACGTTCGACGTTTCAGTTTTAATTACACTTAAACTAGATGATAGCACTTTTTCAATTTGTTGAGGAGCTACTCTGGAGAAATTACCAGACAGAGCCTGATATCCCGAAGGAACAGAAGGACCACCATGTAAAAATGCTTCCGGTGTCTGGGAAAACATGGATGACTCTCCCACCATAATGGATGACAGATAGTAACCTCTCGGTGTTGGATGAAATGGAATTCGAGGTGGAGAAAAAGCAAGACCTAGATTCTCTAAAAAATTTGTTAAGGATAAATACCAAGCAGTAGTTCGAATAGGGCTGTAGAAAATAGATTCACGTTCCCTAAGATTTAAATACTGAGGGGAATCGGGAAGAGATAACTCTTCGTCTGGATTAGTAAGTTCTTAAATAGAAATTAGTCCAGATGGAAGATCGTCAGTGACAATATTTCTTACCCTAGGTGAACCAGGATCGCTAGAAGTTGGTGTAATAAATCCCAAAAATGTTTCCAAAACAGAAGGTTTAGTTTTAGGTTCAGAGATTTCAGGTTCGTCAGCTAGTTCACTGGAAGGAGAAATACTACCAATAACTTCAAAAACTGAAATCGGCTCTTGAATGTGTTATTTTATGGATGTTTGATAATCAGGACGAACAACTATAGATGAAGTTCCAACTTCTGTTGATTTAATCCTATGGCTACTAGATTAAACCAGAGCACGAAGCCCTTCAAGATGACTTGGTGTATATTCAGGGGGTTTCCCTTGTAGTCTCCAGGATTGTCTCGGAAATTCCGCCATGATTAAATATTTAACTAATCACACGCAAACAAATAAAAATTCAATGAAAACACCTAAAGTCTTTAATGAAACAAACAGCTGAATCACACGCTTAAAAATCTAAGAGTTCAAACCACACACAAACAGTAACTTCCCATACTAAAAACACTAGTTGGTGATGAAATCCAACTTAATAGAAATTTAATACAGAAAGGGCGGTTGGAACAGTTACCCCGACAACCTGCTTAATGAAACAGACTGGCAAAATTTTCCTCACAAAACCATCTCGTGTGAAGAGAACCCCCCAGAGAGTCCAAGTGAGTCTAGTCGATGTCTGCTCCAGGTACAGTGAGATCTTTCCTTCACCATCACCTTAGGAAATAAACTTAAGTTTGTGGACACCAAGGTTACCAACAGTAACAAACATAATTGGGGGAACAGTCTACGATCCGATCCCATGTGCAAGGGCAGAGTAACAAAGCTCAATCCCCTTGAAGGTTCCTCGACATGGTTAATCCAAGGTTTATCGACAAGTGACCCCAGGCTCCTCGACAATGGTTAGTCCGAGGTTTACCATTTTTAATGCGCGCAAAATCTTCTATCTTCCCCAATGAAACATAATTGATTGTCTCAAAGGTTCGGATATGATCTCGTGATTGACTTCTTTAAGAGAAGCTTCCCAGATTATACAAATTAAAATTGGATTTATTTCCTACCGCAAGATTTGTCTACTTGTTTGTTTTTACTACCTTGGAGAGTTAATTACTCCCTACTCCAAGATACTAGCCTAAGCTATGTTGGTGATAAGAGCCCTAGAAAATAAAAAGATTGCTAGATGAATTTTAATTAAGCGTTACTTTTAAGAGTTGTTTCTTAAGTCAATGGGTGCGGAAATGAAACTCTGATGGTGTGAAGACTCGACTTCCAAAAAAAACACTAAAAATGCACCTAAAAATGATAATCAGATCGTTTCCTTTCAATGAAATTCTAGTTAAGAAAGAGTTGGAGAATGCAATTCTTTTAATAAACAATTCCTTCTTTAAAAATAAAGAATAATTGAAACAAAATAATCTTGTCTTTCCAAAAATAACTCAAAATGAGAGAAATTATCAAAGCTCATAAGAAAATCCTTTCACTTTCAAAAAATTGAAGCTACAAAACAAATTTCCTTCAAAAGAGATCTACAAATTTTAAAAAGCACTCAAAACTATAAAACTAATTCTGAGATCTACAAATTTTAACAATCTAACTGAATAAAAGCTTTAAGATTTTTTTTTGAAGAATGTTTTACTTAGTTATTCAACAAACTAAGGATCTATTCGTTCAGAATAAAAAATAGATCAAAAACACTCAAATATGTTTTTTATAAAAAATGAAATTCAAAAACCTATAACAAAGTTTCTTTTCGAAGATTTTCAAAGAAACAGGTAGCTCTATTTCTCAATAAAGGATGATTTCACAAGCAGGTCAGATTCAGCAAAATACAAAGAGACCAATGTAATATTAGGTACTTCAAACAGTCAATGCTTCGAATCACTACAAAGACCAAGTGAAAAACAATCCAAAACGCAAAACTTCTAGAAAATCATCAAAACACCAATACTGCTAAGATTCATTCATAGAAATATTTTGACAGAAACAATCATCAATATGGGCAGAAACCAAAAACTCTAAATTAAAATAAAGATAAAATAAAGAAAGAAATCTAAAGTTTTTCAAAATTTTAACAGGGTCCGCAGGCTTGCAGAAGTAACAGGTGCAGTACCGCACTATTTACTCAAGCAAAGATGCGAAACTGCCCGCACTGTGCAAAGAAGGCAAAGTGCGGTCCCAGGAAAAATTAGAGAAAAACATAAAAGATCTCAAAATTTTCAAAAACAGAGAAAAACTAAGCTACCCAGGCAGATTTCTATCAATCAAAAACTAGGAAAAACGTTTCCTCAAATCAAAATAAAAGAGAACAAAAAAAAAAGTTCTTTCCCCAGCGGAGTCGCCAATTTGTTGTGTGGATTAATCCGTCTTGCGGACAAGACCGATCTCCCTATTACTAAAAGTATCTAGCAACAAACAACAAAATAAACTAATCTTTCTCTAAGCATATATGATTTACAAAAAGCTCTATAGAGGTGTAAAAGACTTACCGTATGTCCAGCGCTTGTTTGAAGTCGTTGTTGTCCCTCGCGTGCTTGAAGGAGTTTTCCTCGTTAACCTGCAGTCACAAACAAGAAAAATATTATATAGCACCTGTATAGAAATCATCATAAACCATGCTTATCATAATGATCAAGGAATCTATGAAATAAACCATTAACTGAAAGCTTATTGAGAAAAATGAGTATATTTGTATTAATTTCAAAAGAAGGAAAACCTTACAACCTGAGCCTTGATGTTGCATAGGCCTTCCTGGGGTCCGAAGTAGGAGTCTCCTCTACTTTGATAAGCTCTGCACTCCTCTAACCAAGACAAATAGAGGTATGTAATCTCTCCTCACAAAATTCTTAGTTAACTGAGTCTGAATCTCAACAACACTTAACTTCAAATATTCTAAAGCTTGAACTCCCCTTGAGGCTACCCAATGCCTATTTTTATAGTGGAAAAGAGGAGGTTTCTTGTTCCAACTATGAAGGGATAGAATCCTCCTTCAAAGTGATATGCTCCTCACATCAAGGGGTTATATCCATAAGGTAAGGGATACATGCACCTCATAAGAGCGGTTATATCACCGCTAGATATTTTCTGGAAGCTTCTAGAATTCAATTTTATTGATTTTTTTGGAATTTACTTGTGCATTTTTTTTCTTACATGGGTCTGCACCTTTAACACAAATAAAGTGTGTTCAGGTACGCAAGAGAGTTGAACATTAGGTGCGGGACCGCAGGCAAGATAGAGAGAAAGTGCGACACCAAATTTTAGGATATTTTTAGGAACATTTCTCTGATTTTCAAGGCTTGACATGAGGAACTGATATATTAGACTTTCAAAGGGAGAAGTGTGAGTAATAATGAGCTCATATACATAGTAGAATGTCAGTATGACAATTTTCAGTGTAACACACCCTTAATTCTTAGGTCCTCTTTCCTTCTTTGTGCTCCAAGCTTGGAAACAAAGAAGTGTTCATGCTCTTCATCATGTGATGTCCTTCCTTCTCTTTTCCTCCTTCTATCTTCAAGATCTCATAATTTGACAATGATGGTGCATGATGCTCATGTGCTGTACCAAGAGCTCTATGTGTGAGATCTTGTGGAACTCCTTGCAAGAGTGCAAGATTTTCTTCCCTTAGAGCAAGTTCTCCAACTTATTCTTCATGAGGTGCTTGAGGTTCCTTTGTTTTGACTACGTTATCATCTCCTGCCTTCTCCTCCTCTTCAATAACTGAAATTGTCCCATCATCAATGAGAGACATTAGATCTTGGTCAACTATTGAAGGAGAAACCTTCATGCTTTCCTCTTGAGAAGATGAACCTTCACTCAATGGATATCTTTCCCTTGGCAAGGCATCAAGCAAACTTACACCTTCTCCCATAGTCTTCAGAAATGGAGTTGGATTCATATACCCTTCCAACTCATGCAAAAGATTCATCTGATGTGGTTTGACAATATCAACAGAAGATGATACACATGGAGCTTCATCAAACCTTTCTATCAATATTTTAATAAACCTTGCATAAGTAGGTGTATTGGCATTCTTCAAGGAAAAAGACTCAAACAACCACCAAGCATATGCTTTACCTTAAAAATGCAGCGCTGCTACTTTGATGGCTTCAATCTCTGAAACTTGATGTTGTTGCTCAAAGTCATCTAGCTCCTTAACCCAAACCCTGACTGGAAATTTAGGTGATCCATCAAAGCTAGATAGATAAAATCTACCCTTACCATGCTGCTTCTCCTTTGTGGCTTTACCCTCCTTGATCTTGTAGAATCCTTGGAAGTTCAAGTTATCTTTGAACTCCTTGGACTGAGCTTCACACTCCTCCAAATACTCTCTAAGAGTCTCTTTCTTAGGCACACCTCCTTTCTTCCTCTTCATGAAGAAATCACAGACAGAACGCTGAAGATTTGGTGATATGGCTGAGTGCACATATCCATGAGATGAGGACTCAGAATTTTCCTCATGTATATATCTTGTAGATCTGATCGGAAGATCTTTCTGCTCTTAAAACTCTTTAGGAGTTTCACTGCTTCTTCTTTATTCTTATTGTTCAACCTCCTTGGAGAGGTTCTTCTTAGATCTAAAAGCTGATGAGAATAGACCCATATTATTCATCATTCTAACCTTTCTCCTTTCTGGACCACTGTAAAGTTCCCTTTTTTGGAATATCAAAATTCTATTTCGGAGATTGATTGCAGGGGCATTCACTGGATATGTCACCTTTGAAAAAAGGATGAGATCCAGAGGATACCTAGCCATATGTAGAATCTTTCTATAGATCTTGAAATATTCCTCCTTCAGGGAGTCAGTACTTTCTCTTGAAGCCAAAGGGTGAGCCAAATATCTTACTCTGATACCACTGTAATATTCCAAATTAAGGAACAACTACAGATTGGGAATAATATGAGTTATTAAAAATGTTTAGCTACAGCCATGTACCCCATAAAGGTTTAAAAAAACTTAAAATTCATTAAAATATACAGCATCAAAGTTATACAGTGTTTTACAAGGCAAAAGGTGGGGAAAAGTGATGATTTAGGCCCTAAAACGTGTGTATTCAGAGATGTGTGTAACAATAAGATGGGAAAGTGGTTGGATATGATATATATGGTTACAAGGGACTCCCATGTCGAATTTCAGCAAAAAAAAAACATTTTTTTCTAAGTTAAACAGTTCCTCCTTTCCTAACTAGGCTAGAAAACCCTGATTTCCCAAGACTAGAATTATGCAGAAATTTATTGAAGCATGTGAGCGTGATTTTCTGAAGGGTATGATTGAAATAAGGTCTGAATATTGAAAAATAATATCAGGTTCATAACTCATTCACTTTACGGAAGAATAATGAAAGAATAAAGAAGAAATCCTCAAGAAAGAGGTGCTACAACCATGTGAAAAGACTGCATAACTGTGACAACGTTATTTTTAGGGATGAAGTAGAATTTTATTGATTCTTCAGATCTATATCATATCTCTACATAAAAATATATATCCAATATAGATCCATGTACAAGAAGAGCTTATCTATACATTACCCTTGGGGTTTTGCTCAAAACATGAAGCACCGGAAGTAGATCTGAGATCTAAGAATGCAGATCTGAAAAATGATTTATAAAATCACTGAATATTGAACATGTATAATATCATATCTAAAATAGAACATAGATTGGTTGGCCAATCTATGGATCACCATAGTGAAGGATGAATCCAATCACCAGAGATCTCTCCAAAATTCAAGCAGAACACCCTGCAGCTATAGATCTAAAAATAACGCTATCTTAGGGACAGAAACAATGTTTTAGCTTTTGAAGATGATATGGCCTGATGCCAGGATGTAGATCTGAAGTATACTCAGCAAATTAACTCTTACAGGAGGTTAAATGACACACTCACTGAGAAGAGCCACTACTATCATCTAGATCTGAGCAGATCTAGATCTCCACTTGTTGCAACTCACAAGACATCTCAACCCTCAACATGAGCAACATTGTAATGTAAGGTGAAACTTGGCCCAATCCTGATAGTGGAGAATTTTAGCACAATTCTCCTCCAAGAGCTGCTCAAGGAAGGAGGTGGGATTCCTGAACAAGAATGCCCAACAAGGGATATCTAAGCAGACATACCTTCAAAGATAATGTCTTGAACAACATTTTCCTTGCTGCCCTCCTCTTCCTTTTATAAGATAGGAGTCTTGCCAAACCCTAAACCACCTTCAAGCACTTAACCCTTTTCACATTACAACCTCCTTCTAGAACTGCACTGTCCCTCAAAGAGGTTCAATGCATCTAGACTGCGCTGTTTGAATTGGTCAAATAAGATCTCCTCTTTTGATTTAGACCCTTTCACACCTACAATATATAATTTACATAGCCCAGATATGTATTTGTTCACATAGGCATTAAATAATTCTTAGTTTTCAGGAGTTTTACATGTCCTCCTTTACAATTTATTCATCAATTATGAAATGCAAAAATAAACAAGGAAAAATTAATGTTCCAATTAGTTGAAGCTAATTTAGGAACATTACAGAAAGGCATGGTTTGAACTCCATGATGCCAGCAAAGAAGGGGCTTCTGAAAGTGTTGCCTTGTTTGAGTTCCTAATTTTGTCAAAAGTAAATTTAGCATGCTTCAAATATCAAAAGGAAGAGCCACTTAAATGTTTTCATGACACCTGCTAAGTGAAAGTGTCAGAGGAAATAAATAAGCCATGGAAAGTCAACTTTGTGACTCCAAAAAAACCTCACAGAGCAAGGATGTAAAGGGTATTAGTAAAAGGCTAAGTCAATATTTTATGGCACCTGCAAATCAGAAGTGGCCAAAGGGTAAAAACATGATCAGAACTTCATAATGCAAGCAAGAGAGAGCTTTGAAGGTGTTACCTTGTGTTTAAAATCCCAAATGTGTGTTAATAAGCTTGGTATGCTTCAATGATAAACAAGAGGGTCAAAATTCATCACTGCAGACACCTACAGAGAAAATAGTGTAAAAGGGTCAGTAAGACAAGGTAAGAAAGACGAGTGGAATATTGTGACAAAAAAACATAGGAAACTTTGAAGAATACTACTATGTGAAACCCTCCAAATAAGACATCAAATGAGCATGGAAACTCTTAAGGAGCAAAAGGAAAAGTCACTTAAAGTTTTTCATGTCACCTGCAAGAAAAAGTCAAAGGAATATTAGTGAGAAAGGAGAAAAGAGAAGTGATCTTGAGAAACATTAGAAAAGTGGGTCTCATGATTAAATAAAATTTTAAAAGCTATAAAAACACATCTAACACATCACCTAACTCATTATTCACTTGAAAAAGGTTGGAAATGTCTAGGAGATAAAACTATGAATTTTAAAGTAATTTTCATGCTTGAATATCACTGTTTAAAAACACTTATCCATCTACATGCTAAGAAGACCATTGATAAATATAAGGGTACCTTGTTGAAAAAATTTCTCATTCATCTAAATTTGTGCCTACACCCACCTCATTCATTCATAAAATTTGTTCCCTACACTACAAACAGATTGACATTTCATGACCTTTTTCCTATCAGTTTTATATCAGTGCCAAGAATTTCCATGCAGATTTTGAACAGGAAGTAGAGGGTGATCATTGAGTTTTTCCTCTCACTCATATTTCTATACCCTTACCCTCACTCACCCATCCATATCATTCACTTGCAAAGGATGCCATTCGTCCATCCATTCATCTCATTTCTATTGTGCAGCCCTAGGGTTTTCTCAAAACAAAGTGATCAAAATGTCAAGGAAAGGTGACAGTGATAGTGGTGAGGAAGGCCAAGTGCCAAGGAGGCATCAACACAAATGTGGAAGGATCAACAGGTTTGAACCACTAAACACAATGGAGTTGAATGCATCTCCCTTAACTGTCTCTTGCTTCCAAAATGTAGCCTGCTATGAATTTTATTAGAAAGAAAAGTAGGTGAAGAATCACCCCGAGCTGACTAGGCTCTTCATACTTAACCTACATGAGAAAAAAGTCAACCTTGTAGGGGTAAACTTTGAGCTATATTTAGATTCCATTGCTATTTCCACCGGGATACCTAGTGTGGGTGAAAAATGGTTCAAATAGGCCAATTTAGACATGAGCTATTATGAGCCATTCCTTAAACCTAGATATAAAGACTGGAATAAATCCATATTTCCTTTCTAACATTTGCTTGAGAGGCATGCACCCATGATGACGGTCACTATGAAATATTTCACATGTGAAGGAAGATTCTCCCTGCTTTATTCCTATCACATTAGGTTTCTCATGCACTTTACTAGGGTTAAGATGCTGCATCTACCCTACTACCTCTATAGGAGTATTGAAAAAATGTCTTATATTGTACAAAAGAGAGATTTCCCTCACCATATGCAAATATTATTTCATCACTCTTTTTTCAAAATGTTTGTGATG
The DNA here is from genome assembly GCA_034641835.2 of Pinus albicaulis. Lineage (NCBI taxonomy): Eukaryota > Viridiplantae > Streptophyta > Pinopsida > Pinales > Pinaceae > Pinus > Pinus albicaulis. Next base: position 276,384,134 of record CM076579.1, on the reverse strand, counting down.
CATCAATTGCAGCAAAAGGGTATTCGATGGGAGTTTTTCATTGCCCATGAAGTGTTCACCAATCCATAAGTCCATCCTCAACAAAACACGCCTTCATCATCTCATCCTCCTGTCCTTACTCCTCCATCATCTCCTGCTAAACATGTTTCACCATCTACACATATCCCTTCCCCTCAGGACAACCATCCTTCCTCACTCTCTCACAATGCATCAGACAATGAAGGAAGTGAAAATGAGCAATCAAATGAAAATTAGGAAGAAGTTAATGATGAATCAAGAAAAAATGAAGAGGAGGAGGTCAGTGAAGAAGAAGCCAATGAAGGAGATGATAATGAAGAATCAAATAGTGAGGGCAGTGAGGTTGATGATAGCAGTAAAGAGGAAAATGGAGAGGATTTAAACAAGGAAAAATCAAGCAGTGAAGAGGAATGCAATGAAGAACATGGTAGTGAAACAAAGAGCCATGATGACAATGACGACATTGGGGCAAATAGTAATCAAGGCAATGCAGAAAATAGTGGAGAGGCAGAAGATAATGAAGAAAAGATCAATGATGTCAGCATGGAGGATGTAAATGAAGTAGAGAGCATGGAAGCAGAAGGAAATGGTGATGATGATGATGATAGCAGTGGCACCAAGAGCCAAAATGTCAGTGAGGCTCATAGCAGCCATGAAGAAAGTAGCAAGGAAAGTGAGGCTGATATCAGTGCAAAAGAAGGCATTGAGGCATATGGAAGTGATGATGTTGAGAGCCATGTTAGCATCCATGAGACCAGCCAAGAAATAAATTATTATGATGGAATTGGGTCTAAAATCAGAAAAGAATAAAACATTGGATCAGATAAGGGAAATGTGGAAGAGAGTAGCAATCATGATGGCCATGATATCAATAGAGATGATGATAATGATGATGATGATGTGTGACACTGAAAATGACATCAAGAATATCAGTGATAAGGAAGAAAGCATGGAGATAGATGAGGGCAGCCATGAGAGCAGCCATGGAAGCCATGAGGATAGTGAGAATACAAATAGTGATGACAGTCATGATGGCAACCATAGTGAAGGCACTCAAATGATCAATATTGAACCTTTTCCTTTAACTTACCAAAGGGGAAGTAGGGATGTGTTTGCTACCTCTAAAAGGCAAGGGGCCATGCCTTATACTTCAACCAAGCAGCTTGAAAAAGGAAAAGAGAAGATCATGGAGGAAGAAGAAGAAGATCAGCATGAGACTAAGCAGGAATTTAAACTCATTCATGTTGACAGTGATGATGAAAATGAGGCAAGAATCTCAAGCATGCTGCTCAAATGTAAATATGCCCAAATCAAATATTTTCAAACCAATCTAGTGAGGGCTACTAATGTCATTCATTATTATGAGATTGAAAACAAGCAGCTAGAGGCATAAAAACCAATTTATGAAGTCAGGGAAATCAGAGACCGAAAAGAGGCTGAAAGTACCAAGGTTAGGCTAGATGAGGTTGTTGAGCCCCAAGATTGTTCTTTCTTCCATCATAATTCACTCCATTTTCTTTTGTCCATTGTTATCCTAGGCTCAAATGATCAATGAAATTAGTTAAAATTACTTTAAGAATGAATATCATGGCTAACTTGCTAAGTTTTGTGATTTTGTCATTGTAATGCATTTTGAACTGAAACTAGCTACATAATGTAGACATTCCGTAGCTAGTTGCCAATTCTGCAGCTGTCTTAATGTTCAAGCATGTTCCAGGTGTCCTCTCAGGAAAAGCCACACATGGGTATATTCCACATCATGTCATTAGCGTTTGTTGCTCACCATGAAGAATGAATGGAATTCTGGACGTGTTTTTGTACGTGGGAACTCACACAAGGAGGCAGACTCTTGATAGGACAAGTATAGTCCAGATGTCCTTTGTCACTTTACGCTGCCATATTTAGAGTTCTAGTACGATTTTGATATGAAAAGACAATGATCCCCGTATTATCTCAAGTTTTGTTATGAAGATTTGTTATAAATGTACTCGGGAAACCGAGAGACAAGCTCTAGATTTTAATTAGATTTCGTGGATTGACTGCTATATTTCTGAAGATTGAGGATACTCCGTTTTAAGTTATTTTCCTTTAATGAAGAAGACAACATTTCTTTGAACGCGTTGAGTTGATCTTGAGTTAGATTTTGTGCTACTCTGGTGGTAGAGGGCCCCTGCCTCCTGAGCGGCTTTACTTTCGCAATTTAGATAAGTATCTTAGTTCGTTTTCAAGTTTTTAAAGTTTGCGTTCATAGTTAATTTCATTAGTCATTATAGCTATACTTTTTCTAAGATACTCTTCCAAAAGATCATTATAATGAATGAGAAATGGCTGTAGTGTTATAGATCTTATTTGAAATTCCTTTAGTTTGTTATCACAGTTAAACTTACTCTAGTAAAATTTTCCAAGATATCATTATGATGACTAAGGTATAACTATGATACTGTAGGATTCAGTTGCTTGTTTACACTAAGTAGCATAGCTAATCTTACTCTTAAAAGCTCTTCCAAAACATCATAAAAATGAGTAGGAAATAACTGTGATGTCTTAGTTTTTAATTGTATTTGCTTTCAGTTTTCATGTTTGCATTCAAATGCATTGAATTGTACAGCCAGGATTGTTCTAACAAGCTCTTCCAAAATACCATTCATGATGAATGAAATAGGCTATAGAATCCCATAGATTAATTGCATGATAATTTAGTTAGGGCACTCCGGAGGCAAATTGCATTTAATTCATGCTTTGTTATTTCATTTCAAGTTTGATAATGACTTTTTAATTTAGCACTGATCACTATAGACTAGTTGTTGAGGAGGTAAATCCCCTCTGCGGACAGAGGCGATCCCTACTAGCCCAGCAGGGGTCTAGCAACAAACAAACAATGCTATGACGCAAGCTCCTAGTTACGAATGAAAGATTTGGGATAAAAACCTACCTGGATTCCAGCGCTCGATCTGAAGAAGAGATGTCCCCGTCCTTCAGTCCTGGCAGATCACAATCCTTCCACGATCTCCGTGGACGAACACCTGCACACAGAAGAGACGAACAGATACATGCATAGGAACCAGCATACGTAACTAAACATCGGTCAGAAAAGAAATTACTCGCATTAACATAATGTAAAAAAAAGTGGAACCATAATCATAGTCATCTATTAAAATGATAAACGAATAGAAGTTACAACCAAGTTCTGACGTTGCAGCCTCCTTCGAACGGGTCTCCGGTCGTCCACGTCTCGCAAAGCTCGCCAAGGGAAAGGGAAACCTCTCCAGAGTCTCGTAACAATGGTCTCCTCGCTTGAATGGGCCTTAAGGGAAAGAAGGGATTCTTTTCAGCACAAAGGCACTTGGGAATAGGAGATGCAAAGCTTCAGCACTTCAAGACTAGCTTGCCATAGATTTGAGCAAGCTTATATAGATGGGGAAGGAGGGAGTTGGGATCCCTATTATTATGGGATTGGCCCTATCAACAAGGAAGGTTCCATGGGAGGTGGCAAAACCACTTCCCTTCCATAGAACTCCCGCAGCCAAACCTCCCAACTCAAGATAGGAAATGGTTTGTGAGTTTGTTTGAACTCAACTTCCGCCATCCATATTTAAAAAACAGTCCCTAAAATGGGTGGCGCGATTGCTGCTCTATGACAGAGCGCCAAGTGGCGCGACCTATGTGTAGGATTTTCCTCAGTGGCGCGAGTCCTGAACTGACTGCCCGCGCCAATGCAAAAAGGGATGTTTTTTGTGATTTTTGCAAGGAGATGTCTCAAGGGAAAATATTACTCACATTCAGAGGGATGCATTGATGGTGATCTCAAAGCATGACAATGTTCACAGGTCACGGAATGGGTCCTCCATTGTGCGGGATGGGGAATGGTTAGGACGGTGACAAATTACTGTGTAACAGATGCCCCCTAAAGTATGAGGCCCGAGAGTGAGAGGGGTGAAATGCTTTACGAGAACATGTCCAACCGAAGGCCCGCCGTCGGAAAACCTGCGCAGAAAGATACAACTGATATCTCAAGTACATGATGTATATGGTATGGACGCAGCCATCCGAACAGAGTATGCTATAATCCGGATCCAGGGTATGGGCGCAGCCATCCAACTAAGATCAAACAAATAGACTCAGGTATGGTCGCAGCCATCCAATCAGTGAGTCATGTACATAATGATAAAATCCCACAATCGCAGCCTGGATTACAACAGACACAATCCAGGGTCTTGCGCTCCATCTCGACCCAAATAAGTACAAGTTCTAGCATGCGAATGTGTGAGCTGATGTCGAACATGCAAGAACATCGCCTGATTACCAGCTAATGATGAAAGCTGTTAACAGACGCGAGAGAAACCACCAATAATGACAATGGTCCTCAAGGTACTACAGGTACAATCTACGGCGTGTGAATAAATGAGCTGACGTCGAACACCCGCAGAATCATTCGATCGGAAGTCAATGATGTAAACTTCACATCGAATGCGACGAACCTGCCATTGAGGCATGCAGGCTCCAAGGTACCATCAGGAGTCTCTAGACCAACTTCCTGGATAATGAGTTGAAGTCGACAGGAAGTGACCTTGATCGACGGTGGGCCATAATGATTCCCACATCATCGACACGAGACAGAGGAACATAATGTTTTGCTGTGAATCAGGACCATATGAGAAACAGAGGAAGGTTGATATTCGCAGAGGCCAACTTCTCTTGAACATATAAACGGCACGACAATGGACTTGGCAGTATTTGACATCAACGGATCAAAGGTCATGGTGACGAGGCAGTGAACAGATGAGAGGTCAAAAGAGATTACCCAAACCCATGGAAGAAAAGTGAAGCAGCGAGATGAGATGTCCCCAACCCGACACGAATGCAGACAAGTGCCATGTTCAAGAGCGACATACTGCCGACAACAACGACGATGGTTCCATTTTTCCCCCACCATTTCTAGCGAGTACCCCAATTATTTTTGATAACAAGCTTGAAGGGGATAGCATATGCTTGTGATATAAGTCCGCCCTTCGGGCGAATCCATCCTAGTGCATTTAACGAGTACTAGGAAGGAGAAACTCGGAGAACGTCATTTCGACGGAATCCAATGTCATCAGGGTTTAACGAGTCCGACAAAGGAAGAACTCGGCGTCTTTTCATGTTTAGAGAGTTTGAAAAGACAGCGGAAAAGAAAACTCCACAGGTCCCTTTTCGTAAATAGTTTCCCAGATCCGAAAAGGTAGAAAACAATATCCGGGAAAACCTCCTAGTCGCGATAGGCTAGGGTATTCCTTTTTCGTAATCGATCCAGCCCAGCCCAAAAAAGGGTTAAACTTATACTGGGTGAATGTCGATTCGTGTCCATTTTAACGAGATCGAAACGACAAGGGCCTCGGCGATCTTTTCATATTTAGAGAGTCAGAAAAGAGCTGAAAGATGACTCCTCTTGGAGGAACGAGTGGTATAAAGGGTAGCAACTGGTTCCGGTAATGGTGGAACTACTCTGAACAAATAAAGGTCGAGAGGCTGGCTAACAAGACCACTCATAGCAGCGGTTCCTCAAGAACGGGTAAAACAACCAAGTGAAGGCATATGATCGGCCAAGCAGATAGTGACGATGGAGTGAGAAAACCAAGGCTCATCTGGCAAAGACAGGCTGATAAAATGACAATCACAAGAGGTAAAATGGGCAAGGTTTCATTTTTACACAAGCTTGAAATCAGGAAACTCTGCTTGAAGTTGGTTTCATTTTTACACAAGCTTGAAACAAAGATAAACTATGCTTGAAACCGGTTTCATTTTTACACAAGCTTGAAACGGAAACAAACTATGCTTGAAAAAGTAAGCATGCCCCCAGCATGGTGACTCAATTCGAGGTACATGCCCCCCAAGCTTCAGTTCATATGAAAGGAAGATGGAGTGAAGGTTCAAGTGACGAGATCAAGAGAAAGACTCGACTGGGATTTTACGAGATCTAAACAAAGACTCGAATTGAACGGGAACGTGTTTCATTATTTTAACGAGGTTGACACATTAAAAGAACTATCCTCAAACACCCTTGTTTCATTTTTTAAGGAGCTTGACACAAGACAAGGAACTATGCTCCGGCGATCTTGTTTCATTTTTTAAGGAGCTTGACACAAGACAACGAACTGTGCTCCGACAACCTGGTTTCATTTTTTAAAGAGCTTGACACAGGGAGGGAACTTTGCTCTAACGACCTTGTTTCAAAATGAACAAGAAGGCGGTGCTTCCAAGAGTTCCACTCCTGATGGAAGGAAAACATCCTGGAAGTGAGGACCCAATGCCCCCAGCACCTGATGCACGACGGCATCATCACTGAGCACAGGCATGGGGTAGGTAGACACATAGTTGACCTGCGGTGGAGCAGATACAACGGGTGGATAAAAACCCGGAGGGGGTGATGGTGGACCAGTTGCCACATTAGGACCAAAGAACGACAGCTGATCAATGGTCACGATCCTTCCTTCATGTGGAAAACAGGCCACACGAAAGAGGGAGGAGACGAGCGCTCCCATGGCATAAGTGTAATCTCGCCCAAAAAGCAGATTGAAATCCAAGGGGCCTGGAACGACCATCACGTCCATATGGACGGTTTTGCCTCCCAAAGTAACGGGTAACCTTGGAAGGATTCCTAACGGTTGACTCCCGTTCTTCTATTGAATGTCAACAGATTCCTCGCGGTAGACTTGGCTTGCAAGGCAAGGGCATCGAAGCTTGCCAGTGGAATATGGCTTGGGTTGATTAATGTAAGACCTTCACCATAGCTGAGGCTGGTGGCTACCAAGGCCCAAGAGTCTGCACGTGATCTTCCTAGGGCACACAGACTTGTGTGCTTAAATCTGCAAATGATTCTGGTGCCAAAGAAAACTGAATCCACCTTTTAGGCCAGCTCAGCCCACGTTGTAAGGCCTCAAGGTACATGGCAGAAGAAGAGCTCATGACCTTGCTTACGTGCAGGATATCAAGCCTCTACCCATGGGAGAGGCTGAGGAGGGCTTTAGCACAGACAGGGAATTCCTTTCACCAGTCTGGGGAATCTGAAGAGATTGGGTATCATGAGGTGAGAATGCATTATGTCCTCACAGATGCCACTGCAGACGGGGCAAAGGGCACAGTCCGCCTATTAATGGTTGGTCGGGAACGGATTCCTGAATCTGAATGTCTGGAGGAGTGGGATCGACCAAGGATGACCCTTGACCAATCACGGCATCAGCCGGTGGAAGACTCAAAGAAAGCTGTTTATAACCAGCCGGGAGGCGTGGTGTAGAAACAGTCAGGTTGTCCAAGACTCGCTTGGCTTCATCCATATAAGTACAAAGGTGAATAGCATGGTGCCCTTCACACAACTTACAGGGATTGGTGATCTTACCCTGCTTCTTAGGAGCCTTACCAGTGCCCCCAACCTGACTCCCGGAAGCCAAAGACAACGGTGGGCGACCGTTGGACCATACTTCGAGTACCTTGGGAATGCCAGGGCAGTCTCGAAGAAGATGGTCTCCCGTGCACAACAAGCAAGGGAACTTGACTTTCCGTGGAGGGTTGGAAGGTTTATCAAGAGGAGATATCTCGGAGGCAATAGCAGCATTTTTAATCTCTCGCTTATCAGACTTCTTCTTCTTTGTCTTCTTCTTCTTCTTCTTAGCCACCTGGTTACTCGAATCCAGACTTTCACCAGGCGAAGAGGAGGAGGAGGACTCAGAAACAGGCGAAGAAGGGGAGAGGTCCACCTTAGAATCCACATGATGTGGTTCGGGTGGAGGAACTGATTGACCAGTAACTGAGACATTCGGAACGACAGAGGTTGAGAACAACCAAACAGGCAACCCAACAGTTAACCCAGGAAGGGACAACGTTGCCATATAAGGAGCACCAACATTTCCAAAAGGAGGAAAATGACCAGGATTCCCTTCTGAAGGGATTCCTTGGTTGGTAAACCCCGAAAAAGTTGCCATCAAAACTCAAAACCACACACGGGCTGAAAAAAGAGTTTAAGACACACGATCAAACGGCCAACAAGCAATATCTAAACGGGCGTGTAATCGTGGGCGATTAATTTTACCACATTGGAAAGTAAGAAATTCTACCGTTTCATGTTTTAAGAGTCGAGAAATGATAAAAGATGACTCTATCTCTTTCAGAGTTGACACAAGCGTGAAAGGACAAGCGCTTGACGGTCTTTTCAAGTTTAGGGAGTCAGAAAAGACCAAATGACTCCTCAGGAAAAACTAGGCACAAAGGGTGTACCAAATATCCGTGAACTGCAATATACACCTTGGTTTCAATAATGAAACAGAAATCGACCAAGGACTTTCCGTACGTGTAGGTAGTCTCCCCGAATGCCGTGTTCGGTGTATCACGGGTATAGGGCGGCAGACTCGGCTTCCTGTGGATAAAGGATTGAAAACCTAGAGGGGTCTCCCTTTATATACGCGACGGTACGGGGAGCGCAAGTCCGTACTAGCGCCGTCTAAAGCCAACAGGCGAATGACAGCTGCTAGGTTTAACGACGCCGGAACACGTCTCTAGCCTAGACCTTCTAAATGTGTTTCGTTAAGTTCCAATGCTGCCTTAGGTTAATTGAATAAATTTTACAGTTGATCTTCAATTAAGTTTCAATTTCCAGGCCCTATCGTATGTAGTGTCTCGAAAGACTCCTAAATGCAAGCTATATACCACAGTGCAACATTTCGTTCGATGAAAACTAGTTAAATAAGAGTTGAGAGCTTTTATACAAACGAAATGGACGGAATACAAACAACAATGTCTCTAATGCAACTAATGCAATTGAACACTTTTTCATCAAACACTAATCACTAGCGATATGGAAAAGATCACAATTTGCACTAATTAATCAAAACAAAAGAGATTTTTTTTTTTAATTTTCAGTGTTTAATGGCTAATGTGCACTGAAAACAAAAGGAACAATTTGAGAAATGATATCCAAGAGAGTGAAACACACAAAATTCATTCAACAATGCAATCAATCAGATCTCTAAATCGACCCAAAGTCTCTCAAATCGAAGAAAGACTCAAAAGCTTCCGATGGACCGTGTGATCTAGGTCCAAAGCAAGACAAACGAATTCTGAATGAAGGAATGGACAATCACCCAAAAGACGCAACAAAACAATCAAAGACTGTTAAGAGAGCGTGGAGAATCAATCAACAAGTTGACAGGACAATCAAGACACCAAAACTCCCAAGGAGGGCTCGATACACTAAGCCACTAGATGCCCTAGGGCTCAAAACGTGAAATCGGTAGAAAGAAGCAAACAACCAAAGGACAGAGGTGAATTCCAGCCAAACAAGACTCCAACACACTCAGACAGTCGAGAAATCAAGAAGAGAAGCACTGGTCAAGTCCAGAAAGCTAAAAAATGAAGAAACTCAAAAAAGTCACAGGGGTGGCGCGACTGTGGGCTTGAAACTGGCGCCAGAGGCCGATTGGCGCGAGACAGACAAATGCAACAAGCGCCAAGTGGCGCGACTGTCGGGTTAAAACCCGCGCCAGTCGAGTTCTCCAATAAAAATTAAAAAACAAGCTACTCTGAAAGTAGACCAATACAAGCTAAGCAAACCAAGAAGCTAAAATAGTGAAAGAATCCAACCCAGAAGGTTCATCAAGCAAGGAGAAACAATCAAAGCGAACCAATCATAAACGGGACAAGGAAAACCGGACGATCCCCAGTGGAGTCGCCAATTTGTTGAGGAGGTAAATCCCCTCTGCGGACAGAGGCGATCCCTACTAGCCCAGCAGGGGTCTAGCAACAAACAAACAATGCTATGACGCAAGCTCCTAGTTACGAATGAAAGATTTGGGATAAAAACCTACCTGGATTCCAGCGCTCGATCTGAAGAAGAGATGTCCCCGTCCTTCAGTCCTGGCAGATCACAATCCTTCCACGATCTCCGTGGATGAACACCTGCACACAGAAGAGACGAATAGATACATGCATAGGAACCAGCATACGTAACTAAACATCGGTCAGAAAAGACATTACTCGCATTAACATAATGTAAAAAGGAGTGGAACCATAATCATAGTCATCTATTAAAATGATAAACGAATAGAAGTTACAACCAAGTTCTGACGTTGCAGCCTCCTTCGAGCGGGTCTCCGGTCATCCACGTCTCGCAAAGCTCGCCAAGGGAAAGGGAAACCTCTCCAGAGTCTCGTAACAATGTTCTCCTCGCTTGAATGGGCCTTAAGGGAAAGAAGGGATTCTTTACAACACAAAGGCACTTGGGAATAGGGAGATGCAAAGCTTCAGCACTTCAAGACTAGCTTGCCATGGATTTGAGCAAGCTTATATAGATAGGGAAGGAGGGAGTTGGGATCCCTATTATTATGGGATTGGCCCTATCAACAAGGAAGGTTCCATGGGAGGTGGCAAAACCAATTCCCTTCCATAGAACTCCCGCAGCCAAACCTCCCAACTCAAGATAGGAAGTGGTTTGTGAGTTTGTTTGAACTCAACTTCCGCCATCCATATTTAAAAAACAGTCCCTAAAATGGGTGGCGCGATTGCTGCTCTATGACAGAGCGCCAAGTGGCGCGACCTCTGTGTAGGATTTTCCTCAGTGGCGCGAGTCCTGAACTGACTACCCGCGCCAATGCAAAAAGGGATGTTTTTTGTGATTTTTGCAAGGAGATGTCTCAAGGGAAAATATAGCTCACATTCAGAGGGATGCATCGATGGTGATTTCAAAGCATGACAATGTTCACAGGTCACGGAATGGGTCCTCCATTGTGCGGGACGGGGAATGGTAGGGACGGTGACAAATTACGCTCTGCAAGTACCTAGTAGTCCTAGGTTCAGTTTTCAACTTTGTCCACTGTGATGGCATTCACAGGTAAGTGGTTTCCCACCTATTGCATTTGAATTGCATTAGCTATAAACTGAATATTACTGTCATTATTTACAAAACTTCTTTTGTTCTAAACCTATATTAACTCACAATCATCTGGACAGAAGATAGTATCAGTATAAGGTCTGGAGTACTTTTGAAACCTTTTTACCATTTCACAAACAAGCCTTTCCTCCAAAAACTATTCTAAAAGGAAATCTATAACTTTTGAGTGAGGTTTAGTGGTGTTAAACTAAGTTGTAGAATAAAATTAGGAGCTGGTTTTAGAGTAGAGATCTTATGATGTTACAAATGTTCTTTTCCAAATATGTTTCAACAAACCTTTAATCATGGATGAGATGTTGTATCATTATAAGTTGATTGTTTAATTGCTTAGTTAGGAGAATTTTTACACTTAGCTGCCCATTTCTCAAGCTCTTCCAAAATATCTTTAATGAAAGAATTGGACAAGTTAAGTTCATGTTGTGATTTATTTTCTTGAAGTCATTATCAAGCTTTGTATTTTTTCTAAGCCATAGTTTAGGTTTGGTTCTCGTCTCGGTATTTGCCATTTGTCATTTGTCATCAACAAATTAGGCTTCACTCTATTTTTAACTAGTAGCTTCTTTCCACCAGCATTTATTTCTTTCCCTTGTGAACATAAAACCATAAAAAGACCAAAAACATCATAAAACACTAGACACAACGCAGTAAGAAACAAACACCTAGGCACATACAGTGCACCACACTTCAGCAGTTTACCAACCCTGGTTGACAATTAAATGAACTCAATTTAGGAGACTAGGTTGAGCACAAACATTTTGGCGCCGTTGCCGGGGATGTGAAAACTAGGTAACATTTGTTTCTTAACTCCCAAAAACAATGATATGCATAGAGAGAGAGACGCAAGGGGTAGATTCATAAGAAGCAGAAGAAGAAGTTTGATTCCTATAACACCACTTGTTTCACCTAGACCAAGAGCTATTACACCTTCAACTCAGACCCACATTCCATCCTTTACTGATCCTAGAATTCTAGAAGACCTAAGATCAGATATTCCATTAGAGAGACCTTCCACTTCATCCACTGAACCTGTCTTAGAAGAAGATCCAAGGACTCCTGTTAGGGACACGAACTTTTCCACTTCCACAGAAAGGTCAACCATGGCAGAAGAAGGAGGAGGAGGATTCTTTAATGGATAACACACATTATTTGGAGGGGGTAGAGGTAGAGGTAGAGGAGAAGGAGGTAGAGGAAGAGGAGAATGAGGTAGAGGAAGAGGTAGAAGAGAAATGTGAAGCTCTTTTGGGTTCCCTATAATAGATGAAGAAACCAATACAACCATGAAAAACATTTCACCCTCTGTCCTTCCAAACTTCTATGGACTTAAAACTGAAGATCCTGAAACCTTCCTATTTGAATTTGAAATCATGTGTAGGACTTATGACTACTTACAAGATGTTCAAAAACTTAAACTATTTCCTTCAAAATTGAAAGGAGCAGCATTGAAGTGGTTTATGGGTTTGATCAACAGTTCTATTAGGACATGGGAAGACATGAAACAAGCATTTCTAGAGAGGTATTTGGATTATTGTATGCCAGTCAATCATAAGGAGGAAGTGTTTAAGATGTTACAAAAAGAAGATGAAAACTTGGAAGATTTGTTGGAGAGATTCCTTTACAACATCAAAAGAGCAAAAATGGAAAACTTAGATCAAGACACCTTAAAAGCTCTTTTGTTGAAAACAATTAGGGATGAATGGTTGGATATCCTTAAAATAATGGGAAAAGGGGATATATCACATCTCACATTACCTGAAATATCTGAGTTATGTATCAACCTTTCAAGAGGGGAATCTAAAACTGTAAAAGGTCCAAGAGATCCTGCTCTTGCAAGGGCAAGTAAGTCTGCTTCTGGGACAATAAGTAGGTCAGAAATAGGACATATACTTGATGATTTCAAATCTTACATCTTAGGGAGTCTTAGTGAACAAATAGACACCCTTAAATTACAAAACAAGCAAAAAGCCGAATCCGATGCCTTAGCAATCTTTTGTCCCAAATGTAGAAAGAAACATGCCTTGAGAGAGTGCCCTTTGGATGTAAAATTTGTAGAGACCTGTGTCATTTGTTCTGAAAAACATGAGACCAAGAATTGTCCTTCCCTTCCTGGTCTCAAAGCTGTCTTTCAAGAGGAAACTCCTACAAATTCCACAGAATCTCTCAATTTTGTCTCTAGAAGGCCTTGGCAAGGAACTCAAACACAAGGATTCCATGATCAAATGTATAACCAACCTCCACCTTGGAATTCTTGGCAGCAACCTTGGCCTCAATTTCAAAATCAATCTCAATCTTGGGCACAAGGAGCACAAAGTCCCTATGGAAGATACTCTCAGTACTATCAGTATCCACCATCCTATCCACCATACCCACTTTTTTCTCCTCAAAATCCTCAACAAAATTTTCAACAAAATCCTCAACAACATTATCAGAACCTACCACATCAAAATCAACCACTTCCATTACCATTTCCTCAAAAATCAAATCAGTTGCCTACTCAACCCATACCAAACCCCAACAATAAAAATCCTCAGAACACATACATGATAGAAAGCCAACAGTTTCGAACTTATTTAATTACTCCTTTAGACCTTAGTAATGTTCAACTTAGGTCTGGAAGAATACTTGAAAAGAGGAAACCTTCTGTTATCATACAAGAACAAGATAAATCCGAGGAAGATTCTCTACGGGTGAATAAAAGTCTTGAGGAAGACACATCTTTTCAAGACCCAAACACTGAAAAATTAAAACAAAAAGAACCAATAATTTCAACTCCTGTATTAGAGCAGCCATCAACATCTACTTCTACACCTCCCTTTCCAGAAAGATTACAAATTGATAGAGGTGTAGAAAAACAAATTATGGTGCCTAATTATGATTTCCTAGATGAGCCGAGAAATGTTTGTATTAAGATCCCATTATTGCAAGCTATCAAGGAAATTCCAATCTTAGCAAAGACAATAAAGGAGTTGAGCATGAAGAAAACAGGAAAAAGAATAAGAGAGACAAAGAAAATTCAACTGGCAGGAAAAATAACAGATATCATGATGGGTAAGATTGCAATTCCAAAGTATCTAGACCCAGGAAATCCAGTTGTTAAAATACACATCAATGGAATTGAGATCCAAAACACACTTATTGATTTAGGAGCAGCAATCAATATCATGAGTAGACAAATCATGGATAGACTGAAACTTCCTAATCTTCTTTTTACACCCACATTATTACAATTAGCAGACAGATCTGTGATCAAACCTGATGGGGTAATAGAATACATTCCAGTGTCCCTAGATTCTTGGGAGTACCCTGTGGATTTCATGATCCTAACTCCTAAGAATAATCTAGGAGGGCATCCTGTTATATTAGGAAGACCTTGGTTGGCTACAGCTGATGATTTCATTAGTTGTAGATCCAGTGATATGTACATCTTTGATGGTATTTCAACTAAGAAATTCACTTTGTATCCTCCAGCAAGGACAATTACAGATTTAGATGATACTCAATGGATAGAGGATGAAGAAGACTTACAACCTCTCTTCACAATTTCAGAAATTAGTGAAGATAATCAAATTCTGAATACTCTAGAAAACTTTGAATCCTCTTCAGAATACAAACATGAACCATTTCAAGAGGGATTAAACATTTAGTTTTTGTCATCAATACAGATGTCTCTTCATTCTATGGATAAATTTGGCAGCTCTACAAGTGAGATATTTCCAGGCAAAACTTTGAACATAAACAAGAACTTAGAAAAATCTCAATAAGAAGAGTTAGTCAAGGTATTACAGAGACATTCTTCTGCATATGCATGGGAGTACACTGACATGAAAGGGATAAGCCCCAAGACTTTCACTCATCACATCTATATAGAGGAAAATTGTAAACCAATCAGACAACCTCAAAGACGGATGAATCCAAATCTTAGGGATATTTTTAAAGAAGAATTGCAAAATTTTTTAAATGTCAACTTCATCTATCCCATTTCAGATAGTCAGTGGGTTTCTCCTTTGGTAATTGTGCCAAAGAAAAATGGTAAATGGAGGGTATGTGTTGACTACCGGGAATTAAACAAAGCTACGCTTAAAGACCATTTTCCCTTACCTTTCATAGATCAAGTGTTAGATACATTAGCTTGCAAAAAGTACTTCTCATTCCTAGATGGGTTTAGTGGTTACAACCAAATCCAAGTAGCACTTGAAGATCAAGACAAAACCACATTTACCTGTCCTTGGGGTACCTATGCTTACCGATTATTTCCATTTGGATTATGCAATGCACCTGCAACATTCCAAAGGGCAGTATTAGGAATTTTTTCAGATCTAATACATGATTGTGTAGAGGTATATATGGATGATTTCATAGTTTATGGAAACACATTTGAAGAAGCCTTAGCAAACTTGGAAAAAGTTTTAAAGAGATGTCAAGAAGCAAATCTTTCACTCAGTCATGAGAAATGTTTCATGATGTTTACTGAAGGTATTGTTTTGGGGCATCACATTTCAGGGGATGGGATTAGAGTTGATGAGTCAAAAGTTGAAGTCATCTCTAACTTATCTATTCCAAGTTGTCAAAGAGATGCTAGGAGTTTTCTAGGATTTACAGGATATTATCGGAGGTTTATAGAAAACTTCACCAAGATAGCATCTCCACTCTTCAAATTACTTACCAAAGACTGTGAATTCAAATGGAATTCTGATTGCCAGTTAGCCTTTGAAACCTTGAAAACAAAAATTTTTGAAGCACCTATTTTAAGGGGACCTAACTGGAAGTTACCTTTTCATATCTCAACAGATGCTTCTGATACAGCTCTAGGAGCAGTATTGGGACAAAAAGACCCGATTCCTTATGCCATCTACTATACCAGTAAAAATTTGACTCCTGCAGAGTTAAACTATACTGTAACTGAAAAAGAGTTTTTAGTTGTTGTTCATGCCATAAACAAATTTAGACACTATATAACAAGCTATGAAACTTTTGTTCACACTGATCATTCTGCAATTAGATACTTAATGAACAAATCAATTACTAATGGCAGAGTCATAAGATGGTTATTGCTTTTATAAGAATTCAACATTACCATTCTAGATAGGCCTGGAAAACAAAACACAGTAGCTGATTTCCTATCTAGACTCCAAAACATCAAAGATGACACTCCAGTTGAAGATCAATTTCCCGATGAATATCTTTTTGCAATTTCTACTCAAACTCCTTGGTTTGCTGACATTGCTAATTATTTAGTTTCAGGAAAATTTCCTTCAATAATGAATGCAAGAGATAAAATAAAAATCATTTATGACAGTGCAAAATATTCATGGGTTGCTAATGAGTTGTACAAGACAGGTCCAGATTTGATCATTAGGAGATGTGTTCGGGAAGATGAGATGCCCGAGATTCTTAAAGCATGTCATGATGAACCTTGTGGTGGACACTTTGCTGATAAGAGGACAATCTATAAGATCCTTCATTTAGGATATTATTGGCCATCCTTGTTTAAGGATGCTAAAGAGTATGTCAAAAGGTGTGACAGTTGCCAAAGGGTAGGGAAACCTTCTCCTTCAGGTGAGATGCCATTACAACCTCAGGTACATATTGAACCTTTTGAAAAGTGGGCTTTGGATTTTGTAGGACCTATTAGTCCTCCATCAAGAAAAAAGAGATATATATTAGTTTGCACTGATTATGTTACCAAATGGGTAGAGGCCAAGCCATTAATTTTTGCTAATGAAGCATCTGTAGTTAATTTTCTTTTTGAGGATATTTTTACTCGTTTTGGTGTCCCAAGATAAATTGTTACAGATCAAGGAGCTCAATTTACATCAAGGCTATTGGAATAAATGATGGAGAGGTACAAAATCAGGCATAGAAAATCTACTCCTTATCATCCACAAGCAAATGGTCAAGTGGAATCTACTAATAAGGTCATTGAAGGAATCCTAACAAAGACTGTTCATTTACATAGAAGAGATTGGACAGATAGGCTTCCTGAAGCCTTGTGGGCGTATAGAACTACATGGAGAAACACAACAGGCCATACTCCTTATGAACTTGTTTATGGAAAGCAAGTTTTTTTTCCCATAGAGTTCCAGATTCAAACTTTCAAAATGGAAGTTCAGCTAGGACTTGATTTAACGGAGGCACAAAAGCATAGATTGGAGTAGATTAATGAATTGGATGAGATCAGACAAGATGCAGTTCAGAAAACAAGTCTAGTCCAACAACAAAGGACTAGATGGCATGACAAGTACATCAAAGAGAAGAAGTTCAAAGAAGGTGACTGGGCTCTCTTGTTTGATTCAAAGTTCAAGGATTTTCAAGGTAAATTTCAAACACATTGGCTTGGGCCATATGAAATTGTTAAAATTTTTGACAATGAAGCAGTAAAAATCAGGACAATAGATGAAGAAGAGGTCACTTTTCCTGTGAATGGTCATAGATTGAAGCTGTATCACAAACCACTCTCAAGAGAAGAATTTTTCAAGAAGTTCCAGGAAAATAGTGATGTGAAGTTAATGAAGAAGAATCTTTCTTCTTCATCAACTTGATTAAATTTTCTGAAGTAATTTCTTAAAATAATAATAATAATAATAATAAAAAAATAAAAAAAAATAAAGTATAAACATGAAAACCAATCACTGATTGCCATGTTTATACAGAAAATATAGGGTGAAAATCAGAGTCTTTCTGACACTCTAACTTTTCCATTTTGTTTCTACAAGCAGCAGACACAAAATCATAAGTTTAGATTCATTGCACTTATGATCCATCTCATTTCATTTCATTCCATTTACTTATCCATCCATACTCCATTTCATTCATACTTCACTTCATTCCATATTTCATTCATCTCATTCCATACTTCATCCACCTCATTTCCATATCAAAATTTAAAGTTTGATGTCTTTCTGCAAATGAATAACACATGTCATGAATTGCAGACCATTTCTTATACTTTTCCACTCCATTTCATAAATTGTAATCCATCCCACTCCATCATTCACTTCATACATATCCCATTATACCATGTTTCATCATCTATCTTCACTCATTCCATATAATATTCCATTTATATTCCAAACCACTCCATTCCATGATTAAAATTCTCTACAGGTACATTCTGCAGCTAAACAGACATTCTGCAGCTAATCAGACTTTTCACAGCCAGACAGTCATTCCACAGCTACAGATCCTGAAGGCACTGATCAGTAGACATTTGAATTGAAACAAGATGATCCAGTATATCCATGAAAAAGAAAAATCAAGAAGGCTTATGAAGACTCACAAAGTAATGATTTCCAGAGGAGAACAAAGCATACAAAGACCACAAAAAGCAGATGAAAAGGAAAGGTAAAAAGTTCTGATTATAATGGCATATCATAAAAAACTTTAGTATAGTTTTAGTTATGAATCATTTGAAAATTTGTTTTGATTATTTTTATTGATCATGCCAAATATACCCTCCGCAAAACTTTGGATAAAAATCCTTCATTTCAAATTCTATACCCGATCATCATCTAAGTGGTTAAAATGTTGAAGTGATTGATTTTATCACGTCACCTAGCCAAATCATTTAATGATGATTTTTGAATCCGTTGTAAAATATCTCCGCGGTATTTTCACTCATTGATTTGTTTTCTTCACCTCACTTCATTAACTTGTTCCATAACCACTCCCTATTACTCCATCCCGTAGCCAAACCTTCATCATTTCATTCTGTAAAATAGAGGTATCTCTATCACCGTGAGCAGAGGTATATTAGTTTGAAATTTGAAGCCACTGTCACCAAGAAGCAGAGGTATATCAATTTGAAAGTTGAAGCCACTGTCACCGTGAAGCAGAGGTATATCAGTTTGAATATTGAAGCACTGTCACCGTGAAGCAAGGGAGTATTAATTTGAAGGTTGAAGTCATTGTCTCCATGAGCAGAAAGAGTACTAATCTAAAGATTGAAGAAGAAATTATGGGCCTCATCGTAAGAACTAAACCAATAGGCACAAAATACCTAGAAGGATACCCTCAAAGTAGAGAAATGTTGCAACAAGCAGGATGGCTGCAATTCCTTGAGAAATTTAATGGCTTCCACAGAGAAGTTACTAAAAAGTTTGCAAGGTCATTCAAAGGAGCCAAGGTTGAAGTTGGAGATATTAAATTCACTGTCACAGAGGTTTTTATTGCAGAAGCAACATGATTTCTTAGACATGGAGAAATATGGTTTAAGAATAGAGAATTTCATAATGAATCATGGAAGCAGATCCTCAAATCACCAGGTATGGATGTCACTGTGTTTAAAAAGGGAATTCCAAGCTCTGCATTAAAGAATAAATGGAGAAACATGTTGCTTATGCTACAAAAATTTATCACTTGTGAAGGTAGATATGGTACTTTCTATGTTTACCATATTAGGTTGATAATGCATTTTCTAGAAGAAGAGCTTAATTTGCCCTATTTCTTTCTTCAAAGTTTAAAAAAGATGGCTTCAAGTGTTCAAAGGAGAGTCCAATTCCTAGAAACAACTCTATACCATCATGGCTTGGTTAAGATTCTAATTGAACACCATTTAGCCAAAACAAAAGATACTTGGGATAATTTCTTGGTGAGAAATCACTTTGAAGAACCAAAAGAGCCTTCACCTGAACATTAGCCTACAAAGAGAAGCATAAAATGGAAAGCCTCTAAAATTGAAACTGATAAAGCAATTCAAGATAGCAGTGAAGAAATAATCTCTGAGAAGTTGGCCCAGATTAAGAGACAGCTTAAGGAAGAGAGGGTAATCAGAAAATTTGTCACAGAAAAAGGAGAGGGACCATCCCAGCCGATAAGGAGCCATAGAATCAGGGGGGAACTAAGGAAAACAAAGATCAAACAAACTGGGGTGATAAACATAGAAGATGAGGAAACATCTATTGAAGAAGATGTTGAAGAAGATTTTGATGAAGAAGCCCCTGAAATTGACCCTGCACAGCAAGAAATTTATAACTATGTTGAAACATTGGAAAGGAAAGCTTCAGAAAGTAGAGATAGAACCCCTAGTCCTCAACTGTCCAAAATAGATGTGTTAAGAAGAGATAAGTACGAGTTGGAAGTACTTAATAGACATATCAGGATTGAGAATGATATTCTGAAGGAACAAGTTAAACTAAAAACCAGTATGAACTCAACCCTGTCTCTACAAATGGACAAAGTGGAAAAGGCTAATGAAAAGTTGAAAAAGAGGAACAAGAAGTTAATCAGGGCACTTACCAATTTAAGGTTCAAGTTAGTCATCAAGAAGCCCATAAGACCTTTAACTTCCAGGCAAAGAAGAAGAAGAGGGTTGGATGTTCTTGCAGAAGTCTCTGAGTTTATGGAATAAGTTGCATGAGGACATGCAAGAAGTCAGCAGTGGGGGTATGTTGAGCCCCAAGATTGCTATTTCTTCCATCATACTTCACTCCATTTTCTTTTTTCCATTGTTATCCCAGGCTCAAATGATCAATGAAATTATTTAAAATTACTTTAAGAATGAATATCATGGCTAACTTGCTAAGTTTTGTGATTTTGTCATTGTAATGCATTTTGAACTGAAACTGGCTATAGAATGCAGACATTCCGTAGCTAGTTGCCAATTCTGCAACTGTCTTCACGTTCAAGAATGTTCCAGGTGTCCTCTCAGGAAAAGCCACACATGGGTATATTCCACATCATGTCCTCAACATTTGTTGCTCACCATGAAGAATGAATGGAATTCTGGACGTGATTTTGTACGTGGGAACTCACACAAGGAGGAAGACTCTTAATAGGACAAGGACAGTCCAGATGTCCTTTGTCACTTTACGCTGCCATATTTAGAGTTCTAGTACGATTTTGATATGAAAAGACAATGATCCCCGTATTATCTCAAGTTATGTTATGAAGATTTGTTATAAATGTACTCGGGAAACCGAGAGACAAGCTCTAGATTTTGATTAGATTTCGTGGATTGACTGATATATTTTTGAAGATCGAGGATACTCTGTTTTAAGTTATTTTCCTTTAATGAAGAAGAAATCATTTCTTTGAATGCGTTGAGTTGATCTTGAGTTAGATTTTTTGCTACTCTGGTGGTAGAGGGCCCCTGCCTCCTGAGCGGCTTTACTTTCACAATTTAGATAAGTATCTTAGTTTGTTTTCAAGTTTTTGAAGTTTGCGTTCATAGTTAATTTCATTAGTCATTATAGCTATACTTTTTCTAATAAAATCTTCCAAAATATCATTATAATGAATGAGAAATGGCTGTAGTGTTATAGATCTTATTTGAAATTCCTTTATTTTGTTATCACAGTTAAACTTACTCTAGTAAACTTTTCCAAGATATCATTATGATGACTAAGGTATAACTGTGATACTGTAGGATTCAGTTGCTTGTTTACACTAAGTAGCATAGCTAATCTTACTCTTAAAAGCTCTTCCAAAACATCATAAAAATGAGTAGGAAATAGCTGTGATGTCTTAGTTTTTAATTGTATTTGCTTTCAGTTTTCATGTTTGCATTCAAATGCATTGAATTGTACAGCCAGGATTGTTCTAACAAGCTCTTCCAAAATACCATTCATGATGAACGAAATAGGCTGTAGAATCCCATAGATTAATTGCATGATAACTTAGTTAGGGCACTCTGGAGGCAAATTTCATTTAATTCATGCTCTGTTATTTCATTTCAAATTTGATAATGGCTTTTTAATTTAGCACTAATCACTGTGGACTAGTAGCATTCTAGTTCAGTTTTAGCTTAGCTCACTGTATTTACATTCCAATATTAGTTTCCATCCATTTCATTTTAAATTGCATTAGTTGTTAAACTTAAATACCACGGTCTTCATTATTTAAAAAACTTCTTTTGTTCTAAACCTATATTAACTCATAATCATCTGGACAGAAGATAGTATCAGTATAAGGCCTGGAGTACTTTTGCAACCTTTTTACCATTTCACAAACAAGCCTTTCCTCAAAAGACTATTCTAAAAGGAAATCTATAACTTTTGAGTGAGGTTTGGTGGTGTTAAACTAAGTTGCAGAATAAAATTAGGAGCCGGTTTTAGAGTAGAGATCTTATGATGTCACAAATGTTCTTTTCCAAATATGTTTCAACAAACCTTTAATCATGGATGAGATGTTGTATCATTATAAGTTGATTGTTTAATTGTTTAGTTAGGAGAATTTTTACACTTAGCTGCCCATTTCTCAAGCTCTTCCAAAATATCTTTAATGAAAGAATTGGACAAGTTAAGTTAATGTTGTGATTTATTTTCTTGAAGTCATTATCAAGCTTTGTATTTTGCTAAGTCATAGTTTAGGTTTGTTTCTGTCTCAGTATTTGCATTTTTCATTTGTCATCAACAAATTAGGCTTCACTCTGTTTTTAACCAGTAGCTTCTTTCCACCAGCATTTAGTTCTTTCCCTTGTGAACATAAAACCATAAAAAGACCAAAAACATCATAAAACACTAGACACAACACAATAAGAAACAAACACCTAGGCACATACAGTGCACCACACTTCAGCAGTTTACCAACCCTGGTTGACAATTAAATGAACTCAATTTAGGAGACTAGGTAATGAAAAGGTAATGAAAAATTAGGAGAAGGAGAGAAAGGAATAGAGAGTCTTTTGTAACAAAGTTCAAGATGGAATGGGATGTAGATTTGTGAGTTTTTTTTCAATAAAGAAATTCAGTTCTTTGATGTTGTTTTGATTACAACTTTAAGGAGCTGAAGGATTTCACCAAATTGGTAGCAGAGGGCCCCTGCTATCCAAGGAGGCTTCTACATACTTTCTAGATAAGTAGCTTTTAACTATGTGTTGTTATCTTTTAAATCATGTCTTGCATTATTTGTTTAATTAAAAGATCCTCATTATCTTACAACCATTCTTTTTCTTAAAAAGCTCTTCCAACATATCATTATTAGATGAAAAATATTTGGTTGTATTATGTTGAGTTAATTAGCATTTTCTGTTTTGCAATTAGATTAAAAAAATCCTCATTATCTTACAATCATTCTTTTTCTTAAAATGCTCTTCCAACACTGGTTAAAAATAGAGTGAAGCCTAATTTGCTGATGACAAATGACAAATGCAAATACTGAGACAGAACCAGTAGCTTCTTTCCACCAGTATTTAGTTCTTTCCCTTGTGAACATAAAACCATAAAAATACCAAAAACATCATAAAACACTAGACACAACTCAGTAAGAAACAAACACCTAGGCACATACAGTGCACCACACTTCAGCAGTTTACCAACCCTGGTTTACAATTAAATGAACTCAATTTAGGAGACTAGGTTGAGCACAAACAGAGGTCTTGGGTGTTTTTGATGAAAGTGAAGATGAAGAAGGGCAGTTGTCTAGGAGAAGGCCATGAACAATGGGCTTGAGGAAGGCCTTAGCCAAGGAGAAGGAGTAAGAAATAGCATCGGCAGAGTAGCTCACTCCAAGTGAGTTGCTTGCCATGGAGATAGAGTATGATCGGGAACCTTGGTTAGAGAGGGCTAATACACACTTGGAGGATCAGCTGGAAAAGACATAAAGAGACCTTGGCCTTCAGAAGAAAATGGCCAAACACTATGCCTTGAAGAAAAAAATTGCAGGGGCCAAGCTCAAGAGAGCCCTTGCTAAAATTCAAGCCCTCAAGGAGAAAAAAAGCCAATAAAACATTTACATCCTAGCTTATGCTTCCCTACAGGCATCCCAAACCCCATGAGGAAGATAATTTCAAATTTTGGCAAATTTTTGATAATTTTGGTTTTTCACTATTTTGAGGGGTCAAGGGCACTGTGCTCTTTTTTGGGTCACTTTTTTGAGGATTGGTTCGAATTTTTGGGTTCATCTTTCCAAGTACATCATACACACCAAATTTTAGGTCATTTGGAGCATATTTGGTCCTCCAAAAGGGTCTAAAACATGCAAAGAATCACCATTCTGCCCAATTTTCAGGGTTGGCTCACCCTTAGCAGCCTTGGGATATTTTGTTTTTGAACAAGTAGCTGAAGCCCAATCATAAAAGAATGGATTTTTTGGAAAGTAGACTCGACAAGCTTTCCAATGAGCTATCACGGAGCTCATTCCGACACTGGGAAGGCCTTCAAAATGTAGCTGCAAGGTGACCCATTTTTCTAGTGCAGGCACTACACCCTTGGACCTCACTGTTGTGCCCTTGCCTACGAAATTCAACAAAAGACACAAATTTATGGAAAATAGATATTTTTTGGTTTTTGGGGAAATCACTCCAAAGTTAGGTGTTAGAAGTTATTTTTCATTTATTGCATTAGATATTTTGTGCCTTGGGCCTTGCATGGTCTTAATGGAGAAATTTAGCATTTATGATGTATTTATGAAATTTTGGAAACCCTAGATAGGGTTTGGTCCTCCTTTCTTGTTAAATACATCATTGAGGCCTCATTGTACATGTTGGATGATTATTGAGAGTAATACATAGACTTTGAGATTGAAGAGAAATTGGCTTTGGTTTTTGTGGATGGCTTGACTTGCTTGACAATGGAGAAGGCTTACTTGAAGGATTCATGAGCATAGTTAATGGTGATTTTTTCCTTATTTAGTTCTTGTTTTCTGATGTTATCATTTTTTTCCATCTTTCTATTGTAGTAGGACAAAAATTTTAAGCTAAGAAATGTTGTTTAGAGGCACCTTAGCTCTGTTTTTTCTCTACTGCTTCTATGTTTTCCTCTGCTAGGTCAGTTTAGAGAATTCTTAGTTGCTCTTTAGACCCACTTATGCTTTTTTATATTAAAGATGATTCAATGAAGCAAATTTCAAAGTAGTTTTATGGTTATCCCCGCTCTTTGCCATTACTTAAACATTGTTTTTAAGGTATTTTACTTTGCAGTATTACTGATTAGGTTTAGCTAAAGAGGTCTATGGTTCACCATGCCCTTTTGTTTATCCTAAAATGTTGTTTTGGAGGCATTTATATCTTGATTAATGAATTTAGGAGTTCCCTCTTCTTTGATTTATGCTATATGTTTATCTTAAATGTTTTCTTAGCTTGAAGGTGAAATCACTAGAATATTTACAATTTTCTTGCCTTCTATAGTTCACTATATTGTAGTCTTAATGCTTACTTTCTAGGGTTTAGTCAAAGAAGTTATTGGTATGCCCTATATGTAATATTCCAAAATTTGCATGCAGCAAATTGGAATATTAATTTTTGTTGATTTCACTTAGGAGTTGAATAAATGGGTAAGGAGGCCCATAAATTTTAGAAATAAGAATAAAATACATCATAGTGTAAAAAGGGATCATCATAAGAGCTAGATTTCACACCCTCATGTGTGAACAGCGTCATTTTCATGTGGACAAGGTCAAGTTTGACCAAGTCAATAGCGCTGGGATAGGAGGTGGAGAACACTTAGAGAAACAATGCAATATGAATGGGAGGAGGTTTCTTTGGTGAAGGAAACCCTAATGAGTGGGACCTATGGTGAGAGGGCTTTCACTTGTTTAAAATGAGGGCAAGGCAGCCATTTTTATTCATGTTATGGTTTATTGAATTCTTGGTTTGTTTAGACTTTGTGCCTTCTCTTGTTGTTTAGCAGAGTTGTTGTGCTGCTTAGCACAAGGAATTCCTGTTTAGGAATTCCTTCCCCTTTCAAGAGAGGCCTCTTGAAGGAGCTTGATCCTCATTTCTCCACATTCAGGCTTCAGGCCAAGCATCCTCCTTTAGCTACAATGTTGTTTCAGTTTAGAGCTGGGTTGTGTTGCAGGGTATTGCAGTGGAGGTTACTGAACACCACTTTCAGAGCTTATTTTTTAGAGGAGGAATCCTTATTCCCTTTGGAGGACCAGCGAGGAAGTATCTGGGCTAATTTCACCATATTTGGCACCAGGCCAACCATTTTACATCATCTACAACACAATCCCTCTCCTTGACTGCGTTATTTTTAGTGAGCATCTGCAGTGAGGGTTGCAGTGTTTGTTTGGAGGGTGAGATCTTCAGTGTTAGGATCAGCCTTTCACTTGGAAGATCCATTGGAGGAGTTTTGTTCAAATTGTGCATCATCTACAACCATCTCCATCCAATTCTTGAGTTGCAGCTGCTACATCATTCTTGAGACTGCAACTCCGACATTTTTCCATTTTGCATATTTTAGCCAATCCTTCCAGGATTGTCTTGAAATTCGGTTTGGGAGTCTATATCTTCACTCCCAACATTTTTTGGGCCCTAGATTATTATATTTTTTATTAACACTTCTCAGTAGCAGTTCCCCTAATAAAACTGCACTGTCATAGCCTTAAGCATTTTTTGTGTAGCAGTGTTCTTCATTTTTCCATGTACATGTTTCTTGAGGCTTGTATTGCCTAGCTTGAGTGATTGTTTCCTCAAGAAATTGTATGCATTTTCTGCTATGATCTAATATGATGGCTATTTGGATATTCTTACATCCTATGTGTTGATGTATCACTAATATTTCATTATTATGTTCATGGATTTCTGTAGCTCCAATTTTGGAATATCTTAAGATATTCCCATTGTTGTAGATTTTCCCTATTTTGGGATATGACAGTGGTATCAGAGCATAGTCTTGGCTCAACCTATGGAACTCAACCAATATGCTATCAAGAAAAGAGAAGATGAAGAATCCATTCTTTGGAGGAAAGAATCAGGAGAGCCTCTAAAAGCTTCTTCCTAAATCTGTACAGAGCATTCAAGGAGATCTCAAGAAGATCAGAAGGGAGATGTGTTTAGAATCTCCAAGAGGGTTTGAATCTGAATCAAACTCTAGAATTTCACATCATGGGTGTGAGCATGCAGCCACACACTATGATGCATAGAATAGTCATATGCCCAGATTTTCCATGAGAGAGATGGAAGAAGATGGAATGACTAAGATGGAAACTCTTAGTGATTTGCTACAAGAGTATGAGTCTCAAAATCAGAAGTTTAGAGACCATATCAAATTTTCAGAGTTTTTCAAGATCAAGGTGAAGAGAAGCAAGTAGCATGATAGGGTTAGATTCCTTCTATCTACTTTTGATGGTTCACCTACATGTTCAGCCAGAGCTTGGGTGGAAGAGCTAGACACCTTTTTGCAGCACCACCAAATTTCTGAAGATGAAGCCATCAGAGTTGTAGTGCTGCATCTCGGAGGTAAGGCCTATGCATGGTGGATATTTGAGTCCTTTTATTTGAAAAATGCAAACACTTCTTCTTATAAAAGGTTTATTAAGACATTGGTAGAAAGGTTTGATGGAAAATTTTCTACAACACATATGGTGAAGCTAAACAAATCTAAACAAACCAAACCCTTGCATGTGATGAAGAAAACTATAAACTCAAATCCACTTCAGAAAACCATGGAGGAGGCTGAAATCTTGCATCATACCTTGCTATAGGCAAGACCTCTATCTCATATTCTTGAACAAGAGGGCATGGAGATCTCTTTTTCAAAAGAGGATCCAATTTTTGGGAGGTTGCCCATACATGTTGATGAGGAGGAGGGAAACAACGATGTCATGTCTAGAGTTTATCTAGCGCCTCATGCAGAGGAAGAGGGAGCTCTTGCTCCAACTACAGGGATCCTTGTATCATTGCAAGGAATTCCCCAGGATGTAATATTCCTAATTAGCCCAAGCTAATAGGAATATACTATTTTTGTTTCATTTTCTTTTTGCAAGAATAAATTGTAAAGGAGGATAAAATTAAACTCCTAAAATAGCAAAATAAATCAATGCCCATGTGAACAAGGCTAAATCTGGGCTTCCTTATTAAAACCACTTATGTGTGAAAAGGGATTAAGTCATTTGACTGGGTCAACTGGACCAAATCAACAACGCTTTCTAGATACATTGAACCACCTAGATTCACAACACAGTTTTAGTTGGAGGCTAATCATGTGAATGTAGCTAAATCATTGAGATGGTTTAGGGTTTGGCAAGGATTTCATCTTATTTAAGGAGGAGGAGGACAGCATGAGAAGGTTGTTGAACATATTTTATTGAAAGTATTTTTCTTTTTAGACACTTCTCATTCTCTAGCTGTTTCGCTGAGAATAGTTCTATTTAGCACTAGGGTGTTCCTGATCGGGAATCCCACCTCTTTCATTGAGTAGCTCTCGGAGGAGTCTTTAATTTCTTGACCACTATTAGGCATTTGGCCAAGCTCTTATTTCAACTACAATGTAGATCCTATTGAGGGTTTGGTTGTATTTTTAAGCTGCAGCAAGTGGAGGCTAGATCTGTTCAGATCTAAGCCATTCTAGTGCCTCTTTTCAGTGGGAAAGCTTTCTATCCCCATGGCAAGAGAGTATTGGATGAGGAGAGCTCATTTTCAGATCTTGGCAGCAGGCCACATCATTCTATAGAGCCTACAACACAGTCCATCTTTCAGAATTTCATTATTTTCAAGGAGAAATTTGCAGTGTCTTTTGGCACTTCAAGGAGGAGAGATCTCTAATGTTGGGAATCTGCCCCTCACTATGGTGATCCGTGGATTACAGATCTAATCCATGTTCCATTTAGATCTGATCTGAATACTGATGTATTTTCTTCATAAATTTTTAATCATTCTGCAGATCAGTTGCATTAGATCTCATATCCACTCCATGTACTACATTTTCTGCTGAAAACCCCAAGGGGCTTTTGAAGAGGAGACTCTATAGTGTACATATCTGAAATAGATCTATATTTTTGTACACATATCTTCTCTAGATCTGAACTGTAGCTTACAGCTCTTTTCAGCTAATAAAATAACGCTTTCAAGCTTGTACAGTCATATCATATGTTTGCAACCTCTCATTTTGAGAAAATCTTCATGTAAAGTCTATTTCTTTATGTTATATAATGTAAGGGCCTCAATATAACTCTGGATTAATGTTATAAATAATCATATTGAGCCTACATATTTTCCTCCTACATGTATTTGGTTAAACTGCATTATTTTGAAGCAATTTTGTCACATAGTGTTGCAGTTCCTCTTTGGGCACTTTCTAAGCTATAGAAGGTGTGGGAGATCTATTTAACCCACCTAGAAATATTTGTTTCTGATTTCCTCTTTGATTTAGATTCTAGATGGATATATCTAATGGATCCAAGTGATGGTTTACATTTTTATGGCATGCATTTCTAGAAATGCGTTTTTTTAGTGCATGCATTGCTGAGCAGTCCATTTTTGGAATATTATAAGATATTCCCAATACTACTTATTTTCCCTAATTTGGGATATTATAGTGGTATTGGAAAATCTATCTTGGCACAGCCTGTGCTTTGCTTACTGAAGAGCCAATATGTCTTTTCATTGAAATAAAATACTGATGAAGAAGTGTAGTTACACTGAAGACACAAAAGACAAGGGTCCGAACCCTTCATCTGGGAGATTGATTGGGAAATTTTTTTCAAAAAATCTATTCCAAACTATGCATGAGCTGAAGAATGAAATCATGGGAGTGAGGAATGAAAGACAAGAAGATTTTTTGCAAATATTTTCACATGAAGGAAGCCCCACTACTTCATATGATGTGTGTGAGCATTCAACCACACAATCTAATCTACAATGTTGTAGCATGCCTACATTCCTTGCAAGAGGAGAAGGAGAAGGAGAGACACCAAAAGAAGAGAATCTTGGTGACTATCTCCAAGAATATGAATCTCAATCTAAGAGATTCAAAGAGCATCTGAGCTTCCCACGGTTTTGTCAACTCAAAGAAGAAAGAAGATCTAGCAGGAATATGAGAAGAAGAGGGTGCATGCAACACACCTTGGGTAGAACTTTTCTACCTAATTTTGATGGGTCACCTGAGGGATCAACCAAGTCTTGGGTAAGGAAGATGGACACATATTTTCAGCTGCATCAAGTTTTTGAAGAAGAAGCCATAAGAGTAGCAACGCTACACCTCCAAGGTAAAGCATATGCCTGGTGGTTATTTGAGTCTTCTTCATTAAGAAATGTAAAAATCTCTACTTATGCAAGGTAAACTAGGAGGTTAGTGAAAAGATTTGATTCCATACCATCTGTAATTTCTATGGGTGAACAAACTAAGCACAAGAAATCAGAACCTTTGCATGAGATGGAAGATAACTCCATTTCAGAACATTGTTGGAGGGCTTAGAGATTTTATATATGAATTGCCAAGGGAAAATACCCCACTTCAGCAAGAACCTTCTTCTCAAGAAGAAGACGTGAGTGTTCATTTTTCAAGGAGAGATCAAGAAAAAGGATCTCTTATTGATGAGGCATACTCCATTGATGGGGACGAGAAAGAAGAAGCACTGAAAGGTTCCTCCATCGTTGTGATATCAGGAGGACATCTATTTTTATTAAGAGATGGAGATGAAGCCATTGCTTCCACTAAGAGGGCTCTTGTATCTTTACAAGAAGGCCCCAAGGATCCCATGCATGAAGAGGATGAGCAACATGTGTCTATGTTGATAGAAAAAGAGACAGAACAATGGGGGAAATGTGTTCCAACACTGCATCCAATTTTTGGAACACCCACTATGATGGATCAGTCCTTTGTGATCAAGACTCTCGACACCAAGGAGATGATGGGTGTTCATGAGTTAACTGCATCTAAAGGGAGCACCTTAGACTGTGAGATCTTGCAGAAGGTGGGTGATGACGAAGAAGAAGGTGGGGTTGCTCCAACTTCTCCTTATCATGATACTTCCACACAGCAATCAGAGATGGATTTTTGCAGTGGAAGCAGTCATAATAAGTTCCCATCTATTGTTCACATGGGAATTAGCCATAAGACATCATTATCTTGTGGTATACCACCCTAGAGACCACCTGATTCAGATCTGATAAAGGATGTTTCATGCATTGATGCTCCTTCCATATATCCAAGAAGGAAGGCAGCATTAGAAGACCATGCTTCAGCACTGAGAGTAGGGGGAAAGTACAAGGAGAGGGAAAGCATTTTTCCCTTGACATCACTATCCATTCTCTCATCTCATACTGTGCTGAGAAAAGATGCTGCAAGAATGGAGGTTGACACCATCCTGAGGCAAGCGAGGAAATCCTTGAATCAATGGACAAACTTGCTTGGAGGATCCTCTTCTATACATCATGAGAGATGGTGGTCACACATGCATACTTTGGAAAAACCAAGGACGTTTTGGATAGATGATAGCCTCCCATGGGAGACTAACTTCCAAGAACTTCCATCCTCTTTTGAGCATGTGCATGGGCAAGGAGGGTAGGAAGGAAGGACTAGGAACCTTCCTCCTTGTACCTTTGGCATGGGAGATGTCAATGTTACACCATTTTTTGGTCATCTAACCTATTATCATTAGATGGACCCAAGTACACCATGTAAGACCAATTTTACCCTAAGTAAAATTGCCTTCACTATGTTAAATAACTTAATAAACCACATTTATTAGGTTGTTCATGGTCCAAACAGGAAACCCCAAAAGGAAATATTAAACAAACCTATATTTGTTTGATTTTCCTCATGGAATAATTAATTAAACCATAATTTAATTATTATTCCCAGTCATGTATAACCCAAAAACAAAGAAATTAATTAGATAAACCTTTATTTATCTTATTATTTTTTAGGAATAATTATTTAAATCTTATTTAGATAATATTCCTTGTTAAATATGACCAAATCACCCACAAATAATTAAATAAATCATTATTTATTTAATTATCCTTCAACCACTTCCTTAAAAGATAAATAAATCATTTATTTATTTATTATTAACAAATAAAGGGATTTGACCCAAGTCAAATACTTTTTCCCTCCAACAAATATAATAAAATATTCCATAAAAGGTGGATCTAGATTTGGTTACATTATTTTAATCATGCACCAAGATCTAGAATGACCCAATATTTTGTTATAAATAGGAGGGTTTTTCCTACCATTCTTCACCTTTTGTTGCCTATTATATCACTCTGGATCTATACACTTGGTCACATTTTTCTACATTATTTGCTGTGTGAGCTCTCTTTGAGTTCTATCTTTGTCTGGGTTTTCTACACCAACAAGAGAGAGAGATTCTAGATCTGAAGTGCTGAGGACTTCCAAGAACCCATCCCATTGAGGAGAATTGGATACGCCTTCTTGTTTTCCTCCCAGGTGCCCTTAATACAAAAAATTCTTTCAAAAATTGTTCTTGTCTTGTCTATTGGTATGTGGAGCAAACCCTTCTTTTTACTGTTTAATGTCTTTCTATGCATAGATCTGGTTTTTTGCAGCTCTTTTCTTGATCAACTAACTGCAGATCTAAAGATATTGGCAGCCACTTTTGGTGTTAGGGCTATTAGTTATGTGTAGCTAAAGTGGTATTTTTTCGTACACTTCGACAAAGGATTCATACTAACAAATGGCGAATCCACACGGGTTTTAAATTACGACCGCTGTCGTTTTTCATATTCCTGCATATCCAGCTACTTCAGACCCTAAGGTTTCTTTTCAGATTTCTGTTTTTTCCTATTTTCATGTTTTTTTTCTCCTATAAAACCCTAAAACATTAAAATTTCTAACTTTCGTGTGTTTCTGGCCCTATTACGCAGGTAAGCGACATCAGCCGCAACTGAGACAACAACTTTTTCGGAAATCTGCCGCCGAGACACCCGGAGCTTCAGGTCGCACTTTTCAGCCCATAAACTGTGACCTGGACCTCCAAGTTGCACTTTTCTGCCCATTTTCTGCGACCTGCACTGAAAACAAGTCAGAACCTGTGACCTGCCAATTTTTCAGCTGTTTTTCTTCAATTTTTCTGGGTTTTTCTAAAGCTTCTGTCAAGGTTTTCCAGCCTCTGTCTCAGCCCGTTTCGACCTGTTCTTGATCTGTTTTTCTCATCTAAGTGGGAACCTAGCCCCCTAGGGCTTCAGTACCCACCACTTTTGGTGGAAGAGTTTTAGCTGCTTCAGGTGTCTGATTTTTCAGAGTTTCAGCCTCCCCTTTTCCAGATCTGATACCTCCTTTTCAGATCCCTTTTAATCAACTCTTCTCCCTCTCAAATCACCTCCTGAAGATTTTTTTGGATCTACTTTTAGGGCCTCCTCCTTGCCCCTTCTGCTTTTTGCTGATTTCCTCGTTTTTTCCAGCCACCTTGCCTCTGCCTCTTGGCTGTGATCTGCACCTCTTTTCAGCAGCTTTATCCTTTAGATCCTTGTCCCTTTTGACCCTAGATCTATTGGCCTCTTTTTAAGTGTGTTTTGACTAAATTTTTGCCCTCTTTTAGATCAGTTTTGAGTGACCTGCCTTCTTGGGTTGAATCGATGCACTAGTAGCTGTTAATTTTCTGTTATTTCAGCATTATATACTATTTTTGCAACATTATTTTCAGTTACGCAGCACAATTTTTCTCTTTCTCTCAAGACGAAAAGGGTTTAAAAATTAAAATTAACGCACGCCACACGCTCACCCTAAGCGAAGAAGAGCGTGGTTTACACCGCCAGGCAAAGACTTTAAAATCAATTGACACTCCACCTATCTGCTCTTGTTTCGACATTGTAATCACTTGATTCTGCACCTCCTTGCCCTTGTGGTCGTTCTTCTTCCCCTTGTGCCGTGTTTATGTTGTCATCATTGCACCCCCAAGGTGCACTTCCCGGAGACTTCTTGGCCTTCACCCTCAGTTTCCGGTCGATCGACCTGCTCCGTCCCGCCGTCGTCGAGCCAGTCGTCCTCCGAGTCCGCACTCCGACTCCTCTTCTGATTCTTTGGGTTCTCCTTTTCCTTCTGGTTCTCCCCCTATCACCTTCACTATGTCTGGTCCAGGGCCTAATGCTAGCGGTGCTCCTGGCCCTAATGTCGGAACTACTACTAGCGGAACCGCCACAGGAACTACCTCGACCACACCCTTGCTGTCGTACATTGCAGGCCTCAACCTCCCCGATTTCAATCAGTTGATCAATGACCCTATCCGCCACGATGTTGGTTGGCCTGCTATGCCAACCAAGCTCCCCTCCGACATCCCTAAGTTCGAAGGCCTTGCTGGAGAAGATCCAGCCAATCATGTCTGATCTTTCCACATGTGGTGTTCCTCCAATTCCATTACCGATGACTCCATCCGTCTTCGATTGTTCCAACGCACGCTTACCGGTGAAGCTTCTAAATGGTATGTTGACCAAGCCACCTCTTCCCATACCACCTTTGCGACCATTGCCCAAGCCTTTTTATCTTACTTCCAGCTCCCTCTCCGATATGATACTGGTACGGAGCTTTTGACCTCTTTCAAGCAAACCTCTTCGACTCGCCTTTCCGCTCATGTTCAGGAATGGTGACGAAGACGAAGCTTATGTCGAGCTCCCCCCTTCGAAGATCGGATCTATATGGACTGGTTCCTTCGCTCTCTCTTAGCTCCCATTGGCAAAGATGTCACCTCTCATTTCCCTCAAACCGAAGAAGCCGCCCTCCAAATAGCCTTGAAATATGATTTGATCTATGCTCAGTCTGGTTATGTTTATACCATCCTTCCTGACCTCCCCAGGCCCAGAGGCGCTAATGCCCCGGGGGCATCCCATTCTGCCGACGGTATCGTTGGAGCCCTTTCCCATCCGTATGCTCAACCTCCTATGGGCTATGGTCTTCCTCAGGGAGGGGCCAGCACCTCTAGCACTTTTCCCCCTCTAGGTAGCATGTATCCAGGATATGGCACGCCTCATCCTTTTGCCCAACCTCCTGCTTACCTCAATTTTTCCCAACCTAACCATTACCCTTATCTGCAGCCTGGTGTGCCAGCTCCTCCAACATATGCGTTTCCACCTCCCTTGCCTCCTCAACCCCAGCAACAACACCTACAGCCCCCTCCCGGGCAAGTATTTGCACAGTAGGGCACGACTAATCCCCCTTCTCAAAGAAGGCGGAGAGGCAATCCAAATCAATCTGCCCCTGGTACTCGTGGACCCAATCCTCAAGGTATTGACCCTAACACTGCCAACCAGCAACAGGGCACTCAGCCCAAGCCAGACAGGCCTCTTCGCACAAATAAGCCTTGTTCGTGTTGCGGTGTTTACGGTCATTACACTCACGATTGTCCCCTCTTACCACAAATGCGGCAGATGTGGGAGTCTCAAGCCACATTGCGAGGACAACATGCCTCCCCTCATGCTCCCCCTAATGTGGCCACTACTCAACCAGCTGTGTTTACTGATCCTTTCCCTCAGCAAGGAGTCATGGCTACCCAACCACTTGACGGACAGGTTGCCACTCCACCTTCCATTTCTGGTTCCTCCGATTACCAGATCCTTATGATGCGCTCTGATCCATCCCCAACCGTCGACCTTCACCTTCAAACTCGGTCTCGCCAGTACCCCCAGCCTCCCACTCAGTTTGCCCCCGAGTCCTCTTCTTCCGGTTCTACAGAGCCTCTTTCGATGTCCAATGGTCCCTTACATATCCCTCAACCCAAAGTTGAGATCCATACCAAGATTCCTAAAGGACCATTACGTCAAAACGTTGCTTCTGGTTGAGCTGCCCATTCATATAGCATAGTAGATGATTTGGCGCAATCTCCTGTTGCCATTTCCACGTTGGAACTCCTCCAATCGTGCCCTTCCCAAAAGAAGGCTCTATTATCTGCCATGGGCGTTGTAGATCCTGCTGATGACCAAATGATTGTTTTCGACGCCCATCAATCAGACCATCCTCCTCTTCTTCCATCGCCTTCTAAATCCCAGTCAAAATCCGGAACGCCAACGTTTCTCGGTGTATAATTGATGAGGGGGCATCCACCTGTGTGATGTCCACTTCGGTTTGGAAGCAACTCGGATCTCCTGAGCTGGCCCCTTCCACGATCACCCTTCGAGCATGGGATGGCCACACCTCCCAGCCCATTGGCCTTTTTCGTAATTGTCCTATCACCCTTGCCAGTAAGACCGTTTTCGTTGACGTCGAAGTCATTAACACCCCTCTAGACTACAACATTCTATTGGGGCAAAGCTACACCTATGCCATGTCTGCTGTCCCTTCCGTGGTGTTTCGCAAGATGTCTTTCCCTCACAATGGAAAGATATTCATCATTGACCAGCTATCTTACCATGAGCCGCTGTCTCAGACCTCCCCGGAGCCGACCATCTCTTCTGTAGCCAATAAGAAAACCGTCGATTCCTTGACCTGTGTCTCCCCTGGTGTCTACAAAGATTCCTCCCTGCTTGGAACTTTTCCTGTTCTTCCCCCTCCTTATATCTCTGATCTCAGCTTGTCGAATGTTTGCATGATGCAATTGTCTCGGGCTGCCCTTAAGCGACCCACTTCGGCTAGTCAGCAACCTCAGACTCAACCTCGCCCACCGCAACCCGCTCCTAGCCCTTCATCTCTGCCAGCCGGACCTCCTCCTTCTGGACCTTCTCTTACAGCTGGTATCCCTGAACCCCTTTATCCCCCTGGATCGGTTCCCCCAGGCCTTAATCATCTCGGAGTCGTCCCTCCTGGTCATTATCCTGCGGGTCAGATACCTTTCCTGGCTCCCCCTCCCAGAGTCTATTCGGTCCCCGTCATGGCCACCCTCTCTCTCCCTAACCTGACCCTAGGTATACCTGTCTGGTACCTTGACCCTTCAGCTGCTACCCCTCCTGGTCACCCCAAACCTTATCTCGCTTTAACACCGGTTCAATCGGTCCCCCTTGCTTCCTCCGTTGCTACCATGCCCCCTACACCTCCCCAGGACCCTACCCCTATGGTGATAGCTCCAGGAAAGAAAGGAAAAGCTCGCAAGGGGGCATCTAAAGACAAGGCCACCCCGACTGACCTAGCTCCTCCTCCGCCCGCAAAGCCTTGCGCCTTGTGTGATGTCATCGGTCACGCCACCCATACTTGTCCTGAGTTGCCCCACATTCAACCCATGGTTAAAGTCACGTTCCCTGAGTCTACAGTCTCCGACCCTTCTCTTCCGTCCTCGTCCGTAACCAAGAACCCAAAAACTATTCGCACTAGCAAACCCTGTGCTTTGTGCGGTGTCCATGGCCATTACTCCCACCATTGTCCTCACCTGACGCATTACCGTGCCTCTTTAGAAGTAGTCCGAGAGTATGAGGTTGAACAAAATCAATCCGCCTCTCCCATACTCATGCAGTATGCTTCGGGCCAGCCTGAGGATCTCCCTACTCCCATCGACATTCCCCCCCCTGATGTTCAGATTACGGAGTCTACTACGACCATTCTTTACCTATCCTCCTCTGTGCGACCTTTGGAGTCCAGTCCCCTTGCCTCCTCCCCTGTTGTTTCGCCTGACCCCCTTTTTTCTACCGATACACGAGATCACTCCACTCGTATCTCTGTTGACCTCCGCAGCCCGAGTCCCCGCCATACCTCCTATAGCCCTCATATACCACCCTCTAGTTTGTATATGAGCCATAGCCATCCTGCTCATTGCACTCCCTCCCGCAGTTTCCGCTCGATGTCTTCTGTACACTCACGCTGCCGTCATTGTATCTCCTCCCCCCATTTGTTGTCTTGTAACACCATTCTGCAGGACCTCCCGTCCCCACCCTTTATCAGTTATGCCGATGGTGCAAGTCGTTACTCCCGGAATCTAGCCTCGGCAAGTTGGGCCATTTTCACCCCCTTGCATGCCCTTGTTCTCTCAAACAGGGTCTGCATTGGTACTGCCACCAAAAATCAGGCCGAATATGATGCAGTGCGTGGTCTCTTAGCTGATGCCCTCTTTCATTGCATCCTCCATCTGCATGTTCGTTTGAATTCCCTACTTCTTGTCATGCAACTAAATGGTGTTTATCGTGTGCATAACCCTGTGCTATTTAGACGATATTTACGAGTGAAACTCTTGATACGTGAATTTGAAACCATAACTTTCAACCATGTACCTCGAGAACAGAATCACTATGTAGATAGTATTGCAAACCATGTTCTAGATTTCCATTTATCACACACATTTCATACAAGACAATAACATTCATAATCATTAAAAATTATGCATATCCATAATATGTGTCGCAAAACATGTGTTTAGGGTCCATCTACTCTGATACATATGACATGCCCATAGCATGTTACAAAAAACTCAAAACTGGGGGCACCACCTGCCCCTACATACACACTAAGGGGCACCACATGCCCCACACCTAATCACTATCTGGCAGATACCGATCCAGGCTCTTCCCCTGCAGCCTGTAGATCACGTATCCCCTGACCGGCCATCGCCATGCGCCGCATGACACCTCACCATTCTGAGGGTAGACCAATACATGGCTCTATGTACTGGTCATCTAAGTCCTGCCACCCGCGCTCTGATACTCCGGTCAACAACCTTTCGCATCTATGGCGGATGTCCTCCAGAAGGGCGGCCGCACCCTCATTATGCGCTGCTCTCGACCCACTCGGACCTGCAGCTCCAGATGTTGCTGGTCGTCCCATATATCCGGCCGGTTTTACTGGAGCTATATCTGCATACCAAAAGTACATCAATCAGTACCCTATCTACTATTCAATAACTTTAACATGCCCATACAAGAATAGTAATCTGTCACTTACCATCGGGCCCCCATACTCAACCAGGCGGAAGTGGCAGGTCAAGATCTCCACAATAACTCATCCCACTATAGGGATAGTCGTCAATGTATAGTGGCATCTGATCCCAATGGGCAAATAACTCAGGTCGAAATACTCATCCAACCGCCCCTCCTCCTCCTCGGCACAGTAGCCGCCCCCACCGGCGCATCCTGGGCTCTCTCGGGCCCCCCATCTGGGAGCTGTATACGAGGTCATAAGGTCGATATCTTCTCAAAGAAGAAGGCGCACAATAAAGTCCCATACGAGAAATCGTGGTTCACTTGCCGCTTGCAGAGCGAAAACTATCGTTTTAGCGACACAAGCATCATTTGGGCCCACCCATAGTAGGTCCCACTCAACACACTCTCCACAATCATCATCTTCCCCCCAGTGATGTGATGGAGCGCCTGGTTTCCCAGGACACGCAGCACCGCTGCGGCCACTGCACGGGTCTCTAGTCTCTCTAGATCCCCAATCGGTATCAGAGTCCCCTTAGGTGTGCCTGGTGGCAGTATCAGCTCCATATATCCCATGATATGCCACCCAGCGGTAACTTGTTGCGTGTTTCCCACCATCCCCGATGTGGCGGGGAGACATGATCGGAAATACATCTGGGCTTATCGGTTCGATCTGTGCCCACCTTTCTGAGCCTCATCTCTGGATCTAATGGCGATATCCACGACCCAAAATCTCCCACTCTCATCAAAGGGTTCTCCAAAAACTTTAGAACCCCAAATATGGCCAACACATGACGGACACCCTGATCTGCCTGGATCTCTGCCCGTAATGTACCCAGGTCTCTCTCTCTCCAGTTAACCCGTATATCTGCCATATCTGGACAAAAACATCATCTTTTTCAGCATACAAATCAGGAATACCATAACCAAACACAAAAACCCAACTCTCAGCCATAAAACAACACTAAAACCCCCTCATCTCCCAGGTCACAATTTTCTGCCCAATTCTGGGACAGGTCGCAGTTTTTTCCCTGAAACCTGCTTCCCAGGTCACACTTTTTGGCCAAAAAAGTGCGACCCAGCCGTAGAGATGAAGGAGGGTCTGTTACTGAGATTTTGGGCCCTAAACTGAACTTTCAATCCATCAAAATGAAAGAGTAAGGTTAGGCCTCTTACCTGCAACTAACGGATCTCGATTCCAACGGTCGGTTTGTCCGCTACGCTCGCCACAAGATTTAGGGCCTTCTCTCCTCTCTACATTCACCATAGCAACACTAGCAAATGAGTGAATTTGGAGGGAAAACTGCCTTATTAAAAGAGAACCCTTGTTTCTTCTTTCACCTGCTGCGACCATACCGTAGCCCCATTTGACAAACTGTCTGCACCGTTGGAAAGCTCTCACCGAGCCCTCAAATGGGTATCTATTAGTTTTTTGTGATTTGATACTTCACCAGGACACATTTTGTTCAAGATGGGTCACTTCACCTATCCTTAAAATCGCATTTCTTCACTTACAACACTTGTACTTGGGGCACCACTTTGCCTCCTTACTTGTCTTTGTTCGTGTTGATTTTTGTCGTGAGTTCCCATCTTGTACTCATGTTTTCATGGTCCCCCATTGGACCTTTACTGTGTGGCAGCACCATCGAGTCGCCCTTGTTTAGAGCATCCAAGTGGAGTCATCATCGCTTTCATGGAGTCTATCCCGAGTCCCTTTGTACCCCGCTATAGTCCTCCATCCCTCATTGCTTGGTTTCTCTCTTGTGTCGCACATTATGGCCTTTAGTCCCACTATCCCTTATCTCTGATGATATTGTGTCAGTTGCTGCCATGTCATTCATGCCCTTTATGCTCTAGCAAGGGAAGTCGTCCATTCGCTACTCAGTCCCCTCCATTCCACCATCATCATTGGTATTAGTCTGTCCGTCGCTCTACTATTTTCTCTCGTGCCTTAGTTGAGGATCTCTCATTGCCTCACCTATGGTGGACCTCCTTCTGTCGACATCAGCTTCTTCATTCCAGAAGACAGGTCTAGAGGGCGGTGTACCTTGGTTCCAGCTTCCACTCTTGTTCGGTGCCTCGGATCAGGCAAAGGGATCTCTCCTTTCCCTTTGACTTGATTGTTTCTCCAGCTCCTTTCAGCATGATCGAGATCCGTATACCTGATGGTCCAGTGATCCAGCAGCAGCTCTTGATGATTCTCGGGTGTGTGTGAGATGTGTCAACCCTCATGAGGGGGTGGCCCTGCAGGTAGCCCCCCACATGCCCGAATGACCTCTTCCTTGCAGCCTTCGATGCAGCTCCAGATATTTGATGATGTTGGCCATAGCCACTTGCAGCGCCTCTTTGATTTGCATGTATCAGTCAGATTTTGTGAGCCCTTCCCCATTTACAGGGGGCATTTGGGTTGTATTTGTATCTCATGTACTCGGATATTATTGTACAAGTCCTGGCTGTTATCCCAGGCACAGCATGTATGTGGGATTCCTCATTGTATTTTTATCTGGCTCATGATTATGCCAGCTGTACTTTATGGTTCGGTCCCTTGTTTACTGGACACACTATTCTTTTGTACTTTGTCTCGGCGGGCATAGGTATGCCTCCCCCGCCACCTTTAGCACAGGTACCCTCTCATAAAAAGAGACTTGTTGCACCTGTAAGTCTCGTCTCCTCAGGGTCTAGTTCTTCAGCACCTTATTCTACCTCACATTTCTCTCTCTGACTCCCCTTTTTGTTGTCTGGTGATTCAGTTATTACAACATACTTCGGTCATACGATTTGCTCCTAACACTCGCACGCTGGGGGACAATCTGTTACACCATTTTTTGGTCATCTAACTTATTATCATTAGATGGACTCAAGTACACCATGCAAGACCAATTTTACCCTAAGTAAAATTGCCTTCACTATGTTAAATAACTTAATAAACCACATTTATTAGGTTTTTTATGGTCTAAACAGGAAACCCCAAAAGAAAAAATTAAACAAACCTATATTTGTTTGATTTTCCTCATGGAATAATTAATTAAACCATAATTTAATTATTATTCCCAGTCATGTTTAACCCAAAAACAAAGAAATTAATTAGATAAACCTTTATTTATCTTATTATTTTCTAGGAATAATTATTTAAATCTTATTTAGATAATATTCCTTGTTAAATATGAACAAATCACCCACAAATAATTAAATAAATCATTATTTATTTAATTATCCTTCAACCACTTTCTTAAAAAGATAAATAAATCATTTATTTACTTATTATTAACAAATAAAGGGATTTGACCCAAGTCAAATACTTTTTCCCTCCAACAAATATAATAAAATATTCCATAAAAGGTGGATCTAGATTTGGTTAACATTATTTTAATCATGCACCAAGATCTAGAATGACCCAATATTTTGTTATAAATAAGAGGGTTTTTCCTACCATTCTTCACCTTTTGTTGCCTATTAGATCACTCTGGATCTATACACTTGGTCACATTTTTCTACATTATTTTGCTATGTGAGCTCCCTTTGAGTTCTACTTTTGTCTAGGTTTTCTACACCAACAAGAGAGAGAGATTCTAGATCTGAAGTGCTGAGGACTTCCAGGAACCCATCCCATTGAGGAGAATTGGATACGCCTTCTTGTTTTCCTCCCAGGTGCCCTTAATACAAAAAATTCTTTCAAAAATTGTTCTTGTCTTGTCTATTGGTATGTGGAGCAAACCCTTCTTTTTACTGCTTAATGTCTTTCTATGCATAGATCTGGTTTTTTGCAGCTCTTTTCTTGATCAACTAACTGCAGATCTGAAGATATTGGCAGCCACTTTTGATGTTAAGGCTATTAGTTATGCGTAGCTAAAGTGGTCTTTTTTCGTACACTTCCACAAAGGATTCATACTAACAGTCAAGGAGGAGGAAAATGGGAAGCTTGGCTTTCCAACGTACACCTTTGACATGGGAGATGTCAAGGAGAAGAACAAAAACATGGCAGACACTTCAGATGACACTCTATATTCATTCCCAACATTTTTTGGGCCCTACGTTTGTATATTTGTTTATTGACACTTCTCAGCAGCATTTCCCCTAATAAAACTGCACTGTCATAACCTTGAGAATTTTTTGTGTAGCAGTGTTCTTCATTTTTCCATGTACATGTTTCTTGAGGCTTATATTGCCTAGCTTGAGTGATTGTTTCCTCAAGATATTGTATGCATTTGCTACTATGATCTAATATGATGGATATTTTGATATTCTTACATCCTATGTGTTGATGTATTACTGCTATTTCATTATTATGTTCATGGATTGTTGTAGCTCCAATTTTGGAATATCTTGAGATATTCCCATTGTTGTAGATTTTCCCTATTTTTGGATATTACAGTGGTATCAGAGCATATTCTTGGGTCAGCCTGTGGAAATCAGCCAATATGCTATCAAGAAAAGAGAAGATGAAGACTCCATTCTTTGGAGGAAAGAAGGAGGAGAGGCTCTAAAAGCTTCTTCCTAAATCTGTACAGAGCATTCAAGGAGATCTCAAGAAGAACAGAAGGGAGATGTGTATAGAATATCCAAGAGGGTTTGAATCAGAATCAAACTCTAGAATTTCACATCATGGGTGTGAGCATGCAGCCACACACTATGATTCATAGCACAGTCATATGCCCAGATTTGCATGAGAGAGATGGAAGAAGTTGGAATGACTAAGAGGGAAACTCTTAATGATTTGCTGCAAGACTATGAGTCTCAAAATCAGACATTTAGAGACCATATCACTTTTTCAGAGTTTTGCAAGATCAAGGTGAAGAGAAGAAAGTAGCATGATAGGGGTAGATTCCTTCTATCTACTTTTGGTGGTTCACCTACATGTTCAGCCAGAGCTTAGGTGGAAGAGCTAGAGACCTTCTTGTAGCAGCACCAAATTTCTGAAGATGAAGCCATCATAGTTGCAACGCTACATCTTGGAGGTAAGGCCTATGCATGGTGGATATTTGAGTCCTTTTCTTTGAAAAATGCAAACACTTCTTCTTATACAAGGTTTATAAATATATTGGTGGAAAGGTTTGATGGAAAAATTTCTGCAACACATATGGTGAAGCTAAACAAATCTAAAAAAACCAAACCCTTGCATGTGATGAAGAAAACTATAAACTCAAATCCACTTCAGAAAACCATGGAGGAGGCTGAAATATTGCATCATACCTTACTAGAGGCAAGAACTCTATCTCATATTCTTGAACAAGAGGGCATGTAGATATCTTTTTCAAGAGAGGATCCAATTCTTGGGAGGTTTCCCATACATGTTGATGAGGAGGAGGGAAACAACACTATCATGTCTAGAGTTTATCTAGCACCTCATGCAAAGGAAGAGGGAGCTCTTGCTCCAACTAGAGGGATCCTTGTATCATTGCAAGGAATTCCCCAGGATTTAATATTCCTAATTAGCCCAAGCTAATAGGAATATACTATTTTTGTTTCATTTTCTTGTTGCAAGAATAAATTCTAAAGGAGAATAAAATTAAACTCCTAAAATAGCAAAATAAATCAATGCCCATGTGAACAAGGCTAAATTTGGGCTTCCTTATTAAAACCCCTTATGTGTGAAAAGGGATTAAGTCATTTGACAAGGTCAACTAGACCAAATCAATAGCACTTTCTAGATACATTGAACCACCTAGATGCACAACGCAGTTTTAGTTGGAGGCTAATCATGTGAATGTAGCTAAATCATTGAGATGGTTTAGGGTTTGGAAAGGATTCTATCTTATTTAAGGAGGAGGACGAAGACATGAGAAGGTTGTTGAACATATTTTATTGAAAGTATTTGTATGTTTAGACACTTCTCATTCTCTAGCTGTTTAGCTTAGAATAGTGCTATTTAGCACTAGGGTGTTCCTGATCGGGAATCCCACCTCTTCCATTGAGTAGCTCTTACAGGAGTCTTGCATTTATTGACCACTATCAAGCATTTGGCCAAGCTCTTCTTCCAAATACAATGCAGATCCTGTTGAGTGTTTGTTTGTCTTTGGAAGCTGCAACAAGTGGAGGCTAGATCTGTTCAGATCTAAGCCATTCTAGTGCCTCTTTTAAGTGGGAAAGATTTCTATCCCCCTGGCAAGAGAGTCTTGGATGAGGAGAGCTCATTTTCAGATCTTGACAGTAGGCCACATCATGCTCTAGAGCCTACAGTGCATTCCATCTTCCAGAACTGTGTCATTTGCAAGGAGAAAGTTGCAGGGTCTTTTGGCACTTCAAGGAGGAGAGATCTCTAGTGTTGGTAATTTGCCCTTCACTATGGTGATCTGTGGATTATAGATATAATCCATGTTCCATTCAGATCTGATCTAAATAATGATGTATTTTCTTCAGAAATTATGGTTCATTCTGCAGATTAGTTGCATTAGATCTCAGATCTACTCCATGTACTACATTTTCTGCTGAAAACCC
The DNA here is from genome assembly GCA_034641835.2 of Pinus albicaulis. Classification (NCBI taxonomy): domain Eukaryota; kingdom Viridiplantae; phylum Streptophyta; class Pinopsida; order Pinales; family Pinaceae; genus Pinus; species Pinus albicaulis. The sequence continues at coordinate 276,339,378 of CM076579.1, read as the reverse complement.
CAAGGGGCTTTTGAAGAGGAGACTCTATAGTGTATAGATCTGAAATAGATCTATATTTTTGTACATAGATATTCTCTAGATCTGAAGTGTAACTTACAACTCTTTTCAGCTAATAAAACAACACTTTCAAGCTTGTACAATCATATCATATGGTTGCAACCTCTCATTTTGAGCAAATATTCATGTATTGTCTATTTCTTTCTGTTTTATAATGTAAGGGCCTCAATATAGCTCTGGATTACTATTATAAACAATCATATTGAGCCTACATATTGGCCTCCTACATTTATTTGGTTAAACTGTGTTATTTTTGAAGCAGTTTTGTCACATAGTGTTGCAGTTCCTCTTTGGGCACTTTCTAAGTTGTACTAGGTGTGGGAGATCTGTTTAACCCACTTAGAAAGATTTTTTTCTAATATCCTCTTGGGTTTAGATGCTATATGGATATAGCTAATGGATCCAAGTGATGGCTTACATTTTTATGGCATAAATTTCTGGAAATGCGTTTTTTTAGTGCATGCATTGCTAAGCAGTCCATTTTTGGAATATTATAAGATATTCCCAATACTACTTATTTTCCCTAATTTGGGATATTATAGTGGTATTGGAGAATCTATCTTGGCACAGCCTGTGATTTTCTTACTGAAGAGCCAATATGTCTTTTCATTGAAATAAAATATTGATGAATAAGTGTAGTTACACTGAAGACACAGAAGACAAGGGTCCAAACCCTTCATCTGGGAGATTGATTGGGAAATTTTTTTCAAAAAATCTATTCCAAACTATGCATGAGCTGAAGAATGAAATCATGGGAGTGATCAATGAAATACAAGCAGATCTTTTGCAAATATTTTCACATGAAGGAAGCCCCACTACTTCATATGATGTGTGTGAGCATTTAGCCACACAATCTGATTTGCAACGTTGTAGCATGCCTACATTCCTTGCAAGAGGAGAAGGAGAAGGAGAGACACCAAAAGAGGAGACTCTTGGTGACTATCTCCAAGAATATGAATCTCAGTCTAAAATATTCAAAGAGCATCTGAGCTTCCCATAGTTTTTTCAACTCAAAGAAGAATGAAGATCCAACAGGAATATGAGAAGAAGAGGGTGCATGCAAAACAACTTGGGTAGAAATTTTCTACCTACTTTTGATGGGTCACCTAAGGGCTCAGCCAAGTCTTGGGTAAGGAAGTTGGACACATATTTAGCTGCATCAATTTTCTGAGGAAGAAGCCATAAGAGTAGCAACGCTACACCTCCAAGGTAAAGCATATACCTGGTGGTTATTTGAGTCTTCTTAATTGAGAAATGTAAACATCTCTACTTTTGCAAGGTTCAATAGGAGGTTAGTGAAAATATTTGATTCTATGCCATCTAGAATTTCTATGGGTGAACAAACTAAGCACAAGAAATCAGAACCTTTGCATGAGATGGAAAGATCCATAAAGATAACTCCATTTCAGAGCATTGTTGGAGTGGTTAGAGATCTGCTACATGAATTGCCAAGGGAAAAGGCCCAACTTCAGCAAGAAGCTTCTTCTTAGGAAGAAGACATGAGTGTTCCTTTTTCAAGGAGAGATCAAGAAAACGGATCTCTTATTGATGAGGCATACTCCATTTATGGGGAGGAGAAAGAAGAAGAACTGAAAGGTTCCTCCAACGTTGTGATAGCGGGAGGAGATATATTTTTATTAAGAGATGGAGATGAAGCCATTGCTTCCACTAAGAGGGCTCTTGTATCTTTGCAAGAAGGCCCCAAGGATCCTATACATGAAGAGGATGAGAAACATGTGCCTATGTTGATAGACAAAGAGATAGAAGAATGGGGGAAATGTGTTCCAACACTGCATCCAATTTTTGGAACACCCACTATGATGGATCAGTCCTTTGTGATCAAGACACTTGACACCAAGGAGATGATGGGTGTTCATGATTTAACTGCATCTAAAGGGAGCACCTTAGACTGTGAGATCTTGCAGAAGGTGGGTGATGAAGAAGAAGAAGGTGGATTTGCTCCAACTTCTCCTTATCATGATACTTCCACACAACAATCAGAGATGAATTTGTGCAGTGGAAGCAGACATAATAAGTTCCCATCTATTGTTCACATGGGAATTAGCCATGAGACATCATTATCTTGTGGTTTGCCACCTGGGAGACCACCTGATTCAGATCTGATGAAGGATATTTCATGCATTGATGCTCGTTCAATAGATCCAAGAAGGAAGGCGACATTAGAAGACCATGCTTCAACGTTGAGAGTATGGGGAAAGTACAAGGGGAGGGAAAGAATTTTTCCCTTGACATCACTATCCATTCTCTCATCTCACACTGCGTTGAGAAAAAATGCTGCAAGAATGGAGGTTGACACCATCTTGAGGCAAGGGAGGAAATCCTTAAATCATAGGACAAACTTGCTTAGAGGATCTTCTTCTATACATCATGAGAGATGGTGGTCACACATGCATACTTTGGCAAAACCAAGGATGTTTTGGATAGATGATAGCCTCCCATGGGAGACTAACTTCCAAGAAATTCCATCTTCTTTTGAGCATGTGCATGGGCAAGGAGGGCATCAAGGAAGGATTGGCAACCTTCCACATTGTACCTTTGGCATGGGAGATGTCAAGGAGGAGGAAAATGGGAAGCTCGGCTTTCCAATGTATGCCTTTGACATGGGAGATGTCAAGGAGAAGAAAAAAAACATGGCAGACACTTTAGATGACACTCTATCAACGTTGTAATTGCTGGGCACATTAGATCCCTATTGGAAACCCCTACTGCTGGTGGAATATTTCAAGGATCTTCATACTTGAATGATTCTTGATGATTGGATGCATGAAGAGAGCTATTCAATCCTTGATGGAGTCATCTATAATCATGGTAGGATCTTCTTGTCTAGAGCTTCCTAGCTCAATGAGAAGTTACTATAGAGGGCTTATGAAGAGTTCAATTTCAGCCACACTTATTCTATGAAGCTCAACAATATTATTTTGAGGAGAAATTTTTGGGAGGGATTTGAAAGAGAACTATATCGGCATTGTCATAGATGCATGGACCTTGTGGAGTTGGAGTAGCAACATGACTCTAAGGAAGAGTTAAATCATCCCTCTCTTTCTTCCCTTGAAGAAGAGAATAGATATATGCACCACTCCATTGATATGAGGAGGATTGTTGGTGAAGAGAATGTTCTTAGTACATGTGTTTTATATTTTGATTTCATGCATTCTTACACCATGTTTTTGCAGGCCATGACTCCAAGGAGGAGTAATAGATTTTTTAAGCCTCAAGGCCAATATTGGGTCCCAAAAATTTCTGAATTGGGCCACTCCCTTGGGAGAACAAGGGAAACTTTTCATCATGATGGGTGCTTCCCAAAGGCACCAAATATATCTCACACTTTTATATATGGTGAGATGGTATGGGCAGCAAGTAAGTGGTGGGAAAAACACTTACCACATCTTGGTTTGATGCAGGCAGGGGATGCTCTGCACTGGTTCCACATGTGGGAATATGATCCACCTGTATGTGCACACATTTTTGTTTTTTTTTACATTGCTTTGATCCCCTATATTGATGATGTGCTTGTACTTTTCATGGGGATGTATGGAGGAAGGAGGTAAGGCATGCATGTGCCCTATGGGATGACTACACTCCCTGTACTTTCTGCCTTATATTTCAGGGAGGGCATTAGGAAAACCATGGTTGTTTCATGTGATTTTTTGTTTCCTTATGAGATGAGTTATTTGCATATCATGAGAAAATTGTTGGAACAAGTCATGGATGGATGGTTTGGTGATCACTTAGCTTATGAAAGAAGCTTATCCTTTGTTTGTGACACCAATAGAGGAGGAGATGAGTTGCAGCACTCACCTTATCAGTTGCTTGAGGACAAGCAACATTTTGGAGGGGAGGACTATAATATTCCTAATTAGCCCACGCTAATAGGAATATACTATTTTTGTTTCATGTTCTTGTTGCAAGAATAAATTGTAAAGGAGGATAAAATTAAATCCTAAAATAGAAAAATAAATCAATGCCCATGTGAACAAGGCTAAATCTGGGTTGCCTTAGTAAAACCCCTTATGTGTGAAAAGGGATTAATTCATTTGACTGGGTCAACTGGACCAAATCAACAACGCTTTCTAGATACATTGAACCACCTAGATGAACAACACATTTTTAGTTGGAGGTTAATCATGTGAATGCAACTAAATCATTGAGATGGTTTAGGGTTTAGAAAGGATTCCATCTTATTTAAGGAGGAGGAGGACATCATGAGAAGGTTTTTGAACATATTGTCTTGAAATGATTTGTCTATTTAGACACTTCTCATTCTCTAGCTGTTTACCTGAGAATAATGTTGTTTAGCACTAGGGTGTTCCTGATCGGGAATCCCACCTCTTCCATTGAGTAGCTCTTGGAGGATTCTTGCATTTCTTGACCAATATCAAGCATTTGGAAAAGCTATTCTTCCAAATACAACACAAAAACTGTTGAGGGTTTTTTTGTCTTTGTAAGCTGCAGCAAGTGAAGGCTAGATCTGTTCAGATCTAAGCCATTCTAGTGCCTCTTTTCAGTGGGAAAGATTTCTATCCCCCTAGAAAGAGAGTATTGGATGAGGAGAGCTCATTTTTAGACCTTGGCAGTAGGCCACATCATGCTCTAGAGCCTACAACGCACTCCATCCCTTGCAGGGTCTTTTGGAACTTCAAGGAGGATAGATCTCTAGTGTTGGGAATCTTCCCTTCACTATGGTGATCCGTGGATTACAGATCTAATCCATGTTCCATTCAGATCTGATATAAATACTAATGTATTTTCTTCAGAAATTATGAATCATTCTGCAGATCAGCTGCATTAGATCTCATATCTACTCCATATACTACATTTTTTGCTGAAAACCCCAAGGGGCTTTTGAAGAGGAGACTCTATAGTGTACAGATCTGAAATAGATCTATATTTTTGTACAAAAATTGGCTCTAGAATTGAGGTGAACTTACAACTCTTTTCAGCTAATAAAATAACGTTGTCAATCTTGTACAGTCATATCATATGGTTGCAACCTCTCATTTTGAGCAAATCTTCATGTAAAGTCTATTTCTTTCTATTCTATAATGTAAGGGCCTCAATATAACTCTGGATTACTATTATAAACAATCATATTGAGCCTACATATTGGCCTCCTGCATGTATTTGGTTAAACTACGTTATTTCTAAAGCAGTTTTGTCACATAGTGTTGATGTTCCTCTTTGGACACTTTCTAAGCTGTAGTAGGTGTGGGAGATCTATTTAACCCACCTATAAAGATTTTTTTCTGATATCCTCTTGGATTTAGGTCTTATATTATCATATCTAAGGGATCCAAGGGCTAATTTCAAGAGATGTAGCATCCATTCCCGAAAAATTCGTTTTTCAGGCATACCTTGCTTGCATTCCCATCTTGGGATATTACACAAGATCTCACATGTAGAGATCAAGGCACAACTCACGATTTACATGTGCCATTGATGATAGGGTGTGAAACTATGGAGATGAAAGGAGGAGATAGGGAGGATGACTAGCATCATGTGATGAGGAGCACACACCCTATCTATTTCATGAGGTTGATGCACCTAAGAGGGAGACTAGATTGAGCAGTGAGAGCAGGGACAAGTCTGTCCATTCATTTATGAAGTTTACTCTTGATGATGATGTCTCATTGCATGGAGACATTTCACCAAGGAGACCACCAGATCAGCAGATGATGAGAGATGCTTCACATTTTGAGGCACCATTCATTGATTTCAGAGGAGTGGAGATCTTGGGAGGTCATTGTACAGTGCTGAGAGTATTGGGTAGACTCAAGGAGGAGAGAGACATTCTCTCAACATCATCTTCACCCACTCTCATTTTAGAATTTTGCGCTGTGGAAAAAACAGCAGCGGAAGGATAGCAACCTTCTAACTTACATATTTGACATGGGAGATGTCAAAGAGGAGGAAAACCATATGACAGATGTTCTTCATGATAGTTCATCAGTTTTGTCACTATGGAGGATAGATCCATATTGGAACTCCCAGCTATTGGTGGAGTATTCCAAGGATCTTTCTACTTGTATGATATTGGATGACCAGCTGCATGAGGAGGGATATTCAGTTAGAGATGGGGTCATCTACTATCATAGTAGGATCTTCTTATTTAGAGCTACCAATCTCAAGGAGAAGTTGCTACAAGTAGCTCATGAGAATTTCCTTTTTAGCCACACTTATTCTATGAGAGCATACCACACCATCATGGAGGGGTATTTTTGGGAAGGCTTTGAGGAGGAGATATATCAGCATTTGAGGAGATGCATGGATCACGTGGAGATGGAGGAGGTACATAACTATTTGGAAGAGTTAGCACAGCCACCTCGTTTCTCTTTGAGGATGAGAGGAGACTCATTTATGAGCCACTCCATTTGTATGAGAAAAGTATATGGTAAGGATATTGTTTTTTTGTATAATGATTTACATAACTAATGTGTGCACTCCTTAACCATATGCGTTCAGGATATTTCTCAAGGAAGGAGCATTCTTTCTTCTAGACTTCATGGTCTACTTGAGGCCATGAGAAGTATTGATGACCACTCCCTAGGAGGACTTGAGGAGGAGATGTATTATGGAGAACATGCTCACTTTGTACCATACATCATTCACTTTCTCCAAACATATTAGGAGAGTGGGACAACGAGCAAGTGGTTGAGAAACCACACTTTTTGTCACTCTCTATTGCAGTTGAGGGTAAAACTGCGTTGGTTACATTTGAGGGAAAATTTTCTTTCTCCCTTGCTACATATGGTAGCAAGTATGGTTCTCATTATGATTCCCTATGTTGCTATTGTTCTTATTTTTATTGGGAACATGATTAGGGGAGTGGCACATTGCTTGGATGTGTCCCTTGGGGGAGAAATTTCCCACATTGTTTGCATTGCATGTTCTAATGGGAGCATGAGAGGTGATATGACCACCACATCAAAAAAAAATTCTTTTATGATGTGGGCCATGGGATTGATTGGATGCCATATGATGGTGATTTCCAACTCATCACATATGAGATGGTTTGGTCCAGCATGATACATAACGTTGGAGGGGAGGTCCTTGAGGATCTAGAACTCTTCTTGCCACATGAAGGCAACACTATTGTAACCCAGGCTCAACAAAAACTCTACAATCATCTTAAGTGGAGAGGAGGACAGTGTGGGGTAGGATATTTTGTCTACCATGATCAGATTTTTAGCCCACCTACATTTCCAGAGCTCAAGGTGGAGGATGATTTGTATGAGTTACCATGTTGAGAGGTAACTCACTTCATAGGGATGATTTCTTGGGGATGGAGGATCCACATGGGAATGATGATTCCTAGTGAATTTTAGATCCCATTCCTCAAGAAGGCATTTAGATAGCCCATTGTTGCCTCCATGGATGTTTTACATCATGATAGATGTTTGGGATGCACACCAAAAGATAGCTTGCATACTTGGGAGGGACAGCTTGGAGACATATTGATGAGACAAAATCTTGATCCTTGGAGGATTTTATCATATGAAGATGCTACAGGGGAAGAAGGGGACACTTCTCAGTTCTATCCTTGTAGTTTCTTGAGGACAAGCAACATTTGGGAGGGGAGGACAGTAATATTCCAAAATTTGCATGCAGCAAATTGGAATATTGATTTTTGTTGATTTCACTTAGGAGCTTAATAAATGGGTAAGGAGGCCCATACATTTCAGAAATAAGAATAAAATCCCTCATAGTGTAAAAATGGATCATCATAGGAGCTGGATTTCACACCCTCATGTGTGAACAAGGTCATTTTCATGTGGATAAGGTCAATTTTGACCAAGTCAACGGCGCTAGGATAGGAGGTGGAGAACACTTAGAGAAACAACGCAGTGTGAATGGGAGGAGGTTTGTTTGGTGAAGGAAACCCTAATGAGTGGGACCCATGGTTAGAGGGCTTTCACTTGTTTAAAAGGAGGGCAAGGAAACCATTGTTATTCATGTTATGGATTATTGAATTCTTGGTCTATTTAGACTTTGTGCATTCTCTTATTGTTTAGCAGAGTTGTCGCGCTGCTTAGCACAAGGCATTCCTGTTTAGGATTTCCTTATCATTTCAAGATAGGCTTATTGAAGGGTCTTTGTCTTCATTTCTCAACATTCAGGCTTCAGGCCAAGCATCCTCCTTCAGCTACAACGCAGTTTCTGTTTAGAGTTGGGTTGTGTTGCAGGGTGTTGCAGTGGAGGTTACTGAACACCACTTCCGGAGCTTATTTTTCAGAGGAGGAAGCCTTCTTCCCTTTGGAGGACTAGTGAGGAAGTATCTGGGATGATGTAACCATATTTGGCACCAGGCCAACCATTTTCCATCATCTATAGCGTAATCCCTCTCCTTGACTGCGTTATTTTCAGTGAGCATTTGCAGTGAGGGTTGCAGTGTTTGTTTGGAGGGTGAGATCTTCAGTGTTAGGACCAGCCTTTCACTTGGAAGATCCATTAGAGGATTTTTTTTCAGCTTGTGCATCATCTACAACCATCTCCATCCAGTTATTGAGTTGTTGTTGCTACATTAGTCTTGAGACTACAACTTCAGCATTTTTTCAATTTTGCATATTTCAGCCAATCCTTCCAGGATTGACTTAAAATTCAGTTTGGGAATCTAGATCTTCACTCCCAACATTTTTTGGGCCCTAAATCTATATATTTGTGTATTTACACTTCTCAACATTAGTTCCCCTAATAAAACTGCACTGTCATAGCCTTGAGCATTTTCTGTGTATCAGTGTTCATTTTTCCATGTACATGTTTCTTGAGGCTTGTATTTCCTAGCTTGAGTGATTGTTTCCTAAATATATTGTATGCATTTGATGCTATGATATAATATTATAGCTATTTGGATCTTCTTACATCCTATGTGTTAATGTATCACTGCTATTTCATTATTATTTTCATGGATTGTTGTAGCTCCAAATTTGGAATATCTTAAGATATTCCCATTGTTGTAGATTTTCCCTATTTTGGAATATTACACTGTATTTGGTTATTTCTTCATGCTTGGTAATCTTAAAGACCATTATTGTTAAGGTATTTTTTGAAGGATTCTTAACTTCCCTTTTTCACCTACTATGATCACAAATTTGATGTTCATTTCATTCACATAAAGCCTTTAGATCCATTTGATTTTGTTAGGTTTTCCCTGTGATACACCCCAGACCTATTGTTAAACCCTTCAAGACCTTTTATAGACTCCATAGTCCAATTTATTGATTCTCTCTTACTCTACCTATTCTCCTAGACAACCTATCCAACCAAACAAACAAACAAGCAAACCCTAAACCTAATAACTAGCCTAAAATCAAACCCTAAAATCCATCAAGTTCACATCCTTTACATAAATATAGAGAGAGCCCTCTCTAAGTCTAGGAAGGCTAGGTCCTAGGAATCCAAAGAATAGTTTGATGTTACCCCTGTACATTTGGTCTTGCCAATCTAACAAATTACGGGGACCTAAAAAAACCAACTGTCAAAGGGACAAAGGGAGAATAGCTTGTTGAAGGTCTAGTAATTTGGGAGGGAGGATACAATTTGTTGAAATGTGTAACCGGGTCCGATCTTCTTAATGAAATTTGTAATTTTGATTTTATGTAATTTATGAAATGAAGAAAAATAGAATTATTATTGTAATTCTTGTCTCATGGGTTTCATGAACGAGGAATTTTATTTTTAGTAATGGCTCCCATTGTGAGCCCTTAGGATTGGTCATAAAGTGAAATTAAGTCAATGTCATGTATGAAGGACCCTTCTTGGGCATGTGATATTTGTATATGAGTCAATGAAATATTGAAGAATCCAGGCTAAAGGAAAAATCTGATGTAGGATCAAGTGAAAAAAATCAAGCATATGCGACAATGACAAAAAGAAAGGGAAATTTTGCAAAGTTTGTTCCACATAAAAAGAAGAACATGGCTAAGGTTCATTGCTATGGGTGTCAAGAATATGGGAACTATAGGATAGATTTTACTAAGCTCAAGAAGGAAAATAACAAAAGAAGAATATAATAATCCCTTATCACTGAGGAAGTAGAGGAAGCTAAAAAGAAGAAGTCCAAGAAAGAGGAAGTAAAATATCTCTACTATGATTGAGATAGCCTTCCTCACCTAGTTCTTTTCAAGATCTCGTTTTCAAGTTTTCATGTTGTAAATTATAACTATCATGATATGAATCATTAGAATATCATGATAGGATGCATCATGACATCATAGAAGCAATAGAAGAAATATAGCATGACATAATGTTAGGGAAGCATGAGTGATAGTGGAAATAGGTTTATGGAAGATAATATATCTTAGTAACCTCATTAAAAGCACCTATGGAAATTCATCTGAAACAAAGCTCATCATAAATCAGTTAAGAGGAAACATCTTTTGGATGAGGATACTTATGATCCTCTATTGGAATCATCATAGTAAGGTTCACCAATCAAAAGGGAGCAAGTGTTTCATTAAGGATTCCTACTTGGAGGAATTCATGAAAGGATGGTACGATGTCAATAAGCATATCAAGCGATTGAATTTATTTCAATCATGGAAGCTATTGAAGAAAGATGACCTAAAATAAAATTAAGGCACATATGCTTGTATTTATAAATGAAGAGTTGTGTCATATGGTTACAGTTAACTTAGATGAATGCTTTACTTTGAGAGTATGATCAAATGAAAGGATCTCCTCCATTGAAGAAAATATGTGGGTCACACATTGTCTAGATAAAATCAACATAATATGTCATCACATAAAATATGAAGTGGTTTATAATAATTAAAATAACTATGTTCGGAATTTCCTGGAAGGAAATATGTGAAGAAAGAGAGGAAGAAGATCATGTACCATGAAACTGTGGAAAAGGAAATCAACATCTGAGGACTATGAAATTTGACTATGGTATCTCGAAGAAAGATATGAAGACTTTGATGGACATCTGAAAAATAAGAAGACCCTTTACAATGTACATATTTTGGAGATGTGTTAATATGTATGCAGGATGCTTATGCAAACTAGAAGATGTCATGATGAAATACCATCACAAAGGTAATTTTTATTTAATGTTCATTTTATATTTTTAAAGGATATCTGGATGGTATTTTGCAGGCCTTCCAAGGGAAGAGTTGTGGATGTATTCCACCACTGGTGACCATGTATTAGGATGAAATATCCTTCAGGAAACATAGCATGAAGAAGGTAACATGACATGAAGGAAGTCCATATATGGAATGATGGATCAGTTTTCGATGAAAGGAATGATGACATGGCTCAAGGATGAAAGTGATGGATGGTATGTGCCCTACGAAGAAGTCCCATTGAATGTTGACTCCATGAAAAAAAAAAATTTCATAACATCAAAGGAAGGAGTTCTAAAAGCAACTATTTGTCTCATGATCTCCACTTGATGAGTTGCTGGAAGTAAGTCCCTGGTCACAAGGAAGCTTGGTAAAGTCCCTATTTAAGAGGGATCTTGTGTACATTCCTTTATAGGAATGGGTACATTCCTTAAATGGAATGGGTATGTCCTCCCTAAGTTGAGAGGGAGAGATAAACACACCATTCTAGTCGTCACTTGGGAAGACAAAATGGAGGATTGGGTAAACATCTAGAATCCAATTCTCTTTGAGGGTGAGTTAGGGAATCCAAGATAAGATTAGTCATAGAGGACTGATATTCTTTGAGGATTGGGAATCCGAGATAAGAAAAATCTTGTTGGAACACACTCTAAGAACCCAGGTGGAGTATGTTCTGAGAGAGGCAATGGTGAGGGTGTCTATACATCATTTGTCTCACGAGAATTGTGATCTGATCTTATGGAGAGATAAATATGTTAGTCAAGACCTTGCTATGTGAAAATGCTAGTTGATATGATGCTAAACATATGGGTTACCTATCTGACTCTTCTTATGATAATTCTTTAGGTTCAGAATGACCAAGTACTATTATGAATATCTCCCTAGTTAAGAGGAAGTGTTGAAAATAGTAACTAGGTTCAGTTTTCATAATGACATGTGTAATTGTGATTTTATGTAATTAATGAAAAAATAAAAATAAAATTATTATTTTAATGCTTGTGTCATGTGTTTCATGAGTAAGGAGTTTTATTTTTAGTAATGGATCCCATTATGAGCCCTTAGGATTGGTCATAAAGTCAAATTAAGTCAATTTCATGTATAAAGTGTTGGGGTTCCCATGTTTTGGCCAGGTTGGCAAGACCAAAAGATGAGACAACATCAAACCACTTTCAGACCTCAGGATCTATCCCTCCTGGGTCTAGAGAGGGATCTCTCTAAGATATGTCAAAGGTATATGTCTTTGAGCTCGAAGTTTAAGATGTTAGGCTAGTTACAGGCACAAGGGTTGTTTGCTTGATTTGTTTTGATTTGATTGTTGGGAATCAAGAAGGAAGGGTTAAATATAGAACAAGGATGAATGAGAGAGATTTTAGGCAAAGCAGAGGAAAATTAGAGAACATCAAGGCCATTGGGCAATGGAGTCAGGAAAGGGTTTACTTGCTATCAACATGTAAAATTTCAGTTGGGCTAGTCATCTAAAGCATTGGATCCTAAAATGATTTTTTGGAATGGAACAATAAGGAGAGTAAGGTGAAAAGGTGGAAAGGGAGATAAACACCAATTTTCCATCTATAGATCAGGTCAGAGGTCATTTAACTCCAGACCTGCTTGGACATACTCATAGGCAACTCTCAAAGGTGGTTAAAAGCAGCTTGAGGGAACTTAGATAGGTTTAAGAGACTGAAAGGATCCTACAGAGAAATAGACCGAGTTCTAAACTCATAGCATTGCCAATTCATTCAATTAAACACTAGCAAGAACATCTAAGAAACAGATTCAATAATTCATACATCAGCTAGTAGGCAATATCATCCACTACATCGGTTAAACCATTTGAAATCTATTCTCAGACAACACATAAAGTAGAAAACATTAAGGCAAGGAGAGCAGAAACATGAGGTGCCTAACAAGGGAAAATCTCATGCCAAATTTCTGATGCAAGCCAGAAGAAATGAAATGAAATGGAAATAAACACATAGACAGGAAAACATCACCTCAGCTTTAGATCAGGAACTAAAGAAATGTGCTTGCTATATTAAGAACAAAACCAGTCAAGTACAACATAGCCAAAAGCTTGATATTCTGTCTAAAATCCTTCCTCAGCCTATCTTACAGTCTTACATAGAGAACTTGTCTCAAGAGAACTGCTTACATTCTACTGATATCCAATCAACAACCTTTTCAATAATTTCTTCCTGAGATTTATAGTAGAAGAAGAGCCGAGGAGGTAGGTGAAGCACTAAATGAAACATTAAATCACAGAAAATAAGGAGAGGGCCGAAGCCCATTCTATTTTAAATCTCTGAATTTATCCCTGGTACCCTTTGGAATGAAGGGTTGATCCTCTTCAGCTTCCATTTACTTCTGGTATGGCCCTGATGTACTCTGGATGCAACAGTACTCTTTGGTACTGTGGGTGAATAAAAAAATTAGATTTGAGGTCTACCATGCTGCACAACTAATGCTCTAAGAGCTTTGGATTGTGTTCTGGGCAGAAATCTCCTCTGGAGAATGGCATATAATCAAAACAGTATGGGCAACCCGTCCTCCTTCAGAGGAAAACATTCTGCTGATGGAGAAACCTGTCATACATTAATTCCCTCACCTCTGTCAGTGAAAACCTTGCCGCTGTATCCATACTGTGTATTTATGGCGACGTTTTCACCACTGTACCCTACGGAACACACAATTTGGACCAAGAAAAACAATGCAATGGGAGGGTGGATGTTAGCGCGGTGGAAGCGGAATGGTGGCTTTCCACTAAATAATGGTGAAAAAATGCAATGAAATGGCGAAACTATGAATAATAGAGTTTGGTGGTTGAATGCAGCGCAGACCGTTAGATCATGGTCAGGGAGCGAAGATCAATGATGGAGATCAATCAGAAGGACGGTCATATGAAATAGAATGAAACACGAGACCTTAAAGAAAACATGAGTCTTTGGTCAAGAAATGAAAATACAAAGAAAGGGGCGAAATAGTTAAGAAAATGCGCGGAAAAAATCGTACATGGTGGGACCTGCCGGAGGTGGTGGGCGATCAACTCTTGACCGTTAGATCTTAGATCCAATGGATGGTCAGGATGAACTCGGAGAATAAAAATCAGAAGGGAACATGGGTGACACACTTATGAGTTTCCGATTGCGATTGGGAAAAGGGGAAGCAATGAGCTTAGGACCGTTGGATCTGGCGGAGGAAAGGACGGTGGAGATGTGATCGGAACAATCGCAATTGGGGGGGCCAAAGAAATGCTACATTACAATATTGCGATTACGATTGGGTGGGAGGAGCAATGACCTTCGGATCGGGGTTCTAAACAGATGGTCGAGATCAAATCGGGGTAATCGCAATCGGGGGGGACGGGGGTGACACATATTAAAACTTCCGATTGCGATTAGGCAGGAGGAGCAATGACCGTCGGATCGATGGGGAGGATGGATGTTCGGGATGAAATCGAGAGATGACGTGATCAAGGATCGGGAGTTAGGACTTGTGATTGATTGGAGGGGACCATGATCGGGAGGGAAATGCGATGCGATCAATCGCCTTGCAAACGTTTGCGATTGACTGATCGGAGGGAAAAACATAAGTGCTGCGATTGAAATTTTGCGACGCTGTACGGGCCGTCCAATCGCGATGGTAGATCAACGGTTTGTAATGCACCACAGGACTTATATAATAAACCAATCGCATTGGAACTTCGGAGTTTACAAAGGAATTCAGCCTTCCGCCAATCTTCCGATTGTGATTAGCGCTTAGGACTTAAGCGCTTGGTCCTAGCGCAAGGAAATGTGTGGGGAAGTGGTTGGGGCTGGCGGAAAAGGGGCTAAGCCCTTATAATAAGGTCAGAAATTGGGTTTTTTAACCCATTTTAGTGCGTTTTTACACCAAAGGAGGGTAACGATAGGGGGGTAGAGGGGGAAAATGGGAAAACAAAAGGTAAGGGTGGGATTTCATGGAGATTTTGGGAAAATTCAGGAGGTAAAGGGGGGAATTAGGGGGAACAAAGGGGGCTTTGGGAAAAGGGAAAAATAATAAGATGGGGGAATTTTGCAGGGCTACAAGGGGCGACATAAGGCCTTTTTGAGAAAAATTTCATCATTCAGCAAGGCTCATGGACAACAGATCAACAGAGGGAAACAGTCAAAAGCAGGGAACTTTAACAAGACTTCAAGGATGATGTGTTTTCAAGGGACATGCATTCCTTGAAGGCTCATAAGACATTCTAGCCCCTTGCTTTCTTGTCAAGGAATTCATAAGGGGCTAACAGTGGCTCCACATGGGGATGGCTTCTTCTTGAAGGAGTCAAGAATTCAGAAAATGATCTTTGGTGTAGGCCAGATGCCTGCTTCTGAAGCCACCTTTCTTCTTTGATTTTCAGCTGCCATAGACATGTCAGATCAGCAAAACATCCCAACAATCTACCTACCCTTCCTACAATCCTAGCATTTTTTCTTCTAGGGTGCATTTGAACTAGCAGACCCTTTACATCATTTATTTTTATAACGGGAAATAAACCTATTCTAAATCTACCCTTATTGCTCCATGAGACCAGATTAGACTGTTGGTCTCATATGTTTCTCTACCTAATCTAATATCTGTTGGGATTAAACTGTCCAGCAGATTTCTTCTCTACATTCTACAACAGGAAATTTAAAAACAACCAAACTAGGATTAAACAGTCTAGTTTGCTGTGGATCCAAGGCATAAAAATTGTTGCACATGGACAGAAAACTTTGCAGAAACTGAACAAAACTTTGAAGGCTTAAAATCTGAAATCTTGGAGTATCCTTCTTCTCTTTGTGACTCAATTTTTGAGCATGTTAGAGTCACTTATTTCCTTCATTTCATCTCTGATTTTAGGCATGTTGGAGGTGATTTTTCTTTCTTCCTTGCTGGTCCAGATTTTGAGCATGTTAGGACCAGCTACTTTGCTTTCTTTTGGTTCAGATTTTGATCATATTAGAGCCAATCCTTTGCACTTCATAGGTTCATGTTTTAAGCATGTATGAACCTCTCATTTTTCTTCTGTTTTTTGGAACATTTTCTCTTTTTCTTGAAAATAAAAACTGCAATGGTATGTACAATGGGAATGGAAACTGGAAATTGTAAATTAGCAGAAGTAGTGTTTGAGTATCCTACCATTGATAGGACCCCCAAACATCTCTATACCACCTGATTCCTGTAAGAATAATGCATTTGGACCCACAGTAGCTTGAATGATGTATGGACCTTGCCACAAGTTGTCAAACTTGCCATGCTTTCCTTTATCCTCTCTTCTTAAGTCCCACTTCAGAACTTTATCCCCAATTTTGAAATCAGCATCTTTGGTTCTCTTGTCAAACAACCTCTTTATGTTTTCCTGAACTTTGACAGCTCTATTATAAACCTCTTCCCTTGTTTGTTGAAGATGAATTGTCTGTTTTATCCTTCTCACCATACTGTCTTCTTCTGTTTGAATCTCTTGGACCAGCTTGATTACAGGTACCGCAAGGCTAGTAGGAAATACTGCTTCAGCACTGTAGACAAGCTGAAATGGTGACATGCCAATGGATTTCTTTGTTGTAAGCCTATCAGCCCACATGGCATGCACCAACTTGTTATGCCAAGACCTTTTGTTCTCTTCTAACAACTTTTTGATGATGGCCACAAGGCTCTTGTTTGATGATTCAGCTAGGCCATTACCTTGTGGGTAATAGGCAGTTGAATGACCAAGCGCTATTTGATACCTGTGACAAAAATTAACCATTTTCTTGGACCCAAAAGTAGCAGCATTATCGGTGATTATTTTCCTTAGACAACCAAACCGAGAGAGGATATGACCCTCTAGGAACCTAATGATGACTGAATTGGTGACATTCCTAGTGGGTATGGCCTCTATCCACTTAGTGAAGTAGTCTGTGGCTGTTAAGATCCATTTTTGTTGTGCAGAAGAAGCAGGGTGGATTTCTCCAATAAAATCTAGGCCCCATTGCATGAAAGGACTTTCAACAGTGATGGGTTGTAAAGGGAGGGGAAGGATTTTTCTCTTGCCTTCAAAAATCTGGCATTTGTGGCAGGAAATTACCATCTTATGGATGTCATTGAAGAGTGTGGGCCAGTAATAGCCAACCCTGAGAATTTTGTTTGCAGTGGCCTTCCAGTTCAGGTGGCCTCCACACTCTCCTGCATGGAATTCTTGTTTAATATTTTATGCCTCTGTTTCAGGCAAAAATTTAAGCAGTAGGCCATTTGGAATTTTACAGTATAAGTTTTCATTCAAAATGCAGTAGTTTCTGGCTTGAATTTTTATGAATCTGGCCTTTGTTTTTGATAGTTCAGGTGGAGCATTAAGGTTGGTGAGCACATAAAGGATTTCAGAGTACCAAGGGGAGTTCTGAAATTTCTCTTCAACAGTGGGAGCAGGAAATCCTTCTTGCTCATCTAGGGCAGCTACCATATTAATGTCGAGGGCTTGCAGATTTTTTTCAGCCATTAACTTAGCGAAGCCATGGCCTTTGATCAACTTGGTGGGTTTTATCTCAATATCATACTCTAAAATCACAGCAATCCATTTGCCCCTCTTCCCATCTAGGTCCTGGGACAGAATATCTTTAACTATTATTTTAGGCACATAAGCTACGGTGTGGGAATGCAAAATGTATACCCTGAAATCCTTTAAAGCCTTGACAAGAGCGTAAGCCTGTTTTTCCATTATATTGTATTTCAAGGGAGCATCCCTCAGTGCTTTGCTAAAAAAGGCTATTGGTTGTTCCACACCCTTTGGATTTTTTTGCAGTAATACTGTAGCCACTGTATGCTCAGAGGCAAATGAAAAAATCAGAAAATATTTAGAGAAATCTAGGCTGAATAGGACAGGAGCTTGGGTGAGTGCAAGTTTTACTGATTCAAAAGATTGTTTAGCTCCAACATTTCATTTAACTCCTTCACCTTTCTTCAGCATGTTAGTCATATTCCTAAGGTGTTCAGCTAGGTTGGGAATAAATCTCCTAAGGAAGTTTATTTTCCCAATGAAGGACTGTAATTCTTTGATGTTCCTTGGGTGTGTGATTTGTAGTATCCCCTCAAATCTCTGTGGGTCTATCCTAATCCCCTTTTCAGATATAATGTGACCGAGAATCTTTCCTTCTTGCAGCCCAAATACAGTTTTCTTAGGATTCAGGGATAGTCCAAACCTTCTACATTTTTCAAACACTTTCCTCAGATGTTTAAGATGTTCTTCTTCAATTTTGGAAAAGACTGTTATGTCATCCAAGTAAATCAAAATAAAGTGCCCTATCTCATCTAAAAAAGATATATCCATCGCTCTTTGGAAGGTTGCACCAGCGTTCATCAACCCAAAAGGCATATTTACATACATAAAAGTGCCCCATGGAGTGGTAAAGGCTGTTTTGAGTTGATCTTCTGGGAGAACTAGGACTTGGTTGTAGCCTGAGAAACCATATAGCAGGGAGATTCTTTTGGAGCCTACTACCTTCTGAAGAATATGTTCCATTTTTGGTAGAGGGTAGTTATCTTTGAGTGAGGCTCTATTAAGATTCCTGAAATCAATACATAGTTTGATCTCCCCATTTTTCTTTCTCACAGCCACTAAATTTGAAACCCAATCAGAGAACCTTACGGAATTATGCCCGCCTCATACATCTTTTTAATCTCTTTTTCCACTGTAGGCAACTATTTTGGATTTATCCTACGAAGTTTCTGCCTAAAGGGTTTTGATTTTCTTTTAAAGTTATTTTGTGTTGTATAATGTTGGTGTCATAAGCCTTTAGGTCTTCGTAACTCCAAGAAAAGACGTCAACAAATTCATTTAAAAGGTCTATATATTTCTTTTTCATTTCTGTGGGTAAGGACTTTGCCAATTTAATCATTTTTTGCTTATTTGTTGTGCCTATATTGCATTCTTCTACGTCAGAGTCTACATGATCTATGGTTGGCTTTTTAGCTACATCATCAAAGTCAAACAGGTCTTCTAGCGGAGACAGACCACGAGTTATGTTCTTATCCCTGGCCCGCAGCACCTCGACTTCTTCGTTTTCTGAGTTTTCACAATTTCCGTTTGTATTTCCAGTTTCTTCATTCAAAGCGTTTATTGCTATGTTTAAAGGTGGTTCTTTCTCGTCTGGGGGTTCCTCACTTAGGTAGCTGTCACTAGACATAGAGTGAGAGTCTGAAAACTCAAACTCATTCCTACCTGTCAGGAAATCTTCAATTTTTTTATCCCCCTCGAAAACCTGCCAATATTTTTCATTGTCTAGCACTGCAGGTCTGAATTTGGTCTGTATGATGATCTACTAGTCGTTTGGAGTTTTAGGGTAGGAACTAGCCAGGCAAGCCAGTCCGTTTGCGATAATGTTTTGACTCCTAGGGATGAACACTAATTTGTATTCAACAAATGTTTTCAGTATATCTTCGGCATCGTTCCTATACGCCCTCAGCCTAGGGTGCTTGGCTGTGTATTCACCGTTTACCTATTTTATGACCAATTCTGAGTCTCCCCTCACGGCTATCCTACAGGCTCCTATTTTCTTCAATAGATTTACACCCAGGATTAGAGCCTCGTATTCCACAACATTATTTGTACATTTGAAATGCAGACTACAGGCGTGGCTTTCTGCATAATCATTTTCTGTATTATGTAACCATACCCCTGCTCCTACAATTTTTCTAGTACAGGACCCATCGAAGCTCATCTCCCACAAGGGATTGTTCTCATGTTTATCATTGTTTTCTTCCTTACAGCTAGTTTCTCCATTATGTTGCTTTATAGGGTCCGTACTAGGTTGCGGGTCATTTTGTTCTTCATGAAATGGATGAGGTTCAGAGATCTGGCTGGACGACTATTTATGCTTTGTTTCTTGTTCACTCAAGGCTAGGTCTCCACCGCACAGTCTACAGACTTCATTGTTGTTTTCTTCTTCGTTTTGTTCTAAATCCAGAGTAGCCATTATGTTAAAGTCCATAGCCTCTACCTCTCAGTTTGTATTTATGTTTTGGGGCTCTGACCCTTTCGAGGATTCATCATTACAAAATATGAAGGAGTCAAGGTCTGTGTGTACAGAATATACAGGTCAATTTTCTGGTTTTTCGGGACTACTGACTAGGAATTTCATCTGTGCCTCCCTATACAGTTTTCTAGGCTGGTCGAAGATAGGAATTGTGGCATATGAGCCATCCATCTGCATTTTACCCTATAGCTTGGCTCCCCAATATCTCGATAATAAAATTCCATACTTGGGTGGTACATCTACCACCACAACATCCATGACCATACATTTAGCTGGGATTTGAGTTAAGCTCACACATAAGTCTTTGATCAGGCCTAAGAATTTTACTCTGTTAAAGTCGAAAGAGTATAAATCTTTGTAGGGATGAGTTATCTCTAGGCCTAACCTCTCCATGACTACCTTAGGCATTAGTTCGTGAGATGCTCTAGAATCATGCATTGCGTTATGCAGGATCTTGTCTTGAATGTTGAGACTGATATAGAAAGGTGGAACTACCCCTTCCTGAAACTTTCCTTCTATCTTTGGACCAAACAGAAGGGCAGGCTGATCATCACTCAGATTTACAGTGTCACTGTTCTCACCTAAGTTTAATGCTTTCAAAATTTGGCCTTTATATACATCCTGAGTGGCCAGCTCAGAGAGTGGGACAGAGATCTTAATCTTTGCAATATCACTTTCCAAGTTGAAAGAGGATTGATTCTTTGGAATGTTTGAATCTGTTTTGTTAGCCACTGCCTTAGTGGCTGAATCAGTGTGCTGATTCTCGTTATGTACAGTGTTCGTGATATTTTTATCAGGAGCACTAACTATTGTGCTAGTGCTGCTTGTTGGTTTACCCTGTGCATCAGTGTTTTGGTTGTCCTTTTCTATGTTCTTCCTAGAACTCTCAGCTGCTAATTTTTTACTTTCAGCAGTCACTTTAAAAGTTTTCTCAGGTATTTTCTTGATGGTAACCTCAAAATTATTTTTTTTGGAATTGTCTTGAATCTTCTTGCTTCTCAGTTCATATTTTTCTCTGACCTGCATCATAGCATTCTCAAAACCTAACCGGTAATCCTCAAGTTCAAACCATTCTTCATCCCAACATGAGGGAGAAGGCTGATCTTCTTCTGTGGAATAGTTATGGATTGAGTTTTCTACTTCAAACATGTTTATTATATTTCCCACAGATTCTTCTATGATTCCTTCATCTTCATCAAGAAATTTTTCTTGAAAAGGGGGAATAACTTGCTGATCTGATTCTCTTTGTCTGTTGGCAGTGTTATTGTTCCTTCTAAAGTTTTGGTTCTGGTTGCTAACTGTGACCACCATTTTCTCCATCATTTTTTGTAGCTTTTCTACATTTTTGGACAATCTGTCATAATTAGGATCAGATGAGGAAGTGACATTGTCATCTCTGTATGTTACCCTCTTCTCAGATCTCAGTCTTGTTCTTTTCTCAATTAGATTTTCCTTTATGTTCACTGCTCCTTTCTGCATGTCCTCCAATGTGTTGTACTCTTTATCCCTAAGCTCATAGGCCATGTAAGCATTAAAGCCTTCAGGGTATTTTGCTAGAGCCATGCCTTGTGGAGGTTTCATATGTGGAGGGAGGGCATTGTAAATGCTGTTAAATCTTGTTGTGTAATCATGGACACTCTCTCCTATGTTTCTTTTAAGGCTCATGTATTCTGCTAAGAGTTGGCGAGGGTTAGCCTTAGCTTCCCATTTGTTTATGAAAGTCTGATATAAAGTTGGAAGATCATTGATGATACCTGGAGGTAGGCCCTTAAACCATTTCTTCGCATCGCCCCCTAAGCTCTGGGAAAAATTTCTCATTTTGACTGTATTATCATCTATTTCCATGTAGTCAAAAGAATCTTCCATCTTATCTACATGTTGCTGGGCTGTGATGGACTCTTTTGCAGTGAAGTGTGAAATATTTGATTGATAATCATTGGGTAAGGGTACTAGAGGCTGAGGTAAAACCAGAGGCGCGTACCAGGCTTCCATGATGGCGTTTTGATGAGGTAAAGGGTTAACTTGAGCAGCTAATATATGGATGACAGGGATATTAGGGCCAGCAGAAGTTTTTTGAGTAGATTTAGGATGAATAAGCCCCAAGTTCTGAATGAAGTGAATGTCAGGTGGTGTATATGGATGGGTCCCCTTGTCCCTAATGTGTTGACCACTATGGGGTGGTGAACTAGGAAACCCAAGGTCTGGCTGGTCTAGGGCACTGAGTGATCTAGTTCTTGGTAAACTATTTTGAGGGCCTAGGTCAAAAAATGGGTCTGATAGGGCTGTAAAGTCTTCTGGTGTAGAGTTGGCTCTATGGATGTGGGTGGAAATATTTGGTATTTTAGGTGTAAGAGATCTCTTGAGGATGCTCTCGGGGTTATCAACTATTTCAGGTGGGTTTGGGTTAGGGTAAGCTCTTGTGTGAATGGTTCTATAAGCCAGAGTGTTGTTTTAACCAAGCAGCTTAGTCCTATTTGTTACTTCTACTGTGGTTGATGTTGCTATGGAGGCTGGTCTCCCAGTGGAGTCTAATGTGAACCAAGATAATCAGCAGGCCTACTGATCACTAGTGGAGTCTTTTAATCGTTCGGGAAATATGGAGTTGCTAGGTGGAAATTTTTAGGATGTTTTTGGAGGGTACACTGTCCACCACAGTGCTTGTGAAATATCCTTTTTTAGAGATATCTTCAAAACACAGCAAAATCTAACTAGAGATTGACTGGGAGGGCTTTTACCAAATGTGTCACCTCTGAAAGAGTGTGAGATCTGGAGGCTACCTGACCCTTTCCAGACTCTGTCCAAGAGTATGGGAAAACACAACAAATGGTATAGAGGTTGATGTGTGAATAGGAATGTTTAACTACCAACCTAACCAGAGATTGTAGGTTTTTGAAGTTCTTAGAATGTAGTAGGATGGAGAGTATTTCAGAAATTCCCCAACGGAGTCGCCATTATGTTGGGGTTTCCATGTTTTGGCCAGGTTGGCAAGACCAAAAGATGAGACAACATCAAACCACTTTCAGACCTTAGGATCTAACCCTCCTGGGTCCAGAGATGGATCTCTCTAAGATATGTCAAAGTTATATGTCTTTGAGCTCGAAGTTTAAGATGTTAGGCTAGTTATAGGCACAAGGGTTGTTTGTTTGATTTGTTTTGATTTGGTTGTTGGGAATCATGAAGGAAGGGTTCAATATGGAACAAGGATGAACGAGAGAGATTTTAGGAAAAGGAGAGGCAAATCAGAGAACATCAAGGCCATTGGGCAATGGAGTCAGGAAAGGGTTTACTTGCTATCAACATGCAAAGTTTCAGTTGGGCTAGTCATCTAAAGCATTGGAACCTAAAATTATTTGGTGGAATGGAACAATAAGGAGAGTAAGGTGAAAAGGTGGAAAGGGAGATAAACACCAATTTTCCATCTATAGATAAGGTCAGAGGTCATTTAACTCCATACCTGCTTGGACATACTCATAGGCAACTCTCAAAGGTGGTTAAAAGCAGCTTGAGGGAACTTAGATAGGTTTAAGAGACTGAAAGGATCCTAGAGAGAAAGAGACTGAGTTCTAAACTCCTAGCATTACCGATTCATTCAATTAAACACTAGCAAGAACATCTAAGAAACAGATTCAACAATTCATACATCAGCTAGTAGGCAATATCATCCACTACACTGGTTAAACCATTTGAAATCTATTCTCACACAACACATAAATCAGAAAACATTAAGGCAAGGAGAGCAGAAACATGAGGTGCCTAACAATGGCAAATCTCATGCCAGATTTTTGATGCAAGCCAGAAGAAATGAAATGAAATGGAAATAAACACATAGACAGGAAAACATCACCTCAAATTTAGATCAGGATCCAAAGAAATGTGCTTGCTATATTAAGAACAAAACCAGTCAAGTACAACATAGCCAAAATCTTGATATTCTGTCTGAAAACCTTCCTCAGCCTATCTTATAGTCTTACACAGAGAACTTGTCTCAAGAGAACTGCTTACATTCTATTGATATCTAATCAACAACCTTTTCAATAATTTATTCCTAAGTTTTATAGCAGAAGAAGAGCCGAGGAGGTAGGTGAAGCACTAAATGAAACATTAAATCACAGAAAAGAAGGAGAGGGCCGAAGCCCATTCTGTTTTAAATCTCTACATTTATCCCTGGTACCCTTTGGAACGAAGGGTTGATCCTCTTCAGCTTCCATTTACTTCTGGTATGGCCTTGATGTACTCTGGTTGCAACGGTACTCTGTGGTACTATGGGTGAATAAACAAAATAGATTTGAGGTCTGCCATGCTGCACAACTAATTCTCTGAGAGCTTTGGATTGTGTTCTGGGTGGAAATCTCCTCTGGAGCACGGCATATAATCAAAACAGTGTGGGAAAGCCGTCCTTCTTCGGAGGAAAACATTCTGCTAATGGAGAAACCTGTCATACATTAATTCCCTTGCCTCTATCAGTGAAAACCTTGCTGCTGTATCCATACTGTGTATTTATGGCGGCGTTTTCACCACTGTACCCTGCGGAACACGCAATCTGGACCAAGAAAAACAATGCAATGGGAGGGTGGATGTTAGCGTGGTGGCGGTGGAATGGTGGCTTTCCACTAAATAATGGTGATAAAATGCAATGAAATGGCGAAACTATGAATAATAAGGTTTGGTGGTTGAATGCAGTGCAGACCGTTAGATCATGGTCACGGAGCGAAGATCAACGACGGAGATCAATAGGAGGGACGGCGATATGAAATAGAATGAAACACGCGACCTTAATGAAAACATGAGACTTTGGTCAAGAAATGAAAATACAAAGAAAGGGGCGAAATTGTTCTGAAAATGCGCAAAAAAAATCGTACATGGTGGGACCCGCTGGAGGTGGTGGGCGATCAACTCTTGACCGTTAAATCTTAGATCCAATGGACGGTCAGGATCAACTCAGAGAATTGCAATCGGAAGGGAACTGGGGTGACAAACTTATGAGTTTTCGATTGCGATTGGGAAAAGGGGAAGCGATAAGCTTAGGACCGTTGGATCTGGCGGAGGAAAGGATGGTGGAGATGTGATTGGAAAAATCGCAATCGGGGGGACCAAAGAAATGCCTGATTACAATATTATGATTGCAATTGGGTGGGAGGAGCAATGACCGTCGGATCAGGGTTCTAAACGGATGGTCAAGATCAAATCAGGGTAATCGCAATCGGGGGGGGGGACAGGGGTGACACATAATAAAACTTCCGATTGCGATTAGGCGGGAGGAGCGATGACCGTCGGATTGGCGGGGAGGATGGACGGTCGGGATGAAATCGGGAGACAGCGCGATCGGGGATCGGGAGTTAGGACTTGTTATCGATCGGAGTGGACTGCGATCGGGAGGGAAATGCGATGCGATCAATCGCATCGCAAACGTTTGCGATGGACTGATTGGAGGGGAAAACATAAGTGCTGCGATTGAAAGTTTGTGACGCTGCGCGGGCCGTCCGATCGTGATGGAAGATCAACGGTTTTTAATGCACCATGGGACTTATATAATAAACCAAACGCATTGGAACTTTAGAGTTTACAAAGGAATTCGGCCTTCTGCCAATCTGCCGATTGCGATTAGCGCTTAGGTCTTAAGCACTTGGTCTTAGCGCAAGGGCATGTGTGGGGAAGTGGTTGGGGCTGGCGGCAAAGGGGCTAAGCCCTTATAATAAGGTCGAAAAGTGGGTTTTTTAACCCATTTTAGTGCGTTTTTACACCAAAGGAGGGTAACGATAGGGGGGTAGAGGGGGAAAATGGGAAAACAAAAGGTAAGGGTGGGATTTCATGGGGATTTTGGGAAAATTTAGGAGGTAAAGGGGGGAATTAGGGGGAACAAAGGGGACTTTGGGAAAAGGGAAAAAGAATAATATGGGGGAATGTTGACACCTAATCCTATGGGTTGGGTGTGCATATGTAATATTGTATATTATTTTAATATTAGGAAATAAGGAAGGCCAAGAGTCATTGGGAGATGAATCCCAATAGCCTCACCTCCATGTATAAATGCATGTACATTCTTCAGCTAATACACATTCTGATTTGAGGAGTTACCTCCTGGTTTGACATGCTATCAGAGCTAGTCCCATTATTGGCATTTCTTCCTGTGGTGTAACTCCCTCTCCTTTGCTCAATATTTTTTAATAATAGTTTTTGCTGCTCCTACTTATTGCTATACTGTTATTCTGCATAGCTCTGACATTTGCAGCTCCTGCAGCTCCTGAAGATTCTGCAATCCTAAAGTTCCTGAAACACTGCAAATTGTAGCCCCCTCTGCAGTCCTGCAAATATCCCATTCCTAATTTTTGTAACGGCCTCTCGGCCTCCCTCTCTCCTACCCATCTCTTCCCTTGGCCCCTCACTCCACTACGCTATCTCCCTTATTGACCTCAGCCCTCTGTCCATTACGCTCCAAACTACACGCTGTCCACCCACTCCATATAACAATCACACCCTTTACATATTTAATACGCTCCTGCTCCATTCTCCATTCTGCATTATGCATTCCCACGCTCCTCCATTACAGTTAACACTGCATATTCATTACCTGCGCATACACTCTCCATTCCACAATCGTCCCTCCCATTGATATATGAAACACCGCTGGTCTGCCCATATAATACAGCTATTTCATACGCCCTCTGTCCATTTAACACGAGCCCTCTCCGCCCACGTTACTCCATACATCGTTTTTTTTCTCAAACAATACAACGCCACCACCATTATAGTTCAATACATTCAAGTTTAATACGTTGTCATACCATTTTGTATTGTAATATGCTGTCATACCATTTTATAATACATGTTGTCCACCTGTTCATATTCCGTCCACCTCCATGATGCATATATAACACAGAACCGTCGCCCATATCACAGTTTACAGCTTTGTCTAGCATTATAAACTGTCATACCACGCCCTCATATAATACCACGTCCTCTATTCATAATACCACTGTCATATAATACATCACTTTGTTTATCAATACGCTGTCCACCTTCCTTTTAATACGCTGTCCATTTGAATACCGCCACATTACAGTCGACCATTTCACATTACAGTCGATCTCCTCCCAAATCCCAACACCACTCACTGTAATAGCATCCCTCCACGCCATACCTTATCGCTCGCATTCCCTCAAACCTTACACACTCAAAACTCTTCCCTCACGGCCTACTCTAACACTAAACCACTCTCCCTCTGCGTATGTTCACCCCCCTTCCCACGAATCTATAGTCAACACAGCTCCCCATGACCCACTTATCACTCATCCGATCCCCCTCTAAAACAGTCCCTCCCCTCACTGCTAACACTCCGCCCCTACAACGCTCAACCACCCCCCTCCCCAACTCATTAGTATCCCTTACGCCTCCCACCATTCGATTCAATTCCTTCCCCTGCCCTCCATCGTTGTTCCCATGCGGCGTCCCCCTCATTACCGCTTTCCCATATTCAATACCGCCTCCATAACACAATACCAATATAAAGTCCCTTTCTTCAAATATATATATATATATATATATATATATTGTGCAGAATTCAGTATTTGCAGCAAAGATTTCTTGTCCTTTTAAATTCAGTGTCTTTTAGCAAAGAGTTTTTGTCCTTTTAAATTGAGTATATTTTCCAGCAAAGCATTTTTTTTTGTTTTCTCTCCTTCAAGAGAAATTTTCTAGAAAATTTTTTTTCCTCCTTCAAAAGAAGATGACAGTCCCTTCATCTTCATACTTGACTGCATACTTGACACATAGACAAAAGAGACATGCTTTAGATTCATCCAGAGCAAGAGATGGCAGAAGAGGAAGAGGAAGAAGAAACTTCGAAAAAAAGGGGGGCAGACAATCTGACAAATCCAATCTTCATTGCACACGTTGCAATAGAGATGGACATGATGCATCCAAATGCATAACACCTTGGGAGAAAATTGAGCAGCAAAGAAATCAAGAAAAAGGTAAAACTAATGACAAAGACAAAGGTAAAGCACCTGAATCAGCTCATTATGTTCTAGCACATTGTAACAATGGAGTAACTAAAAACCTATTTGATGTTTCATTTACTTCATGGAGAGATGATTGGTTGCTAGATTTAGGAGAAACATGTTATATGACATTTAGAAAAGATTTTTTTGAAGAATTCACTGACATAGTTGATGGAGCAGTATATTTCGCAGATAAATCCAAACTCAAGCCATCAGGGCTTGGCACAGTCAGGCTTAAACTGCCTAGTCTTCCAGATCATATCCTACATGAGGTTCTATACCTCCCTGAGTTGAGGAGAAACTTTCTGTCCTTGGTCCAAATCCGTTGGCAAGGACACTCCATTCACTTGTTTGATGGCAAGGCAGAGGTTAGAAAAGCATTAGATCACTCACTTGTCATGGAGGGAATAGAAGAAGGGAGACTCTTGAAGCTGAAAGGTTCATCTACTCATCCTCAAAAATTTGCATTCAGTTCACATCATGTTGAAGGTACATTCCCATCAAGTCTTTTATGGCATGCTAGATTTGGACACTTAAACTATGATAGCCTTCGTTTGTTGAAGAAAAATGGTGTTAATGGACTGCCTACGATTCCTATAAAACCTAAGGATTGTGATGCTTGTATTCTAGGAAAGCATAGCAAACATCCATTTCATGATTCACACTCCAGAGCACATAGAAAACTTGAGCTTGTTCATTCAGATTTATGTGGCCCTATGCCTGTTTCTTCTGCAAATGGAAACAAATACATGATGAAATTTATTGATGACTACACCAGATTGTGTTGGATTTACTTATTGAAGAATAAGTTTGATGCTTTTAAAACTTTCAAGAATTTTCATGCATGGATTGAAAATGATGCACAAACACATATTGGCTCTCTACATACTGATAATGGAAAAGAATACACTTCAAACGAATTTTAAAATTATCTTCATCAACATGGAATCAAACATCAAACAACTGTGCCATATAATCCCCAACAGAACAGTGTAGCTGAAAGAATGAATAGAACTATCTTAAATATGGTTCGCTCCATGTTATTTTTCAAGAATGTGAAATTGATGTTTTGGGCCGATGCAGTTATATGTGCTGTTTACATAAATAATAGGTGTCCTTCAAGTTCAATTAGAAACAAAACTCCTTTTGAAATGTGGCATGGCCACATTCCTTAGGTAAAGCATTTCAGGGTCTTTGGGTCCACCTGTTATGCCTTGATACCCAAGGGTCAAAGGAACAAACTTGGTGCTAGAAGTAGAAAATGTATCTTCTTGGGGTACTCCAATGCCTCCAAAGGATGTCGTCTCTATGATGAAGCAAATAAGAAGTTTGTAATAGCAAGAGATGTCATATTTCTTGAATCTTCCAAGAGTGACAAGGTTGTTGAGTGGCAACTTGATCGCCTGGATAGATTCACACATGAAAAGTCCTTCCAAGAATTTGATAATGTGATTCCACATCTTAAAGGGGGGATTCCGATATTGAATCAAACTGTGGAATCATGTCCTGAAGCACTCTCTCCCCCACATGAAGAAACAACCACGGATGACACATTGGATGATGTGATTGACAGAATTGGGAGATTGAATCTTGAATCAATCCCAACTCAGTCAAATGACCAGCCTGGGCCATCTCAAAAAGGTCCTCCCAAATGGCTGACAAAGACACTGGAGAATTTTCATCCTGATGAGGTTGGAAAAATAGGAACAAGAAGTTCCACTCAACAAATCGAAGGTGATGTAGATAATTCTGATTCTTCTGTTGATATGGATATTGCTTATAACTGTGAATTGATTTTGTCTACAGATCATGAACCAAATTCCTTCAAAGAAGCCGCTTCTCATGATGAATGGAAATAAGAGATGTAGAAGGAGTATGATGCCTTGATAAAGAATGGCACTTGGAAGCTGGTTGATCCGCCTTTGGGAACGAAACCAATTGGCTGTAAGTGGGTCTACAAGAACAAGTATAAATCAGATGGCTCACTTGACAAGCACAAGGCCAGGCTTGTGGCAAAAGGTTTTGCACAAAAATAAGGAGTCGATTATGAAGAAACGTTTGCTCCCATAGAAAAATGGACCACCATCTCGACTCTCTTTGCCCTAGCAGCTCAGAATGGATGGAAAGTCCATCAGATGGATGCAAAAACAACTTTTTTGAATGGAGATCTAAAGGAGAAAGTTTATATGTCCCAGCCAGAAGGATTTGTGGTAAAGGGTCAAGAACACAAAGTTTGCAAACTTGTAAAATCCTTGTATGGCCTTAAGAAAGCACCACGAGCCTAGTATGAGAAATTAACCGAGCATCTTCTGAAACTTGACTTCAAACATTTTGATCTTGATGATGCAACTTTGTTTGTTAAGAAAGTTGGAAAAATAGTTGTATATCTTGTGGTATATGTAGATGATCTTTTGATAACAGGAAACAATGAGAGCTATATTGCATCCATGAAGAAAGAGTTGAAGAAAGGTTTTGAAATGACCGATTTGGGTCATGTTCATTACTATTTGGGTATTGAAGTAATTCAACATCCTAAATTCATATTTCTTTCTCAAAAGAAGTACATTGGAGATCTCTTGAACAAGTTTGGCATGGATGAATGTAATCCCTTAACCACTCCAATGGAACAAAACTTGAAGCTCACATCTATTGAAAGGAAGGAATTTGAGGATGCAACTAAGTATAGACAACTTATAGGAAGTCTTATCTACCTGACCACCACCAGACCTGACATTTCATTTGCTGTTGGAATCCTCTCAAGGTTCATGCAAAAACCTTGTGAAGGACATTGGTCTGCTGCAAAAAGAGTGTTAAGGTACTTGAAGGGGACTCAAGACTTTGGACTCAAATATACATAGGTAGGCGACTTCAGCTTGATCGGATACTCTGATTCAGACTTTGATGGCGACAAAGAAATAGGGGTGTCTACTACATGTTACACCATGAGTCTTGGATCAGGAGCTGTCTCATGGAGATCACGCAAACAGTCAGTTCCAGCAGATTCCACGACCGAGGCAGAATATGTGGCAGCAGCTGAAGCAACAAAGGAAATTGTGTGGCTCCGGAAAATCCTGGAAGATTTGCAGATGAAACAAATGTACTCCACACCACTCATGATTGACAACACTTCTGCAATAAATTTGGCCAAGAACCCAAAGTTCCATGATCGAACAAAGCACATCAATACAAAGTACCATCTAATTCGACATCATGTTCAGGCCAAAACCATCCATCTACATCATTGTTCCACAAATGAGCAAACTGCTGATATCTTCACCAAAGCACTTGGAAGAGAAAAGTTTGAAAAGTTCAGATCGATGCTTGGCCTCACCAACATCCCTTCGAATTAAAGGGGGGAATGTTGACACCTAATCCTATGGGTTGGGTGTGCATATGTAATATTGTATATTAGTTTAATATTAGGAAATAAGGAAGGCCAAGAGTCATTGGGAGATGAATCCCAATAGCCTCACCTCCATGTATAAATGCATGTACATTCTTCAGCTAATACACATTCTGATTTGAGGAGTTACCTCCTGGTTTGACATGGAATTTTATAGGGCTACAAGGGGTGACATAAGGCCTTTTTGAGAAAAATTTCATCATTCAGCAAGGCTCATGGACAACAGATCAGCAAAGGGAAACAACCAAAAGCAAGGAACTTTAACAAGACTTCAAGGATGATGTGTTTTCAAGGGAAATGCATTCCTTGAAGGCTCATACGACATTCTAGCCCCTTGCTTGCTTGTCAAGGAATTCAAAAGGGGCTAACATAAAGGACCCTTCTTGGGAATCTTACATTTTTATATGAGTCAATGAAAGTGTCAAATAACCCTTCAAGACCAAGCTCAAGCATCTCCTTGAAGATGACCTTAAATGAAATAATGATTTTTTCTCCAAAATACATGTCGTCTCACCTAGAGTTCATGTCAGCATATTATAGATGCTCCAACCACTATAAGTAGTGTAGCTCAGCCTCATTTCAAAGATATGAATTCGGTCAAGTATAAATCTACAATAGGAAGAGTGAATTTCATCAAGGAAGCCTACATCCAAGTGAAGAGGAAGGAAATAAAAGTCGAGTTACTTTCTGGATATGTTTTAGGGTTCTTCTTCTGACACACATGTGAAGAAGGGAGGGACCATATGCTATAGAAAAGTAGTCGAGAAGATCACAATCATCTAAGGTAATAAAATTGGGAGAAGGAAAAATCAAGGGGAATTTGAGTTAAGAAAGAAGGAATCTCTATCCTAATTAAAGGAGTCAAGGGCTCTACAAAGAAAGTGGCACTCCATAAGTACTGCACCTAGGGTTTTTGAATTAGGCCAAAAAATTCCAGTGAAACAAAAAATGAAGTGTAGATGAAAAGTAAAGAAAAATCAACAGTTTGACTATCATTGAATCAAGGAAGAGGAGGAAGCTTTGTGTCTTGGTCTTCATATTCATCAATTGAAGTCTCTATATGAAGAATAATATGTTCAGGTTTTCCTCTTAAGTGGGAGAGGTTTTGGCCCTAGTTGATCACCTACATTATGTGTCTCTTGTCTCTTTATTGTTTATGTAACAACCTTGGTATAAAATCCAAGTAAAAAATATAAGACCAAGGTCATGGGACACATATTCTATGCTGAATGGTGGGAAAAACATCCTCGTGTGTGTTCATTTTGGTGATCATGGCTAA
Source organism: Pinus albicaulis (assembly GCA_034641835.2). Classification (NCBI taxonomy): domain Eukaryota; kingdom Viridiplantae; phylum Streptophyta; class Pinopsida; order Pinales; family Pinaceae; genus Pinus; species Pinus albicaulis. Next base: position 276,306,550 of record CM076579.1, on the reverse strand, counting down.
AGGTAATTGGAAAATGCAATGAAAAAGGCTTTGTAAAGGCATGAGGCATTAATTGGAATTGTATTTATGAAAATAATGGAAAATAGGATAAAAGGAAGGTGAAAGGTCACATGTTGCATGTGAGGAGGAAAATTAAGAAAATAGAGGCCTCATTTTATTCTCTCTCTCTCTCTCTCTCTCTCTCTCTCTCTCTCTCTCTCTCATACTCTTGGATACTTAGAGTTTCTTGGAGCACTCTTGGAGGAGTGTGGCATACTTGGATATTTGAAGCAAGAAGGAAAATGGATAACAGGAAAGAACAAGGCGACATTGGAATCAACAACTACAACATGTTTTGATTGTAGGTACTAAGTTGAATGTACGTTTTCCTACTATTTTTTTCATGCATCATGTATGCATGTGGTTTCTTGGTCATGATCTGTCATTAGAATAGAGGATTTCCTGGATTGACAATGGACTTGCCTAGCCTTTCCATTTCCTGGATAGCCATGGTGTTGTGGGTTCATTTCATTGTTTGTTTTTTTGGTTGGTTCTCATGTTCCTTTAGATATGGGTTGAATTATTAGTTCTTGGAAGCCTTGGTTAGAAAAATTCTTTGGAATACCTATAACATCTTGGGTTTAGTTACTAGTCCTGGAAGGCCTAGTTGGAAAAATTCTCTAGAAGCCCTTGGTGGGTTGAGTTACTAGTCCTGGAAGCCATTTTTGGAAAAATGCTTTAGAAGCCTGACGACGGTTGTGGGTTGAGTTACTAGTACTAAAAGCCCTTTTTGGAGCAAATTCTCTAGAGCCTTGGAACAACTTGGGTAGAGACCAATCTGGTGATAGTTGTGATGTCCGATCGTGAGGTGGAATCACTGGCTGAGGTTTGAGGTGGTTTGGCCTATTGAAGCAATGGTTTGGTTTTGATGGATTTGGTTTATGATATACCACATTAATGCTTGGAATATGGCACAACGGTGACTGGATGAATAGAGATTTGGCTTAGCCATGTCTATGGTCAGGTGGAACGTAGAAGTCCCAGACTTGGTTGCATTTTGATTATGGAAATAAGAGTTATTTTCCTCTTATATTTATGGGTAAATATGCTTGTCATGATGTGTGTTATATGATTGTTATGTTCTTGTCATTTCTGTTGGTTATATGGTGGTTATGAAGGTGTTTCATGACAATGATGATGTATGGCGCTCATCATGTATTGATTTGTAAATGAATGAACATGTATCTATGACCAAATATATGATAATGCAGTTAATGTAATGAGGAAACACTGCTTCTTAGCAATTATCAGATAAGTAAGAGACCCCTGCTCGAATATGTTTTTTAAACATGTAGACTACATATTTGTGACATGTTTGACAAAATTCGTATCATGGCTATTAGGGGTCCAACCAATTCCTTGTGCAAGTATTTTATTTTGCATCGTTATTTAGTTGTTATGTTTCAATTATGAAAGTTTCATGGTGTTCTGGGTAGTGACTTGGGCTCTGGGCCTAAAAAAGTGGCTCAAATTAGGGGATGTTGGCATAGGTATGAGGGAAAATTTCCCTAAACACATGCATGGCTATGCTATTGGAGCGACTTGAGCCTCCCATACACCATTTTCCATATCAAGGGAATTTTCAAGGGTTTAATGGTCTGAAATCTCAGTGGGACCGATGGGATGGTTACCTGAGTGGTTGGGATGACTCCTAGGATTTCTTTTGATAATGTGGAAGTTCTATTTTATGTGTTTCCATTGATTCCACTTCCTTAAGGTAACTCAGGAGTGTTGGGCCTCAAATATGCCCATGTTTTCATCTTTCAATTTCATTATTCATACCCTAAAACCATATGTTTTTAACTCGTCTCATACCCTAACTCCATAAGTTGCCGCCAAATACATATTTTACACTCTATGGTTGGATATCATTATTTTTCTTATATTTTCTATGATTAAGGATGATTTTGTCATGATTTACTAATGACAGTTTTTCTAAGCTCATTTTGTCGGAGAATTCCATCGTCAAAATTATTCACAAGTTAGTTACCGTAAAGTTCAATACGGAATAAGATTGTTCTAGGTGAAAATATGAATTTTTGACCAAATCATGAAGAATATTGAAATTCTGACACATTGGCTTTGTTCATATCACCCTCATTCAAGTAACTCAAAAAACGTTTGGCAAAATTCATTCCCATGAAATAGATACGGTCAAGGGAATATTCCAGAACCATCTTGAGTACAGAATTGGGGCCGAAATTGTGATTTGACTGTTTTGGCCACATCCACAATTTGAATGAATTTCTTCATGCTCAAACAAGGAAGAAATTTGTCCAAATATATGAGCAATTTATCCAGAGATAGAGGTGGTTTTTCAAAGCTATGCATAGCCGATTTGAAGAAATATGAAATACCGAGATTAGTTACAATCGTTGAAGTCTCCATAGTTAGAAATGTGTTGATTAAATATGCATTTGATAGTTTACTTTAAAAGGCTGATGTAATTAAACTCAGACATGGTTGTTACTGTTGGCTAGATACAATGATTTATATAATAATTTGATCCTTAACTCTGTTCTGAGAATTACGATTATATATGATCATTTTTTAGTTTTGAACTAGATTGGTTTTCGGCATAGTTCCTTGTGAGCTATGATTTCATGCTTTAATTTCCATTTCATTGCAGTAAACTAGCTTGCTCCAAGTGTGGGAGAGCACAACACTTCTAGAACTAAGCTCGACTGCTAGTGTAGATTTGATAGTTGTGTGATTTTACAGAGTGAGTCTTCATTGATTTAAGCTTGTAGAGTGTTTGAATTTTGTTGTGTTATCCTGTAATTACATTTTGGTTTTATTTAGAAAGGTTTAGAAATTTTTTACATTGAATAATTGATTGATTAAAATACTATTTCTCCGAAACTGTGAAGTTACGTTTTTTTTCATATAAGGTATGTGTTTACATATCTATCTCAGAGTCATAATTTGCATCTTTATAAACAAGTGATCATGAATACATTAAGAGCCATAGTTGAAGTATTAGTGATATGGAATGAAAATGGAGTTAAACGATTTCTGAACGCATATATATATATATATATATATATATATATATATATATATTCTGTCATGTAGATTAGATTTTAGTGAGGTGCTTTCTCATTTATGCTTGAATATTTGTTTTATCATTACGTTGTGTAGTAACTATAAGGTCAAATGAATTATTTTTTGACAATGATAGCATTATGAATAGGAATAGTTCTCATAGGTGATGTGCTTTGATTTCGTTCTTGCAATTTGAAATGATAAAAGTAATTTCATTATTTGAAGTTTGATTCAGTTTGGGTAACTTTGAGGGTTATTGTGATAGCAAAGAGTAAATTAGTTTTAATTTCAAAATGGTTAATTGCAACAGTATAGAATAAGCTTCGTTTCATTTCAAAATGATAATTTACGTAGTTTAAATTAAAGTAATTTTGCTTTCAAGTAAACAAAGTGTTTTCATTTTATAGTTAGATAGTTCAATTTTCATTAAGGATGATTATTTTTCATTTTGATTGAACATTTCATAAGAGTGATTCTGCTTTATTGTGATTGAGAGCGATTTTGGGATAAGTTAATTGAGTGTGAAAATGAAAAAGATCTGAAATCTGTCAAGGATTATATTAGTCAAAATGCGTAGCTTGAATGTTTGAATCGAGTTGAGTATAGTATTAGAAGTAGTGTGATTTTCTTTGGTTTGATTTTATTTAAGACAAGGTTAATTCAATGTGGTAGCATGAGGTAATTTAGCTTAAATAATATCATAAGGTTTGATTTTGAGAGTAGTGTGATTATAATTAGAAACAAAGGCTGAATTCTCATTTCAGTTCTTTCCAACATTAAATAAGTAGGACAATTTGATAGGTTTATTAGTAGAAGATCTTAGTTTCCTTGAGTGTCATTAATTTATATTTCTTAGGAATTATTTCATTTGTTTTGAGATAGGAAGTCCATGTGTTTAAACATTGAATGTCTTTCTTTGATTGAATTAAAGTAGAGAGCTCCATAGCTTAATTCCAAATTCTTCATTCACTAGCCTAATTAAGATCTCGAGATCATTAGCTTAGTTTATATTTAATATTTATGCCTTTTGATTTAGTGATTTATGTTTCATCTTTGGAATAGTTGAATGAGTATTTTTCATTAAAACATAATTTGAATTCCATAATTAGTATTTTATAAGTCAAAGTGATTTTTCTGTTAAGAGAAATAGTGTTTGAAATTATTTGTTTCTTTAATTAAATGACAAGTTGATTTCTTACTCTAGTCTTGGTTAGATGCTTTGATTATGCGTTCCCTGCATTTGTGCCTCAAAGCCTACGAGCCCCTGATTGATAATTTAATTTTGGAAACTATAACACATAATTTCCCCAACATTTATGTGTCGTTGCCGGGGAGGTGCTAAAGGGATTAGAGCCTAGCTTCTTTCACAAGTTTTTTGTGTGATCTTAGTTGCAGGACAACCAAAGGGTGGAGAGTGTACGGTAAGACACGAGTGAAGAGCCATGCATCTACTATGGTGGGGTTGCTCCAAAATTTGGTTTTCCATGTAAGCAAGTTTGGTGAGTTTTATGGCAATTAGGAGTTTTAATTCATTTAGATTAACATTTCAAACTCTTTAAAGATAAAACATTTTTGGGGTGCTCTAAGAACCCTTGTGTACTAATCCATGTGATGACAAAATATACCAATTGGCTTGTTGAGAAAAATAAAATGGTATTTTTAGGAATAATTTAATGAGGATTTTTTATGTTTCTACAGAGATGTATAAGTCATCCAATGAAGAATTCACAAGTGTGGAATTTCAAGTTTTTCTTGAACATAATTTAATATTATTAAAGCTTTGATTTTGAAATTCGATGATTTTCAGGAAAAAAAGAATGATGAAGAACCATTTCTTATCTTTTGGTCCAATTGTAGAAAGAAGCACTTCCTTGGAAAGTTCCCACTTAAAGGTCTGAAAGTTTGCAAAATTTCCGACAATGGTCATGCAACCGAACATTTCCCATCATTGCCATGATTACGAAAGGTACACAGGAAATCAAGTAAGGAATCGAATCAACTTCTAGGTATAACTTAAAACCCATCACCATTTTATACTTGGAATAATGTTTACTCTATTGAGTAGGTTCATCAACAAATTTATAATCTTGCAGCTCCATGGGAAACTTTTAATCCACCTCCAATTGAATACCCTACTTCATGGCCATAATGGCCCTCTCCTTGGCCCTCTTCTTCAAGTCATATATCCCAATGGTTTGGAGAATTTTCCCTAGGGAAGTCTTTCATGTAAAATCAACCATGATCCTAATTTCCATTCAATGTGCCATCAAGTTATCATCCTTCATGGTCTCAAGTACATGTGCAACCTTTCGTTAACCCTAACCTTAATCCATACCCTAGCCCTTATCCTAACCCTAGACCTAATCCTAATCCAAATTGTAGCTCTAACTTAAACCCTAGACCTAACTCTAGTCCAAATCCAAATCCTAGTCCAAGCCTTAAACCAAACCGTAGTTCAAACCTTAACCCAAACCTTAATCCAAACAAGGAGGTTGCAAGACAATTTACAACACTTGTTCTTCCTATTGATTCTCCCACTGAACAAAATGATATATCTTCAAGGTTGGGGGATATGGTGACTTTGGAAACATTTCCTATCACTACAAAACATTCACCCCACGAAGATCTAATTCAAAGACCATTAAATTAGCAATCTATATTTGGAACCTATTTTAAAACTATTGTTGAAGCTCAAAACCCTATAATTTCCCTCAATCATCCTTGTTAATCTATAAAGAAAATTTTTGAGCCTGAACTTGAGGGATTTATTTTTTGTCTTTCACCAAATCCATTATGTCTCCAAGGGAGTGATTATCAAATTGTGGAATACTTGCATAAGTTTGAAATTCATAAATAAGTGGATCTCTTTAAATCTTGGTTCCAAGTAGTCATCAATACACCCTATTCCCTCATCATTCAACAACTCTTGGTACCATATCAATTAAAGAAACTGATTTCTCATACTTTAGTATGTGTTGAATTTTATTCTTTAAAATTTAGTGTGAGTATATTTAGCATTCTATGCACATGGTTACATTGGAAGTACTTCTACACTTGAAGGATATCTTCCTCTCTCTAAAGTATGGTAGGGTAGTATTGTCATTTGAAATAAAATTGCTACAAAAAAATTCTTAAAATTGCAATTCCGAAGGCACAACCATTGAAATTTCTATCATTATACACTCTTGTGGTAATACTAGTCAGAAGAAATTCACTCTTAATGCCTCATATTTTATAAAGTGACTTTTATTATTGGCCAAGATTATTTATTGGGACAATTAGGGAAATTTTTATTCATATACTTTACATTCCTAATATTGGAAGATTTTCATCCAATAAACCTTTTTAAATTTCTCTTTGAAGGTATTGATGAAAAGTATCATATGGTGAACCACTCCTATAAAACCATAATGAGCTCTCATAAGAAACCTACTGTGATCAACTCGAGGAATCTTTCAGTCATTATCTGAGATGTTTTTTTTTAATCAGTCTTTAGGGTAGCAGGACCAACCAGTAAAGTTTAGTAATTACAAACTTTTCACGCCATCCTACACTCTTAAGGAGTATATTTTCCTCCCCATATATTAAGTTACCTATCTGAGTTTAAGCATAATCAGGGTTTTTTAACATAAATGAATTAATTGAGGGATAGGAGTTCTCATTACGACCCTACCTACTATGATCATGGGCCCTAACAAGATTGAAATTACGGCTACTGGTCACCAAACCAGGGTAATGGCTTTCAAGTTGAAAAAATGGAAGACAAGAGGTCTCATCACAAGCTAGCTTGTTCATTCTTGTTATCTCATGTGAATGGCACTGTCGTTCATTGGTTGCCAAGCAAGGACAGTGGCCTTCAGTTAATTCCCAAATTAAAGTAAATGATTTTAAATGACTATGAATCTATATCTAATAGGTGGGACACAGGAAATTCATTGGGTTAGGAGGCTATAGATGCTTGCTGGCAACAGGGCCATGCCTATGGAATTAAAGTTAATTTTACACTATGATTTACTTGGTTATTTTTTTCTTTCCAGAACTCATTATCATACATCTCTGAGAATGGCTTTAAGACCATTTTAATAATGTGCTTTGGAGTTTTATCTTTTAGAAATAATTTGGTTTTCATGGATGTGAAGACCCTTAGTGCAGGTGATTCACTTTTCTTGAATAAGAGGAGCTTCAAATATATGTTTGGGTAACAGTAAGACAATCATCCTCGGAAGGTATCATTTTGTAATATTTATTTTTCCCTATTTCTATACATTTTAATGCCTTTGTTTTTAAATAATGTCACTTCTGTTTATAATAATGAGGCTATTGAAAGTGAAGACCTATTGCTTTGGACCAGTCTTGAGATGCTTTGTTGATATTTCTATGGTTAACCATTTTAGGATGGCATTATCCTTGCAGTAACTTGTTAGTATTCCTTTAGTAGCTCTAGAATTAGTTACTCTTTCGAAATAATACAGGTAAGTCTTCACATCACTGGATCCCTGGTCAAAACTTTTTCTTATTCATGCAAAGGAAGTTGGCATCGCATGACACATATTTACATGCTCTCACCCAATCAGTACTATAGTTTAAGTCAATGAAGCATGAATCTAATAGAGAAACCCTAAGCCCTACTATCCTAATTAAATTTGGTCTCTATCAGAGGTTTTTCTTGCATGAGGACATGCAAGATACCCAACATGAGGGGAGAGTGATGTTAGGAGAGAGATGATCGGAATTTTCATTCTTAATTCACATTTTCACACTATGATTATTCATGGATTTCATTGATATTACTATCGTTTTGCACCATTTTTGGGCTAGTAACTTAAACTTGGATCTTGATCAAGTAATTGTTCATTTCCTTTATTTCGATAGAATTTTCATCAAAAGGGTTATTAATGATGATGCTTGTGTTGTTTGAGGAAGCCGTATGAATTCACAATAAAAAAATACACACGCATCAACATTTTCAGGTTAATGTGATTGTTGGGACCTTTTCAACACCTTTAGTTCATCTTTTTGTCTTTTAGTTCATCCTTCAACCTTCTTCAGTAGATTAGATCAGCAGTCGCATCAGCTCCAACCATTCCATTATTCACTTCATCTTGCAACACCAAGAACATAAAAAAGGGTTAAAATTGAGGTAAAGTTGGATTAATGTTCTTTAATTGATTAGAGATGTATGAAATATTTGATGATTAACCACCACATATTCTGTATATTTTGTTTTCGAGATACCCTCCATTTGCAAATTCCTGATAGAATGCATGCTACTCTAATAAATTCACAATCATATTGGTTCTCATAAACAAAAGAAATAATTATAGTGCCTTTCCCTCCTACATTCACACATATTGTTAATTGAATGTATCCAATGGAGGATGAAGTCATTACTGCCTTTCATAAAGGAGCCATCCATAAGCATTGGCAAAAAAAAAAAAAAAACAGAGTATGCAAGCACCTATTTTACAATCTCTATCACCACCTCATCTCATCCACCATTTCCATTGTCACCTATCATCTCATTCATCATTGCCTCCTACCATATGATACCATGAAACCTATATATGAGTAAATTCCTTGTTTTCATGAGGACATGAACATCCTCAGGCATGGGGAGATGTTGGGCCTCAAATATGCCCATGGTTTCATCTTTCAATATCACCATTCATACCTAAAACCCTATGTTTTAAACTTGTATCATATCCTAATTGCATAGCTTTCTGCCAAATACATATTTTACACTTTATGGTTGGTTATCATTAGTTTAAAAAAAAAATTATGATTAAAGGTCAATTTTCCATTATTTACTAATGACGGTTTTGCTTATAAGCTCATTTTTTCGGAATTCCATCACTGAAATTCTTCACAAGTTAGTTACTGCAAAGTTGAGTATGGAATAAGATTGATGTAGGTGAAAATATGAATTTTGTGACAAAATGGTGAAGAATATTGAAATTACAACACAACGGGTTTTGTTTAGAGCACCCTCAATTAGGTAACCCAGAAAATGCTTCGTAAAATTCGTTACCATGAAGGACCTACAATCAAGGGAATATTCCAGCACCATCTTAAGTACGGAATCGGGGCTGAAATTTTGATTTGAATTTTTCAGCCACATCCACAATTTGAATGAATTTATTCATACTCAAACAAGGAAGCAATTTGTCCAGAGATAGGAGTTTTTTATCGAGAGATAAAAGCGGTTTGTCAAAGTTATGCATAGCCAATTCGAAGAAATCTGAAATACCAAGATTAGTTACAGCTATTGAAGTTTCCATAGTTAGAAATATGTCAATCAAATCTAAATTTCATAGTTTCCTTTAAAAGGATGATGTAATTAAACTCAGACGTGGTTGTTACTATTAACTAGATACAACGATTTATGTAATAATTTGATCCTTAACTTTTTTCTGAGAATTACGATTGTATATGATCATTTTTGAGTTTTGAACTAGATCAGTTTTCATCATATTTTCTTGTGATTTATGATTTTCACGCTTTAATTTCTATTTCGTTGCAATAAACTAGCTTGCTCCAAGTGTGGGAGGGCCCACCACTTCTGGAACTAAGCTTGATTGCTAGTGTGGATTTGATAGTTGTGTGGTTTTATACAGTGAGTCTTCATTGATTTAAGCTTGCATAGTGTTTGAATGTTGTTGTGTGATCATGTAATTACGTTTTGGTTTTATTTAGAAATGTTTAGAAATCATTTACATTGAATAATTGATCGATTAAAATACTATTTCTCTGAAATTTTAAAGTTATGATTTGTTGTCATAAGGTCTATGTTTACATATCTATCTCAAAGTCATACTTTGCATCTTTATAAACAGGTGAGAACAAATAAATTAATGGTCATAGTTTAAGTATTAGTGATAACGATTTATGAACGCATATATAAATTGTGTCTTGTAGATTAGATTTGGGTGAGGTTCTTTATCATTTATGCTTGAATAGTTGTTTTATGGTTACGTTGTGTAGTAACGGTAAGATAGAATGAATTAATTTTTGACAGTGATAGCATGTTCAATAGGAATAGTTAGCATAGGTGATATGATTTTATTCCGTTCTTGCAATTCGAAATGATAAAAGTAATTTCATTATTTGCAGTTTGATTCGGTTTGGGTAACTTCGAGGGTTATCGTGATAGAATAGAGTACAGTAGTATAAAATAAGCTTGGTTGTGTTTCGAAATTGTCATTGCATTAGTTTAGATTAGAGTAATTTAAACAGAGTAATTTTGATTTCGAATAAACAAAGTGTTTTTATTTTATAGTTAGACAATTCAATTTTCATTAGGGATGAATATTTTTCATTTTGATTGAACATTTCGTAAGAGAGATTATGCTTTATTGTGATTGAGAGAGATTTTGGGATAAGTTAATTGTGTGTGAAAATGAAGATGATCTGAAATCTATCAAGGATTCTTTCAGTCGGAATGAGTATCCTAAATGTTTGAATCGAGTTGAGTATAGTATTAGAAGCAGTGTGATTTTATTTGGTTTTATTTTATTTAAGATAGGGTTAATTATATTTGGTAGCATGAGGTAATTTAGCTCAAACAATAGCATAAGATTTGATTTTGTGAGTAGTGGGATTATAATTAGAAACAAAGGTTGAATTTTCATTTGAGTTCTTTCCAACACTAAATAAGGAGGACAGTTTGATAGGTTTATTAGCAGAAGATCTTAGTTTTCTTGAGTTTCATTAATATATATTGTTAAGGAATTATTTTAGTTGTTTTGAAATAGGAATTCTGTGTGTTTAAACATTGAATTTATTTCTTTGATTGAATTAAAGTAGAGAGCTCTGGAGCTTAATTCCAAATTCTGCATTTACTAGCTTAATTTAGATCTCAATTTCATTAACTTAGTTTAGATTTAATCTTTATTCCTTTTGATTTAGTGCTTTATGTTTCATATTTGGAACAATTGAATGAGTGGTTTCCATTAAAACATAATTTTGAATTCCGTAATTAGCATTTTATAAGTCGAAGTGATTTTTCTCTTAAGAGAAATAATTTTTGAAATTATTTGTTTTTGTACTTAAAATACAACTTGATTTCTTACTCTAGTTTAGGTTAGATGCTTCGATTATGCATTCCCTATGTTTTTTCCTTGAAGCTTATGAGCCCCGAAGTGATAATTTAATGTTGGAAACTGTAACACATATAATTTCCCCAACATTTTTGGTGGCGTTGCCAGGGAGGTGCTAAAGGGATTAGAGCCTAGTTTCTTTCACAAGTTTTTTTGTGTGATGATGCAGGAGCATCGAGCTTAATTTTCATTATTTATTTGGGTGATTTAGGGGGTGATTTTTTTTTAATTATTTTATAAACTATGCACATTTTAAATAAATTAACAGAAAAAAATCTGAGTGTGAGATTTATTGTAAATATTCTCTTAATTAATTGAGAATATGAGTGGAGTTGAGTTGGATAGATATTTTAGGGATTAGAAATTCCTTAAATGGAACTTAGTTGAGTCAAAAAAGGGATAAATCTATTTTAGAGTTTGGTTGAGATATTTGGGGAGGAAATCATGGATTGGAATTAATCCACAATTGTGTATAAATGTGAAGATTTGTGTGAGGATAGAGAGACACAGAGAATGGAATAGGACAGAGTGATATAGAGAGAAATGGTGTGAGAGTTTATGTAAAGGGCCGAGAGCCAAGAGGCCAACAATTGTAATATTCGGCCAAAATGGTTTGAATTTGAAATTTCTTGTGTTATTATATATTAGTATTTTGTTTGTGTGGTTCTATCTTCTTTATATATATTTTGAGTTGAATATAATGTGGTTTTAATGAAAATTTTGATGAGTAATTTCATGCTAAAGGAAATACACACCCTTCTATGCGCTATACTCTAATTTATGCAGAATCTCTACATCATTTGGTATCAGAGCCTAATTATAATGTTGCTCTAGTTAGAAAATATTTTATTTGTGACTGAATCTTGCAGCAAATTTGTGGTGCATATTGGTTTATGATGAAGTTTTGATGTTAAACAGTCATAAATTGGCCATAGAGAGAATAAATAAATTTGTGTGTGATGTACAAAGGCGTTTTATATAAATCTAATGTGCCTGAGATCTGGATGTGTGAAGGAGTAGCCATATTGATTTGAGGAGAATAAAGAATAACTGAGTCATAGGCTGCAAGAAGCAAGAAAAGAAGCATCAGTTAGCTTCCCATGATTTGAAATTTGGTATCAGAGCCTAATTATAATGTTTCTCTAGTTAGAAAATATTTGATTTGTGACTGAATCTTACAGCAAATTTGTGATGCATATTGGTTTATGATGAATTTTTTAGGTTAAAACACTCGTAAATTGGCTATAGAGAGAATAAATAAATGTGTGTGTGATGTACAAAGGCATTTTGTATAAATCTAATGTGCCTCAGATCTGGATGTGTGAAGGAGTAGTCGTATCGATTTGAGGAGAATAAAGAAGGACTAAGTCACAGGCTACAAGAAGCAAGAAAAGAAGCATCAGTTAGCTTCCCATGCTATGAAAGATGAAAGGGATGCATTCATTGTTGTTATCAGTAGTCGGAGCATTGCTCATAATGGAGATGATACATCCAATTCCAATGTAAAATACATTAAAATTGATTTCTTTTCCATTTCAGACCTTTTGAAGAATGCCTCTGTGAAAATTTTTCATGAAAATAGTTATGAGCTTGTTAGTACAAGTTTACTTTGTTGAGAATTTTAGCATGGAGAAAGATACTTTTACTAAAAAATATTGATGATTTGTTAGAGGAGATGATAGAATTGCATTAGAAGTTGTTTTCTTGGAAAATGAAGAATTAGTGAAATTCCAACTAGAGACTCAATGTTTGTAAGATTTGTCTCTGGAAGATGGGGTAAATGATGAGATAGATAATGGTGAAAATCTTGTTGAAGTTTATGAGAAATTGCCAGAGATTGGATCTGATGCATCAGATGCATGGTATCATGTGCTGAGAAAAATAGTTTGGACATTTGAACAACAAACGTTACACTGTCAAAATGTGGAGAGGATCGTCAAGAAAAGGAAGCATCAATACAATTGTAGTGAAGAGAAAAGAATTGAACCTGCATTGTAATATGTTAACCCTTCACTACAATTGTTGAATTTTGCAATTACTTGGACCTAGGGAGAAATACCATGTGGAGGAGCAGCATAAGCTTGAGCGTGGAGACATGTGCTATGGGTGTTGCAAGTTTTGAATACCCACATGTGGAGGAGTGTTATTGTGCATGTTTTGAAAGAGTTGTTGTAGCACAGTGAAAGCATGGATCCGACTGGTCAAACTTCCATGGAAATTAATAGGATAACCTTCATATCTCACTGTGAATAATCTATGGTCAAATATTTTGAGAAGCTTACAAGCCGTGTAAAGTGTTTCTTTGTGAAGTAAGTTGTGGTGCAGCGTTTGGAAAAGTAAATCCGGTAACAACATCTGTAGATTATACTAGTTTTCTTTGGGGAAAAATGATAGCCATGTAGTTGAAGATTGGTGATAAATTTGGGCTCATGTTCTACAAGATCTGGAGCACGAAGAAATCCATTGTGTACTCGAGAGTAATCTCATTTTATCCCTGTGCCCTGTAGATCTGTTGGCGCCAATGTGAAGAATGGTTAGCAAAATTCGAATCTGAAGGCTGTGGTTAGAGAAATTCTATTGTCATCCTTACTTGTATTGATCGTGCATGCTTAGTGGAACCATGTTGTTGTCAAGGGCCATTCAATAAGGATGTTTTGTTTTCTTTTTGGAAGTAGTGAAGTTTGGTTGAGCGGTAGACCTCCGAAGATAATATATACGTTGTGGAATAAATCCTCTAAAAATTATAATGAGGGTCTTTCTATGAATGCCAAGCAAAAAGGAGCCAAATTCTACCAGGAATATAAGAGAGAGGGGTTAGATAATTTCACCTACAAGGATATTCCAAGGTAAGTGCTCATTGTATGAATCAGTGTTCATTGATTAAAGGTATTTTTAAAATTTGGAGGATTTAATTCCCTTGACATACTCGAGAAGTTAATATTTTTGTAAATTTTATGAAAGAGTGAAATCAATCCAAAGTTTAAGGAATGGAATTTTTAATATCCCAAATCTAGAACAGCTAGCAAGGCATGATTGTAAAACGCATTTTCCAGGAATGGATGCTACAATAACTGAAACCAGGACTTGGATCCCTTATATCAATGTGTCTAAGTCCTAAATCCAAGATGAGGCTCCAAAGAAATCCTTCTAGGTGGGTTAAATAGATCTCCCACACCTAGTTGTCCGCGGAAAGTGCCTGATAAGGGACTGTAACAATTTATGATCATACAATGGAATGACAACGTTATTTTAATGAGCCAGAACACATGAAGATTTAGATAGCCAACCAATGTATAATATAGAAGCAAAATAGTACAATGCTTTGAGGAATAAATCACTCAAGCTAGGCAATGAGAGCCTCAACAGATCATGTACAAGAAATTGAAGACCACTGCTACACAGAGTTTACACAAGGCTATATCAACACAGTTTAATGGAGAGACTGCAACATACCAAATGATAATATAATGATTTGAAAATATTAGGCTTAATAAATATGGGGGAGCAAGCTCTCAACCCCTGAAAACACTAATACAACAATGATACGACAATAATTGGAAGGATTGGCTACAATACATATGAAAATGGAAAATCTACAGAAATGCCAAAGTCGCAGGGTAGCAGCTGCAACACAAAACTGAAACTATATGGAGATGGTTGAATAAGATGTACAATCTGTAGCAAACCTCATCCAATGAATCTCCAGAGTGCAAGGCTGATCCTAGCACTGGAGATCTTGCCCTCCAAGATGATGGTGCAGACCCCCACTGCAGATACTAATAGAAATAACATAGTCTAGAGAAGGGACTATGCTGCTGATGATGGGAGAAGCTTGGCCTGATGCCAAAATATGAAATTCAGCTCCTGAAACCCTCCTCACTAAAATTCCCGAGGAATAGAAGCTCTCTCCTCTGAAATATGAGCCAAGGAATGGTGTTGTGGAACCCTGCACTGCAACACCCAGCAACACTATGTTATACTTCAGCAGAAATAACATAGTGACTGAAGGAAGTGGCTTTGGCCTTGAGCCAAGATGTGGAGAAATGAAGTGAAATCCTTCAAGAGGCCTCTCAAGAAGGAGAGGAAATCCTAAATAGGAATCCCTCGTGCTAAATAGCACTGCAACTCAGCTAAACAGCCAGAGACTGCAAATAGTCTAAACAGACAAGAAATCCAATACCCAAAACATGTCTCACAATGGCTACCTCTTCCTCCTTTTATGCAAGTGAATGTCTCTTTGCCCCGGACCCCACACATTATGGTTTCTTCCACAAGGAATTTTTTTCCCTCTCAAAATGCATTGTCTTCCTAAGCAAGGCACACCCTCTTAGGTAACATTGTTGACTTGGTCAAACTTGACCTTGTCCTCATGCATTTGCCCCTTTTCACATTAAAGGTGCGAAATTAAGCTACTCCATAGATCCCTTTCACACTATGAGGGATTTTATTCTTACTCATGGGCCTTTTACCCATTTTATTCACCTCCTAGATGATATAAGCAAAAATTAATATTCCAATTTGCTGCTTGAAAATTTTGGAATATTACATTCCTCCCCTCTCAACGATTGCTTGTCCTCAAGAAAGTGCAAGGATAGAATAAATTATTTTCTCCTCCTCTCCCTGTAGCATCCATGTATGATTATCTCCTCCAAGTGAAGTGATGCTATCTCATCAATCAAGTCTCCACATTGCTCCTCCTCAGCATGCAAGTCAGCTATCAAGCCATAATCATGTAAAGGTGAAATACTCAAGAGGATAGCACATTGATGTCTAGAGGTCCCCTTAAGGAATAGGATCTGAAATCTAATGGGGATTATCTCTCCCATATGGATCCTCCATCCCCAAGCTATTAGCCATGAAAAATGAGTCACCTCCCAACTAGGCAACTCCTAAAAGCTGTCCTCCACCTTTGGCTCCGGCAAAGTAGGTGGGATGAAAATATGCACATGGTAGACAATGTAGCCTACCCCATGCTATCCGTCTCTCCACTTATTATAAGTGTAGAGTGTTGGCTGATCTTGGGCTGCAATAAGGTTTCCCTCAAGTGGCAATATGAGGACTAGATCTCCAAAGACCTCTCCTCCAACGCTACAAATCAAGCTGGCCCAATTACCCCCATATATGATGAGTTGGAAGTCATCATCATATGGCTCACCTCATAAGGAAGCAAGTGTGTTTCTCTAGTGGCCATACCATCTCCCATGTTCCCCTTAGAACATGTAGTGCAAAAAGTGTGGGAGGATTCTCTGTCAAAGGACACATTCACCCAATGTGTCTCTCTCCCAAGCATGCTCCTCATAAAGATAGAAACAATAGAACCGTAGGGAGCAAAAATGTGAATCATGCTTGCTGCCATATGTAACAATTGAGAAGGAAAATGGTCCCTCAAGTGCAACCAACGCAGCTTGACTCTCAACTGCAACAAATACTGATAAAATGTGTGGCTTCTCAACCACTTGCTTGCTGCTCCAATCTCCTCATAAGTAGGGAGGAAGTGAATGATACATAGTGTGCAATGAGCATGTCCTCCATAATATGCCTCTTCCCTAAGTCCTTTTAGGGAATGGCCATAAATCATTCTTATGGCCTCAACTATACCATGAATCCCAAAAGAAATAATGCTCCTCCTTGGAGTAACATATTGCACATATATGGTTAAGGGGCATATACATACGTCATATAAATAATCATGTAAAAAATCATTACCCTTACCATATGTCCTTCCCATACAAATGGAGTGGCTCATAAATGAGTCTCCTCTCATCCTCAAAGAGAAAAGAGGTGGTTGTGCTAACTCTTCCAAAGAGTTATGTACCTTTTCCATCTGCACCTGATCCATGCATCTCCTCATATGCTGATATATCTCCTCCTCAAAGCCCTTCCAAAAATACCCCTCCATGATGGTGTGGTATGCTCTCATAGAACAAGTGGGGCTGAAAAGGAAATCTTCCCAAGCTACTTGTAGCAACTTATCCTTGAGCTTGGAAGCTCTAGGAAAGAAGATCATATCATGATAGAAGATGACCCCATCTCTGACTGAATACCCCTCCTCGTGAAATTGGTCATCCAATATCATACAAATGAAAAGATCCTTGGAATACTCCACCAATAGCTAGGAGTTCCAATATGGATCTATCCTAAATAGTGATAGCGCTGATGATCTCTCATGAAGAGCATCTGTCATATGGTCATCCTCCTCTCTAACATCTCCCATGCCAAAGATACAAGTTGCGAGGATGCTATACTTCCCCTGCTACTCCCACCACAGCACAGGATCTGAAATGGAAGTGTGTACTGATGATGTTGAGAGAATGTTCTCTCTCTCCTTGAGTCTACCCCATATTCCCAGCGCTGTATCAAGCTCTCCCAAGGTTCCCACTCCTCTAAAATCACTGAGTGATGCCTCAACTAATGAAGCATCCATCCTCGTTCACTGATCCAGTGGTCTCCCCTCTAAAATGTCTCCATGCAATGAGACATCATCATCAAGAGATGACTGCATATAAGAATGAACAAATCTATCCATGCCCTCACTACGCAATCCAATCTTCTCCTCAGGTGAATCAATCTCCTGAAGTAGATAGGGGGGTGTACATCTCATCTCATGATGTTGTTTATCCTCCCTACCTCCTCCTTGTGTCTCCATGGTTCCACGCCTCCTCAACAATGGCACATGAGTTGTGCCTTGATCTCCACACATGAGATCCTGGGGACATCCTTGCAAAGATGCAAGCATCCCTCTACTTGGAGCAAGAGCTCCTCCTTCCTCTGCATGAGGCACTAGATAATCTCTAGATGATACAGTGCTATTGCCCTCAATATTTGCAACATGAATGGGCAACCTCCCAATGATTGGATCCCTATTTGCAAAATAGATCTCCATGCTTCCTTTCTCAAAGGTGTGAGATGAAATACTTTCTTCCAGCAAGGCATGGTGCAAGTTTTCAGCCTCCTTCATGGTTTTCTGAAATGGAATTGCATTCTCATGCAAGGGTTTTGTTTTATTTTTCTTGTTTAGATCCACCATGTGTGTCTCATGAATCCTTCCATCAAATATTTTCACTAAGGCCTTAGTGAAACTTGCATAAGATGTAATGTTTACATTTCTTAAAGAAAAGGATTCAAAGATCTACCAGGCATAAGCCTTACCTCTCAAATGAAGCGCTACAACTTTGATGGCTTCATTTTCAAGAATGTGGTGCTACTTCAAGAAGGTCTCTAACTCCTCCACCCAAGCTTTGGCTGAACATGTAGGTGAGCCTTCAAAGGTAGATAGAAGAAATCTATCTTGCGTCTCTCTTCCCTTCACCTTGATCTTGCAAAAGTCTGAAAAACTGAGATGATCTCAGAATTCCTGAATTTGAGACTCATACTCCTCCAAGAAATCACTAAGAGTTTCCCTCCTAGCAAGCTCTTCTCCTCTTCCCATCTCTCTCTCGGCAATCCTGGGCATGTGTCTATGTTGTGTATTAGGGTGTGTAGCTGCCTGCTCACACTCCTCATATGTCAATCCAGAGTTTTCTTTAGATTCAAACTCTTTTGGATATTCTTCACACATGTCCCTCCTGATCTTCCTGAAATCTCCATGAATATTATATACGGATTTAGGAACAAGCTTTGTAAGCTTATCCCCTTTTCCTTCTCCAAAAGATGGAGTCTTTTTTCTGCTCATCTCTTTGTCTCCTTCTCGATGAGAATAGGAAGTGCAGGGTCCTTCCTCTTCTTTCTGCTTATCCTCCTTGGGGAGGTTCTTCATGGATCTGAAATATGATGAGATAAAACCCATCCTCTTCAATATTTTTATCTCTTTGGCAAAGACTCACAGGCTGAGCCAATAAATTTGCATTGATACCACTGTAATATTGCAAATCTGGAATAGCTAGCAAGGCATGATTGGAAAACAAATTTTACAGGAATGGATGCTATAGGAATTGAAACCAGGACCTGGATCCCTTAGATAAATGTGTCTAATTCCTAAATCCAAGAGGAGGCTCCAAATAAATCCTTTTAGGTGGGTTAAACAGATCTTCCACACCTAGTTGTCCTCAGAAAGTTCCCGATAAGGGACTGCAACAATGTATGATCATACAATGGAATGAAAATGTTATTTTAATGAGCCAGCACACATGAAGATGTAGATAGCCACCCAATGTATAATATAGCAGCAAAATAATACAATGATTTGAGGAATAAATCACTCAAGCTAGGCAATGAGAGCCTCAACAGATCATGTACAAGAAATTGAAGACCACTGCTACACAGAGTTTACATAAGGCTATATCAGCGCAGTTTAATGGAGACACTACAACATACCAAATGATAATATAATGATATGACAATATTAGGCTCAAGAAATATGGGGGATCAAGCTCTCAACCCCTAAAAACACTAATACAACAATGATACACCAATCCTTGGAAGGATTGGCTACAATACATATGAAAATGGAAAATCTGCAGATATGCCGAAGTTGTAGGGTAATAGCTACAAAAAAAAACTGAAACCATATGGAGATGGTTGAATAAGATGTAAAATATGTAGCAAACCTCCTCCAATGAATCTCCCGAGTGCAAGGCTGATCCTAGCACTGAATATCTTTCCCTCCAAGATGATGGTGCAAACCCCCACTGCAGATACTAGCTAAAATAACGCAGTCTAGAGAAGGGACTGCATTGTTGATGATGGGAGAAGCTTGGCCTGATGCAAAAATATGCAATTCAGCTCTGGAAACCCTCCTTACTAACCTTCCTGAGGAATAGAAGCTCCCTCCTCTAAAATATGAGCCAAGGAATGGTATTGTGGAACCCTCCACTACAACACCCACCAACACTACGTTATACTTTAACAAAATGATGCAGTGACTGAAGGAAGTGGCTTTGGCCTTGAGCCAAGATGTGGAGAAATGAATTTCAATCCTTCAAGAGGCCTCTAAAGAAGGAGAGGAAATCCTAAATAGGAATCCCTCATGCTAAACAACACTGCAACTTAGCTAAACAACCGGAGACTGCAAATAGTCTAAATAGACAAGAAATCCAATACTCAAAACATGTCTCACTATGGCTACCTCTTCCTCATTTTATGCAAGTGAATGTCTCTTTTCCCCGGACCCCACACATTAGGGTTTCTTCCACAAAGAATCTTTCTCCATCTCAAACTGTGATGTCTTCCCAAGCAAGCCACACCTTCTTAGGCAGCGTTGTTGACTTGGTCAAACTTGACCTTGTCCTCATGCATTTGCCCCTTTTCACATTGGAAGGTGCAAAATTAAGCTACTCCATAGATCCCTTTCACACTATGAGGGATTTTATTCCTACTCATGGGCATTTTACCCATTTTATTCACCTCCTAGATGATATAAGTAAAAATTAACATTCCAATTTGTTGCTTGCAAATTTTGGAATATTACAACATTGAAATCCATCTCAGAAATTGATGTGTAAATATGATTCGAGAATGGTTGTGGCATACCGTTCTTGAGGTTGTAATAACTGTGATCTACATGAAGGAGCAAGCTCGTAAAGTAGCATCTATGATTTCCATGCGTTAAATATCATAATTGATTATTGCTTCTGGAGCATGTGAAAGTATTCACATTATTCTGTTCAGAAGGTAGTGCAGTTTGTGTTTGTTGCTACCGGAGAAATATGTTGATGCCACCATGTTAAACGGAAGTTTTGGAAAATTCGTATGAAGGAATTATTTTTGGGCACTGAAGAGAGACGTTGTTGCATGAGAACCGTCACTGCAAAGAAGGAGCTGCATGGAAGTGCAGGAAAATTGTCTGTGCTAAGATGATGAGCGTGTTGAAGAGGTTACGGTATGAAGGGTATGCGAATATTCACAGAGATAAGAACGACACAGAAGAGTGAAATCTGAAGAGCTGAAATTGTAAAGAAAAGGTTTATTAAATAACCTTGAAGGGAGCATAAGGTATGATAATTCATTTCAAAGAAGTATTTTAAATGTTTAAATTTAAATGGTTTATTTATTTTCACCATAAAATAAATTTGGGGAAAAGTGGATTGCATTTCAGTTTAAAGGCTAAAGTATCATGATGTAATTAGTGACTTATGATATTATCATATAAATGGAGTATGAAAGAGAATTGGAGTGAAGAGTTTACATCATGAGAATGTATTAAGGGTGGATGTTAATTGGTATATTGTATAAATTGAATAGAGTCAAAATATCCACTATTATAATTATTGGGTCAAGCTTTGAAGTCAAACAAGATGTTAAAGTAAAAAGAAAAAATTTGGATAGCTTGAGTCAGGTTAAACCATTGAGTTATTGTAAAAAAGGGTGCATTTTTCATCCAAGATGAAGATTTGATGTCAAGTCTGGAGTCAAAGAGTATTAAATCAAGTCAAAGGTTTGAATGTAATTGGGTGCATGATCAGCAGAGCCCGACACCCAAAGAGTTTTGTCATTGTAATGAAAGTTATTTCAGTTGTTGTTTGTAGCAAGAGAAGAAAGAAATTTGCCTAGAAATGATTCCGAGATAGAGAAAAAAAGATACCGAGCATAGGAAGAGAGCTTGTATTGTTGGATGGAAAGTATGAAGGCTTGCTAAAAAGGGGATTTGAATGAAATCCACATGTGAACAGATGAAGTTCACAAAGGAGGAGAAGATGACTGTTGATAGTCATTTCAGAGGTTCTGAGAAAGACTGCAACAAAATAAAGAAGAAGGAAGATGCAAAGGAAAATGAAATATGTAAGCAGTTGGCTGATGAAGAGTATGAGAGGGAGAAAGCTGAGATAACAATTCATCTTGATTTATTGATGGAATTGTTGCAGAGAAATATGAAAGAACAGAGACATGGTTGGACCATGAGGAAGAAAGTGAAATGAAAGAGGCTACACGAAAAAAGGGAACAACATGTAAACATACAGTTGACACAAGAGCTAAGGAAGCTCGAGCAGATGATGAGTGTGAAATTGAGATGTGAAGAACTCAGAGAAGCTGAGTTGGAAATGGAAGTTTCCATTTGTGGCCCAGAACAGGGTGAAATTCTAGCTGAAGAGATTAATGAAAAAGATCTCATGGACTATTGGAATAGTTTAGAAGAATTGGAAGATATGTTGACAAGAGAAGCAGATGAGGCTATGAAGCCTTGTATTTTTAAATCTCATAGTTTTTGTATGTTTGTAGGATGTGTAGAAGATGATGGAAATTTTGGTGAAACTGTCACAGAGATTAATGAAACTCTTGAGGTGAAGTATGATGGAGAATGCCCTTCAGAGGAGGAAGGTACTGATTTCTTACAGCAGAAAGAATTCATAGATGAATTCCTGTTTGGTGTAAGACATCCAGTTGAAGCTGTTATGGAGCAGAGGCATAATGAAAATGCTATAGTGATATTCCAAGGAGGTAAACAAATGGATTTGTTTGATGAAATTGATGACATAATTTTTCAAAGTGATGGTACATAAAACATGATAACTTAGGAGGATTGCCAGAAGAAGAATGAAACTGGGAATGAAGGTTGTGATGAAATGCTGGAAAGATTTCACATGGAAATATAGTTCTTGGAAAGATGGCTCAAGGAACCTGAGGGAGAAGTGAAGCTTGCAGAACCTGATACAGAAGAGATTGTAGTTACCATCCATGATAAGGATGAAATGTTTCTAACATTTATAGAGTTAAGTGAATGTTTTAACTGTTCAAATAATAATGTGGTTGTAGGTACAAAAGGTAACATTAATAAATATGATGTTGAAATCAAAGAAATTGAGCAGAAAGTATTTGAGGATGAGATGAAAGATTAGGAGCAGAAAGAAATTTATGTCCTTAGAGACATAAAGAAAACATAAGTATTAAACCAACAGGATAAAGATGAAAGCAGCCAACAATTCAAAACCATGGATCTACTGAAATCTAGAAAGTCTATGATGGGATATTGGTGCTTGAAGCATCAAAAGAGGCTGAAAGGTCTTGTATTTTTAAAAATAATATTTTTTTGGTGAATGCAGGTACAACACCAGATGAGAAATTTGTTACTGTAGGAGCAGTCAATGACTATAGTTGTGATCAAGGAGAAATTTTTTATTATTCTTCATTTCAGGAAGTTGAGTGTTCAGTGCAATTGGAGATGGAAGCATCAAATAAAAAGGAATTACTCTGAGGAATTGGCGAAAGAAATTGTTGGAGAGACCGATGGAATCCAGTTGATAGAATGGGTGATGCTGATGTAAAACCAATTCGAGATTCTTTCAAAGTTTGGAGACCAGAAGAATGGACATCAGTGATTCTACACAAGTCTGTAATTTTCGAAATAAAGATGATGTGGTATGGAAAAGTGAGAGTTACATTCAATAGTATTCTAAAAATATTGTTCTGGGAATTCTGTGCAAAATTGAAAAATGGAGTTGACACTTTAAAAGACCAGCGGCAAAACAGAGTTTGGAATCCTCGAGGGAGCAATTTATTGAGAATTGTGTTTGTCACATTATTACAGAAAAGTGACAGAACTCATAGAGAGAATTCTATGGAAACTTCTCTACATGGGGAGCCTGATGCAGGAGCATCGAGCTTAATTTTCATTATTTATTTGTGTGATTTAGGGGGTGATGTTTTTTTAATTATTTTCTAAATTATGCAC
Source organism: Pinus albicaulis (assembly GCA_034641835.2). NCBI lineage: Eukaryota > Viridiplantae > Streptophyta > Pinopsida > Pinales > Pinaceae > Pinus > Pinus albicaulis. The sequence continues at coordinate 276,282,766 of CM076579.1, read as the reverse complement.
ATTTTAAATGAATTAAAAGAAAAAAATCAAAGTGTGAGATTTATTGTAAATATTCTCTTAATTAATTGAGAATATGAATGGAGTTGAGTTGGATAGATATTTTAGGGATTATAAATTCCTTAAATGGAACTTAGTTGAGTCAAAAAAGGGATAAATATATTTTAGAGTTTGGTTGAGATATTTGGGGAGGAAATCATGGATTGGAATTAATCCACAATTATGTATAAATGTGAAGCTTTGTGTGAGGATAGAGAGACATAGAGAATGGAATAGGATAGAGTGATATAGAGAGAAATGGTGTGAGAGTTTATGTAAAGGGTCGAGAGCCGAGAGGCCAACAATTGTAATATTCGGCCAAAATGGTTTGAATCTGAAATTTCTTGTGTTATTATATATCAACATTTTGTTTGTGTTGGTTCTCTCTTCTTTATATATATTTTGAGTTGAATATAATGTGGTTTTAATGTAAATTTTGATGACGAATTTCATATTAAAGTACATACAAACCCTTCTATATGATCTACTCTAATTTATGCATAATCTCTACATCATGTGATCTTAGTTGCAAGACAACCAACAGGCAGAGAGTGTACGGTAAGACATGAGTGAAGAGCCACACATCCACTATGGTGGGGTTACTCCAAATTTTGGTTTTCCAAGCAAGCATGTTTGGTAAGTTTTATTTCAATTATCAGTTTTAATTCATTTAGATTAAAATTTCAAACTCTTTAAAGATAATTTTTTTTGGGGTGCTCTAAGAACCCTTGTGTACTAATCCACATGATGATAGAATATACTAGTTGGCTTGTTGAGAAAAAGAAAATGGTATTTTGAGGAATCATTTAATGAGAAGTTTTGACACTACTACAAAGACCTATAAGTCATCCAATGAAGAATTCACAAGTGCATAATTTAATATTTTTTCTTGAACATAAATTTAATATTATTAAATATTTGATTTTGATATTGGATGAGTTGCAGGAACAAAAGAAGGATGAAGAACCACTGATTATCTTTTGTGCCAACTGTATAAAGAAGCACTTCCTTGGAAAGTGCCCACTTCATGGTCTGAAAGTTTGCAAAATTTGTGAGGATGGTCATGCAACTGAACATTGCCCATCACTGCCATGATTACAAAACGTACTCGGGAAATCAAGTAAGGAATCGAATCAACTGCCAGGTATAACTCAAAACGCATCACCATTTTATACTTGGAATACTGTTTATTCTCCTAAGCAGGTTCCTCAACATATTTATAAGCATGTAGCTCCATGGAAAGCTCTTAATCCACCTCCAATTGAATACCCTACTTCATGGCCATAGCGGCCCTCTTCTTCGAGTCATATATACCCATGGTTTGGAACCTTTTCCCTAGGGTAGGATTTAATGCAAAATCAACAACGATCATAATTTCCATTCAATGTGCCATGAATTTATCATCCTTCATGGTCTCAAGTATTTGTCCAACCTTTCTTTAACCCTAGCCCTAATCCATACCCTCTCCCTTATCCTAACCATAGACCTAATCCTAATCCAAATCGTAGCTCTAACTTAAACCCTAGACCTAACTCTAGTCCAAATCCAAATCCTAGCCCAAGAATTAAACCAAATCTTGGTTCAAACCTTAACCCAAACCTTATTCCAAACAAGGAGGTTGCACAAAAATTTACAACACTTGTTCTTCTTGTTGATTCTCCCACTGAAAAATCATATATCTTCAAGGTTGGGGGATAGGGTGACTTTGGAAATATCTCCTATCACTACAAAACATTTACTAGAGGAAGATCTAACTCAAATATCATTAAAGGGGAAATCTATAATTGGAACCTATTTTAAAACTGTTTTTGAAGCTTAAAACCCTAGAATTTCCCTTAATCATCCTTGTCAATCTAAAAATAAAATATTTGAGCTTGAACTTGAGGGATTTATTTTTTTTCTTTCACCAGATCCCTTATGCATCCAAGAAAGTGATTATCAAACTGTGAGATACTTGCATAATTTGGAAAGTCATAAATATGTGGATCTCATTGAATCATGGTTTCAAGTAGTCGTCAACACACCCTATTTCCTCATCATTCAACAACTCTTCATACCATATCAATTAAATCGTCTGGTTTCTCATACTCTAGTATGTGTTGAATTTTATTCTTTAAAATTGAGTGTGAGTATATTTAGCATTCTAAGAACATGGTTACATTGGAATTACTCCTACACTTGAAGGAGATCTTCCTCTCTCTAATGTAGGGTCGGGTAGTATTTTCATTTGAAATAATATTGTGACAACAACATTGTTAAAACTACAATTCCTAAGGCACATCCATTGAAATTTCTGTCATTATGCACTCTTGTGGTAAGAATTGTCAGAATAAATTCACTCTTAATGCCTCATATTTTATAAAGTGAATTTGATTATTGGCCAAGATGATTTACTGGGACAATTAGGGAAATTTTTATTGTTATACTTTCCATTCATCATCTTGGCAGACTGTCATCTAAGAAACCTTTTTAAGTTTCTCTTTGAAGGTATTGAGGAAAAGTATCATATGGTGAACCACTACTATAAAACCATAATGAGCTCTCATAGTAACCCTAGCATGACCAACTCGAGGAATCTTTAAATCATTATCTCAGATGTTTTTTTTTTAAATAAGTCTTTAGGGTAGCAAGACCAACCTGTAAAAATTAGTAATTAAAAACATTTCACGCCACCTTGCGCTCTTACGGAGTAGATTTTTCTCCACACCTATTAAGTAAACAATTTGAGGTTAATCATAACCAGGATTTTTTTAACATAAACATATTAATTGAGGGATAGGAGGTCTCATTACGAGCCAACCTACTATGATCATGGGTCCTAGCGAGAATGAAATTACTGCTATTGGTCACCAAACTAGGGTAATGTCTTTCAAGTTGAAAAACTGGAAGACAAGAGGTCTCATCATGAGCCGACTTGTTCATTATTGTTATCTCTTGTGAATGGCACCGTCGTTCGCTGGTTACCAAGCGAGGAAAATGGCCTTCAATTAATTCCAAAATTAAAGTAAATTATTTTAAATGACTCTGAATCTATATCTAATAGATGGGACATGGGCATTTCATTGGGTTAAGAGGTATCCCTGTCGAGGCTATAGACGCTTGTTGGCAGCAGGGCTATGCCTACGATATTAAAGTTAATTTTACACTATTATTTACTCAGTTTTTTTGTCTTTCCCTGAACTCATTATCATATCTCTCTCAGAATGGCTTTAAGATCATTTCATCAATGTGATTTGGAGTTATATGTTTAAGAAATAGTTTGTTTTTCATGGATGTGAAGACCCTTAGTGCAGGTGATTCAATTTTCTTGAATAAGAGGAGCTTCAACTATATGCTTGGGTAATGGTAAGAAAATCATCCTCGAAAGGTATCATTTTGTCATATTTATTTTTCCCTATTTCTATCCATTTTAATTCATTGGTTTTTAAATAATTTCACTTCTATTTATAATAATGAGGCTACTGAAAGTGAAGAACTACTACTTTGGAATACTCTTGAGATGCTTTATGGATATTTTTATGGTTAACCATTTTAGGATGACATTATACTTATAGAAAAAACATTGTTAGTATTCCTTTAGTACCCCTAGCATTAGTTACTCTTTCAGAATAATAAAGGTATGTCTTGACATCACTGGATCCCTGGTCACAACTTTTTCTTATTCATGCAAAGGAAGTTGACATCACATGACACATATTTACATTCTCTCACCCAATTAGTCCTACAGTTTAAGTCAATGAAGCATGCATCTAATAGAGAAACCCTAATCCATACTATCTTAATTAACTTTGGTATCTATCAGAGGTTTTGCTTGCTTGAGGACATGCAAGATACCTAGAATTGGGGGAGAGAGATGTTAGGAGAGAGATGATCAGAATTTTCATGTTTAATTCATATTTTCACCCTATGATTACTCATGGATTTCATGGTTATTACCATCGTTTTGCAAAATTGTTGGGCTAGTACCTTAAACTTGGAGCTTGATCAGGTAGTTGTTCATTTCCTTTATTTCAATAAAATTTTCATCAAAAGGGTTATCAATGATGATGCTTGTGTTGTTTGAGGAAGTCGTATGAAATCATGATAAAAAAATACACATGCATCAACATTTTTAGGTCAATGTGATTTTTGGGACCTTTTCAACACCTTCAGTTCATATTTTTTTCTTTTAGTTCATCCTTCAACCTTATTCAACAGATCAGATCAAAAGTCACATCAACTCTAACCATTCCATTATTCACTTCATCTTGTAGCACCAAGAAAATAAACAACAAGGGTTAAACTTGAGGTAAAGTTGGCTTAATATTCTTTAATTGATTAGATATTTAAGGAAGCTTTGATGATTAACCACCACATATTCCATATATTTTCTTTTCCAGATACCCTCCATTTGAAAATTCCTCATAGAATGCATGCTAGTTTAATAAGATCATAATCATATTGGTTCATGTAAACAAAAGCAGTAACTATAGTGCCTTTCCCTTTCACATTCACACATATTGTCAATTGACTGTATCCAATAGAGGATGAAGTCATTGCTGCCTTTCATAAAGGAACCATCCATAAGAATTGGCCTTTGAAAAAGACAAAAAGAAAAAAAAACAGAGTATGGAAGCACCTATTTTACCATCTCTATCACCACCTCATCTCATCAACCATTTCCATTGTCACCTATAATCTCATTCATCATTGCATCCTACCATATGATACCCTGAAACCTATATATGAATAAAGTCCTTGTTTGCATGAGGACATGCAAATCCTCAGGCATGGGGGGATGTTGGGCCTCGATTATGCCCATGTTTTCATCTTTCAATATCACCATTCATACCCTAAAACCCTACGTTTTTAACTCGTCTCATAACCTGACTCCATAAATTGCCGCAAAATACATATTTTACACTCTATGGTTGGTTATCATTATTTTTCTTATATTTTCTATGATTAAAGATAATTTTGTCATGATTTACTAATGATGGTTTTTCTAAGTTCATTTTGTCCTAGAATTCCATCACCAAAATTATTCACAAGTTAGTTGCTGGAGAGTTGAGTACGGAATAAGATTTTTATATGTGAAAATATGAATTTTGTGACCAAATGGTGAGGAATATTGAAATTATGACACATGGGTTTTGTTCAAATCACCCTAATTCAGGTAACCCAAAAACGGTTTGATAAAATTCATTACCATGAAGGATATACGGTGAGGGGAATATTCCAGCACCATCTTCAGTACATAATCAGGGCTGAAATTGTGATTTTAATGTTTCGGCCGCATCCACGATTTAAATGAATTGCTTCATGTTCAAAGAAGGAAGTGGTTTGTCCAAATATATGAGATTTTTATCCAGAGATAGAAGTGGTTTTTCAAAGCTATGCATAGTCGATTCGAAGAAATCCGACATACCCGGATCGGTTATAGTTGTTGAAGTTTCCATAATTAGAAATATTTCAATTAAATATGCATTTTTTAGCTTCCTTTAAAATGTTGATGTAATTAAACTAAGACATGGTTGTTACTGTTGGCTCGATACATCGATTTATGTAATAATTTGATCCTTAACTATGTTCTGAGAATTACGATTATATATTATCATTTTTGAGTTTTGAACGAGATCGATTTTCAGCATGGTTTCTTGTGAGTTATGATTTTGATGCTTTAATTTCCATTTCATTGCAATAAACTAGCTTGCTCCAGGTTGGGAGGGCCCACCACTTCTAGAACTAAGATCGACTGTGAGTGTATATTAGATTGTTGTGTGATTTTATAGAGTGAGTCTGCATTGATTGAAGCTTGCAGAGTGTTTTAATGTTGTTGCACAATCCTATAATTATGCTTTGGTTTTGTTTATAAATGTTTAGCAATTGTTTACATTAAATAGTTGATTGATTAAAACACTATTTCTCTAAAACTATGAAGTTACAATTTGTTTTCCTATCAGGTCTATGTTTACATATCTATCTCAGAGTCATACTTTGCATATTTATAAAAAAGTGAGCATGAATACATTAAGAGCCACAATTGAAGTATTAGTGATAGGGAATTGACATGGAGTTAAACGATTTCTGAACACACACACACACACACACACACACACACACACACACACACACACACACACACACACACACACACACACATATTATATCCTGTAGCTTAGATTTGGGTGAGGTGCTTTCTCATTTATGCTTGAATAACTTTTTTATGAGTACGTTGTGTAGTATCTGTAAGATGGAATGAATTTGTTTTTGAAAATGATAGTATGTTGAATAGGAATAGTTAGCATAGGTAATTTGATTTGATTCCGTTCTTGCAATTCGAAATGATAAAAGTAATTTCATTATTTGTGGTTTGATTTGGTTTGGGTAACTTCGAGGGTTATTGTGATATCATAGAGTAACTTAGTTTTCCTTTCAAAATGGTTAAGTACAGTAGTATAGAATAAGCTTGGTTTTCATTTTAGTACAACGTTGTATAATAAGCTTGGTTTCATTTTGAAATGGTCATTTAAGTAGGTTAAATTAGAGTAATTTTGATTTCGAATAAACATAGTGTTTTCATTTTATAGTTAGACAGTTCAATTTTCATTAGGGATGAATATTTTTCATTTCGATTGAACATTTAATAAGAGTGATTATGCTTTATTTTGATTGAGAGTGAATTTGGGATAAGTTAATTGAGTATGAAAATGAAGAAGATCTGAAATCTATCAGGGAGTCTATCAAATAGAATGAGTAGCTTGAATGTTTGAATCAAGTTGAGTACAATATTAGAAGTAGTGTGATTTGGTTTGCTTTGATTTTATTTAAGACAGAGTCAATCCAATTTGGTAGCATGAGGTAATTTAGCTCAAATAATAGAATAATATTTGATTTTGCGAGTAGTGTGATTATAATTAAAAACAAAGGCTATATTAAGGGAAAAATACTGAGAGGGGGGGGGGGGGGGGGGGTTGAATCAATATTTATAAAGTTGTAAAATTTTAACTTTTCTTTACTGATTTCTATATGTGACTTTAATGAACCCAACTACCGTATACACATGGATATCTTAAATAAACTTGCATATGATCAGAGATATTATTATGCAGATAATTATTTACTTAGATCAGTGCATCATTCATTCATCAGATATTTAGTAAGTAATAAGCATGTGTAGTAAGAATAGAATAAATAATTACACATAAGCAACGCACATGAACACCAGGATTTAAGGTGGAAACCTAAGTCGGGGGAAGACCACCATTGTTTTCATCTCTGTCTCTAAGATTTATTATAAAGAAAACTTCTAATAATCTTGTACTGGCACAGACTCATACTAGCACGCACGCACCCACTTGCAGAAGGTTGCAACCTTCTCTCATTCTCCAGCTACTACAGGAAGGGAGCTATAACCCTTTGCTTCTTATTTACCAACCACTCCTGGAAGGGAGCTACTACCCCCTAATCTCGTTTACCAGCTACCACTGGAAGGGAGCTACAACCCCCTCACTAAAGGCTTCGACCCTCAACACCACCATGGACCACATTTCATGAATTTTCACACTGGATCCTGTTATCCATCAATAAAATTTGCTGCAGCAAATGATGGATAAATTTGTTGTGTGAGCCTTCAAGAGATTATTTTCATAGAAAACTGCTCATTCTTGAAGCCTTTTGGTGTCCTCTGACTTAAGAGTAATCTTCACTTTTGTTTCCTTCAAAAGAGCATTCCAAGAAGCTTTGATAGTCCCAAGAAAACTGTTTTGAAAGCCTGTTATCCCACCACCATTCTTCATCATTTCCCCTTCATAAGAATTCTCCATGTTCACCCCTTCATCTCATTTTTTCACTCCTTAAAAATGGTCTTTAGTCCTCATTTTACCCCTCATTTCCCTCAAAAAACCCTCCTTAAACCATTAAACTTCTTTATTATGGTTTAAAACACCTTTTTTATCCTATCGAAACTTCTAAAAAGGTTTAAAAACCCACTTTTTAACCTTATTTCCGCTTTATTACATATCGAGCTTTAAGCTCCCTTGGCTTAAGCCCCCTTCCCTTTCTCCACCATAAAACCCTGTGCTCTTGACCAGGTGTTAGCCCCCAGCCCTTGTTACTATAGCCCCTAGTGCTTTCTTTCTCCACAGGACCTTGTCTTCGTGCCTCCACCCAAGCGCCCTTCTCTTATACTTCCTCTGCTCATTATCTGAGCCCTTTTCCCCATATAAAATAGGCTCCTTTTTATTTTTTCATTTCTCCTTTGTCCTGCTCCACCGCTTTCACAAACAAATCACAGCTGTGGATCTTTTCGATCCAACAACGTTTGGCCTGTCTACCCCTCCCTTTATAACCAACCTCCCAACCATAAAAAATTATTCATTCACCCCGCGAGCAAATCTGGAACATAGGCCCTTGAGATCTAACAGCCCACGTAAAAACTTGAGGCTTCACATCCTACTCCCAGCACTCCTGCTACCAAACAAGATTTCTTACGTCACCCGTCGGTCCCACTGCCTTTTCTCCCGCACATATGTCTGCCAGTCACGCTGATCCTCCGCCATTGGATCTACAGCCCAAGATCCAACAATCTGCGTGCTATTTCATGCTCAAATATCCAAAAGAATTGATCACGCGTTTTCAACGCAAAAATGGTGGTTTTTCCCTAGACACATGGCAATCAATGTATGGTATCGCATTCGTTTGGGCTAAAACCACAAACTGCCTGAACGCTTTGCGAAAACCATTCGTGGTTTTCCAAAACTGCCTCCACTATTTCACACCAATAATCAAATTCAAACGCTATTCTTCGCCTCTCTGCCATGGAATCCCCTCCTCCGCATAATTCTCCTCCTCTGCAATCGCTCTCGAGTCATTCCCAAGCTTCTGAATGTAGTTAAACCAAAACGCAGGGTTTTCATAATGTTTGATGTTTTATTTACAGGTTTTAATGGCAGCCAAGGTGTTAAAGGTCCTCCCACAGCTAGAATAGTACTAAGAAACCGAGGATGACCATCCCTGAAGACAAATTCAATGCAAAAGGGGATATGAAGGTTTAATTCCACACTTTAACCAATTTTTTTGTGAAGCATTGGTTATAAAGCAAAACCCTCTAGCGTGGAAAAGGAGCCACCTATACACAAAGGAAAACAAAGAAGATTAATGAAAGTTAAATGGTTAAGCATAAAATTTGAAGATTAAACATTAATCTGCAGTTCAAAGGATAAAGCATAGTTGAGACAGATAAAGTCAAAGACAAATCAGTGAAAGATGACTTCAGAATGCCAGATCATTGAAGTATTTATTTCTCCAAGTATCAAAATGCCACCTGTTGCCTACTTTCCCTTCAAAGACACCTTGACAACCATCCGGTTCACTGGACTTCTTTAAAAACTGTCAGAACAGTTATTAAGCAGACATGGGGTTACAAAACCCAAAAATGACAGTTTTCTTGTCCCAGAGGTCAAACAGGGTACTTCAAACCAAGTTAGCTTCAAAGGACAGGCCTTAGAGTTATTACCAGCCTGCTAGTTGGTTTCAGATTCAACTAAAAGCAGTTGAAGTGGTACAAATAGTCAATGCTATGATTATTAAGCAGAATGGGCATTTGAATACCTCTCCCACTCTGTCTTAATTGATATTTATTACCATTTCCGCAGCACTCTTCCTCTTGGCACCTATATGTATTCACAGAAAATTCATTGTAAGGGGTTGGAAAATTGTTAATTGTTGAACTGTTATTGAGTAAAATTTGTTGAGTAGTTATAATATAGTAGGCTGGGAAGAGAAGTATCAGACTGTAAAAGCTATCGAACTCAAAGTATGTAACTGGTCTTGGACATCAAATAGACAAGCAAATTCACTGGATCCTGATCTAAATCATTAGTGATGTTATTCCTACTGTAATTTTTATTCTCCTTATGTTTCCACTATGTTCATATTCTCTGATAAAGAACAACAATTATAGATTAGGATTTACTTCTAAAAAGTACCCTAAATCTGACTGAAAAGCTTTATATTTATGTTTTCTTCTAAATATGTGTTTGGGAATGATTTCAATAGAGTATAACCAGTCAGGGAATGTTGGTGAGGCCATGTCTTACTGATTAGAACTTGAGATGTTGTTCTTGAATGATCTTTTCACTGCATGCTAAGTAGAGTCCTAATCAAGGAAGTTTATGGTTAGCCCTGTCCCTTGTTTAGTCTTAAACAACTATTTTGAAAATTTCCCTTAAAAGTATGCCAAAATAAAGGTAGGTTAAAAGTCCTTACTTGATGTTAGGTTACTTTTTATGTTTATTTTAAATGTTTACCCTTGAGAGCATGCCAAAAGCAGGCTAGGTTAAAAGTCCTTACCTGATCTTAGGTTTCCCTTGGCTTCTTACATGTTTGTTTCTTTCACCACATTTATTAATGTTTCATACCACCAACTCAACTTAAAAGATCTTCTGATATAGATAACTTGCCCTTTGAAAACCCTTGAATAGTTGTTGTGCAAGTAAACCCTTTTATGACTCCATATCCCAATGGTTTAGCACTATTTTTTTACCTAGCTTCCCATGCTAAAACATCCTTCCACTTATTTCCTCCTTCACTTCACATGACCTTCTCATTTAATGATTCCCAACCAAAAAAAAACAAATCCCCTGTACTTCATAACTAGCCTAATATCATATCATAAGCCTTAAAGATATATCCTTTGAAAACACATATAGAGAGATCCCTCTCTGAATCCAGGAGGGCTAGATCCTAGAATTCCAAAGTGGTTCTGATGTTACCTTGTCATTTGGTATGCCAGTCTGCCAAATCATAGGACCCCAACATAATGGTGACTCCACTAGGGACATTCTGAGTAAATTTCATCTTAGACATCCTTAAGAGCTCAAAAGACCCACAATAGCCTTAGATTGGTAGTTAATTACTGATGGTGGACAACAAACCATCTTAAAAAATTTGAAATCATCCACCTGACGACTCCACAACTCCTAAAGGACCAAAAGAGTCCACTAGTGATCAATTGGCCTGCTAGTTACCCCTGGTTTTCACAAAGACTTCACTGGGGTAGCCCACTCTACCATTAAACATCGTGCACACCCATGATTAGGAAACTTTGAGGATTAAGTTTTCTTTATTAAAGACTAGTTTGCCCCTAAAAGATTGTCATATATGGCTAACTTTCTTTCCTTTGGGTCTAAATATTAATATACTGGATTAAAAAATAATTCATACCAGAGCCTATCCTGACCCAAATCCTCCTGAAATAGTTGATAATCCAGAAAGTATTCTTAGGAAGCCTCCTGCATCTAGAGATCCAACTATTATCAGTTAAATTCATAGAGCTAATTATGTCCTTAAAAACCTTTCATCTCTTCATGAGATCCAAGTTGACTTAGATTTTCCAAGTAACTTACCAAGAACTAAGTCACTTAATGCTATAGATCAGACAGACTTTGAGCCTCCTAGTTCACCACAACATAGTGGCCAACATATTAGCAACAACGAAACCCCTCCATCCACACCTCTTGATATCAATTTCATTCATAACTTTTGTTTCTCTCACCCCAAATCTACTCAACAGTCTCTTGCTGGTCCAAGCACTTCTTTCATCCATATACCCACTATTCAAACCACTCCATTCCTCCCACAAAATCCTATCATGGCAGCATGGTATGCTCCACTAGTGTTACCACAACCTCTGGTTCCTTTACCCAATGAAGATCAGTCCAAAATTCCCCATTTCACCGAGAATGAACCCACTACTACTCAACAGCACGTAGACAAGATGAATGATGACTTTGATTATATGGAAATAGAAGATGGGACCATCAATATGAGAATCTTTGCCCAAATTTTAGGAGGAGAAGCCAAGAAATGGTTTACAGGTTTAACTCCTGATAGTATTAATGATCTCCTTTATTTACATCAAACATTCATAAACAACTGGGAAATTAGGAATAACCCCCTCCAAATACTTTCAGATTACAACAACCTCAAGAAAAACCTTGGGGAAAGTGTTCAAAATTATTGCACCAGATTCAATAGTGTTTATAACGCACTACCCCCAGATTTGAAACCTCCACAAGGCTCAGCTTTGGCCAAATTCCCTGAAGGATTTGATCTCGAAATGGCCTATCAGCTAAGAGAAAGGTATCCATTGAATTTAGAAGACATACAGAAGGGAGCACTTAGTGTGGAAGCAAATATGATTGAGAAGAGAGCTAGGATGAGGACTAAAAACAAAATAACATACAGGGAAGACACTGCATCTTCCACATCTGACTCAAAATTAGACCATCTAGCCAAGAACATGGATAGGTTGGAAAGAATGATGGAGAGGTTGGTTGTCCAAAAAAATGCTTAGAATAGGAACCAGCCTCAAAATCAGAACCAAAACTCTAGGAGAAACCCACCTCAGATTAGAAAAAGAGATACTGATCAACAAATCAGACCTCCATTCCAAGAAAATTATGTTGATGAAGATGCAAGAATGATAAAAGAGCTAGAGGGAACTGTTATAAACATGATGGGAGTAAGTAATGAAGACTCTGCCTTTTTCACAGAGGATGACCAGGCCACAATACATATTATGATAATGAAGGCTTAGAATCTTAAGAATATAGGCAAGGCTTTGAGAATGCCATCATGGAGGTCCACAAGCAATATGACCTCAGGAGAAAAAAGAACCAAGAAAATCCCCAAACAAAAACCTCTGAAACTGCAGCTAAAAATAGATCTGAAAAAGTGATTAGAAAGGCTGCTGAAAACAACAAAACAACAGCTGAAAGTTCTGGTAGAAACAAGCGGAAAAGCTCTCAAACCACTGACAAACAAAGTGTGGACCCTAACAGCACTAACGCTTTAGCTAGTACCCCTGTAAAAATAGCTTTAATGGATGTACATATTAAAAACCAGCAAGCTGATTTTGTTGATAAGTTAGTGACTAACAAGACAGATTTGAGCCTTTCAAAGAATCAGTTCCCTTTCAACTTGGAAAGTGAAATTGCTAAAATCAAGATCTCTCTCCCCCTCACTGAATTAGTCACTCAAGATGTATATAAATGTTAGGTGTTAAAATATTTGAACATAGAAGAAAATAATGACTCTGTCAACTTAAATGATGATCAGCCAACCCTTTTATTTGGGCCTAAAATTGAAGGAAAGTTCCAAGAAGGAGTGTTCCCTCCTTTCTATGTCAGTTTGAATATCCATGATAAAATTTTTCACAATGCTATGCATGATTCAGGGGCTTCACATAACCGCATGCCCAAAGTAATCATGGAGAGATTAGTCCTTGCGATAACCAGACCATACAAAGATTTGTATTCTTTTGACTCCAGTAGAGTAAAATTCTTAGGCCTGATTAAAGATCTTTGTGTAAACTTGACCCAGATCCCAGCCAAATGCATAGTGATGGATGTGGTAGTGGCTGATGTACCCCCCAAATATGGCATGCTTCTTTCAAGATCATGGGGTGCTAAGCTTCAAGGTACCATGTAAATGGACATGACATATGCCACCGTCCCTATTTTCAGCCAACTTAGAAGACTTTATAGAGAATCACACATGAAATTTATGGTGAGTAGACAAGAACAATCAGAAAATTCCCCTCTTTATTCTATCCATACAGACCTAGATTCATTCATTCTTTGCAATGATGAAAGCTTTGGTGAACTAGAGTTGGATAGCGAGAAAGCACCCAACATGGCAAAAAACATGGAAGGAGAGAAAAGGGAGGGAGAGGCTCTCAAACAACTTGCCAAATATGAAAATTATAGCAAACAAAACAGAGAGTCTGAACCACCCACTATCCATCAGCTTAGTGCAAGTCACGAAGGTTAAGAAGAAAGGCCTCAACTCCATGAAAAATTTAAGGAACAAGACCAACATAAACATGCTACAGAACCCATAAAACTGCATGATGATAGTCAAAACACATAGGACAAAGGGGATAGGAATGAAAACAACAACAAGTCTGAAACTAGCCCTCTTTGGAGTATGAGTTTTGATGGGTCTTGTAATAGAACTGGTGCAGGAGCAGGTGTGTGGCTTCAAAACACAGAGAATGGTTATGCTGAAATCCATTCATACAAGCTAAAATTCCAATGCACAAATAACATAGCAGATTATGAAGCACTCCTCTTAGGACTACAGTTACTGAAGAAATTAGGAGCTAGGAGGATAGTTGTTCATGGAGATTCTGAACTGATCATTAGGAAGATAAATGGAGATTAAACTGCCAAACATCCAAGACTAAGAGCCTATAGAAATAATGCCATGGACATTTTGAAATTTTTTGAGGAATATGAACTTGTTTTTGTCCCTAGAAGCCAAAACATTCTTGCCAAAGGTTTAGCTTGTGCTGCCAGTTCATGTCAAAGACCCTATGACAACAAACAGTTCATAGTCCAAGTGAAATATAGACCAGTTGTCCCAGAAAATGAAAAGTACTGGCAGGTTTTTGAGGGAGATAAAGAGATAGAGGACTTCCTGCAGTCCAGAAATGAGTTTGAATTGCCAAATTCAGACTCAAAGGAATGCCTTGGTGAGGAACATCTTGTTTAAAAATAACTTCCTCCAATTACAAAAATAAACTTGCTAACCAGAGAGTTTGAAAATCAAACAGAAGAGTACATAAACTCAGGAAAAGAAGACATAGAGGTACTACAGTCTACAGACAAAGGCTTACCCAAAGTACTAGCACCTCTAGAAGACTTGTTTGATTTTAATGGCGTTGCCAAGAAACCAACAATAGAACCCATTGAATCTGATATTGAGGAATGCAATATAGGCAGTAAAGACAAGCCTAAAATGATCAAGTTATCCAAAACATTGCCAGCTCACATGAAACTGAAATATATTGAGTTGTTTAAAGAGTTTTCTGATGTATTTTCTTGGAGCTATGAGGATTTAAAGGCATATGACATAGAGACCATTCAGCACAAGATACGACTTAAAGAAAACCAAAAACCATTAAGGCAGAAATTACGCAGAATAAACCCTGCGCAGTTACCTCTGGTTGAGAAAGAAATTAAGAAAATGTATAAGGCTGGAATTATTGTCCCTGTGAGATACTCAGAGTGGGTATCTAATCTCGTAGCTGTAAGAAAGAAAACAAGAGAAATAAGGCTCTGTATTGACTTTAGGAACTTTAACAGAGCCTCATTGAAGGACAACTATCCCTTGCCTAAAATGGAGCACATCTTACAAAGGGTAGTTGGTTCCAAGAGGATTTCTTTGCTAGATGTCTTTTCAGGATATAGTCAGATATTGGTACTCCCTGAAGACCAACTGAAAACAACCTTTACTTCTCCTTGGGGCACTTTCATGTATGTGAAAATTCCTTTTGGATTAATGAATTCCGGTGCCACCTTTCAAAGAGCCATGGATATTGCTTTCTCAGAAGAAATAGGCCACTTCATTGTGATTTATTTAGATGACATTACATTCTATTCCAAAACAGATGAAGAACACCTTGTACACCTAAGAAAGGTCTTTGAGAAATGTAGAAAATTTGGGCTATCTTTAAATCCCAAGAAGACATTATTTGGTCTCCAAGAAGGTAAAATTCTTGGTCATATCATATCTAAAAAAGGGATAAAAATAGACCCAAAAAGGGTTGAAGGTATATTGCAGATCAATCACCCCAGAAACATCAAAGAACTTCAATCTTTCATTGGAAAGATTAATTTATTGAGAAGGTTCATACCCAACCTAGCAGAACTCCTTAAGAATATGAAAAACATGTTAAAGAAAGAGATAGGAGTTAAATGGACCTTAGAAGCAAAGAAATCCTTTGAACTGGTCAAACATGCACTCACCCAAGCACCAGTTCTTATCAGTCCTGATTTCACTAAGGACTTCATCATATTTTCATTTGCATCAGAACATACTGTGCCTGCTGTCCTATTACAGAAAAATCTAGAAGGACAAGAGCAACCAATTGAATTTTTCAGTAAGGCATTAAGAGATGCACCTCTAAAATATAATATCATGGAAAAACAGACCTATGCTTTGGTCAAAGCCTTGAAGGATTTCAGAGTTTATATCTTACACTCTCACATTATTGCATTTGTGCCTCATATAGTGGTAAAATATATTTTGTCACAATAACCTCATGGCAAAAGAGGAAAGTGGATTGCTGTGATACTGGAATATGATTTGGAAATTAAGCCCACTAAACTCATCAAGGGTCAAGGCTAGAAAAATTAATGGCTGAATCTAACTTGAAAACACTTGATATAAATATGATAGATGCATTATATGGGCAGGAAGAATTACCAGCCCCACTTATTGAGGATCATTTCCTCAATTCATCTTGGTATGCTGATATTTTATATGTGCTTACTAATCTCAATGCCCCACCTGGTTTTTCTAAAACAAAGGCAAGATTCTTGAAGTTAAAGGATGTTAATTATTGCATTTTAGATAAATGTTTATATTGGAAGAATTCCAGTGGTTTATTGCTTAAATTTTTGCCTGATATTGATGCAGATAGGATCAAGCATGAGTTTCATGAAGGAGAATGTGGAGGCCACCTCAATTGGAAAACCACTGCTAATAAAATCCTTAGAGCTGGTTATTACTGGCCCACCCTCTTTTAATATGTCCACAAAATGATAGTTTCCTGCCACAAATGCCAAATATTTGAAGGCAAGAGAAAACTGCTTCCCTTATCCTTGCAACCAATCACTGTTGAAGCTCCTTTTCAACAGTGGGGCATAGACTTCATTGGGGAAATCCATCCTGCTTCATATGCCCAACACAGATGGATACTCACAGCCACTGATTATTTCACCAAATGGATAGAAGCCATCCCTTCTAGGAATGCCACAGGCTCAGTTATCATAAAATTCCTCGAAGACCATATCCTATCTAGATTTGGTTGTCCTAGGAAAATTATCATTGAAAATGCTGCTACATTTGGTTCTAAAAATATGGTTTATTTCTGTCACAGATATCAGATTGTGCTTGGTAATTCCACAGCTTATTACCCTCAAGGTAACGGGCTGGCAGAATCTTCCAATAAGATCCTGATAAACATAATAAAGAGTCTGCTGGAAGAAAATCAGAGGTCATGGCACAACAAGCTGGTACATGCTTTATGGGCATATATATTGACAACAAAGAAATCAATTGGAATGTCTCTCTATCAGCTGGTTTATGGAGAAGATGCAATTTTTACTACCAGTTTAGGAGTGCCAGTGATGAAGTTGGTCCAAGAAATATAATCAGAATAAGATAGCACGATGAGGAGGATAAATCAGATCATACATCTTCAGCAAACCAGGGAAGAAGTTTATCACAGAGCACAGAAAGTACAAGAGAATATCAAAAGGCTGTTTGATAAGAGGACAAACGCAAGTAATTTCAAAATTGGTGACAAAGTACTCAAATGGGATTCCAAGAGAGAAGACAAGGGCAAACATGGCAAGTTTGACAATTTATGGCAAGGCCCTTACATCATTCAATCTTCCATTGGTCATAATGTATTTTTTCTACAAGATGTGGATGGTACAGACCTGTTTGGGGGTCCTGTCAATGGCAGGATGCTCAAACATTATTTCTGTTGAAACCTCTATTTAAAGCTTTCATTCTTCATTGTAAATATCATTTCTTTTTTTTGTTTTGAAAATATAAAAATACAAAAAAATAGAAAAAATAAAAGTACAAAAACAAGAGAAAGAGGGCAGATATAAAATAAGAAAGGTACAACCCCTTACCAAAAAAGAAAATAAAAATCTGAAAGTGTGCAAGATTAAATGCCACTACCAAAATAAGCACTGCTATTTAGTCATACAGCCTAATCATGAATAGATAGATTTCAATTTACTGCTGATAGGTTAGTGCAGAATATTTGCCAAACTGTTTAATCTTGGCTTATCAGTAGATTAGATTACGATAGAAAAGAATGGTTCAAACATGCTCAAAATTTGAACCAAAGAATAAAAACGAAAGAATGGCTCTAATCAGATCAAAAACTGAGCCAAAGATACAAAGAATACTGGTTCTAACATGCTGAAAACTTGAACCAGGAAAAGAAGAAGAAGACATCTCAAAGAGATCAAAATCAGAGCTGAAAGGAAGAAGGAAGGGCTCTCATTGTTTTCAGATCTTAAGCCTTCCAAGTTTTGTTTTACTTTCTGCAAATAAAGATCTATGTGCAGCTTGTTTTATGCCATAGTATTACAACAAATCAAACTGTTTAATAATGGTTTGGATGTGTTTTCAATTTCTGTTTTAGAATATAAAGAATGATATCTGTCAGACAGCTTAATCCTGACAGATAGTAGTTAGGTAGAGAAGCTGATGAGTTCAACTATTTAATCTGAACTCATGGAAGTTATAAGGGTAGATTTAGATTAGTTTTTCCTATTTTCAAAATAATAAAATGTTGATGTCAAAGGGTTTTCAAGTCCAAGTGCACCCTACTGAAGAAAAAATGTTAGGAAAGTAGGCTGTGTAGGTAGAATGTTTGGGAGAAATAATCTGGATATGATAAATACTGATCATCTTTTCAAGCAGCATGATCAAAGAATAAAGAGGATTGTCAAAGTGCAGGACAATGATCTACATTCCAGAGATAAAATTTATGAGGTTCTTGACACCTCCAAGGAGCTACCATCCCCAAGTGGAGCCATTGTTAACCATCAGTAAACTTCGCTGCAACAGATGATGGCTGAATTTGTTGTGTGAGCCTTCAAGAGATTATTTTCATAGAAAACTACTCATTCTTGAAGCGTTTTGGTGTCCTCTGACTTAAGAGTAATCTTCACTACTGTTTCCTTCAAAATAGCATTCCAAGAAGCCTTGCTAGTCCCAAGAAAACTGTTTTGAAAGCCTGTTATCCCACCATCATTCTTCATCATTTCCCCTTCATAAGAATTCTCCATGTTCACCCCTTCATCTCATTTTTTCACTCCTTAAAAATGGTCATTAGTCCTCATTTTACCCCTCATTTCCCTCTAAAAACCCTCCTTAAACCATTAAACTTCTTTATTATGGTTTAAAACACCTTTTTTATCCTATTAGAACTTCTAAAAAGGTTTAAAAACCCACATTTTAACCTTATTTTAGCTCTATTACATATCGGGCTTTAAGCCCTCTTCCCTTTCTCCACCATAAAACCCTGCGCTCGTGACCACTCGTGAGCCCCCAGCCCTTGTTACTCTAGCCCCCGGTCCTTTATTTCTCCATAGGACCTTGTCTTCGCTCCTCCACCCAAGCACCCTTCTCTTATACTTCCTCCACTAATTATCTGAGCCCTTTCCCCCATATAAACTAACCTCCTTTTTATTTTTTCATTTCTCCTTCATCCCGCTCCACCGCTTTCCCGAACAAATCATAGCCATGGATCTTTCCGATCCAATGGTGTTCAGCCTGTTCACCCCTCCCTTTAAAACCATCCTCCCAACCATAAAAAAATATTCATTCACCCCGCGAGAAAATATGGACTGTAGGCCCTTTAGATCTAATGGCCCATGTAAAAACCTGAGGCTTCACATCCTGCTCCCAACACTCCTGCTACCAAACAAGATTGCTTACGTCACCCACCGGTCCCACCGCCTTTTCTCACGCACATCTGTCCGCCCATCGCGCTGATCTTCCACCGTTGGATCTACAACCCCAAATCCAACGGTTTCTGTGTTGTTTCACGCTCAAATCTCCAAAAGAATTGATCGTGCGTTTTAACCACGAAAAATGGTGGTTTTTCCCTGGACACGTGGCGATCAATGTATGGTATCACATTTGTTCAGGTGAAAACCACAAACCGTCTGAATGCTGCGTGAAAACCATTTGTGGTTTTCCAAAACCGCCTCCACTATTTCTCACCAATAATCAAATTCAAACCCTATTCTTTGCCTCTCCACCATGGAATCCCCTCCTCTGCATAATTCTCCTCCTCTGCAATTTCTCCCGAGCCATTCCCAAGCTTCTGAATGCAGTTAAACCAAAACAAAGGGTTTTCATAACGTTTGATGTTTTATTTGCAGGTTTTAATGGCAGCCAAGGTGTTAAAGGTCCTCCAACAGCCAGACCAGTGCTAAGAAACCAAGGATGACCATCCCCAAAGACAAATTCAATGAAAAATGGAATATCAAGGTTTAATTCCACGCTTTAACCAATTGTTTCGTGAAGCATTGGTTATACAGCAAAACCCTCTAGCGCGGTAAAGGGGCCACCTGTACATAAAGGAAAACAAAGAATATCAATGAAAGTTAAATGGTTAAGCATAAAATTCGAAGATTAAAGATTAATCTGCAGTTCAAAGGATAAAGCATAGTTGAGACAGATAAAGTCAAAGACAAATCAGCTAAAGATGACTTCAGAATGCCAGATCATTGAAGTATTTATTTCTCCAAGGACCAAAATGCCACCTGTGGCCTACTTTCCCTTAAAAGACACCTTGACAGCCATCTGGATGACTGAACTTCTTTAAAAACTGTCAGAACAATTATTAAGCAGACATGGGGCTACAAAACCCAAAAATGACAGTTTGCTTGTCCCAGAGGTCAAACAGGGTACTTCAGACCAAGTTATCTTCAAAGGACAGGCCTCAGAGTTATTACCAGCCCGCTAGTTGGTTTCAGATTCAACTAAAAGCAACTGAAGTGGTACAAATAGTCAATGCTATGATTATTAAGTAGAATGGGCATTCAAATACCTCTCCCACTCTGTCTTAATTGATATTTACTACCATTTCTGCAGCACTCTTCCTCTTGGCACCTATATGTATTCACAGAAAATTCATTGTAAGGGGTTGGAAAATTGTTAATTGTTGAACTGTTATTGAGTAAAAGTTGCTGAGTATTTGTAATATAGTAGGCTAGGAAGAGAAGTATCAGACTGTAAAAGCTATCAGACTCAAAGTATGTAACTGGTCTTGGACATCAAATAGACAAGCAGATTCACTGGATCCTGATCTAAATCATTGGTGATGTTATTCCTACTGTAATTTTTATTCTCCTTATGTTTCCACTGTGTTCATATTCTCTGATAAAGAACAACAAATCTAGATTGGGATTTAATTCTAAAAAGTACGCTAAATCTGACTGAAAAGGATTATCTTTATGTTTTCTTCTAAATGTGTGTTTGGGAATGATTTCAATAGAGTATAACCAGTCAAGGAATGTTGGTGAGCCCATGTATTGCTGAGTAGAACTTGAGATGTTGTTCTTGAATGATCCTTTCACTGCATGCTAAGTAGAGTCCTAATCAAGGAAGTTTATGGTTAGCCCTGTCCCTTGTTTAGTCTTAAATAGTTGTTTTGAATATTTCCCTTAAAAGTATGCCAACAACAAGGTAGGTTAAAAGTCCTTACTTAATCTTAGGTTACTTTTTATGTTTATCTTAAATGTTTACCCTCGAGAGCATGCCAAAATCAGGCTAGGTTAAAATTCCTTACCTGATCTTAGGTTGCCCTTGGCTTCTTACATGTTTTCTTCTTTCACCACATTTCTTAATGTTTCATACCACCAACTCAACTTAAAATATCTTCTGATATAGATGACTTGCCCTTTGAAAACCCTTGAATAGTTGTTGTGCAAGTAAACCCTTTTATGACTCCATAGCCCAATGGTTTAGCACTATTTTTTGAGCTATCTTCCCATGCTGAAACATCATTCCACTTATTTCCTCCTTCACTTCACATGACCTTCTCATTTAATGATTCCCAACCAAAAACAAACAAATCCCTTGTACTTCATAACTAGCATAATATCATATCATAAGCCTTAAATATATATCCTTTGAAAACACATATAGAGAGATCCCTCTCTGAATCTAGGAGGGCTAGATCCTAGGATTCCAAAGTGGTTCTGATGTTGCCTTGTCATTTGGTATGCCAATCTGCCAAATCACTGGACCCTAACAGATCCAACAGCTTCAATACAACACAAATTATAGGAATATTTTCATTATATTTTCAGACTAGACCCACTCCACACATTTAATCTCACAGTTCATACATCAAAATGAAACTCATAACTTAATAATCCATTAACCAACCAACCAATGATCTTTAATCATAATCAACTAGCAGCATAATCAATATTCAAACAACCCAGATCTGTATGAAGACATCATTAACAAACAACAGTAATACAACACAATAGATCAGAAATTTCTTTCCGCACAATTCAGAAAAACCCTAGATCCCATACAGGCTTTTTCTTAACTAAACCCACATATATATGCTCTTTGACAGAGAGAAACCTGCATATGAATTTGCAAACATGACAGGTCTGCATAGCTTTTCAGAATAGATAATCAAATTCAGATCTTACCCTTCACTTCAGCAAACATTCGCCATATCACAGATCTAAACATTTTATAAACAAATCTAGCAAATACATAGTCATTTCAGGTCTAGAGATTCTGATTCATCATTGTATTCATGGGTGAATTATTATTTCAGATCTATCAATAAAATGCAGCCCATTCCATGCAGATATAATTCAGAGTGAAGTATTCATTCAATACCCAAACACATGCACAACCTTGCACTATGATCTTCCTCCCTTTATATAGGATTATCCTTTATCAATACCATGAGCCAAAACCACACAAGTGTTGATGGTATTCTTGGACGAAATCAAATAGACGATACAATTCTCAATACTATGGGCTAATACCATTGTAATGCCCCTTGGTATCATAATTTTAGAGCACAAAAGGAATACATGAATTTGCTTCTTCATACCCACGTGTATACGCGACTTCTCTTCATAAAATCTATGTATATACTAATTCTGGATGTATACGCAGGTTACCTTTATACCAAGTGGCGTATACATTGCCTCCATATGCGGGTTTCCTTCATCAAACCTACATATACATTGAGAAATACTTCCTATTTCATTTTTTGGCACTTACACGAATTCCTTTCTCTGTCACATCTGAAGTAACCTGTAGAAACATAATTTTTACATCTTTGACAAATAGGTTGCTTATCAAAAGGAAACTCATCAAGTAGGATTCCATCAAGGACAATTTCATCAAGTTGGTTGCCATCAAGGACAACATATTGCTTCATATTGCCAACAAAATTGTCATTTGAGTTCTTTCCAACATTAAATATGGAGGACAATTTGATAGGTTTATTTGCATAAGATCTCAGTTTCCTTGAGTGTCATTAATTTAGGTTGATTAGGAATTATTTTAGTTTTTTTGAGATAGGAAGTATGTGTGTTTAAAAATTGAATGTCTTTTTTTGATTGAATTAAATTAGAGAGCTCCGAAGCTTAATTCCAAATTCTGCATTCACTAGCTTAATTTAGATCTCGAGTTCATTAGCTTAGTTTAGATTTAATCTTTATGCCTTTTGATTTAGTGATTTATGTTTCATCTTTGGAATATTTGAATGATTGTTTTCCATTAAAACATTGTTTGAATTCCATAATTAGCATTTTATAAGTCGAAGTGATTTTTTTGTAAAGAGAAATGATGTTTGAAATTATTTGTCTTTGTACTTAAATAACAAGTTGTTTTCTTACTCTAAAATAGATTATATTCTTATATTCTACGTTCCCTGCATTTGTGCCTCGAAGCTTACGAGCCCCATATTGGAAATTTAATGTTGGAAACTAGAACACATATAATTTTCCGAACAAGGGGGTTGCATCATATCATATTAGCCTCTCATCACATGTTTATCCTAGTTGGCCACTTACTTAGGTAGATGTGGGGTGATGGTTTACAAAGTGGTATCAGACCATGGTTCACCCCTTGGAACGGATGGGCATCATGATTTGGTTATGAATTTATGTCAATTTCACATGCGTTAATCATCCTTGTGGTCTATACGCTTGTTACATATGCATGGTGTCGATCATGGTTGTAGTGATTTTTCCATGTGAAAGAGGATGTTGTTGTTGTGAAGTGTGTTGTCATGAGTGTATGATTTGTTATGAATTGATATGTGTTTGTCATACACACATGTCAGTTTCATATGAGATATGTATGTTGGTGGACTATGTGCTTGTTGTGTATGCATGGTGGGTGTCATTTTTTTTAGTTTTGTAACCATGTGGAAGTTGATGGTGTTTGTTGATTGGATGTGGTCATCAGGAATGCATGTCAGTTGTATATGCATTTTTTATGCATATCCATGTCTATATGTTGTTAGGCATGAATTTTCATGGTTAAGACTGTTGTCCATGATTTAATTGTATGCAATTAGGTCATCATGATGTTTTTGGTATGTTATGATGTTAATGTGTTGGCTGACATAGAGCAGGAGATGCACATCAACAAAGTGAGGTCGTGGCACTAGAATTTGGGGTAAGAGTAGATCATCATACAAGTATTGTATGTCTGACATGCAAGTATTTTAGTTAATGGATAGTTATATACATGTG
This sequence comes from Pinus albicaulis, assembly GCA_034641835.2. NCBI lineage: Eukaryota > Viridiplantae > Streptophyta > Pinopsida > Pinales > Pinaceae > Pinus > Pinus albicaulis. The sequence goes on along the minus strand of CM076579.1, from coordinate 276,258,398 downwards.
TTTCATCTTATTTTTGTTTTGGTTACATGTACGATAGATTTTAGTGAACTAGTGTGGCCATATGCACATGTGTTGAATAGTCATGAATGATAGTAACTTGTTGGTATATGCATTGTTGTTTTTTTTATATGTTAGTTAACTTGATGATTATGTTATATGTCATTGATGAGTATGTTATATGTTAACTTGTTGTTATATGTTAGTTAACTTGATAATTAATGTTATTAACTTTAAGATCTTGATGTTATATGTACCATGTTAGTTTTATTGGCCTATGTAGATGGTTATGGTTATGACATTCAGGTATGAGATGATATCGTTGTGATATTGGGTTGTACTAATCTAGAATGACTGTGCATATGTGATTTTTATGCATGAATGAAAATTGTTTATGATTTTATGATGTGAACATATTAACTATTTACTGTTATGGATATAATGACGTTATTTATGTTTGAGTTGATATGTTGAGAAGTTATATTTTTCTAATCTATATTAATTGCGCAGACAAGATAGCCTTCCCTGATAAATATTAAGGTATGAGTTTTCTTATGTCATCTACTCGGTTATTGATTGTTTTATTATGTTGTCTATCTGGTGTTGAGTGTTTGGTGTCTATTATGTCATCTAGTTGATTTATCTAACATGGTGCGTTTATAGTTTGTTTGAATGTTTGATTAATTACATGATAGGAGCATGTGTATATAAGGTTTCATGAAGTAATTATATTATTTTAAGATGGTTGTAATAACACATATGCATTGAGACAATCTATATGTACTTGAGTGTAAAGAGGTTATAGTTGTAGCATCATGTATTATGACTGATGACTGGGAGTTGATTTTTGATTATGACATGGTGTTAGACTTGGTAAATGTTGATTCCAAATTATCAGATATGTTGTATTGATATTTGGAACATGTGATTGACATGTTTGTGTTCAGTTATAAGGCATCATGATTAGCACAACAAGGTAAGGTATCTAGCTTGTCATTATGTTTATTTATGCACTCACAATTATGTGTTTATGGAAGTATGATGCAGGGGATTGCATGGCAAAAGAGACTTCCATGAAATATTTTAAAAGGCTCGGGTTGAGGTTTCCCTACACTGGGAACCATGGGAATTGAGTTATGGTGTTTCTTTCCAGTCTTGTGCCTTTGGTCCTTTGTGTTTTGTTGTGCTTGATTTGCAAATTTGTTTATGTCTAATGTATGGCCATACTACTTTGGTTGCGATGTCATATTGTTATTGATTTTCATGGTTTTATTCTTTTTTTTTTCTTGTTCTTACCTTTTGTTCGAGAGTCTTGGGAATTGGTTGGGGAAAATAGGAAAGTAAATGAAGCTCGGTGATAGATTTGTGGTAGCCAATAGGTATTTTAAGCACCAGATGAAGCTTAGTGCATAATTATATGGAAGAAGAAGGTAAGAATATGATAATTAGTCGAACTGGTTGGGTCCATTGTTGTAAATGGATGATGGAAGTACAAACATGAGAAAGGAAACAAAAAAGGTAAAGAAAGTATAGATTTATATGCCTTGGTTATGTTGGGAATTGTGGTTCTCAACATTGTGCATGTTGTGCACGAATAAAGTAAGTTCTCTTAACATAGACCCTACGATATCTAGAAATGGTGTTGTGACCATGATTATGTTTATATATGTATACATGTATGTATGTATGTATGTATTTATGTATGTCATGTCTGATAGGGTTGTCATGAATAATGATTGTTTAATGCTAATGTTTATATGTATATATCATGGAAAATTTTAGGGGCTAATATTCGCAGGTGGGCTAATTTTCCATGGTTTTTCCAAAAACATTATTCGCCCAAATTTTACAATATAAATTTATTTTACGTTAAAAATATCCCACATTATATATAATATATATATAATATCATTATAAATTTGAATAATTTTACAAATACATCAATACACATTTTATAGTTTGCATATTAGGGACTAGTGAGATTCGCCACTTTTTTAAACTTCAAGATAATTTTCCATCCTTAAAATTATCCCTGGTATATATGTGTGCATGTATGTCGGTGTATGACAGTATCATGATTTTTTTATTCTAATGATTATATCCATGTATGGATGTATGTATGTATGTATCTATATCACTGTATGACATAGTTTTCAAGGATCATTCTTGTGGAGGAATGATTTCTTATGCAGGTGAATGGAATGAAGAGGTTCTTGGTCTTATGAGGAATCAAGTGGGAAGAGTAACCCTAACAGTTCTGTGGGGTCAGTATCATGTGGACATGAATTTATATTATATGCTTGTATTATGCCTATGTTTATCTTATGAAACCAACTCCAAAAATAGAAGAAAAGAGAGATAAATGCCTTAGAAATCAGCCACTATGAGGCGGAAACCTCTTTTACATTAGATAAATGAACAATTCTCGGATGATACAAATGAAAAAACCTCCTTTCTATATATAGGAGTCCAATGGGTCACAATATAATCCTAGTTGACATAAAAATAACAATGTAAGGGCACAACAATAACAATAGTGGGCTTCTATTGGGCACAATAATAACAATATGGGACCTACATGGGCACAACAATAACAATAAGGGGGCTACACTAAAAATAAAAATAAGGGGATAAAATAGTATGATAGGGACCTAACATGTCCCTCTCCTTCAAACAAGTTTTTTCCTCAACGCTTGATTATTTATGGATGCTTTTGTACAAAATTCTTATCCTCCCATGTGGAATATTTAGTAGGTAAGTTCTTCCACTTGCTGAGATAGTCTGAAATTGATCGCTTTGATAGTTTTTGATTTCTTGTTTCTGTGACTGCTTCAGGTTCCAATATGATTTTTCCTTCCTCTTAAAGCTTTGGAAATATTGTTTGAACTAGGATTTTCTTACTTATAACCTTCTTTAAGCATGAAACATGGAAAGCTGAGTGCACTCATGAAGATGCAAGTTGCTCCAATTTGTATTCCATAGTACCAATCCCTTGTAGCACCTTGTAAGGACCATAATAATTAAGTGATAATTTATTATTCTTCTTATCTTGCTTGAGGGACATTGGTTTATATAGTTTTAGCTGTAAAAATACTCAGTCACCTATATCCGAACTTTTTTCGCTCCAATGTTGATCTGCCTGTCGATTCTACACCAAAGCTAGGTTATCCTTTAAGAGTTGGAGAACTTGTTGTGGATGTTACATGTGAGATTCCACTACTTGATCATCCATATTAGCTTTCATTCCATCCTTCAAAACATCCACCTTAGCCTCCATGTCTGATTTTAAACCATCTATGGCATTTTTGGTTTCTCTTTGTGAGATTTAAATTTGTTGCACTTGGTACCATAATTTTGATATATCATACTGCAATTCTTCCTCTTCATGCGTCATAGAAGATTTTTTTTTATGTCTTGATGGGTGTGAAATTATTTTTGGGAGAAATTTTATAACCCAATTCTGATAACAATGCTTCAATATTCCCTTGGAATCACTTCAAACTGATTTTTCAAACAAGACTTATGCAATTTCAAAAAAAAATACACACATTTTTATTTCTTTTCGAATATCGATATTGAAATGGTTGTAACTCTATAATTTTAGATTTACAAGATCTGGACTTCGGTCCTATAGTAGCCCTTTGAGTCCTGTTTTCAATGACATAGGTCATACCTGATTTTGTTTCTTCAAGGAAAAGGTATACCCAATCTCCCATAATGACCTAATTATGGATTGGTTCAGTAGAGCGCATGTGTACGGTGTGCCGCGTGTCACTGATTCCTCCTTCGGCTCCGAAATTGATACACAAGAAACTAAAATCCATGTAATTTCAACCACATTTTACATAATTCCAATTCGATGCTCAGAGAGAGAGTTATGAATATTTTACCAAGGTCACATCTTTGAGATGAAATTTGGGAGCCTGCAAAAACCCTAACTTCCACAGATCATATCTCCGAAAATAGTTTGAACGAAGATCTGAATTTTTTACACGAAGTTCCTCAAGATTTCTTTGCAAATGGTTTTTTTTTAGCTTCTGAACCTTCGTAGAAAATAAGTTATAGGGAAAATTCCACGATGACCTATTTGAAGCAGCGAAACCCTAGAATCCAAAGTTTTGATACCAAATGCTAGGAAACCAACTCCAAAAATAGAAGAAAAGAGAGATCAATACCTTAGAAATTAGCCACTTCTAGGAGGAAACCTCCTTTACATTACATAAATGAACAATTCTTGGATGATACAAATGAAAAAACCTCCTTTCTATATATAGGAATCCAATGGGTCACACTATAATTGTAGCTGACATAAAAATAACAATGTAAGGCCACACCAATAACAATAGTGGGCTTCTATGGGGCACAATAATAACAATATGAGGGCTACATGGGCACAACTATAACAATAAGGGGGCTATACTAACAATAAAAATAAGGGGATACACTACTATTATAGGGACCTGATAGTTTATGTTATGGATACGTAATGTTGAGGGGTACATCAACAAAATGAAGGTAGTGTGATTTGCGACATGCTAGGATAGGCATGGATAGTGGAAAGAAAATAGAAGCAAGGTTGATTATGGGGTGAGTGTGTCATATATTAATGGGCAGTACTATTTTTGTGAATATGTTTCGCATGTTTTATATTTAGTGATTTTACCTATGGTGATGTGTACATGTTACATATGAAGTACTATGTACATATGATGTGTATGCATGGTGTATATATGGTGTTGTGCGCATGTTGGATATGTGGTGATGTGTATGTATCGTACTATGTAGATGTTGTATATGAAGTTCTATGTACATATGGTGTTGTGTTCAAGTTGTACATATGGTGCTATGTACATATAGTGTTTTGTGCATGATTTTACGTGTAGTGTTGTGTCCATGTGGTTCTATGTACATGTTGTACATGTGGTGTTGTGTGCAAGTGGTGACGTGTACATGTCGTGCATGTGACACTGCGTACATGTGGTGCCATGTACATGTCATGCATGTGGTTTTGTGTACATGTGATATTTTGTACACATTGTAAAGGTGGTGTGGCATACATTTCGCGTTGTGTGCACACTATGTAGGTGGTGTTGTGTACATGTGATGTTGTGCACACGTTGTGCAGGTAGTGTTGTGTACAAGTGGTATTGTGTAAATGTTGTGCATCTGGTATTGGTATACATGTGGTATTTTGTTCATGTCATACATGTTGTGTTCTGGGCATGTGATACTATGTATGTGCATGGTGTAGTCATGTTATCATGCCCTGTATATTCGTTGTGTTGTACTTTGTATATGTATATGTATTGTGTTGTATTGTACACTGGGTGTAGGTGTATGTGTTGTATGCCACTGTAGGAGTATTTATTGTTTTGTATTGTACAACGAGTGTAGTTTTATGTGTTTTATGTTAGTGTGGGCATAGGTGTTGTGTTGTATTGTACATTGGGTGTATGTGTATGTGTTGTATGCCAGTGTAGGCATATGTATTATGTTGTATTGTACACTGGGTGTAGGTGAATGTGTCGTATGTCAATGTGGGTACATGTATTGTATGTTTTTGTATGTCGTATGTGGGTATACGTGCTGTGATGTAAACTATGTGTATGTTTATGTAATTTAAGAGAAGAAATGGTGTTGGGTTCCTGCCTGGTGTGGCAACCAATCTAGTGTGCATACAAAAAGGTCTAGTTAAAGGATAAGTATCAACATTTGATTTCAGTTTTATTATGTATGTGATATATGATTTTAACTTATGATGGTTACATGTGATCTATGATTATGATTTATTATGGTTTCGTTTGAGCTAACCGGATGTGATATTTTTATACATGATGATTGATCAAACAACTAGTTTGACTTGTTGAGACAAGAAGTGAACATGATTTCAAGTGTACCTTGTTGAAGAGCTACTAATGAGGTATGATTTGAGTTTATTTCAATTAATTTTGAGTCTAATCGGAATTATGTGCTTGGTAAATAAAATCATGGAAATTCCCAGTTGGGTGTTTGAAACTGACTGCAAGAATTAGAAGCAGAAAAAGGAATTGAAACATGTAGCAGTATGCTGGTAAAGCTCTTCAGGAGTAGGGCTATTATGGGACACTAGTACCTAATATTGTCCATTGATTTTCATGAGAATTATATGACCATTATGATGGTTTTGAGGCAGGGATATACCTTGGTTTTTGTATCTTCCAATGCGAGGAAGCCTTGCCAAGGGATGGAGTGCCCGAGATGGTGGTGCCAATGGAACTTGGAAGGTGTGTGACTTCAAAGAAGGGGATTAATAGATTTCCTGATGGACTATGTAGCAGAGAAGGAAGGATAGGGATGCATTTTTTTTGTTCATTATAAGTTCCATATGGAATCAGATTCACATTGGGGAGTGTTCCCTGGAACAATGAGTCGGTAAATCTTCATTAATGGTACAGTAGCATAGGATTGTAGCACTACACATTGGATAGAAACTTTGAATTTTCTAGTGGATTCTGGAATTCCTGGGAAGGAGGTGAATCCTGGTATTACTTTGAGGGTGGAAGTGTGAGCCTTTGGATTCCCTTGCTATTGATACCAACATCGTATCCTTCTATTTTTTGGTTGAGTAAATGTGCATATTTGTATATGTGTATATTATTGTGAATATTGTATCGAGTTGGATTTATAAAGCTTCATAGACATTATAGTAGTATATATGGTTGTTATTGTAAATATCTTAATGAAATATGTTATAAAGCTCCAGTAAAAGTTATGTTTTTCACTTTTCAGTAGTGGTGATTGTAAATACTACAACGAGCTGTGTTATAAAGCTCCATAGGTAGTATGTTTTGTTTTTCTAGTTTTTAGGTGTCATTAAACACCGAGGATAGTGTTCCCCTAAGGGGGAGGATTCTGTAACAAACCTGGTTAAAAATCCATCTAAAAAATATAAGACCAATGTAATGGGACACGTATTCCAAGTTGAATGGTGGGAAAAACATCCTAGTGGGTATTCATTTTGGTTATTATGGAAATGGAAAAGGATTTGGAAATACATGAAGCATTAATTGAAATTTTGTTTATGAAAATAGTGGAAAATAGGAGAAAAGGAAGGTGAAAGGTCTCAAGTCACATGTGAGGAGGAAAATGAAGGAAAATAATGGAAAATAAAGAAAATAGAGGCCTCATTTATAAAATGGCTTTTGAGGATGAATTTGCAAGCTTTGGCTCACACTGATGGTTCTCATTCTATTCTCTCTCTCTCTCTCTCTCTGTCTCTCTCTCTCTCATACTCTTGGATACCTAGTTTCTTGGAGAATTCTTGGAGGAGCGTGGCATACTTAAATATTTGGAGCAAGAATGAAAAGAAATATATGGAAAGCACGAGAGGACATCGATATCAACAACTATAATGGGTTTTGATTGCAGGTACTCAGTTGCATGTACGTTTTCCTCACTAGTTTTGATAGGCATAGTGTATGCATGTGGTTTCTTGGACATGATCTGTGATTGGAATAAAGGATTGCATGGATTGATGATGGACTTGCCTAGCCTTTCCATTTCCTGGATAACCATGGTGTTGTGGGTTTGTTTCATTGTTTTTTTTTGGTTGGTTCTCATGTTCCTTTAGCTATGGGTTGAATTATTGATTCCTGGAAGCCTTGGTTGGACAAACACTCTGGAAGCCCTATAACAGCTTGGGTTGAGTTACTATTCCTAGAAGCCCTGGTTGGAAAAATGCTTTGGAAGCCCTTGGTGGGTTGAGTTACTAGTACTGGAAGCCTTTTTTGGAAAAAGAATTTGGAAGCATGACGACAATTGTGGGTTGAGTTACTAGTCTTGGAAGCCTTGGTTGGAACAAATGCTCTAGAGCCCTGGAATAATTGGGGTAGAGACCAATCTGGTGATGGTTATGATGTATGATCATGAGGTGGAATCACTAGTTGAGGGTTGAGGATGTTTTGCCTCTTGAAGCCCTAGTTTAGTTTTGATGGATTTGGTTTATGATATCCCACACCCTTTCTTGGAATATGGCACAAGGGTGACTGGATGAAGATATATTTGGCTCAACCATGTCTATGGTCAGGTGGAACGTGGAAGTCCCTGACTTGGTTGAATTTTTATTATGGAAATAACAATTATTTTCCTCTTGTATTGATGGGTAAATATTCTTGTCATTATGTGTCTTATATAACTGTTATGTGCTATTCATTTCTGTTGTTTATATGTTGGTTATGAAGGTGTTTTATGAAAATTATGATGTATGGCTCTCATCATGTATTGATTTGTAAATGAATGAACAATGCATATATTAACAAATATATGATAATGTTGTTAATGCAATGAGGAAACAATGCTTCTTAGTGATTATGAGATAAATATGAGACCACTATGCTCAAATATGTTATTTAAACATGTAGGTTACATATTTGTGACATGTTTGACTAAATGCCTACATGGCTAGTAGGGGTCCAGCCAAGTCCTTATTCAAGTATTTTCTTTTGCATCATTATTTTGTTGTTATGTTTCATTTACGAAAGTTTCAAGGTGTTTTGGGTAGTGACTTGGGCTCTTGGCCTGAAAAATTGGCTCAAATCTGGGGGATGCTGGCATAGGTCTCAGGGAAAAAGTCCCTAGAGACATGCATGACTATGTTTTTGGAGCATCCAAAGCCTCCCATACGCACCCTTGTCCATATCAAGGGGACATCCGAGGGTTTAATGGTCTAAAATCTTAGTGGGACCCATGGGATGGTTATCTGAGTGGTTGGGATGGATCTTAGAAGTTCCTTTGATAATGTGGAAGCTTTGTGTGATGTTTTTCCATTGATTCCGCTTCCTTAAGGTCATTGAGGAGGTTTAATCATATCATAGTAGCCTCTGATCACATGTTTACCCTGGATGGTAGGTTACTTGGGTAGATGTGGGATGAGGGCTTTATAAAGTGGTACCCGAGCATGGTTCACCCCTTGGAATGGATGGGAGGTGTGTGTTGGTCATGAATTCACATCAATTTCATGTGTGTTAATCATCCTTGTGGTATACAAGCTTGTTGCATATGCATGGTGTCGATCATGGTTGTAGTGATGTTTCCATGTGAAAGAGGTTTTTGTTGCTGTGAAGTGTGTTTTCATGAGTGTATTATGTGTTGTGCATTGATATGTGTTTTTCATTCATACATTTTAGTTGCATATGATTTTTTTATGCTGGTGGACTATGTGTATGTTGTGTATGGATGGTGGTTGTCATTGTTGCAGTTTTTTCACCATGTGGAAGTTGATGGTGTTTGTTGATTGGATGTTGTCATCATGAATGCATGTCAGTTTTATATGATTTTTTTATGCATATCAGTGAATATATGTTGTTAGGAATGCATTTTCATGGTTACGACCATTGTCCATGAAGTCATTGTATGCAATTAGGTCATCATGATGTTTTTAGTATGTTATGATGCTAATGTGTTAGCTGATATAGAGCAGAAGATGTAGATCATCAAAATGATGTTGTGGTACTAGAATTTGGGGTAAGAGAAGATCATCATACAAGTATTTTATTTTTGGAATGCAACTATGTGTTATGAAACCAACTCCAAAAATATAAGAAAAGAGAGATCAACGCGTTAGAATTCAACCACTTTGAGGGGGCAACCTCCTTCACATTACATAAATGAACAATTATTGGATGATACAAATGAAAAAATCTCCTTCTATATATAGGAGTCCATGGGGTCACAATATAATCCTATCCAACCTAACAATAATAATGTAAGGGCACAATAATAACAATATTGGGGTTATAGGGGTACACCAATAACAATAACGGGGCTACATTATTAACAATGAGGGACTAAACTAGTAATATAGGTACCTAACATGCCCCTCTCCTTCAACAAAGTGTTCTCCTCAATGCTTGAGTAGCTTTGGGTGCTTCTATATAAAATTCTCATCCTGCCATGTAGAATCTTCAGTGGGTAAGTTCTTCCACTTGATGAGATACTTTGAAATTGATCGATTTTGTAGTTGTCCAGTTATTTTTTCTGTGACTGATTCAGGTTCCAATATGATTTTTCCTTCCTCATCAAGTTTTGGAAATATTGTTTGAACTGGAATTTTTTCACCTATACCCTTCTTTAAGCATGAAACATGGAAAATTGGATGTACTCATGAAAGAACGAGGAAGCTCCAATTTTTATGCCATAGTACCAATCTTTTGCAACACCTTGTAAGGACCATAGTACTTTGGTGATAGTTTATTATCCTTATTAGCTTGCATGAGGGACTTTTTTTGTATAGTTGTAGCTGTAAAAATAGCTAGTCTCCTACATCAAAACTTCTCTCACTGCGATGTTGATGTGCCTATTGTTTCATTCGATTTTGTGCCAAATTTAGGTTATCCTTTAAGAGTTGGAGAAATTCTTGTTGATGCTTGATGTGATCTTCCACTGCTTGAACCTTAGAATTTTCTCTTAAAAATGATGTGATCGACGGTGGATGATATCCATGAAGTGACATAAATGTGGTCATTTTTGCTGTAGTATGGAAGGAAGTGTTATACCACCATTCAATGAGAGGTAACCACTTGACCCATTATGTTTGTTTATCAAATACAAAACAACAAACATATCCTTCCAAAAAAATATTCACTATCTCAGTTTGACCATTGGATTGAGGATGATAAGATGAGTACCCAAACAAGAAAATAACTCTGTCAAAAAATTTCCAGTAAAAATGGGGTCTCTGTCGCTCACAATAATCTTTGGGTTTCAATGTAGCTTTTGAATTGTTTCCATAAATGTAGTAGAAACTGTACTTACTTTAAATGGATGAGATAATGCACAAAAGTGTGCATACTTGGTAATTATATCAACTACCACCATGATGACACTCTTTCCTTTGGAATTAGGTTAACCTGTGATAAAATCCATTGAACTCTCCTCCCAATGTTGACTTGGAATGGATAAAGGATGTAGAAGACCTGGGGTATTAATTGTCTCAAAATTATTTTGTTGGCAAACCAAATATTCTACTACAAAATTTTGAATATCAGATTTAAGGCCATCCAAAAAAAATTCTTTCTTCACCCTGTGGTAAGTTTTTAAAAATCCTAAGTGTCCTCATAAAGGAGAAGTGTGAAATTACAAAAGAATATTTTGTTTTAGTTGGGAATTATTACAAAGATATAAGCGATATTTGTACCATAAGGAATCATTTTTCCAAATAAATGTATCAGATATACTAGGATCTTGCTGCAAATTTTGAATGAGTATCCACACTTATTCGTTTATCCAATCTGGTTGGATAATAGAAATGGCACAAAGAAATGCTTCCACCTCTTCATTCTTTCTTGAGAGTGCATATGCATCAACATTTAACCTCTCTTTTTTGTAGATGATTTCAAAGTCATAACCCAACATCTTTGTGACCCATTTTTGCTACTCTTATGAAGATAGTCTTTGTTCCAAAAAGTGTTTAAGACTATCATGATAATTTTTTACCTTGAAGTGTCTTCCCATTAGGTAAGGTCGTCATTTCTTTAGTGAATTTAGCTAACATTTCCTTCTCATAAATAGCTTTCTGTAAATAATTTCCTTTGATTGGACGACTTTCAAAAGCAATGGGTCTTCCTTATTACGTTAAAACAACACCAATTCCATTTCCCAAGGCATGAGATTCCACAATAAAGGTTTTTGTGAAGTCTGGTGTAGCTAAGACCGGTGCTAGGCACATTGAATTTTTAAGATGTTCAAAGGCCTTAGTTGCTTTAGGAGTCCATGAAAATTCATCTTTCTTCAATAATGTTGTTAGAGGTGCTACTATTCTCCCATAATTCTTAACAAACTTGAAATAATACCCTCTTAACCCGAGAAATCCTCAAAAATTCTTTATGGTTGTGGGGAATTTCCATTCCTTAATGGATTTAATTTTGTTAGGGTCTACCTTAACACCCTTGTGAGATAAAATATTACCTAGATATTCCACCTCTTGTAATACAAAGAAACATTCAGATGTTTTTGCATATAATTGTTTCTCCTACAATAGTTTGAGCACCCTGTCAACATGTTGAACATGATCCTTCCAAGACCTGTTATAGATTAGTATATCATCAAAAAATAATAGCACAAATTTTCTAAGGAAGGGTTTGAAAATGGAATTTATCAACCCTTGAAATGTAGAAGGTGCATTGGTAAGGCCAAAAGGCATGACCAAAAATTCATAATGAACCTCACGAGTTTGAAATGTTGTTTTCAGAATATCTTCAGTGTTCATTCTAATTTGATGATATCCTGAATGAAGATCCAACTTAGTAAAATAAATTGCTCCATGTAATTCATCCAATAATTCATAAATCATAGGAATGTGAAATTTGTCTTTAATAGTGAGTTTAATGAGCTCCCTATAATCCAGACACGTGCCATGATCCATCTTTCTTGTGCACCAATACTACTAGAGCAGAGAAAGAACTTTGACTAGGTTGAATTATACCAGCCTCTAACATTTATGCAATCATACGTTCAATTTCTCTCTTTTGGACATAAGGATATCTATAAGGATTGATGTTTGGAGGAACACTTCCTGGAATGAAATGAATAGTATGATCATGATCATGAATAGGTGGAAGTCTTTTGGGAGTTTCAAACACCTTGGAATGATTGTCCAAGAATTTTTGTAGATCTGGAGAAATAGATGATTTTGATGTTGGAACTTCTAGTGAGCATAATTATGCAATTACACCTCGTTTTTATTTCTTTAGAAGATTTTTTATGACATTAGAGCTTATTATATTTCCCAACTTCCCTGCGATACCCCGTAATTCAACTTTCTTCCTTCTGAAATTTTTTTCAATAAAAGTTCTTGAAAATTAAAAGCTGCCATCCCCAAAGATTGTAACCATTGTACTCCTAGTACAAAATCAACACCTCCCATTGGAATGGAAAGCATTTGACTATTCAATACATGTTCCCCCATGGTTAGCTTGATATTATGGAATTTTCTAGAGCAATTTATAGTTCCTCCATTTGCAACCATCACTTGACATTCTGGTGCTGCGTATAGGAAACAATTCAATTCCTTCGCTACCTTACAATGAATAAAATTATGGGTACTACCCGAATCAATCAACACTATTACCTTTTTCTTCTTGATATGCCATTTTATATTGAGATTTTGAGGAGTGGTAATTCCTGACAATGCATTACACAATATGGTGAGACTCATTTCTTCTTTTATGGTTGTTTCCTGGTGTATATCCTCTTCTTTTGAAGATTCTTGTTCATTTTCTTCCTCCTCTTCACAATCTATGTCAAATAATTTCTTCTCGGCACACTTATGAAATTTAGTGTATTTTCTATCACAACTATAACAAAGCCCTTTTTCTCTTTTTTCTTCCAATTGTTGTGGTGTCAACCTTGTAGGTTGTGGAAGTATAAGAGTAGCAACACTTCCTGTTGGAAATATTGTCATTGATGGAAAAGGAGCAGAAAGGAGAAACACCAAAATCATCTTTAAGGATAAAGGAGCAGATCAGGATCAGCTAGAGTACAAAGGAGCTATAAGGTAAAGAAGGAAAAATTATAGTGGAGGAGAAGAAAAGAGGAAGAGGAGCAACAAAGTGCTAAAGGAGCAGCATTAGAGGCAAAGGAGTAAGTTAGAGGAGCAACAAAGATGCATGGATCAACACTATAATTATCATTAAGGAAAAGGAGTAGAGAGGAGTAGTAAAAAGGCAAGGTGCAACATTAGAAGCTTTATGGAGGAGAAAAGGGAACAAAGGCAGAAATTTTGGGTCGAGTCGTGCACGAGTGGGCAGAGTCGTGAATGTGCTAAGACAAGTAATGAACGTGTTCAACTAGTGGAGAAATTTGTGAATGCGTGGACAGAGTCGGGATACTTTGCATTCAGAACAGTGCATGAAGGCACATGCAACATGTGCAGTTCTGCGAGCACAGTTTGGTAAATTTCCAGAAAAACATGTTCAAAACAATGTTCAGTGGAGATATCACAAATCGCAATCTCAACAGAAGGCCTGATCGCATATCGCAAATCGCAAAGGAAGGAGTATCGCAAACAACATACACATAAATAGAAAAATGCGAAGTGCGGGAGATGACGTGGAAATAGGACATGGCAGTGACATGGAGATGACACGACAGTGACGTGGTGATGAAGTGGTAGTGACGTGGAAAGGTGACATGGCACGATGATGTGGATATGACATGGACCTGGCTCGCATATCACACATCAAAATCTCAAGAGGATAAGTGCTCAAGAATCATGGTAAAATGCCGAAGTGAGAAATGCGATAAGAGTATCGGATGTGATAAGCTTCAAAGCTAAAATTTAAAGGATTTAAATTCTGGCTATGCGACCCAATCACATATCGCACATTACAAAATCAGAAGGGATAACACTCATGAATCACATTGAAACATTGAAATGAAAAGTGCGATAAGAGCCCGAATGCAATACCTCTTAGAGTTTAAATACTAAAGTTTTTAAAGTTCGGTGTGGGACCCATTCAAATATCGCAAATCGCAAGATCAGAAAGGTGAAGATCCTAAGAACAAGGTTGAATCATCGAAATGCGAAATGCGATATGAGAATGGACCTGATGCATTTTCAAAGGTAAATTCTAATATATTTCAGATTCGGGGTTAGGTGTATCTCCTTAAGAAATTACATCAGGATAATGAAAGGCGTCTGTAACATATAATACATAGGATCACCGAAATGCAATAAGAGTACCGGATGCGATGTAGTTTCAAAGAAAAAGTCTAAAGGATTTCAAATCCAGAGGTATAAGGTTTCCCTTTGAGAAATCACATTGGGGTTTGGAAGAGCTATGCATAATAAGAAACACATTAGAATGCCGAAGTGTGAAGTGCGATAATGAAGCAGACGCAATGCAAGTCAACGCTGAAGCCTAAAGGGTTTTAAGTCCAGGAGTATGGTTTTTCCCTTTGTTCAATCACATCGAAGAGAAAAGGAGGATTATAACGTAAAACAAATGAAACACCAAAATTCGATAAGTGACCAGAAGCGATATCGTACAAAGGTAAATATTAATTTATTTCAGGTCCACGTTTAATGTGGTTACTCTTGTTTACAAAGAAGTAAAGTTGAACAGAGAGGAAAGAATCAGGAAAGTGACCCAATACTCGTGCAAGGTTAGTTTGTTCCTTTAATAACAAAGTCTGAACTCAGTAGAAGGAGACTTGGGTAAGTGACCCGACACAAAGCAAAGGAGAAAGTGAAGGTTGAATGTTGCGGGCACGAGCAAAAGAGGCAGAGTTTGGAAAAAGGAGAATATGGTGGCACTGTTGTAAATGCAACAAATATGTCAAGTCGGGCCAAAAATACCATTATGCAGAACTTCGTTGAATGTAATAGTAGAAACATAAAATACTCTGACAAAAGAAAAAAATACAAATGCACAGTGAGCGAAGAGTTGAGAGGGTTGAGTGAATATTGTTTTAAATGTAAATTTATTAATTAATATTTTATTGTTTATGATGCAAAGGCAAGTCTCCATAGGCATAGGCAAAACTCCATGAGTGTTGTAATTATTATTTCTGATGTAATAACCTAAACTAAAGAATGAAGAATCGAATGGGTGGAAGGCATAGGGTCAGGCCCGTTCACTTTGTATTCCTTGTAGAATGAAAATAGCCAGGGATTTATTTGTATAAGGGATGTAATATTAGTGTGGATAAAAAGGTTAGAAAGCTGCAAAATGGAAGAGAGCGGAAGAATGTAAGAGAGCTGCAGAAGGGAAGAGAGTGAAATAATCATGGAGAGCTGATAGAGATGTTGTGCACATCAGGAGATGATATGAAGCATATATGAAGGTTTAAGAAGCAACAATGGAGAAGGAGTATAATAGAGCTGACATCGAGGTAAATCAACAATTTAGTTTTATGCTAAGTGAAGGGATTGTAGTCTCCTTTCAAGTTGTAGCTTGATAAATTTCTAGTTGGAGTTGGGTGAGGTAGAAGCCTCCTGTAGGTTGTAGCCTACAAAAAATATTTGGGAGTTGGAGCTTCCTTTCAAGTTGTAGCTTGTAGAAGTTGAGGTAGGAGCCTCATGTGGGTTGTAGAATACAAAAAATATATGGGAGTTGGAGCTTCCTTGCAAGTTGTAGCTTGCAGAAATTGAGGTAGGATCCTCTTGTAGGATAGAGCTTACAGAAAATCAGTTGTGAGAGGGAGTAGGAGCTTACCTTTGCATCACAATAATAATAAGATGTGGTTTTCCCCCTTACGGGTTTCCACTTATATTTGTTGTCTATGTGCATGATGATTATGTTTTGATGTGTTGTTTTAATCTACTTATTAATTGTTGCCCACACATTAATTTTGTTGATTCATTATGTATTAAGATTCTCATAAAATGAAGTTGTTGAAGCATTTAAATAAAAGAGGTTTAATGTCCATGAATGTACTAAACTGATTCACCACCCCCCTCTCAGTTTAGCTAAGGGTTCATCACTTCCATCTTTATAGATGTGAGTGGTAGGCTTCCTTGTCGCCATAATTTTACATTCAATTTTTCTTGCCAGCCTGAATGCCTTCTCTAATGAATTAGGTTCGCAAATGTGAACCTTGTGTTGGATGTTATCCTTTAAAGTCCCTATGAAGACATCAATCTTGTGTTTCTCTTTGTATCCTCATATTGTGCTATCATTTCCTTCGTAAAAATTGACCAAGTGACAATTTTTTATGGGAGCAAAGCCATCGATACCATACAAATGTATTTTTTTCTAAATATAAAGTTCCAATGCGTACCTTTTGTGTGCTTTTCACATTATTGAGATCAAAATATTGCTCCATCTGTAGTATCCATGTTACGGGATCCTTTCCATCAAACTTCCTCATATCGATATTTGGAATATGGTGGGTCTTCCATCCAAAATTAGAGTTTATGAAATCACGATTAACATTTATTTTGTTCTGATCATGAGTTTCTTCTACTATATTTTCACCATTAGGAAACATTTCTTGTATCAACTTTGTGAAACCTTCCATGTCTTCTTTTAGATCATTCTTCATGTTTTCCATTTTTTCATCGATCTTAGCTTCCATGGTAGCTTCCATGCCATCAATATTATCTTCCATGCCTTTCTTCAAACCATCCATCTTAGCTTCCACACCTTTCTTCAAACTTCCATTTCATTTTTTGTTGCTCTTTGTGAGAGCGAAATTTGGTGCATTTGCTCTTGTAATTTTGATATGTCATGTTTCACTTCTTCATCATCATGAGTCATAGTAGAGCCTTCTGAAGACTTAAAGGGTGTTGAATTATTTTTAAGGGGAACTTTAAAACCCAATAATGATATCTATTCTACAATATGCCCTTGGAATCAATTCAAACTAATTCTTAAAACAAGGCTTATGTAATTCGGAAAACAAAATTACACACCTTTTTCTTAATTTTGTGGAGCTTGATACTGAAACTAAATTATCTTTGTGATTTAGGATCTTCAATGTGTAAAATTTGGTCCTATAGTATCCCTTTGAATATTCTTTCGAGTGCCACAATTCTGACCTGATTTGGGTTTTTCAAGGAACAGTTATTCCCAATCTCCCACAATAACCTAATTATGGATTGGTTTAGTAGAGTGAACTTGTACGGTGTGCCACATGTCACTATTTTCCTCCTTCAGCTCCCAAATTGATACACAAGAAACTAAAGTCCATTACTTGTGGCCAATTTTTACATAATTCCAATCCGATGCTCAGAGAGAGAGTTATGATGATTTTCCCATGGTCACCTCTTTGAGATGAAATTCGGGAGCCTGAAAAAACCATAACTTCCACAGATCATATCTCCGAAAATATTGTGAGCCAAGATATGAAATTTTTTCATGACATTCCTCAAGATTTTGGCTTCTCTCTATAAAAATTTCAAATTTTTAACCTTCATAGTAAATAAGTTATAGAAGAAAGTCCACGATGACCTGTTTAGGTGAAATTAAGGAGCTTGAAAAAACACTAACTTCCAAAAATCATATCTGCAAACATGTTGCGACCCAAGATCTAACATTTTTACATGACACTCCTTAGGATATTGGCTTCTCTCTGTAAAAATTTCAGCTTATGAACCTTCATAGAAAAAATGTTATAGAGAAAATTTCACGACGACCTGTTTGGAGCAGCGAAACCCTAGAATCCAAAGCTCTAAATGTTATGAAACTATCTCCAAAAATAGAAGAAAAGAGAGATCAACGCCTTAGAATTTAGCCACTTCGAGGGGTAAACCTCCTTTACATTACATAAATGAAAAATTATTGGATGATACAAATGACATAACCTCCTATATATAGGAGTCCATGGGGTCACAATATAATCCTAGCCGACCTAACAATAATAATGTAAGGGCACAATAATAACAATATTTGGGTTACAGGGGTACAAAAATAAAAATAACGGAGCTACACTAATAACAATAAGGGACTAAACTAGTAATATAGGGACCTAATAGTATGTTAGTTAATAGATTTTTATATGCATGTGTTTCATATTATTGTTTCTTTGGTTACATCTACGTTAGATTTTAGTGAATTAGTGTGGCCATATGCACATGTGTGAAATAGTCAAGAATGATAGTAACTTGTTGTTATATGCATTTTTGTTGTATTTTTATGTTATTTAACTTAATGATTATGTTATATGTCATTGATGAGTATGTTATATGTTAACTTGTTGTTGTTATATGTTATTTAACTTGATAATTAGTGTTATTACCTTTAAGATCTTGATGTTATATGTACCATGCTAGTTTTATTGGCCTTTGCAGATGGTTATGGTTATGAAATTCAGGTATACAATGATATCGTTGTGATATTTGGTTGTACTAATCTAGAGTGGCTATGAATATTAGATTGTACTAATCTATCTAGTGTTGAGTTTTTGGTGTCTATTATGTTGTTTATTTGATTTATCTAAAATGGTGCGTTTATATTTTGTTTGAATGTTTGATTAATTACATGATAGGAGCATGTGTCTATAAGGTTTCATGAAGTAATTATCTTATTTTAAGATGGTTTTAATAACACGTATGAATTGAGACAATTGATATGTACTTGAGTGTAAATAGGTTATAGTTGTAGCATCATGTATTATGACTAATGACTATGAGTCGATTTCTTATTATGAAATGGTTTTAGACTGGGTAAATGTTGATTCCAAATTAATAGATATGTTGTCTTGATATTTGGAACATGTGACTAACATGTGTGTGTTCAGTTACAAGGAAACATGATTAGCACAACAAGCTAAGATATCTAGCTTGTTTTTGTGTTTATTTATGCACCGACAGTTATGTGTTTATGGCAGTATGATGCAGGGGATTGCATAGCAAAAGAAACTTAAATGAAATATTTTAAAAGGCTCAGGTTGAGGTTTCCATGGGAAGCACTAGAAACCATGGGGATTAAGTCATGGTGTTTGTTTCTAGTATTGATCTTTTGGTCCTTTGTGGTTTATTGTGCTTGATTTGTGACTTTGTTTATGTATAATGTATGGCCATGCCACTTTGGTTGCGATACCATATTTTTATTGGTTTTCGTGGTTTTATTCTTGTTCTTACCTTTTGTTCAAGAGTCTTGGGAATTGGTTGGGAAAAGAGGAAAGTTAATGAAGCTTGGGGATAGCTTTGTGGTATCCAACAAGTCATTTAAGAGCCAGATGAAGCTCAGTGCATGAGTAAAGGGTAGTAGAAGGTAATAATATGACAGTCTGTCGAACTGGTTGAGTCCATTGTGGTAAATGGATGGCGGCAGTACAGACATGGGAAAGGAAACAAAAAAGGTAAAGAAAGTGGAGTTGAGGTTTTATATGCCTTGGCTATGTTGGGAATTGTTGTTCTCAACATTTTTCATGTTGTGCATGAATAAAGGAAGTTATCTTAACCCTATGATATCTAGAAATTGTGTTGTGATCATGAATATGTTTATATATGTATACATGTATGTATGTATTTATATCATGTCTACCAAGGTCGTCATGAATCATGATTGTTTAATGCTAATGTTTATATGTATATATGTGTTGGTGCCTCATTTTGTCCCCAATTATACCATCTACCACTCTGATTTTTCCCACTTTTTTTGCCAAAAGTACTCTTTTACCTACCTATCTATCAATGTCATTGTCTTGAACATCACTAAATCCTGACCCGAGGTAAAAGAATTTACATTAGTGTCTTTTTACTATTTTGTGATTAAAATTTAAGTCATTTAAGTTAAATATCTAATGGGTTAACTAAATACTATAAGCTAGATCTGAATGATACAACAACATGATCATAATGGAAGTAGACTTGTCAACGATCATGCCCTCTTGTTTCTGTACTCAACTACATGGTTTCTAATTCGTACTTAACTACACCAAGACATGGTAGACTTCTTTTATGGCTTCTATGTTTTCAAAATTCATACTATGGTTTCTACGCCTCTCGAGGTAGGACCTAACGATGAGGATCTTGACCATGCCATGTTGGAGGACGGAGATGATCCATATCATTGCAACATGACTATGCCAAGGATGGCATCATCGAAACTAATATGCCAAATTTGAATGTATTGTTCAGATCGTGTTGATCTCTCCAACTATTATGTATTGATTATGAATATTTTGTGATTTCCTCATTGCCTATAAAAGGCTCGAGTATGTAATAAAATAGTTGTTTGATTTGTGAATTATGTATGCCAGACATTGAATTACCCAAACTATTGTTCATACTTCTCGCTGTAATTGAATACTGAGTTTCTATCAGGAATGGCTATGGTTGGATCCATTCGTTTCAAGTTTTTTATTAATTGTGAGTTTCTAATTCAAATGTGTCGGAATAATTCTCCTTTTGTAATCTCTTTAGGCTTACCCAAGTGTGGTCGGGCCCACCATCATCTGGGACAAGCTCTTCTATCGAACTCTAGGTATTTAATTATTTGTTGATTTTTTATGTGTGATTTTATTTATTCATTTGAAAGTGAGCTTCAGTTTCTGTAAGAAGCCATGTGTTACATTTCATTTAGATTTCAGAGTGATTGCAATCTTTCTTAGTTTGGATCCAACAACTAATAAAAAATGAAAATAATCAATGAATGGGCATAGATGAACTTTATAACTTCATATGATTATGTGTGAGCCCTCTGCGCAAAGCTATACTCTTCCTCTTGGAACAAAGTTCTTTTGATTTCCAAGTTTGAAACAATTACATACACATTAACTTATCATGGCAACCACGAAATTACTCATCCTTTGATGCATCAAATTGGTCAACTTGCGTGGTGGTTTGATTTAATAGATAGTTGGACTACGTGATAAGCTTGAAATTTTTGAATGCCTGTAGAATCTTAATTTCATACATGTATTTAGATTAGGAAATGATTTATGTGTGATAGCATTCTTTCATAGTATGCACAAGTGAATTTCGAATGAAATAATTAGAGATTGATAGTGTGTTTCTAATTGTGTTTCATTTATAGATATTATGGTTGTTTCGATGATATTCAAGTTTGAATAGGTATAATAATTATTTAGAGAGTAGTGGAATTATTTAAGGGTTGGTTTTATTAAGTAGAAATAGTTTGATTATAAAAGCATTGGGTAACTACCTAGTTTTTATGAATTGTTTTTAGGATATAATTAGATAATGAAATGGTTAGATCCTCACTTTCTCATTGCTTGAAATTATAATTAATATGCAGTGTCTACATTCTATTTAAAGATTAAGATGTGTGATTTTCTCTAGGTGAATTAGTCCAATCAAGTGCTAGAAATAGTTTGATTTCCTTTAGAATAGGATTAATTTAATTAGATAGTAGTTAGTAACTAAATTAAGAAAATAAGTATAGATTTGATTTAAGTAAATTTATTTGGATCTCATAAAATAATTTTTCCTTTTCAGTCCAACAGAGATTGATAGCTTAGTAATATGTGTGCAAACAACTAGGTATGTTCACTTAGAGTTGTTCTGTCATTTCTTAAGTTGATTTATTCCTTAGTTTGAATGATAAATTAAGTAGAGTATTGTTTTCGATTGATCTCTGATAAGTATAAGTTTATAGTTATTTTTAATTTGGTTATTGATTCTTCTTCAGAAGGATTTTCTGCTAATTTAAAATAGGAAGATTGGATTGTAGGGAAGGATAGGAAGTAGAACAATGTGGCTTGATTAATCTCTTTTAATATTCGTTGTTTGTAACTTAGATAGGCCTTAGATAGCAGAAATTTTTTAGCATTTTGTAATAAGTGATCATCATTGAGGAAAACTATACACTCTGATACACGCTGGATCAAAGTGCAATGAAACTCGTGTTTAAGAGGACTCCTGGTTGACAATTAATATTAGGAGTTTTAATTCGTCTGTTAAAACTCTCAACATTTTGGCGTTGTTGATGGGGAAGTTGTATTTTGATTTAGGTAAAACTTATTACATAGTTTTCAAATTTCAAGAGGGAAGAGAGTGTATAGTAAGACGTGAGTGAAGAGGCACACATCCACTATTGTGGGGTTGCTCCAAAGTCTCACAGTTGTTGCTTATATTTGAAATTTATTTTCCTTTCCCTTATGCATAGAAGTAGAAGTAGACCTATAAATAGTAAATGTAGATTTATTTCTAGTTCATAATTACCTGAAACATTTGGTTTGACAAAAATCCCATTAACTAATCCTGCTGATTGTTATGCAGGAACTAAGCACAAAAAATGGAGCAACAGCGGCAAGGATATCTTATAAGGAGAACTCCCCATTCAGGAAGAAGTAAGGAAGCTATCCATTGGATCCTTCACCAGTCATATTAGCAGCAGCACATTTGTAACCAACATGGCACAAAATAGAGGGGAAAACATAAACAATTAATAAAATCAGGAAGAAAACCACTAAGAGGGAGGAGGACCAAGAATGCATTTATTTGAAGGAAATGAAAATGGACCAAGAAACCAAGATGGGCGGAGGGGAGGACTAGATGAAGAAGAAGAAGAAACTACCTTTTGATTTTCTGTGCTTGATGTAACCAAGAACATCACTATGAAAAGAATACCAATAACATCTCTGCCACTCTTCTATGGTAAGTCCTCCGAGGACCCTGATGCCTTTCTTTTTGAGTTCGATATTTTATGCAGGAGCTACAATTATTACGATGACACACATAAAATTAAGTTATTCCCATTGTTGGGAAAAATACTGAGAGGGGGGGGTGAATTAGTATTTACTACATATTCAAAAATTTTACTTTTTCTTGCTTCTAAAACCCATACGCTACTTTCCTGAAACAGACTTGCGTATATACGCGGCTACCCCTTATGAAACTCACGTATACAAAGATATCTAATTGTGTCATTAATTCTTCACTTAAATCATTCCATCATTCATTCTTCAAATGTTTAATAAACAGTAAACATATGCAGTAAGAACAGAGTAAACCATCACACAAAGCATCACACATGAACACTAGGATTTTTAGGTGGAAACCCAAGTTGGGAGAAAACCACCGCTGTCGTTGCTCAGCCTTCAATATTTTATTATAGAGAAAACATATTACAACATATGTGCTGGTGCAGACTCCTACCAGCACACAGGCACCCACCTGCGCTCGTTTACCAGCCTCTCCTGGAAGGGAGCTCCAACCCCCTGACTCATTTACCAACCTCTCCTGGAAGGGAGCTACGACCCCCTGCTCTCGTTTACCAGCCTCACCTGGAAGGGAGCTACGACCCCCTGATCTCATTTACCAGCCTCACCTGGAAGGGAGCTACCACCCCTCACTGAAGGCTACAACCCTCAGCACCTTTATGGACCACGTTTCATCAATTTTCACATTGGATCCAAAGCTATCTTTAGGACACCACTTGCAGGCCAAGTTTCATCATATTTTTAGACTGGACCCTTTCCATACTTTTAAGCACAGTCAACCATGAATAAGATACATATAACTCACTGACAGATATCAATAAACCAGCAGAAAAGATCAGACATTTCTTACCACAGACTTCAGAAAACCCTAGTTTGCATACGCGCTTTCACTTCACTGATGTCGCGTATATACGTGCTTCCATTCACACAAACCAGCGTATACCTCTGTACATATTTCATTGCGCATACGCGCTTTCTCTTCGGCGAAGACGCGTATATATGCGCTTCCTCTGTGGTGAAGTAGCGTATAGATCTTCAATCATTATAGAGCAACATACTTCTTCAGATCAGATATTCAGTTCATATTTACCCTTTTACTTCAGACAGATGTTCGCCTCATTTTAGATCTAAGCCTTCCATAAGTAGATCTAGTAGATACAAGTACATTTCAGATCTAGATCCCCTTCTTCATCATTGGTGCATCATACATTTAGATTTATCATTCAAGTGTAACCCTTTCCATTTAGATCTACTTTAGAGAGAAGTATTCATTCAAGCTCAGACATCTTGCACCCACACTCATGATTTGCACAATGAATTTCTTCTCTTTATATAGGTTTACCCTTTTTCAATACCATGAGCCCCTTTTTTCAATACCATGAGCCAAAACAATACCATGAGCCCAAAACTACATTACTTCCGATGGTATTCCTGGACGGGGTCATTTAGACGAATCATAACCCAATACAATGGGTCAATACCATGGTGGTTACCCCTGGTTTTGCACTTTATGAGCGCTTTTGCCCATACGCGACTTGGAACGTTTATTCCCGCGTGCATACGCGACTTCCCTTAGGCAAATCCGCGTATGCCTAGAGACATACTCTTTTCATCAAGATTTAGCACATGCAGAATTCCTTTCTTCATTGCCTTCTGTACACACTGTAGATACATCAGATTTACTTCATCAAGAACATATTCTATCAAGCACAACTTCATCAAGTAAGTTGCCATCATCTTCATCAAGTGGGTTGCCATTCAAGAATAACACTCAGCATCATATGGCTAGCAATCATCATTTCATATCATATTTACATCATTTACTAAGTGCAACAGGTCAAGAATAACTTCATCAGGTGGTTCGCCATCAAGGACAACACATGTCAATAGTTGCATGTCTTCATCTTCATTCAGTGGGTTGCCATCAAGGACAACACTCTGCATCATATTGCCAACAATCTCCCCCTTTGGACTTGATGGCAACCACGATGGTGTTTGGTTACCACAACAGATAGGTAGATGAATACAATGACACCATGTCACATGCCCCATTTTTTACACCATTCTTTCTCTTCATTCAAACACCATGTCACTCTCCCCCTTTGACATCAAGGGAAAAGGGTGGATCAAAACCAACATACTCTCCCCCTTTTCTCCACATGTGGAAGAAGCGTTCTGCAGATCTGATATATACTGAAGTGACCAAGCTCCCCATGAGTTCATGCTGAATCTTCAAACATATTTTCCAATGAAGTACATGACTCTATGAAATTCCTATCACCAATGACTCATACTGACATCAAATATCCATCCAAGTGGATTTACATATAAGACTCAAGTACCCAACCAAGTGGGTTTACACATTTCAACTCAGCTACCCAACCAAGTGGGTTTACAAAATTTGACAAGTCCTTACATGACTGAAATTTACAATTTTACATCATGGGTCTCAACATGACCTTTTCATCAAAATACAAATATGACTTTTCATAACCAACACCTAGAAAGTCCTCAAGAAAGAGAACATTTTTCAGAATCAACATAATGCCAACAATGCATTATACTCAGCAACGCTAATGCTCCCCCTGAATCTGTGCATCCAAGCATCCTTTTCATATGACCAAGGCTCCCCCTTAGTTTGTGCATCCTGAACACTTTCACCAACAAATCATCAAGGCATCTTTATCAAAACATCAGA
Organism: Pinus albicaulis; assembly: GCA_034641835.2. Taxonomy (NCBI): domain Eukaryota; kingdom Viridiplantae; phylum Streptophyta; class Pinopsida; order Pinales; family Pinaceae; genus Pinus; species Pinus albicaulis. Next base: position 276,232,594 of record CM076579.1, on the reverse strand, counting down.
GATCGAAACAATATTATAAGAAATGGAACACCACCAAAGATACCAAACAGTATCAGAGATACCAATCAGTACTGCAGCTGTGCTGAAGAGAGCTGACTCCAAACAGAAAATTGTCAACAATCAGACATACACGGTTTTATTTGCATGAACTCGCGTATATACGCGACTGTGTTTCAGGAAACTCGCGTATCCAATACCATCTTCTAAATTTTAACCAGATCTGATCCTCTGTGAGAAAAAGACAGTGTTCAGCTTCTTTCTGGGATATTTGAATGCTTCCCTGGACTACAGATAGATAGAACAGGCATCATCCAACGGTTGTAGCATAAGCACATTAGTAACCAAGCCTTCATATTCTTTGCAGCATCAATATGATCTTTCCAAGAGAGATTATCATACCAAAACAGCATCTTCAAATATGTGTCAAGAAATCATCCATGTGGTCCAATATCATCAAGATCTTCAAGATTTAACATGAAGTAACATATGTAGGAAAAAGATCTCAACCATAGTAACAAAGCTCTGCATGATTTATTTCTGAATCAAACGACTTCGAACTCATCCATGTGTGAACACAAAATATACTTTTCAGTAAATCGGGATCAAAATCTCATCATAATAAACCATGTACCAAGTCATCATTAAGCATGAGTATCACAATAACCAAGAATAAGCAGTCATATTGCCAACAATGCAATCATTAGTATTCAACCTGCTGCTCCCCCTGAACTAGTGCTCCTCCTTAACTAGTGCAACCTGAATACCTTTATCAGCAAGTCATCAGCAACAATCTCTGCATGATATGTCCTTATCTCTGATTTATAAGATTTTCATCTCAGCAACGAATACTCTTCATCATCAAGCAACCAGGACTCATCCATAATCTTCAACATAAGTAACCAAGTATCATGTCATCATTATTTAAAAATGAGAAATTAAGCTGATATAGAGTCAATAATACAGTTATTAACAGTCAGACTGTTACTCCCCCTGAGCCTCTGCTCCAGATCTTCAGCTAGCATATAAATTCTCTTATCATCAATGCATACACGACTGTTTCTAAAGCAACTTGCATGTATATGCGACTTTTGTTAATATAACCCGCGTATGGAAAGTGAAGCATAGAAAATTTTCATCTTCCTTCATTTCCTCTTGAGTTTGTACCTCCTGTACTTGTCCTTTCCACATCAGATGCGCTGTCAGAAGTAAACATAACCAAAATAATCAAATCAACCATGAGAGTCATCATGCATTGCTCCCCCTGTGATGATACATTACTAAATCTCATAATGTATCCCACATCATTCCTGCAGTCAATAAGAAAAGTCAGCTTCAGAAGCGGATGACTGCAGTAGGGTCAGAATTCCCTACGTTTCTGATCGATTCTCCATCTTTTTCCAAACTTGCTTGAACTTCCTAACTATGTGCTGAAAGTTGTCCACTTTCTTAGATCTGTTCAACCTGCATTCCTTTTCTACATGTCCATACTTGTTACAGAAATAACATCTCATGTGTCCAGAGAAATAAGCATAAGAATCATAATGAGTATTTCTAATCTTCCTCCTTTTACAATCAGCTTCTTTATGTCCATACTTGTTACATGAAAAAAAATATCCCTTGAAGAAACCAGAGTACCTTTCTATGTAGGAACTGTTTGTTTGAGGCTGAAATGATCTGTTCTTGCAATTTGCTGCAACATGCCCATGATTATGACATTTAAAGCATTCAACTTTATTGACTGATTTCCTTTGAAATTTCATCATTGTTGGTTGACCTTTTGTCTCTTTCAACATTTCAGGTTTTGCATTATCATTCTCTGAAGTTTTAGCACTTCCTTGTGAGCTAGATTCTCCTTTAACATTTTCTTGGAAACCAAGACCAAGTTTGATAGCAGGAGACCTTTGATTACTCAGAATGTTGTCCAAAATGTTAGTACTATCTTGAAACCTCAAAAGTTTAACCTTTTCTTCTAATTTACCTTTGAGAATGTTTACCCCAACCTCCAAGGCTTGACATTGCTTTGTCATGCTTTCTTCTTTCCTTCTTCCATCTTCTACTTGATCCTTCAGATTTAGAATCTCTTCTTTCAACCAATTTTCGTTTTCTTCACATGTTTGTTGCAGCTCTTCATTCCTCTTATTTGGTTTTTCCAGATCTTCTTTGAGAGAGATGATTTCTGCTTCAAGGCCTTCCTTTTCAAATGTTTGTAGAGGTTCCTCATTCTTCTTACTTGATGCTTCAAGATCTGCTTGCAGAGAGATGATTGCAGCTTCAAGTCCTTCATTCTTCTTGCTTGATTTTTTGAGAACTCCATTTTGATCGTTGATTTCTGCTTCTAGTTCTTTAATTCGATTGGATGCATAAGTATGAAACCTTTGATACTTGTCCACATGTCCATTCAAAATTTCTATTTGATCTTTCATTTGAGAGATCATCTCATTGTAGATAGAATCTTTCTTATCAGTTTCCTTTTGTTGTTCTTCAACTTTTATCTTGATAGCTTCTTCTAGATCCACAACTTTACTTTCACTATCTTCACCATTCATTGTACCAATGAGACAATCAGGACCCCAATCACTATCTGATTCAATTTCTTCTAACCATGTTTTCTGAGAGATCTCCTTGTTTCGAGTAGACTTCTTCTTTTGCTTCTTTGCCATAAGCACTTTTAGATCATGGTCAGAATCTTCTTCATCTTTACTGGACACTTCATCATCATCTTCATTTGCATAGAAACTCTTACTCTTTTCAAATTGTTTCCCTTTACCATGTTTTTCTCTATAAGGACATTTAGCAGCATATTGACCAACTTTTCCACACTCAAAACATTCGAAGGGAAGCTTACCTTTGAATCTTCCAGTGCCTAGTTGGAGTTTTCTCACAAAATTCGCTTCTTCTTCTTCGGATATATAGCTGGTTTATTTGACAACTTCCTTTTCCTTTCCTTTTGCAGACACCTTAAAAACAACTTCTCTGATTTGAGAAGGACCTCCTTGTCTCATTTCAAAAGCAGTCAAAATACCATGTAATTGAACAATAGTAAGAGTTTGCAGATCTTGCCTTTCTTCAATAGCTGAAACTTTAGAATCAAATTTTTAAGTGAAGGATCTTAAGACCTTTTCCACCAGAGTAGTATCAGTTATGGTTTCACCCAAATTTCTCATTCGATTTACAATATCATCTAGATGGAGAAAGAAACTGGCAACACTTTCATCACTATGCATCTTCAAATTTTCATATTCAATTCTAAGAGTTTGGAGTTTTGCACTTTTTACCTTTGTGTCTCCTTCATAGCTCAGAATTATTTTGTCCCATATTTCTTTTGCTGAATGTAGCTGCATCACTTTAGAAAATTTTGATTCAGACATGCTTCCAAACAAGACATTCACTGCTTTGGCATTGATTTCATACTTCTTCCTTTCTGTTGCATCGGTAGGAATACTTGTTGGGTATTGATAACCTTCTTCCACGATTGCCCATACATCTGCACCAAGACTTTGCAGATATGCTTTTGTTCGTACCTTCCAGAATATCATATTGCTTCCATTGAATAGAGGTGGCTTTATAGACATTACTCCTTCTTGACTTCCCATTGCGACGGATCTCCTTTAAGCGATCAAGCTTCTGCACAAGGACCTCCTCTGATACCAATTGTTGGGAAAAATACTGAGAGGGGGGGGGGGGGTGAATCAGTATTTACTGCATAATCAAATATTTTTACTTTTTCATTCATTAAAACCCATACGCTACTTTACTTCAGTAAACTAGCGTATATACGCGGATCCCCTTTATGAAACTAGCGTATACACAGAGATCTAGATCTGTCATTAAATCTTCACTTATATTATTCCATCATTCATTCATCAGATGTTCAATAAACAGTAAACATGTGCAGTAAGAACAGAATAAACCATCACACAAATCATCACACATGAACACCAGGATTTTTAGGTGGAAACCCAAATCGGGAGAAAACCACCGCTGCAGTTGCTCAGCCTTCAATATTTTATTATAGAGAAAATATCTTACAACATATGTGCTGGCGCAGACTTGACCAGCACGCAGGCACCCACCTGCGCTCGTTTACCAGCCTCTCCTGGAAGGGAGCTCCAACCCCCTGACTCGTTTACCAGCCTCTCCTGGAAGGGAGCTACGACCCCCCGATCTCGTTTACCAGCCTCTCCTGGAAGGGAGCTACGACCCCCCGATCTCGTTTACCAGCCTTACCTGGAAGGGAGCTACGACCCCCTGACTGAAGGCTACAACCCTCAGCACCACCTTGGACCACGTTTCATCAATTTTCACACTGGATCCAACCACTTCAATAGAACACAACTTGCAGGCCACAATTCATCATATTTCCATACCGAACCCTTTCCATACTTTTAAGCACAGTCAACCATGAATCAGATACATATAACTCACTGAAAGATATCAGTAAACCAGCAGAACAGATCAGACATTTCTTACCACAGACTTCAGCAAACCCTAGCTTGCATACGCGCTTTCACTTCACTGATGTCACGTATATACGCGCTTTCGTTCACACAAACCAGCGTATACCTCTGTACATATTTCATTGCGCATACGCGCTTTCTCTTCGGTGAAGACGCGTATATACGCGCTTCCTCTGTGGCGAAGTAGCATATAGATCTTCAATCATTATAGAGTAGCATACTTCTTCAGATCAGATATTCAGTTCAGATTTACCCTTTTACTTTAGACAAATTTTCGCTTCATTTTAGATCTAAGCCTTCCATAAGTAGATCTAGTAGATACAAGTACATTTCAGATCTAGATCCCCTTCTTCATCATTGGTGCATCATACATTCAGATTTATCATTCAAGTGTAACCCTTTCCATTCAGATCTACTTCAGAGAGAAGTATTCATTCAAGCTCAGACATCTTGCACCCACACCCATGATTTGCACAATGAATTTCTTCTCTTTATATAGGTTTACCCTTTTTCAATACCATGAGCCCCTTTTTCAATACCATGAGCCAAAACAATACCATGAGCCCAAAACTACATTACTTCCGATGGTATTCCTGGACGGGGTCATTTAGACGAATCATAACCCAATACAATGGGTCAATACCATGGTGGTTACCCCTAGTTTTGCACTTTTTGAGCGCTTTTTCCCATACGCGACTTGAAACGTTTATTCCCGCATGCATACGCGACTTTCTCTAGGAAAATCCGCGTATGCCTAGAGACATACTCTTTTTCATCATAGAATTAGCACATGTTGAATTACTTTCTTCATTGCCTTCTGTACACACTGTAGATACATCAGATTTACTTCATCAAGAACATATTCTATTAAACACAACTTCATCAAGTAAGTTGCCATCATCTTCATCAAGTGGGTTGTCATTCAAGAATAACACTCAGCATCATATGGCTAGCAATCATCATTTCATATCAGATTTACATCATTCAACAGGTCAAGAATAACTTCATCAGGTGGTTCGCCATCAAGGACAACATATGTCAATAGTCGCATGTCTTCATCTTCATTCAGTGGGTTGCCATCAAGGACAACACTCTGCATCATATTTCCAACACCCATCTACCCTGAAATATGCAACCATTAGATGGTTCATGAGCCTAGGTGAAAACACCATTTACTCTTGGGATGATATAAAGTCCTTCTTTCTTAAAAAATACCAATATTTCTGCAAAATTATGGATGTGAACGAAATTATTAGAATGAAACAACTTGATGATGAAATCCTAGAAGAATATATTGAGTGTTTCCTATATCATTTTCAAAAATCTTGAGCGGCAGATATAGACAAGAAAACTGTTAAAAATTTCTTTTTAAAGGGGCAGAGGGATAAATGAATTGAGACCTTAAACCTCCTAAGTGGTGGGGACATTTATAAAAATCATTTTTTTGAAGTAGTCGAGATATGTTGTACTTATTCAATAAGTTAAGCTAAAGTAGGCAAGAAAATCTGTGACAATCTTCAAGGTGCCGTGTCAAGAAATAAAAAACATGCAACCACTACTGTCACTAGAGTTGAATTAGGAAACCTGTTGGAAAACTTAAAAACATACATTTTAAACACCACTGGTGAAAAACTTGACACAATGAAACTCATAAATAAACAAGAAGACGAAAAGGCTGCCATGACAATCATTTCTCCAAAATGCAGACAAAAACATATGGAAAGGGAGTGTCCCATTAATGTTATTGGGGTTTGTGGGATTTGTGCTTTAGAACATGCAACTGAGAAGTGTCCATGTCTTCTTGGTTTACATGCTATCTATAAGGGGAGTATTGAATCAAATGACTCTACAAAAAAAAACAAGAAACCCTTTTGGAGAAGCCCAAATCAAAACATCTTTCCAAATCCTAGTCCCCAAGGATATGGTTAGAATAAACCTTGGAATTTCCAGCCAACTTACCCCCCTTGGGCCAATCGTCAAACACAAAACACTCCTTGGAACTAGAATTGGCGGTAAAACCCCTACATACACTTGTTTCAACCTCAGAGTCAATTATACCCTCCATACTCAAACATGCCTAGTAAATCCTACAACCCAACCATTCAACCTTATCATCAAGGATACAATCCAAATTTTTATCAACAACCCTCACTACCACCTCCTCCCTTACATCAACTCCTACCTGCTCCATCAAACCCACCATCTTCATAAACACCACCAACATTTATCCTGCCTCATCCTACTTTGTTACTTACACAAACCGTAGCTAACCCTAATCATAATAGAAAACCTCAGCTTGTGAAAAATATAGAAGTACAACATTTTCCCACTTACATGATTACTGCTATCCAAATGAATGAAATCCAATTACGATCTGGGAGAGAAATTAATACATGGAAATCAATTGTTATCATTAAATAATAGGCCCCTTCAGAGAAAACTAACAGTCACCAAAATTAAAAATGAAAACAAAAAGAAGAACTAAATGAACCTCCTTTCCCAGATCGATTTCTTGTTAAGAATTAAGGAGTCTTGATTAAAAATGATTTAGAAATTGAACTGAGGAATGTATGTATCAAAATTACATTGTTACAAGCCATGAGATGCATTCCTATTTATACTAAAATCATTAAATATCTTTGCATTAAGAAACCGGGTAGGAAACGACATAAGAACCAAAATGTAAAAATCATGAGTGTAATGTCCATAATGGTCTCAGCCTTGCCTGCAAAGTACATTGACCTAGGGAATCCCATTGTAGCCATCAAAATCAATGGAGTGCATCTATTGAATACCCTTATAGACTTAGGAGCGACCATAGAAGCTATGACATCTTTACAAATACAAGGGATCAAACCTACGCCTACGATTCTGGAACTGGCAGACAAGTTTGTTGTTAAAACCCTGGGAACCTTAGAAGTCATTTTGGTCACCATTGCTTCCTAGAATTATCCCATAGATTTCATTTTCATTTCTCCTAAAACCACTAGACCTGGACAGCCTGTGGTCCTAGGACGGCCATGGTTAGCTACCACTGATGTTGTGATAGGGTGCAGAAATGGAGAAATGGTCATTTCTAATGGGTTAAGTAATCAAACGTTGTCAATATTCCGCCTTACTCAAACTGATACTGAAGTACCTTTATGGCTAAAGAGTACTTATGGAGACAAATATTTTATGTTTCCTTTACTATCATTAGATCAATATAGAGGTCTCCAGGAACAATCTGAAGATCACATCTTGCAATAATTTTATCTAGTAGTTATTACATTGATTATCCCATTTCCTTTAACATTTATCATTATGTTTTTAGTAATGAGTTTCCAGAGACTTTCCATCCAATTATATTTGCCTCATTGGCAACATTGGCAGAATGCAATGAACTCACTACTAAATCATTTGAAATAGTTGAAGGAAATATTTTTCACATCGGTACAAAATTGAGTGTAGAATGAAAGAAACAATTGTTGAGCATGATTCAGGAACAATCCGGGGGTTTTTCTTGAGATTATTTAGATAGGAAGGGCATACATCCAGAGACTTGCATCCATCACATATACACCAACGAGGATATGAGACCCATCTGATAGCCACAAAGATGAATGAAACCCACTTTGAAGGAGATTGCCAAAGATTAATTACAAAAGTAATTAGCTACAAAATTTATCTATCTGATCTCAGACAATAGATGGGTGTCACCTTTAGTGGTGGTTTCAAAAAAGAATGGAAAATGGTGCATATGTGTTGATTACAGGGAGTTGAACAAAGCTACCTTGCGAGATTATTTTCCGCTACCATTTATTGATTAGGTACTCGACACACTTTCTAGTAAGAAGTATAATGGATATAGTGGTTATAATCATATACAAATAACTGAGGAATACCAAGAGAATACTACTTTCACTTTCCCTTGGGGTAGATATGCCTATCGAGTCCTTCCCTTTGGCCTTTGCAATGCCCCAACCATGTTTCAACGAGTTGTTCTTGCCATATTTTCTGACCTCATACATGATTGTTTCGAAGTATATATGGATGAATTCACTGTATACAGAGATGATTTCCCTCAAGCCCTGGAAAAAATTGAAAAGGGATTAATTTGATGTCAGGAAGCTCATGTTTCCCTTTGTAGTGATAAATTTAAAATGATGCAGACTCAGGGTATGTCTTGGGGCACCATGTATCATTGCAAGGGATAAAAGTCGACCCAACTAAGATTGAGGTAATATTGCATATCCCCATTCCTAGTATGCAAAAATAGGTAAAAAAAAAATTGGGACATGTAGGTTACTATCATTGATTTATTGAAAATTTTACAAGAATTGCAACACCTTTGTTTAAATTATTAACTAAATATGTTGATTTTTTTTGGAATGATGCATGTCAACAAGCTTTCCAGGTGTTGAAAGACAAGTTGTCCATTGATCCAGTATTAAGAGGACCAAATTGGACCTTACCCTTTCATATTTGCATGGATGCTTCAGATACTTCACTTGGAGCAGTTGTGGGACAAAGGGAATATCACTATCCTTATGCTATTTACTTTTTTAGCGAGAATATTTTCCCTGTCGAACTAAATTACATGGTTATCGAAAAAGAAATATTAGCAGTTGTCCATGCCATTTGTAAATTTAGGCATTACATAATCGGTTATGAGACCTTTGTTCATACCGATCATTCTGCCATCAAGTTTTTAATGAACAAAGCTACCACTAATGGTATAATTACTAGATGGTTACTACTTCTAAGAGAATTCAATATAACTGTGATTGATAGGACTAGGGAAAATTTTAAGGATGGAAGTTTATCTTAAAGTTTTGAAACCTTGGCGAGTCTTACTGGTCCCCAATATGTAAATTGTAAAATTTTTTATGATATTTTTGTAAAAATATTTAGGTTTCTAATTATTTTACATTAGTATATTTAAAATTTTGGTGATTTTTAGGGTAAAATAATTTTATACTATAAAATTTGGGCAAATCAATTTTAAAAAAAATGGAAATTGGCATATATTTTTTTTGGAAAAAACATGGAAAATTAGCCTACCTGCGAATATTAGCCACTAAAATTTTCCCTAGATAGGCCTAGTCGAGATAATTTAGCATCTGACTTCTTGTCGCAAATGAATATTGTGCAGGATAATGTGTCGATTCCTTTGCTAGATGAATATCTAGATGAAGAATTATCTGCGATATCGACTATTATACCCTAGTTTGCAAATGTTTCCACCTACCTAGTTTTAGGGAAGTTTCCCTAGAGTCTATCTGCCATGGAAAAAAAAAACATTGTATAGCGCAGTGCCAATTATTCTTGGATTGATGGAGACTTTTTCTACATTGGACCTGACTTGATCATGAGGAGATGTGTGTGAGAAGATGAGATGATGGATGTGTTGAAGGCCTCCCATAGTGAGCCTTGTGGAGGGCACTTTGCAGACAAAAGAACCGCATACAAATTCCTCCGCACTGGATATTATTGGCCCACACTCTTCAAGGATGCCAAAATATTTATATCTAGTTGTGATTCTTGTTAGAGACTGGGGAGGTCGGTTCCTTCTAATGAGATGCCCCTTTAGCCACAAATAGCAATAGAGAATTTTGAGAAATGGGCATTGGATTTTGTGGGACCTATATCTCCCATGTATAAGAAGAAAAAATATATTTTATTTTTCTTTGACTATGTTACCGAGTGGGTGGAAGCTAAGGCTTTGTATGCTACAACCAAAAAGGAAGTAGTGGAATTCCTTTTTGAAGACATTTTCACTATATTTGGAGTACCTCAGGAGATTGTCACAGACCAAGGCACCAAATTCACATCTAAGTTGGTCAAGGATCTCACTGAACAGTATCATATCAAACACTGAAATTCTACTCCTTACCACCCCCAAGCCAATGGGCAGGTGGAATCTACAATCAAAGTATTAGAATCCATCTTGAAAAATACTATTTAGTTACATCATAGTGATTGGGCAGACAAGTTGTTAGAGATATTATGGGCTTACCGCATAACTTGGAGGAATATGATAGGGCGTCCCTTATATGAGTTAGTTTATGGAAAGAAAGTGCTCCTGCCTATTGAATTCCAAGTAAAGAAATTTTAGACAACCACTCAACCTAGAATGAATCTCAATGAGGCCCAAGAACAAAGACTGATGTAGCTAAATTAGCTCGATGATATTAGACAAGATGCATACCACAAAACTGCATTGGTGCAGGACTAGAGATATTGTTTGCATGATAATTTTATTGATAAGAAGGTCTTCCGATGAGGAGATTGGGCCTTGATTTACAACAGTAAGTTTAAAAACTTCAAAGGTAAATTCTCAACTAGATGGTTAGGACCTTATTAAGTAGTTGAAGTATTTGATAATGGCTCAGTCAGTGTTAAGACTATTGATGAGAGTTAGACTTCATTTGTAGTAAATGGTCACCAACTCAAGATTTATCATCAACCACTCTCTCGGCAACAATTTTTGCAAGAAGAACGAAGAGATCCAAGAATGGAGTTGGCTCATGAAAATGACCAGGCTATTGGTAGTTCCTCTAGTTGATTCTTTTTATCCTACTTATATATATATATATATATATATCTATAATAGTAACCAGTGGGATGTCATTATTTCATATCTTTAGGTGGTTCTCCCCACAACTCATGTATAATATAGGAGAAATCTGTCTTGAGTAGGTTTACTCCTTGAACCAGACTTGACAGATTATCTATGGAAAACGAGCCCCCTCGAAGTCTTCTTTTGGATTGTTTCAGACTCAAAAATTGAAAACTCTCAAGCAGTGACTGATTTAGGCTCGTAAATTTTTTGAATTAGTGGTAGTATAGGGATTCCTTGAGTATAAATTTGTTCTTTTTCGGGCTCAGCGAAGCACTTACGGAAAGGAATCCCCCTGGAGTCTCCTTTGGGTAATTCAGACTCCATAAAAATGAATACCTCGAAAAATGGCTACTTTAGGCTCATTAAAATAATAGAGTAGTAGTAGTCAGGGATCTATTGAGCATATAATTATTCTTTTCCGAAATCAATAAAATAATTATGGAAAAGAAACCCCCCATATATTTCTTTCTGTCCATTTCAAGCTCTCTAAATAAGAGTGCCTTAGGTATTTATCATCCTAAGCCTAATAAGAATCCATGGGGTGATAAATAGGTTCTCTTCTAAGGCAAAAATTATCACAACACCTGGCATACAACAAAGGAATTTTTCTAGATTTGTGTTTTACATTATGTACTTAGCAGCTTTCTATACTCTACTATATAAAAGAAAAACTATAGTCTATTATGTACTTTGAGAGATCATTCTTTTTACATATAGCATGCTTGGCACCTATTTCATTTTCACCATAGATCACTTTACAAACAATGCTCATTACTAAAGAAGTTGTCTCCATTAATCATCTATCTACATGACACTATGTGAAAGAGAGGAAGGTTACAAAATCATATTATGTTCAAAGTACCTTGCTACTAAATTATTTTCATGAAATAATCACCCTACATCATCATAAGTGGCATAGGTATGTGCTTTATTCACTTGAATTTCATCATAAGTAGTGAAATTGTATGCTAAATGTTTTTTCACCTCTTCTCCTAAACTGTAATAGTAATCCTATCCTCACTCCCTATTTTTATCCTATATTCCTATGACTATAAGCTTATACTCCCTTCCATGACTTGACCCTCTCATGAGACCATACAATTCCTCGGCCTCTCCCATTACCACTTGTCATATATTTTATTTATTATGACTGCTCATGCCAACCGTCCCTCTATTTGTCCTTGCCATTCTAAATCGATGGCTCATGAGCTCGTGTCATCATTATATCCAAAGCTCCCGATTTCCTTCACTTTCAATGATTGACCCATGATGCATTTCCCTTCACCTACAATGATCGATCCACGATGTAATTTCGATGTGAAACATGATTTGGGAAGCAATCGGGCGACCTTCATAAACCGATTTCACTATTATATTATTGAGGGATGAACTCAACCACATTGCAAGGATTGTTGGGATTGTTTGAATGGAAGGCCGAGTAGTAAAATGAGGGAAGTGCATTTGAAAAAAAAACTTAGAACCAATCGACATGGGAGCTAACCGTCATGAGCCTACCTTTGGGAAATTCATGAACAACCTTGAATATCAGCATTGCAAGATCATGGTGGAAGAACGGGGTTGGATAAACTTTCTACATAAATTTCAAGGCTACAATGATAAAGTTGCTCTGGAATTTACCCAAAATTTTGATGGGAGCCATGTTCAAATTGGGAATCTGAGTTTTAAAGTTATGGAGGATTCATTAAGCAGGAAAATAGGACTCCCTGGAAAGGGTGAACCATTTTTCAAGGGTGGGAAACTCAACATTCCGAATCGCACCATGTTTTTAAAGCCAACATATCAATCGATTAGTTGGGTGAAGGGGATATTACGTAGTTGAGTAGAAGACCACTAGCACCCTCTGATTACATTGTTGCAACATTTTCTCACCTGCAAGGGAAGCTATGTGGTCATATTTTTATTTCATGTTCGGTCATTGACACATTTAACTGAGAATAACCACATAAATATCCCACATTTCTTGAAGTTAAGCCTACATAAGCTGGATAGGGGTGTACAATCTAAACGTAAAAGGCCTGTGATGGCTTTGTATCACCATAGCCTTATTAATATTATTGTCATTGCTAAATTACGGAGGAGAAAGAAATTGTAGGAGGATTTCTTGGTGGAAAAATTTCCAGGGGAGGAAACCCAAGTCAAGGGTCGACAACGTTCAGTAGGCTGAACCCTCAATCTGAAAATCGAAGCCCCTGCACCTAGATATCAGGAGATACCTATTCATCCTATTGACTTTAAAGTTCTTGTGTCTCTCATTGCATCGGCCAATAATACCCCTCAAGACACATACCCTTCCTCCAAACATGAAAAGGCTACAGTTTCTTTAACACTCTTAGTGAATAAGAAGAAAAGAGGAAAGAGGCATAGGGCCGAAGGGAAAAAGGTGAGGAGCCTCAGCTAAAGACACATAAGGTTAATGATGATGTTGAGCCGAGACAAAAATATAGGAAGACCCTCTTTACCACCCTTCAATCCTCACAGCCGAGACCTTTGCCCAAGGTCATCGTCAAACTTGCCGCATGGCCAAATCCTGAATCCCTATGTCCCCCATTGCAAATTTCAAATAGATGAATCTTTCATCGTCTCCTAATATTGAGTTTCGATATGGGAATGGAACCATTCATATATCAGTAGCATACCTTCTGATGGATATTTCCCACAATTTGGAGGTATCATCCCATATTCGGACTTCATTGAATAGAAGTAATACCAATTTTCACCCACAAGGCTCTTCACCACAGAGAAGCATTAGTAAGGCACTCAGAGGTAGTGCATCCCAACATCCATGGCACCTGCAAAGATTATGATTCATGATGAGGAGGAGAACCTCAAGATCAGACTAGTCAAGATTTAGAAACAAATTAGCAATCTTAAGGAACAAGCCAAAAAATATAAGGTTTTGTTTGATTATGTCACCGAAGTGATCTATGATTATGATTTTGTAATATTCCTAATTAGCTTTCAGCTAGTTGGAATATTAATTTTTTCTTTTGATAATAAGATAGTTGAATAATTGGGGTAGGGAGACACATAAAAGTATTTAGTAGGAATAAAACCACTTCTCATGTGAATGTGGACCATTGTATCGGTGAATAAAGCACCTTTAGGTGTCAACAGGGGCTAAATCATGTGGACAGGGTCAAATTTGACCAGATCAACAACGCTATCATGGAGGTACTGGAGCATTAAAGGAGGATATCACAGTTATCATGGAGGAGTGTATGCATGAGAGTAGCATCTTTAATGAGTGGGACCCGGGGTGAGGAAGCTCACCAATCATATAAGGAAGAGGATGGCATCCATAGAAGGAATTTAGAATATTGATATTGTATTTCCCTTTTATGCCTTTTTGCACGCTTCAACTATTTAGCTAATTCTACTATACTGTTTAGCACAAGGGTGTTTCCAAGCGGAAATATTACCCTCATCCTCGGGGGACATCGAGTGCCTACTCAAGAGAGGTTTATTGAGCATAATTTCTAAATTTTGGCAACATGCCAAGCTTCATCCATCTTCCACAGCGTAGTCTCCTTCATGATTGTATTTTTTTGCAGGGAAAAAGTAGTGGAGGATTTATAGATCTAGTTCTCAGCTTGTTTTCCAGTGGAGGGATCATCCCTTCATCCAGGAGGCTAGCATGGATGACCCTTGAGCATAATTTTATTATCTAGCATCAGGCTAAGTTGCTTCCATCACCTACAACGCAGTTCCCTTCATAAACTACGTTATTCTGTCGAGCAATTGGAGTGGAGGGCTTAGTGCCCCAGTTTGTGAGTTAGATTTCCAGTGAGGGGAGAAACTCTTCATCTGGGAGATCTATTGGAGGAGTATCAACCATTTTTCATATTATACCATCCACCTCCTATCAGTGTCAAGTTCCAAAGCTTATTCAGCCCTAGGGTTGCATTTCATCAGTTGGTATTTTGTGTATTTACAGAAACCCTTTCTGGGTTGTCTTGGAAAGGTGTTTGGGAGCTTAGATCTCCATTCCTGACACTTTTTGAGCATTATATTATTAGATCCATAAATTTATATTTTCCAGCTACAGTTACACTCACTGGGACTACGTTGTCTTTTTTTTCAGACATTTTTTATAGCAGCAACATTTCATGTTTGGGTGTATTTGAGCATTGGAGGCTTATCTTGCCTAGTTGAGTGATTTGTTCCTCAATATATTGTACTTATTTGCTACTGTTGTACATAATATAATGGATCTATGATTTTCTCATATTATATGTGTTGATGTATCACTGCATTTTCTAGTTTTATGTTCTATATTCCTATCTTTTCCATTTTGGAATACTACAGTGGTGTCAGAGCATAATCTTGGCTCAACCTGTGTATTTCAGCCATTATGTCATCGGAAGAAGGAGAGCCTCTCACAGAAAGGGAGAAGAGTTATATGAATAGAAACTAGAGATATGATTATACAGACAACAAAGAAGACAAAGGTAAGACTCCAATATCAAGAGAAATGAATGGAAAGGAGTTTTCAAAGATTCTTCTCCAAACTATGTAGGATATTAACAAAGAAATAAAGGAGATGAGGATGGAGAGACATAAATATTCCCCTAAAGGTTTTGTACATGAATAAATCTCTGACATTTCACATTATTGGTGTGAGTGCTCATTATTACAACTAGTTCTAGAATTCTCTACCATGCCTACCTTCCTAACAAGATGAAAGAAGGTAGTAGAAACAAAAAGGGAGGAGACTCTTACTGATTATCTCGTAGAATATGAGTCTCAATCTCAGATATTCAAAGAGCATATAAACTTCCAAGGATTCTGTCAGATCAAGGAAAATAGAAGACCCAAAAATCACAATAGAGGTAGGGGGCAGATGCAGAACAATGGTCTGCAACATACTTTGGGTAGATTCTTTCTGCCTACTTTTGCTAGGTCACCCAAGTTCACAACAAAGGCTTGGGTAGGGAAGTTTGTCATATATTTCCAGTTGCACCAAGTTTTAAAGGTGGAGGCCATTAAGGTAGCAGCGCTGCACCTTAAGGGGGAGGCTCATGATTGGTGGTTTCATGGTCTTTCTACATTGGGGCATGCAAATGTGGCTCCATATGTAGAGTTCACTAGGAGGTTAGTGGAAATATTTTATTGAAGATATTCAGAAACACCCTTGGTTGAGCTAGCCAAGTTCAAGTAGTGAGATTATTTGCATGAGTTGATAGGATCCACTAGACCAAATATGATCCAAGATTCTATTGAGAGGGTTAGAGACTTTCAAAGTACTTTGCCAAGGGCAAGAGCCCCCCTCCAACAAGAACTCTCTTCTCAAGAGGAAGATATGAATATTCCTCCCTCAAGAGAGGACCAAGACAAAGGGTCTCTTACTGATGATAGGGTATTCTCCAATAATGATGAGGAATAAGAGGAAGATCTGGAAGGAGGAACCATCATTGTAGCACCAGGAGAAGATCCACCACCACCTAGAGATGGAGATGGAGCCATTTCTCGAACTAGTGGAGCCCTTCCATTCTTACAAAGAGTTCCAAAAAATCCAACATTGGGAGACCAGGGCACAATCCAAGAGCAACACGAGTTAGTATTGATAGTGTAATATTCCTAAACTAGCATGCAGCTAATAGGAATATTAATTTTTCTTTTAAAATCTAGATAGATGAATAAATGGGCAAGGAGGTTCATAAGTTTCTTAAGTATGAATAAAAATCCCTCATAATGTGAAAAGGGATCATGTAATAACTAGATCAAGCATACACATGTGTGAACAAGGTCTAAAATGTGGGGAAAAATTCAATTTTTACCAAGTCAACAAAATTTTATATGAGGAGTGGATCCTAAAATTGAGACAACCTAATGTGAATGGAGATCAATATAGCTAGACAAAATGAAGACACCTTGAGTGTGAAAAGAGACATGGCATGAAGATCTAGTCAAGATTGAATAAATCAAACAACCTTTTAAAAGGATGAGCAAGGCACATAGAGACAACGTAATTGTGGTGGAGGAGCCTTTGCATGAAATCAACCTCATAGTGGGGTGGAACCGTTGGTGAGGAAGCTCATCAACTATATAATGGAGGAGATGGAAACCATATGGGAAGATTGGAGATTATATTTTATGTGGTATTTTTTCATTTCTGCATACTTTGGCTATTTAGCTAAGGTTGCTGCACTGCTAGTGCAAGGGTTTTCCCGGATGGGGATTCCCTACTCTTTCTTGGAGATCTTGTCTAAGGGATCTAAGAGGAGATTTTTGAGCTACATTTTCCACTACCTGGTGTTGGTCCAAGCACTTACCTTCAGAAAAAATGTAGTCCCTTCAGAAAACTGTGTCATTTCTTAAGGTGTGCAGTGGGAGGGGTCAAAACCCCACTTTTATGGGCTAGTTTCCCAAGAGGAGGGTTAGCTTTTCTTTGGGAGATCTATTGGAAGATTCTACAACCATTTATTTGCATGTATAGCCATTATTATGTAGAAATTAAGCTATACACCATGATTCAGCCACAGATCTGCAGCAGTTCTTGTATATCATTTCTGTCAAGAAACCCTTGTCGGGTCTTCTTAGATCTGTATAGAAGAGATTAGATCTCTGTTTTTATGCCTCATTGATTAATATAATAGAATATCTGACTTCTATTTCCATTTTCTAAGTTTGATCTCCATTAGACTACGTAGTCTCTTATGCAACAATTTCTGTGTGTTGCAGTCTTGGGGTTTCATTGATTTTAAGTTGTTTTGAGCATGGGAGCCCTGTTTAACTAGGCTAAATGCATTTGTTCCTAAAACCATTTTTCATGCATGTCCTATATTACATATAATAAGGGACACAACCGTTATTTTCCACTTTTATAATGCTATCTTCAGAAAATATCATTTTTGGGATCAATATTGTTGCTTTTCCCCACTTAATGGCATTGTATGAATACATATTTTGCTACTGTGATGGTTATATGATGGATATATGTTCTAATACACTATATGAGTTTATTTATTGCTGCTCTCAAACTTTGGAATATCTTAGGGCATTCTTATTGTTGTAGAAAATCCCTATTTTGGGATATTACAGTGGTATCAAAGCTCTAATATTGGCTCAGCATGTGTTCTTAATTATGGAGACTTCTCATGGGGAGGAGAAGATTTTCAAGAGAGATCAAAAAAATTCCTTTCTTTCTAGAGAAAATAGGTTCTCAAAACTTCTCTTTCCAAATCTACAAGGCAAAAGCAAGGGCATCAAAGAAATGAGGAGGGAAAAACATGAAGATCCCTTAACAAGATCTATACAAGAGGAATGTCCTAAGTCCTCATCTTATAGATATGAGCACTCAAACATATCATTAGATATACCATGTTATATCAACAACTTATTCATGAAGAGGAAGAAAGGAGATGTGCCAAAGAGAGATACTCTTAGTGATTATTTGCAAGAGTATGAAGCTCAATCTAAGGAGTTCAAAGATCACTTGAACTTCCAAGGGTTTTGCCAAATTAAGGAGGAAAATAGCACAAGGAGAAAGGAGGATGGTGAGGGTATATTATTTCTATGTAATTTTTCTGGGTTACCTCTATGTCCAGCTTGGGCTTGGGTGAAGGAGCTAGACACCTATGTGCAACAACATCAAGTTTCAGAAAATGAGGCCATCAAAGTAGTAGCGCTGCATTTTGAGGGTAATATTTATGCTTGGTGGTTGTTTTAATATTTTTCCTTGAGAAATGAAAATACATCTACTTATGCACAGTTCATTAAAAGAATAGTAGAAAGGTTTGATGGAGAATCATGTAAAAAAAATTCTAGAGGTTATCAAACCATATCAAACAAAACTTTTACATGGGTTGGAAGGATCTATAAATCCAACTCCATTTCTAGAAACTATTGAAGAGGATGTAAACTTTTTTGATACCTTGCCAAGGGCAAGATCTCCATTAAATGAAGAGCTTTCTTCTCAAGAAGAAGAAATGAAGACTCCCCCTGTAAAAGGGGACCAAGATCTAAGGTCTCTTGTTGATGATGAGGCATTTTCAACTGTTGAGGGGAAGGACGAGAAGGTTGGGGATAACAGTGCAGTCATGAAAAGAGCACATCTAGAACCTCATGGAGGGGAGGAAGGAGGAATTGCTCCAAGAAGAGGAACTCTTGCACTCTTGCAAGAAGTTCCAAAGAATCTCACATATGGAGATTGTGGCACAATCCATGTGCAACATGTGCCATCACCATCAAATGGTGAGATCTTGAAGATATAAGAAAGAAAAGGGAAGGACAAGCATCACTTGATGAGGAGAATATACCCCCCTAATTGGAAGGAATCTAAAGTGTTCTCTCAACTATATACAATAGCAACATATTTTTCTAGAGAGGGAACCTTGAAAGGAGCCACTACAACACTGAGAATCATTCATGGGAGGCTAAGCAATTTTCTGAAATTGACTTTGATATCTTCCATTCATTTATTTGCGTTGGAAAGGATAGATTCAGAAACCTATGTTGATATGAGCATAGTATCAAAAGGCCACTCCATAGCCTTGGAGAAGAAAAGGATACTCCAATATATAGAATGTATTTCCATTTTTGTATGCAGGAGCAAAACTGTGGAAGTTCTGGAGAAGGAGAACCTTTCAAAGGGAGGATGACTCTGATAAAATTCAATCTTGTCTTGAGCAAGATCAGCTGCAAGAGAGGCAACAAAAGAGAGTTTGGAATACTCCAACATGTGACTTTGACATCAAGCATGTCAAGGAGGAGAGCCATCATATGACAGATGCCTCATTTCAGGCTTCTACAACGCTGTCAATGTTGGGGAGCCTAGACCCTTATTGAGAGTCCCAACTCTTGATGGAATATTCCAAGGACCTATTCACATGTAAGGTTATTGATGGGCAAGAAATGGACGGGAAGTATAATGTAGTTGATGGAATCATTTATGTTTATGATCAGATCTACTTAACTAAATATTCCAAACTCAAGAATAAACTACTTAACACAACCTATGAGGTCTTGCTTTCAAAACCCACTGGTTTCATTAGAGCATATCATACTATCTTAGATGGATTCATGTGGGAAAATTTCAAAGAGGAGATGCACTCTCATATGAGTAAGTGCATGGTTAATTTTCTAGTTAAGGAGGAACATAGCTCTTGGGAATAGTTATCATTACCTCCTCCTTATTCATTGAGTATGAGAAGAGGCTCATTCATGAGCTACATTTCTGATTTAAACCAAGTATATAATAAACATTGTATTGTTGAACATCATGATATATTTATTATGTACTTTCATCTTCTTAACACTCATATGCAGGACTTGGCTCCAAGAGGGGGAACTCTTTCTTATGGGTCCAAGAAGGATGGGGTAGCAAACAAGTGATGGGAAGAACACTTGTCATATTATATTCTATGGCAGTTGGGGGTAAAACTGCGCTGGTTGCACATGAGGAACCATTATCCTTCTCCTTTATTTCATATGGAAGCTAGCATGATTTCAATTATGAATCCATATGCTGAAGATGTTCTTTCCTTTATTAAGGACATGATTGGAGGAGAGGCACATTTGTTGAATGTGTCCTTGGGGAAAGAAATTTCCCACAACTTTTGCACTACATGCTTCAAGGGAAGCATGGGAAAAGATATGGCTACCATGGTAAATTACTTTTTTCTCCATGATGTAGGCCATATGATTGTTTGGATCACTTGGGCCATACCTCTCATGAGTATTTGGGAGGATCTTTTCTATGAATTACCAAGATGGGAGGTAATTCATTTCATTTGGATGATAGCATGGAGGTGGGAGACCTTCATTGATGATGAAATTCCCCATGATTTTCATCACTTCTATATTGAGAAGGCCACAAGGAGAAGTGGGGAGATTTTGCAGCACCCTTGTAGTTTCTTGAGGACAAGCAACAATTGGGAGGGGAAGACTATAATATTCCTAAATTAGCATGCAACTAATAGGAATATTAATTTTTCTTTTAAAATCTAGATAGATGAATAAATGGGCAAAGAGGCTCATAAGTTGCTTAAGTATGAATAAAAATCCCTCATAATTTGAAAAGGGATCATGTAATAACTAGATCAAGCATCCACATGTGTGAACAAGGTCTAAAATGTGGGGACAAAGTCAAGTTTGACCAAGTCAAAAACATTTTATATGAGGAGTGGATCCTAAAATGGAGATAGCCTAATGTGAATGGAGATCAATCTAGCTAGACAAAATGAAGACACCGTGAGTGTGAAAAGATATAGGGAATGAAGATCCAGTCAAGGTTGAATAAATCAAACAATGTTGTAAAAGGATGAGCAAGGCACATAGAGAGAGTGTAATTGTGGTGGAGGAGCCTTTGCATGAAAGAAACCTCATAGTGGGGTGGGACCGTTGGTGAGGAATCTCATCAAATATATAATGGAGGAGATGGAAACCATATGGGCAGATTGGAGATTATATTTTATGTGGTATTTTTAGACTTCTGCATATTTTGGTTTTTTAGCTAAGGTTGTTGCACTGCTAGTGCAAGGGTTTTCCCGGGTGGGGATTCCCTACTCTTTCTTGGAGATCTTGTTTAAGGGATCTAAGAGGATATTTCTGAGATGCATTTCCACTACTTGGTGTTGGGCCAAGCACTTACCTTCAGCAAAAATGCAGTCCCTTCAGAAAAATGTGTCATTTCTTAAGGTGTGCAGTGGGAGGGGTCAAAACCTCACTTTTATGGGCTAGTTTCCTAAGAGGAGGGTAAGCTTTTCTTTGGGAGAACTAGTGGAAGAGTATACAATCATTTCTTTGCATTTTCAGCCATTATCATGCAGATATTCAGCTATATAGTGTGATTCAGCCACAGATCTACATCAGTTCTTCCTTGTACATCATTTCTGTCAAGAAACCCTTGCCGGGTCTTCTTAGATCTGTATAAAAGAGATTAGATCTCTGTTTTTATGCCTCATTGATTAATATAATAGAAGATATGAATTTTGTTTCCATTTTCTGAGTTTTATCTCCATTAGACTACGGAGTCCCTTTTGCAGCAATTTATGTGTGTTGCAGTCTTGGGGTTTCATTGATTTTAAGTTGTTTTGAGCACGGAGGCCTGTTTAACTAGGCTAAATGCATTTGTTTCTGAAACCCTTTTGCATGCATGTCCTATATTACATATACTAAGGGAAAAAACTATTATTTTCCACTGTTATAATGCTATCTTCAGAAAATAACATTTTTGGGGTCAATATTGTTGCTTTTCCCTACTTAATGACATTGTATGAAGACATAGTTTTTTGTTGTGATGGTTATATGATGGCTATCTATTCTAATACAATATATGAGTTGATGTATTGCTTCTTTTTAACTTTGGAATACCTTAGGGTATTCTTATTGTTGTAGAAAATCCCTATTTTGGGATATTACAGATAGATAGTGGGACTAAGCAGTGGGGAAGTGTACTCCACCATTGAGCACATACACCTTGAAGGATCACTTATTTGTGGTCTAGAATCCTAACACCAATGTAATATTGGGTGTGCAGTGGTTGATTGCATTGGGGAATGTCACCACATATTGGGAGACTTTGCAGATGGAGTGGGAAGATAAGAAGAGTGACCAATATTAGGTGATTAGGGTTATACACACCTATCCATTCCAGGAGCTATCTGCACATAATATGGAGACCGATTTTCACAATGGAAGCAGGGAAAAATTAGTCCACTCAGATATACATTCTACTATATACCTTGATGTTTCATTATATGGAGGCATTCCACTAGGAAGGCCCCCTGACTGGAAAATGATCAAAGAGTTCTTCCAACAAGATGCATCATTCATGGATCTGGATGAGGAGGAAGCCTTGGGAGAGGCTAGCATAGTGCAGAGAGCCTTTGATGAGCTCAAGGAAGGAGTGAGAAATTTTCCAATATCTGCATTGCCATCTCTCATAAATCCTCTTACACTGGAAGACGGAGTATTAGGAGTAGATGGTAGCACAATCATGGTGCAAAGGGGCTACTCCATAGCCCTTGTGAATCATAAGATACTTCCACATAGGAACGAGTGTTCCATATATAGCAAAGGTTTGCTGGAATTCATGCATGCTTTGGCCAAATTCTGGAAGTTTGGATGGGCAAAGGCTTTGACCTCCATAAACTTCAATACTTTTCTAAGCAGAAGCAGGTGCAAGGGAGGCAACAATAGTGGGATAGGAGCATTCCAGTATGTGAATTTGGAATTGAGCATGTCAAATAGGGGAGTTATGAGATGAAAAGTACCTTATAAAAAAGGCCAACAACACTGTCATTGAGGAGTATAGATCCATATTGGTAGTCCTAGATATTGGTGGGGTATTCAAAGAACATCTTCACATGTAAGGTGCTTGATGGGAAAGTAACAGATGGGAGGTATAAAGTAGTGGATGGAGTCATCTATTACCAAGATCAGATCTTATTAAATATAGACTCCAAGATTAAGGAGAATATTATATATGTATCAAATGAAGCACTCCTTTCCGGTTACACAGATTTCATTAGGACTTATTAGACCATTATGGAGATATTCTCATGGGAGGGTCTCAAAGAGGATGTGCTCCAGCATATCAAGAAGTGCATAGTTTTTTGGATGAATGAGGAGGGAAACAACCACCTTGCAAGGTTGTTACAATCACCTAATTTTCCAGGAGATAGATGGGGGAGCTCATCCATGGAACTCATCACCAGCCAACCAATAGTACATGGTAATAGTTTTGGATTTATACTCATTTATAATCTAACAAATTATTTGCATTCTCTTTCCATCTATGTATAGTACATTGCTCCACAAGAGGTTAAGCCTGTCTTTGGATTTCATGGTCTTCTTGAGACTACAGTTAGTGATGGGAATGGCCTCTTCCTAGAGGGATTTGGGAAAGAATTTTTTTGTTTGGGTATCACTCATCTTACACCACATGCCCTTTACTACTTCTCAGCATGTGAGAAGCTGGTGGTAGCAAGCAAGTGGTTGGATATCCACTTATCACATCATGTTTTGAGACAACTAGTAGCAGAACAGTGCTGGTCTCACTTGAGGGACTATTGTCACCATCTGAAATTTCATATATTTCTCCTTTGGATTCCATATTGTGATGATTTTCTATTCACTATATGTGGAATGGCTTGGGCAAGCAAGGTTCCTAGAACCAAAGAGTGGATCCTTGAGAGTTTGGATGCCTTTTGGCCTCTTGAGGACAATATTATTGCAACCCAATATCAACAACAACTCTATACTTATCATAAATGGAGAGAGAGACAATGTGGGGTGAACAATTTGGCCTATCATTTTCAGCCATACAAGCCCTCTACATTGCAGAAGTAGGGGATTGATGAGTTTTTCTATGAACTACCCAGGGTAATCCATCTTGTTTGGATGATAGCATGGGGATTGGGGCTTCTCATTAGGGTTAAGGCCCCCAAAATGTTTCATCTCTCATGCCTCAATTAGGCCATTGGACAACATGTCGTTTCCCCCATGGATTTCCCACTTCTTCATGATGAGAGCCATTTGTTTTATTTACCAAAGGCTAACTTGCACACTTGAGAGGAGAAAATAAGGGACATATTGATTGATCTGGTTCATTGGAGGAGACTATCAGATGAGGAGGCTACATGAGAAGGAGAGGATATTTTAAAATATCCATCCTTATAGTTGCTTGAGGAAAAAAAACATTTGGAAGGGGAGGACTGCAATATTCCTAATTAGCTTTCAGCTAATTGGAATGTTAATTTTTGATTTTGATAATAAGATAGGTGAATAAGTGGGTAGGGATACACATAAATCTCTTTAGTAGGAATAAAACCACTTCACATGTGAATGTGGACCATTGTATCAGCTGAATAAAGAACATTTAGGTGTGAACAAGGGCTAAAGCATGTGGACAAGGTCAAAGTTGACCAAATCAATAGTGATGTCATGGAGGTAATGGAGTATTAAAGGAGGACAACACAGTTATGATGGAGGAGTATATGCATGAGAGTAGCATATTTAATGAGAGGGACCCAGGGTGAGGAAGATCACCAAGAATACAAGGAAGAGGATAATAGCCATAGAAGGCATTCAGAATATTGATATTGTATTGGTCTTTTATGATTTTTTTCATGCTTCAGTTGTTTAGCTAAGTCTGTTGTGTTGTATAGAACAAGGGTGTTTCCAAGAGGAAATCCCACCCTCATCCTCGGGGGACTTTGAATGCCTACTCAAGAGAGATTTATTAAGCATAATTTCAACATTACCACATCAATCCAAGATTTAGCCATCTTCCACAGCACATTTTCCTTCAGGATTGTGTTGTTTTGTAGGGCAGAAGCATTGGAGGATTTATAGATCCAAGCTTGTTTTCCAATGGAGGGATCAACCCTTCATCCGAGAGTTTAACAAGGAGGATCCTTGAGCATAATTTTATTATCTATAATTAGGCTAAGCTGTTTCCATGAACTACAACATAGTTCCCTTTAGAAACTGTGTTATTCTGTTGAGCAGTTGCAGTGGAGGGCTTAGTGCCCCAGTTTGTGAGTTAGATTTCCAGTGAGGGGAGAAACCCTTCATCCAAGAGATCTATTGGAGGAGTATCAACCATTTTTCATATCAGATCAGTCACCTCCTATCAGTGTCCATTTTCAGAGCTTATTCATCCCTAGGGATGCGTTTCATCAGTTGGTATTTTGTGTGCTTTCGGAAACCCTTTCTGGGTTGTCTTGGAAAGGTGTTTGGGAGCTTAGATGTCCATTCTCATCACTTTTTAATCATTGTATTATTATATCCATACGTGTATATTTTCTAGCTGTAGTTACACTCCCTGGGACAACATTGTCTTGTTTTTACAACATTTTGTATAGAAGCAACATTTCATGTTTGGGTGTATTTGAGCATTAGAGGCTTATTTTGCCTAGTTGAGTGACTTGTTCCTCAATATATTGTACTTATTTTTTGCTAGTGTACATAATATAATGGATCTATGATTTTCTTATATTATATGTGTTGATGTATCACTGCATTTTCCAGTTTTATGTTCTATATTCTTGTCTTTTCCATTTTGGAATATTACATGTTTATTATGGTTTAATTTGATATAAGCCAATTTGATATGTTTATACATGATGATTGATCAACCAACTAGTTTGACTTGTTGTGACAAGAAGTGAACAGGATTTCAAGTGTACCTTATTGACGAGCTACCAATGAGGTATGATTTGAATTTATTTCAATTCATTTTGAGTATAATGGGAATTATGTGCTTGGTATAGAAAATCATGGAAACTCCTGGTTGGGTTTTTGAAACTGACTGCAAGAAATAGCAACGGAAAAAGGAATTGAAACAAGCAACGATATGTTGGTAAATAAATTAGGGAGCAACACTATTATGGGACACTAGTACCCAATATTTTCCTTTGATTGTCATGATAATACTATGAAAATTATGATGGTTTTGAGGTAGGCATATACCTTGGTTTTTGTATCTTCTGATGCGAGGAAGCCTTACTAACGGATGGACTACCTGAGAAGGGGGTTCCAGTGGAACTTGGAAGGTGTGTGACTACACAGAAGGGGATTACCAGATTTCCTGATGGACTGTGTAGCAGAGAAGGAAGGATAGGGATGGATGTTGTTTTTCATTATAATTTCCATATGGAATCAGATGCACATTGGGAGTGTGCCTTAGAACAATGAGTGGGTAAATGGTCATTGAGGGTATAATAGCACAGGATTGTAGCACTGGAAATTGGATATAAACTTTGAAGTTGGCAGTGGATTCTAGACTTCCCGGAAGGAGGTGAATCCTAGTATTACTTTGATGGTGGAGGTGTGAGCATCTGGATTCCCTTTCTGCTGATACATACATTGTATCCTTCTATTTTATGTTTGTGTAAATGTGCATATCTTTGTATGTGTATATTATTGTAAATACTGTATTGATTTGGATTTATAAATCTCCATAGAAATTATAGTAGTATATATGGTTTTTATTGTAAATACCGTAATGACATATGTTATAAAGCTCCAGTAAAAGGTATGTTTTTCATGTTTCAGTAGAGGTCATTGTAAATACTGCAACAAGCCGTGTTATAAATCTCCATAGTTAGTATGTTTTGTTTTTCTATTTTTTAGGTTTCATTGAACACCGAGGAAGATGTTCCCCCAAGGGGGAGGATTCTATAATAGCCTTGGTTAAAGAACCATCTAAAAAATATAAGACCAAGGTCATGGGATACATATTACAAGTTGAATGGTGCAAAAAACATCCTAGTGGGTGTTCATTTTAGTTATTATGGCCAAAGGAAATTGGAAAAGGAAATGGAAAAGTCTTTGGAAAGTAATGAAGCATTCATTGACATTTTGTCTATGAAAATAGGAGAAAAGGAAGGTGAAAGGTCTCAAGTTTCATGTGAGGAGGAAAATGAAGGAAAATAATGGAAAATAAAGAAAATAGTTGCCTCATTGATAAAAAGGC
The DNA here is from genome assembly GCA_034641835.2 of Pinus albicaulis. Taxonomy (NCBI): domain Eukaryota; kingdom Viridiplantae; phylum Streptophyta; class Pinopsida; order Pinales; family Pinaceae; genus Pinus; species Pinus albicaulis. Next base: position 276,205,089 of record CM076579.1, on the reverse strand, counting down.
TTTTGAGGATCAATTGGAAAGCTTTGGCTCACATTTATGGTTCTCATTCTATTCTCTTTCTCTCATACTCTTGGATACCTAGATTTACTTGGAGCATCCTTGAAGGAGTGTGGCATACTTGGAGATTTGGAGCAAGAAGGAAAAGGAATATTAGGAAAGCACAAGAGGAAATTAGGATCAGTATCTACAATGGGTTTTGATTGTAGATACTGAGTTTCATGAATGTTTTCCTCACTATTTTTGGCATGCATGATGTATGCATGTGGTTTCTTGGTCATGATCTGTCATTGGAATACAGGATTTCATGGATTGATAGTGGACTTGCCTAGCCTTGCAATTTTGTGGATAGCCATGGTGTTGTGGGTTCATTTCATTGTCTATTTTTTTGGTTGGTTGTCATGTTCCTTTAGCTATGGTTTGACTTATTAGTTCCTGGAAGCCTTTGTTGGAAAAATTCTCTGGAAGCCCTATAAAAAATTGGGTTGAGTTACTAGTCCTGGAAGCCCTGGTTGGAAAAATGCTCTAGAAGCCCTTGGTGGGTTGAGTTACTAGTCCTGGAAGCCTTTTTTGGAAAAATAGTTTGGAAACCCGATGACAGATCTAGGTTGAGTTACTAATCATGGAAGCCTTGGTTGGAAAAAATTCTCTGGAACCCTAGAAAAACTTGGGTATAGACCAATCTAGTGATGGTTGTGATGTTCGATCATGAGGTGGAATCACTAGTTTAGGGTTGAGGTGGTTTGGCCTCTGGAAGCCCTGGTTTGGTTTTGATGGATTTGGTTTATGATATGCCACATTCATGCTTTGAATATGGTAGAGGGGTGACTGGTTGAAGAGACATTTGGATCAACCATTTATATGGTCTTGTGGAACATGGAAGTCCCAGATTTGGTTGCATTTTTCGTATGGAAATAAGAGATATTTTCCTCTTGTATTGATGGGTAAATATGCTTGTCATTATGTTTATTATATGGTTGTTATGTTCTTGTCATTTCTGTTGTTTATATTTTGGTTATGAAGGTGTTTTATGATAGTGATGATGTATGGATTTCATCATGTTTTTATTTGTAAATGAATGAAGAATGTATCTATGAAAAAATATATGATAATGTAGTTAAGTTGATGAGGAAACAATGCTTCTTGGTGATTCTCAGATATGTATGAGACCCCTATGCTCAAATATGCTATTTAAACATGTAGATTACATATTTTTGACATGTTTGATGAAATTCCCATCATGGCTAGTAGGGGTCCAGTCAAGTCCGTGTCAAAGTATTTTATTTTGCATCGTTATTCTGTTGTAATGTTTCATTTATGAAATTTTCATGATGTTCTGGGAAGTGACCTTGGCTCTAGATCAAAAAAAGTGGTTCGAATCTCGGGACATTGGCACAGGTCTAAGGAAAAAATTCCCTAGACACATGCATGGCTATGTTATGGGAGCCCAAGAGTCTCCCATACACACCCTTGTCCATATCAAGGGAATGTCCAGGGGTTTAATGGTCTAAAAGATTAGTGGTATCAATGGGATGGTTACCTGAGTGGTTAGGATGGTTCCTTGGAGTTTTGTTGATGATGTGGAAGGATTGTGTGATGTTTTTCGATCGATTAGAATTCCTTAAGGTTACCTAGGAGGTTTAATTATACCATACTAGCCTTTTATCACATTTTTACCTTGGTTGGATTTCTACTTGGGTAGATGTTACACGAGGGTGTTACAATTTATGCATTGGTTATTGTTTTATCATGAAGAACACTATAATAATCTAAGAAAGATAATATCCTAACCTAAATAATTAAAAAGAATTCACAAGAAATTATCATTAATAAAGAAATCACCTAATCTTGATCCCCTATATTTCTCAGCACAATCTTGTGAAGAAAACATTCAATACATTCTTTACAATAAATTTTCACAACCTTCTCCAATCTACCAACATTATAAGTTTTTTTGTTGTTGGAAAGATAAGGATGAAAATTAGATGTGCATGTATTTCCATGGAAACAATAGCAAAGATCAAGAAAAATTTTCTAATGTAAAATGTGTTGTATATGTTAGCACTCTGTCGGATCTATGAAGTTGAGAAAAGAGCAGCAAAGGTAACCACAGACCAAGCTTAGCCAAGTAGCTAGCCCTACTAGGTAGGATAGGGATCTCTCCAAGGGATCTCAGCCAAGAGGGTTGGATCAAATTAGGTTTTAGGCTAGGTATAGTAGCACAAGGGTTTTGATTGGTTGATTTGAGTGTTGGATGAGTGAATTAGGTCAAAGAGGTAACTAGGTCAGGGAAAATAACATTCGAATTGCAGAAATCTAATGGGGCAAGGTAGGTAAGAATTCCAACACTTCATGGTTTCTGGGTGAGATGTATCATGCTAGTGAGGTGCTAAAAACAGCATGATAGTGCATGAATTCCTTTTAAACTGGAGAAACTAAACAAATTATGGTGATTCTCCCGAAACAGAGAATAAGAGATGTATTATGCCTATCAAAATTGAGAAATAATCATATCATAGAGTTTAAATGAACATGAAATATAAAAAACATTCATACATATGAAACTGAAGAAGAAACTATGCCAAAGTATAGTACGACATGAATCCCAAAAGAATAGTTGCAACTCATCCAATATATTCCTACCAAAATCTAAAATACACTAGTGTCTCTTATCAATACAACAACATCCAACCTATGAAATGAGTCAATAAGTGAAAGATATATCCATAAAACAAGTTCTCTTAACCTCAGGGGTCGAATCCCTGAGTTGTGGAGCTAATCCACCAAATTCTTAAATGAAACCTAGAGTGTAGGGTGGTCAAACTTACTCATCCCTAACTTCAGTGAAACTGATTAATTCATCTTTGAAAAGAGTTTTACCTAATGTATTTACCCCTAGGTAACTCAAAAATATCATTATTACATTTACATCCATGAATTACATCATTAAAAACTCATAAATCTTATTAGCAACTGAGAAAAACTCAAAGACTGGAAAATATCAGGTAACTGGCAAATGCGCAGCGCTTGAAAAAGATGCGCAATGCGAAATTCAAGGTGCATTGTGGAGGCCTTAGGGAAGTATAAATTGAGCTCAGGGAAGCTCATTGGAAATTATGTCCTGTCTAGTTTCCAAATCTATTCTTATTTTCCAAAATTGAGCTGATTTGACCCTCCAAAATGTCAATCTCCCAAGACTGGTGAAATGCGCAGAATGGGGGTGCAAACAACACAACGTTCTCTTGCAGGCCACTTTTGGAGGTCTTCCTAAACTCCAAATTGAGCTCATGATAGGTCATTGGAACGACAGTCTAGTATTCTTGTCATTTGACTTATCAAAAAATTCATTTGGACACTCCCTCAGGGAGACAAATAGATTTTACCAAGACTACTCCATAAATGCAACAACTCTCCTATAGCAACAATAGTTTTAGCATTCCTCCCAAAGCATACCACCTGTGTAAAAAATGGAGGTTTTTCTTCCTTGATCTATTATTAACAAAAACCTCTTTAATTTTTTTTAAATGCATCTCCATTTGGTCAGAAAAATACTTTGAAGAAAAACTGACCCTATGTGTAGCAAATGATTTGTCCCTTGGAATGAATTTGATCCGAATTTATGTAGGAACAAAATAAAATATAGAAATAGACATAAACAAAGAGATGCAGCAGAAACAATACTTCATTTTATTTAAATCAAATGACTGAAATATTCTTACAGACATAATGGAAATAAAAATAGCTAGGGTGTTGGTAGCATATCTCTGAGAAGAGATGTGGCAGCTATAGACCTCTGAATTGTGTTACAATGAGGCTCGAGGACCCATTTATTATCAGGAAATAATGAAAAAATACAAACATCCAAAAAATTAACCCTAGGAGATGAAGAGCTAAAAATATGGGCCCCGTTTGGGTAAATTGGTGTTTCAACTTCCCGGGGACATAACTTTGGCACAGGATCTTCGTTTGACGTGCTCAATAGATCATTAGAAAGATCTTTCCAAGGAGTACAAATTTTGGTGGAGGCCATTAAGGTAGCAGTGCTGCACCTTGAAGGGGAGGCTCATGATTGGTGGTTTCATGGTCTTTCTACATTGGGGCATGCAAATGTGGCTCCATATGCAGAGTTCACTAGGAGGTTAGTGGAAATATTTGATTGAAGATATTCAGAATAACCCTTGCTTGAGCTAGCCAAGTTCAAGTAGTGAGAGCCTTTGCATGAGTTTATAAGATCCACTAGACCAACTATGATCCAAGATTATATTTAGAGGGTTAGATACTTTCAAAGTACTTTTCCAAGGGCAAGATCCCCCCTCCAACAAGAACTCTCTTCTCAAGGGGAAGATATGAATATTATTCCATCAAGAGAGGACCAAGACAAGGGGTCTATTAGTGATGATGGGGTATTATCCAATAATGATGAGGAAGAAGAGAAAGAGCTGGAAGGATGAACCATCATTGTAGCACCAGGAGAAGATCCACCACCACCTGGAGATGGAGATGGAGCCATTTCTACAACTAGTTGAGCCCTTACGTTCTTAAAAATAGTTCCAAAGGATCCAACATTGGGAGACTAGGGCACAATCCAGGAAAAACATGTGTCAGTATTGATAGATAGTGGGACTAAGCAGTGGGGAAGTGTATTCTAGCATTGAGCACATACACCTTGATAGATCACTTCTTTGTGGTTAAGAATCCTGACACCAATGTAATATTGGGTGTGCAATGGTTGATTACATTGGGGAAGGTCACCACATATTGGGAGACTTTGCAAATGGAGTGGGATGATAAGAAGAGTGGCCAATATCAGGTGATTAGGGGCATACATAGCTACCCATTCCACGTGGTATCTGCACATAAGATGGAGACTGATTTGCGTAGTGGAAGCAGGGAAACATCAGTCCACTCAGATATACATTCTACTCTTGACCTTGATGTTTCATTATATGGAGGCATTCCACTAGGAAGGCCCCCTGATTGGAAAATGATCAAATATTTCTTACAAAAAGATGCGTCATTTATGGATCTGGATGAGGAGGGATCCTTTGGAGAGGCTAGCACAGCGTAAAGAGCTTTTGATGCGCTCAAGGAAGGAGTGAGAAATTGTCCAATATCTACATTTCCATCTCTCACCAAGCCTCTTACACTGGAAGATGGAGTATCAAGTGTAGATGGTGGCACAATCATGGTGCAAAGGGGCTACTCCATAGCCCTTTAGAATCTGAAGATACTTCCACATAGGAAGGAGTATTCAATATATAGCAGAGGTTTGTTGGCATTCATGCATGCTTTGGCAAAATTTGGGAAGTTTTGGATGGGAAAAGGCTTTGACATCCATAAACTTCAATATTTTTCTCAGCATGAGTAGGTGCAAGGGAGGCAACAATAGTGGGATAGGACCATTTCGCTATGTGAAATTGGAATTGATCATGTCAAAGAGGGGAGTTATGAGTTGACAAGTACCTTATCACAAAGGCTAGCAACATTGTCATTGAGGAGTATAGATCCATATTGGTAGTCCTAGATATTGGTGGAGTATTCAAAGAAAATCTTCACATGTAAGGTGCTTGATGGGAAAGTAACAGATGGGAGTTATAAAGTGGTGGATGGAGTCATCTATTACCAGGATCAAATATTCTTGACTAGAGACTCCAAAATTAAGGAGAATATTATATATGTAGCACATAAAGTACTCCTTTCTGGTCACACAAATTTCATTGGGACTTATCAGACCATTATGGAGATATTCTCATGGTAGGGCCTTAAAGAGGATGTGCTCCAACATATCAGGAGGTGTGTATTTTTTTGGATGAATGAGGAGGGAAACAACCACCTTGCAAGGTTGTTACAATCACCTACTTTTCCAAGAGATAGATGGGGGGGGCTCATCCATGGAACTCATCACGAGCCTACTAACAGTACATGGTAATAGTTGTGGCTTTATACTCATTGATAATCTAACAAAGTATTTTCATTCTCTTTCCATCTATGTATAGTAAATTGCTCCACAAGTGGTTAAGCCTCTCTTTGGATTTCATGGTCTTCTTGAGACTACAGTCAGTGATGGGAATAGCCTCTGCCTAGAGGGATTTGGGCAAGAATTTTTTTGTTTGGGTAACACTCAACTTAAACCACATGCAATTTACTACTTCCGAGCATGTGAGAAACTGGTGGTAGCAAGAAAGTGGTTACATAGCCACTTATCACATCATTTTTTGAGACAGCTAGGAGCAGAACAATGTTGGTCTCACTTGAGGGACTATTGTCACCATTCAAAATTTCATATATTTATCCTTTGGATTTCATATTGTGATGATTCTCTATTCACTATATGTGGAATGGCTTGGGAAATAAGGGTTCCTAGAGGCAAAGAGTGGATCCTTGAGAGTCTGGATGCCTTTTTACCTCTTGAGGACAACATTATTGCAACCTAAGATCAACAACAACTCTATACTTATCATAAATGGAGAGAGAGAGACAGTGTGGGGTGGAAAATTTGGCCTATCATTTTTAGCCATACAACCCCTCTTCATTGCAAAAGAAGGGAATTTATGAGTTTTTCTATGAGCTGCCCAGGGTGATCCATCTTGTTTGGATGATAGCATGGGGATTGGGGCTTCTTATTGGGGTTAAGGCCCAAAAAATTATTCATCTCTCATGCCTCAATGAGGCCACTGGACAACATGTCATTTCCCCCATGGATCTCCCACTTCTTCATGATGAGAGTCATTTGGTTTATTTACCAAAGGCTAATGTTCACACTTGGGAGGAGAAACTAGGGGACATATTGATTGATCTGGTTCATCGGAGGAGACTATCAGATGAGGAGGCTACAAGAGAAGGAGAGGATATTTTGCAGTATCCATCCTTGCAGTTCCTTGAGGAAAAACAACAATTGGGAGGGGAGGACTGTAATATTCCTAATTAGATTTCAGGTAGTTGGAATATTAATTTTTCTTTTAATAATAAGATAGGTGAATAAGTGAGTATGGAGACCCATAAATCTCTTTAGTAGGAATAAAACCACTTCTCATGTGAATGTGGATCATTGTATTAGTTGAATAAAGCACCTTTAGGTGTGAACAAGGGCTAAAGCATGTGGACAGGGTCAAAGTTGACCAAATCAACAACAATGTCATGGACGTAGTGGAGTATTAAAGGAGGACAACACAGTTGTGATGGAGGAGTGTATGCATGAGAGTAGCATCTTTAATGAGAGGTGTTAACACTGGAAAATCGTATATCAGGAAACGACATCAACTAATGTCGAGCCCAAGGATTTACAGGACAGGGATACATTATGGAATCAAAAAGTATTTAAAATCTCTAAGGTTTTGAGAACATCGAATTTGAACTAGTCATAAATGCTCAAATGCACGCTTTTTCCTTCGAAAAGAGAACCTTTTTCATGCACTGGAGCCTGATAAGCGCGCATTCCTGGAAGTAGAAAAAATTCTCTTTCCGGGACCACAAGAAAGCAAAGGACAGTTTCTCCTTATGTGAAAGCCGCCTAAGGACAACACCAACGCCCCCTTAGGCATTGTGTGAGCACACAAAAGCATATTTCAGCACACAATGGAATAATGCCCCTCCCTTGGGTCACCATCCATCATGTACCAAGGGAGGGAAGGAGGTTTGAAAGGTCACCTATATAAATCCACAAAGATATGAACAATGTGTGATCAAAAGGTTATGCTGGCCAAATTTTCCCAAGCAACACCAGCAGTTTGTGTGACCCAAGGAGTTGAAGCAGGAGACGACTCGATTGTTGGCCACCCAACAATCTTAGTTCATTGTAGCAGAGAGAGTGAGTTAGACTACGTCAGAAGGCAGAACTTGAAGGACAAACATCCTTGCATCGGGTCCTAGAGCCATTGCCTAGGCCTTTTGGCAAGTGGGTAAGATTTGTTTTTATTCCAAGAATTCAATAAGAGGCCATCAAGCCGTTGTTTACCTTGTTACTGTTTAGAACTTTCTATGTAGCTTCTTTTGTGTTTTCTAGTTTTAGTTTTTTAACAGAGCATACTTTAGTGTATTACTTCATATAAGTTTTATACTTATGAGCTCCCCCCAGATACTGCCTATTAACTATAGTTTATAGGGTAGACCACACTCTCTAAACTCATGCGATTTCATACACCCATGTGTCGAATCCACCACAACAGGATTGGCGAATCCACTAATGTGTTTCAAGTTTATGTGGTTGTGCCTTATTTTGTAGGAGACCCTTAGTCTATGCTGGAGTGGAGCTGACAGTCCTCTGATCCATCTTGTAGTCTCTAGACTCACTGAGGTGACAGACTGAAGAAGGAAGCTCCTAATTTTTTTTTTACTTGCAAGAATTTTTCACACTGTTTTTTCACACAGACGCGTAGGGCGCACGTTCAAAGGTGACCTGCGCGTAGGAAAGCGCACTTGTCAGAGGTTTTTGTGCGCAATTTATAGAGAGAGTTTTTCTCCTTATATTCTACATTTTTTCTGCTTGTAAGAGTGTTAGGAAACCCCTAATGTATCTGCCAACACCTATGCTGATACCCCACAGCTTGTGAGAACTAATTTTTGCTGCTTTTTGTAGGCATTGAGTTAGTTTTCATTTAAGTTGGTTTTTTGCAAAAGGTGTTCACATAGTTTAAGTAGGGGGCCAATTAACCATTGCTTTCTGAACAATTTATGTTTTTTGCAAATTATAGTATGCACACTTAGTTTAACTAGTCCAAGTAAGTGGCTCATGACCACACATGCATAAGCTAGTGCAGAAATTGTTTAGTTTAAATTTCAATTTTTGCATTTAGGAAATTGCGGGACTAGGATTGAATCGCAAGTTAGAGCCAGTAATCTTTGTTGTATTTGCGCAATTGGGTGACCCTAGAAAATCATATGAACACTCTACATTTTTTATTCACCATCTCCCTTTAGTCACTCACATAGACTAATTAGGAGGTTTTGGAAGCGGCCCATTATCCACAAATGCTTTTTATTTGAGAAAGGAACAACGCCACATAGTTTAACTAGGGGACTTTTGTAAAGGATCACCAATATCCATATGTTCAAATTATGAGATTGTTCACCATATGCTCACAAAAATTCACCCACTAAGAAAATAAAGCCACCTAAAAATAACTTAAACCAACTCACTAAACTCTCCCCACAAGGGCCACAAGAGAAATTATAGTTTAAGTTAGGATCAAGGGGGTAGGAATCCAATAATCCACCTTGATCACGCTTCACATTTGAAACATAGAAGTTGTGTTTTTAGGGAGCTTTAAAATCCACCTATCATCCCACGGAAAAGAAAACCTGAGCATGGCAAAGACCCGATTCAGAGGGGGTTAGGCTTAGGCATAGTGTGTGCGGTATCAGTTGGGACTACCTGACCCGAATGATACTTGGTATTGTTAGCTGAATACCAAGAAGCCCAAGACTCGAACGCTCACGTGGGATGGTGGTTTTTAGTGGCCAAAACTAGGGCATCCTTTACCCTATAGGTGACGGTGCAGGCAAGCGCCATACCCTCTACCCTTACCTTGGTTGATTCTCTTTGGCTAACTGGGGGCGTCGCCAGCTCTTACGGGATGTTGTGCCAGCACTTGCATGAAATCCTCTCAAGGTCTAGTTAATTTTGAGTATGTGAGGATGTTATTAGGTCTTCTATGATTTTTTGAGTATCACGCGCAAACAAACAAAACCATTTTTTGCTTGATTGCTCACATAGATTAAGTTAAAGGAAAATTCATTTCATTTTTTCTTTGTCTTATGTATGTGGCCATAAAATTGTCATGATCACAGACTCAATCTCCTCAAAAAAAATTTCCAAAACCCAACCTGGACGACCCTCAAATGGTTCCAATGGAACCTCGTCAGTCTCGACATATTTTGGACCTCCCCCCATTATCGGGAGGGGTTCCAGGTCTTTTGCCGTTTAGGCATCAAAGACGGAATGTTGCCACAGTGGTTGGTTCCTCCTTTCCTGGAGCAACCTTATTTGGGAACCCTAGTCAGTCTTCCAACAACACACCACACATCACTCCCCCCTCATCCCCTAGGGGGCAAAAGAGTGCATCCCATATGGGAAGCCAGCTAAATTCACAACTGGGTACATCACAGACTAACCCTCGTTCTAACCAGAACTTCGTGTCTTCACATGTTTCCATGGCGTCAACCTCTTATTCACCCTTCTTAGTAGCGTTAAATCTACCAGATTTAACCAAGCTCACCAATGACCCCATCGCACATGACCCCAATTGGCCTCCCATGCCCATGAAGCTCCCTTCAGACATACCAAATTTTGAGGGCAAGTAAGCGGAAGACCCAAGAAATCATGTAATGAACTTTCACCTATGGTGCTCATCGAATAGCATCATTGATGATACTATTCAATTGAGGCTGTTTCAATGCACTCTCACAGGAGTGGCCGTGAAATGGTACATCGGGAAACCCCCTGCTTCACATAGAACCTTTAGTGCCCTCTCTACTGCATTCCTCACATACTTTCAGCTACCCATTCACCACGATTTGGGAATGGAGTTACTCACTCATTTCAGATAATATCCCTCTACCCACATTTCTGAACACCTCCATGAGAGGAGGCAGCGTCATAGCTTATGCAAAGAACAACTCGACGAACAGGTCCTTTTAGATTTATTCCTGAAAACTCTGACGGTGCAGATTTCAAAGGATGTGGCACCCCACATCCAAAGAAGATGCAATTAGTAAAGCCCAACAACTTGGACTGATCTATACGCAATCAGGATACATATACGGTATCTTGCCTAACGCCCCACACCTGCAATATTATCAAGAATTTCCAGGCGTGTCGAACTCTGCAGACAGAATTATTGGGTCAATGACCCAAGGGTACCTAGGCAGTAGCAGTCAAACTCCCAGTTACACACATGGGTCTACCCTGCCTTAGGTTTCATCGACCCTGCCAACATGCGCATGATGGCTTGTGATTTAGACAAAGCCATCCTTAGGCTTCCCTCCATGGTCGCCTTCTAGATACCAGTATCGATATAGAATATCACTATTCACCAATGTGTCATTGAAGAAGGTGCATCCACATGCATCATGTCAAAGAATGTATGGAAGAATTTAGGAGCCCTAGAACTCAAACCTTTCATCATAACTCTCAAAGCATACAACGGTCCTCCCTCGACCCCCATCGGTCTCTTCCAAAATGTACCAGTCTGCTTAGCTGGGAAAATGGTCCACATAGAAATCGAAGTCTTGGACACTCACTTGGATTACAATATACTCCTTGGGTGGAGTTACATGTATGCCATGTCTACCATAGTATCCTCCATTTTCCGCATCATGATGTTCCCCCATGAGGATTGAATCATTACAGTAGACTAGCTGACGCACACTGAAAAGCGTCCTTTGACCAACACAGATATGGTTCTACCCTATGTAGACACAACCACTGATGGTCTTGTATGGTATCAAGAATATGACCCTGGCCAATTAAAACTATTGTCCGTCCTTGGCTCATTCCTAGGAGATCCCCCTATTATCCCTGAAGTATCTCCTGATGCCAGAGGGGCCCCGGTGTGCATGATGTCCACATCAAGCACCGAGGTTAGTCAGGACACGAACTCAAGTAGTAATGACACTGAGGCATCAGCTACTGCAGCCTCCGTAGTCTATGTTGCCTCCCAAACTCCTTTCCTATACCCACCCCCTGGCTTTACCTCCCACCAAGCCTTGGCAACACTGGTACTACCCAACATATCGTTGGCATTCCTAGTGTGGTATCTCATTCCCCCTCTATGAAAACCAACTACCAATGTTACTACGTTTGGGTTAAAGCCCCCCAGTCCTGAGGAGCCCCAACCTACCCAAGTAGCAGCCGAAACTGCCCCCGCAAGGGAAATCCCCACTGTGAAATCGGAAACCATGATAAATAAAATTGATAAGAAAGAAAATAAAGTGGTGACCCCCACCCTACAGTAGGAGTCATCAGCCTGCACTATATGTGATGTCACAGGACACCCTACTCACATATGCCTGGAGTTAGACGAATTAAAACCACTCCTCGGCTGCGAGGCAAGCACCTCAAAACAACATTCCCATAAAAAGGAACTCGCCACGAAAAGTACAAGAAAATCTTTGCGTACCAATCACGCATGCACTATCTATGGCATCTACGGGCACTACACCTATCGTTTCCCAGAGGTCCCGTGATATAGGGACGCCTTACGTGTGGTCGAGCGATCCTATCAAAAGGATCCCTGCATCCAAGCATCTGGAAATGAACCACTTACCATCCAGTACCTTCAGGAGGAATGAAGGTCACCAGATTGACAACCATTTGTCCCTCCTCCACCCAAGCCACCATACACCAACCAGGGAAAAGGAAACCTGGTTGCCCCATCTTCTTGAGATTCAGGTGTATCGATTATCGCAAATGGTTTGATCGAGTATTTGGCCCAATGTCACTTAGGAATAAGTAATCTGTATTCAGGGAGATCCTAGATTAGGGGCACTAACCGGCAATGCCCTCCCCCATGATCTCAGTCTGGGGGAAACCACAACTAAAATCAAAACTAGGAGCCAAGTAATAGCTGCCAAGAAAACAGAGGCGATGCCACACATTCGCACTCCTGAAAAAATATTTTTTTAGCACCGACAGGTATGCACCCTCCCATATTCCTTTCCAAAATTCATGTTTTTCAATAAATATTGGATGAAAAGAAGATGCTTTCACTTGAGGTAGTTGTTTTTTGCAAGCAGAACCTGCAAACCATTCAGAACACCACCCACTGAAAGTTCCAGAGCAAGTATCATTCTACCCTCAACATGATAGAGTCCCAGAAAAATTTGCATATCCTAACATCATTTCTCCATCAGAAATAAACCATATGGTCCTCATACCTGACCATGTTTATCATCACCTCACCCTGCATATGATAAATGTCTGCGATGGTCAGTAGAGCCTCCCCTCTATGGCGATCGTCATCTCAAGTAGACAATACATCACCCCACAAGTGATGCCAGGCCATACCATTATCAGTCCGGGAAGCACCTCGTGCCCATCCATATACCATGCATAAGGTCAATTTCACCATTTTAGACTAACCCCCTTCCCGGATGATCGATTTTTACAAGCAGAATGAAAGCGCACCTCCGTGCACTGCATTTGGCCCACCATACCTCCATCGACATTAACACATCTGCGACATCTTCCGCTTCATCAACCCCGCACATGAGACCAACCAATGGGACCCCTACCCCCAACAAAACACCGTCCTTACACCATCAAGTGAGAGACCCTCTTTCATGTTTTTGGGTACCCGTCTCTATGTTTTGTACAAACCAAACCCCATTATTTTATTATTTTGGTAAGTGTATAAAGATCACAAACAATGCCCTTCACCTCTTCGCCCTCATATTACAATTTTCCTCCCATGGCAGAAGTCCCCCATCTCCCTTGGTTGAAGTATTTCATACCCCCCATGCATGCACCATTACGAAAATCATAGCTGGTTCATACCTGCCCTAGAAGTCCTACTGACTCTAGGGATTTTTCCCTTCAGAAATACCTATGACTGCTACGAAGCTGCTCAAATATACTTCGACCTCGGGCCACTGAATCCCCATCATCCATTTTCAGCTACTGCTCACCAACATGCCTATGTTAAACCCATTATGGTTTGGTTAAGGCTTCCTTTTTGTTGACATCAACACCTCTTTTCCAAAAAGGAAGTAGTACCTTGGATGACCCCTCCACATGAAAATGGGTATCCTCGGGTGGCACTATGGGAGACATCATTGTCCATAGATGTCATCAATCCTCTTGACATTCGACTACAACAAAATCTTTCATGTCACGATGGTATCGTACCTTACAACCATTGCAGTTTGATCAAGATCCATCGAAGACCCATGCCTTTATAAGTGTCTCTGAAAAAAATGCTTGCACGTGAAGGTCCCAACCAACACATATGCATACATTGCGCAGTGATATGCCATACCAATATTACACATATGGTTACCACATTCCACCTATCTTCAAAAAAAAAATGCCCCTAAGGGCGTTAGCAGTCGTTGTCAGCAACCACCAACATCACTACCACAGTAGTGACACAGACAACACATGTATCTGTCAATTTTGTTTAACCAGCCATAGAATCACGAGCATGGGACATGCCCGCCTCATTGAAATTTTGAAAATATTTTGTATATTTTTTCTGCTTTCACGGGGTCCCTTAGGCCATGGTTATCTTAGAAATGGTGCAAGGTGTTGTCTATTTTACATGCAAGACTCGCTCTCTCTCTCTCTCTGCGTATGATACAAAAAAGAAACTATAATGTATTTTGGCTATACATTTTTTCTTAGACCTCACACATTAGGGGGAAACTATTAACACTAGAAAATTGTACAGTAGAAGACGACATCAATTAATGTCAAGCCCAAGGATTTACAGGACAGGGATACATTATGGAATCAAAAAGTATTTAAAATCTCTAAGGTTTTGAGAACATCAAATTTGAACTAGTCACAAATGCTCAAATGTGCACCTTTTCCTTCAAAAAGAGCGCCTTCTGCGTGCAATGAAGCCCAATAAGCACGCATTCCTAGAAGTCGAAAAAATTCTCTTTCAAGGACCACAAGCAATCAAAGGAAATTTTCTCCTTATGTGAAAACCACCCAAGGACAACACTAGTGCCCCCTTAGGCATTGTGTGAGCACACAAAAGCATATTTCAGCACACAATGGAATCATGCCCCTCCCTTGGGTCACCATCCATCATGTACCAAGAAAGGGAAGGAGGTTTGAAAGCTCACCTATATAAACCCACAAAGAGATGAACAATGTGTGATCACAAGGTTATGCTGGCCAATTTTCCCAAGCAACACCAGCATTTTGTGTGACCCAAGGAGCTGAAGCAGGAGAGGACTTTATTGTTGGCCACCCAACAATCTTAGTCAATTACAGCAGAGAGAGAGTTAGATTGCGTCAAAAGGTAGAACTTGAAGGACAAAAATCCTTGCATCGGGTCCTAGAGCCACTGCCTAGGCCCTTTGGCAAGTGGGTAAGATTTTTTTTTATTTCAAGAATTCAATAAGAAGAGGCCATCGAGCTGTTGTTTACCTTGTTGCTATTTGGAACTCTCTATGTAGCTTCTTTTGTGTTTTTTAGTTTTAGTTTTTTAACAGAGAATACTTTAGTGTATTACTTCATTTAAGTTTTATACTTCTGAGCTCCCCCCAGATACTTCCTATTACCTATAGTTTAGAGGATAGACCACACTCTCTAAACTTGTGTGATTTCGTACACCTGTGTGTCGAATCCACAACAACAAGAGGGACACAGGGTGAGGAAGCTCACCAAACATATAAGGAAGAGGATAGCAGCCATAGAAGGAATTTAGAATATTGATATTGTATTGGTCTTTTATGAGTTTTTTCATGCTTCAGATGTTTAGCTAAGTCTGCTATGTTGTGATGTTCCTAACTAGCCCAAGCTAGTAGGAATATTCAATGTCATTTTATTTTTATGTTTTATGAATAAAATGTAAAGGAGAACAAATAAAAACTCCTAAATATGAGAATAAAACAGTGCCCAATGTGAATAGAGTCAAATTAGGGCTTTCTCAATAAAATCCACTTGTATGTGAAACAACTTCATGCTATTTGACTGGGTCAATAGGACCAAATCATAAAGTAGTCTAGATACGATGAACCTTCTAGATGATCAACGCAGTTCTATGAGGCGGTCCTCCATGTGAAATGGAACAAATGAATGAAGATGGTTTAGGGTTTTGCAAACCCTAATCTTATATAAGGAAGGGAAAGACTCAAGAAAAGGTTGTTGATTGATCATATTTCTAAGTATTTTTTTGCTTAGAAAAATACCATTCTCTATTGTTTAGTGGAGGATTGTATTTGAAATTCCTATGCAGGGATTTCACTTCTTCCTTTGATGATTCAAGGAGGAAATTTTACTGAATTTAACCACTATCAGGCTTGAGGCCAAGCTCTACTTACATTGGCAGTGCTGATCCATTGAGGGTTTTACTGTCTCTGCAAGCTGCAGCAAGTGGGGATCTAGATCTGCAGAGATCTAGTGTATTGGGGAAGCCTCTTTCCATGGAGTGGGTCCTTTGACCTCCTGGAAGAGTGTCTCATTTATTTTTTCTTCATATCTGCAATTTTACAGTGTTTTTCTGTATCATTTGAGCTATAGCGTTGTTCCCATGAGTAGATTGCGTTATTTCTGTATGAGGGTTTTCATGGTGTCTTGCTCATACTTTAGATCAGAGATCTATAGTGTTGGGCCTTGCCTTCCACTTGGTGATCCATGGATTACCTTGTTGATCTATGTTATATTTAGATCTGATCCATTGTAATGTTATGTTATATTCAGAAATTTACTGCAGCAGTTTCCAGATCTGCAACTTGTTTCTCAGATCTACTCTTATTTATGCATGCTTTTGTCAAAATTCCAAGTGGATCTTGAAGAGAAGACAATCTAGCTTCCAGATATGAAATAGATCTGATTTTTTGTCCACATATCTATCCTAGATCTAAGTTGTAACTTCCAGATGCTGAAGCTCCTTAAAAATAACATTGTTGAGCCATTTCTACAAATGTACATGTGTTATAGCTCTCTTTTTTGAAGATTCCTGCTATATTGTCTCATGCATTCTGCTGTGGAGTGAAAGGGCTTAATTATAATGCTGATTTGCTACTGTATTACTGAAATATAAATCTCCTTGATGATCTCCACTAAACACCTGATAAAACTACACAATTTCTGAAGCAGTGTTTGCATTTGGCTGCAGCCTCCCTCTTTGGGTGCTTTTTAGCTAGTCTAGTTTTTGGGAGGTCTGTTTAATGTATCTAAACTGATTTTTTTTCGATGAAATTCCATATATAAGTCCCATATAGCATAAATTAGAGGAACCAAGTCCTTATCTACGTTATTTTTGTACATTTTTACTTATACAACGTTTCTCTTGAGCACCTTGCTGAATTTCCTGAAAAAGGATCATTACAATGGTATCAAAGCTTGATATCTAGCTCAGCCTGTGAGATAAATTTTTCAGATCAAGTGATAAGAGAAGAACAGAGGAAAGAATGATGGAGAGGGTGAGATTACTCTCATCTATTTTCAGATCCATGAAGAACCTTCCCAAGGAGGATGAGCAAACAAAAGAGGAAGTACCCTACACTTCCTATTCTAATCAAGAAGACAGAAATAGAAGCAGGGAGAAGACTCAAAATTTTGGAGGAAAGAAGGAAGATAAGATCACAAATATTCTTCCTAAATCTATTCAGAGCATTCATGAAGATCTCAAGCAACTCAGAAGGGAGATGTCTGAAGAATCTCCAAAAGGGTTTGAACCTCAGTCAAACTCTAGATCTTCACACAATGGGTGTGAGCATGCAGCCACACACTATGATGTACAACACAATCTTAAGCTTATATTTTCCCTAAGATAGATAGAAGAAGAAGAAGAAGTGACTAAGGGGGAAACTCTTAGTGATTTCTTGAAGAGAGATGAGTCTCAAGCCCTGAAACTTAGAAATCAGTTCTATTTTTCAGAGCATTGCAAGGCCAAGGTGAAGAATATAAAGCAGAGTGATAGATTCAATCTATCAACCTTTGAAGGGTCACCTACATGTTCAGCCAAATAATGGGTGAAAGAGCTGGACACCTTCCTATAGTTGCACCAAATTCCTGAAGAAGAAGCCATCAGATTTGCAGCCTTACATTTGGGAGGTAAGGCCTATGCTTGGTTGAAATTTGAGTTTCTCTTTTGCAGAAATGTAAAAAATTCATCATACATAAGCTTCACTAAAGCATTAGTGAAGAGGTTTGATAAGACAGTTCATGAAAAACATATGGTGAAGTCAAACTAGAGAACTCAAATGAAATCCCTGCATAAAAACGTAGATCCATTTCAGAAACACATGGAAAGGGCTAGAAACTTGCATCATGCCTTGCTAGAGGCAAGACTACCTCCCCATAGCTTTGAAAAAAAGAATAAATATGTCTCTTCTTCAAAGTTGGATCATTCCATTGAGAGGTTGCCCAATTTTGTTGTTTAGATAAGGAGCAACAGCGCTGTTAGATCTAGATCTAATCTAGTGCCTCATGTAGAGGAAGAAGGAGATTTTGCTCCAACAAGAGGGATTATTGTGGCATGGAAAGAAAATCCCCAGGATCTCATGTATGGAGATTGAGGCATAATTCATGATCTACATGTGCCATCGATGAGAAGGTGTAGAGCCATGGAGATATAAGGTGAAGTTAGGGAAGAGAGCCAATCTCATTCCTATCCATTGCATAAGGTTGATGCACCTAAGAAGGTGATTGGATTGCATAGTGGAAGCATGGAGGGTTTTCTCCATTCATATGTTCAGTCACCTCTTGTTGATGATGTCTCATTTCATGGAGACATTGCACCAAGGAGACCACTAGATCATCAAAGGAGGACGAGTGCTTAACCTGTTGAGGCACAAAACATTGGTTTCAAAAGAGTGGAGACCGTGTAAGGCCTTGATACAACACTGAGATTTTGGGGTAGAATCAAGGAGGAGAGAAGAAGTCTCTCAACATAATCCACACCCATTCTCATTTCAGTTTCTGCGCTATGGCAAAAGAAGCAGGGGAATGGTAGCAACCTTCCCACTTATACATTTGGCATGGGAGCTGTCTATGCACGTAACTCTTTGGAAGAGTTAACTCAGTCACCTCCTTTCTCTTTGAGGATGGAAGGAGACACATCTATGAGCTGCTCCTTTTGCATGACCAAAATATATGGTAAGGACATTGTTTGTTTACTTGCTGATTTACATACTGATTCCTTAACCATATATGTGCATGATGTTGCTCCAAGGAGGAGCATTCTTACTTTGAGGCTGCATGGTCTACTTTAGGCCATGAGCAATGTTGATGACCACTCACTTGGTGGACTTCGGGAAGATTTTTATTTTGGAGGACATGCTCACCATGCATCATACATCACTCATTTTCTCCAAATACATGAGGAGAATGTAGCAGCAAATCGGTGGTTGAAAAACCACATATTTTGTCATTATTTATTGCAGTATATGCTCAAACTACACTGGTTGTATATGAGGGATCATTGCCCTACTCACTTGCTACATATGGCAGCCAACATGACTTTCATTATGGCTTCTTATGCTGCTATTGATCAAATTATTATCATGAGCATGACTGGAAGAGAGGCACATGGGTTGAATGTGTCCTTTGGGGGGGAAGATCCCCATATTTTTTGTAGGGCATGCTCCAATGGGAGCATGGGAGATGATGTGGCCACCATAGTTTAGCATTTGTTCTTTCTTGAGGTGAGCCACGTGATTTATAGGGTGCCTTATGATGATGACGACCTCCTGTCCATCACATATGAGAAGCATTGGGCTAGCTTGATTCACAATGTAGGAGGAAAGATCCTTGGAGATCTAAATTCCATCTTTCCACTTGAGGGCCACCTTGTTGCACTTGCCATAAGTGGAGAGGTGAACAGTGTGGGGTAGGCTATGATGCTTACCACTTATAGATTTTCAGCCCACCTTCTTTGCTGGAGCTCAAGGTGGAAGAGGATTTTCAGAAGTTACTTATTTGGAGGTAATTAGATTCTTATGGATGATAGCATGGGTGTGGGAGACACTCATTGGGAGAAATTTTCCCCATGCTCTTCATCACTCCTACCTTAATGAGGCCATTGAGAAATAAGAAGATCACCACTTGCACCTTCCATTTTCTCATGATGTACACTTACTATCTTACACTTGGAGGAAATCATTGGAGGAAAAATTCATTTCTTATCATTTTCAGCCATGGTGGGGTCCATTGATGGGGCCACAAGAAGAGGGAAGGAGAATTTTTTTTCTACCCTGTAGTTGCTTGAGGACAAGCAACATTTTGAAGGGGGAGGACTATAATGTTCCTAACTAGCCCAAGCTAGTATGAATATTCAATGTCATTTTATTTTTATGTTTTATGAATAAAATGTAAAGGAGAACAAATAAAAACTCCTAAACATGAGAATAAATCAATGCACATTGTGAACATAGTCAAATTAGGGTTTGCTCAATAAAATCCACATGTATGTGAAACAGGTTCAAGCAATTTGACTGAGTCAATATGACCAAATCATAAATCATTCTAGATACAATGAACCTCTTGGATGATCAGTGCAGTCCTATGAGAAGGTCCTCGATGTGAAAGGGGAAAAATGAATGAAGATGGTTTAGGGTTTTGCAAACCCTAATATTATATAAGGAAGGGAAAGACTCAAGAAAAGGTTGTTGATTGATCATATTTATGAGTATTTGTCTGCTTATAAAAATACCATTCTCCTTTGTTTAGTGGAGGATTGTATTTGAAATTCCTATGCAGGGATTTCACCTCTTCCTTTGATGATTCAAGGAGGAAATTTTGCTGAATTGAACCACTATCAGGCTTGAGGCCAAGCTCTACTTACATTGGTAGTGCTGGTCCATTGAGGTTTTTGCTGTCTCTGCAAACTACAGCAAGTGGGGATCTAGATATGCAGAGATCTATTGTATTGTGGAAGTCTCTTTCCTTGGAGTGGGTCCTTTGATCTCCTGGAAGAGTGTCTCATTTCTTTGTGCTTCAGATATGCAATTTTACAATAGTTTTCTGTATCATTTGAGCTACAACTTTTTTCCCATGAGTAGACTGCGTTATTTCTGTATGAGGGTTTTCATGGTGTCTTGCTCATAGTTTAGATCAGAGATCTCTAGTGCTGGGCCTTGCCTTCCACTTGGTGATCCATGGATTAGCTTGCTGATCTATGTTCTGTTTAGATCTGATCCATTGTAATGTAATGTTATATTCAAAAATTTACTGCAACAGTTTCCAGATCTGCAACTTGTTTCTCAGATCTACTCTTATTTATGCATGCTTTTGTCAAAATTCCAAGTGGATCTTGAAGAGAAGACAATATAGCTTCCAGATATGCAATAGATCTGATGTTTTGTCCACAGATATATCCTAGATCTGATTTTTAACTTCCAAATGCTGACGATCCTTAAAAATAATGTTGTTGAGCCATTTCTACAAATGTACATATGTTATAGCTCTCTTTTCTAAAGATTCCTACTGTATTGTCTCATGCATTCTGCTGCGGAGTGAAAGGACTTAATTATAATGCTGATTTGCTGATGTATTACTAAAATATAAATCTCCTTGCTGATCTCCACTGAACACTTGATAAAACTGCGGAATTTCTGAAGCAGTGTTTGCATTTGGCTACAGCCTCCCTCTTTGGGTGCTTTTTAGCTAGTCTAGTTTTTGGGAGATCTTTTTAATGTATCTAAACTAATTTTTTTTCGATGAAATTCCATATATAAGTCCCATACAACATAAATGATAGGAACCAAGTCCTGATCTACATTATTTTTTCACATTTTTACTTATACAACGTTTCTCTTGAGCACCTTGCTGAATTTCCTGAAAAAGAATAATTACATATGACGTTTAGAAAAAGGGTGTTTTCGAGCGGAAATCCCACCCTCATCCTCATGGGACTTCGAATTCCTACTCAGGAGAGGTTTATTGAGCATCATTTCCACATTTTGGCATTAGGCTAAGCTTTAGCCATCTTCCATAGTGCAGTCTCATTCAGGATTGTGTTGTTTTGCAGGGAAGAAGCATTCAAGGATATATAGATCCAGTTCTCAATTTGTTTTCCAATGGAGGGATCATCCCTTCATCTAGGAGTCTAGCAAGGAGGATCCTTAAGAATCATTTTATTATCTAGAATTAGGCTAAGCTGCTACCATCACCTATAGTGAAGTTCCCTTCACAAACTGCGTTATTCTATTGAGTAGTTGCAGTGGAGGGCTTACTGCCCCAGTTTGTGAGTTAGATTTTCAGTGAGGGGAGCAACCCTTCATCTGGGAAATCTATTGGAGGAGTATCATCTATTTTTCATATCAGATCAGTCACCTCCTATTAGTGTCCATTTGCAGAGCTTATTCGTCCCTACAACTGCATTTCATCAGTTGGTATTTTGTGTATTTTCGGAAACCATTTCTATGTTGTCTTGGAAAGGTGTTTGGGAGCTTAGATGTCCATTCTCGGCCCTTTTTAAGCATTATATTATTATATCCATACATTTATATTTTCCAGCTGTAGTTACACTCACTGGGACTATGTTTTCTTATTTTTTTGGCATTTTGTATAGCAACAACATTTCATGTTTGTGTGTATTTGAGCATTGGAGGCTTATCTTGCTTAGTTGAGTGACTTGTTCCTCAATATATTGTACTTATTTGTTGCTGGTGTACATAATATAATGGATCTATGATTTTCTCATATTATATGTATTGATGTATCACTGCATTTTCTAGTTTTATGTTCTATATTCCTATCTTTTCCATTTTGGAATATTACAGATTTATTATGGTTTCGTTTGATATAACTGGATTTGATATGTTTATACATGATGATTGATCAACTAACTAGTTTGACTTGTTGCGACAAGAAGTGAACAGGATTGCAAGTGTACCTTGTTGACGAGCTACCAAAGAGGTATGATTTGAGTTTATTTCAATTCATTTTGAGTATAATAGGAATTATGTGCTTGGTATAGAAAATCATGGAAACTTGTGGTTGGGTGTTTGAAACTAACTGCAAGAAATAATAGAAAAAAAGGAATTAAAACAAGCAATAGTATGTTGGTAAAGAAATTAAGGAGTAACGCTATTATGGGACACTAGTACCCAATATTTTCCATTGATTGTCGTGAGAATACTATGACCATTATGACGGTTTTGAGGTAGGAATATACCTTATTTTTTTTATCTTCTGATGCGAGGAAGCCATACTAAGGGATGGAATTCCCGAGATGGGGGTTCCAGTAGAACTTGGAAGATGTGTGACTACACGGAAGGGGATTACTGGATTTCCTAAGGGACTGTGTAGTAGAGAAGGAAGGATAGGGATGGATTTTTTTTTTCATTATAATTCCATTTGGAATCAGATGCACATTGGGAGTGTGCCCTGGAACAATGAGTGAGTAAATGGTCATTGAGGGTATAATAGCATAGGATTGTAGCATTGGAATTTGGATATAAACTTTGAATTTGGTAGTGGATTCTAGAATTCCCAGGAAGGAGGTGAATCCTGGTATTACTTTGAGGGTGGAGGTGTGAGCCTCTGGATTCCATTTTTGTTGATACAGACGTCATATTCTTCTATTTTCTGGTTGTGTAAATGTGCATATGTTTGTATGTGTATATTATTGTAAATATTGTATTGAGTTGGATTTATAAATCTCCATAGACATTAAAGTAGTATATATGGTTTTTATTGTAAATACATTAATGACATATGTTATAAAGCTCTAGTAAAAGGTATGTTTTTCATGTTTCAGTAGAGGTCATTTTAAATAATGCAAAAAGTTGTGTTATAAAGCTCCATAGTTAGTATGTTTCATTTTTCTGGTTTTTAGGTGTCATTGAACACCGACGACGACGTTCCCCTAAGGGGGAGGGTTCTGTAACAGCCTTGGTTAAATAACCATCTAAAAAATATAAGACCAAGGTCATGGGATACATATTCCAAGTTGAATGGTGGGAAAAAAATCCTAGTGGGTGTTCATTTCGGTTATTATGGCTAAAGGAAATTGGAAAAAGCATTGGAAAAGGATTTGGAAAGGCATGAAGCATTAATTGACATTTTGTTTATGAAAATAGTGGAAATCAGGAGAAAAGGAAGGTGAAAGGCCTCAGGTTTCATGTGAGGAGGAAAATGTAGGAAAATAATGGAAAATAAAGAAAATAGATGCCTCATTGATAAAAAGGCATTTGAGGATCAATTGGAAAGCTTTGGCTCACACTTATGGTTCTCATTCTATTCTCTTTCTCTCATACTCTTGGATACCTAGATTTTCTTGGAGCATTCTTGGAGGAGTGTGGCATACTTGGAGATTTGGAGCAAGAAGGAAAAGGAATATCAGGAAAGCACAAGAGGACATTAGGAGTGGTAGCTACAATGGGTTTTGATTGCAGGTACTGAGTTTCATGTACGTTTTCCTCACTAGTTTTGGCATGCATGGTGTATGCATGTGGTTTCTTGGTCATGATCTGTCATTGGAATAGAGGATTTCCTGGATTGATAGTGAACTTGCCTAGCCTTGCGATTTCCTGGATAGCCATGGAATTGGTGGTTAGTTTCATTGTTTGTTTTTTTGATTGGTTCTCATGTTCCTTTAGCTATGGGTTGAATTATTAGTTCCTAAAAGCCTTGGTTGGAAAAACACTCTGGAAGCCCTATAACAACTTGGGTTGAGTTACTAGTCTTGGAAGCCCTTGGTGGGTTAAGTTATTAGTCCTGGAAGCCTTTTTTGGAAAAATATTTTGGAAGCCCGATGACAGCTATGGGTTGACTTACTAGTGATGGAAGCCTTGGTTGGACCAAATGATCTGGAGCCCTGGAAAAACTTGGGTAGAGACCAATCTGGTGATGGTTGTGATGTTCGATCGTGAGGTGGAGTCACTAGTTTAGGGTTGAGGTGGTTTGGCCTCTGGAAACCCTAGTTTTGTTTTGATTGATTTGGCTTATGATATGCCACATTCATGCTTGGAATATGGCAGAGGGGTGACTGGTTGAAGTGACATTTGGATCAACCATTTCTATGGTCTGGTGGAACATGGAAGTCCTAGAATTGGTTGCATTTTTTTTATGGAAATAAGAGATATTTTCCCCTTGTATTGATGGGTAAATATTCTTGTCATTATGTGTTTTATATGATTTTTATGTGTTTTCCATTTCGTTTTTTTATATGTTGGTTATGAAGGTGTTTTAGGATAGTGATTATGCATGGCTCTCATCATGTTTTTATTTGTAAATTAATGAAGAATGTATCTATGACAAAATATATGATAATGCAGTTGAGTTGATGAGGCAACAATGCTTCCTAGTGATTCTCAGATAAGTATGAGACCCCTATGCTCAAATATGTTATTTAAACATGTATATTACATATTTGTGACATGTTTGATGAAATTCCCATCATGGATAGTAGGGGTCCAGTCAAGTCCTTGTCAAAGTATTTTATTTTGCATCATTATTCTGTTGTTATGTTTCATTTATGAAATTTTCATGATGTTCTGGGAAGTGACCTCAGCTTTGGACCAGAAAAGGTGGTTCAAATCTCGAGACATTGGAACAAGTCTGAGGAAAAAATTCCCTAGACACATGCATGGCTATTTTATGGGAGCCCCAGAGTCTCCCATACACACCCTTGTCCATATCAAGCGAATGTCCAGGGGTTTAATGGTCTAAAAGGTTAGTGGGACCAATGGGATGGTTACCTAAGTGGTTAGGACGGTTTCGTTGAGTTTTTCTAATGATGTGGAAGGACTGTGTGATGTTTTTCCATCGATTCTAGTTCCTTAAGGTCACCTAGGAGGTTGAATTATAACATACTAGCCTTTCATCACATGTTTACCTTGGTTGGATTGTTACTTGGGTAGATGTTGGATGAGGGTGTTATAATTTATGCATTGGTAGTTGTTTTATCAAGAAGAATACTATAATAATCTAACAAAAGAGAATATCCTAACCTAAAGAATTAAAAAGCATTCACAAGCAATTATCATTAATAAATAAATCACCTAATCTTGATCCCCTATATTTCTCAACACAAACTTGTCAAGAAAACATTCAATACATTCTTTGCAATAAATTTGCACAACCTTCTCCAATCTTCCAACATTTTAAGTTTTTTTGTTGTTGGAAAGATAAGGATGAAAATTAGAGATGCATGTATTTCCATGGAATCAATAGCAAAGATCAAGAACAATTTTCCAATGTAAAATGTGTTGTATATGTTAGCACTCTGTCCGATCTCTGAAGCTGAGAAGAGACCAGCAAAGGTAACCACAGACCAAGCTTTGCCAAGTAGCTAGCCCTACTAGGTAGGATAGGGCTCTCTCTAAGGGATCTCAGCCAAGAGGGTTGGATCAAATTAGGTTTTAGGCTAGGTATAGTAGCACAAGGGTTTTTATTGGTTGATTTGAGTGCTAGATGAGTGAATTAGGTCAAAGATGTAACTAGGTCAGGGAAAATAAGATCCGAATTTCAGACATCTAATGGGGAAGGTAGGTAAGAATTCTAACACTTTAGGGTTTCAGGGTGAGATGTATCGAAATGGTGAGGTGCTAAAAAGAGCATGACAGTGCATGAATTCCTTTTAAACTGAAGAAACTGAACAAATTATGGTGATTCTCCCAAAACAGAGAATAAGAGATGTATTATGCCTATCAAACTTAACAAATCATAATATCATAGAGTTGAAATGAACATGAAAGATACGAAAAATTCGTACATATGAAACCGAAGAAGAAACTATGCCAAAGTATTGTACCACATGAATCCTAAAAGAATAGTTGCAACTCATCCAATATATTCCTGCCAAAATTTGAAATACACTAGTGTCTCTTATCAATAAAAAAACATCCAACCTCTGAAATGAGTCAAGAATTGAAAGATATAGCCATAAAAAAAATTCTCCCAACCTCAGGGGTTGAATCCCTGAGTTGTGGAGCTAATCCACCAAATTCTTAAATGAAACCTAGAGTGTAGGGTGGTCAAACTTACTCATCCCTAACTTTAGTGAAACTGATTCGTTCATCTTCGCAAAGAGTTTTACCTAATGTATTTACCCCTAGGTAACTCAAAAAAATAAGTACTACATTTACATCCATGAATTACATCATTAAAACCTCATAAATCTTATTAGCAACTGAGAAAAACTCAAAAACTGGAAAATATTAGGCAACTGGAAAATGCGTAGTGCCTGAAGAAGATGTGCAACACAAAATTCAAGGTGCATTTTGGAGGCCTTATGGAAGTCTAAATTGAGCTCAGGAAATATCATTGGAAATCTTGTCCTGTCTAGTTTCCAAATTTGTTCTTAGTTTCCAAAATTGACCTGATTTGACCCTCCAAAATGTCAATATCCCAAGACTGGTGAAATGCGCAGAATGGGGGTATAAACAACGCAAAATTCTCTTGCAGACCACTTTTGAAGGTCTTCTTGAACTCCAAATTGAGCTCATGATAGCTGATTGGAATGATAGTCTAGTATACTTATCATTTGACTTTTCATGAAATTCACTTGGACACTCCCTCAGGGAGACAAATTGATTTTACCAAGACTACTCCATAAGTGCAACAACTCTCCTATAGAAACAATAGCTTTAGCATTCCTCCCAAACCATACCACCTGAGTAAAAAATGAAGGAGGTTTTTCTTCCTTGATCTATTATTAACAAAAACCTTCTTAATTTTTGTTAAATGAATCTCCATTTGGTCAGAAAAATACTTTGAGGAAAAACTGACCCTATGTGTAGCAAATGATTTGTCCCTTGGAATGACTTTGATCTGGATTTATGCAGGAACAAAATAAAATACAGAAATAGACATAAATACAGAGATGCACTGGAAACAATACTTCATTTTATTTAAATCAAATGACTGAAATATGCTTACAGACATAATGGAAATAAAAATAGCTAGGATGCTGGTAGCATATCTCTGAGAAGAGATGTGGCATTTACAGAACTCTGAACTATGTTAAAATGAGGGCCGAGAGCCTATTTATTATTGATAAACAATGGAAAACTCCAGACGTCCAAAAACCTAACCCTAGGAGATGAAGCGCCAAAACTATGGTCCCAGTTTGGGTAAATTGGTGTTTCAACTTCCCGGGGACATAACTTTGGTATACAATCTCTGTTTGATGTTCTTAATAGCTCATTAAACATATATATTCGAGGAGTACAAATTTTTTTTCTTCTCTCGATTTTCCCAAAAAATGTCATTTAGGGCCTCAAAATGGCTCCGGAAGTTCAGGACCCGAAAAACTGCCAAAAATAGTAAATTGTGCCAAAACTGAAAACTGAAAGAGACAATGGTGGGGCCCCAAGTGGAATAGGTGGGTGGTCACCAATATACACATGGATTATTAAGGCCCCAAAATGTCTCTAGGAGTGCAGAACCCGAAACCATGCTAAAAATAGTAAGTTGTGTTGAAAGTGAAAATCTGCAAGAATTGATGGTGCAGATCCAAATGGAATAGGTGTGTGGTCACCGATATTCACCTGGATCAGACTTCTTTAGAAATGATGGGGAGATGTTTTTTATGAGCTGGAATGGCCTCATAATTGCTGATATGACATCCCTTATGCCTCCTCTGGTCAAATGCATCTTATTCCATAACAAACCCTAGCTCAATGGGAGAGGAAATTAGGGTTTAGTGTAGGCAAAAAAGAGGATTTGGGAAATTTATAAGAATGAAGAGAAATAAATGGGATAAGGGGCTTCTAAATTCTTAGGAAATTTTTTGGTGGTAGGGAGGGATGTTAGGAAGTAGTGGAAATTGGAATTTCAAGGATTGAGTGAGGGTAAGGGGTTGAAAAGGGGAAAAGACAGACCTAGTCTAGAAAAGTGTCAAATTCTAGCAATAGGCTAGGGTTTGTGGAAAAATGATTATTTTGAGGGATAGGAGTGATGGGAAGTATTTAGGAAGGTATTTTAAGGATAGGGGAAGGTGTAAGTGCTTCAAGATACAATTATTGTTGATGATTTAACCATGGAAGTCCTGAAACCAAGAAAAATGCCCTCAAAATGCTAGGAGAGGGAAATGAGCTTTCCAAGCACAACTGAGAGACAAATATGGTAAATACAAAACCACTTATTTGGAAATGACAGTTTGGAACCAAAAATTGTTGAAGACCTTTGACTATTACTACTCCTTCAAAAGATGAATTTGATGGTGAAATGACCAATTTTCATGATTTTGACCCTATGACCTAATGATGGCACAACATGGAAGAATGAGATGAATGATGACCTTGATGACTGTGGGAATCTTTCAACAATGAATGGCCTGACCATGATGATGTCCCTTGACCATGGAGGTGAAATGAGTAGTAATGATCTCAATACCCTAATTAGTGACCACATTTTTGCATGACCTAGTGGAATGATAAAAAATTTCCGAGTGAGACCCCTAACATGACATGAAAGAGTTAATTTTGATCACTGGTGGAAAGATGAAAATACTGAAACTAACAACATAATGTGTGTTATTTGAAACTACAATATTTTATGGCAAACAAAATAATATTTCCTTAATACGCGAGAGGAATTTTCTCATTTTTTGACATATATACTTGGGGAAATTTTAGTTATGCTATGGGATCTTGCTCAAACTAGATATAGGGAGCCTAGATGGAACACGTCCTTGGCATCATATATTAAAAATAAAAATCCTATAATTTGATATTTACAACATTTTACACTGGGGAAATCAATTTATGAAGAGGTTTTACCTTTCAAATTTCCATGATAATCACGAGTAGTTTGTACTATATTGTGAAGGAAAAATATTACATACATCCTCCTACTATCCATATGAAAAATTTAGTCGTAACTATAGCTAGAGAAAGCTAATTCCAAAATTAATTTTTCACTCATTGGCAAGTTTTATTTGTTGGTGTCCATTGGTCATTGTAATTGACTCATGGTATCAAATGGAAGGCTGGCTCACTCCACATCTAATTTCATTGACATCAAATTTAGTAATAATGTAATATTTCATGGCCTAAGAATATACAAATATTTACTTAAGGAAGGCTAGGTGAGGAATAATATCTAAATCTACGCCACCTTGAGAATAATCTCAAGTGTGTTGAGTTATAATAAAGTTATGTTACATATAGTTTTTAAGGTTGGTCATATTTTCCCTAACCATGACCCTATACTAAATTTCTCTATAAATTCTCTATAGAAGCGTATGATCTCAAATCAAAAATTTTCTACCACCTCCTTTATGTTCTACATATTTTCTTTCACCATTTTTGCAATCATATCTTTACCTATCCATTGGTTTCCCACCACTACATTGAATATTCAACATTGAATCCTTGTATTCTTTAGCTTTGTCTAAAATAAAACAAAAGGTCCTTCCTGGTTATAATTTCCTCGAAAACCTCTTTTCTCAACTCCCTTCCTTCTAAAAAACTCAAATTTCATTGTATAAGAGATGAGTTTTAGATCTTGTAGATTTCAGGGATTGTTGGGTTTATTTTCTTGATTTTGTATTCAGACATCCTTTTTATCTACTCTTGTTTGTTTCCCCTAAAGTTTCTTGGGGGCAGGGTTTTACTCTTATTTGATATCACAATAAAATTCCAATATGTCGAGGAAACCAATAATATTGTAATGTATCCATGAAGCATCTCCATTGAGATCCTAATATGATTTTTGAATAAATTCATTCTAGGTGTTAACATTTTCTAATTTTCCATATTCCCTTACAATTGATATTTGTTCTTATTTGATTAGAAATGATATATTTTTGGTATGTCAAGGTTTTCAAGCATACAACTATTATTATAATCTATTGTAGTTACCTCTATTAGTTGGACATCAACCATCGACATCAACCATGAAAACAATTCCGATGAGTCAAAACATTATGAATAAGAGATATTGATGTCAAGCATATCGCATGACCATGATTAATACCACAATAATACTCTCATCTTCAACAAGTAGGAATGTGTAGCAACATGACCAACAAAGTTTATATTTTTACATCCTATAATATTCATCAATCTTTGGCATTGTGACTCATCCCTACATTCAACAATGATGGGAAGCAAACCTTTTTGAAAACGATTTGAACGATCATGCATTATGACATCACCTTTAATAACTACAAAAACCATCGTAACAAAATTTTTATCTATAAATACGAGCAAGATAAGACCAACATATCTTCTAGGTATATTATAATGATGATAATTTATGCATTTGATGACTTTGGAACTCATTGTAATGAGATTTTTCTACACAACCCTTATAAGATTGTGGTGCACTGAGTTTCCACTGTCTTTGTTCTTATAGTCTATGCTTTCTATTTTATAGTGGATATTTCATGTGTAATGTATTACAAAAAAATCGATATAGTTTAGGTAGTAACATCTTGTGTTTTCTATGTGTTGTGAGAATTTTTGTAACTATCTTATATAATTTCACACAAATAACTAAGAATTCTTTCAAGGGTTATTTTTTCTCACTTGAGCAACTCTTGAGAGCTCAGACCAACATATATTATTATAATATCTATCACACATACTTATGATTTTGACCAATAAATTTGGATATGGTGGGTGTCTTCAAATGCAATTAGCTCTACAGGGGTTACTTCTTTCATGTTAGGATTTAAGATCTTGATTGAGCCCTTATAATCCATAACTTTGGTTCTATTGTTGACTCATGGAGCTAGTCTTAGTGACTAATGCTCATTGTCTTGTTTCTTTAACAATAATCTATAGAGAAAACCTTCTTTAACACCTTTTTATACCATGTTACAATGGTTTCTTATCCTTTATATAATATATTTTTCTTCATTAAATTCATTCTTTAAAGGATACTTTGCATTTTGAATCACTCATAGTAGGTTCTTTAAGTCTGGTATCTGTAGCACATCATGCACACATTTGTAAAATCCATTAGAAATCCATATTAGGGTTGTTTCTTGGCCTTTTACTAGATGTACCTAATCATGTCATAAAGAATTTTAATTTCCTTAGATTTCATTATTATCCGATGTGGAAAACCACACCTTTTTGCATATTGTGTTCGTTTTTTCCCTGGAATTTATAGACCAGTCCACATAGATATATTTTAGCCACTAATTACTTAATAAAAATCATGTAATATATTCTATTCTTAAATATCATTGTTTTTATCAGACTCTTTTTTGACATAAATTCATAAATGCCTTTAGGCTTCGAATGAGAAAATTCACACTTTTTTGTTTCTTACAATCCTCATCATAGTGACCGAGTTTTCCATAATAGTAGCACTCATTATTGTTACCTAAGTTAAAATATCATGTTGTTTAATACTCGTGCTTGAAATTGATTTATATTTTCCTCTATAACTCTTTTCTAGATAAAACCAGTTTTTATTTGCATGTAAATTTTCTTATAACATAAATGCATGAGAATATTTGGTTTAGAAAATGAGATCCTAATAGTATATTTTTCATATTACTACTCCAAAAATTGAGCCTTTAACACAACATTTTTTTTTTGTAGTATCTAGCTTGAAAGTATCATCACAATAGGAAGAGGATACAATTTCCGAAGGCAAGGAAGCACTTTAGGAGTCCCTGGTAGACATTATGGTAGGAGGTTCATTGGGTGAACTAAATGTCACCAACTATATGGGAAAAATATAAATGGAAATGATAAATATTGAGATGCTTGAGAGCTTTTTACAAGACGTTATTTGTTGTACTTTTATTAGCAGGAAGTTTTATATTTACCTACATGTTGTCTGAATTCCCATATAGGAAAACTAGTTGTGTGAATTCCAAATTAAATATTTAGGTGACAAAACATGTGTTTGATGTATTTATTTCCTAACATTATGATATTTGTAAGAAATTACTTCTTCTCCCCTTATCTTCGTTTATGTCAGTGTTCTTTAGGGAAAAAATATAGTTCAACATGGATAAAAAATCTTTCCACTGGAAACACTTGAACTGAGCTTAGTTTTGTAGTTTAAACTGAGCATATTTTCCTTTGTGAACTTTTTCTATTTTGATTTCTAAAGAACATTCTCTCTCTGTAAACTATATTTTACTATATTCATTTGGTTTAATATAAATGTAGTGCCTAAATAATACAACAAAAAGAAACACTTGTGGTGCTCCTTCCATCCTAGCTAATCCAAGTATTTATGGAGAATATTGTAATCTTTTGGCATTGTCTTTGGGAAGAAAAGAAAAAAGATCTGTGAAAGAAATATAATCCTCATAAATTGAAGGGGTCGGGTTATATCATTTACATGTTTGAACTAAAAATTCTCTCACTTTATAGTTATCCACATCTAGGATTATCCCAATATTCAAAGTCATATGCGAATAAAGTGCTTGAAAGAATTCTTTGGAATATTTTATTCCTATACAATAACTTAGAAGTATTGAGTACTACTTTGTGATCCATTTTTGTTGTTTTAAATAATAATTAATAGAAATAATTTATGACATATAGTTCTATATTGAGTTGGTTGTTGATTTACAATTTTATTTTAAATTTGTATTTCTAAGAGAAATATTAGAAAAATTTAGTTAATGGTTTGTAAAACAAGCAGAAAATATTTATCAACAAGCTTTGTAGTAGATGCAACACATCCTTATGACCCATCAAGTATCTTGAGGACTCCTAGCTAGGGGGGGATTACTTTACTAGACTGCAAGCCCTTATTTCTTTATGAGTTTCTTATCCTTGTGAGTAAGCTTAATCCCTGAGTTTGATGAAGGTCTATGCAATGCCTTGACCAGCCCTACCTTTGCTTCCCACTACACACTTTCAAGGATAATTAGGGTCATATTTAAAACCTTGTAGTTCTTAACTGTGAAAAACCTAGACCCTTCTCCTCAAGCACTGTGCATTGCAAATTTTTAGTGGGAAAGCTTGTCATCTCTTCCTCTAGGACCTACACAATGCACATAAGCTTTCCACTTCCATCCTTCTGGTTGGGTGAAACCCAACTTGGCCTCAATTTTGGCTAAGTCTCTGCATTTATAGGAGTGGAGTGTGAAGTATATCACGGATCACAACATTATAGATATACCACAAGGTATCTTAGGGGCTTCTGGGTTGGTTGAAGCCCCTCCTTTTGTAACGAGTTTGGATTAGATTTTATTATACTTTTCTTAGCCCATGGTATTTGGACCATGGTTTTGTAAATATGTAATTTTATAAAAGGTGATGTAATGTTAGAATAAAGTAATGAAATTTAAGTTCTATGGTCAATGGCTAGTTGTATCTGTCTTTTGTAGCGAAGGAAAGGCTCGACAGCTTAGTGCACAAACCACCTGAAGATGTGTGCGCAGGTCAAAAAGCTAAATGTACTAAAAATATCCATCATAATAGAAAATAAGAAGTTTTGTGAAGATATTATGTGTTATTATGTGTTCCTTATCTATTTCATTAATATTAGTTGTTGTGTAGTAGTTGTTGCAGTTGTCTGTAATGACAATACAAACTATGATGCTGTATAATGTATTTTGTTAAATTTGGTGAAGTTAGTAAATGGTTTTATATAGTGTAGTAAGTTTATGCATGTTAAAAGATAATGAGAGTAACACAGTAGATTTTCCAATATTGAATTTCCTTCTTCAAAAGGTGTAGTAAGTTTATGCATGTTAAATCGGGTTCGAAAACCACCCATACTCACCTCGAGTGATACTGCGATATGCTTGCAGTTCGTTTCTGAAATGGCTGGTGATCAAGGTTTTGTTTGGTGTGCAACCTAGATTGAACATGAGTCAAGCCCAAACAAACCAGAAAATGGTTTCATTGTCAGGATCGAGATCTATAAGATGGATATGTGGATTCGACACCTTTTGAAGAAGGAAATTCAATATTGGATAGTCTAAAAGCAGCGAGAATTTTTAGATCAAGAGAATAGAAAACCTCGTTTGATATCTAAAGAGTAGTTACAAAGATATATTTTCACAGAACAATGTGAAATTTTCTTCAGATCATTCCCTAGTGAATTATATGAGTGGGTGTCGAGTCTAAATCAAAGGAAGGATAGCTTTAAGAGCGAATAACCTACAACTTGGAATCTTGAGCTAATACATCGACTCAAGAGTAATAAAAACCAGATTTCAAGGGATGTTGATTTCTGGAATGATAGCATCTTGGGAGGATTCATTACTGAGTTCATTATAGACTCGAATATGTCCTACAAAGAAGTAGAGTGAATATTATTCAAGGGAATATGAGGTAAGTATCTGAATTATTTGAAACTATGGATTAAGATGCTTTTTTTTGGAAAAGGAGTTATGCAGATGCAATTAGATTGTTAGTTACTTATGTTTGGAGGAAGAAGTAAATATGAGCAAGAAGTCGATACAACACAAAGTGGAAAAACGTATAGAGTAGATACCAGAAAGAGATATCGGGAAGAATATCCAAAGACCTATAGAGAGACTAATTATATTCCTTTTTTGAGTGAGTATGAAGGTGAAAAAGAAGAAAAATACCTAGAGAATTCCAAGAAACTCCATAATATACCTCCTTTCAGCCTGAAATTTCACTGAAGCTAGA
This sequence comes from Pinus albicaulis, assembly GCA_034641835.2. NCBI lineage: Eukaryota > Viridiplantae > Streptophyta > Pinopsida > Pinales > Pinaceae > Pinus > Pinus albicaulis. The sequence continues at coordinate 276,169,941 of CM076579.1, read as the reverse complement.
ATCCAGTAGTAGTCAGGTGCTAGTGGTCTCCCTGCCCCCCCTACTCCTCCTACCACCCATCCCCATCTCTCTCCCTCTCCACCTCCCCCTTACACCACAAAAATAGGTATTTTTTATGACATTAAGCTACATGTTTTTAGAGGAACTTGTTCATAGGATCCAAAATAGTTTTGGTTTCTAGACAAAGTTGTATGGAAAGCAAAGCAGACTAATGATGATGATATAAAGAAGGCATAACTCATTAAAAAATTGTGGGATAGAGAGCTCACATGGTACATGAAGTATTCAACAACTCACAATGGTACATTTGCAGATATTAAGAAAGTGTTGATACAATGGTTCAAGAATCCAAAGTCTAAATCACAGTTCATTACTGAGTTAAAGGAGATCAAAGAGAAAGCTAATGAGTCTGTATGGGAGCTTGATCAAATGTTTAAGGTGTTATTGGATCAAGTAAGCTTAAATATACCCCAAAAACAACATAAAGAGTTGTTTATGGCTACATTGTTGCCACATATCAGGATGCCATTAACACAACAAAATATAGCAAACCAAGATGAATCTTAGGAAATTTCCATGAAGTTGCAAGCCTCACCTATATGAGACAATAATGTTGGTATGCAATAGATCTAGAATCAGTTCAAAAATATCACATTGTAGCTACATGATCTCAATGAGGGTTAAGAAGTTAGAGAATAAGTTTGGTGTACAAAGTGAAAAGAAGAGGGCCATTCTAAAGAACAGTTCCCTGTTTTGAGATATTATTTGTCTAATGGAGCCCTGTTGGCGAAGAAACAAGTCTTGCAGGCAAGACCCAGGTTCAGAGGTTGGGGCCAACAAGGGTATCCACTGTAGTCTAGAACCACGCCGGCATTGTCACCTACTTTGGAGAGCAGAGAGTCTCACCCGAGGCGTGCTGCGACCACATGCAAAAGGGGAGTAGATCGATAGTGGTGGAAGGATCCGAAACTCATGTTTAAGATGAGATTGATTGCATAAACATCATCATATACACAAGAACATTCAGAAGAGTGAACATGTATTAAGAAAATAAAATTTTAAGACATCACAGAAATCATGCATGCATGTAACTCATATAATAAGACAGTAACCTGCAAGTGTATTGATAATCTTCAGCCAAATCCATAGTTACATCGCTTCCACAGGAAGAGCATTATAAGTCTGTTACAGACGTCTTATAGGATAGAAATATAGATAAGAGAAGCCTAGGAACTACAGAGATATCGTGCTTGGAATTGATTCCCTCTGCAGCATCTGCTTAATCCTCTTCAGTTTCTCTACATTCGACTCATCTTTCGGCCGGTTGATAGCTATTTATTCACTCGCCATCGCAACTGCTAGTTCCTCTTTGCATTCTTCTTCGGCTGCTTTCGGTTTCTCTCTTGTTGTATATGATTTTTTCTCTCTGTCTTCTGCTGTATCTTCTCTTCGTCTACACTTATGCATCTGCGTTCTTCAGCTATCTCCTGTTTCTTCGCAACCTTGGTAGCTCCGCTACTCACCGTAGTTGCAACTTGGTTGCGGCTGCCATGTGTCATTCCGCAACCCAAAAATCTTCTCTTTACTCAAATTTCAAGACATTCAAAACAAATATTCAAAAAAAGGGCCCCAACAGGCCCCGACCACAGTTTCTTGACTCGTCCCAAGTCAATCACAATTCACGATCTCTATCTCCATCGCCCCACTGGACCCCGTACCCTGTTCTTGTTGTGCGCCTTCAGCCTGTTGTCCAAACAAGGGCCCCAACTCCAGGACTTTTCTGAACACTGTAGCCTTAAGCTCATTAAAGGTCCTCACAGCTTGCTGCCACCCCTGTAACAATGCATCTGTCTCTGCGGAAATCTTGGTGACAGCTGCCTCCTCTACATGCGTCGGGACAGTCCCGAACACCGTGCCGATTTGGGTTTCGGCCTCGGTGGCTAGCTGTTGCATTGTATTGGTGCTGAGTTGGAGGGGAGGGTGGAGCTCATGAATTACTTGTTTGGCCATGGCTAAGATGGCCTCTGTTTTCTGGATCTGCACCTCTAGAGCGTCCGCCTGGGCGTATAGCTGGTCCAACTGCGCGGGGTCCATGGCCTCTTAGATTTCCCTTGAAATTTTTTGCAGCTGCACAGAAATTGGCTGTGTTCTAACCGTAAGGGCCATCGAGCACTCCTAAATACCCTTCAAGAGGTCATAAGCTTCGTGCGCTACAGAGTTGAGAGCTTCCTGCATCTGGTTGGCCTGGCCCTGCTTTTCTGCAATTCGTGTTATATAAACTGCCTCTGGATCGGGCAGCGCTGGCCGTGCTGCTAATGCTGCTTGGAGCTCCACATTTTCCTTGTGGAGGCCATTGAATGCGATCCGAAGGGTGAGGGCCTGTGCTACGATATTTTTCTTCAGTACATCTGTAGGCAGCTGAGTGTAATGAGCTTCAACTGCTGGCCATACCTCGGAAAACACCTTGGCAACTTCGTTTAAATGACCTTACAGCTGCCCCTGTGCTACTGTGAGCTGGTCACGTTGTTCAGTAAGCACGGTGATTTATTGTCGCTTCTCTTCACACCTCTGCTGTAGTTCAGAATGAAGTCGTTCCGCTTAAAGGGCCACCCTCTAGATGAAGAGGTACAACTGAGCCGTACCCCATGTTTCTAAGTTGGTGACCCCCGAAGTGCTTTGCTCCGGTCACCTTTCCTGTAGGAGTTACCCACTGGCAACTGATCGAGTGGAGTGCTATGGAGGGGATGGCGGTGGGGTCTGATGAGGTGCTGAGTCGGCCATATTCAAGTTCGGTCGCTCCTGCTGATCTTTCTGGACAGTCTGTCAAAGTACAGTAGACTCAGGCTGAGCCTTGACTGTGTCGGCAACAATTTGTGCCATCCGGGTAATTATATCAGACAAAGAAACTTGGGGTTCCCCAACAGGGTCGACCAGTGGTACTACTGCTGCAGTACTGGAGTCAACCTCGACCCCATGGTCCCCATTAAGTAGATTTCAGATGATTGGGTCGAACATGGTGGCGGATGAATTGGATGGAGTGGATGAAGTGGTAGGTGGAAGTGGAATGGTACGTGGTGGTGAAAGCCAGATGTTGATGAACTTGGAGGGGTCAATGGGTGGTTCTTCCTATATCGACACCCCTATATTCAGTGGCCGTGGTGGATCCTCCTCAGTGAGGTCCACCACTGGACTTGATTCAATGGTTCGGGCCCACTTAGCCTGAGGAGCTTCTAGGAGGTTAGTGGACTTGCCATTTTCCCCCATCGGGGTCATCATCGGGCTTGGAGAAGTAAATAAAACAGTAGGGATGGGGGAGGTGATGGAAGTTGTGTGGGGACGCGATGTGGAGTGAGAGAGCTAGAACTCAGAAAGTAAAGGAAAAGGAACAATGCCACGTGAGACAACCTTGGTCGCCTCATTAAAACTGCGTACCTGAGTTTTAAGTGGAAAATGAGGGGGATGAGCTGCATGGTGGAGTCTTGTTGTGCCACCTCCGCATCCGTCTCGGCAGGCCGTTGCTGCGGTAGCATTTGATCAAAGTTGTAAATGGGTACCCCGTTGCGGATTTCCATCGCGACCCTCGGCCACGAATAAACTTCATTGTGGAAAGTGGTATCGTCAAGCTGGAACTTCAGCGGTCGCATGTGAAATGTGTTCTCTGGCATGCAAGTAGGTCAGATTTAAGTATGTCGGTGACTGACCCCGAACCATACTTGCTCACTGTACTCGTCCAGCAGGTTCCTGGGCACCTTATGCTAGCTTGTGACCACGTCCATCATTAAACCATACCAGGTCTGAAATGCCTCTGCATTAACTTCTTTGGTGCTGGGATCACCCAACACCTTCCACGGAACGAACTTCATTGCTAGAGGTTGGCCCTCTGGAATTTCCACTGGTAACCTGATGAGGGGAGTGTGCCACTTCCACATGGAAAATGAAACTATCAAATATCTGTAAATGAAGATTGTAGCCCACTTGTAGTTTTCTTCGCACGCGTCAAACAACTCCTTCAATAGGAAGGATCACCATTTCAGCTTGGTGCCCTGAATGCAGTGCTCTGCAATGGAGATAGTATCCAGGGTGCATTCTCCCTTTGTGTAGTGCCTCATTGTCTTGCTGGAAATGAGGTAGCATGTGAACTTGATATGGGCTTATTGATAAGCTCCATCTTGGCTCCCTTTCCTCCCCATCATGTGCCATATTTGACATAATAGTCAGTGTCTCCTGACTTCCTCGCTCGCTTGGAAGTAGTCTGACATGCAGTTGAGACATCTATGCCATTCTGTGAAAGCCTTGTAAGCCGGTGGATATCCTTGGTATGAATGGGAATTTCCTTATTCAACCACAAGGACCCATTCTGGATGCGGCTGAGTAAGAACTTGGTGCACTGCATAGCCGGTCCTATGGTCCCGAAGACCAGAAGATTTCTTAAGTTCAGAAGAGAAGATTGTTGTAGGCCTCGAAACTTTGGTAAGATTCTATTCACTGAATTCCCAGCTTCTGTGAAGTAATGTTCCATATAAACCTGCCATTTGAGTGCCAAGAACTCAAAAGAGTCCAAGAGGTTTGCGTCTATGAGGGCCGCATTGTCTTATTTTCCGACAAGGGACTCTATTTTGTGAATTCTACTATCGAGCTTTGGTTCGAGGAATGCTGGGTTGGCCTTTGGCATCTTTGCTCGACATTGATACACCTGTAGAATTGGTCTCGACATCTTCTCTCAGTGCTATGCTTCTGGATACTTCTGTTGCTCTGGATCGACTCCAATTTCTAATTCTAACTGGTCCGGCATTCTCGTGCTTTTTTTCCCATGCAAGTTATGTAATTACCTGGCACGAGTGAGGTTGATGAGACCCCATAACGAGTTAATTCCTACTGGCATTCTTCTCGGCAATAATTGTGCGATTAATCGCGTGATAAGGTGTATTCTGACAGTTGCTGATGGTGGCATGGGGAAATGGGCAGACGCGATGGCTGAGGTTACTTCGAATTATGGAAAAATGATTATTGCAGGGTTACTTCTAATTATGGTCATTTATGCTGCAAATCTAGACGATCCTACGGACTAACACAAGTACTGATGGAAATGATATGGGTTGACACTAACATGTCTGCTGATCCTACGGGGATGACACGCTAGACACGCCCCTTCCCGACCACAATCGGTTGAGGTGCGGTCCCCGCAACAGAGCGATTATTAATGACCTATGCATGAACAAGAAACACTACCTATGCTCATCCCAGTTGCGGGAGAGTTATTTAACTATGCTACTCTACGGCTTCTCTCAGTTGCGATATTTATTAATGAAATATGAAAGAAAATTACTCATGGTATGGTTTCAGGCTTGTGCCATTCACCCACCTAGGTAAAACAATACCGTCCAATTGAGCCAACTGAATGGCTCCGAAATATCTAATTTCGACGACGAAGTAGGGTCCCAACCAGTGCATCTGCAGTTTTCCTGGAAACTTCTAAAACTTGCTATCGTAGAGGAGAACCTTGCCGCCAACCTGGAACGTTTTTCTCTTGATGTGGTGGTCATGCCACACCTTGTGCATGTCCTTCTAAACCTTTTGGTGAAACTCGGCTAGAAACCGAGCCTCGTCTAGTTCTTGTAATTCGTGGAGGCGCTCCTGTAGCAATTCCTCTTCCAAGAACTTGAGGGACATGGCAATTAAAAGGCTCGATACGGTGAAATCGGTGGGGATAATAGCTTCCCGGCCATACACCAGCTGGAACGGTGTCTGATTGGTCAAGTGCTTGACCGTAGTCCAGTAGGCCTATAGTGCAACTAGTAACCGCTCATCCCAGTCATCCCGTTGGGCATTGCAGATCTTTGTCAACCCCTTTTCGAGGATTTTATTGAATGCTTCAATAGTACCATTAGCATGCGGGTGGTATGGGCTGATTTTGTGATGTTGAATCATGAATGTGTTCAGTAGCGATTTGACTGTTTCATTAATGAAATGCATACCCTGATCACTGGTTAAACTTCGCGGGCAGCCAAACCGACTGATGATGTGTTCAAAGATGAACCGTGTTGCTGTATCCACCGTACAGTCCCGTACCGCCATTGCCTCAGCCCACCTCGTGAGGTAGTCAGTTGCGGTAATGATGTATCGGGCCTTAGAATGCCTGGTGACTGGGACTATGGGTCCTACGAAGTCGAAAACCCACTTCTCGAAAAGCCAAAACACATGCACCGGGTGTAGCCGGAGCTCGTCCCTATGAGAGGGCCTCCCCATTCACTGATAGACAAGGCATCTCTTAACAAATGTCTTACAATCAGCATGGACCGTCGGCCACCATAGTCCATCTTGGAGCACCTTCCTGGCAGTGGGTTTCGCCCCCACATGCTCGACCGCAACGCCATTGTGGCATTCCCACATCACGGCTGCGCATTCGTGGTCAAGTATACATCTGCACAGAACCCCATCGAGGCCCAGTTTGTATAGTTGCCCCGCAATCAATTGGTATTCGGCAGCGCGAATGACCAAGTGTTGTTTCTGGAGTGGGGTGTAGTTCTGAGGGCACTGCCCTGCGGTCAAATAAGTTGCAATGTCGGCCAGATAATCGAGTATGGCTTCGACACAGAAAATATCAGCATCTGGTAGCTGATCATCGAGAGAGTTGTCGTTCTCCCCCATTTCCAATCAGGATAAGTGATCGAGCCCAATGTTCAACCTCGTGGGCTTTACGATCACATCGAATGTAAATTCTTGGAAGAGTAGAAGCCATCGATAGATCCGTCCTTCTAAAATGAGCTTATTGACCAAGTACTTTAACACAGAGTGATCTGTAAAGAACTTGAATTTACCTCCTAGGAGATAGTGGCGAAACTTCTGGAGTGAATACACCCTTGCAAGGGCCTTCCTCTCGGTAGCGGTGTAATTCTGCTCTGCATTAGATAGTTTGCGGCTGGCAAAGTAAACTGGGTGGTCAACTGTCGTCTCCCCTGGTTGCGCCAAGACAACCCCAAGTGCAATAGTGGAAGTGTCAATATGCACATGGAACTGCTTATCCCAGTCTGGGTGAACCAGAATAGGCGTCGTCGCCAGCTTTTCCTTTAGAGTGTCAAGGGCCATCCGACACTCTGCTATCCACTGGAACACTTCTGACTTCCAAAGTAGCTTTTCTAGAGGAGCGGTGATCTTCGCATAATTTCGAATAAACCGTCTATAATAACCTGTGTGCCCCAGCAGTGCCCGCAACTGCTTCACCGTTTCAGGGCCATCCATGTGGATGATCATGGCTACCTTGGCAGGGTTGACACAGACCCCTTTCTTGCACACCACATGTCCTAACAGCGTGCCGAAAGGAATTGCGAAAATGCATTTCTTCAAGTTCAAGGAAATCTGCAATTGTCGACACCGATCAAAGATGATGCGTAACAGGGTGGAATGGTTTTTTAGCAAATTGTAGATGGTCCAATCGTCCATGTGGACTTCCAGGAACTTGTGGATATACTCCCAAAAAGCAGCGACGATGATCCGGGAAAACACAGCTGGGGCGTTCTTCAATCCGAACGGAATCACGTGGTATGCAAACGATCCCCACTCGGTAGTGAACGTCGTCTTCATTTTGTCCTCTTCCACAATGTGCACCTGATGATAGCTCGAAAAACCATCAGTGAAGGAGTAGGCTTCATTTCCCGCAACATGATCCAATACTTCGTCACTGAATGGAGTTGGAAATGGATCATGGATGCAGGCATTGTTCAAACTTCAGTAGTCGACATATACTCAGATTTCTGACTTATCCTTCTTATTCTGAATGATGATAGGACTCACCCACTCCGCTTCTTCCACAGGAAAGATTAGACCTGTGGCCAACATCTTATCGATCTCCATCTTTACCTTTTCTTTGATCTGTGGGTTCAACCGATAGGGTCGATGCTTTACGGGCCTGGCATCTGGTTTCAGCACAATCCACATTTCTTCGAGGTCACCTTTGATGCCCTTCAAATTTGCAACCGATGAAGGAAACATGTCTTCGTATTCTTGGAGGAGGCTGAAAATTTCCTTTGTTGTCTCCTCGTCCCAGTGATCCCCAACCGTAGCCAGTTTGGGTTTTTCCTCTGAGCCGATGTTCAACTTCTTTGTCTTTAGCGGGAATAGATGGATGCCTTCAGTGGTTAGCTCCTCGTTGATGTTCCTCTCGCCTTCCTTCTCCTCAAAATATAGGTGCCTTAGGTCCTCCAGACTATCATCATCTGGATCGCCATCGATCCGTTGGCAAGCCAACTCACATCTGCCCTTAGGCTGTGATGCAAAGGAGCTCCCATCGGTCCCTGGATCACAGAGAAATAGTACCCCCTTGATAGCTTGCAATGCCTGGGACACCAGCTCTATCTCTCCTTCGAAGGAAAAGCACCAAACGAAGTTGCTCGCAACTTCCTAGCAGGAGTTGGTACCTCTTTTCCTTCTTCTTCTAAGTACCAGGTCTGGGGGATGGTATCTAAGGATTGGATGAACCGATGTACCCACAACTCTTGTGGGTATCCTATACTTTTCCACTGCTCCTCATAGGTTCTCAGGTGGTCCCGCGGATTGAAAGTCCCTTGGTACCTGTGCCTGCTTCCCAGGCCTTCTTCTTCTTTGAACCACGCCCTCAAAGCCTCTGCTACACAACTCCATTGCGACAGGCTGTTGCGGTGATTTTTCCATCACCTGGCTGATGTGGACTATAATGCTACGTCCAACAGTGGTATCCTGCTTCCTTCCGGTACCGTGTCTTCTACTTTTGCAATAAAGGTATTAAAGGCTTGCATGTTCGATAGGGTGGGATACTCCCTAATCTCCGCGCCAATCCAACGGACTCAGCCAATGTTGGCACACCTGCGTGTGTTGGTCTCATACCCACGTTGCTGCCAGTCTTCCCAGGCTAGTTCCGATCCCAGCTCCAAGCTCTGGGTGCTGTGCCAACTGATGGAGCCGGTTGTGGTCAGGTTAATATAGTCCTCCTGCTTCCCTGCTGTCATCTGATAAAGGCTGTCCAACATCTAAGCATCCTCCCGGTTGTCCACAGTTTCTGTATATCTTGGGCCTTGATATGGGTCGAGAGGCTAAGTGACCCGGACCTCTCCATCTTCGAAGATCATCAGTTCCTTTCTGAGGTAGATGATGGCATAATTCTCAAAAGCCGAATCGATGCCTAGCAGGGCAGGGTAAGGATACTTGTCTCCCATAATATCAATAACCTCAAAATCCGTGTAAGTCTTCACCCCTGCAATGTCGACCTCGATGCCTTCAAGTCGGCCGATTGGCACAATGCAGTACTGGTTCGCGATTCTAAGCTGGATTGGCGAGTAGGTCAGCCGTGGCCAACCAAGAGCCTCCCACGTCTTCCACGGTAGGATGTTGACATCGGATCCTAAGTCAAGCATGGTGTCGCTAATCTGGAATCCCGCAACCTGTGTGTTAAGCCGGAACTCTTTTCCTGTTATTCGCTTATTCCGCTTGACCCGCTGCACGTACTGGGGTGTTGTGTTCACAGGTTCCTGGATCCATTCCTCAATCAAGGTTCCCATGGCACTATGTTCTCTGGAATCAGTCAGCAGGGGTACCTCAAGGTCTTTGGCTCCTCCCAGTAGAGAAAATGTCTCCACCACCTCCTGAAAATACTTCTTCTATGCATCTGTCCTGAATAACTATTTCGGGGATGCGAGTCAGATAACCCGCGCCGACTCCTTTCTGTGAGCATCCTCCCTCGTCTTCTTTCTGCCTCACATCACAATAGCTACATTTGGCATGGCCGATGTCACAGTTCCTTGCGGTTCGGAGTTTACCAGATTCGTGCCCCTCTGTCGTGCCCGTTCCTCCCACTTCTTGATAAATTCGGGGCAGTCCTCTTTTGCATGGGCATTCACACGGCATTGGGAACACCATGGATGGCGGGGAAGGCGGTATTCCCAGGCCACGTTACCCTCCTGGTCATAGTTGTAGCATTTCAGCAGACCTCGTCCCCCTATGCGGCCTTCGTGCGTACCGCCTCCTCGGCCCCTCGAAGCCTCGTTCACCCGATAGGAGGGTCGGTCTGACCGACCTGCTAGTGCATTGAGAGCTCTGCACTGCTCGGTGTTGTGAGTCGTGGAAGAAAAAAACTCATATTAGACGTTGTTGGGGACATTGGAGTATTTCTGTAGTATTGGGAACATCCGAGGTTGATGCCCCATCATCCAGCAAATTTCGCAATGTTCCGTGGCGGTTGGGTTTGGTTGTGGTGGGAAACCTGTGTAAGGAAATTGTGGCTAATATACCCCCTGCGGATTCATCGCTGCTCCACCCCCAATAGGTGGACCCCCCTAGATTGCCGTGATAGAGGGTCCCACACCTGCGCCATGCAACCAGGGACACTCGGTTGCGACGTGCCCTTCGACCAGGCAGTGAGTGCACCAAACGTTCAGTCGAGCTGGTCTTATAGGCTGCATCTCCTTGAGCTTTTCAGTCATACTGGAAATCTGATGTTGCAATCCCACCAAGGAAGGATCCTGCAGGGCCGGCCCTCCCCGATATTCCTAAGGGTAGCCCGCTATGGCCTCTATCTTCATGGCCTGCTCCAGAGCATCCTGCAGGTTGTCAATCTTCTGCTGGGTGAGGGGGGTTCGTGTCAAGGGAAGCAGAGCCTTGATGAACTAGTCCCTCTGATGGTTTGGGTCGATCAGGTAGCTGAGTTTCCCGATCGTGTCCTTGAATCGATGCATCAGCTCCCATGCAGTATCTTCTTCTTTTTGCTTAATCTCCCAGAGCTTGGATAGACCCTGCTGGTCTGTCTGGGGAAGCTTAAATTCTCAGAAAAAATCCCGCTTAACGTCTGCGATTACTGGATTAGGATGGGCCTCAGACCACTTGATAAACCATCGTAGAGCCCTCTATCTGAGCATGGTTTGGAACTCTATTAGTTTCCCTGCATCTGGCATCTGTCGAGCCCTCCAGATGGCTTCACAGAGATACCAGTGTTGCTCCACATCATTGTTACCTCAGCCAGATAATTCTAAATACCAGGTGAATGACCCAGCCATATTTACTTGCGAAGGGGTGACTAGAATAAACCCTCTGGGTCCTAGCTGTGTGACTACACTACTAGGAACTGTAATACTACTAGTAACACTGCTATTAACGCGTGACATTGAATTGATGTGCAATCGACTTAATGCTTGTAACTTAACGAAAATATTACTCAAAGGTTTATAGAGTACCATGGGAAGGTAGGGATCCTTGACGTAAATTTTGGGAAGTAGGGCTACCTGGAGGGATGGATGCCATCCGCTCTTGAAACAACCACTGCATCACGATGTACCATTCACCATCAGAACTTTCTTCAGGCTAAACACCTGCATCATCTTCGGTAGTCGTCGCCTCCCTTTCTTGCCTAGCTGGGCTCCCATGCACTCACCGCACTCCCACAGTGATCCCCTCCCTCTCCAGGGTGTCTGCCTGAGTGTACATAATTCCTATCCTCTGAGGCGCCTCCTCTTAATTCTTCCTATTTTTTTCCCATCGTTTCAACTCCTGCATCACCCTTTCTCGCCACCTGTCGGCGATCTGTGTCCTCCAATGTGCACGTCAATCCCTCAACCTCCTTGTGGCCTCAGCATCCATTCCCCACTCCCCTGCTTCACACTTCACGTAGCATTTGTCCCTTCAGCCCTTCCCCTAGCACTGGAGGTTTACGCTTCCATGCTTGACTTTTGGAATTCCATCAGCCCTTCATCCACCATCAGGGCCTTAATCCATAATGAAATCTCCTTGAGAAGCTTCCCTCTGAGCCCAGAGTGGAAGACAGCCTCAGCCTTCGAGAAGGATTGGTAGCACTCTACGGAAAACTCCACAATATATCCATTCAAAGTGCTCTCTACCCAAAAATCCACCGCGCAGGTCAACTCAGTATCCAACCGATGCAGGGCCACCAGATCCCCGTGCACCCACTTGTGGTTTATCTTCCGCGAGCGATCACTAGGTACCTGGGTCTGTAACCTCCACAACCAATTGTAGAGGTCGCTAGGGAATTTTCCCAGAGGATTTCGTAGGTGTCGCTGGCGGAATTCAAGAACAAGATGAGATCCTTGAGCATCGTCTCCTTTTGATTCGTCAACTCCGCTTGCTGAGCAACAAATTGATCCAGATGGTTATCCCACCATCTCCATATTTCTCCTTCAAATACCCTCGATACCATGATCTAGTTCCCCTCATAACGTGTAGGGTCCTAGCAACGGAACCATTTTTTGGCGAAGAAACAGGTCTTAAAGGAAAGACCCAGGTTCAGAGGTTGGGGCCAACAAGGGTATCCAGTGTAGTCTAGAACCATGCCGACATTTTCACCCTACTCCGAAGAGAAGAGAGTCTCACCCAAGGTGTGCCACGACCACATGCAGAAGGGGATTAGATCGATAGTGGTGGAAGGATCCACAACTCATGTTTAAGATGAGATTGATTGCATAAACATCATCATATACGCAAGAACATTCATAAGAGTGAAAAGGTATTAAGAAAATAAAATTTTAAGACATAAGAGACATCAAGCATGCATGTAACTCATATAATAAGACAGTAACCTGCAAGTGTATTGATAATCTTCAGCCAAATCCATAGTTACATCGCTTCCACTGGAATAGCTTTACAAGTTTGTTACAGACGTCTTATAGGACAGAAAGATAGATAAGAGAAGCCTAGGAACTACAGAGATATCGTGCTCGGAATGGATTCCCTCTACAGCATCTGCTCAATCCTCTTCAGTTGCTCTACATTCGTCTCTTCTTTCGGTCTGGTGACGGCTATTTATTCACCCGCCATCGCAACTGCTAGTTCCTCTTTGTGTTCTTCTTCAGCTGCTTCCGATTTCTCTCCTGTTGTCTATGAGTTCTGCTCTCTATCTTCTGATGTATCTTCTCTTCATCTGCACTTATGCATATGCTTTCATCAGCTATCTCTTGTTTCTTCGCAACCTTGGTAGCTCTGCTACTCACCGTAGTTGCGACTTGGTTGCGGCTGCCATGTGTCGTTCTGCAACCCAAAAATCTGCTCTTTACTCAAAATTCAAAACAACCAAAACAAGTATTCAAAACAAGGGCCCCAACAAGCCCCCAATCCATTGAATGTAGGATATAGTTAGTGGTGTGAGATATGCAAAACTATAGGACAACATCACCTAGAACAATGTTATTTACTGTAGAAATATGTGCATACCCCAAGAAATCTCTTTTACAACTTTTGAAAGTTAGTAGGACATGATGAAAATAATTTTTGAAGTTATGACTTGATGATAGCACGTAGTGTTGATACCTTTAGAATGCAAGAAAAAGAGCATGCATAGGAGGACAATGGACAACATGGTTATCAAGGTAGAGGAGGTTTTAAAGGTTGAGGAGGTTTTTAGTGTCAGTATTTGCATACTACTATCAGTGATAAAAAATACTCTTTTCATATCATTTTAGGAGTCCCCACTACAAGGAAAAGACCCTCTAGTGAAGGTTATAAAGGAGTTTTTAGTGTTATAAATTTGGCCAAAATTGTCAAAAAACATTTTCTACAACATTTGTTTTTGGTAACAAAGGTTTTGGTGGAGCTTTTAACAGAATTTCAACACAACTAAAAAAACTAGGTGTCTGGAGGTTATTACAGATGTTTTTTTCATTGGTGCGCTACTAAGGTGTCAACACACTGGTGCATGTCATCTAGACGGTCGGCAGGGGTGGTTGAAGGTGCATGCATCGGGCCGCAAAGGTATAAAACCACACCGAGCACAATGTAGGTGATACAACACACTGGGCCATTCTAATTGGTATTGGGATTTGTGTGGTTCCCATAGATCGTATCAATGCTCTGGTACGTAGTCTTATAGAAACACACTGGTGCGCAGTATTAGACAAATGCACCGGTTTTTCTAATGCATATTGGTATTTTTTCGGTGCCCATAGGTCATACAAACGCATTGGTGCGTAGTCTCACATAAACGCACCGGTGCACAGTGTCGCACAAACACAATGAGATTTATAATTGGTATTGGTATTTGTGCGGTGCCCATAGGTCATAGAAACACACCGGTGCATTGTATCATACAAACACACGAGTGTTCATTTTTTGTTTTTTAGAAACATCGACCTATGACAGTGCAATTATTGTGATTTTTTAAAATTCATTATTCATCAAAAGTCGACACATATTATAACAGTATTCATATTAATTAAATTTTTATTAATGCATTTGAATGTGATGTTTGGATTAATTTGTTATATCATATCATAATTATTGTGATTTTTTAAAATTCATTATTCATCAAAAGACGACACACATCTTATAACATTATTCATATCAATTAAATTTTTATTAGTGCATTTGAATGTGATGTTTGAATTAATTTGTTATATCATATCATCAAATTTCACATTTCTTCATTATAATATTTATTTATCCATAAATTTGATCAGTGGTGTTACATTTCACAGCGATAATGGAGAACACAATAGAATAAATTAAAACATATATATATATATAAGATAGTCTTTGTCATACAAAATGGGAAAGTTATTGGTATCCCTTTGTATTTCAATTGGGACACTATGTTCATTACATTAAACAAAATTTTTGATTTCACAAAAAAATATTTCAAAAAATACAAAGCCTTGCTTTGATATCAAAACATAATGATCATCATTCTTCACTTGAAATGTTGTCACTGGTCGAGCTACTTCCACGACTTTGGTTATTTTTAGGAATGTTTTTTTCACGATGTTGATTGTTTTCTTCTTCTTCACCTTCCATCTACAAACATAAAAATAAACTGTAATGAGTGTATATACATTGATGAGAATGATGAAAATTGCAATATTAAATAATATACATCAATGTAATTCGAAAATAAATGACGTACCATAGCAACAATTGACTCATGAACTATACACATTCTTTCAAAACCATGTACTATGCCATCTTTCAAGATTTCATCTGTTGGCACAGTTCCATACTTTTTTTCCTGCAAGTTTTATACCCCATAAAAAATCATATATTTAATATAAAATATTTTTTTGTTCTATTAATTATAGATGGAGCTAAGTAAAACAAGATCGATATATTCTTATAAATTCCACAATTAATTTTTGATATGCCAACATATACTCACAACCCATATTTAACCCAATGTCAATCAATTCGTTTAATGGTTCTTATTTATATGTTAGCACCTGTTTGAAGAAATTCATGATGATTTTTGTAAAACAACTTAAAATATACAAAAATGAAATCTAGTTAAGTTTTTATAAGGAAGTAGCAATTACTCACAAACTTAGATATCCACCATTGTCTTCCTTTTCATCTCGTTTTATGTGCTGAATGGGTTCCATTTTATTTTCTTTTTTGCAAGAAAATACTTGAAAATTAATATTTAATACTAAATTGTTTATTTATTGTACCTAATGATCGAAAAATTCAATGATTACATATTACATACATATTACATTTGAAGCACGTTGTTGTTGATATGGCTCCTCCTGTGATGCAATTTTGTCCATTTCTTTGACCATCTCCTTGTACACCTTTTTGGACATTCCTACTGGCATATTTCTGATATCAGCTCATTTATCTTTTGAGATTTTCATAATCTTCCTGAAAATGTAACATGACAATAAACTATTTAATTTTTATATTGATATATGAAAATTAAATATAACAAAAGTGATATTTATAAATAATTCTAGAAATTAATTTAAAGGAATATTAATTTTACATTCCTTCTTTCTTCTTTTTGTACGTTTTTTCTATTAAAATTCTGACATGTCTCATTGACCAATTCTCTGGAAATTCTTCCTATGTTTTAGATAAAATTTGGTTCTTGGAATCATTGGATTGATTTTTGTATTGTAAGTGGAAAGAATGTCTATACATTCGTTCCACTAGATTCCTCAAACTTTTGTAAAAGTTTTTTCTCCCTTTTGTTAACCTCCAGCACCACTCCAGATAAGCTAAGGAGCAATTCATTTTCATTTGCATGTTCTATTTTTTTCTTTTCTTAGAAGAACATTCCTTTTCTGAGTTTTTGGTCACTATAGAACATTAAACAAATGTGAATTAATAGATTGTTTGAAACATGCTATCTAATAATTTTAGGTATATTATTTATGAAAATAAAAAAAAGAAAGTCATATTGGATCGATAGTATTTTTTCATTCACCTGATTAATCCTTTTGCAATTTTTCCATCAAGCTTTAACGCTCTTCTTGTCCTAGATCATAAATAATATTATCGAGCTTTGTCATTTTGTGGCTCTGTATGATACATATTAAACAATACATACTAGTTAAACTTACATATAGTTCAAAAATAATATTATTTGTAAAGAATTTACAAAGAACTTGCCTTTTTTTCTTTTCTTGATGTGTTATCAGTATTTTTGTTACTTGATATCTTGTCATCTATTTCTTTATCAATATGAAACATGTACCATATCATTCATTAATATATTTATAAATAAATTATCAACTTTTTAGGTAAAAAAAATATCAAGAAACCGGTGCGCTTTTCATGGTGTACGCACTGACGTCAATGTGACATGGTCTTATAAACACACCGCCCAAATAGTATAAAACACCATACGGTGCTCTATGTCAATAAGGAGCACCAGTGCATTACATGTTAATCATCACACCAATTAACACAGAAAAATAATATAAATCGTCTAGTGTTAGTTTTTGTAGCATATGGTGTCATAGAGGGGGCGGTGTGGCCTATTCTTATAAACACCCCACGCAAACAAGGGACCAACATACGGTGCTCTCTATCAACTAGGAGACCTGGTGCGTTATATCTTACATGGTGCACCGATTAACAAAAAATAAATCTTTTTTTTTCCAAACAGTACGTTGGCGATGCGCTATAATGAAATAGTGCGTAGGTGCCCTATTTTACATATGGCACATAGATTAAAAAAAAAAAAAATCTTTTAATTTTTTTATCAAACTGTACGTGCACGGTGTGCTAGGATAAGCCAGCACATCGGTGCGCTAGGTTACGCAGGGCGCACCGATTAAAAAAAATCTTTTAAAAAAAAATTCACGCAAGGGCCAACATGGATTGGGATCCAACTATGCAATTCATCCTGTGGGTTGGATGTCATAGGCCTATATATATAGCAATAAAAACCCTATAAATCTCAAAATGAAAAACACTAATTCTGAAATCATAGAAACAAGAAGAAGAAAGGGCAGAAACAAAAGGAATGAAGGGTTTAGGGTAAAAATGTTTTTGTTTTTGTTTCTGAAAATGAATACCAAATTGAAATATTTTACTTACTACGTAAAAAATACCGCAGAAACTGTAAAAAAAACAACAAAATTTAATCACAAGATTGTTTGAAATTCTATGCTACAAGATTTGAATCACCAGAGGTTTGGAATTTTGATTGTCTAAATAGTTCAGTTCGAAAGTATTTCACTGCTCCATAGTGTTGTCGTGCTCTCTTGCTCTAGGTATGTCTTGTGCAAATCTCTGGCAGAAATTGTTTGCGAAAATAGTGAAATAATGAAATTTTTTTAGTATTTAAAGAATTGTTTTATGAAATTATATTTTCGAAAATATTTTGCCACCCATTTTTCAATTTACCGCTTTTTTTTCACTTAAAAAAAATAAAGTTGTGTTTTTTTATTTGTGGTTTTTCGTCACCGGTGCATAAATTAATAACACCGCACTGGCGCGTTAGTTAATAACATGGCACCGATACATAGTAACTAAAGAAGAACCAGTGCGGTTATCTGTACATAAACACTGCTAACAACAAGTCCATTTTTAAGACACCGAAATTACTTTTAGGTGTGTGCACTAGAAATTATTGTTGATTTTTCTCAAATGCAGGGAGAAAATATCACAATTATATCAAATGGACAATTATTCAAAATCAAACTCATTCCATAATATTTCTCAAATTCCATCGCAGAGTTCTCCCTATCCATCTCGAGAAGTAATATTTACTTCATATTTTATTTATATTTTCATTATCTAATTTAATTTATGTTTTTTATCCATGTCAATCAGCTTGATAAAATTTATAATGTATACAAATTTGCAGGTTCATGCAGATTCAGAATCAATTTCAGATGAAAAAAATAATCAAACAGCTCTAAAACATTGAAAGATCTTATCAGGAGCAGCATACTGCAAGGCACATTTGGTAGATGAAAATGGATAACCACTTCACCCTGCCAATTGTAACAATATTGCATCTTCTTGCCACAATCCCATGAAATTTATGGTAATAATAATTGTTTGGTATATTAATGTAATTATTTCAACGTCAAACAAATTAATCATGCATTGTCAACGTTCTTACTAATTGATATCATAGATTTTGTACTAATCATGTTTAGATATATTTTTTGAAATTATTAGGATTCTAGTAATGATGAGCGAGCTACCTACCATCTTCCATTGCACCCCCATGACAATGTAAAATCAAGAGAAGGTTGAATTAAGAGAAAAATTGGAGAGTAACGATACCGAGAATGGTTGAATCAACCATCGATTCAATTCCCGCTACGTCCAGATTCACCAATTAGGAATGACTACATCCATAATAGTTCTTCACAAGATGGAAATGGAGGCAATAAAATAGAGGTTTGAATCAACTAGGGGATGATGCTCATATCGCTAACACCTTTTTCGAAAGCCTTAAATTTGCTTCCACCACCCCTCCCTTTGGACCTGGTGGTTAGTCAAAGTCTACACAGTTGGGGACAACAATGTTACTGTACAACTTTAAAGAAAATTTTGGCTTGTCGAATGCATGTTTCTCTGAAATTTTGAGGTAAGTTACCATAAATTCCTCCCTTATATAAATTTGAGAAATTTAATCACACAATGAACATTACAAATGGTCAATTTTATGAACGTTAATAATTATATCAGCATTAATGTAAATTTAATATTTTCCATGATCACCAACTACTGGTTATTCAAAGATAAGGTTCTTCCGAGTGGTAATGTCTTGCTCGGTAGCTGCGAAGAGGCAAAGAAATTGTTGAAAATGTTGGGTGTTGAGTACATATCATATCATGCATGTCCAAATGATTGTATTCTATATAGAGGATAATATGGAGACAAAGAGATATGTCCAAAATGTAGACATGACAGGTATGATAAACAAAAAAAGAAGGGTAAATCACATGGTCCTCCTTTTAATATATTGATCCACATGCCTATAATCCTAAGGATTCAAAGGCTCTTTCGTAGCAAATAATTAGCTATGTTGCCGGGATGGCATGCCTCACACATAAGGGAGTTGGGAGTTATGTGAATTCCAAATGATTCAATAGCCATGAAGCATATAGAGGATACATGGCCCAAAAAATTCAAGGATGAAGTACTAAGTCTACGAATCAGCATATCCATGGATGACGTCAACCCATTTTCCCTCCAGAACACCAATTATTTTTTTTGGCCTGTAGTAGTGATCAATAACAATATCCCCCCATCATTGTCCATGAAGAATGAACATATTATGCTGCCTCTCATAGTCCCTGGTAGAAGAAAAGTGAAGAATATGGATGTCTACTTATAACCACTGGTAGATGAATTTAACAAACTATGGGATGGGATAAATGTACATGATGTATCATGTAATATTCCAAATTGGGAACTGCTAGCAAGGCATGACTGGAAACGCATTTTCTAGGAATCGCTGCTACAGGATTTGATACCAAGACCTGGATCCCTTATATCAATGCATCTAAGACCAAAATCCAAGAGGTGGCTCAAAATAAATCCCTCTAGGTGGGTTAAGTAGATCTCCCACAACTAGTTGTCTTCATAAAATGCCCAATGAAGGGACTGCAAAAATTCTTGAACAAGAAATGGAACAACAACGTTATTTTATTAAGCTGTGAGACAAGAAGATATAGATAGCCAAAAAATGATGTTATAGCAGTAAACAGAGTACAAATTCTTGAGGACACATCCACTCAAGTAAGGCAATGCAAGCCTCAACAATACATGTGCAATGAAATGAAGAACATTGCTATACATAGAAAGCCCATGGCTATGACTGCGCAGTCTATAAAGGAGGAATGCTGCAAAATATTGTCAATATAAAAATATGACAATATACAGCTCAAATAAAATAGGGGGAGCAATATCTCAACCCCTGGAAACAACAATACACAATCGTTGAAACGATTGGCCGAAATAAGCACAAAATGGCAAATATGCAGAAATGTCGGAGTTGCAGGGTAGCAGCTACAACTCAGAAAATGGAACTAGATGATGATAGATGAAGATGCTACAACTGATGGCTGAATCTCATCCAATGGATCTTTCAAGTGAAAGGCAGATCCTATCACTGAAGATCTCACCCTCAAATCAACACTGCAAAACCCCACAACAAATGCTAAATGAAAATAACGCAGTTACTGAAGCAATATGTACTGTAGGGGAAAGGGAATGAGTTGGCCCAATGCCAAGATCTGAAATAAGCTCCATTGGCTTCCAAAATAATCTCCCAAAGTAAATAGAGACTCCTCCTCTGAAAAATAGCTGATGGAAGTGGTGTTGTGATCCCTCATTGCAACACCCTGCAACACAACATTATTCTACTGCAGAAATAATGTTGTACTGGAGGAGGATGCTTGGCCTCAAGCCTAGATGTGAGAAAAATCAGTAAAAATCCTTCAAGAGGCTTCTCAAGAAAGGAGAAGGACTCCTAAACAGGAAATCCTTGTACTAAGTAGCACTGCCACTCAGCTAAATAACTGAGACTACAAATAATCTAAGTAGACACAAAATCAATAATCATATGCATGTGTAACAATGGTTGCCTTGCCCTCCTTTTAAACAAATGAGAGCTCCCTATCCATGGTTCCCACTCTTTAGGGTTTCCTCCATCAAGGAAAATTCCCTCCTCTTTCACTGCGATGTCCCACAAGATGCTCTCCACCTCCTACCTCTGCGTTGTTTGACTGGGTCAAAATTGACCTTATCTTCTTGCAAATGTCTCCTTTCACACATGAGGGTGTGAAATCTAGTTCCATTGCTGATCCCCTTTCATACTAGAGGGATTTTTTCCATGTTTTTATTATGAATGGGCCTTCTCACCCAATTATTCAACTCCTAAGTGAAAATAGAAAAAGTTAATATTCCAATTTATTGTAGGAAAATTTTGGAATATTATAGTCCTCCCCTCCAAAATGTTGCTTGTCCTCAAGCAACTACAAGGATAGAACTGAAGAGTTGCCTCCAAGGCATGGAGATTGAAATTTTTTGGGAAAAAATCTTCCCCAATTGGATTCTCCATCCCCAAGCAATCATCCAGACAAAATGAGTCACCTCCCAACATGGCAACTCCTAAAAATCTCCTTCCACCTCAACCTCCGAAAATGAATGTGGGCTGAAAATATGAACATGGTAAGTATCATAGCTTACCCCATGCTTTCCTTATCTCCACTTATGATAAGTGTAGAGTGTTTATTGATCCTGGGCTGCAAAAGTATTTCCCTCAAATGGCAGAGTGAAGAGAAATCCTCCAAAGAGTTCTCCTCCAACATTGAAGAACAAGCTGGCCCAAAATATTTCATCCATGATGAATGGGACATAATAATCATATAAAATCATAATGCAAAGTTTTCTGAAGGTTTTACATGATGATACATGATATAAACAATGTCTCAAAAGGACACAACGCAGTCTCATCCACTGCAACTTCAGAAAGTAGTGTGGCAAGTAACATACAAGAATCATCACATTTACTAATGAATAGTAAATGGTTGAATGTGTCATCAATACATGATCAAATAATTTCCCATGGTTACACAATGGATGAATGTCAAGCTCATGCCCCACCCCAAAAGAGAACAAATATGTGGCTGTGGTGGCCATATCTCCTCCCATGCTCCCATTAGAACATGTAGTGTAGAAAATGTGGGAATTATCTCCCCTCAAGGACACATCAAGCTCATGTGTCAATCTCCCACTCATGCTCTCAACAAGAATAGCAACAATATCAGAAAATGAATACATGATCAGTACAATAATGAAGGAAATAATGATGTCTTCATGTGATGCTTGAAGGTACCAATAGTCTCCTGAGTATGTACAGCGTAGTTTTGTAAACTGTTGCTTAAAAAAAGTACAAGGAAAAATGTTTCTTGTTACATAGTTAATCATGTATGCCATCATATAGTAAATGTTTGGGTGCAACAGCTGAACATACATGTGATGATAAAACATTTTCCCAAGGCCACATAAATATGGCTGCCTACATCATATAGTTTGGCCCAACTTAGATCATGGAGCAATGTGAAAAGCTTGCCCTCTTATGGAACAATGCATCGAATAGTAATGGTAAGAGTATGCAAATCAATGAATGTAAAAACAAAATTCTTACAAAATGCCGGAATTAATATTGTACATGGATCCATGAGTAAGTCCTCCATAGTGTTTTGGCATGCTATGAGGATAAATGAACCATGTGATGCAAGAAGATAATCCTCCTCATGCTTGGAAATCCAAGTCAAGGAGAATATGTCATAGTGATAGATGTCTCTATCCACTACTCTATCATCCTCACCTCCTCTTTGTTCACCAAGTGCATCCAATGTGAAGTGATCCTGGGGAAACTCCATCCATAAGTCCATGCTCCAAAGTGACAACACTGTGAGCTCATGCAAATAGGCTCCTGTCAATACAAAGCTTGGTTCTTTGACATGCTCCTTGTCAAAGACTCCACTTGTAATGCTACTGCAAATATGGAAGACCTCCCAAGATGTAAGTGCTTCCAAATCATCCAAGGCCAAGGAGTAGCTCCTTTGCACCATGAGAGTGCTCTCTTCTACTCCTGCAACATCACACCATATGTGAGAGCCATTTTTCCCTTGCTCTCTCAAGCACAACTCAAGCAACCCAAGTGCTTGCTGCCTCCTTATGCTCCCATCATACAACTCAGGTGATGAAGACATAATGAATGATATGTGTGTCACATCAACACCATTCACCCATACTCCATGCTGCTTAATGATGTACGAATCCTGCCACCTCTTCTCCATCCCCATCCTTCTTGGAAAATGATATGCCAAGTGATGGCCAAACTCCTTCAAGAGGAGCCAGCACAGCCAAGCCTCCTCCTGCCCAGTGTCATATATTTGCAAGTAGCCTCCTAGCTCCTTTCTCATCAACCACATCCACTCAATCACTTGTGGATGTCTTCTCCTTCTCTTCATCTTGGCACCTCTCCCATGAGAGCTACCATCCTCCCAAATCATATTCCTGTCTTTGCACTTCATGGGATTTTGAAATTCCATCTCATCAAGGACCAATTTGATCCCATAAGGACCCAAATAGGTGGTAGGAAAAATCCTCCCATCATGATGTGCATGTCTCAAGGAATGTCCAACACAAGCATGAGAGATGTTATCCATCCTAAGATGTCCTCCATATTCTATCTACTCCTCCTTGAATCCATGAAGATTCAAGTGTGAGAAAGGGAGAAAATCCTTGCACTCCATGATGTGTTGAAGTGCACCTCTAATGAAATCTCTCCATCAGATCTCCTTCTCAACAAAAGCCCTCCAAAATCAATGAGGTCTTTGATTTTCTGAAAGTAGAAGTTTCTCTTTGAGCTGAGAGGATCTCATTCAGAAAGGGTCATCTAGAAAGGAGAAAGGGTTTCTCACTTCAATATGTCTACTATTTTCCATCTTTCCCTTCAAGTCTTAAAACCCCAACCTCAAGTGTGATATGCAATCCAACAATGGCTCATGAGGATGATGGTTTATTTCCTCCTTGAATGTTCTCATGTTGCACAGCGTAGTGCAATCTTGCTGCTCTAGGTTAGAAATGTGTTTTGATTCTTGGTCATGTAAATGTGAGTTTCCACAATCCTTAAAATAATTTTCTGAAATAGGAAGTGGAACTTCATTCATACCTTGATGGAACTTGGGATCTCCTTGTAAGGTTGCAATAGTTCTTCCCTCCAATGAATGACTGCCCCATTTATAGATGTAGAAGGCTGCTCTCCCAAGGATGTGAAAACATTGGTACATGTATCCTCCCATGGTGGTGTGGGCCTCCTCTTCTCTGATCTTTCTCCATAAAAGGTTCTAATCAACCCTTGAGTGAACTCAGAAAAAGAAGTCACTCTTGTATGGCTTAAGTGACTGAACCACCAAGCATTGGCTTCACCCTCCAGGTGCAGCACTGCAACTTCTATTGCCTCCTTCTCTACCACTGGATGTAGTAGGAAGAATGCCTCAAGCTTCCTTTCCCAATATCTTGTTGTAGTTGACCCATCAAATGTAGACAATAGGAATCTATTGCCTTTGATCTCTCTTTTGGTGCATGGTATCTTCTCTTCCTTCCACTGGATGAATTGTGAAAAAGCTAGAGTCTCCATGAAGGCTCTAGGTTGAGATTTGAACTCAACAAGGT
Source organism: Pinus albicaulis (assembly GCA_034641835.2). Lineage (NCBI taxonomy): Eukaryota > Viridiplantae > Streptophyta > Pinopsida > Pinales > Pinaceae > Pinus > Pinus albicaulis. Next base: position 276,145,542 of record CM076579.1, on the reverse strand, counting down.
AATTACTTAGAATCTGATGATCCAAGTATCCTTCATGCTCATTGTCTTCTTCTTGATGAGAATAGGAAGTGCATGGTCCTGCCTCTTCTTTTTGCTCCTTTTTCTTGAGCTCCTTGGAGAGGCTTTCCTTATTTCTAAAAATAGATGAGAGCAAGCTCATCTTCTTCATCATCTTGATCTTCTTCTATCTTCTTGGGCTGAGACTCACAGGCTGAGCCAAGAAATATGCTTTGATACCACTGTAATATCCCAAATTGGTAATTGCTTGCAAGGCATGACTGGAAAACGCATTTTCTAGGAATGGCTACTACAAAATTTGATACCAATACCTGGATCCCTTGGATCAATGCATCTAAGACTGAAATCCAATAGGTTTCTCAAAATAAATCCCTTTAGGTGGGTTGAGCAGATCTCCCACACCTAGTTGTCTTCAGAAAATGCCCGGTGAAGGGACTGCAACAATTCTTGAACAAGAAATGGAACAACAACATTATTTTATTAAGTTGTGAGACAAGAAGATATCGATAGCCAAAAAATTATGTTATAGCAGTAAACAGAGTACAAATTCTTGAGGAAACATCCACTCAAGAAATGCAATGCAAGCCTCAACAATACATGTACAAGGAAATGAGGAACACTGCTATACATAGAAAGCCCATGGCTATGAATGCGCAGTCTATAAAGGAGGTCTGCTAAAAAATATTTTTAATACACAAATATGAAAATATACAACTCAAATAAAATAGGGGGAGCACAATCTCAACCCCTGGAAACAACAATACACAATCCTTGAAAGGATTAGCCGAAATAAGCACAAAATGGCAAATTTGCAAAAATGTCGGAGTTGCAGGGTAGAAGCTGCAACTCAAAAAATGGAACTAGATGATGATAGATGAAGATGCTACAACTGATGGCTGAATCTCATCCAATGGATCCTTCAGGTGAAAGGTTGATCCTATCACTGAAGATCTCACCCTCAAATTAACACTGCAAAACCCCACAGCAAATGGTCAATGAAAATAACACAGTTACTGAAGAAATCTGCACTGTAGGGGCAAGGGAATGAGTTGGCCCAATGCCAAGATCTTCAATAAGCTCTAATGGCTTCCAAAATGATCTCCCAAAGGAAAGAGAGACTCCTCCTTTGAAAAATAGCTGATGGAAGTGGTGTTGTGATCCCTCACTGCAACACCCTACAACATAACATTATTCTATTTACTGGAGAGCTTGCCGGATTATCCACAGTTTTCTGACACATTATTCTGCTGCAGAAATAACGATGTACTGGAGGATGATGCTTGGCCTCAAGCCTAGATGTGAGGAAAATCAGTACAACTCCTTCAAGAGGCTTCTCAAGAAAGGAGAAGGAATCCTAAACAAGAAATCCTTGTGCTAAGTAGCACTGCCACTCAACTAAATAGTCGGGACTACAAATAGTCTAAGAAAACACAAAATCAATAATCATATGCATGTGTAACAATGGCTGCCTTGCCCTCATTTTAAACAAATGAGAGCTCCCTCTCCATGGGTTCCATTCTTTAGGGTTTCCTCCATCAAGGAAACTTCCCTCCTCTTTCACTGCGCTATCCCACAAGATGCTCTCCACCTCCTACCTCTGCGCTGTTTGACTTGGTCAAACTTGACCTTGTCTTCTTGCAAATGTCTCCTTTCACACATGAGGGTGTGAAATCTAGTTCCATTGCTGATCCCCTTTCATACTAGAGGTATTTTTTCCATGTTTTTATTATTAATAGGCCTTCTCACCCAATTATTCAACTCCTAAGTGAAAATAGAAAAAGTTAATATTCCAATTTATTGTAGGAAAATTTTGGAATATTAAATATCAAGACCCACCGCAGTAGAGAGGAATTTTACGTTGTATGGAATATGTGCTTACATGACACATTATTATCTAGGTTTAGGAGTTTTCTTTGGTAAATTACATGTTTATTGGTTTGTTTATATACGTAACAATATTCTTTCACATATTAGTTATTTAATTCGTTGTAATTGTTCTGATCTTCATGATATTCTTTAACATTCCATGCAGATAAATTGTATACAATAATCTTGTAGGTCTTGTAACAAAAGGTTATTTTAGATGTAAATGTTGTGGACCTTCTTTGAAAGCTTGATGGCCCAAGGACCTATGAAATCTAGTGTATGATTTCTCTAGGGTATTCCTCCTAGAAGAACACCCTTACAGAAGAGCAACATCCGCTTTCAATGGTAAAGAGAGAACCCAAAGACCTCCAACAATGACACTATATGAATGGCTTAGAGAATATGAGAGAGAGAAGGAGAAGGAGTTCATAGAAATGTTGGATTCAAATGGGGAGCCTATGTTCGATGATCTAGAATTCTTTGACACCTATGTTGAGAAATTTCCCATTGGGATGAAAATGAAATCTATCTTTTATAACCTCCCATATTGGGAGCATCTTAAGATTACCCGCTTATTAGATCCCATGCATATATTTAAAAAAATTTCAACTTATTTATGGAGACACATATCATTGAAACAAAGTGACACATTTGATGTTAGGAAAGATCTTATTACTTCAAAAAATAAAAAGAAACATTGGCCAAGATGATTATAAAGTATAGGATCAGAGGCAGGCATTGGTCCCTATAATTCATGGTATATTAAAGAAGGTGATGTCCCATGGATTTAAAAAAATATATGATCTTTCTTTGGAAAAGGAAGTTATAATGGGTGTGAGGGTGCCATATTCATACGAGTCTTCACTATGGCGTGCTTCACCATGGATGACCATTTTTCGGGGTTGAAATCACATGACCATTTGAATCTTCTAAGAGTACGTATAATGTCAAAAGCATGGTTTTATTATTTGTTATATCAATAGATTTTATCCCATGCAGTGGTTATAAAACATAACTAATTTTGTATATTATTACGTGTGTTTATAACTTTGCAGTTTCATTATCCTTTGTTCATGCATGGGTGTGTGAAACAATGATTCCATTAAGACCTAGCATGTGCCATATCTAAATTATTTTCATTTGTACGTTGGATCACATCAAGGGAGATTCATGTAGCTAGCATTCCACGGTGGCGTCAAGAGATAGTTGAGATTGTTTGTATCTTTGAGAAGGAACTGTCAATGAGTTTCATGGACTTGCATGTTCATCTCCTAATCCACCTAGTAGACGAGGTTGAATTAGTTGGGGTGGTTTCTTGTCATTGGATGTTCTTCTCAGAGAGGTACATGAAGATATTGAAAGGTTTTGTTCGTTAAAGGGAAAAACCCGAGGGGTCTATGACAAAGCGGTACATATCGTATGAGTCTTTCTATTATGCTAGTGAGTACATGAAGCAGATCGTAAATAGACTAGATGTAGTGATTTGGGATGATGAAAGGGATGAAGACAAAAGAGAAGGCAATTTGCTCCAAACGAATGGAAAAAAGTGCTTGATAAAGAGTAAGAGACTTATAATTTTTAAAATTTACACAAAGTAAATATTCATGTTGAACTTTGATATAATGTATATTTTGATCTCTGTGTACTATATAATGTTATTTTTATTTCATTAGCGAAAGCAGAAATTAAAGAAATCAATAAATTCGTTCTTTACAATTTCGAAGCAACAAAACAGTGGGTCACATTGTACGAACAAAAGAAGATGAAATGGGATATTGACAGGAAATAATTTAGATAGTTGAATGGTAGAAGTGTGCCTTATCCCAATCATTTAAAAGAAAATATGCCAAAAATATACCCCAACAGTTGGGTTGCTGAACAAGTCGGAGAGAAATATGGTGCAACCAGTCGTTACCCGCGTGCTGAAGAGGATGCATTAAATGTAGGGATTGGGTGCAACAACTTGGTAATAATATATTTAATTTATATGTACATTTAAAACTTAATAATGCAACTTTCAAATGTAATTACATATATATTTCATATTTTAACTGTTGGGTTATTATAAGACACATGACACTATGAGTTCTTAACTTTTTTATAGGTGCATTTGTTCCCATCTATGTGGGCATATGGACACCATTTTCTCACAGAAAAGGCCGATGATGGACACATCACACAAGAATATGGAGTGGAAGTCGAGTTTGATCAATCTAGTCAATCTATCCACCATGATCAAAACCTAGTACGAGGGACATTAGGTTACATCGGAAAGATACAAGAGATCATTGAAGTGGATTTCTCTTCTTTCCAATGTGTTATTTTTAGGTGCAAGCAGTGGGACACCTTTGATCAGAATAATGTAAAGGAATATCGTGATAGTACGCTGATATGTATCAACTCTAGAAAGATGTGGGATGAAGCTAAGGAGCCCTATGTTTTCCCCAAACACTACAACTAGGTGTTTTTTAACCCGGATGTGTTGGATAGGGATTGGTGGTTCGTATTGAGACATGACCCTATATCAAAACATATTTTTGAGAAAAATAGTGTTATCATGCCATGTGAGCTGGAAGATAATGAGGGTGATCAGGAGAACCGAGAGTCATATGGTACATGTGTTATTTCATCAATATTTATACTTTTTAAGATGGGTTTTTATAAAGAATAGGACTTAACTACCTTATAGCTTATAAGACTCGTTTTTTCGAAACATTATAATATGTATTTTGAATTAATTGGTAGATTTCATTGTGTTAATGTTAAAATCAATATTTCACTTGATAATTTGCAATTATGTTGATCTCAAAAACAATGGCATACTGTATAAAGTTCTTCTTTTTTTGTATGTAAGTTCATGATAAAATAATGATAATTCTAAAGTACATGAATTTATTCGCATTATTTTCTAAACTTTATTATGTTACACAAATTCATATTATTCTAGATTTAATATTTTACAATTATTTAAAATTTTACAAATTTACAAATTTAAAATTTTTAATAAAATCATTTCACATTAATACAATTAAAACTTTACAAATATTTTACATACAATTACAATTAAAATTATAATTAGAATTAGAATTAAAATTACAATTACAATTTTACAATTTTACATATATACCATTACAATTACAATTTTAGAATTTTACATACAATTAGAATTAGAATTAGAATTTTAGAATTTTAGAATTTTACATATATACAATTACAATTAAAATTTTTACAAATATTTTACGTACAATTACAATTATTATTTTAGAATTTTACATACAATTAGAATTACAATTACAATTTCACAATTTGTCATATATACAATTACAATTAAAAATTTACAAATATTTTACATACAATTACAATTAAAATTACAATTACAAATGTAATTACAATTACAATCATTTCACCATAAATTAAATATTAGAATTACAATTAAAATTTTACAAATATTTTACATACAATTACAATTAAAATTACAATTACAAATACAAATACAATTTTACAATTTTACATAAAATTAAAATTAAAATTTCAATTACAATCACAACATAATATTTAATAAATATCATGATCATTTAAAATTAAATTAAATAAACATCACGATCATGATAACCATCATACAAACATCATATTCGACTAAAAAACACATTCAAATTTGCTAACATCATCTAATCATCGTGATCATGATCATCTAACAAAACACAAATAGCATTGTATAACATCATCACAACATAAACATCAAATATACATTTTAGATAAATGTCTTTCGGATTAATCACATCATTAGTATCTGGTTGACATTTTGAACCATCTAATGTGATTCATCATCAGGACAATGATGAAGAACCATAATAGATGGTTCGAAACGTCGACCATATACTAATGATGTGATTAATCCGAAAGACATTTATCTAAATTGTGGATCACAAAAGTCTTAGATCTAACATCAAATATACATCTCATGTAAAATAATTGCTATCACATACACATCTATCTACAAGCTGCACATTAAATTAACATATCTAACATGACCTAAAAATATACACATCATGATGATCACCAACATGTAAATTAAGTACAATTGCAACATGAATATCAACTGGTGGTACAACTGTAATATAAATTTCAAATATTAGCTGGTGGTACATCATCAATAGTAGTACTAGTCAAGGCCTGATCAGTCAATGGTGCAACCTCGACAAGCTCAGATACATGTCGATCATCACGTGCCTGTTGATCTAGTACTGGTGCCTCATGCTAATCAGGATCAACTATCGGATGCTTGTCCTAATGAATCGACATGGTTAATGGTCTAGCCTGCTCATGATCATGAGTACTGATGGATGCTACAGGCTACTGACTCGACGTGGCCAATGGTCTAGCCTGCTCTCCATCATGACTGTTGGTCAATGTTTTAGGCTACTCATCTAGCACAACGCGAGGTGAACGATGATCACTCCCTTGATCGTGATCATCAGATAATGCATCGCTTCTCGCAAATTTTCAATGTACTACGTCTCGACCATTCCTATAACATCAAAGGGCCCTCCTAAACCGCATAACTAAGCTTGTAGCTCCTACAACATGCCACATCAGGCTGAACATGTCACGCGACATGCCTCTCCAGATATGTACCAGCCTAGCATCAACCTGTATATCTCTAATAATGGTGTGCCTGACTCCCACCTCCACAAAAAATGCACAGAGTTGGTCACCCATCTCCATCGTCAATCTAATGTGAAGCCTATACACCTAGAAAAAGACAGTACCAGTGCACAATGAGGACCAGGTCTGTTTGCACTGGCCTGATCCTCGACATCTCCCATATCTTGATCTTCATCAAGATCCACACCTGCATCATTTGGTGGCATTGGCATCTCATTGCCATCAAATGAACCAATGTCTGAAAAATATATATAAGTACAAAACAACAATTAGACAATTTGATTAAACAGTTTAATAAAAACAAGTTAAAGAACATGTTAGAATAAATTTAAATAAAACAATAATATTACCTCTATCATCTGGCGGCTCATCATCTGTGAAGAGGATGTTGGCACACCCTTGCCAATCCAAACCAGCATATGGATAGGGGACCATAATGAAGGGATTTTCATCAACACTGGCTAGCAACTCCAGTGCATTGTGCAATATCCTTGTGAAAAACTCAGGCTCACCCCTCTTGGGAATCATCTGTCCCCACATCTGCATCTGTACATGCAGCATTGGCCTATGAGGTTTTCGAAAAAAGTATGCCTCGTCTCTGGAAACCTCTCAAAAAATAAAAAAAATAGATCTAAAGAAAAAGGGAAGTTCAACCTCCCTTATGCATGAGCATGAAATCTATCTAAAGTTGTACATAACTATTGCAAAAAAATGGTAGACAACCTCACAAGTCATGTCTCCTATACTAAAGAATCAACATAAAATAGAAGCATGAAACTAATGTGTTTCCCATCGCTGGTGTTGTGCGAAATGGTCAAAATCATTAGTGAGATACACCTCACCTCCTCTCTACCAAATGAAGCAATACGTAACTGACCTCCAGAGACTTGAAAATCTGAAGGAGATAGTATATCTATGATAATGTATCTATGGGAGTACACCAACTGAATCCCTCCTGCATATCCAATTGGGACCTCTAGGAACAAGGGAAAATCCACCCCTCTCCTTGATAGGCCAGTAATGAAATAAATTTCCTCCTCAGTGAATGTGTACCACTGGTTAGGACCAACCTGGAAAGCCTGTAGGTGGGCATTCGACCTGCGGATAAGAAGTCGCAAAAACACACCATGGGCCTTTAGGGATGTAGCCTCCTCATAGAACTTGAGGAGGCCTACCTACCTTAGGAGCCCTTGGGTAGCTACTATAATAGGGTGAGGGTATGCATCTCTCTCCCTCTCTTGTGCCTCCCACAGGCAAACCATGTTATATTGGTCTACATGTTGTTACTGTTGTTCCCTCTCTTTTATCCTTTCACGTCGCTGAATGCTTGACATATTAAATACAATTTTTTTATTAGATGAGACATGTATTTAGGAATATACATATATAAATTATAAAAAAAAAACAATCGGTAACGGTGTGTATTTTTTTTGTTGCACACTGGAATGGTGCACTAGAAAATTTGCAACACACCGGAGGCAGTGCACCTCCAAATTTTCAATGCACCACCCTCCTGGAATTTTTCCAAGGTAAATGGTGCAGTGGCATAACAGACCACACTATTGACTATGGACCAACATTGGGAGGGCGGTGCACTGACCAAAATATATGCCCTGGGGCATATAGTTTAGGAGGCACACCACCCTCCTAACATCACTACATAGTCAACGGTGCGATCGTTTACTCGGATGCATCATTGACCATGTCAAATTTCTGGAATGCAGTGCCCTGAAAAAATTACCCGCACTGGAGCGGATATTTCCATCAACGCACCACATTCCCACAATTTGACATGGTCAACGGTGCGGCCGGGTAACTGAACGCACCACACTTTTTTTAAATTTAAAAAAATCACGGTGCACCATTTCGGTACCGCCCCAGAACTGATGCGGATACCGTTAGCACTGGTTGTGGTGTGGCCTACAAATTTATAGGAAGCACCGCAAATCGGATCGAGGTTAAGGGCTCGATCTCACCTCGTGGGAATGTTTTATATTTTTTAAATAAGGTGAATTTTAAGCTATTTTACAAAACCAATCCCCTAAAAGGTTTAATTATGGAAAAACAAGGAGAATACATATATGTTTTGCCTTCGAGGATGCATATTGGCTGTAGAATTTGAAAATTTAAATTTTCCCACCATTTTGTAAAATTAAAAATGGAGATGGCAGGAAATGGACAAAAACAGTGCGTGCAATGGGAGCACCGATAGCAGGGTGCCTCACACAAGGTAAATTTGCACTGGTGCTTGAGAGCTCTGGAGCACTCAAAAGTGAAAAATGCATATTTTTAGTTGTAATTTTTTTTTTTATTAAACCCTATTCCGGTGTGCTAGTTTTATAAGTGCATCGGTGTGGTTTCTAAAAACCACACCGGGATATTTCAGATTTGGTGTGGGGTTTTAGGATGCACAGGTGTGGAATATTTGTAATGCACCACTGCACTACAGTAATAAGACACATTGGGTGGGTTTTTACTGAATGCACGGTGTCCCGGTGTGCCAATTTTGTGTGTTCACCGGTGCTTTCTCTAGTTGAATGCACCGGTGTAGTTTAGGATGATAAATGCACTAGAAGAAAAACATTCGCAAAAACCTCCACCCGCCAAATTCCTCTAGTAACCTCTGCTAAAAATGGATGTATGGGGTATTTTTATAAGGGGTTCCTCAAAAACATCTGCTAGAGGTTATTTTCCTTGTAGTTCCCACTTAGAAATTTTTAATCATTCCATTAGGTCATGTAAAAAATTCACTCACTGATGGTAGTCCTAGTCATAAAACATCACTCTCCCTCAAAATTTATACTTTCTGGCCCACCTTCATGTCTTTTTGAGCACAAATCAGTCATGAAAGTCCATTTCATCATGTCATTATGTCATTCAAAGTCATCATGGAGTCTGGTCATCCATGGTCCCATTATGTCATTAGGTTTCATTTTCCAAGGTTCAACAATACACCATTTCATTTGCATAAGGTCAACAAAAATAATGAGAGTGATCCAAATAAAATTCCTTCATCATCTGAAAGGATTTGTCAACATGTAAAGATGATCTCCAAGGAATATTTATAAAGTTTAAATTACGCTTTCAAAATATGATTTTATTCTGCAATGTGATTTTATTTAAAAGCTGAGATGTAATTTATTTTTATTTTTATGTAATTTTATGTTCACTATATGTAATAAGTATTATTCCCAAGCTTCCAATTCAAATCTAAATGCCAAACTGAACACCAAGAAAAATAAATGAGAATAATTCCAAACTCCAGCATCATCAACCTACAAATAAAAAGCCAAAGTGTAAAAGTGTGTTTTCTAAAAGTTTGAAAGGTGAAAGTGAAACATTAGAAAAGTGGGTTTTGAATGAAAAGGTTACTTTCACATAAGTATAAAAAGCCCTCATGACATCAAGAGAGACCCCATTTGTCTCTTACCACCATCAAGCATCCTCAACAAACCATGGTTTTCAAAAAAATTGAGCCAAATCAGCAAAACAGAGGAAGGTACTGCGCGTTCTCTTAAGGCGATGCACGTTCTCTTAAGGTGTTGCACATTCTCTTCTGGCACTGCGTGTTTGACCATCTTCTTCAATAGTTTCTTGCAAAGCCTCCAAAATTGAAAATCATCCTCAACTTCTTCAATAGTGATTCTTTACACTTCCAAACAAGCAAGTAAGTTGCAATTGCTTCATTCCTCATCTCATCAAGTGAATTTGGATGTATGAGTTTGTTTAAGAGAAATTTGGTGTCTTCTTCAACTCACAACCCTAGTATTCATAAAAAATACAATTAAAATTCATTCTCACTCCCTAAACCTTCATACCCTTCCCACATTGCCATATTCCCTTTCCCAAATCCCTACAGTGATATTCCCTTTCCCTAAGCTTCAGTTCCTTAAAACCCTAAGCCCTAGGTACACTATTTACCTAGGCTCCCAATTCCCTACACTTGAGATAAATCCCCTATCCAAAAACCCTATATATCCCTAATCCCTGTCACATTCCCTAATTCATAAATCACTACCCTCATCTCCCTAAAATACCCTATCCCATTCCCTAGTCCTAGAAATCACATTTCACTATCATCACATTTCCCTAGGGTTTTGACACTAAGACATCATGATAGAACAAGGATACATATCATACAGTGAGGGAGAAGAAATAGCGGGGAGGAGGCCACACAAAGGGGGAAGAATACTCAGATTGGAACCAACAAATACAAGGGAACTTTTGGCATCTCCTATGACCGTGACATGTTTCAAACATGTTGGATGTTTTGAGTTCTGTGAGGAAGTTCAGAGGGTCCAACACCATGCTATGTTGACTAGACTTTTCATTGCTAATATACATGAAAACCAAGTTACTTTAGCTGTTGTCACTTTCACTTTGTCAACTACCATCATCTCAGCTACCACCGGGATCCCAAATGTTGGGGAGAAATGGTTCAAACAATCAAAATTGGATGAGAATTACTATGACCCCTTCACAAAAGCTAGGTAAGGATGAGAGAAACAGGATATTTCCTTTCTCTTACCTCCCAGAGAGATATTCTCCCATGATGAATATAACCATGAAATAATTTTCATGTGAAGGTAGATTTTAGATTGTATGCCTATCACATCTGGCTACTTATGCACTTCACTAGGGTAAAGATGCTCAACATACCCTACTACCTTCTTCGAAGAATTGAAAATATGGAATTCATTGTCCAAAAGAGAGAGTATGCACAACAAATGAACAATCTCTTTCACCACTCCCTCATCAAAATCACATTCCTCCATCACCTTGGACAATTGAACATTTCACGGGATTCATTCATAGCTGATGACATATTCACTGCTCCACCTATTCATCATGCCCAAAATGTGCCTTCATAATCTCATCCTTCCACTTCCATTCATCCATCTCATCCCACAATACATTCATCATCATCATATCAGTCTTCTTCATATACTTCACCATCATCATCTCCATCCCATACTAAGACCGAGTCACCTAGAAGAGTTGAGGTCAATGAGCCTATGTAGGCTAATGTGGTTGAGATATATCAATTGGCAAAAACCTATCAGAGGGGTCATAGGCAAGTGTTTTCTCCATAGATTGTGGAAGGGGCCCTGCCTTCTTCACCAAAAAAGAAGGTACAAAAAGGGAAAGAAAAGATGGTAGGGAGGATGAACATGAGGAAACCATTCATGATGAGGATGACCACCATGAGATGAAATAGGATTTTTACCTAGTTATCCTAGACGAGGATGATGATAATGATGAAATTACTAGTACATTCATCAAAGGGAAGGATGCCAAGATTAAAGAGCTTTAAGATAATCTTGATGGGTAAAAATTTGTCATAAACTTCCTTGAGCAAGAGAACCAACAGTTGAAGACTAAATAGGTCATTGATGAAGTCAAATACATCACAGCTCAAAGGGAGGTATAAAAGTCCAAAATTATGCTATATGAGACACTTTAAAAGTATGGGTTGCTTGAAGAACAGTATGGAAAAGCACCAAGAAGAAAACCTAGAACTAGAGGGTTGAAAAGAGCTCTAGCTATAGAAAGATAAAAAGATACTGAGCTTGATGATCAGTTAACCCTAAATGAACAAGTTGCAATGGTGATCAATAAAAAGAGGGAGCCATGGCTTGATAGAGAAAATCGGAATTTTGAGAAGCTTTTGGAGAAAGCAAACAAATACAATGACCTACTAAGGAGGAAGGTCAAACATCATGCCCAAAAGGAGAAAATTGCAATGGCCAAGCTCAAAAGAGTCAATACAAAGATTGAGGCTTTGACCATGATTGAGGGGAGAATAAAGTTGGACATACTTTCAGAGGCTTCATTCTAGGCCTAGTACATCATCAATAACCATTTCAAAAAAATTTAAATATTTTTAGGCCAATTTTATAAATTCTGTGTTTTTTGTGAATTTTTGGACAGTTAGGACACAAAGTGTTATGAAACCAGCTCCAAATATATAAGAGAAGAGAGATAAACACCTTATAAATCATCCACTTCGAGGGGGAAACATCCAATACATTACATAAATGAACAATTCTTAGATGATACAAATGAAAAAACCTCCTTCTATATATAGGGGTCCATGGGATCACATATATTCCTAGCCGACCTAACAATAATAATGTAAGGGAAAAATAATAACAATATGGGGGTTACAAGGGCACCACAATAACAATAAGGGGGTTTCACTAATAAAAATAAGGGACTACACTAGTAATATGGGGACCTAACATGCCCCTCTCCTTAAAAAAAGTGTTGTCCTCAACTCTTGAGTAGCTCTGGATGCTTTTGTATAAAATTCTCATCCTCCCATGTAGAATCTTCAGTGGGTAAGTTCTTCCACTTGATGAGATACTCTGAAATTGATCGATTTTTGTAGCTGTCGGGTTCTTGTTTTCGTGATTGTTTTAGGTTCCAGTATGATTTTTCCTTCCTCATCAAGTTCTGGCAATATTGTTTGAATTGGAATTTTGTCACCTATAATGTTCTTTAAGCATGAAACATGGAAAATTGGATGCACCCGCGAAGAATAAGGAAGCTCCAATCTGTATGCCATAGTACCAATATTTTCCAACACCTTGTAAGGACCATAGTATTTTGGTGATAATTTATTATCCTTCTTAGCTTGCTTAAGGGACATTTTTTTGTATGGTTTTAGCCGTAAAAATACCCAGTCTCCTACGTCAAAACTTCTCTCGCTGCGATGTTGATCTACCTATTGGTTCATTTGATTTTGTGTCGAATTGAGGTTATCCTTTAAGAGTTGGAGAACTTGTTGTTGATGCTCGATGTGATCTTCCACTTCTTGCACCTTAGAATTTTCTCTTAAAGATGATGTGATGGATGGTGGATGATATCCATAAAGTGCCATAATGGGGTCATTTTTTCTGCAATATGGAAGGAATTATTATACCACCATTCCGCGAGAGGTAACCACTTGACCCATTGTGTTTGTTTATCAGATAAAAACCAACGAATATATCCTTCCAAACATTTTTTCACTATCTCAGTTTGACCATCAGATTGAGGATGATAAGATGAGCTATGAGCTAGTTGGGTACCCAAACAAGAAAATAATTCCGTCCAAAAATTTCTAGTAAAAATGGGATATCTGTCACTTACCATAATCTTTGGGTTTCCATGTAGCTTTTGAATTGTTTCCATAAATGAAGTAGCAATTGTACTTTCTTTAAATGGATGAGATAATGCACAAAAGTGTGCATACTTGGTAAGTATATCAACTACCACCATGATGACACTCTTTCCTTTGGACTTAGGTAAACCTATGATAAAATCCATTGAAATCTCCTCCCAACGTTGACTTGGAATGGATAAAGGCTGTAGAAGACCCGGGATCTTAATTGTCTCAACTTTATTTTGTTGGAAAACCAAACATTCTGCCACAAACTTTTTAATATCAAATTTAAGGCCATCCCAAAAAAATTCTTTCTTCACCCTGTGGTAAGTCTTAAAAATCCCGAGTGTCCTCCTAAAGGAGAAGTGTGCAATTCCAAAAGAATCTTTTGTTTTATTTGGGAATTCTTACAAAGATATAAGCAATCTTTGTACCATAAGGAATCATTTTTCCAACTAAATATATCAGATGTATTAGGATCTTGCTTCAACTTTTGAATGAGTGTACACACTTCTTCGTCCTTCTTCCATTCATCTCTTGCTTCGGTTAACCAATCTGGTTGGATAATAGAAATTGCACAAAGCAATTCTTCCACCTCCTCATTTTTTTCTTGACAGTGCATCTACAACAACGTTTAACTTCCCTTTTTTGTAGATGATTTCAAAGTCATAACCCAACATATTTATGACCCATTTTTTTTCTCTTTTGAATATATTCTTTGTTCCAAAAAGTGTTTAAGACTATCATTATTAGTTTTTACCTTGAAGTGCCTTCCCATTAGGTAAGGTCGTCATTTATTTAGTGCATGTAGTTTTCCTACATTTCCTTCTCATAAATAGCTTTATGTAAATACTTTCTTTTGATTGGATGACTTTCAAAAGAAATGGGTCTTCCTTCTTGCATTAACACAACACCAATTCCATTTCCTGAGGCATCACATTCCACAATAAAGGTTTTTGTGAATTCTGGCGTAGCTAAGACCGGTGCTAGGCACATTGTCTCTTTAAGATGTTCAAAGGCCTTAGTTGCTTTAGAAGTCCATGAAAATGCATCTTTCTTCAATAATGTTGTTAGAGGTGCTGCTATTCTCCCATAATTATTAAAAAACCTGCAATAATATGTTGTTAACCCTTCCGGATGCGGATGTATGACAGCTTCATGGGGACAGAGGATACGTGTGTGATCCTCTTCCCAAAGCCTGATGAGCGTGGTAGCCACATGGCTCCCCATGGCTTCTCTCAACGCGCCTTCAATGCGCCTGCCACCCTCTTCAATGCTCATTTGAGCCGGCACTTCTATAGCCTCGCCTCGACGGTTCTGGGCATTATGGCCATTGACATTCTGCTCGATCCTCTGTCCGAAGCGTTCATCGCCTCCCTCCGCGACTGTATGGTGCCTCTCGCCGGTGAGTGCCCTGCCCACTGTGCTGAGCCAAGTGCTCGCACAGCCACAGGCCGGCGCTGCTCTCTATTAAGCTGTATCAAATTCTCTCAGGGTGTTCATTTCTCGAATAGCAGGTTTTGCACAGGACGGAATGCTGGCCCTCAGCTGCTCCATAACCAGCCCGACGTCCTGCACTCCGGTGGCCCGCCTCCGTTCACTTCTTGCTCTTCTACTGAGGCCGCTCCAAAGACTCCCGACAAAGAGACTGCCATGCTTCGTCTCAGGCCTCGTATGACAGCTCGCAGAGGCAGCTCTCGGGGTGGTTCCGCTGGAGAGAGACCCTCCTCCAGTAGGCCTGCCACTGAAATCCCTTTTGATTTTGTTTACGTCCCCCTGCCCACCCGCAGACCTTTGATCCGGCAGTCCACCCAACGCGCAGAATTGAGGTTTGATGGCACCCTCACCCGCCCCTCGATTACTGCTTATATCACCATTACTTTGTGTGAAGATGCCTCTGTCAGCTCTGCTTTTGCAAATGCCCCCTCTGCAGCCCCTCCTGGCCCCCATTCCTCCACTGTTGCGCCTCGCTCCACCTCGACTGACACGCCTCCTGAAAACCTGGCCACGCCTGATGCCACTGCCTTCCCCCCCTGTGCTTCCTCTCCCTTGCAGGTGGAAACCTCGGAGGCCCAAGGCGCAATGATTCAGAATGTTACTGATGCTAATGTGGATGAACCGGAGAACTACTACGGCTGCCCAATTCTGGAGGAACCACCGTCTCCAGTCACTTCCAACTGAAAACAGTATGGTCTTAGACATAGCTTCTTTTTGTAATGCTGTTAGTTCTACTATGTACTTAGCAGTCTACAGGTTCTCTTTCATTACAGTTCTAGCTTTTTGTCACAGTGTCTATGCAACTATAACAATTCAGCCGGTTTCCCATCATAAGGGCGGCAAGACTGTTTCAAAAAAGCTGGTTTCCCTATATGGGCAGCTTCCTTTCTGCATTTTGTTAGACTTTCAAGCCCAGTTTCAGGCTAACACAGCTGAACTGCGGCAGTTTTGTACTACTACTTATACATAAATAGAATTAGCTCAACTTAGAAAAAAAAAAAAATATGTTGTTAACCCGATAAATCCTCGCAACTTCTTTATGGTTGTGGGGACTTTCCATTCCTTAATGGATTTAATTTTGTTAGGGTGTACCGTAACACCCTCGTGAGATACAATATGACCCAGATATTCCAAAGAAACATTTGGATGTTTTTGCATATAATTGTTGCTACTATAATAGTTTGAGCACCCTATCAACATGTTGAACATGATCCTTCCAAGACCTATTATAGATTAGTATGTCATCAAAAAGTACTAGCACAAATTTTCTAAGGGTTTGAAAATGGAATTAATCAACCCTTGAAATGTAGAAGGTGTATTGGTAAGGCCAAAAGGCATGACCAAAAATTCATAATGATCATCATGAGTTCGAAATGTTGTTTTCGAAATATCTTCAATATTCATTCTAATTTTATGATATCCTGAACGAAGATCCAACTTGGGAAAATAAATAGTGCCATGTAATTCATCCAATAATTCATCAATCAAAGAAATGGGAAAATTATCTTTAATAGTGAGCTTATTGAGATCCCTATAATCCGTACACATGTGCCATGATCCATCCTTCTTGTGCACCAATACTACTGGAGTAGAGAAAGAACTTTGACTAGGTTGAATTATACTAGCTTCTAACATTTCCGCAATCATATGTTCAATTTCACTCTTTTGGACATAAGGATATCTGTAAGGCATGATGTTTGGGGGAACAATTTTTGGAATCAAATGAATAGCATGATCATGATCACGAATAGGTGGGAGTCCTTTGGGAGTATCAAACACCTTGGAATGATTGTCCAAGACTTTTTGGAGATCTAGAGAAATAGATGATTTTGATGTTGGAACTTCTAGTGAGCATAATTGTGCAATGACACCTCATTTTTATTCTTCAGAAGCTTTGTCATGACATTAGAGCTTATTACCTTTCCCAAATTCCTTGCAATACCTTGTAATTCAATTTCCTTTCCTTCTGAAAACAATTTCAAGAAAATTTCTTGAAAATTAAAAGCTACAGTCCCCAAAGATTGTAACCATTGTACTCCTAGTACAACATCAGCACCTCCCATTGGAATGGAAATCATTGGACTATTCAATACATATTCCCCCATGGTTAGCTTGATATTATGGCATTTTCCAAAGAAATTTATAGTTCCTCCATCTACAACCATGACATGACATTCAGGTGCTGGGTATAGAAAACAATTCAGTTCCTTGGCTACCTTACAATGAATAAAATTATGGGTGCTACCTCAATCAATCAACACTATTACATTTTTTTTCTTGATATGTCCTTCTATCTTGAGAGTTTGAGTGGTAATTCCTGCCAATTCATTACATGATATGGTCGGACTCATTTCTTCTTCTTCTAGAGTTGGTTCCTAGTGTATATCCTCCTCTTTTGAATTTTCTTGTTCATTTTCTTCCTCCTCTTCACAATCAATGTAAAATAATTTCTTCTCAACACACTTATGACCTTTAGCGTATTTTCTATCACAACTGTAGCAAAGCCCTTTTTCTCTTTTTTCTTCCAATTGTTGTGGTGTCAACCTTGTACATTATGGAAGTCTAGGAGTAGCAATACTTCCATCATTATAGATGGGAGTGGTAGGCTTCCTTGTCACCATAATTTTACATTCAATTTTTCTTTCCAACCTGAATGCCTTCTCTAATGAATCAGGTTCCCAAACGCGAAATTCACGTTGGATGCTATCCTTTAATGTCCCTATGAAGACATCAATCATGTGTTCCTCTGGAATATCAGTTACCCTTATATTCAATTTCTAGAAGTCCTCAATGTGCTCCACCACTAAACCCTTTTGTTTGAGATTTATCAATTGGCTAAAGAATGTGTTGCTCTTTGTATCCTCATAATGTGCTGTCATTTCCTCCATAAAAATTGACCAAGTGACATTTTTTTTACAGGAGAAAATCCATTGATACCATACAAATGTATTTTGTTCTAAATGTAAAGTTGCAATGTGTACCTTTTGTGTGTTTTGCACATTATTGAGATTAAAATATTTCTCCATCTGTAGTATCCATGTTACGAGATCCTTCCCATCAAAATTCCTCATATCCATATTTTGAATATGGTGGTTCTTCCATCCAACATTAGATTTTATGAAATAATGATTAACATTTATTATATTCTCATCATGAGTTTCCTCTACTATATTTTTGACATTAGGAAAAATTTCTTGTATCAACTTTGTCAAGCCTTCCATTTCATTTTTTGTTGCTCTTTGTGAGAGCGAAATTTGGTGCACTTGCTCTTGTAATTTTGATATGTCATGTTGCAATTCTTCGTCTTCATGAGTCATAGTAGAGCCTTCTAAAGGCTTAATGGGTGTTGAATTATTTTTAGGAAGAATTTTATAACCGAATACTGATATCTATTTTACAATATGCACTTGGAATCAATTCAAACTAATTTTTCACACAAGACTTATGCAATTCGAAGAAAAAAAATACACACCTTTTTATTGATTTTGAGGAGCTCGATATTGAAACTAAATTATCTCTGTGATTTCGGATCTTCAATATCTGAAATTTTGCCCTATAGTAGCCCTCGAAAGCTTCTTTCAATTTCCACAAGTCTCACCTGATTTGGATCCTTCAAGGAAAATTTATGTCCAATCTCCCACAATGACCTAATTATGGACTGGTTCAGTAGAGCGAACTTGTACGGCATGCCACATGTCACTATTTCTTCCTTCGACTCTGAAATTGATACAAGGGAAACTACGGTCCGTGTACTTTCAGCCACTATTTACATAATTCCAATCCAATTCTCAGAGTGAGAGTAATGATGATTTTCCCAGGTTTACCTCTTTGAGATGAAATTTGGAAGCTTGAAACAACACTAACTTCCACAGATCATATCTCCGAAAATATTGCGAATAAAGCTTTGAAATTTTTCCACGACGTTCCTCTGGATTTTGGCTTCACTCTGTAAAATGTCAGCTTCTAAACCCTTGTAGAATAAATTTATTGCGAAAATTCCACGATGACCTATTTACGTTAAATTCAGGATCCTGCAAAAATCCCTAACTTCCGCATATCATATCTCGGAAAATATTGTGAAACAAGATCTAAAATTTTTCCATGATGTTCCTCAGTATTTTGGCTTCACACTCTAAAAATTTCAGCTTCTTAACCTTCGTATAAAAAGCGTGATAGCGAAAATTCCATGATGACCTATTTGGAGCATCAAAACCCTAGAATCCAAAGCTCTGATACCAAATGTTAAGAAACAAGCTCCAAAAATAGAAGCGAAGAGAGATCAACGCCTTAGAAATCAACCACTTCAAGGGGGCAACCTCCAATAAATTATATAGATGAACAATTCTTGGATGATACAAATGACAAAACTTCCTTCTATATATAGGGGTCCATGGGATCACAATATAATCCTAGCTGACCTAACAATAATAATGTAAGGGAACAATAATAACAATATGGGGGTTACAGGGGCACAAAAATAACAATATGGGGGCTACACTAATAAAAATAAGGGACTACACTAGTAATATGAGGACCTAACACAAATACAAGTGTCAAATGCGCAGCGCGAAGGGCACTGCACTCTTTTTTGAGCCATCCTTTGAGAAAAACGTCAACACCATTGGAAGCTAAATGGTCCACACATCTCAAAAAACCACTTTGCAAGGATTGGTTTGCAAAATAATAAGGTGAACAAGGGAAAAAAACCACCAAAGAATCATTTTTCTACCTCATTTTTGGCCCTAGCACTGTGCGTTTAGCAGTCTTGGGAGAAATGGATTTTGACAGGACAAATGACCATCATTTAGAAAAATGAAGGCATATTTGGAAACTAGACTTGAAGGGCTTTCCAAAAAGTTATCTTGGAGCCAATTTGGAAACATGTAGCCCAGTAAAAAACAACCTACAATATGGAGGGCTCATTTGATTAAGGGAGGGCATGTTTACCAAAGAGAGGGCATATTTGACAATTTGTTGATATTTTGAAATTTCACTGCAAAATTTGATTTTTTTCTTGAAAATCATGATTTAACTTATGTAATTGAGCATGGTAAATGTAAATAGGATTTGGATAAGTTACCTAGGGGTATATTCATGAGGTAAATGTACTCATCAAGGTCGAATGAATTAGTTTCAATGTAATTATGGAGGAGTCAATTAGAGCTCCCTACACTCTAGCTTTTAGTTCATAATTTTTTGGATATCATCCTCAACTCAGGAATTATACCCCTGAGGATGAGAGAATGTAGTTTTTATGTCTATCTCTTTCATTTCTTCACTCTTAGCAAGGGTTGGAATCAGTTTCGATGCTAGTGTATTGATCAAGTGTAATCGGTTTGGCCTGAAACTAATGAAGAATTGCAACTATTTCCTTGGGATTCATGTGGTATGAATGTTTGGCTTAGTTTTTTATATGTGATCATTTGTATGAATGTTTTGTAAGCTCATAAACCATTTCATGTCTATTATATGATAAATTTAAAGTTAAGAGAAAAAATACATGTTTTTCATGCTCTGTTTTGGGAAATTTGTCATAATTTGTCCATTTTATTTAGTTTAGGAAGAATACATCTCCTATGATTTCCTAGCTCCTCATTAGTCTTAAACCATCTCACCAAATCACCTTTAAGTGCTTAGCCTTCTACCTACCTTGCTCCATCGAATGGACTACAATTCAATCTAATTTTCCTTGACCTAGTCCCCTTGATCTAATCCTCATCCAAAAACCCAACCCAATCAAAATAAAAACAAACCCTTCTGCATTTCAAAGGTAACATAAAACCATAATTCATCCAGCCCTCTTGGTTGTGATTTTTGTGGAGAGATCCCTCTCTAACTTGGTAGGGCTAGATACCAAGTTAAAATGTTGGTATGTGGCTACCTCTGTTGGGATTCCTTCTTCAGCCTTAGGAATCTGGAGGAGAGATAACATAGGTTATCAAGGAAGAGGTCGACGAGGTAGAGTTCGTCAAGGAAGAGGACATATCATCTACTATAACTTCATCCAGGAAGGTCATTTTGCAAGGGACTACACGGCTCCTACTACGACTTGTAAATATTGTAAATCTTTTGATCATGTAATTGAAGACTGCCTTGTACTTATGGAAAAAATACAAGAGAAAAGGAACCAGTAGACCACAAAAAACATCCAAATGATGAAGACTGAAAGAAGGACTGATGAACCTTATGTTAATATTGTCACTACAAGTGGAGCTGTGACTAGAAGTGATAAAGAAGATGGAAAGAAGTAATTTTAAAATCTAAGTGCATGGGTTAGAAAGAATCCAGAGAAATTCCTCGTTTTTTTATGTTCACAAAGAAAAGAAAGTGTTTATGGAAGCGAAACGCAATTTTATGGATACAGGAGCTTCGACTTCTACTGCATATCCAAGGCCTAGTAACTAGGACATGATATTAGTTTCAACAGAAAACCAAGGAGCAATGAAAAACCAAGATTTGCAACAAAAATTAGTAGAAAATGTAAGATATTTTCTACATACTTGTATGAAGTTATTAAGAGATCAAAAGGCTATAGAAGGAAATTAGGAATTTCTAAATTCATGTGCATCCAAGGATACACTGTGAAGTGAGGTGCGCACCGTTAATAATTTACATCGATGGAAGAGAACTCGTAAAGAGATGAGACTTAGTGCGCAGATTGGAGAATATGAAATGGATCAGGTTATTCTGGATCTAGGTTCTGATGCTAATGTTTTGACAAAACAGACATGGGAAATAATGGGTAAGCCAAAGCTACAATGGTCAAATATTTTGTTAAGACTGGAAAATTAGCAAAATATTTTTCCTATGTGAAGACTATCAAGCGTCACAATAGACATTGAAGGAGTTCACACTATTGCTGATTTTTAAGTAATAGAAATTGTTGATGACACAAATCCTTATCCTGGTTTACTTGGAATCGACTGGGAAATTGACAATCTATCCATAATCAATCTAAAGAAGAGGCAAATGATAGTTGAATGAAACAATATGAGGGCGATTATTCATTTAGATCCATCAGAAGGAGTAAGATATACTTAAATAGTAAGAGAAGAATACAACAGAACATATATTTACAACATTTATCAATTGAAAGCCAAGGAAGAAGATTATATTAACCCTACTACAGATGGAAAGTTGAGTTGGGGTCATGATAGTACCTGCAAATCAGATTTAGAGGAAGAATTGGAGAATTGGGAGAACGGATTGCATGAAATATCCACAATGCATTTAGCAAGAATAACAAAGTTAGTTCGATGTATGACATCTGAGGTATGTAATATGCCTTATTATGATGGTTTGGGTAATGTAGAAAATTTTCTTAATGATTATGAAGAGAGGGTACTAGAAGATCGGAGACTGTTAGCTTTGGATACAACCCTAAGATGTATCCTTACTGGATGGTGGGGCACACATAAGAAAAATATATGAGGTTGGAAGACGTTTTTATATTTCAAATTACCTCCTCATTAGCTCAGAGGAGACAGACACATGGATGGAAGGAATTGAGCTAGATTGAGACCTATTTTTCCATGGTAACGCACTCCAGAAACTACCAGGCCGAGTTATAACTCTTCTCTACTTCTTGTAGAGAGTGTTAGTGCCTAGGTTAATGCCTTGTTTTTCATAAAGGTCCGTGTTACCTGTATTCCATGAAGAATTAGGGGAAAATTCTGAGTCAATTGACTAACATTTCTGGATTTTTCTCAAGGAGCCAATCCAAAAAGATGGAAATCTGTGGTGCAGGCCTCTGATTGGATATTTCTAAACGTAAATAAGCATCCAAAGAGGGAAAAATCTATAAAATAATGGAAACATCATGGATTTTTCCTAATAATACTAATGGAGAAGAATGGCAAGGTTTGTCCTCCCAAACTCTTATAAATTGGAGGTAAGGGTTCATTATCGAAGGTCGAAAGGTTAATTGTACAAGGAGAGAACTTTTCTTAGTGTGAGGTTTCATTGCTGGCATAGTTCATTGAAATATATTTTCCCAAACATTATCATAATAGGATATTGAAGAGAGAGAGCTTGGAGTTGAAGGACTGGGGAGGCTTGACCAAGTCGATGGTTTTAACCCTCCTTCATTCAATATAATAGAACTGCCTCTATTGTTTCCACTTGATATCTTATTAATGCATATATTTCATTATTTTTCTAAGATATATGTTATAAGTGGCGTAGAATTATATTATTTCATGTTTCATTGTATGCTTGTCTTTGATTGTTTATTGTGATAATACTATGAATATTACTAGTTTGATTGTTTTCTTGGAGGATTCGGACTTGGAGCTAGTGAGGCGGGCTTCCACCATACTACCTTGAGCTCTCCAACAGATCGACACAAGGGATTGAGGTAATCCTTATCTATTTTAAATTTTCTACTAAATACTTGTATAAAAATGCATCTACTATCTTTGTGAATGTTGCAACTAATCTAAATTCCTGCCTTGGGTCCTGGGAAGGCCCGAGAGGGATATTACTCTAGCTACCACCTATGAATTTGACCCCTTAGTAGATGTGTCCAAGATTAATATGGATCAGTTTTGGAAAAGTGGAAACAGAAATGCAGGAGAAATATGATGGTGGGACTGAACCAAGAAAGCATATTCAATGATGCCCTATAGTATGGAATGGGTGTCTGGATTTATTCACACATTAGAGACAATTCTTATGAATTGGTACTGGGATTCAAAGCTACAAAATGGTACTACGAAATGGGTAGATCTGGTTGATGGGTTTATACTAACATTTAGCTTTGAAGATGAATGTCCAGGCATGGATTAAACCCTGCATATAGTAAAAGAGAATATATTTGAAGGTGTAGCCGCACAGACGTGGAAGCAACCTAATTGTGCTACGCAGATAGAGTATGCACTTGAATGCTATAATAGTACTGCAGAAGAAGAATAAGACCCCAAAATCATTGACATAGTAGAATCATAAGGGAACCAAAAATTACATGGACTAAATATAAAGCTTCAGGATATCACACAACCATTGAAGACCAAGAAGTGACCATTGGATCAGAAGAAGAGCCTAAGTTTACAACAATATAAGATTATTGGGATGAAGAAATAGTTAGGAAAATCATAGAATTACTACATGAATATCAAGAACTGTTTCCCACTAAATTTTTAGATATGAAGGGAATATTAGGATATTTAGGAGTCATGAAGATTCCCCTGAAACCTTATGTGAAGCCAGTAAAGAGAAGACCTTATAGGTTTAAACCAATTACAATGAGAAAGTGTAGCTAGAACTTGATAATATGATAACAACATGGATTATTTAACTTGTCGAAGAGTTAGAATGGGTAAGTCTTATGGTAGTGCAGGAAAATAAGACAAAAGGAGAAATCATAATATGTGTGGACATAAGGAAGTTGAATGATGCATGCTTACATGATCCTTTTCCCACACCTTTCACAGATAAAGTATTAGATAATGTACGAGGTTAGGAAGCCTATTCATTTACAAATGGATTTTCAGGATATCATTAGATCAGAATTGCACTAGAAGATTGACACAAGACCACCTTTTCTATAGAATGGGACTCATATCAGTATACAATGATTCATTTTTCATTGAATAATGCCCCTGCCCTATTTTCTAGATTAGTGGTCACAACTTTTAAGGAGGACATTCACAAATTTTTTGAGTTATACTTTGATGACTTAACAATATTTGGACTACTGAGCAAACATGTTGGGAGCTTAAGGCTTATGCTTGACACTTGTAGAAAACATCAGATCTCTTTGAATCTAAAGAAGTTCATATTTTTTGTACCTTTTAGTATCTTATTGGGAAATGTTTTTTGAAAGCAAGGACTTATAGTGGACCCTACAAATATTGTTTTCATTGTAAAATTGGATCCACCTAAGACTATAAGACAACTGCGCACTACATTGGGACATACATGATACTACAAAAAATTCATTAAGGGATATACACAGATCATTGCACCAATGGAGAAACTACTAAAGAAATATGTGACTTTCCAATGGGATGAATAATTCCAGAATATTCTCAACATACTAAAATAGAAGATGGTAACTGTGCCTATTCTAGTATTCCCTGACTGGAATAAGGAATTCTATGTCCATTTCGATGCTTCTTGCATAGCTTTAGGCATGGTATTGGAAAATCGTGGTGAAGGAGAAATTGACCATCCTATAGCTTTTGCAAGTAGGAAGTTGCCTACAACTAAGAGGAACTACACTAACACAAAAAGAGAAGGTCTAGCTATGGTGTACGCTTTGCAGAAATTCATACATTATTTGCTGTGATAACATTTTAAGATGTTTACAGATAAATATGAATTGAAGTACTTGGTCAATAAGCCTATCCTAGGAGGGAATATTTGCAGATGGTTATTACTATTTCAGGAGTATGACTTTGAAGTTGTTAAACCAAGAAGGCTAAATGCATGACCTGACCATCTGTCAAGATTGGAAATAAGAGAAGAACCAAATAGAATATAATATAATCTCCCTAATGCAAAATTATTTGCAATCATAGTAGAACATGCCAACTTTGTAGACATTATTCACTTTTTGACCACAAGGATAGATCCTTCGGAATATACTACACAAAAAATGAAGGAATTGGTGGTGAAGGAAGATAACATTTCAATGATAGCGGACAATTATATAAGATGGGACTAGATGAGATACTCCACATATATGTCCCCGAACATGAAAGATCGATGATTCTAGCAGAAGCTCATGGAGGTGCATTTGGTGGATATTATGTAGAAAAGGCTATTCTGCAAAAGATCTTGAGAGCATGATTGTGGTGGCCCAGACTACATAAGGATGAAAAGGAATATTGTAGAGCATGTGATATATGTAAAAGAAAAAGGAAGCCCTCTAGAAGAGATGAGATGCCATTAGTTCCCCAAGTGACATTGTAGGCTTTTGAAAAATGGGATATTGATTTTTTGGGATCTATCAACCCACCTAGAAAGAAGACTAGTGCGAGCTATATTATCACTGCAACTAATTATCTGAAAACATGGGCCGAAGAACAACTAGTAAGGAATTGAAATAGAGACACTGTAGAAAATTTTACTTTTGAGTATATATTGTCTATATTTGGGTGCTCGCAGATATTGATGAGTGACCAAGGCTCACATTTTCTGAATAAGACTATCAAAGAATCGATTAAGGAGTTCCAAGTCTATCGCCAGAAGAGTAGTCCCTATCACCCTCAAGCCAATTAGATAGTGGAGGAATTTAATAATATTTTGGAAATTGTGCCCAATAAATTATGAAATGTTAACATAGATGACTAGGATATGAGACTTCTGATTGTGTTAAGGGCTTACAGGACCACATGCAAGAAGTTGACCGGTGAGACATCATTTAGGCTGGCATATGGACAAGAAGTTGTGATGCCCATGGGGTATATTTTGCATAGCTTGAGAATTGAAGCCTTCACAGATATGAATTAGGGGAATTTTGAGGTATAAAATGGGCCTCCTAAGGAAATTATAAAATAATAGTGGAAATAATAAAATAATATTATATTACATCAACAAATTTTAGAGGGAAAAAATAAAAAACTAATTTTTCAACTCATATTTTCAACTTATCTCCTTATGGTTGTACTCAAATTTCGATCAGGAACACTCATTTGATTCACAATTTTATTCCTCATCCAAGGATTACCCATATTACATACTTTCGATGGACCATGGTACATGAAAAATGAGAAATACATGAAAAACATGATTGCAATCATGGTTTTTCATGTATTTCTCATTTTTCATGTAGCATAGTCCATCAAAAGTATGCAACATAGGTACTCCTTGGATGAGGAATTAAATTTTTCATCCAGAAAGTACAAATTTAGTAAAACATTAGGGAGATAAGTTGAAAATACAAGTTTAAAAAGTAGTTTTATTATTTTATTATTTTTAATATTTTTACCTTTTTACCCTAAAAATGGTGAATCATTCCCCATGGTTGAAATCGTCATATTGAATCCTATTGGTTCTTGTAAAGTTTATTTTGGTTGTACATTTAGTTAGGAGGTCCTTTTCATAGCTCAAAAGTTCTCTAATGGTAGACCCTGAAACAATGGAGGACAAAATGTCACATTTGGTTACCTTAGAAGAAGACATATTTATAGTTGGATTCCATCAGCAAGTGTAGAAAGAAAGAGAGAAGGCTTGGAATGAAAGATATATCAAACATAAGATGTTCAAGGTAGGATACCTTTTTCTCCTCTATGATAGTAAGTCTGTAAAATTTCCAGGAAAATTCAAAACGCATTGTTTGGGCCCATTCATTATAAATCATATCACCGATGGAGGAGCATTTCAATTGGTGAAGTTGAATGGAGAAATAATTCATGGAAGGTTCAATGGTGGTAGGTTGAAGCTGTATAAGGACGACCATGCCCCTATAACTTTGCACTGAAGAAGAAAAATGAGGAAGTCTTAGTGCCACCTACAGTTGAAAGTGGGCACTGGACTATAAACTACTCTACAGAAAAATGGCTTCGATAAAGGGAGTTCTTTCAATATATTATGGATTATGTCAGAGTTTGAAGGATCCAAAACATAAGAAGTGTTTTGTGCCACAATATAGGGTGTGTCGAAGTTCACCGAAAGAATATGACCGTTAAAAGGAAAACTCATCATTGGAGACAGGATGACAAGGATATAGGAGGAGGTATGCAGTTAATGAACCAAATCCAAACAAGATCCGATATAATGATGAGGCTATAAGATCAAGAGTGCTATAAAAACCTACGTCTCACCAAGATTTTGGCACTTTTTTATTTGAGAGCTTTGAAACCGTTGAGTATTGAGAAATTGCATAACTTGCGCTCTTGTATAAACACTGAAGACTTCAGCCTCATATTTAAAGAGAGAGGCTTAGAAGGCATCATGGAGGCTGTAGCACTATTAAATACACCCATGGCATCACCATCAACCACATCATCACCCTTCTCACACCAAACATCGCAAGAAAAAGTAGTCAAAGGAAGCAAGAAAAAAGACGAAGAAAGATAAGAAGCCTACTAAACCACAACTACAACCCCAACCTGTCGATGATAGAAAAGAAGTAGAAAAACATATGGATACAAAGGACGCAACAATTCCAACACCACTGCCACCATACTTGCCACCTAGGAAACCAGATACTAAACCCATGAAAGATGTCAAAGATGCGAAGTATGGCACATTCACACTATTACTGCCAGAGAAAGTGCCATTGAGGAACTTACAGAAGAAACGGTCGCGACGCTCAAATTTTTGTCAAAGAAACCAAGAATACGGCTTTAGAAGTCTAGTTTGAGTATGATCTTAAGATCAGAAAAGTTCCAAATGAGTTTGAAACCAACTACGACACCAAAAGTACGGGAACAGAGGCAGAGTGACCTGAAGAATGTAGTGGAAGGTATCTTCGAGAGAGTGGAAGAGTGTGGAAAATTATTGGAAGAAACCTTTTAGATTTGGACTTCGTTGCAAGGGGATCCAAATTTACAGAAGATAGAGGAATATATCCAACAAAAGAAGAAGTATTTGGAGGAAATTATGACATCAACGAAGAACTTTCAAGTTTCAGAGAAGCTCGCAAGGATTAGTGAAGGCAAGGCTCTTCATAAGAAGATTGAAGAACTTACAAAGGAAGAACAAAATTTGATGGAGAGAAATCAACCATTGCAGGATGATGCTCTCCAACTGCCGTAACAGGTGGATGGGAATCTCTAGGATCTTCGACAACAGGAAGAGGCAGCACTAAAGAAGACCGCGGGACCAATCATAGAGGACGTTTTGGAAGAAGTTCGTAGTTAGGAGAAGCAGGCTATTGAGGTGCTACATAAGGTCAACACCACATACAAAATCATAGCAACAAATATCAAGGGACAAATTAGTTGAGTGACTGAGGATGAGTCACATGTGAATGTTGCAAGCCTATTGGGTGCAACCCCACTTGGCCTTAATTTTGGCTAAGTCTTCACATTTGGAGGAGAGAAGTGCAAAGTATACTGCGCATCACAACATTATATATATACTACGCGGTATCTTGGGGGCTTTGGGGTGGGTTGAAGCCCCTCCTTTTTCAATGGGTTTGGGTTATATTTGATTATATTTTTCTTGTCCCATGGTATCTGAAACATGGTTTTGTAATGATGTAATGCTATATAATGTTAGAAGAAAGTAATGAAATGTAAGTTCTGTGGTGAAGGTTTAGTTGTATCTATAATTTTTAGTGAAGAAAAATCTCTACAGCTGTGTGCATAGGTGAGAAAGTTGAATGTACTAAAAATATCTGTCAAAAAGAAGAAGTTTTGTGAATATATTGTGTACTATTATTATGTGTTCCTTATCTATTTCATTAATATTAGTTGTTGTGCATTAGTTGTTGCAATTGTGTGTTATGGAAATACAATTTATGATGTTGTATAATGTATTGTGTTAAGTGTGGCGAAGTCAATAAAGGCTTTTATACAACGCAGTTATTTTATGAATGTTAAAAGATAATAAGAGTAACATAGTAGATTTTCCACCTCGTGTAGTCCCTCAAGGCTACAAAAACCTGGTTCTGCAACCACCCATAGTCATCTCTGGTGAGATTGTGATCTACTTGCAGGTTGTTGCCAAAACGGTCGGTGATCAAGGGTTTTGTTGGTTCATAGCATAGATCAAACATGGATCAAGCCCAAACAAACTAAAACTTTCCACTTCACACTACAGACTCCTAGTGTCGAGTCCTTCACTACTTTCCTCCTGAACTTGTGTACTATTCCAAAGAAGGCCCCTCTGTTAGCCTTTGCGCACTTTCCTATTAGAGTCAACATTTTGAATGAGAAAACAGGGTAGACTAGATTATTTCAGGACCGACATTGTCTTGTCATGAGTGAAATACATTTGCAAGTGCTATAATCACAACATGGAAATATGATGCTCAAGGAGGAAATCAAGAAGAAAATGCAAGAAGAAACTTGAGGAGGTGACACAAAGGAACTATCAAACAAGGAGACAAAGGAACTCTAAACTAAAACATATGGGTGAAGACTGAGATGACATGGAAGACTCTAATACTATAACCACACCCTTTTGGAGGATTAATATGAAGCACACGAAATATCTATCGTGAAGGACAAGAAGACATAGTGGAAAAGAGAAGAACTTGGAATTGATACATTATAATGAAGTCTCATGTCACCATTGCAAAATTGTAATTCTTCAAAGAGTTAACACAAGAGTGTTTCCTTGTTTCATGTATTTTTTCCACATTATTGGTGGAAATAAATTATGTAATTTCAAAAATAGGAAAATGTGAAATGTGTGGAAGCACAAGGGTCACACACTTCATGTGTATAGTCATTAGGAAGTCCAAGTGTCATGTAGGAGCTGAAAAGTCATATGGGAACTCAAGAATCATGACGGAGGTCAAGAGTCACAAGGGAGGTGAGGAGTCACCTCATTTTTATAAATAAACCCTCATAGCTCAAGAAAATTACTTTTCACCTTGGCTTCTCAAGCTAGGAATATAAGAGAAGATCATCTATTTGAGGATTGAGTGGTGGATTAATGTTACACTATTGGAGCTAGATATGTATCATTTTAATTGTCTCTTGGAACATTCACTTAATGATTTGAAGCTTTCATATCCAGTTCCCTTTCATTCATAAATAGTAAATTTTGTAAGAATATTCTTTCATTTTTTTGGTGTATGTTTTTTTTTATACATAATAAGAAAATGAACTATTTTGTTGGATTTAGTATATATATTTGAATTGTGTATCTCTTGCTTTCATAATTATTGTTTCTTTGTGAACTATTTTGCAAGATAATTAATTATTCTTTTAGATATATGTGTGTCTTTATTAGGATATTGCTATGAATTTTGTTCCAAAGACTCACTTTCTCCTTCTCAATTCATATAATAACTTTTATACACATTTAAATTGAGTACTTCACTAGGATAAATTAATTGTTTATCTTCAAATTATATGCTTATTCTCTTTTTTTTCTTATTTCAGCCAAGGAAAAACATTAATATTATGGAAACCGAGCCTTATTCCTCGATGGGCCTCCTACTCCAAATAGTGTGAGGTCTAGTTCGGACTTCATATAAGGGAGACCCCCTATATGTTGGAACTTACAAGCACCATCAACATTCTAATTCTAGAAGGAGGGTTTGTATGGATGATAAATAAACACATACACATAAAGAAAATTCAATTCAAGATAGTAATTATCTGAGTCTGAGCCCAACTGACCTATCTGAGAAAGAATAGTTATCTCACCAAATTCCAGAGCATACTTACAAAGTTACTTACGAGCAAATTTGGAGGATTCAGCCTATCGATCGTCAGTTTGCTAGGGCTCTTGGATTACTCCCTGTCACATTTTCTCTCTCTCATAAGAAATCAAGGAAAGAGACAGCTCGTCATGGTGTATGGTTTCTTTAGTGGAATATTTGGTTATTTCTACCTTTGAGGATTTATTTGAACCACCTAAAGAATCTCATCATCAAAAGGATATTCTACCACCT
This sequence comes from Pinus albicaulis, assembly GCA_034641835.2. NCBI lineage: Eukaryota > Viridiplantae > Streptophyta > Pinopsida > Pinales > Pinaceae > Pinus > Pinus albicaulis. Next base: position 276,113,830 of record CM076579.1, on the reverse strand, counting down.
ATTAGGGAAAATCTTGAGGGATACAATGAGGATTTTCATTTTTTAGATGAAGAACAACCAAGGGATAGTGAAAAACCAAATGATAATGGAAATTTGAATAATGAAGAATAAGAGTCTTTTGAAATGAGAGAGTGAGGAGGAGAAAGAGAACAATGACATGGCTAAAGACCAATTGGATTAGATGGCCTAAGGGCTTATTATTCTTCCACGCAACCTTAATCACTTATCTAAGCACCCAAAAATTTTGCTTACTAATTATGATCCTGGTAAGAAGATGAAGGTCGAAGTCATATTGATGACTTCTAATTACATATAAGGATGTTAGAGGTATTTTATGATGACCGTAATAGCCTCGAGTTAAAATTTCATGTAATAAAGTTAATGAGTGCAAACTAATAAGACCAAGGTCATGGGGCATGTATTCCAAGATGAATGTTGCGAAAATATCCTAGTTAGTGTCACTTTCGGTTTATTATGGCTAAGGAAATTGGAAAAGGAAAAGAGGCATTAAATTTCATTTATTTATTAAAATAAAGGAAAATAGGAGAAAAGTGAGATGAAGGGTCACAGGTTTGCATTGGAGGGAAATTTAAGGAACAATAGAGGAAATTGAAGAAAATAGTGGCCTCAATGATAAAAAGGCTTCTAAGGATCAGATCACAACCTTTTTTCAATTCAATTTCGGAGCTCTCTATATTGTCTCATGCTATTGCACACTTAGAGAATTCTTGGAGCACTCTAGCATTGGAGAAAGCAAGCAAATGAAGGGAAAGGAAAGTAAAGTACAAGCAAGAAAGGTTGGATAAAGAAACTTCATTAGGATGATTTGTAGGTAATAAGTTGCATGTCTCATTTCTTATCTAGTTTGTGAATGCATGGTACATGAATTTGTGTATTTGGTTCTCTTAATGTCATTATCATGGGTTTTGTCAGGTATGACATTGGTTTACCCTTGCCTTGAAATTATCGAATAGGCATGGTGTGATGGGATTAATTTTTTGGTTGAGCTTTGGATTGCCAAAAAAATTTTGAACCAGGTGAGGTGTTTTCAGGAATATTTCTGGAAATTCCATAATCTAACAATCTTAGGAATCCTACTGCAACTAGCTGAATTTACTTCTCCTATTTTGTAAATTACATTACAGAATTAATTCAGATTTCTTCATGAATTATTGAAGTAAATTACTGAAGAAACCTACACTTAATACTTTATGATTTTGAAACAAGCAAACTGAGAAAAGAACAAATCACACATAGGACACCTTTATTTTGGAGGAAAGTCCCTGGAAAAAACCGAATGTGAGAAAACCGATGCAAAAAATATGAGGTTTTGTATTATTAAGCTATAGTTTTTTAATACAAGCTCTAGATGCCTTGCATGATATACAATACAGAGAAATCATGGAGGAAAAAAATATTGTGAGTTTACCTTACACTGCAAGTCCCAGATGATCCGGTGGCTGAACTGGTGAAACCCTAGTACCCTTTGTTTTGCCTCTGCACAGGCCTGTGTGGGGACCTCTGTGGACTGTGTCACCTCGTCTCCGAGACCAATATGCTCCTCAGAAAGTTTAGTTCCATCCCTCCTAGCTCAAAACCCTGATCTCCAAGCAAATCTCGGACTATATCACGTATTCACTCTGCTACCTCTATGTGGGCATGTATCATGTTGGGTGTGGAGTCTGATTTTTATCCTAATTCAGAGGTCTTTATTTTAGCTAGATGTATACCCCGGGAATAATGTAAACCCCTCCATGTGGTGGGTGCAGGGCTGACTTGTCCCCCCTGCGGTGGTCCAGGGGGGTTGATCCCCTTGGTTGGGGGTCTGGGGGCCAGTGGTCCCCCAACGAGGGTTTCAGGGGAAATTCCCCCAAAGCTAAAAAGTATGTGAAATTGCCTTGTAAAATATTTTAATTTCGTATTCAATCTGGGTTTTTCATTAGGTGGATGATCTAACGATATAAGCTATGTTTAATGTAGAGTTTTTTTCCCTAGAAGGCAACCCCTTGTTTTGTATGAGGGTATTGTATTGCGATTGTGTATTGTATGTGTATTATGAGCGAGAAACAGGGGCTGAGAAAGAGATTAGAGGATATTACAATGAATCTATTGGAGGTTATTTCTCTTCATCCTGATGGATAATATAAAGCAACGACTGGTTGTTCAGGGTGGACATAGCCCAAATTGGGTGAACCACGTAAATCTGTGTCTCTCGTTCTATATGTTTTATGTGTTTGTGTTTTCGCATATTTTATGTGTTCCATTGCTCGGTAATATATTATTCTCTAAAAACTGGTATTAGAGCCAAAGGTCTATTTGGATGATAAACTCGTAGGAAAGAAGGGTTCCTGGTTCAAGTAGGAGCAATGGTGGAAGATGGTATGTTTAGGGTTGAGAAATTTAACAGCAAAAACTACCCACTGTGGAGGATGTAGATGGAAGATTATTTGTATCATGAAGATATCTACCTATCATTGAGCAGAAAAACAAAGAAGTCATCGAGTACGACAGATGCAGAATGGGAGATTCTCAATAGAAAGGCACATGGAACAATACGGATGTGCCTCGCGGCATCAAAAGCCTTCAATATTTCGAAGGAAACAACAAAAAATGGTTTAATTAAGTCATTGGAGAAACTATATGAAAAACCCTTAGCCTCAAATAAGTTATTTCTTATGAAACGTTTATTAAAGATGAAGATGTTGGATTATGGATATGTTGTTGACTATTTAATCAAATTTAATACAGTTACCAATTAGTTAAGTTCTGTAGGGGTAAAATTTGATGATGAAGTTAGGGCTCTATTATTTCTCTTCTCATTACCAGAAATTTGGAATGATTTAGTTATGGCCATTAGAAACTATGTCTCTGTTAGTACTTTAAAATTTGATGATGTTGTTGGTGCTATCCTTAACAAGGAAATGCGACGAGAAAGCTCCAATGAGACATCAGGTAATGCTTTGAGTGCAGAGAATAGGGGAAGAAAAATGGAAACAGGAAAGAGCTGAGCATATCATAGTAAATCAAGGAAAGTCAGATCCAAGTCCATATCGGGGATAGTGTGCTGGAAGTGCGGAAAGAAAGGACACCTGAAGAAAGACTATAAATCTCGGAAGGGAAAAGAAGGAGACACACAGAAAGAAAACAATCATGAAGCAAATGTGATAGGTGATGTGTTACAATATGCTTTGATTCTTTCTTTAGAAAATGTTACTAATTCCTGGGTGGTATATTTAGGGGCCTCATTCCATACCACACTTGATGAGAAATATTTGCCTAACTATGTTCAAGGAGATTTTGGACATGTTCATCTGAGTGATGATAAACACTATAAAATCATTGGAATGGGTAAATTTCTTGTAAAACAACAGAATGGAAACCAATGGTTATTAATGGAGGTAAGGCATGTTCTAGATCCGAAGAAAATTATGATTTCAATAGGGTAGTTAGGCGGTGAAGGTTGTGTGAAAATTTTCATAGATAAAACTTGGAAGGACAGTAAAGGAGCCCTGGTAATATCAAAAGGAGAAATGGTTGTTACATTGTATTTATGCAATGGTATTTATAAATATATCAATGCTTTAACTTCCAAAGGATCAGATGCATCATTATGGCATCATAGGCTCGGACACATGAATGAGAAGGGGAAGAAGATTCCTCACTCAAGAAATTTGTTGCCAGGTTTGAAGAATATTGATTTGGATTTCTATGAGAATTGTATTTATAGAAAAAAAAAGAGTCATATTTATTAGAGTTAGGAAAGAAAAGAAGAGTAAAAATTTAGAGCTCGTGCATACAGATGTATGGGGACCTGATGAGGTATCATCTATCGACGACTCTCATTATTATGTTACTTTTATTGATGATGCAACTAGAAAAACTTTGATTTATTATATTCATAATAAATCTGATGTATTTGATACTTTCAAGAAAGGGGAAGCTTTGTTTGAGGTTAAGACAGGAAATAAGTTGAAGTTCTTGAGATCATAAAATGGAGCTGAATATTGGAGCAAAGAGTTTGATAGGTATTTTTTAGAGCATGGAGTTCACAGAGAGAAGATAGTTCCAAGAACACCACAAGAAAATGGTGTGTTAGAAAGGATGAACAGAACAATCATGGAGCTTGCAAGGTGCAAGATTTCTTTTACAATTTTGGGAAGATGTTGTAGATACTTCTGTTTATATGAGAAACAGAGGGCCTTCAAGTTCCTTGGATGGTGGTACTCCAGAGGAGGCATGGATAGGTACAAAGGTAAACAATTCCTTTTTAAATCCTTTTGGTTGTGAGACCTTTGTCCATATTAATAAGAAAATAGAACAAAACTTGAGGAAAAATCAGAGAAATGTACCTTTATTGGATATGGTGTTAATGATTTTGGTTATCACTTATATGATTATAAAAATCAAAAAATCATTAGGAGCAGAGATGTAATATTCAATGAAAAGGTCTTGTATAGGAATCATTTGCAGGAAAAGAAACAAGAAAAAGAAAATAAAGAATACACAGTCCTTGATGAGATCACAGAAAAAGTAAAGGTGCCTGAAAATAATAATAATCAACAACCGCAACAAAAACAACCACCAAAACAACAACAAGCATCTCAAACACCTAAAAGTGGTGTCAGAAGATCTACGAGGATAAGTAGACCCCCTGAACGATACTCTCCTTCATTATATTATTTATTGTTGACTGATTCTAGTGAAACCGAATGTTATGAAGAAGCAATGCTGGTAGAAACCAAGAAGAAGTGGGAGCTAGCCATGAAAGAAGAGATGTAATCCTTAATACTTAACAAAACTTGGGACTTAGTCAAGTTGCGTGAAGGTAAAACAACATTATAGAATAAATGGGTTTATAGGCTAAAGGAAGAAGATGGAGGAAGAAAAAGGTACAAAGCTATACTTGTGGTGAAGGGGTTTGCACCGAAAAAAGGTATTGAATTTGACGAAATATCTTCTCCTATTGTTAAGATGACTTCAATAAGAACTATTTTAAGTCTTGTAGCAACAGAAGATTTGCATATTGAACAGTTAGATGTAAAGACAACATTTCTCCATGGAGATTTGGAGGAAGAGATCTATATGCAGCAACCACAAGGATATGATGTCAAAGGGAAGGAAAATTAGTGTGCATGTTAAAGAAGAGCTTGTATGGCTTAAAACAGGATCCAAGGCAGTGGTATCTAAAATTTGATAGGTTTATGTCCTAACAAGGTTATACTGGATGTCACTTTGATCATTGTGTTTATCCAAAAAAGAAAAATGATGCTAGCTATATTATATTTTTATTATATGTAGATGACATGCTTGTTGTAGGTACTAACATGCAGGAAATAAATGTTCTCAAAAGAAATGGAAAATTCATTTTCAATGAAGGATTTTGGAAGTGAAAAACAAATCCTTGGTATGAGAATAATTAGAGATAGGAAAATTCACAAATTAACATTGTCTCAGAATGAGTACATACAAAAGGTGCTAGAAAGATTTAATATGCATAATGCAAAACCACTTAGTACACCATAGGCTAGCCATTTCAAACTTAGTAAGGAGATGTGCCCCAAGACCCAAGAAGAAATGGATTATATGTCTAAATTTCCATATGCATCAGCAGTTGGAAGCTTAATGTATGCAATGGTCTGCACAAGGCCTGATATTTCACATGCAGTGGGAGTTGTAAGCAGGTACATGAAAAATCTAGGAAAAGAACATTGGATGGCAGTGAAATGGATTCTCAGATATTTGAGAGGTACCGCAATTCAAGAATTATGTTTTGGTGGTTCAAACATTGCTCTACAAGGATATGTTGATGCATATATGGCAAGTGATAGAGATAACAGGAGGAGAACTACAGGATATGTATATAATGTAGGTGGAACAACTGTCAATTGGGTTTCAAAAATGCAAAGTGTTGTTGCACTTTCAACAACGGAAGTAGAGTATGTTGCTTCTACAGAGGCTAGTAAAGAAACCATTTGGTTACAAAGGTTTATGGATGAATTGGGTAAGAAGTAGAAGATGGGAAGGTTATAAAATGATGTCCAGAGTGCCATTCATCTTGCATAGAACTCAACATTTCATTCTAGGACTAAACACATACAACTCGAGTACCATTTCATACAATGAGTGTTGGAATATGGACAATTGAAGCTGGAAAAGAGACACACTAGCAAAAATCCTGTAAATATGTTAACAAAAGTTGTAACCAGGGAGAAACTAAGATTATGGTTAGTTTCAATAGGTCTTAAATTATTATGATGAAGATGAGAAACAACCATATCCAAATTGGAGTCATTGTCCAACATATGAAGCAGCGGTAGAGTTGCTACAATCAGTCTCCAAGTGGGAGATTGTTAGGTGTGGAGCCTAATTTTCATCCTGATTCAGAGGTCTTTATTTCAGCTGGATGTATACGCTAGGAATAATGTACACCCCTCCACGTGTGGGGGGACTTGTCCCCCCCAGTTGGGGGTCTGACGGCCAGCGGTACCCCAATAGGGGTTTTTGGGGAAGTGCCCTCGAGGCTAAAAACATATGTAAAATTTCCTTGTAAAATATTGTAATTTCGTAGTCAAGATGGGATATTCATTAGGCAGATTATCTGACAATAGAAGTTATCTTTAATGCAAGGTTTTTTTTCCTAGAAGACAACCCCTCATTTTGTATGAGGGTATTGTATTGTGGATGTTATCACTATAAAAAAATTTCCAAAGTTGGACAGTTTTCTTTGTTCATAGTCATAATTTTTAGATAGGTGTGAAGTCATGTTAAGGTTTTAGAGGTTAAGTAATAGGGTAAGAGTATCATTTCCATTCACAAAATAAAGTCTAACAATATTATTTCTTACCTTGACAGTCTCATATAATGTTTAGAGAGTCAAATTTTAAACCATTTTGAAAACTTTTTTATTAAGCCACGAAACCACGTTTTCGTAGCACATATAGTGTTAAAAACTACTTTTTCACTATGAAAACGCTGCTCATTTCGTAGCACAAAACCCTAAAATTGCATTGAGCACACTACGAAATTGGGGATTCATAGCATGTCTTGTCAGTTATCAAATCCACCAGAATTCCGTTAATCATTCATGATTAGGCGTCAGCCACGAGTCTTTTCTCACACATGCAACCATTCATAGCCATCATACCATTCGTTTGAGGTCATTTTTCTAATGTCATTTTCAAATTTGAAAGGGGCTGGATTTGGTTTTATTGTCTCATGCAAGAAACACATGATGAATACCCTCTTATAAATGGTAATCTCATGGTAAGAAGAAACCAAAGCTTCTCTTTCATTCATCAAGTGAGGCAGTTTATCAAGCGAGGCAGTTTACTCTGAAATCAAGTAAGGCTGTTGGTTACAAGTTTTCAAAAAGCACACAGGAATTCCAAGGAAAGGATGACAGAGGAAAGAAATAATCACAGGTCAGGCCATTGTTTAAGGATTGAGCCTGAAAGCATAGAGGCTCCAACAAAAGAAAAATCAGTTGAGGAGGCCTTCAAGAAGGCAGGATGTTGGAATTTCTTTGAAAAATTGCAGGGAGGTCATAATCAAGTGACAAAAGAGTTTTCTCTTCACTTCACGGGTTTGAATACAAAGGTTGGTATCTTAAACTCGACAATTTCCCTTGAAGTTATATCATCAGTGACAGAGATTCCAAGGGGAGAAGAAAGATGGTTCAAAAATTTCAGGTTTGAGATGGAACCTTGTCAAATTTTTCTGAAGCCAGGGTTTGAAGAGACAAATTTAACTAAAGTAGTGCCAATAAGCTACATCAAGAACACCTATGCCAATCTACTCTACAACATTCAAAGGTACTTCACCTGTGAGGGAAGATACCATAAAGTGTACTCTTATCATTTCAAACTCTTGTTGCATTTTACTGGAATGATTTCTTTGGATTTTCCTTTCTTCTTGTTTCGAAGTTTTGCTAAGATGGCAGATAAAGTGTAGATGAAAGCTCAATACTGTGAAACTTCACTTTTCCATCATGTTCTAGTTAAATTTATTGTTTTACATGAACTTCAAAGGATAAAAAGAGAATGGTCTACATTTTTGTTTTTTTGTGGATTTGGGGTGGAAACACAAGGAGCGGGTATTAGCCCTAGGGCCAAAGAAAAGTCACCATAAAAAACCAGTGACCCTGCAGAGACAAGATCAAAAAGATTTGTCAATTTAAAGCCTAGAAAGCAAGTGAAAGAGCCTAATATTAAAACATCAATGATTATTTAAGAAAGCCCTCAATCTGCACAAAGGAGGACAACTAAAGTTAAGGAAACCGTACAGGGACAGTCAACTAGCAAATCAACCCAGAAAAGATTGACTAGAAGTCAAATAGCAAAGGAAAAGAGAAAAAATGTGGTTTCAGAAGAAGATCCAAATTTAAAGGGTAGTTTGAATGAAAATTTACAAGCTATTGATATTGAGGAATCTCCTTTAATTCAGGCAGATTTTATAATTTTTTATGAAGGGAAATCTAAGAAAATCAAGTCTTCCAAAAAGCTGGACTTTAATGATGAAATTTCAGAGTTTTTGTTCAAGCCCAGAAGGCCTCTAACTAGGAATTCAAAAAATTTGCAAGGGCTAGATGTGGAGTTAGATAAAGCTGGAGAATTTTCAAATGTTTATGAGGATTCCATAGACCTTTCATCACCAATGCCTGAAGGTGACAGAAACAGAGTTTTCAACACTCAAAGAGAAAAGAGAAGTTATGAAGGAATTAAAGAAAAGTTGAGACTAGCTAACCTTGAAATTGATAAACTTAAGAAGAAATAAAGAGCACATGTTGTTGAGAAGATAAAATTCAATGGAATTAAGGCTTTGTGGGAGCTTGAAAGAGTTTCAAAACTTGAAACAGTCAACAGTGAAGCTTAGTATTTTACCGGGACTCTTCCTACAATCAAAGAGGCTAAATTTGTGAGAAGGATAAATGTTAATTTAAGGGCTACTAATAGAAGGTTGAAGAGACAGATTGAAGGTCTTGAAATTCAATTGACAAAGTCTGAAGGTTAGCTACAACACATGTAGACCAAGATCAGTGAGTGACAAATTCTTAATATAGTTTTGTTTTTAGGAAAGACATCACTTTTTGAGGACTTTGAAAAGTTGACTTATTTTGATGGTTAAGGTTTATTAACATCAAGGAAATCATTAAAAGGTGAAAATACTCTTAAAATCAGAAGATTGTGAAAAAACTGTGTAAAAGGGACATACACAGCAGTTTCGTAGTGCGCTACGAAACTGCTGTAGGTGCATTTTTGAACATTTTTATAAGGGTTTTGAGAGGTAAAAAAGCTTCATTTCCAAATTTTGTTCTTGGTGGTTGTTGGAAATGGTTCACAAATGAAAGTCCAGGTCTCAAGGCAAAGTAAAAAGGATGTTTGAGAGTAGTTTGCAAAGATACAAATTCTGCGCTACGAAAACATTTGCTCATTTCGTAGCGTAGCCATACCATCTCTCCTTTTACTTTTTCAAAGGCTTAGTTTTTGTACAGGCGGAAAGGCATGGTTCCATGGAAGTGATAATACATGTCACTTATCTTAAAAGGTCCATATTGCCAGCAAAAATGGTTCGAAGATCATCAAAGAAGGAAAAGGATAAATTATAGGAAACATGTCCCTTGTTTTGTAGGGCAAGTAAGACATGAACTAGCATGATAGCATAACAAGATTGGAGGCATCATCAAAGTCGCAGATATGGAGGAACAACTGTCAGAGATATCATTTAAGTTCTAGATAAGGTTTTTTAGACATAATAAGGAGTTTTACTCCTATTTGTATTAGGACTTCTAGAAGAGACAGTTAACTGCCAGATGTAATCAATAGTCAGTTTTAGGAGAAAATAGGTGTCAATTTAAGATAGAATTCGAATTCATCTGAATATGGATCATATAATCCAAGGTTTTAAAGAATATATATGTAGCATGAGGTCAAATTCGTCAAGGTTGGAAAATTTTCATTAACAAGAAAACTATGTCACTACAGCAAACTGGGTGTTTTTATCATAATACAGATATTGGCTTACTACTCAGGATTCAGAAAGAGTTTTTAATCTGTGATCTTCCTATGGATTTCCTTATCTATCTATTTGCAGTGGTATGAACATATGTTACTTAGAATTAATTGGAAAATTCTCTAACTTCTTGCATATGTTTGTAAACTGTTTTTTGTTCACTCTGTTATTGCTTTGCTGATACATCTAAAAAATCTGAAATGCCTTGACTTCCATGATAAGCTAATTTTTATGTTTTGTGGAAAAATTCCTTGACTCCATAGCCCAATAGATGTTTGTTGATCAGTAATTCAACCAGTCTTACACTTTTATCCAATTTATTCCTAGAGTTAGCCATCTAATCCTTAATTCAAAATCTTAAACCTAGTGAGAGAGCCCTCTTAGGTTGAGGAGGCTAAGCCTCAACTAAAAGTCTGGTTTGAAATAGTTACACTAAGGTAGCCTATTCAGCAGCCTATCAAATCCTATTTTGGTGATAACATCGGCTATGTATTGTATGTGTATTATGAGAGAGAAACAAAAATGGGGGTTGAGAAAGAAAGTAGAGGATATTATAGCAGATTTGTTGTAGGTTGTGTCTCTTCATATTGTTGGATAATATAAAGGAAAGACTAGCTGTTCGGGGTGGACATAGCCCAAATTGAGTGAATTGTGTATATCTGTGTCTCTCTTGTTTTATATGTTTTCTATGTTTGTGTGTTCGCATATTTTACGTGTTCCATTGCTCTGTAATATATAATTTTCTAACATGTCACCCTTTCTGGGTGTTGCGTCACACTCCTTGGAGGTTGCGCTACTTTCTCTACTAGTTTTGCTCCCTCTCTACTTAGAATTTTTGGTCCTGGAGAAGATCCTCTGACCAATAACTGTTTCTGCCCCTCGTTGCACTAGAATCATTTAGATCTAATATTCATCCGAGCACTGCTCTGTCAAAATAATTCGATCACTTGATTCACTCAGTGTGTCTTTCCAAATGACCCTCAAGCCTTACTTTATAGTCTTCTCGTTGAGACATCAACGAATGAGATTAGGTCTATAATAAATGAATAAGATTATAAATTGACTTGATATTCACTTTTTATAGATAGTTCTCACTCTGTTTTATTAATACCCATTAATTATTTAATTTCCCTAAGTTTATACTTAGGGTCCCCATTAAAAAAATTATTTTTTACAATAAAACATAATCCGAGTGGAATTTTCACAAATGGTTTCTGGGTTCTTTGGAATACTAGTACCTATGCCTCTCCACAAAATTTGAGGCTTAGCTCATTTCCTATTCTACCAAAAATAAACACTCCCTCATAGCGAGGAAAGTGCTCTGAAAACATGCTTGCTGCATACTTCTCTGACCCTGAAGAATCCTCTGCGCTGCTCATATCTAACAAGATTTCAACCAACCACTACACTGCTAATACAACTATATTGCTTCCCATGACATTGCCACTATCACTGACGCTGCTACATTTGTGCTAAAACTCCCTCTCAACTTCTACATCTGATATGCTACTAACATTGCATATGCACTACAACTCAGTTGTTGAGAGAAGCAGCTAAAAATCGCCCAAAAACTGAACAAGTGTTCAGTGGATGCACCTTGGTGCTAAAGATCTGACTGCTGATAGCTAATGCCTTGTACCTCTGATGCATTGCCTTGTTGGTGCTCTGCACTGCACTAATTCTTCTCCGCTCTACACTACTACTGCTCTACTTAGTGTCGCTATAGAAGTAGGTGCTTCTACCTAATGCAACTACCGTACCATCGGTCCTCAACTCCAACTGATAACTTCTCCATCCCGCTACTGCTGATCATGAGCACTTGTAGCAAGGTTTTGATCCAAGAGGTGGGATCCTAAGGGATCTTGCCCAACTGAAGTTCAAGGTGAACTTAAAGTTCTATGTCACCCCTTTTCTTTCCTGGAGAAGCGTGGGCACTCATTGCAATCTCATTCTGCAAGATCTTTGTGGCTGCAAATTTAGGATCATGTTTTTCATCCTTGTGCTCTTTATTCAAAGGATATTGTGATATAAAGTGGCCCATATTGCCACATCTGAAACACTTCACCTTTGAAACATCTATCTTCTGTTTCTGTTACCCTTACTTCCCCTTCGATGAGAGGGGTGCATTTTCCTCCTCCTCTAGATTCATCGATCTGCTCCCGCTGCTACTATTAAGTTTTCACTTGACCAAATCTCTTCTCATCTCCTCCTTGTGAATTTTTGTCCACATCTTCTCCCAACTAGGAAGCATTTCCCTTCCCAAGATACTTTGGAAAAGAACTTTCCACTCCTCAGTGATTGTTTTAAGGGCTGACCTTACCATAATTGCAGTAGCTACGGTGGATCCCACAACTTCCAACTAGTATCGAATCTCCTAAAGTATTTTTAAGAATGGAGCAATGCACTCCCCCTTCTACATCTGGATCATTTGGAGCTTCTGCTCCAAGTACATCTTCCACTTCTCGGATGTTACTTCGTATAATAGGGCCAAGGCCTCCCATATCCCTCTAGTTTTGTTCTTACCAGCTATATTTGAGACTATATGATCCTTGACACCATCAAGGATAAGTCTCTTGGAATTTTCCATATCAAAATTGTACTTTTTGTTCTAATCGAGATATCTAGGCACATTAACTACATTTTCCATGAATGGCTTGAGATCATATTCATCCATAAGGAATTTTATCCTTTCCTTCCAGATTATGTAGTTGGAGGATCCCTCCAACTGATCATGATATCTAAGACCATGAGATGTCATCTCAACCAAAAATTTTTGAACTACTCCTCTTCTTCCCCCACTGTGCAACACTGGGTAGGCTTATGTACTCCTTGTGGAGATCATAGATCTACTGCTCAGATCTTGGAAAAATGTTGAATTCTTCGACAAGGAACTCACTGAGGAGGAATTCCCCGCTATGCTCTATTCTTTTTCTTCTAACACTTCTCTGCCCAACAACTTCTTGTAGAAAAATTGTGTCCTTATTGCTCTGCATGAAGGCTCTGTGTAGCTCACTCTGCCTTAGAAATATCTTGATCTGGAAGTATTACCATTTGTTGACTCACTCAGAGAGGGAAAACCTAAAATATTTAGCCCTCCTGGCTAGAATTGGGAAATCCCTATGGGGATTCGATCTACTACTGATGCAGCAATTCAACCTTCATTTCAATGCTTGATATGCTCTTATTTTTTCACATCAAAAACTCTGAAACCATGTGAAAATTCCTAGATCTAACAATCTCATGAATCCTACTGCAACCGCTTGAATTTACTTCTCCTATTTTGTAAATTAAATTACAAAATTAATTCATATTTCTTCATGAATTATTGAATTAAATTACTGAAGTAGCCTAAAATTAATACTTTATGATTACGAAACAAGGAAACTGATAAAATAACAAATGACACAGAGGACACCTTTATTTTGGACGAAATTCCCAAGAAAAAACCCAATGCGAGAAATTTGATGCAACTGATATGAGGGTTTGTATTATTAAGCAGCAGTTCTAAATACAATATTTGGATACCCTGTAGGCTATCCAGAACAGAGAAATCATGACAGAAAAAAATATGGTTGGTTTACCTCACGTTGCAAGTCCCGGATGAAATGGCGAAACCCAAGCACCCTCTGTGCTGCCTCTACGCAGGCCTACATGGGGACCTCTATGGATTGCATCACCTTGTCTTTGGGATCGATCCGCTCCTTGGAAAGTTTAGTTCCAGTCCTCCCAGCTCAGAACCCTAATCTCCCAGCAAATATCAGACTATCTCATGAAAAAATTGTGTTGCCTCTACGTGGGCCCTTTGTGGGCCTGCGTCACCCCTTTTCGGTGCTGCGTCACACTCCCTGGAGGCTATGCTAATTTCTATGTTGGTTATGCTACCTCTATGCTTAGTATTCTTGATCCCAGAGACGATCGTCCGACCAATATATGTTTGTGCCCCTCACTGCACTGGAATCACTTAGATCCGATCTTTTCCTGAGCACTACTCCATCAGAATAATTCGATCACTTGATTCACTCGGTGTGTCTTTCCAAATGACCATGAAGCCTTCATTTATAGTCTTCTTGTTGAGACATCAATGACCAATATTATATCCCTAATCAATGGCTAAGATCATAACTTGACTTGATCTTCACTTTTTCTACATAATTCTCACTTTGTTTTATTAATACCCATTAATTATTTAATTTCCCCAAGTTTAGACTAAGGTTCCCCATTAAAATAATTAATTTTTATAATAAAACATAATCCGGGTGGAATATTCACAATGATTTTAGGGTTCTTTGGAATACCAGTGCCTAAGCCTCTCCTCAAAATTTGAGACTTAGACCACTTCTGATGCTACCAAAAATCAAAAATATTCCCAAGGGTTTGGGGTGGAGGTGGTTTAATCTATGGGAATCCCTTGAAAGGAGGTTGGAGATAGAAGAATTCCTCAAGGTATTGGTGAAGAAACTCTAGGACATCCAAGCTTGTTTTGGGATAGTAATCTCTTAACCGATTTTGGCAGGATCACAATAGCTTGAGGTTGTATGTGGTTTAATATATATTAAGCCATAGTTTTTTTATGTCTTTATTTCCCACATTCATGCTTGGAATATGGTACCAGGGTGATTGGTTGAAAGAAATATTTGGTTTGGCACAATCTATGGTCGGGTTGTATGTGGAAGTCCCTGAATTGGTTAGATTTTGGATAAGTTAAAAAGAGTTATTTTCCTATTGTAACCTCTGAGGACTTGTACTTGTTATTATGGTGATTTGATGGTTGTTATATCATGGTTAATAATTTGGTTATATGTTGGTTATAAGCTTGGATTTTCAATGTACTCTAGCTATGTCTTGTTTGAGATTTGATAATTATTTGATGTTTAATGAATGAATGGGATACCAAATGTTATGAAAGGGAATTAGACCTTCTTAGTGATTCTTAGATAAATTCTAGACTCATATGTTCAGATGTGCATTCATGATATATATATTACATGTTCACCATATTTTTGATGAAATGACTGTCACGGTTAGGCCTGGTTAGGTCAAGTCCTTGTTCAATATTTGTATGATTAGCATTATCTTCATGTATTTTATCATTCTAGCCAGTATCAGGAAGTTCTGGGAAGTGGTATGGAGGTTGGCCTGGAATTGTGGATCAGATCCTAAGACCGCAGGCACTTAATAGAGGCTTTTGGGTCACAACCACACTCAGGTACGCTTTTGCATGCAGTTGGAGGATCACAACTGAAATCATGCAAACTTGTGCATGTAGTTGGGATTTTAGGTCACTCAAAGAGTGGTTTAGCTCTAGGTTTGGTGACCTCGGGTGGTCCTTTGGCCCCTAAGTGTCTTGTAAGCCCTATAGGATGTCAAGTTTTGGTCAATAACTTTCGGTTATCATCCCCAATTCTATAACTGAATCTTGGAGGTTGAGTCATGTCATAGTAACTCTTCATATAATGTTTACCCTAGCAAACCAGTGAAATTGCGTAAATTTGGGAGGGGTATTTATAGATTGGTGTCAGATCTCCTAGGTTCAACACTTGGATTGGATGGGTAGAATTTTGTTTCTATGCATGCATTATCATGGTTATGGTTATTGTGCATGAGGTCATTGTATGAAGTTAGTGTTATCAAGCATGATGTTGATATATTAATATGATTATGTATATGCATTAATCATGCTAATCAGGATTGATTCTATAGACTAGATAGCCTCCCCTGAACTTCACTAAGGTATGTTGATTATGTTTATGTTTGGTTAATCTAACATGGTATGTTTGCAGACAGAAGAATATCAAATATTACTAGAAAAATGGTAGATTACAGATCATGACACTCCCCTTATATATCATATGAGTAGAATAGAGATTAGTACTATATTGACACAAAATATACCTTAAGAAGTATACAGGTAGAAATTAGAAGTTGCAAGGTAGATAATGATAGGATCATTCAGTCTTAAGAAATAATTTCTAGGGCACGAGAGAAATAAGAAAAGGTCAATGCAGTTATCCTTCAACATTTTTCAGATTTGCAGAGACATGGAAAACCACAGATCAATTATCGAAAAGAGGATAGGACTAATGGGGAATATGGTAGTAGGTCTCATGGAGGGTACAAGTCAAACAAAGATGAAATAATCAGATATGGTAGGTTATTGGATACACCTGACAGGAGAGGTATTGGATATGTGTTGTATTTTAGTTTTGGTTTAGATAGGTATCATGGTCATCATCTCTATAATCCTTACAATAGGAGTGAGAGGGGATACTTTCCAGATGAGTTCAATAAATCCAAGCCACCTACATTTGATGGAAAGTTAAAAAATCTAGAATATGTGGAGGCATGGTTGCTTGGAATGAATAAGTTCTTTGAGTTGCATGAATATATAGATAACATGAAGGAAAAGATAGTTATTTTCAGTCTTAAAGGGAAAATAGACATCTGGTGGGAATATGTGAAGCATGTCAGAGACATCAATATAAAGGAGTTGAGTTGGCATGAATTCAATAGACTCTTCAACAATAATCACTTATCAGAGAGATACAATGATTGTAAGTCCAAGGAGTTCTATGAGCTGATGATGGGATCTATGAGAGATGGAGTACATGACTATGTTCCTGGTGTTCTTGAGGTATGTGCATCATCTTACGGATGAGAAGACAAAAGTTCATATATTTATCAATGGAGTGTCATTAGCATTAAAGAATCAGATTGAGTATGATGAACTTCTTTCACTGGAGGATTTCATTGGAAATTCGAAGCACTTTTATGAGAAATCAAATCATAAGACTAAGTCTAAGTAGGTTCGGAAAGAAAATGAAAATACTAAATGAAAGTGGCCACTGAAGCAGAGAAGACCTCAGGATGCAGGTGATAAGGAAAATTTTACTCCTTAAAATAAGTTTAACGCAGTTGAGAAGGGATATGGGTCTCAGCCTAAAGAGAAACAAAATAAGGGTAGTGGAAGGGAACCATTGCAATGATGGATATGTGGCAAGGATCATCACAAGAAGTATTGTCGATTGTATCAGGGTGGTATACCTCAGATCTATAGTGCTCAGGAGGCATAGATAGTTGGGGATGTTGGTTAAATCATTCATTAGATCTATTTAATATTTAATAAAAAACAGGCGAATGACCAGACAACCATAATTGAGATGGAAGGCAAGCTATATGCTTGAGTTTTTTCTATTTTGATTGACCCTAGATCTAATTATATTTATGTTAAACCTGACCTACTGGTAAGCGTGGTTTGAGAAAATAAGTGCACGCAGAATCTTGGTTGGTGCATTTGGATGCAGGTACTAAGAAATGAGTTCATCATTACGTAAGAGCTTGTGCATTTGAGTCCAATGGTATGCCTACATCAACACATCTAAATATGCTTCCATTGGGTTCATACAGTATGTTGTTCGGTATGGATTGGTTGTACCTTCGGAGGACTAAGATGCATTTTTATTAGAATGCTATTGGGTGCTTGGACAATGATGGAGAAAAGAGAATCTTGCAAGGAAATAATAATCCTACATCAGTTAGGATGATTACAATCGTGCATGAAAAGTGCAGTTGAAGGAAAGGGTGTGTATTGTTTGTAGTGCATGTTTCTGGTGACAAAGGTAAGGATGTCGAAGATGCAGAAGCATTAAATAGGTATTCTGTTCTGTGGCATATTCAATATGTATTCCCAATAGATATTTTAGAATTTTTGCCTCATAGGTAAGTGGAATTTTCTATTGAGTTGGTACTAGGAGGAACAAAAACATAAAAGGAACCTTACAGGATGAGAACTATAGAGTTAGTGGCACTAAATTTGAAGATTTTTTTTAAAAAGGGATCATACATTAGGCCAAGTGTATCACCTTGGGGTGAACTAGTGCTGTTTGTGAAGAAGAAGGATGGTACTCTCAGGTTGTGTATTAATCACAAGAACTTGAAAAAGGTGACGATTAATAACAAGTATCCTTTGCCTTGGATTTTTTTATTCTTCAATTAGTTGAAGGGAGGAGTAGTGTTCCTGAAGATTGAATTGAGATCAGGATATGATCAGGTATGCATCAAAGAAGAGGATATTTACAATAATTCTTTCTAGACTAGGCATGTGAATTATGAGTTTGTTGTGGTTTCTTTTGGTTTGACAAATCCTGCAGTTAATTTCATGTGTTTAATGAATAATGTGTTGTGTCCTTATTTGGACAAGTTTGTGATAGTATTCCTTGATGATATATTGATATATTCTAAGAATAAGGAAGAGCATGGAGAAAACTTAGAAATAATATTGATATTTCTAAGAGAGAATATGTTATATTTCAATCTTAGTAAATACAATTTCTTTCAGAAAAAGGTACATTACTTGGGACATGTTGTTTCCATGGAAGGAATATAAGTGGATTCAGAAAATATTAGAGCTATCGTAGAATGGGAAACTCCTAGGAATGTGGATGAGGATAGATCATTCATGGGGTTAGAAGGTTATTACAGGAGGTTCATCAAGAAATTCTAATGGATTTCCTATTCTATTACATCCTTACAGAGGAAAGGAAATAAATTTGAATGGATAAAGGAATGTGAAATGAGTTTTGAGCAGTTGAAGCAATTGCTTACAAATACTCCATTTATAAAGATTTCATAACTATATAAAGAATTTTTGGTGTGTACAGATACTTGCAAGAGAGGACTTGGTGGAGTTCTGATGTAGGAGGGTCAGGTGGTATGCTATGACTCGAGGAAAATGAATGAGCATGAGTAGAATTATGTGACTCATGATATTGATTGGCAATGATTATTCATGCATTGAAGATATGGAGAAACTATATTCTTGGAAGGAGGTTCATCTAGATGAGAAATCACAGTGGTCTGAGGTACTTTTTGACCAACTGTTATCACCAAAAAATAATCACCTAGCCACTTCTAACCAAGTGCATCTAAATACACCACTTGAGTTCAATTTTACCATAGAAAAATCACTTTCACTATAAGAAATAATGTAATAAACCACTTTTATCAAGTTATTTTCAATTAAAACCCATGAGAATAGTTAAATAAACCATTATTTATTTAATTTTCTATAGGAATACTTATTCAATCATTATTTTATAATCGTTCCTTATCAGATTTGACTAAATCACATAGGAATAATTAAATAAACCATTATTTTTTTATTATTCCTTATTTCCATATTTGAAATAATTATTAAATAATTATTTAATAGTTATTTCATTTTCACACCTTTCTTATTATTCATTAAATAAAGTATAATATCTTTTCCCTCTCCAAAACTATAATAAAGTATTCCAATAAGTTAGATCTAGGTTTTGGTCAATACTATTTTATTATTCTCCATTTTCGAGATCAACCCAAAACTTTTCTATAAATAAGAGGGTTTTTCATCCATTTTTCACCATGATCATTATCATCACATACTATTCGATCTCCCATTTGAAAATTCATCTGGGTTTAACACAATTAAGGGAGAGGAAGATCTAAATTTTGAAGCAACGAGGACATCAAAATGCCCATCCCATTGAGGGGGACTTACGCCTTTTGTAAATCTCCTTCACCAGGTGTATTAATATAATTATTTTCTCCAAAAACATTTTCCAAGATTGTGTTTTACATTAATTTTTATATCTGTTGTTTATGCTTTTAGATTTTCATACATCCATTGTTTTTGTAGGTTTTCTCACATATTTGTTGCAAATCTGAAGTATGAGTAGCCACACTTGTTGTTACGGTAATTAGTCACTCGTGACTTAAATGAGATATTTTTGGTACAGCTTCCACAAGAAACATTGTTACCGATGAAATAGGTAACCTGACCTCAAAACGGGAAGTCTAGCCCAAAAAGATTCAAAAAACATGTAAAAACACCCCAAAAACAAAAAAGTGTATTCCAGAATGCACTTGGCTTTTTTTGAAGGTCGAATTTCAACATTTTATAAAATTATGCTAAAAACAAAATTGTTTCTTGAAAAAAAGATTGAAAAAACACCCTCAAAACAAAACCAGTTGATGCTAGAATAACAAAAAAAAAAATTGTGTCATATTTTTGACATTTTTAAAAATAGAAATAACATTTTTTAATTTTTAAAATTCAAACATTAAAAAAAAACTAAAATTTAAGAAAAAAATAAATTTAGAAAATAAAAACATTTTAAAGCTTAAAATTTAAAAATATATAGGAATAAAAAAATAAAAATAAAAACAAAATAAAAATTTTAATTCAAACATTAAAAAAAAACATAAAATTTAAGAAAAAATAAAAAATAAAAAATAAAAAATAAAAAATAAATTTAAAGATTAAAATTTCAAAATATATAGAAATAAAAAAATAAAAATAAAAACAAAATAAAAAGATTAAATTTAAAAAAAAAAACAAGTTAAAAGAAATAAAGAAATTATAAAAAATAAAATATAGAAATTAAATTTAAAAAGAAAAATAAAATGTTTATTAAATTTAAAAAAAATAAAAAATTAAATTTTAAAATAAAAAATTAAATTTAAAGAAATATATTAAATTTTGATAAATTAAAAAAAAACATTATTTAAATTAAAAGTAAAAAAATTAAAAATTAAAAATGAAAAATAAAATACAATAAAAATATTAAATTTAAAAAAATATATATTAAAAAAACAAATGAATTTTAAAAATAAATTAAATTTAAATTTATATATATATATATAAACTTAAATTAAAAATATATATATATATATATATATATATATATATATATATATATATATAAACTTAAATTAAAAATATATATTAGATTTTATTAAATTTTAAAAAAAAATTAAATTTTAATAAATAAATGAATAAACAAATAAATTTTCAAATAAAAAAATAAATTTTAAATATAAAGAAAAAAAAACATTGTTAAAATAAAAAGTTAAAAAACTTTAAAAATCAATTAAAAATGAAAAATTGACAAAAATAAATTGAAGAAAAAAAAAAATTAAAAAAAAAAAAAATATATATATATATATATATATATATATATATATATATAATAAAAAACAAATTAATTTGAAAATATTAAGTTTAATTAAAAAAATATATATCTAATTTTGAATACACAATTTTAATTGCAATAAAAAAAATATCAAAATTTTATGCAAAGAAAAAAATAATAATAAAAAAATTAAAAAAAAAAAAAAATTTGAATTCAAATAAATTTAAAAAAATACAAAATTTATTAAATTTTAAAAAATTAAATGAAAAAACTAAACGTAAAATTTAATAATGATAAAAAAATATGAAATTTTTTTTAAAAAAAATCTATTAAAAAAAAAATACAAAATTTAATAAAAATTATTAACAAAATTTAGAAAAAAAAAATTAAAAATATTAAAAAAAAAAAAAAAAACTAAACAAATTAAATTTCAAATATAAATTTAAATTAAAAAGAATAATTTTAAATTTTTTGAATTTAAAAAAAAAAAATCAAATTTAAAAAAAAAATATTAAAAATTAAAAAAATAATTAAAAAAAATAATAATTTTTTGATCGTGGTGGTGCTGCCAATCGGCCTCCCGCCCAGGTGGCGGAGGAGGGTGATTCTGGAATCGCCCTCCCGCCGCGGGAGGCCGATTCCCAGAATCGCCCTCCGCCGCCACCTGGGCGGGAAGCCGATTGGCGGCGCCACCACAATAAAAAAATTCTTTTTTTTTTCTTTTTTTATTTTTTATTTTTTTTTAGTTTTCTTTTTCAATTTTTTTTTTTAATTTTTGATATTTTTTAATTTGTAACATATTTTTATTTATTTATTTTATTTTTAATTTTTAATATTTTTTTTAATTTGATTTTTTTCTTTTTTGTGTTTAATTTTTTAATTTTTTAATATATTTTTTTTAATTTAATTTTTTTTTAAATTTTTTTATTATTATGATTTTTTTTAAATTTCAAAAAATTAAAAATTATTTCTTTTAACTTCAAATTTTTTATTTTACATTTAATTTGTTTTAATTTTTTCTTTTTTTTTTCTAAATTTAATATTTTAGATTAATTATTTTTTAAAATTTAAAATTTATTTATTAAATTTATTAAATTTTAATTTAATTTAATTTAATTTTTTAATCTTTTAGTTTATTTCGTTTTTCATTTTTAAAATTTATAAATTGTTTCATTAAAAAAAAAACAGTAAATTTATGGATATTTGTTTTTTAATTATTTGCACATGGGTTTTTTCATTTTTTTGTTTTTTAATGATAATTTTTTTTTTTTTTAACTTTCTTTGTCAATTTTCAATTTTGTTTTTTTTTTTTTTTTTAAATTTGTTTTTTTTGTTAATTTTAAAATTTGTATTTTTTTTCTTATTATTATTATTTTTTTAATTTAAATTTTTATATTTAATTTTTTCTTTTTTGTATTTTATTTTTTTTTATCTAAATTTTAATTTTGTAATTTTAATTATTTTTAAATTTTCCATTTTTTTTTTTTTTTTTAATTATATGGTTTTTTTTTATAACTTAGAAAAAAATGTTTTTGATGTTTTTTTTTTATTTTTATTTTTTTGGTTAATTTTTGTTTTTTTTGTTTAAATTATGTGTTTTTTTTTCAAATTTTGGCATTTCTTTTGATATAATTTTCGAATATTTTTTTTTTTTTTAATTTATTTATTTTTGTTTAAATTTTTAATTTTTACGAGTTAATTTTGTTTTTTTTTACATTTTTATTGATTTTTTTATTGTGTGTGTATATATATATATATATATATATATATATATATATATATATATATATATATATATATATATATATATATATATATATATATATATATAAGTTTTGTGTTTTATTACCAACATGAAAATCACTAACATTTTAAAACAAATATTCATACTTCATAAATAAAAATATTAGAGTGTCAAAAATGTGCAGAAAAAAAAGGGGTGATTCTGCATCACCACTTTTCAAAATCGGGTGCTTTTTATGCTACCAAAAAAAAGTAGGTAACAGTGCGGTTACCTATTTCATCAGTAATAGTGTTAAGATTTTATATTAACACCGACCTAATCCGAATGCCAGGAAATCTATATGGATGGCTACTCTCAGTGAGTTTGATTTCAATATTAGGTACATTAAGGGTGAGGAGAACAGGGTTGAAAATTCTATTAGCTGAAGAGTGAAGGTGAATCACATTACAACAATGAGTTCTTGTGGGATATATTTACATTAGAATATCTTACAAGAAGGACAGCATGATGACATATATCCATGTTTGAGGCATAAGTTACAACAACATGGTGCAAGTGATAGGGATGAGGAGTATCATCTCATCGTAGATGGCTTAGTCATATTCAAGAACAAGATTTATGTACCAAATGAAAGTGAGATTAAGAAGCTTATATTGAGGAAGTTTCATGTCAAGTTGTGTTCAGGTCACTAGGTATATCAGAAGACATTGACAACAGTTAAGAAATTCTATCATTGGTCGAACTTGAAGAAGGAGGTGGTTGAGTTTTTTGTGATATGTTTGGACTGTCAGTAGGTAAAAGTAGAGTGTAAGCATCCAGTTAGTTTATTAGAGTCGATTCTATTCCAAAGTGGAAATGGGAGGTCATTTCTGTTAGGGTCCCATGATTTGGCAGATTGGTAGACCAAATGACAGGGTAACATGGAAACGAAGCTTTAGAGTTTGAGGACCTAGCCTTCTTGGACTTAGAGAGGGATCTCTCTATTGGGTGCAAAGGATGTGTTCTTTTTGCTCTAGGGTTTTGATTTTAGGCTAGTTGTTAAGTGTAGGGTTTGTTGATTGTTTTGGTTGGGTAAGATGGTCAAATGGAGTAGGTGGAGTGAGAGTATGTCAAAGCCATTGGGCTATGAGTCAAGTGAAAGTCAAGAGTGTCAATATGATGAAACAGAGTGTATTGCAGGGCCAATTTAGCAAGGTTAATGGATCCTTAAGGTGATGTATGAGGTGTAATGAACATTAAGTTTTGGAAAGACTAAGAAATATTAAACATATGTAGTTTAAATTTATAGTTGATGAGGTAGGGAAAACCATTAAGCTTAATAAACAATATTCTAAACTAATAAACATCCAAGAGAAACATTCCAGTGAAACATAGAGAGCATAAGAGCTTCTAACTTTAGAAATTCACCTTCAGATTTTGGGAAAACACATAAGACAATACAAATAACTCAATTTATGGAGAGGGAACTCCTAAACATCATATATCAAGTTATTGGGAACTCTGAAACAAGTTGATAAGCATGGGCAAAGGGCAAGATCGAACGAGACCTCTTTGATTTAACCTAACAATCAATATTTCACAGAAAGGCTTCAAGATAGGGTTTTGAAAACTTTAAGTAATAAGGGCATACCATGAATCATACTTTTAAGCTAGCATACTAATCATACATGAAAAAAAAAACAATTTTTGGTGGACCTAAGGAGCAATCAAGAGTTCTTTAAGATGGCCAAAAGAGAAAACATCAAAGCTATAACAATCAGGGGGACCAAGGTGCCTCAAAGAACATGTCTCAACCTATACTTTTCTGATTTATAGCAGCCAGGAAGCATGAAACATAATGATAAAAAAGGAAACAATAGACAAATTAGGAAGACATCACCATTCACCAAGCTATGGAATCCTGCAAACAAGCTTCTCCATCATCAAGCCAAACAAGGCATTCGTCCACTTCACAAAACCAATTTCTTCTCCAAGCTCATGAAACCATGTATATTTCTCTTCAAGCTCATCAAATGCCAACAAAATACATAGGGACCTCATGCTCTATTTATGGAGAAAATGAGGACTAAAACCCTAAATTTGGTAGGAAAATGTCAAATATAGTCATAAATATCATTTATGGCCAAGAGAACATGCAAGGCCAAAGGCACATAATATCCTAAGAAATAAATGCTAAAATAACTATTTGCACCTAATTATATCTCAATTTGCCTCAAAAAACTCAAAAATATCTATTTGCAATAAATGAGTGTGTTTTTCTTACTTTTGGTCAAAAACACACTAGGCAGCCTCTGTGTGTAGCACCAGTTCAGCAGAAAATAGGGTCTCTTGCAGCTGAGTTTTGGACCCCTTCCCGACACCAGATTTGGCTCTGTGATGGCTCGTTGGAAAGTTTGACAAGTCTAATTTCCAGAAATTATTGATTTGAGCTAAGGAGATTCCATTAACATGTCAAAAAATAAAATCTCCCAACACTGCTCTGTGCGCAGCGCCTGGTCTGGAAATGAGGCAGAAAGGTCAAATATTTGATGTTTTATGACCTTTTGAGGGGGTAAAAATTCTCCAAATGATATGAAAATTGGTGAGAAGAATATTGGTGGTGTGAGAAATCAAAAATGTAAACTTTTAGATCTGAGGATGCACCAATTTTGTGCGTAGCACCTAGGGTGTTGCGCATAGAGGGGTCAAAATTTGGAAAAAACAAAAAGTTGTCAAATTTGCCTCAAAATTTGTGGAGAGGTCCCTTAAGTGGTCTTGGACACCTGTTGAGAAGCCTCAGCTAAAATTCCAAGGATTTCCTACACTTTGGCTCTTTTTAGGTCTTCTAGCTCCATGAGGGCCTTCCTTAGTTTGGCACAAGCAAGCATGTTTTTCCTTGCATAATGTTTGGTCATTTTCTTTTGTAGGGCAAGGCCTCTCTTTACCTCCTTGAAATGCTTATGCTCCTCTTTGTAATAGTGGATGACACGATGTGCCATCTCAAAGTCTCTTTCCCACTCCTGAAGCTGTGCATATTTCTCCAAGAGAAGCAACCTTGTGTTCATCTCCTTGTCCTCATTGTCACTGTCTAAATCAATGAATTGAGGCCCTTGAGAAGTCCTCTTGATCCTTTTGCTTCTCCTTACCTTGACCTATTTCTCACCTTTTTCCATATTTTCCTTGCCTTTTTCTTTGTGCTTGATAGCTATAGGAGAGATGGCCCTTTGCCTTTTTGAGGCAGAATACACATCTCTTTTGCCTCTGTGGTAGGTGTATGTGAGAGGAGTGATGAGGGTGCCTTGATCCTTGATGAAGTCACAAGCCTTTTCATCTTTGTCATGTCTCCCATGAGTAACTTCACTCTCCACTGGGTCACTGATTTCTTGACCTTTAGCCTCATCATCATCATTGCTTTCCTCACTGTTTTCTTCACTGTCATCTTGGCTCTCAAATTGATCACTACCCTCCTTACTTGCCTCATTTTGGCTCTGTCCTTCATTGAGGTATTCTTCTTTGTCACTTTTTGCACTGTCACTTTGGATTTCTTGGTCATTTAGAGGTTGATTAGTGTCATGATTGTCATGACAGATGTCATGACTGTCATGACTATTCCCATGCTGATTACTGACTGTCTCATTGGTGTTATTTTCTTGGTCAATGCCTTCATCTTCAAACTTTGTTTCAGCCTCATCATTTGTCTGCTCTTGGTCTTCAATTTCTTCATCTTCTCCCTCTATCTCTTTATTTTCATTGTCTTCATTTGTTTCAGCACTTGAGATTGATTTAGAGGCGTCATCATTATCACTGTTTTGCTCCAATTGCTTAATGTCTTCCTCTTTTTTACTGCCATTTTGATCTTCCTCCTCCATGTCACATTAGGGGAATTTTGAGGTCTAAAATGGGCCTCCTAAGGAATTTATAAAATAATATTGGAAAAAATCAAATAAGATTTGATGACATCATCAAATTTTAGAGGGAAAAATGAAAAAACTACTTTTTCAACTCATATTTTCAACTTATCTCCCAAATGTTTTACTCAAATTTAGAGCGAGAGTGCTCTTTGGATGCGAAATTTAATTCCTCATCCAAGGAGTACCCATGTTGCATACTTTTGATGAGTCCTACTACACGAAAAATGAGAAATACATAAAAAACGTGATTGTAATCACGTTTTTTTTTTATGTATTTCCCATTTTTCATGTAGCAGGGTTCATTGAAAGTATGCAACATGGGTACTCCTTGGATGAGTAATTAAATTTTTCATCCAACGAGTATTCCCACTCGAAATTTGAGTAAAAATTGTGGGAGATAAGTTGAAAATACGAGTTGAAAAAGTAGTTCTATTATTTTATTATTTTTTAATATTTTTACCTTTTTATTTAAAAAATGGTAAATCATCCCCCATGGTTCACATCATCATCTTGAATCCTATTGGTTGTTATAAAGTTTATTTTTGTTTTACATTTTTCTTAGGAGGCCCATTTTAGACCTCAAAATTCCCCTAATGTCATCATCTTCTTCATCATTATTAGGCTCTGTATCTGCCCCATTGTCTTTTTCACTTTCCTCATCATCTTCTTTCTCATTATTGCTGCTGTCATCATTTGTTTCTTTCGCACTACTATCCTCTTTATTGTTTTCTTCATCTACCTCTGTTCCTACCTCACTGTCTTCTGCCCTTGCCTCATTTTCTTCACTCTCTTTCTTTCTATCAACATCCTCTTGGTCTTCCTTAATAGATTTTGCCTCTCCCTCACTACTATTTGTTTTTTCTTCATGGAAATTGCCATATCTTCTCCCTTAGCACTATTTTCCTCTTCTTTTTCCTCATTAAACTCTGTTTCTACCTCACTGTCCTTTTCCTCTTCATCATCATCTGTTTTCCCCTCATTTGGGCTACTGTCATCTCCTTGATTTGATGCATTAGGTGAGGAGATAAGAGGTGAGTTTCCTTGTGGAGAAGGCATATGTCCAGATGGTGGAGGAGTGGAGGTAGGTGGATGTGAAGTGGAAGGAAAATTTTGCTGAAATAAGGCTTGGGGATTTGAAAGCACATCATGAGAGATAAAGACTTCCCAAGGGATTCCTTGCTCCTCCAACTGGTGTAAAACAATCATCTTGACCAAGGAGTGGTGAAAAATGCTCTGCATTTGGTGGGCATAACTCCTCTTTTTTACTACTGAAGCCATCTTGTCAATGCTCCGATATATATAGTATGGTAGGTTCAGAAATTTAACCTTGGTGAAGTGCATCAGAAGCCTTATGTTATAAGAATAAACCCTAGAGTACCTCCCCTCACAGGTGAAGTACTTGATAATATGCCTCATCAACAAGGCATACCTCTCTAGCAGGTGGGAAAAGGGGTAGAAAACCTTGCAGCCTTGTTGATAGCTAGGTTTGAGGTAGGGCTCATAATAACTCAAGTCCAATTTCTTCTATTCAAAACATCTCTCACCAATATCTGGTATTATTGTGGCTTTAACAATGGATTCAGATGAGAGCTCAAAATTCACTCCTACAAGGTTGACTTGATGGTTTTGTAAGCTGAGGATGAACAATCTAGTCAAATCTGAATGGCTTTGGACTTGCTTAACCTTCTCACAAAACTGATAACACTGAACATCCTGAAAACATGCAAGGATCATGGGAGAAGAAGTGATTTGAATGGTGTCTAAGGGCTCAAACCTATTGACGCTTTCTCCCTTGTGCTTTGGCTTGATAGGCCTTTGGCCTTCATCACTGTTGGTATGAATCTCTTCTTTAGACATGGTGACTAGTTTTAGCACAGAAGGATTTAGCTTGTTTGAGAGTTTTTAGGTCTAGGATGGAAAATGAGTGATGTGAGGGCAAAATTTTGCAAATGAGGGCTAAGATGAAGAATTCAAGGAGTGTGTTCAGCTTTTAGAAGCAAGTTTGTTGGTACTGAGATTCTTTGCACCTTATGAAAACCCTTTCAAATTTGCAAACTCTACCTTAGGAGGTCAATATTTGATTTTTTATACAGTTTAGGGTTTGGTCAAGTTTTTTAGGTTTTGAACCTCTCCCTTGATTATGTATTCAAAGAAAAAATTGGAGGGAGAACAAAGAAATGATACCAACCTTGTTTAACCCTTTGTGGAGGAAACTGGAGGTAGAAATTCGAATTTTTGACCTTTTTTGAGAAAATTGGGTCAAAGGTTGTCTACGCGTAAAGCCTGCCCGACTACACATTTAGGTCGGGTTGGGCTGGCCTATCGGAGCATAGCGCCAGGTTAATTCGGGCCCAAAATGGGCCTGTCGGGCCTATCAGAGCGCAACGTCGGTCAATTGTGTGTGCAGTCGAGCTATTTCTGAGCTTGTACGTAGCGCAGCCCTCCCCGTGCGCAGTGCAGTGTTAAATAACACTGTTGCTGCCTCCTCTGTGCGTAGCGCCGATGGCCAGGTGCGTAGCACCGGCCTCGATGCGCAGCGCCTTAAATTTTCTTCAAACTTGCATGAAAACCCTCCAAACTCACTTTCAAACGCTTTTTCTCCTTTTTGAAATGACAATGAGATGTGGAAGAGGTCAAGGAGGCTTTATAGCTTTTGAAAAACAAATTCGTGAGCTCAAACCCACTTTCCTAATGTTGATTTCTCTTTTCCTTTTCTTACTGTGCTTTTGGCCCTTTTAGTCTTGTAGGTGGCAGTTTCATATAAATATGTTTCTTTTCTTTGCTGGAAGCCTCTTGATGTCTCCCTTGTGCTCACAAGCCCTTCAACCAAGTTCAAACATGTGCCCTCAAACCACTTTGAAAAATGAACCTCTTTATGATGTTTATCACTTGCAAACAACCAATTTGTTATCAATTTTGACATTTTTCCTCTGATTCACATTCTGACAGGTTTTCTCTCTAAAATAGTGAACTACCTCTCAGTATGAAAAACCCTAACAGCAAGAATCAATAGTCCCTTTAGTATTTATGTGGGCCATCATTGTGAAAAACATTTGGTCTCTTTATCCTCACCAATTTTCCTGTAGGTAACATTTTTTAACAGTCCTGCAAAAGTGTCACTCAGGATTAATCTATCTCTTACAGAATATGTTGTTGATGGGAAAACAATTTGGAGGCTTTACTGCTCTTAAACCAGCTATCTATTTGTTCCTTTGATTAGTTTTCAAATGATGTATGTCCAGTGAGGGAGGTGAGCTTTCTAAACCATTTTTGTGCTTTTGTTGGCCACTTCTGTTCTTGCAGGTGCCTACACAACTTCTGCCTTAGATCATTGTCTCTTTTGGAGTTGGACAACTCATTCTATCCATCATGAACCTAGGCTTGTCATAGTTGCCTCTTTTGGCAATTTTCTCCCTCATGCTTGTCTCCTTGGACCATTTTAAAAAGCCTCTGACTATTCCTTTGAGAAGTCAAAACCTTGCACTGATATTTTTGTCCCTTTTGCTGATACCCTTTATCATGTATCTCCCTTTGGTGCAGTGGAGTATTGGTTTTCATGTTTTCCTTCTTTGAACCTTTTAAGGCCTTTGATTTTAACTTTTGATGAGGTGGAGTTAGTGCCTCTTTGCCAAAACCTAGAGGATAGTTTGAAACCCTTTGAAGCCATCTGTTGTTTGAAGGAGGCTCTTTGTTATCATGTGACCATTTTTCTCCATCTCCCAAACTGCTAGGTCTTAGGGTTGCTTAGGAAAAGTATATAGTGTTGTCTTCTAAGTTCTCTAAAACTTCTCAAACTCATTCATATTTTCTAAAAGTCTTCAATGTGCTCTTGAAGGAGTTCAGGTGGTCTTTTCCCTTGTAACCATAGTACTGATTTCTTATGCCAGGCTGATGGCCATTTGATCCTCTTGCAGAAATGTGAGTAAAGGGCAGCTGTCCCTTTGCAAGATTCATGCTTTAGGCCAAAACCTTCCTTGAATGACCTTTTTTATCAGTTTGGACAATATCACATGTCCTTTCTTCTTTGAATGTAGTTTTTTCATACAGGAAAAATAGAGTTTGTAGGGCACCAAATCCACCCTATGAATTTGTGAAACCCTAGGTGACCTAGTGGAGGCTTTCTTGGACTTGGTTTTTGGACTGAGACCTAGAAGTTGGGATCATCAAGTGTAAGATAGAGTTTATGATAAACTAATGTATTGAAAATCCAAAATCCAATGCACTTGATTTATCTAAAGATTCTATAGAGATAGTTTGAGACCATCAGTGTTTGAGAGTATTTTGGGATACACAACAAAGTTGTTTGATTGGTGGGCTTAGGTAGCAGTGGGGGGTCTTTTAGGCAAAACAAAATAGAATATTTGGGCCAAAGGTTACAAGATATAGACAAAATGAGTGACATAAGCCACTAATGGGTTTTCTGGGACTGGTAAGCAATGCTAGACATGATGAAAAGATGAAATAGTGAAAAAATATCTTTAAGGATGATGAAGCCAGTGAGATCTCTAGAACTCACAATGTTCATGAGCTTTGTTTCTAGAAATCTAGGGAAATAATTTAGTCATCTATGAAGGCAAAAAATTACCGATGGTTAACAGTGGCTCCACTTGGGGAGGGTAGCTCCTTTTCAGGAGGTGTCCAGAACTTCAGATTTTTGGCTTTATGGAGACTAGTGCCTCATCCATTGGACATATTTTTACCTCTTTCTCTTGCTGATGCTTGCTTAAAGCTTATGATCTCGATAATATGAAAGACATGATTACCTAAAATCCATCTCTACCTACCCAACCTACTTGCCTAACATTTTTTTCCTTCTTTAGGTGCATTTGGACTAGCAACCTTGACATATTTTTGTTTTTTTGAAAGCAAAATAAACTATCCACTTCTATCTTATTTCTTCCCAGAGCTCAGATTAGGCTGATGAACTCATTTGATTCTCTACCTATACTATGCAACTATCAAGGTTAAACTGTTTAATAGGATTTATTCACTAGGCTACAAACATGAAATTGAAAACATGGCTAAATCAAGATTAGACAATCTGATTTACCATGGGTTTGTGGCATAAAAACAAGTTGCACAAAAATGTTATTTTTGTACAAAATAGGACTAGAAAAATCAGGGCTAGGATGCATTTCTTGTTACTCATCCTATTTTCCTCTTTGGTTCTATTTTAAGCTTTTGGAACCAATATCTTTCTTCCCTAATATACCTTTTGACAAGTCAATCTGGAATAATTTGGCCCACTCTCTTTCACTAACTTATCAAAAACAAATTTAAAATAGGTTTCAGCCATGATTAGGCTAGATGATTAAAACAAGACTCCTTCATGCACTAGTAGTGGTATTTAGGCTTACCCACTTTCAGTAGTTCTATTTTTTGGGTATGGGGCTTTACCTATTTTCAAATATGCCCTCTTTTCCATTTTTCTGTTTTGTATTTTTTTTTTGTGATTTCTCTCAACATATTTTCATCAAACAGTGATATGTACAATGAATGGGAAATTCTAACTAAGACTCTAAATGGCCATGGTATTTGATTACCCTGTCTTTCCCAGGATCATATACCAACCCTTTTTCATTCATTTCTTGCAGATATGGAACATGACTATCTATTTTTTAGGGAAAGGTGTAAGATTTCTGCCAAGAATTTTCAAACATGCTAAGTTCTCCTTTACATTCCTTCTTTGAGTTTTGTTTCCAAACCTTGTTTCTGTGAAAGAAACTGTCCAGGTGAAAAAGGAATTCTTCTTCAGCTCCCAAAATAATGACAAGGTCATCAATGTACATCAAAGTGAAAAGGTTGGTAATAGGAGCCATGGCCTCTTGGAAGGTGTCTTTAGCTTTCCTTATTCTAGGAAAAATTTGGTCAAGCATGTAGTCATCCCAAGGAACTTTGAAAATGTCTTTG
This sequence comes from Pinus albicaulis, assembly GCA_034641835.2. Lineage (NCBI taxonomy): Eukaryota > Viridiplantae > Streptophyta > Pinopsida > Pinales > Pinaceae > Pinus > Pinus albicaulis. The sequence goes on along the minus strand of CM076579.1, from coordinate 276,081,329 downwards.
TGTTGATTGATTTGAAGTGGTATCATCTCATGAAAACCTGAAACACTACCAATCAAAGTCACCCTGTTAGAAATTCCTATTTTTGTCATAGAATGACTTATCTTGGGAAAAGGGTGTTTGTATTCCATGTAGGGTTTGCCTAAGTGCCTAAATTCCATAGATAGTCTGTATCCTTTGGTTTTCTTTGTTAGCAATAGAATTTTTCCAAAGGTTTCATAGTTATTCTTGAAAAAGGTCTCTTTTGCACCATGTCTATGTCATCAAGCTTTGAGCTTTTACTTCTATAAACAAGGGCATCCTGGTATTTCTTGCAGAACCTCAAGTATTTGAGTTTTGTGTATAATGCCAAGGCTTTGGATAAGTTAATTACCCTGGGTATTCTTAGGCTTCCTATGTTGTATCCCTCTATATCAGTTTCAAAAGACATCCCTTTAGGATTGATGAAAACATCAGTGAGAGTCAACAGCTTTTCTGGAGGAACAAGACTCTCTGATAATGAGGTGTCTAGATAAGGTAATAACATAAGACTCCTTTGATTCAGATCACCAAAAATTTTTGTTTTGTGAGGGCATATTAACATTTTGGAATAGGTAAAAGGAAAGGGTTGTGTTTTTTATGTTTGTCCTCCCTTTGAGCAACCTTATCTATATGTCAAATTGACTATGGGTTTTGAGGTTTCATTGTTAGTTTGTAGAGAGTCAAGTTTGATTTTGTTTTGATATGTTTGTTCAAGGCTATTATAGGTATGAATACTGAGTTCCCTATGTAAAGATTGGTTTTTATTGTTGAAATATGTCTTGATGAGTTTCAATTTCATATATTTTCTCATCAGTGTCTGCCTCATCATACCATATGAAAGAATCAAGATCTGAGTGAATAGAATAGAGAGTAGTATTGTCTGACCTATCCTATCCTAACTGCTAACCATATACTTCAAATGTGATTCTCGATATAGTCTCCTTGTCTAATTGAAGACAAGGATGGTTACATAGGACATATCTAGTTGAAGGTTCCCCTGAAGCTTGGCTCCCCAAGATTTGGATAAGAGCATGCCATACTTGGGAGGAATATCTGCCACTACTATGTCCATGACTAGATTCTTAGCAAGAACTTGTGCTAGGTTGACACAAAGGTCCTTGATAAGGCCCAAATATTTAACCCTACTGGAATCGAAGGAGTACAAATCTTTGTAAGGTTTAGTTATTTCTAGGCCTAATATTTCCATCACAACTTTGGGCATGATATTGTGAGAGGAATCGGAATCTAGCATGGCATTATGTAAGATTTTGTCATTTATGTTTAGGCTAACATAAAAAGGGGGAATGGCTCCTTCCTGATATTTTCCTTCTATTTTAGGTCCAAACAACAACTCAGGTGTGTCATCAGCCAAGTGCAAAGTGTCAGCATCATTTCCTATGTTTAGTACCTTCAACATCTGAGACCTATATATGGGTTGAGTAACTAATTCAATGAGGGGCATATTTATCTTGATTTTGGCAATCTCCCTCTCAAAACTAAAAGGTACTACTATTTTGGAAATATTAACATCATTTTTATCAGCTATGATATTTTCCACATTCTTAATCTGATGATCCTGATTTGAAGCTTTAGTCAAAACGATTTTCTCAGGGTAAGTGGTGGAGGTACTAGGACAGCTAGGGTCTTTGTTCAGCTGGCTGATTTTTCCTTTGTTTACTTCAGCTTTCTTAACTATAGTGTTGACATTCTCTGATATTTTCTTAGAGGTTCTTTTAGGTACTTTCCGAACAATAGTATCTATTTGGTCTTTCTTGGCTGAATCCAGGTATTTTTTACTCCTGAGATCATATTGCTTATGGATTTCCATGATGGAATTTTCAAACCCCAAGCAGTAGACTTCAGAATCCTCATAGTTAGTGTTTTTTTGATCTGATGAAAAGAAGCTTTGTTATTCTTTGGTGAGAAAAAAATCATATTCATTATCAAGACCTATTAGATTTATATGGTTTTAAAGTTCTATAATCTCTCCTTCTTCATCATCTACATAGTTTCGTTGAAAGGGAGGTCTGATTTGTTGGTCATTTTTCCTTTGTTTGATTTGAGGGGTATCTCTTCTAAATTTTTGAGTTCTATTTCGGTTTTGGGAGTTGGCTTGGTTGTCCCTAGGAGGTGTCCTTTCATTTAAGTTTATATTTTCAATCATCCTCTCCATAGTTCTCATCATGCTGTCTATTTTGGTATCAGAAGAGGTTGAGGGTATGGTTTCATATTTGTAGGTTACTCTCCTTTATGATTTCAGCCTGGCTCTTTTTTCAATCAAGTTTACGTCTACACTAATAGTTTCTTTTTTCATTTCTTCTAAGGTTTCAAAATCTCTTTCTCTTATTTGGAAAGTCATGTCAGGGTCAAAAACTTCATGAAATTTTACTAGTGCTAGGCCCTGTGGAAGTTTCATGTGAGGTGGGAGGGCATTATACACATTGTTAAACCTGGTGCAATAGTCTTGCACACTTTCTCCTACATTATTTTTAAGATTGTTGTATTCAGATAGGATTTGGAGGGGGTTTTTCTTTATTTCCCACTTTTTTATGACAGTCTGGTAAAGGGAGGGGAGATCATCTATTGAATTAGGAGTTAATGATTTGAACCATTTTTTGGCCTCTCCTCTTAATATTTGTGTAAAGATTCTCATATTAATGGTCTCTTCCTCTATTTCCATGTAATCAAAAGCATCATTGATTCTATCTACATGTTGTTGGGCAGTGATGGATTCAACCCCTATGAAATGAGGGATCTTGTACTAATATTCATTTGGTGAAGGTACTAGGGGTTGAGGTAAGACCAAAGGTGCATACCAAGCTTCCATGATGGGAGCTAATGGAGGAATTACAAGAAGTGGGTTTGTGAAAGGGGGTGTGTTAAGGTCCCGTGATTTGGCTGATTGGCAAGCCAAGTGATAGGGTAACATCAAACCAACTTTGGAGCCCAAGGAACTAGCCTTCTTGGACTCAGAGAGGGCTCTCTCTATTTGTGTGAGGGATATCTATGTGTTTTTCTTTCTTATGTTTCTGATTTTAGGCTAGTTGTGAAGTAGGTTTTTGGTTTCGTTTTTAGGTTTTTGAGGGAGGAACTTATCAAAGACTAAGATAGATAAAAATATTGTTAGATCAACTGGGCTATGGGGTCGAAAAGGTTGAGAAAGCCTCAGATGGTGATACAACGTATGTTGAAGGGCCGATTTGATCAAGGTAAAATGGATCTTAAGGTAAAATGAAGTGGAATGGACACTAAGTTTGTGAAGGACAAAGGCTTTCAAACATAAATATTTCAATAGCAGACATTTATATGGTAGGGCTAACCATTAATCATAATAAATGTAACTTCAAACTGATAGATGCATAGAAATAAACACTCAAGCAATACATAGAAATATATGACTCTCTAACTTTAGGAAATTGCTATCAGACTTTGGGGAAAAAACAATTAAGACAAACAAATAACTCAAGCTACTAAGAGGGAACCCCTAGACATAGTATTTTGAGCTATCGGGCACTTTGAACTAAGATTGCAGAGTTTTAGGCAAAGGGCAAGATCGATACAAGACCTCTTTGGTTCAACTAGGACAATCAAACATTCAAAGAAAGGTTTCAGAGGTGGAGCTATGACTAGCCATGAGTAAGCAGGGCGTACCGTGAATCATACTTAGCATGCATAAAACTGTAACTAAAACATAGCAAACAATTTCTTCAGTGATCAAAGAGAAATCAAGAATTCTTTGATATGACTAAGAAGGAAGAAAACATAGAAGCCATAATGAAACAGGAAATCTGAGGTGCCTCCAAGGGCATGTCTCAAATCTATTCTCTACTGTATTATAGAAAGAAAGAGCATGAAATATGTATGAAAACTAAGAAACATAACAGAGAGGGACACTATACCATTTTACCAAGTCAAGGAATCCAACAGCAGACCTCTTTCATCATCCAAAACATTCAAGAAACAATCCAATGCATGAGACAAGTATTTCTTCCAAGCTTGTATAACCATATATTTCTCTACATCATCAAGTTCAGCCTTGTTTACATTGAAGTCTCTTGGAATATATAGGCCAAGATGAAGGAGAACCTCCTAGTGCAACTAGCAAGCTCATTGGCCCATCAAAAATATCTGATTTTTTCCTTGAGGCTTTGCAAAGCCCAAGGAAAAAAATATCTATAAAAATATCATAAAAATGATAAAAAAGGAAATTAAATTGACTTTTCCCAATTGAAAATGGCCAAAAAAGGCTAAACGAACATTTGGAAAAGCCACTTCAAAAAACTGCATTTTTTACAAAAATACTTCATAAATATAGCAGCAGAAAATCCCCTGTCTTGTGGAAAACTTTTGGAGGCCTTCCCGATGTCAAAATGAGGCCCGTGATGGCTCGTTGGAAATTCGTGGATGTCTAGTTTCTGAAAATGCATTTTTTCCCCAAACGGATCACTAGAAGTCTATGAAAATCTGACCTATGTGGAAAAACCCATAAATTAGCCTTTGCTGATATGCGGGGCAGAGTGTTGAAAAAGTGACTGTTTTTCGCCACTTTGGGGGACCAAAACATCTTCAATTGATCTAAAATTTGTTGAGTAGATGCCCCTGAAATTATGGCATCCAATTATACCATTTTCATCCTTTGAGGATGCTTCAAACAAAAATGGCGATGCCCATGAGTTTTTGCAAAAAGCCCAAAAATGTCAAAAAACCAAAACTTGTCGAATTATGCCCAATTTTGGTGAGCATGACCCTCATGGGTTTTCAGAAGCATGCTGAGAAGCGGAGGCCAAAATTTCAAGCCTTGATATGCCTTTCTTCACTTCTTGTGCCGGGCGCCTCTTTCGAGCCTCCTAGAGCTTTTCTTGTGTAGCCTTCAATTTCCTTCTGGCAAACTGATTTGGCTTTTTGTAGCACCCGTTGCTTCTGATACTCTTCACTGACTTACCAAGACCAACCTTTGAAATAATCATTGGAGAAAATCTTAAATCAAGACACCTTTGACTCTTTGTAAATCAATTTGTTTCTTTGATGCTAGCAAACAAGTATTTGTCAAAATGAAAACAAAATTACTTCTTTATCACTGTGCTTGATTTCTTTTAATTTAGCAAACAAGGTATGTTTTTTGTTAACATGGTTAAGACACCTTTTCAAACAAATTGGAGACCTCTTCACAACTTTTCTCTCTTGATTTTGAGTTTTCACAAATCCTTTTCTTCTTCACAACATAAGAAAACCTCCTTCAATTTTGACAAAAGCTCTATCCTCTAATCACTATCTCTCTCTTTTTAAGATGGTCATGGCACCTTTGAAAATAATGTAAAATCACCCCTTTAAACTGATTTGAAAACCTCAACCTAAGTCTTCTTTTATCTTAGAGACTATGTATGCTCTAAGCCATTCATAGTGCCAAAAAGACTTTTAAATTGGCACGTCAACCCTTATCTCTTTCACTGTCTATCTGTGGTTATTAGAAACAAAAAAGGGACTCATTGAAAACAAAATTTAAATACTCTTTCAAATTGATTATGAGACCCTTCACAAAGTATGTTTTTCCGTTTAGCAACTGTGGGTAGTCTTAGCTATTTTATAGCACAAATAAATCTTTCATATTGGTACATTAACCATCCTTTCTTTCACTGTTTCTCTCATTTACTATTCATAGTAAAAAGACCTCTTTCAATTTGAAAAAGTCCTCATCCATTTTACCATTGTCTCTCCGATTTTATATGATCATGACACTTTTGAAATCAATGTTTAAAGGCTCCTTTCAATTGACAAAAAACTTCATCTTCTAGTCATTGTTTTTCTCTGAGTTTAATAAACATGGTGCTCTTTTGAAAACACTATTAAGACACCTTTTTAAATTGATTTGAAGACCTGACAAACAAACTTTGTTTTTCCTTCTATCAACAGTGTGTAGTCTTAGCTATCTCATAGCACAAAAAGGACTCTCAAATTTGCACATTAGCCCTTTTCATTTTCACTGTTTCAATAAACAACCCTTTTGCAAACAGATCTTCAATAAAACTATGATGATTTTTTACCTTTCAATCCCTATTTTGATCTTTGACACTTGTAAACAAATCCTACTTCAAACTAAAACTCTAGTAAAGAGACAAGAAGAACCTTTGGAAATTTTTTCTTGGTGTGTTGGAGATGAAATTTTGTGGGCAAAATTGCTTGGGAACCTTTTTGAAAGACTATGTTGCTGGTGGCCTAGGTGGTGGACCGTTCAGGAGTATCCCAGGCAGAGTTAAAAACAGAGGTTTAGAGATGATTTTTCACACTTCAAGGGTAGGTAGTGGAAGTTAAGTATAACGGGGGCTTGAGGCATTTGGAAGGAGATTATTTAGTGATTCAAGGGCTTAGATACATAATAAAAGGCTATGGGTGCCGCGTTCAGAGGTAAGCGGGCGTTCGAAGGTAACACTGCCACGTGCACAGGAGTTCAGGTGCCGGGCACAGGCATGCCGCGCCTTGTTCAAATTTCTTTTGTGGGCACTTACAGGCATGTTGCGCCAAATCACAGGCACGCCGCGCTTGAAAAACTCGATTTTTTGTGAAAACAACAATTACTCTCCTCCGACAAAATGTGTAAAAGACATAAAGTCTTTGTCTCATCGGGCTGTTATAACTTGTGAGGGTTTTATAACTTTGTTTCTTTCCTTTGTTATTTGAAACACAAAAAAACACCTTTTTGCACGGTAGCTATGTCTACAAGTGTTTCATGGTTGCCTTTTGACCGTTGTGTTATCTCTTTTTAAAACAATGTTTTGCAACCTCTATGAGCTCTTCTGCCTTGAGATAAGCCCCTGTTTCATTGGTAATTGCCATTTTGATAATTTCCATTGGGCTTCTTATCTGTCCAAACTGCATAGGCAGTAGTGTAACACCTAACCTGAGAAGTTTTAACAATGATGGCATTAATGACATCATCTTTAGCCCGTCACTCCTTGCTTGGGGTTCAATTGAAATTTTTTTTGGTGTTCTTGCAATTTAATCATTAACTGTTGTTATTTTTAAGAACAACCTCAAACCTCAACCTTTGTGCCAACTCATCTTGATGTTTAAATCCAACATCATGTTCCTCATTATATTCTGTTAGGGGTCTATCTTGTAAAGTGGTAGAACCCTATATGCAAACCCCACTGTTTGTAAGGTGATGAGGGTTTTATCACATGATTGATCTTCTGCTTGTCATTTTAGATATCCTCAAACAATGGTGGGCCCTCTACTTATTTATGAAGGAGGCCTGTGTTTCATAACTGCCATGTGTCTTCTAAAAAAAAATTTCTTTCATCATTTAATGGAGGAGCCCTTTAACTGTGAGTAAAACATGGCTTCATCATAATTTTAACTTTTTGAATAAGCTGCTTCATTGTGTAAATATATGAGGAGCTAACACTCTGCCTTTTGTGAGGGAGGCCATTTCTGGGTTTGACAAGCCAACTGCTCTGGTGTTTGATGATTTATTATGCCCATTGTTGAAGTTTTTAGAACACTGTTAGGCACCTTATATTAACATTTTCTTTTGACTGTGGATAAACCCTTATTTTAACTTTCATTTATCACTTTGGAGGGAGTCAGCCTTGGCAAACATAATGAATTTTTCCAAGAAAAAAGAATTCCCTTCTTATGCTTTCGAAGGTGACCACTTTAAACTGGAGACTTTCATTAATCCTCAGATCTAGAATAAGAAGCAAATTCTTTGCACTTACTAAGACTTGACCTACATCTATTCATCAAGGAGGTGGCCTTTAAAAACCCTTAATGCAACCATAGAAAAACAACAGAGTTTGTTCTTATGTACATTGAAAGGTCTTGTTTATGACTGTGGTATGTTTTATTTCCTTGAAGGTTGTCTTGAACTTGAATCATTGTGTTATAGCCTTTCTTATCCATACTGTCTCTTTGTATTCAGTTGCAGAGGTCATTTTAAGAAACAAGGCTATTCTACCTCCCTGGTTATTTATATGAGGTTGTTCCTAGTTTAAACATTCCAGCCTTAGATTACACTTTGAAGGAGGCCTTTATAAATAGAAGAAAAAGAGGCTTCTTTAACACCATAATATCACCGCTTTGTTGATGATGTAACAAAAGACTTCAACCTATAAACTTTCAATTTCTTCACACTGATTTTCAACTTTGACTTTCCAATTGAAAACTTTCTTAAACATAATCTAAAGCCTGTTGATGCATCTTTTGTTCATCCTTTTGGAGGAGGTGGTGTAAAACAATTTCTGAAGTCACTCAAAAACAACTTAACCCTCTTCTTTCAAATGAAGGAGGTTCTATTACCCTGTTCCTAACCATTTGCTTTTATAAGAAGGAGGTTAACACAATGTTTCCAAACCATCTGCTCTTATACTGGAGGAGGTTAACATAATGTTTCCAAACCATCTTCTCTTGCACTAGAGGAGGTTAACATAATATTTCCAAATCATCTACTCTTGCTTGGAGGAGGTTAACATAGTTATGACATTTCATCCATTTCCAACACTGTGTCATCTTTCTTTGCAATACATATTTCTGCTTAGTATATCAAAATATTTAACAAAGGTGACACTTGACAATCTGCTATAGGAGGCATGTTATGAGATATGTATCCTTTGTCAAAATATCTTTGTGAACCTTTTAAACCAAAAACCACATGACATGTATTTGTAGAGTATTTGCTTGTTAGTCATTATTTACTAACCTTTCTTGATTGTGTTTGCAGAGGTACATTGGATTTGCTCTTTGACTAGTGTTCTTATCCCGAGCTCAAGGCAACATAAGAAGAAACTGTCTTCTTATGTATTATGATGGTGTCCTTGGGAAAAATTATGCAGCATCACCTCTGAAGGAAAACTGAAACACTTTGAAACATCCACTCCTGCTCTCTTTTCATTTCAGCTCTCCATTTGCTTCATGATGGCAAATTTCTTCAACGTGAGAGACTTATTTGGACTTGTCTCTTTTCTCTTGTTTGGATACCATTTTTCATTCACTTACCCCCTACAGAGATGCAAAAAAAATATGAATTTGAACCTTGGAAGGATTCTTTGGTGCCTTATGGAGATTTTGCCTGATCTAAGCACATTATTTAGACATTGAACACGCTTATTTTCTTCTGATTTGGACTGTTAGCCCCCCTATGAAATTCTTAACAAGCAAGATGGGGGCTGGAGTGTTCTGGAGCCTTCAAGGGATGCCTTTCCCCCTGAAAACCCATCACCCTTGAAGTCTCTAGGTGCTATGCCTAAAACAGTTTCCCCCTACTGATCCATTTCTCAAAGGGCCTGATTTCCCCCTTGTATCCTTGCAAATGCCAACATTTTAATCCCATGCCCCCTTTGTTAAAATCCCCTTTTTCCTCTATTTCTCCTGTCAATCCTCTAAAATCCCCAAAAATCCCCTTCAAATTCTACCCGTGTCCCTGGTTTAGCCTAATTCTCTATTTATCTTCCTATCGTTACCCTTATAAGACTTCAAAATGCGTTAAAATGGCTTTAAAACCCACTCTGAACCTTATATCAGGCCTAGCCCCTCTTCTGATAGCCCCGTGCTCCTTTACCTTCCACAAAACTCGGTGTTGTGACCGAGCCCCAACACTGAAAGGCGCTCATCGTATTTATTCATCGGGCACATCCTCGACTGTTGATCTTGACAAATCAGATGGCCATCATTCAATCTGCAGCTCTCCTTGTTTCCTCATTCATTTCCTACGCCATGTCATCGTTGTCCATTTCACGTTGATCTAACGGTTCGGAGCCTACCCGCCCAATGGACCCCGCCACACATTGTGCCCAAACCACTGGTTTCCATCGCACCGCCTTCGCGCGGTAGGCAGTTTCTCCTGAGACCCCAGCGATTCCACTCAGCGCCCGACACCTGTCTCCTATATGATGGCAAAACCGCCCTCCCATCGCGCGTTAACGTTCGGTACATGTCACGTGGCGATATTCGCGTTAGCCGTCGGATCTGCCCCGGATCATCCAACGGTCATTGATCAATGAAGCTGCACAAAGTTTAACTCATGACCTCCGTACCTTCGGCCCACTGTCCATTGCCCTCCGCCGTCGATCTTCACCACGATCGACGGTCCCGATTTGTTTGTCCGCCGCTGAATTTTTCACCATCGCCCGGTTTTGCCATGTCATCTCCACGTGCACCCTCAGTACAGTCTCCCATTCCATTGCATATATTGGTTCTTTTCGAGTTTTTTAATGTTTTCCACGTATATTTTCTTTGCAGACCGCCACCATCCACCAGAGCATGTTTCTCCATTCTTTTTTCAATTTTCTCCTCTGTATCGTCATCCACACGACCTTTCTCCGCCTCCAAATCATCCGCCACCCCATTCATGTTTTCCTTAACTTGTTTTTATGTTTTGCAGGGTTTCAAAGAGGCAGAAAACCGCCATGGTGCATACGTACCTCTTCAATGGCATGTTGCGTAGACAAATAGCTGAGATGGGAGCTGGTACTCCAACGAAATGTCAAAAAGGGTGGCAGAGCTATAAATTTCATCAAAGGACAGGTTTTTGAAAATCTGCAACCCCATCTGGCGCCATTAAAGCCCAAATCTTGTAGAATCGAAACATTTATGGAAGCACCAGAAAGGCCAGCTTATGATTATAGTCTTCTGTACTCAGGACTGAAGATTTGGATCCATAATGCAGCGGTTTGAGAAGAAAAGCACCAGATTCAAAAACCCCGAAAGTCAACCAGAAGTGTAATACACGGGAAAACGTACCACCATGGTTTTCTATAGTAGCAGTATGTTCTTTCTTCAATTAGAGGACAAAGTGCCCATACAGTATTCATTATACATCGTGTCTAAGAGAATTTTCCGCCCAGACAACAGTCCTACATGGTCAGAAGCATTGGTGACTCAAGTAGGGCAGACCTCACTGTTTCTTATTGTATTTTTGTTATTCTACCAATAGTACTACACAGTACTGCAGTCAGAACACCTAAGCCATACCAGAGATAAATGCAGAGATTTAAAATAGGATGGGTTTCAGCCCTCCATTCATTTCTGCATTTAATGTTACATTTAGTGTTCACCTACCTCCTCAGTCGATCTTCTGTTCATCCTCTGCTATAAAACACAGAAGGAAATTATTGTAAGGGTTGTTGATGAGATATAAGAGAAATGCAAGCATTTTCCTCTTGAGATAAGTTCTCTGTGTAATATTGTAAGATAGGCTGAGATTTGATGTATTCAGACTGAATGTTCAAGCTGTGGGCAATGTTGTACCTGATTGGTATTGTTTTTAATATGACAAGCACATTTCTTTGGATCCTGATCTAAAGCAGCTGGTGATTTTTTCCTGTCTCTGTGTTTTATTTCATTTCATTCCATTTCTTCAGGCTCACATCAGAAGTTTGATATAAGATTTACCCTTGTTAGGTACCTTATGTTGCTGCTCTCCCAGCCTTTTATGTTTTCCGCTTATATGTGTATCTGAATATTGATTTCAATTGATTTAACTAGTGTAGTGGATGTTATTGCATGCTCTCTGATGTATGGATTAATGGAATATATGTTTAGATGTTCTTGGTAAGATTTGGTTGAATGAGTTGAGAACACTGGGAGGTCTAGAACCTTGTCTCTGCCTCACTAGGATCTTTCCATCTCAATTAAGCCTTTCCAAGATCCCTTGTATTGCCTCTGATTTGGTCCAAGCAAGTCTGGAGTTAAATGACCTCTGACCTGATCTATAGAAAAATTGGATGGTCCTTTTCCCCTTTCAATTTCCGTCCTTAATGTTCCATTCCACCCTTCAATTTAAATATCCACATGTTCTAGATGACTAGCCCAACTGAAAGCTTGCACATTGAACACAAGTAAATCCTTTCTTAAATCCATTGCCTAATGGCCTTGATGTTCTCTGAGTTATCTGTCTTAGCCTAATCCCCTCTATGCTCATCCTTGTCTTATATTGGACCTTCCTTTCCTAATTCCCAGCAACCAAACATCAAATAGTCAAAAAAACAAACCTTGTGCCTATAACTAGCCTAAAATCTTAACCTTTGAGCCTTAAAGACATATACTTTGGCTATTATAGAGAGATCCCTCTCTGGACCTAGGAGGGCTAGATCCTAAGGTCTGAAAGTGGTTCTGATGTTGTCTCATCTTTTGGTCTTGCCAACCCAGCCAAAACATGGGAACCCCAACATGGACCTTTGTTGAATTTCTTATTGAACAGAGACAAAAAAAACCTCTTAGTGGTGTGCAACCTATGGATGTATCAAGACCTATTTGGTAGAATAGGAAGGCAATCTATGACTGGTTGGTACTAGACAGAGGCTCTTTCGGCTTAAGACGTTTATGCCAAGGAAAATACTTCCTAAACACCACTATCTAACTTAGGGGCAAATTTCATTGATTCTGATTGTTTTTTACAAGAAAATCAAGGATAGGAAGGGAGAAACTTTGTCAAATATTGGAAAGTGAATTTCATGAGAAAAAAGGGGAAAATGATAGCAGTTAAGCAAGGCTAAGACAACTATAGATAGGGATATTTTTTTGAATCAAGACATGAGTTGAAAACTGAAGCTTGCTCTGATCATAGGCTGACAGGGAGAGGTAGGAGGATAAAAAAAATTTCTGGGGTGCTTTCTAGACAAAAAATTGACATATGGAGATTAGCATCTAGAAAACTCAGCTAGGAATCTAGTCATCAACAACAGGTGAAAAATATTGATGACTAACAGTGGCTCCATTTGGGGAGGGCAGCTCCATTTAAGGAGGTGTTCAGAATTGCAGATCTCTAGCTTATGAAGACCAATGCCTTATCCATTGGCGCAAATTTCATTATTTCTTGATGCCATTTCTAAAAATTGACTGCATGATTAGCCTCAAAAACATCTCTACCTACCCAGCTATATTTCCTAAAATTTTTCTTCTTTAGGTGCATTCTGACTAACAACCTTTTGACATGATATTTTTCAGAAAATAAACTATCTATTTCTACACTTATATCTTCCGGGAGTTTAGATTAAACTGATGAACTCCTTTGTTTCTCTACATATGCTAGATCGACTGTCAAGATTAAGCTGTTTGACAGGATTTTATTCACTGTTTTAGAACATGAAATTGAAAAATGATCAAATCAGGATTAGATGGTCTAGTTTGTCATGTGTTTGTGGCATATAAGACAAGTTGCATGCAAATATTATTTTGTATGAAAATGAGATCTAGAAAAATCAGGGCTAGGATACATAGTTTGTTTTTCATCCCTGTTTTCCTCTTTGGTTATGTTTTGAGCATGTGGAACCAGTATCTTTTCCTAATCTACTTCTATTGAGAAGTCAAGCTTACACATTTTGACTATCATTTCTTTGACTAACTTATCAGCAATCAATTTAAAACATGTTTAGTTATGATTAGGCTAGATAACTAAACGAGACATCTTTTGAGCACTAGTAGTGGAATTTAGGCTTGCGCACTTTCAGAATGACTATTTTTTGAACATGGGGCTTTTTTGCTGTTTCTCAAACTGCCCTTTTTTCTATTTTTCTATTTTTTTGTATTTTGTATTTTTGATTCATTTCTTCAAAAAATCTAGAACCAAAAGATGCTCACAAGGTTGAGCTTATTTTCCATACCTATCTATCTATCCTAATCTAACCTATATACAATATACATTCATTTAGTGAAATCTCTTTTCCAACAAATCCAATCAAGCAGATGATCCCATGAGGGATTTTGTTTTAGTTCTTTCATGATGTTGAAGAAATCGAAAGGCCACTTCCACTTCATTTGTTTTCGGACAGTAGTGCTTGAAAATTTTCTCATACTTTGCAACAAACTGTTCATGGTAGAACACACTCCTTCCTCATATTTCTCAAGGAAAACAACAAATGGATCTTGGAATAATACCTGATCTAGAGGATTTGAGACACAAACTTCTTTCAAGGATACTCCTTCTTTTACTTGGTTATGCTTGGGATTTTCTTGGGAAAGAAACTCTTCCTCTCCCTCATGATCACTTGAGCTATCAGACTCATCATATATTGCAGTGTAGTCTTCTTGAAAGGATAGTGTGACAACTCTCGTGTGTTTATCAACCTATATTTCTTCATCTGCAATTTGTAACTCAATGGAATTTGGTGGCTGCAAATCTAGAGTTAAGGAAGATTCCATGTCCAAAATGATTTCCTCAACCATTTCAGGAAAAGGCTTCTCATTTACAACATGCTCAAGAATTTCATCATCCTCCTCAACCTCATCATCAAAGCTGAAAGACTACTGATTTCCAATTATGTGAATGTTATTTCTGATGGATTGAAGTGAAGTAGAGCAAAGAGTCAGAGACTCTTCACTTACTTCTAAATTCTCAAGGTTCTCCTCATCAGGGTCACAGGTGACCTGCATTAGCTGCTTACTTTTTTCAACCTGATGATAATGAACTTCATCCCACAAATCCATTATTGATTGCTCTGCAAGGTTAGTTTTTGTTTGGATATCATAATCATCAACATATTGATCAAACCTTGGAGAATCATTAATATAAGTAATGTCACCATCCATGCATATTGGACTATCAGATTTCTTTTCTTCAAATTGATTTACAAATCTATTTTTTGACTCATGATATGCAAGATTAACAGGAGAAAGATCAGAAACGTTTTGGTTAGATGAAGTTTTAGAGGTTGTCTGCATGTTTATAAGTTGATTTATTTCCTCTTTAGTTAAAAAGGGAGGCATTTTCTTTTCTCTTTGGATATAACTACAATAATCCTCTTTCTCTTGGGAAAGCTTATTTGGAGGATGAATGTCTTTTTGGACTTCACCTATGAGAGATGATGAATCATCACTTGTCCCTTTAGAGAGATCTCGTGGGTTTTCTTTTATTTCTTGATTGTTTTCATCTTCAACCAATTATTTGTGATGTTGAGGATAATTAGCATGTAATTCATGAGTTTCTTCTGATAGATTTTCATGAAGCCAATTTGCTCGTATGAACTCAAATGACTTAAAGCATAAAGGTAGAGATCCTACAGGTTTTGATTTTTCTTCTATTTCAGATTCTGTTTCATCTTCAAACATCTTTTCTTGATTTATGTGAGGGTTAACTTGAGCAGGGGTTTCCTGAATAACTGCTAAGAGATCTTTAGGATGCAAATTTTCTTTCAAAGTCTGGAATGATTTAAAGCATAAGGGTAGAGAACCTAAAGGTTTTGATTCTTCTTCCATCTCAGATTTGATTTCATCCTCAATCAACTCTTCTTGGCCATCTTGATGGTTAGTTTGGGTAAGAAATGTATGGATTTCTTCTAAAAAAACCTAAGGATGCCAATTTCCTAAGTTTTCATCAATGTTTACAAGGTGTTGTATAAGGTCTTCAGATTGATCGCAACAATTTTCAGCTAATGATAGAGATGGACAATGCCCTATATAGTGTTTATAAAATATTTTGTGGAAATCCTTCAAAGAAAACAAGATGCCAGGTTCTAGGTCTTCATACCATTCTCTTGCCTTTCCTTCTAATGTCCCCATGAACATTTTCATGAGGCAGTCCTTATGCCATTCAACCTTTAACCTCCATACATGTATATGAAAATTGATGAGATGTAACAATGGGTCATCAACCTTTTCATCTCAAAAGATAGGTAGGTTTTCTATCCAATTTATGTCTTTAGGCATTTTGTGTGGGAATATAGGGATATGTTCTCTGCTCATCGGAGCATATCTCCTTTCTGTCCTTGGATCCATCTTTGTTAATCAGAAAGGATCACTGTGTCTTTTCAACCAGTCTAAAGTTCTCTACTAGTGGAGTATTTTCGTCTAATGAAGGTTGTGGAGTTGCCAGGTGGAAGATTTGAACTATGCTGTCCACCATCAGCATGATTGGGATTACTTAATGCATTCCCAGGAGATTTTATAAGGACTAGTGGAGTAATAGGCCTACTGGAGGCTAGTGGAGTCGCTAGGTGGATCTTTTTAGTTTTTTTAGAGATATGTGTATGGTCCACCACCAATACTGATAAAAAGCCAATATAGGGATGTTTTTTGGGGTTTTCTGAGTTTTCTAAAGTTGGGTCATCATTTTGCTAGGATGGTGAGACAACTTGATATCTACTCTTTGATAATACTTCTAGGTTGAGGGATTCTGAAGTCTTAAGGTATACTTAGTTTGTCACTGACTCAGAAAGTCCCACCGTTATCACCATTATGTTAGTGAACGGTGGGATGAATCAACCGGATAAAATTACTATAGGAGTCTTTGATAATTTAGTGGAGTGCTAGGCCTACCGGAGGCTAGTGTAGTCACCAGGTGGATATTTTGTTGTTTTTAGAGATATGGTGTTAATGGTCCACCACCAATAATTGATGAAAAACCAATCTAAGGATGTTTTGGGGTTTTCTAAGTTTTCTATGTGTAGCCCTGAGGTTTGGAAGAGTTTCCTATAACTGAATCATCATTTTTCTAAGATGGTGAAAGAGCTAGCTTCTACTCTTCGGACAACACTTAAGTTTTTCTAAGTTTGATTAAGACTTTGAGAGTTACTAAGGTGTACTTAGATTGTCACTAACTCGGAAGGTCCCACCGTGATCGCCATTATGTTAGTGAGCAGTGGGATAATTCCACAAGATAGTATTCTCAAAGGTCTCTCCAGGTGTAGGGAATCTAATTTTTTTTATCACTCAGAGTCCCATCGTGATCGCCATTATGTTAGGGAGTGGTGGGATAGGTCGATCAGATAGTATTATAAAATTTATTAAAGTAGTAAGGCTTAGTGGAGTCGCTAGGTGGATTTTTAGTTGTTTTGAGAGTATATGTGTATGGTCCACCACCAATACTGATAAACACCAATCTAGAGATATTTTTGGGTTTTTTGATTTTCCTATATGTAGCCCTGAGGTTTGGAAGAGTTTCCTATAACTGAATCATCATTTTGCTAAGATGGTGAAGGAGCTAGCTTCTACTCTTCAGAAAATACCTAAGTTTTCTAATTTTGACTGATATTTTGAGAGATCCTAAGGGATACCAAGGATGTTTTGACTCAAAGTCCCACCGTGATCACCATTATGCTAGGGTCTCGTGATTTGGCTTATTGGCAAGCCAAGTGACAGGGTAGCATCAAACCAAATTTGGAACCCAAGGACCTAGCCTTCCTGGACTCAGAGAGGGCTCTCTCTATTTGTGTAAGGGATGTCTATGTGTTTTGATTTCTTATGTTTCTACTGTTAGGCTAGTTGTGAAGTAGGTTTTTGGTATTTTTTTTAAGGTTTTTGAGGGAGGAACTAATAAAATACTAAGATAGATAAAAATATTATTAGATCAACTGGGCTATGGGGTCGAAAAGGTCAAGAAAGCCTTAGATGGTGATACAAGGTATGTTGAAGGGCCGATTTGATCAAGGTAAAATGGATCTTAAGGTAAAATGAAGTGGAATGGACACTAATTTTGTGAAGGACAAAGGCTTTCAAACATAAATAGTTCAATAGCAGACATTTATATGGTAGGGCTAACCATTAATCATGATAAACGTAACTTCAAACTGATAGATTCATAGAAATAAAAATTCAAGAAATAAATAGAGATATATGACTCTCTAACTTTAGGAAATTGCTATCGGAATTTGGGAAAAAAACAATTAACACAAACAAATAACTCAAGCTACTAAGAGGGAACCCCTAGACATAGTATTTTGAGCTATTGGGCACTTTGAACTAAGATTGCAGAGTTTTAGGAAAAGGGCAAGATCGATACCAGACCTCTTTGCTTAAATTAGGACAATCAAACATTCAAAGAAAGGTTTCAGAGGTGGAGCTATGACTAGCCATGAGTAAGCAGGGTGTACCGTGAATCATACTTAGCATGCATAAAACCATAAATGAAACATAGCAAACAATTTCTTCAGTGATGAAAGAGAAATCAAGAATTCTTTGATATGACTTAGAAGGAAGAAAACATAGAAGCCATAATGAAACAGGAAATCTGAGGTGCCTCCAAGGGCATGTCTCAAATCTATTCTCTACTGTCTTATAGCAATAAAGAGCATGAAATATGTATGAAAACTAAGAAACATAACAGATAGGGACACTATACCATTTTACCAAGTCAAGGAATCCAACAACAGACCTCTTTCATCATCCAAAACATTCAAGAAACAATCCAATGCATGAGAAAAGTATTTATTCCAAGCTTGTATAACCATATATTTCTCTATATCATCAAGTTCAGCCTTGTTTACAATGAAGTCTCTTGGAATATATAGGCCAAGATGAAGGAGAACCTCCTAGTGCAACTAGCAAGCTCATTGGCCCATCAAAAATATCTGATCTTGTCCTTGAGGCTTTGCAAAGCCCAAGGCACAAAATATCTATTAAAATATCCTAAAAATGATAAAAAAAGAAATTGAATTGAATTTTCCCAACTAAAAATGGCCAAAAAAGGCTAAACGCACATTTGGAAAAGCCACTTCAGAAAACTACATTTTTTACAAAAATACTTCAGAAATATAGCAGCAGAAAATCCCCTGTCTTGTGGGCAACTTTTGGAGGCCTTCCCAATGTCAAAATGAGGACTGTGATGGATAGTTGGAAAGCCTAGATGTCTAGTTTCTGAAAATGCTTTGTTTTCCCCAAAAATTATCACTAGAATTCTATGAAAATCTGACCTGTGTGGAAAAACTCAGAAATTAGCCTTTGCTGATATGTGGGGCCGAGTGTTGAAAAAGTGACTGTTTTTCGCCACTTTGGGGGACCAAAAAATCTTCAATTGATCTGAAATTTGCTGAGTAGATGCCCCTAAAATTATGGCATCCAATGATACCATTTTCATTCTTTGAGGATGCTTCAAACAAAGATGGCAATGCCCATGATTTTTTCCAAAAAGCCTAAAAATGTCAAAAAACCAAAACTTGTCGAATTATGCCCAATTTTGGTGAGCATGACCCTCATGGGTTTTCAGAAGCATGCTGAGAAGTGGAGGCCAAAATTTCAAGCCTTGATATGCCTTTCTTCAATTTTTGTGTCGAGCGCCCCTTTCAAGCCTCCTAGAGCTTTTCTTGTGTAGCCTTCAATTTCCTTCGGGAAAACTGATTTGGATTTTTGTAGCGCCCGTTGCTTCTGATACTCTTCACTGACTTACCAAGACCAACCTTTGAAATAATAATTGGAGAAAATCTTCAATCAAGACACTTTTTACTCTTTGTAAATCAATTTGTTTCTTTGATGCTAGCAAACAAGTATTTGTCAAAATGAAAACAAAATTACTTCTTTATCACTGTGCTTGATTTATTTTAATTTAGCAAAGAAGGTATGTTTTTTGTTAACATGGTTAAGACACCTTTTCAAAAAAATTGGAGACCTCTTCACAACTCTGCTCTCTTGATTTTGGAGTTTGCACAAATCCTTTTCTTCTTCACAACATAAGAAAACCTCCTTCAATTTTGACAAAATCTCTATCCTCTAATCTTTGTCTCTCTCTTTTTAAGATGGTCATGGCACCTTTGAAAATAATGTAAAATCACCCCTTTAAAGTGATTTGAAAACCTCAACCTAAGTTTGCTTTTCTCTTAGATACTATGTATGCTCTAAGCCATTCATAGTGCCAAAAAGACTTTTAAATTGGCACATCAACCCTTATCCCTTTCACTGTCTATCTGTGGTTATTAGAAACAAAAAAGGGACTCATTGAAAACACTTTTTAAATACTCTTTCAAACTGATTATGAGACCCTTCACAAAGTATATTTTTCTGTCTAGAAATTGTGGGTAGTCTTAGCTATTTTATAGCACAAATAACTCTTTCATATTGGTACATTAACCATCCTTTCTTTAACTATTTCTCTCATTTACTATTCATAGTAAAAATACCTCTTTCAATTTTAAAAATTCCTCATCCCTTTTACCACTGTCTCTCTGATTTTAGATGATCATGGAACTTTTGAAATCAATGTTTAAAGGCTCCTTTCAATTGACAAAAAACTTCATCTTCTAGTCACTGTTTTTCTCTGAGTTTAACAAACAGGTGCTCTTTTGAAAACACTGTTAAGACACCTTTTTAAATTGATTTGAAGACCTGACAAACAAACTCTGTTTTTCATTCTATCAACTGTGTGTAGTCTTAGCTATCTCATAGCACAAAAAGGACTCTCAAATTTTCACATTAGCCCTTTTCCTTTTCACTGTTTCAATAAACAACCCTTTTGCAAACAGATCTTCAATAAAACTATGATGATTTTTTACCTTTCAATCCCTATTTTGATCTTTGAGACTTGTAAAAAAATCCTCCTTCAAACTAAAACTCTAGTAAAGAGACAAGAATAACCTTTGGAAAAGGTTTCTTGGTGTGTTGGAGATGAAATTTTGTGGGCAAAATTGCTTGGGCACCCTTTTGAAAGACTGTGTTGCTGGTGGCTCGGGCGCCCGGGCGGTGGGTCGTTCAGGAGTATCCTAGGCAGAGTTAAAAACAGAGGTTTAGAGATGATTTTTCACACTTCAAGGGTAGGTAGTGGAAGTTAAGTATAACAGGGGCATGAGGCATTTGGAAGGAGATGATTTAGTGATCAGAGGGCTTAGATACATGATAAGAGGCTATCGGTGCCACATTTAGACGTAATCGAGCGTTTAGAGGTAACACTGCCACGTGCACAAGAGTTTAGGCGCTGGGCATAGGTGTGACGTGCCTATCTACAGGTGTGCTGCGCCTTGTTCAAATTTCTTCTGTGGGCACTTACAGGTGTGCCGCGCCAAGTCACAGGCACGCCGTGCTTGAAAAACTTGATTTTTTTGTGAAAACAATAGTTACTCTCCTCCGACAAAACATGTAAAAGACATAAAGACTTTGTCTCATCAGGCTGTTATAACTTGTGATGGTTTTATAACTTCGTTTCTTTCCTTTGTTATTTGAAACACAAAAAACCACCTTTGTGCATGGTAGCTATGTCTACAAGTGTTTCGTGGCTGCCTTTTAATTGTTGTGTTATATCTTTTTAAAACAGTCTTTTGCAACCTCTATGAGCTCTTTTGCCTTAAGATAAGCCCCTGTTTCACTGGTAATTGCCATTTTGATAATTTCCATTGGGTTTCTTATTTGCCCAAACTGCATAGGTAGTAGTGTAACACCTAACCTGGGAAGTTTTAACAGTGATGGCATTAAGGACATCATCTTCAGCCTGTCACTTCTTGCTTGGGGTTCAATTGACAACATTTTTGGTGTTATTGCAATTTACTCATTGACTATTGGTATTTTTAAGAACAACCTCAAACCTCAACCTTTGTGCCAAATCATCTTGATGTTTAAAGCCAACATCTTGTTCCTCATTATATTCTATTAGGGGTATATCTTGTAAAGAAGTAGAACCCTATATGCAAACCCCACTGTTTGTAAGGTGATGAGGGTTTTATCACATGATTGATCTTCTACTTGTCATTTTGGATATCCTCAAAAAATGGTTGGCCCTCTGCTTATTTATGAAGGAGGCCCGTGTTTGATAACTGCCATGTGTCTTCTAAAAAACTCTGTCTTTCATCATTTAATGGAGGATCCCTTTAATTGTGAGTAAAACATGGCTTCATCATACTTTTAACTTTTTGAATAAGTTGCTTCATGGTGTAAATATATGAGGAGTTGGCACTCTGCCTTTTGTGAGGGAGGCCATTTCCGGGTTTGACAAGCCAATTGCTCTGGTGTTTGATGATTGATTATGCCCATTGTTGAAGTTTGTCAAACACTGTTAGGGACCTTATATTAACATTTTATTTTGACTGTGGATAAACCCTTATTTTCACTTTCATTTATCACTTTGGAGGGAGTCAACCTTGGCAAACATAATGAATTTGTCCAAGACAAAAGAATGCCCTTCTTATGCTTTCGAAGGTGACCACTTTAAACTGGATACTTGCATTAATCCTCAGATTTAGAATAAGAATCAAATTATTTTCACTTACCAAGACTTTACCTACATCTGTTCATCAAGGAGGTGGCCTTTAAAAACTCTTAATGAAACCATATAAAAACAACAGAGTTTGTTCTTATGTACATTGAAAGGTCTTGTTTATGAATGTGGTATGTTTTATTTCCTTGAAGGTTGTCTTAAACTTGAATCATTGTGTTATAGCATTTCTTATCCATACTGTCTCTTTGTATTTAGTTGCAGAGGTCATTTTAAGAAACAAGGCTATTCTACCTCCTTGGTTATTTATATGAGGTTGTTCCTAGTTTAAACATTCCAGCCTTAGATTATACTTTGAAGGAGGCCTTTATAGATAGAAGAAAAAGAGGCTTCTTTAACACCATAATATCACTGCTTTGCTGATGATGTAACACAAGAATTTAATCTATCAACTTTCAATTGCTTCCCATTGATTTTCAACTTTGACTTTCCAATTGAAAACTTTCTTAAACATAATCTAAAACCTGCTGATGCATCTTTCGTTCATCCTTTTGGAGGAGGTGGTGTAAAAAAATTTCTGAAGTCACTCAAAAACAACTTGTTACACCATTTTTTGGTCATCTAACCTTTTATCATTAGATGGACCCAAGTACACCATGCAAGACCAGTTTTACCCCAAGTAAAACTGCTTTCACTATGTTAATTAAAGAAACCCCAAAAGGAATAATTAATTAAACCATAATTTAAGTATTATTCCCAGTCATGTTTAACCCAAAAACAAAGAAATTAATGAGATACACCCATAGTTATCTTATTATTTTCTAGGAATAAGTATTTAAATAATATTCCTTGTTAAATATGACCAAATCAACCACTATTAATTAAATAAATCATTATTTATTTTATTATATCCCAACCACTTCCTTAAAAGGATAAATAAATCATTTATTTATTTATTCCTCACTAATCAAGGGATTTGACCCAAGTCAAACACCCTTTCCCTCCAACAAATAATAATAAAATATTCCATAGAGGTGGATCTAGATTTGGTTAACATTATTTTAATCATGCACCAAGATCTAGAATGACCCAATATTTTGTTATAAATAGGAGGTTTTTCCCCTTCATTCTTCACCTTTTGTTGCATACTAGATCACTCTGGATCTATACACTCGGTCTCATTTTCTGCCATTGTTGCTCCCATTGAGCTCTACCTTCTACATTGGGTTTTCTACATCTACAAGAAAGAGAAAGCTTAGATCTGAAGTGCTGAGGACTACAAAGAACCCATCCCATTGAGGAGATCTGGATACACCTTCTTGTTTCCTCCCAGGTGCCCTGTAATACAAAAATTCATTCAAAAATCGTGTTCTTGTCTTGTCTGTTGGATGCATGGAGCAAACTCTTTACTTTACTGCTTAATGTCTTTCTATTTATAGATCTGTTTGTTGCGGCGCTTTAACTACTAATTGCAGATCTGAAGATGTTTTGCAGCCATTATTGTTGTTAGGGCTATTAGTTATGCGTAGCTAAAGTGGTTCTTTTTCGTACGCTTCGACAAAGAATTCATACTAACAAATGGCGACTCCACACGGGTTTTTAAATTACGACCGCTGTCGTTTTTCATATTCCTGCATATCCAGCTACTTCAGGCCCTAGGGCTTCTTTTTTAGCTGCTTAGTTTTTCTCTTTTCATGTCATTTTTCTCACATAAAACCCTAAAAACCTAAAATTTCTAACTTCCGTGTGTTTCTGGCCCTATTGCGCGGGTAAGCGACACCAGCCGCACCTGAGACGGCAATTTTTCAGAAAATCTGCCGCCGAAACAGCCGGAACGGGGGGGTCGCACCTTTTGGCCCAAAACCTGCGACTTGGACGCACTTTTCAGCCTGTAACCTGCGACCTCAACCAAAATCAGGTCAGAACCTGCGACCTGCCTTTTTTCCAGCATTTTTTCTGTAATTTTTCTGGGTTCTGCTGCAGCCTCTGCCAGGGTTTTCCAGCCTCTGTCTCAGCCCGCCTTGACCAAGATCTGATCTGTTTTACTCATCTAAGTGGGAACCCAGCCCCTTAGGGCTTTAGTACCCTCCACTTTTTGTGGAAGAGTTTCAGCTGTTTCAGCCGTCGGTTTCAGAGCTTCAGCCCCCTCTTTTTCCAGATCTGTTACCTCACTTTCAGATCCTTTGAAATCAACCTCTTTTCCTTTCAAATCACCTCTTGTCGTTTTGTGTGGACCTCTGCTAAAGGCCTCTGCCTTGCCCTCCCCCCGGTTTTTTGCTGATTTCCCTTTTTCCAGCCACCTTGCCTCTGTCTCTTGGCTGTGATCTGCACCCCTTGTCTGCAGCTTTATCCTCCAGATCTCTGTCCCCTTTGACCCTAGATCTGTTGAGTTTCCCTTGTGTGTGTTTCCATAGTTTTTCCCTTTCTTTTCAGCATAGTTTTGAGAGACCCACCTTCTTGGGTTAGATAGATGCATACGTAGCTGTTATTTTTCTGTTATTTCAGCATTTTATTCTGTTCTCTGTAGGTTTATTTTCAGCTACGTCGCACATTTTTTCTTGCTCTCAAACAACGGAAAGGGTTTAAAAATTAAAATTAACGCACGCCACACACTGACCCTAAGTGAAGAAGCGCCTGGTTTACACCGCCTGGCAAAGAATCTAAAATCAATTGTCACTGCACCTTTTCTGCCCTTGACCTTCTTGATTTTGTCCCTTTCTGCCCTTGTCGGTTTCCTTCTTCCTGTCATCATTGCGCCCCCAAGGCGCCTTTCCCGGAGACTTCTTGGCCTTCATCCTCAGTTTCCGGTTGATCGACCTGCTCCGCACCGCCGTCGTCGAGCCAGTCCACCTTCGAGTCCGCACTCCGACTCCTCTCCTGTTTCATCGGGTCCCCCTTCTCCTTCCGGTTCTCCCCCTTTTATCTTCACCATGTCCGGATCAGGTTCTCCCGGCCCCAATGCCGGCCCTACTTCTAGCGGAACCGTCACAACCACTACTCCGGCCACCCCTGTGCTGTCGTACATTGCAGGCCTCAGCCTCCCCGATTTCCATCAGTTGATTAACGACCCCATTCACCATAATACTACCTGGCCCACTATGCCTACCAAGTTACCCTCTGATATCCCTAAGTTCGAGGGCCTTAATGGCGAAGACCCAACCAATCACGTCTGGTCTTTCCACATGTGGTGTTCCTCCAACTCCATTACCGATGACTCCATCCGTCTTCGTTTGTTCCAACGCACGCTTACCGGCGAAGCTTCTAAATGGTATGTCGAACGGGCCACTTCCTCCCATACCACGTTCGAGACTCTTGCCCAAGCCTTCTTGTCGTACTTCCAGCTCCCTCTCCGATACGACACTGGTACGGAGCTCTTGACTTCATTTAAGCAATCCTCTTCCACACGCCTTTCTGCCCATGTTCAGGAATGGCGACGAAGGCGGAGCTTATGTCGAGCCCCTCCCTTTGAAGATCGGGTTTACATGGACTGGTTCCTTCGCACCCTCCCATCTCCCATCGGCAAAGATGTCGCCTCTCACTTTCCTCAATCCAAAGAAGCCGCCCTCCAAATAGCTTTAAAATATGACCTGATCTACGCTCAATCTGGTTATGTTTATACCGTTCTCCCTGACATCCCCAGGCCCGGTGGCGCTAACGCCCCGGGGGCATCTCATTCCGCCGACGGTATTGTTGAATCTCTTTCCCACCCATCTACTCACCCCCCTATGAGCCATGG
This sequence comes from Pinus albicaulis, assembly GCA_034641835.2. Lineage (NCBI taxonomy): Eukaryota > Viridiplantae > Streptophyta > Pinopsida > Pinales > Pinaceae > Pinus > Pinus albicaulis. The sequence continues at coordinate 276,055,737 of CM076579.1, read as the reverse complement.
TCTCCCTCAGGGAGGGGCCAGCACTTCTAGCACTCTTCCCCCTCCCGACAACATGTATCCAGGATACGGCATGCCTCCTCCTTTTGCCCAACCTCCTGCTTACCTCAATGTCGCCCAACCCAACCCTTACTTTTATCCACAGCCTGGTGCGCCAGCTCCTCCAGCATATGCGCTTCCGCCTCCCTTGCCTCCTCCCAACCTGCAACAGCACTTACAACCCCCTCCAGGGCAAGTATTTGCACAGCAGGGTGCGATTAATCCCCCTTCTTCTCAAAGAAGGCGGAGGAGCAGCCGAGGAACCATGCCCCGTGCTTAGGGACCCAGATACATGGTATGGACCCTAACATAGCAACCGGCCTCGAGGCGTTAGCGGCCCCGGACGACGCTTCGCACAAACAAGCCCTGTTCGTGTTGCAGTGATTACGGTCACTACACTCACGATTGTCCTCTCTTACCCCAGATGCGACAGATGTGGGAGTCTCAAGCCACATTGCGCGGACCACACGCCTCCCCTCACGCTCCTCCTAATGTGGCCACTACCCCGCCAGCTGTGTTCACTGATCCTTTCCCTCAACAGGGATTCGTGGCTACCCAACCCCCTGACAGCCATGCAGCCACACCCTCGTCCATTTCTGGTTCCTCTGACTACCAGATCCTTATGATGCGCTCAAATCCGTCCCCTTGATCGACCTTCACCGCGAGACTTGGTCTCGCCCGGTACCCCCGACCTCCTACTCGCGTACGCTCCCGGGAGCCTCCATCTTCGGGTTCTCTCTGAGCCTCTTTCGACATCCGGTGGCCAGTGGCCCCTTACATCCCTCAACCCAAAGTTGAGGTTCATCCAAAGATTCAAAGGGACCATTACGCGAAAATCTTTGCTCGGTCGAGCCGCTCAATCGTACGATATAATAGATGATTTGGCACAATCCCCTGCTGCCATTTCCACACTGGAACTCCTCCAGTCGTGCCCTTCTCAAAGGAAGGCTCTACTATCTGCCGTGGGCGCTGTTGATCCTGCTGATGACCAAATGATTGTTTTCGACGCCACTCAATCGGACCACCCTCCTCTTCCTCCTTCTGTTGCTTTCCAAATCCCAGTCAAAATCCGGAACGCCACTGTGTCCCGGTATATAATTGATGAGGGGGCATCCACCTGTGTGATGTCCGCTTCGGTTTGGAAGCAACTCGGATCCCCTGAGCTGGCCCCTTCCACGATCACCCTTCGAGCGTGGGACGGTCACGCCTCCCAGCCTATTGGCCTGTTTCGTAACTATCCCATCACCCTAGCCGGTAAGACTGTTTGCGTTGACGTCGAAGTCATTGACGCCCCTCTAGACTACAACATTCTATTGGGGCGAAGTTACACCTATGACATGTCTGCTGTCCCATCCGCGGTTTTCCGCAAGATGTCTTTTCCACATAATGGGAAGATAGTCACCATTGACCAGCTATCTTATCATGAGCCGCCATCTCAGACCTCCTCAGAGACCACCATCTCTTCTGTAACCAACAAGCAAACCGTCGATTCCTTGACCAGTGTCTCCCCCGGCGTTTATAAAGATTCCACCTTGCTTGGTACTTTTCCTCACCTTCCTCCCCCTCCCGTTACTGATCCCGGCTTGTCGAATGTTTGCATGATGCAATCATCTCAGGCTGCCCATAAACGGCCTGCCTCAGCTAGCCCGCACCCTCCTCCCCGCCCTCCGCAACCCGCTCCTATCCATCCATCTCGTAGGACCTCCTCCTTCTGGCCCTCCAGCTGGTATCCCTGAACCTCTTTATCCTCCAGGCTCGATTCCCCCTGGCCTTAACCATCTCGGAGCCATACCTCCTGGTCATTACCCTGCTGGACAGATCCCCTTCTTGGCTCCCCCTCCCGGAGTATATTCTGTCCCCGTCATGGCCACCCTCTCCCTCCCTAACTTGACCTTGGGCATCCCGGTTTGGTACCTTGATCCCCCAGCCGCCACCCCCCCTGGTCACCCCAAACCTTACATGGCTTTGACACCGGTTCAACAGGTCCCCCTCGCTTCCTCCATAGCCACTGTGCCCCCAGCACCTCCACAGGACCCTTCTCCTGTTGAGTCGGCTCCCGGGAAGAAAGGAAAAGCCCGCAAGGGGGCAACCAAAGACCAAACCACCACAACCACCACGGCTCCTCCCCCACCCTCGAAGCCTTGTGCCTTATGTGATGTCATCGGTCATGCCACCCATGCTTGTCCCGAGTTACCCCGTATTCGCCCCATAGTAAAAGTCGCGGTCCCCGACACTACAGTCCCTGAAACTCCCACTCCTGCTTCGACCGTCTCCAAGAACCCCAAGACTCTCCGCACCAACAAGCCTTGTGCTTTGTGCGGTGTCCATGGCCACTACTCACATCATTGTCCTCACCTGACGCATTACCGTGCCTCCCTTGAGGTGATCCGCGAGTATGAGGTTGAACAAAATCAATCCGCCTCTCCCATTCTCGCGCAGTATGCTGCAGACCAGCCTGAGGATCCCCCCGCTCCCATCCACATTCCCTCCCCTGATGTCCAGATGACGGAGTCTACAGTCACCATTCTTTACCTATCCTCCTCTGCACGACCTTCGGAGCCTAGCCCGTCTGCAACCTCCCCCCTTGTGTCCCTTGATACTCGAGATCACTCCACTTGTGTCTCTGTTGACCTTCGCAGCCCGAGTCCTCGCCATGTTTCCGATAGCTCTCACACATCACCTTGTTTGAGTTTTGCTCATCCTGCCCCTTCCCCCCGCCATTACCGCTCGATGACTTCTGCCCCCTCACGCTGCCGTCATTTCCTTTCATCCCCTCGTGTATTGTCTTGCCACACCACCTTGCGCATCCCCCCGTCCACATCCTTTATCGGTTACGCCGATGGTGCAAGTCGCTACTCCAGGAATCTTGCCTCGGCAGGGTGGGCCATCTTCACCCCCTTGCATGACCTCGTTCTGTCTAACGGGGTATGCCTTGGTTCTGCCACCAACAATCAGGCCGAATACGATGCAGTGCGCGGCCTACTAGCTGATGCTTTGCTGCATCGTATTCGCCATCTGCACGATCGTTTGGATTCCTTGCTTCTTGTCATGCAACTAAATGGTGTTTATCGTGTGCGTAACCCTGTGCTGTTTAGACGCTATTTACGAGTAAAAGTCTTAATACGTGCGTTTGAAACCATAACTTTCAACCCTGTACCCAGAGACCAGAATCACTACGTAGATAGTATTGCAAACCATGTTCTAGATTGGCATTTATCACACACAATTCATACAAGACAATAACATTAAATCAACCATCAAAAGACGATGCATATCCATAATATGTGTCGCAAACCATATATTGATGAGTCCATCTACTCTGATACACACGACATGCCCATAGCATGTTCCAAAAACTGGGGGCACCATACGCCCCCCCCATACATATACATACGACATGCCCATAGCATGTTACAAACAAAAACTGGGGGCACCATATGCCCCTCTAGGGGGCACCACCTGCCCCTACATACATCAGAAGGGGCACCATATGCCCCTAATCACTATCTGGAGGCTCCCGGGCCAATGGCCCTGCCCCTGCAGCATGTAGATCCCGCATAGTTTGACCGGCCATCGCCATGCGCCGCATGATACCTCGCCACTCCGAGGGGAAACCAACACATGGCTCTATGTACTGGTCGTCTAAATCCTGCCACCCACGCTCTGATACTCCGATCAACAGCTGCTCACATCTACGGCGGATGTCCTCCAGTAGGGCGGCTGCACCATCATTTTGCACTGCTCTCGATCCACTCGAACCCGTAGCTCCAGACGCTGCCGGTCGTCCCATATATCCGGCCGGTTTTTCCGGTGCTATATCTACATACCAAAAGTCCATGAATCAGTATCATTATTTACTATTCAAAAACTTTAAACATGCCCATATAAGAATAGCAATTTGACACTTACCATCGGGCCCCCAGACTCGACCAGACGGAAGTGGCAGATCCGGATCCCCACAGTAGCTCATCCCACTATAAGGGTAGTCGTCTATGTACAACGGCATCTGATCCCAATGGGCAAAGAACTCTGGTCGAAATGTTCGCCCGACCGCCCCTCCTCCTCCTTTGCAGAGTAGTCGTCCCCAACGACGCATCCTGGGCTCTCTCGGGCCCCCATCTGGAAGATGCACACGAGGCCTCAAGGTCGGGATCTTCTCAAAGAAGAAGGCGCACAGCAAAGTCCCATATGAGCAATCATGATTCACCTGCCGCCTGCATAGCGACAACTGTCGCTTTAGCGACACCAACATCATTTGGGCCCACCCAAAGTAGGTCCCACTCAACACACTCTCCACTATCATCATCTGCCCACCGGTGATGTGATGGAACGCCTGGGTGCCCAGGAGTCGCAGCACAGCTGCGGCCACTGCACGAGTTTCTAGCCTCTCTAGATCCCCGATCGATATCAGAGTCCTTGACTTGGAGACCCGGTCGCTTGATAAGCGTTCCACAAACTCATGATATGCGCCCACGCGGCAACAGGCTGCGTGTCTCCCACTATCCCCGAGTGGTGGGAGGCCGATCGGAAAGTACACATCCTGGACCGTCAGTTCGATCCTGTACCCCTGCACTACAAAGATCTCCTGATCTGGATCCCAGTAACTGATAATCCGGGCCAGTAATGGTTCCCCTGCTCTCATCAACGGGTTCTCCACAAACTTGAGAACCACAAATCTGGCCAATACACGACGGACGCCCTGATCCGCCTGGATCTCTGCCCGAAGTGTTCCCAGATCCCTCTCTCTCCAGTTGACCCGTAACTCTGCCATACCTGCACAAACACATTCTTTTTGTCAGGGTACAGATCGGGCAAACCATAACCACACACCAAAACCCAACTCCCAGCCATCAAACAGCACCAAACCCCCCTCATCTCCCAGGTCGCAGTTTTCTGCCATTTTCTGGACCAGGTCACACTTTCTGCCCCCAAACCTGCGTCCTAGGTCTCACTTTTTGCCCCAAAAAGTGCGACCCGGCCGTAGAGAGGAGGGAGGGGCTGTTTCTGGGTTGTTGGGCCCTAAACTGCAAATCTAATCCATCAAAATGCAAGAGCAAGGTTAGGCCTCTTACCTCCAACTGACAGATCTCGAATCCAACGGTCGGTTTGTCCGCTACGTTTGCCGCAAGATTTAGGGCCTTCTATCCTCTTCACATTCACCACAGCAACAATAGCAAATGAATGATTTTGGAGGGAAAACCGCTTCATTAAAAGAGAACCCCTGTTTCTTCTTTCGACTGCTGCGACCACACCGTAGCCCCGTTCGACGAACCGTCAGCACCGCTGGATAGATCTCACCGAGCTCTCCAATGGGTTTTACTTAGTTTTTGGTGATTTGATACTTCACCCGGACACATTTTTTCCACGAAGGGTCACTTCACCACTCCTTAAAATCGAATTTCCTCACTTACGACACTTGTACTTGGGGCACCACATCGCCCCCTTACTTTTCCATGTTCGTGTTGATTTTCGTCATGAGTGCCCACTTTGTACTCATGTTTCTATGACCCCCCATTGGGGCCTTTACTGTGTGGCAGCACTCTACAGTCGCCCTTGTTTAGAGCATCCAAGTCGAGTCATCATTGCATTCATGGAGTCTATCCTGCGTCCTTTTGCACCCCACTATAGCCCTCCATCCTTCTTTGCTTGATTCCTCCCTTGTGTCGCATATCATGACCTTTAGTCCCACTACCCCCTATCCCTTTCGATATTGTGTCAGTCGCTGCCATGTCATTCATGCCCTTTATGCTCTAACAAGGGAAGTCGTCCATTCACCACTCCATCCTTCCCCTTTCCACTATCATCATTGGTGTCAGTCTGTCTGTTGCTCTATTGTTCTTCTCTCGTGCCTTAGTTGAGGGTCTCTTATTGCCTCACCTACGGCGGACCTCCTTCTGTCGACATCAGCACATTTATTCCAGAAGCAAGGTCTAGAGGGCGGTGTACCTTGGTTCCAGCTTCCACTCTTGTTCGGTGCCTCGGATCAGGAAGGGGGATCTCTCACTTCCCTTTGACTTGATTACTTCTCCAGCTCCTTTCAGCATGATCGAGATTCGTATACTGGACAGTCCAGTGACCCAGCAGCAGCTCTTGATGATTCCCGGGCGTGTGTGAGATGTCCCAGCCCTCATGAGGGGGTGGCCCTGCAGGTAGCCCCCCACATGCCCGGATGACCTCTTCATTGCAGCCTTTGATGCCGCTCCAGCTTTTGATGATGTTGGCCTTAGCCACTTGCAGCACCTCTATGATTTGCATGTATCAGTCAGATTTTGTGAGCCCTTCCCCATTTACAGGGGGCATTTGGGTTGTATTTGTCTCATGTACTCAGATGATATTGTACTAGTCCTGGCTGTTATCCCAGGCACAGCATGTATGTGAGACTCTTCATTGTATTTTTATCTGGCTCTTGATTATGCCAGCTGTACTCTATGGTTCGGTCCCTTGTTCACTGGAGACACTATTCTTTTGTACTTTGTCACGGCGGGCATAGGTATGCCTCCCCCGCCGCCTTCAGCACAGGTACCCTCTCATAACAGAGACTTGTTGCACCTGCGAGTCTCGTCTCCTCAGGGTCTAGTCCTTCAACACACTATCTACCTCACACTTCTCTCTCTGACATCCCCTTTTGTTGTCTAGTGATTGTATTCTTACAACGTACTTCGGTCATACGATTTGCTCCTGACACTCGCACGCTGGGGGGCAATCTGTTACACCATTTTTTGGTCATCTAACCTTTCATCATTAGATGGACCCAAGAACACCATGTAAGACCAGTTTTACCCCAAGTAAAACTGCTTTCACTATGTTAATTAGGAAACCCCAAAAGGAATAATTAATTAAACCATAATTTAATTATTATTCCCAGTCATGTTTAACCCAAAAACAAAAGAAATTAATGAGATAAACCCATAGTTATCTTATTATTTTCTAGGAATAATTATTTAAATAATATTCCTTGTTAAATATGACCAAATCAACCACTATTAATTAAATAAATCATTATTTATTTGATTATATCTCAACCACTTCCTTAAAAGGATAAATAAATCATTTATTTATTTATTCCTCATTAATCAAGGGATTTTGACCCAAGTCAAAGTCCCTTTCCCTCCAACAAATAATAATAAAATATTCCATAGAGGTGGATCTAGATTTGGTTAACATTATTTTAATCATGCACCAAGATCTAGAATGACCCAATATTTTGTTATAAATAGGAGGGTTTTTCCCCTTCATTCTTCACCTTTTGTTGCATACTAGATCACTCTGGATCTATACACTCGGTCTCATTTTTCTGCCATTGTTGCTCCCATTGAGCTCTACCTTCTACATTGGGTTTTCTACATCTACAAGAGAAAGAAAGCTTAGATCTGAAGTGCTGAGGACTACAAAGAACCCATCCCATTGAGGAGATCTGGATACACCTTCTTGTTTCCTCCCAGGTGCCCTGTAATATAAAAATTCATTCAAAAATCGTGTTCTTGTCTTGTCTGTTGGATGCATGGAGCAAACTCTTTGCTTTACTGCTTAATGTCTTTCCATTTATAGATCTGTTTGTTGCAGCACTTTAACTACTAATTGCAGATCTGAAGATGTTTTGCAGCCATTATTGTTGTTAGGGCTATTAGTTATGCGTAGCTAAAGTGGTTCTTTTTCGTACACTTCGACGAAGAATTCATACTAACACAAACTTAACCCTTTGCTTTCAAATGAAGGAGGTTCTATTACCCTATTCCTAACCATCTTCTTTTATAAGAAGGAGGTTAACACAATGTTTCCAAACCATTTGCTCTTATATTGGAGGAGGTTAACATAATGTTTCCAAACCATCTGCTCTTGCACTAGAGGAGGTTAACATAATGTTTCCAAACCATTTTCTCTTGCTTGGAGGAGGTTAACATAGTTATGACATTTCATCCATTTCCAACATTGTGTCATCTTTATTTGCAATACATATCTTTGCTTAGTATATCAAAAATATGTAACAAAGGTGACACTTGACAATCTGCTATAGGAGGCATGTTCTGAGATATGTATCCTTTGTCAAAATATCTTTGTGAACCTTTTAAACCAAAAACCACATGACATGTATTTGTAGATTATTTGCTTGTTAGTCATTATTTACTAACCTTTCTTGACTGTGTTTGCAGAGGTACATTGGATTTTCTCTTTGACTAGTGTTCTTATCCCGGGCTCAAGGCAGCATAAGAAGCAGCTGTCTTATTATGTATTATGATGGTGTCCTTTGGAAAACTTATGTAGCATCACCTATGAAGGAACACTGAAACACTTTGAAACATGCACTCCTGCTCTCTTTTCATTTCATCTCTCCATTTTCTTCATGATGGCAAATTTCTTCAACATGAGAGACTTATTTGGACTTGTCTCTTTGCTCTTGTTTGGATACTGTTTGTCATTCACTTACCCCCTGCAGAGATGCAAAAAAAATATGAATTTGAACCTTGGAAGGATTCTTTGGTGCCTTATGGAGATTTTTCCCGATCTAAGCACATTCTTTAAACATTGAACACGCTTATTTTCTTCTGATTTGGACCTTTGTTGAATTTCTTCTTGAACAGAGACAAAAAAAACCTCTTAGTGGTGTGTGACCAATGGATGTATCAATACTTATTTTGCAGAATAGGAAGGCAATCTATGACTAGTTGGTACTAGACAGAGGCTCTTTTGGCTTAAGATGTTTTTTCCAAGGAAAAGACTTCCTAAACACCACTATCTAACTTAGGGGCAACTTTCATTGATTCTGATTGTTTTTGACAAGAAAATCAGGGATAGGAAGGGAGAAACTTTGTCAAATATTGGACAGTGAATTTCATGAGAAATAAGGGGAAAATGATAGTAGATAGGCAAGGCTAAGACAGCTATAGATAGGGATACTTTGCTGAAGCAAGACATGAGTTGAAAATTGAACCTTGCTCTGATCATAGGCTGACCAAAATTTGTCTGTGGTGTTTTCTAGATGACAAATTGACATATGGAGATTAGCATCTAGAAAACTCAGCTAGGAATCTAGTAATAAAAAACAGGTGAAAAATACTGATGACTAACAGAGTGTATGATGGAGTGGAGTGGTTTGCACAATGGTGGTATGGATGGGTGTGGTGGAAGTGCTTGGACCAACAAACTGATTTTGAGTAGATTTGGTATGGAAATAGTTAAAGTGATGGAGAAGCTGAAAGTTAGGTGGTGTGGAAGGAGAGGCTTCTCAACTAGAACTTTGCTACAAATCTAAGGGTTCAATGTTAGTTTGGTCAATATCAGTTTGAGACCTGTTTCTGAAGAGGTTCCTAGTATGGTGCAAGTCAAACTGAGGATCTTGCAAATCTATTAGATGTTCAGGTACATATCTTGTTCTATGGATGGTCCTAACATTGGTTAATTCTCTAGATCTAGAAGTTTTCCACAAAATATTTTCTGGGTCATCAACTATGTTGGTAGGATTTGGGTCCGGATGAGATTTGGTATTGATCCTATGTGAAGCCAGATTTCAAATTTTCAAAATTCAGAGAGGTTGACAATTTTAGTATTGTTTCTTAAGGTTGACCTCTATTAATGCTTGGTATTTATTATGGTATTTGGATGGGTTCATAAGCTTCTTAGGGTTGGTGTGAAACAAATTTAGGAAGTCAAATGAGTGATAATGAAGTATTAGGCCTACTAGAGGCTAGTGGAGTCGCTAGGTAGATATTTTTTTTTCTTTTTGAAGGATGTATGTTTATGGTCCACCACCAATAGCTGACAAGAAACCAATCTAAGGGAGTTTTGGGGTTTTCTGAGTCTCTTAAATTTTGTGAGAGTGTCCTATAACTAAGTCATCATTTTTCTAGGATGATAAAATAAATAGAGTCTACTCTTTGGCGGATAGTGTGTGTTCTTAATGTTTTGATGAGGGTATCTGAAGTCCTAAGAGTTACTTAGTTTGTCACTAACTCAAAAGGTCCATCATGATCACCACAGTGTTAGTGTGGTGATGGGGTAGCATACAAGCCACTAGATACTATCATTCAATTTTCTAAGCTCAACAGAGGGTTTAAATGAGTCTATATGAGTTTTCTTAGAAACTATATACTCAGAAAGTCCCATCGTGATCACTAGAATGCTAGTGTGGTGATGAGGTGGTAGATTCACTGGTTTTCTAAGTAAAAAATGAGGGTCTAAAGAGTTTTAAGTGGTATTAAAGGAACTATATACTCAGAAAGTCCCACCGTGATCGCCGAAATGTTAGGGTACCATGATTTGGCAGATTGGAAGACCAATTGACAGGGTAACATGGAACCAAGCTTTGGATTTCGAGGACCTAGCCTTCCTGGACTTAGAGAGGGATCTCTCTATTGGGTGCAAAGGATGTGTTATTTTTGCTCTATGGTTTTGATTTTAGGCTAGTTGTTAAGTGTAGGGTTTTTTATTGTTTTGGTTGCGTAAGATGGTCAAATGGAATAGGTGGACTGAGAGTATGTCAAATCCACTGGGCTATGGAATCAAGTGAAATTAAGGAGTGTCAATATGATGAAATAGAGTGTATTTCAGGGCTGATTTAGCAAGGTTAATGGATCCTTAAGGTGATGTATGAGGTGTAGTGAACATTAATTTTTGGAAAGACTAAGAAATATTAAACATATATAGTTTAAAGTTATAGTTCATGATGTAGGGAAAACCATTAAGCTCAATAAACAATATTCTAAACTAATAAACATCCAAGAGAAACATTCCAGTGAAACATAGAGAGCATAAGAGCTTCTAACTTTAGAAATTCACCTTCAGATTTTGGGAAAACACATAAGACAATACAAATAACTCAATTTATGGAGAGGGAACTCCTAAAAATCATATATCAAGTTATTGGGAACTCTGAAACAAGTTGGTAAGCATGGGAAAAGGGCAAGATCGAACGAGACCTCTTTGACTTAACTTAACAATCAATATTTCACAGAAAGGCTTCAAGATAGTGTTTTGAAAACTTTAAGTAAGAAGGGCATACCATGAATCATACTTGTAAGCTAGAATACTAACCATACATGAAATAAAAAAACAATTTTTGGTGGACCTAAGGAGAAATCAAGAGTTCCTTAAGATGGCCAAAAGAGAAAACATCAAAGCTATAAAAATCAGGAGGACTAAGGTGCCTCAAAGAACATATCTCAACCTATACTTTTCTGATCTATAGCAGCCAAGAAGAATGAAACATAACGATAAAAAAGGAAACAATAGACAAATTAGGAAGACATCACCATTCACCAAGCTATGGAATCCTGCAAACAAGCTTCTCCATCATCAAGCCAAACAAGGCATTCGTCCACTTCACAAAGCCAACTTCTTCTCCAAGCTCATGAAACCATGTATAGTTATCTTCAAGCTCATCAAATGCCAACAAAATACATAGGGGCATCATGCTCTATTTATGGAGAAAATGAGGACTAAAACCCTAAATTTGGTAGGAAAATGTCAAATATAGTCATAAATATCATTTATGGCCAAGAGAACATGCAAGGCCAAAGGCACATAATATCCTAAGAAATAAATGCTAAAATAACTATTTGCACCTACTTATAGCTCAATTTACCTCAAAAAACTCAAAAATATATATTTGCAATAAATGAGTGTGTTTTTCTTACTTTTGGTCAAATCGGCAGCCTCTGTGCATAGCACCAATTTAGCAGAAAATAGGGTCTCTTGCAGCTGAGTTTTGGACCCCTTCCTGACACTGGATTTGGCTCTGTGATGGCTCGTTGGAAATTTTGATGAGTCTAATTTCCAAAAATTATTTATTTGAGCTGAGGGGATTCCATTTATGTGTCCAAAAATCAAATATCTCAACACTGCTCTATACGTAGCGCCTGGTCTGGAAATGAGGCAGAAAGGTCAAATATTTGATGTTTTGTGACCTTTTGAGGGGGTAAAAATGCTCCAAATGATATGAAAATTGGTGAGAAGACTGCTGGTGATGTGAGAAATCCAAAAATGTAAACTTTGAGATCTGAGGATGCACCAATTTTGTGCGTAGCACCTAGGGTGGCACAGAGGGGTCAAAATTTGGAAAAAACAAAAAGTTGTCCAATTTTCCTCAAAATTTGTGGAGAGGTCCCTTAAGTGGTCTTGGACACCTATTGAGAAGCCTCAGCCAAAATTCCAAGGCTTTCCTACACTTTGGCTCTTTTTAGGTCTTCTATCTCCATGAGGGCCTTCCTTAGTTTGGTACAAGCAAGCATGTTTTTCCTTGCATAATGTTTGGTCATTTTCTTTTGTTAGGAAAGGCCTCTCTTTACCTCCTTCAAATTCTTATGCTCCTCTTTGTAATAGTGGATGACACGTTGTGCCAACTCAAAGTATCTTTCCCACTCCTAAAGTTGTGCATATTTCTCTAAGAGAAACAACCTTGTGTTCATCTCCTTGTCCTCATTGTCACTGTCTAAATCAATGAATTAGGGCCCTTGAGAAGTCCTCTTGATCCTTTTTCTTCTCCTTACCTTGACCTATTTCTCACCTTTTTCCATATTTTCCTTGCCTTTGTCTTTGTGCTTGATAGCTGGAGAAGAGATGGCCCTTTGCCTTTTTGAGGCAAAAAACACATCTCTTTTGCCTCTGTGGTAGCTGCATGTGAGAAGAGTGATGAGGGTGCCTTGATCCTTGATGAAGTCATAAGCCTTTTCATCTTTTTCATGGCTCTCATGAGTGACTTCATGCTCCATTGGGTCACTGATTTCTTGACCTTTAGCCTCATCATCATCATTTCTTTCCTCACTGTTTTCTTCATTGTCATCTCGGCTCTCAAACTGATCACTACCCTCCTTACTTGCCTCATTTTGGCTCTGTCCTTCACTGAGGTATTCTTCTTTGTCACTTTCTACACTGTCACTTTAGATTTCTTGGTCATTTAGAGGCTGATTACTGTCATGATAGTCATGACAGCTGTCATGACTGTCATGACTATTCCCTTGCTGATTAATGATTGTCTCATTGGTGCTATTGTCTTGGTCAATGCCTTCATCTTCAAACTTTGTTTCAGCCTCATCATTTGTCTGCTCTTGGTCTTCAATTTCTTCATCTTCTCCCTCTATCTTTTTATTTTCATTGTGTTCATTTGTTTCAACACTTGAGATAGATTTAGAGGCATCATCATTATCACTGTTTTGCTCCAATTGCTTATTGTCTTCCTCTTTTTGACCGCCATTTTGATCTTCCTCCTCCATGTCATCATCATCTTCTTCATCATTATTAGGCTCTGTATCTGCCCCATTGTCTTCTTCACTTTCCTCATCATCTTCTTTCTCATTATTTTTGTTGTCATCATTTGTTTCTTTAGTTCATGAGGTATGGAAAACCATTAAGCTCAATAAAAAATATTCTAAACTAATAAACATCCAAAAGAAACATTCTAGTGAAACATAGAGAGAATAAGAGCTTCTAAATTTAGAAATTCACCTTCATATTTTGGGAAAACACATAAGAAAATACAAATAGCTCAATTTATGGAGAGGGAACTCCTAAACAACATATATCAAGTTATTGGGAACTCTTACACAAGTTGGTAAGCATGGGCAAAGGGCAAGATCGAACGAGACCTCTTTGACTTAACCTAACAATCAATATTTCACAGAAAGGCTTCAAGATAGGGTTTTGAAAACTTTAAGTAAGCAGGGCATACCATGAATCATACTTGTAAGCTAGCATAATAGCCATACATGAAACAAAAAAACAATTTTTGGTGGACCTAAGGAGCAATTAAGTGTTCATTAAGATGGCCAAAAGAGAAAACATCAATGATATAACAATCAGGAGGACTGAGGTGCCTCAAAGAACATGTCTCAACCTATACTTTTCTGATTTATAGTAGCCAAGAAGCATGAACCATAATGATAAAAAAAGAAACAATAGAAAAATTAGGAAGACATCACGAGTCACCAAGCTATGGAATCCTGCAAACAAGCTTCTCCATCATTAAGCCAAACAAGGCATTCATCCAATCACAAAACCAATTTCTTCTTCAAACTCATGAAACCATGTATATTTCCCTTCAAGCTCATCAAATGCCAACAAAATACATAGGGGCATCATTCTTTATTTATGGAGAAAATGAGGACTAAAACCCTAAATGTGGTAGGAAAATGTCAAATATAGTCATAAATATCATTTATGGCCAAGAGACCATGCAAGGCCCAAGGCACACAATATCCAAAGAAATAAATGCTAAAATAACTATTTTTACCTAATTATAGCTTAATTTGCCTCAAAAAACTCAAAAATATCTATTTGCAATAAATGAGAGTGTTTTCTTGACTTTTGGTCAAAAACACACTAGGCAACCTCTGTGCTTAGCACCACTTCAGTAGAAAATAGGATCTCTCACAACTGATCTTTAAACCCCTTCCCGTCACCGGATTTGGCTTCGTGATGGCTCGTTAGAAAGCATGATGAGTCTAATTTCCAGAAATTCTTGACTTGAGCTAAGTGGATTCCATTTAACTATTAAAAAATCAAATCTCCAAACACTTCTCTGTGCGCAGTGCCTGGACTGAAAATGAGGCAGAAATGTCAAATTTTTGATGTTTTTTGACCTTTTGAGGGGGAAAAATGCTCCAAATGATCTGAATTTGGTGAGAAGATTTCTGGTGAGGTGAGAAATCCAAAAATGTAAAATTTGAGAGCTGAGGATGCACCAATTTTGTGCGTAGCGCCTAGGGTGTTGCACATAGAGGGGTCAAAATTTGGAAAAAACAAAAAGTTGTCCAATTTGCCTCAAAATTTGTGGAGAGGTCCCTCAAGAGGTCTTGGAAACCTGTTGAGAAGCCTCAGCCAAAATTCCAAGGCTTCCCTACACTTTGGCTCGTTTTAGGTCTTCTAGCTCCATGAGGGCTTTCCTTAGTTTGGCACAAGCAAGCATGTTTTTACTTGCATAATGTTTGGTCATTTTATTTTGTAGGGAGAGGCCTCTCTTTACCTTCTTGAAATGCTTATGCTCCTCCTTGTAATAGTGGATTACATGTTGTGCCATCTCAAAGTCTCTTTACCACTCCTGAAGCTGTGCTTCTTTCTCCAAGAGAAGCAATCTTCTGTTCATCTCCTTGTCCTCATTGTCATTGTCTAAATCAATGAATTGAGGCCCTTGAGAAGTCCTGTTGATCCTTTTTCTTCTCCTTACCTTGACCTGTTGCTCACCTTTTTCCATCTTTTCCTTGCCTTTTTCTTTGTGCTTGATAATTGGAGGAGAGATGGCCCTTTACCTTTTTGAGGCAACAAACACATATATTTTGCCTCTGTGATAGGTGCATGTGAGAGGAGTGATGAGGGTGCCTTGATCCTTGATGAATTCACAAGCATTTTCATCTTTTTCATGGCTCTCATGAGTGATTTAATGCTCCATTGGGTCACTGATTTCTTGACCTTTAGCCTCAACATCATCATTTCTTTCCTCACTGTTTTCTTCACTGTCATCTTGGCTCTCAAACTAATCACTACCCTCCTCACTTGCCTCATTTTGGCTCTGTCCTTCACTGAGGTCTTCTTCTTTGTCACTTTCTGCACTTTCACATTGGATTTCTTGGTCATTTAGAGGCTGATTAGTGTCATGACAGTCATGACAGCTGTCATGACTATCATGACCATTCCCTTGCTGATTACTGAATGTCTCATTGGTGCTATTGTCTTGGTCAATGCCTTCATCTTCAAACTCTATTTTAGCCTCATCATTTGTCTACTCTTGGTCTTCAATTTCTTCATCTACTCCCTCTATCTCTTTATTTTCATTGTCTTCATTTGTTTTATCACTTGAGACTGATTTAGAGGTGTCATCATTATCATTGTTTTGCTCCAATTGCTCACTCTATTCCTCTTTTTGACTGCCATTTTGATCTTCCTCCTCCATGTCATCATCATCTTCTTCATCATTATTAGGCTTTCTATCTGCCCCATTTTCTTCTTCACTTTCCTCATCATCTTCTTTCTCATTATTTCTAATGTCATCATCTGTTTCTTTAGCACTACTTTCCTCTTTATTTTTTTCTTAATCTACCTCTGTTCCTACCTCACTATCTTCTGCCCTTACCTCATTTTCTTCACTCTCTTCCATGCTATCAACATCCTCTTGGTCTTCCTCAATATATTTTTCCTCTCCCTCACTTCTATTTGTTTGTTCTTCATGGCTATTGCCATCATCTTCTCCTTTAGCACTGTTGCCCTCTTATTTTTCCTCATTAAACTATGTTTCTACCTCACTATCCTTTTCCTCTCCATCATCATCTATTTACCCCTCATTTGGGCTACTGTCAACTCCTTCATTTGATGCATTAGGTGAAGGGATAGGAGGTGAGTTTCCTTATGGAGAAGGCATATGTAGAGATGGTGGAGGAGTGGAGGTAGGTGTATGTGAAGTGGAAGGAAATTTTTTCTGAATGAAGGCTTGGGGATTCGCAAGCACATCATGAGAGATAAAGACTTCCCAAGGGATTCTGTAATATCCCAAAATGGGATCTGCTAGCAAGGCATGATTGGAAAACATATTTTCCAGGAATGGTTGCTATAGAAATGAAAACTAGCACTTGGATCCCTTAAATCTAAGTATCTAAGTCCTAAATCCAGGAGGGTATCAAAAATAAATCCTTCTAGGTGGGTTAAATAGATCTCCCATACCTAGTTTCCTTGAAAAATGCCCCAAAGAGGGACTGCAGTAATGATAAACAATTCTGCTCAGTAAATAACATAGTTTCTACAGAGCAGTGATAGGAGGCCCATGAAATGTTCTTCAATAGTACTTAAAGTAGAAATAAGGCTATATAATGAAGTTCATCAAATACATGGCTGAAAATACAAGTCATAAATAGAAGAAATCTCCTCAAAAGAGGGCTGCAACCATATGAATGACAGAAAAATGCCTTGAAAATGTTATTTTTATTAGGCTACAACTGTTGTTGATTACATGTTAGATCTAGAGTATATCTTTGTGCAATAGTTTTTATCTATATCAGATCCATACACTAGAAGAGCTCCTCTTTCAGATCACCTTGGGGTTATCAGCAGAAAATGAGATACATTGAGTAGATATAAATTTGTTTGCACCAGATCTACATATATATTTAGAATTTCTGAAGAAAATGTAGAAATCAATATATCATATCTGAAAGGAACATGGATTGGTTGGCCAGTCCATGGATCAGCACTGTTGGGGTTCCCATGTTTTGGCCAAGCTAACAGAGACCAAAATATGAGACAACATAGAACCACTTTGGGACCTTGGGATCTAGCCCTCCTAGGTCCAGAGAGGGATCTCTCTATACAAGTAAAAAGATATATCTTTGAAACTCTAAGTTATGATTTTAGGCTAGTTGTAGGCTCAGGGTTGTTGGTTTGATTGTTTGTGTTTGGTTGGAGGGAATCAGGGGAAGAAGGACCAATATAAGACAAGGATGAGCAAAGAGGAAGCTTAGGAAGAGATAGATAACTCAAAGAACATCAAAGCCATTGGGCTATGGAGTCGAGAAAGGATGTATTTGTAATCAATGTGAAAGCTTTCAGTTGGGCTAGTCATCTAGAGCATTTGGATCTTGAAGGAGATATTTGGAATGGGACACAAAGGATTGAAAATGAAGGAGGAGAACCAACCAACTCTGTCTATAGATCAGGCCAGAGGTCATTTAACTCCAGGCCTGCTTGGACAGAATTAGGGGTAAAATAAGGGATCTTAGAAAGGTTTAATTGGGATGGTAAGCTCCTAGTGAGGCAGATACAGGATTCTGAACCTCCCGGGTTCTCAACACATTCAACTAAATCCTAACTAGAACATATAAATACTGATTCCATTAACTCATACATTAGAGAGAAGGAAATGACATCCACTACACTGGTTAAATAAATTGAAATCAACATTCAGATACACCTATGAGCAGAAAACATTGAGGTAGGGAGAGCAGGAAACATAAGGCACCTATCAAGGGTGAATCTTATATTATACTTCTGTTGCCTACCAGAAGAAATGAAATGAAATGTAGCATGTAATGAGAGCAAGTCAATCACAAATACAGAGAAAGAGGAAATATCACCAGCTGCTTTAGATCAGGATCCAAAGAAACATGCTTGACATATTAAAAACAACACCAATCAGGTACATCACAGCCCATAGCTTGAACATTTAGTCTGAATACATCTAATCTCAGTATATCTTACAATATACACAGAGAACTTGTCTCAAGAGGAAAATACTTGTGTTCTAATGATTTCTCATCAACAACCATTACAATGTTTCCTTTTGTGCTTTATAGCAAAGGGTGAGCCTAAGATCAACTGAAGGAGTAGGTGAAAATTAAATGTATCTTTAAACACAACAATGAATGCAGGGCCGAAACCCATTCTGCTTGACATGCTGTATATTTAATCTTTGTCACCTTCTTTGTGAGAGAATAATCTGCTCCAGATTTGATCTTGACATCTTTTGGCTGAAGTACTCCTGGTATCTTGAATAAAACAAACTACCGAAAGGCCTGTCACATAAATGCTCCGGTGGTTTTGAACTGTTTTCTGGTGGAATTCTTTTCAGGGACAAGGTGTGTAAATAAGACTGTATGGGTGCCCTGTACCTAAAAAAGAAAAACATTCTGCTGACGAAAACTATGATATTACCTTTTTCCTGCGTTCAGGATCCTTTGATTGATCCTCGGGATCTATGATCTGTTGTTCTTCCTTTGAAAACACTGATTTAAGGCTCTGGATCTTCGTTAGCGTGCCTTAACCTCCCTTTTTCTCTATACTAGAAAGCTCTGCTGCTTTGATTCCATCTCTGACAGGTTAGCTCGGGTTTAATGGTGATGGGAGATTTCCTACAGAGTTCAAACTCTATTCCTTTAATGAACATCTCATCTCCACCTTCCCGGGCCTTTTTTCATAAATTCAGCCACTGTGGATGATCTTCCTCAGATTTAGTTGTCCTGGTAGCATGGAAGTGTATCACAGTGGCCATTCTTTCTTTATAAACTTGCAGGAAACACGAAGACCGTGAAGAAATCCATGGACAAGGGTGGCGGGTGATGTAGATGGGAGAAATGGACGTGCAATCAGTGACATGGAGGAAGAAAATGCAGAAGAGTGGTGAAAAATTTCTCAAGTAGGTAATTGACGGAACACAGAATGAAAACGAATGAGAAAAAATTAAAGAACACGAAAAGAATCAAATATACATGATGGAATGGGAGAAAGTACGGATGAAACACGTGGGGGTGACGTGGCGGGACGGAGAATGATGGATGGGTGATGTGGAGGTCCTAGGGCAACGGAATGTTCAACAATGAACGGACAGATCTGGACCATCGATCGGGCGAAAATAAACGGCGGAGAACGACGGAAGGCGGGCCCGCGGGTACGATGGATGGG
Organism: Pinus albicaulis; assembly: GCA_034641835.2. NCBI lineage: Eukaryota > Viridiplantae > Streptophyta > Pinopsida > Pinales > Pinaceae > Pinus > Pinus albicaulis. The sequence continues at coordinate 276,036,330 of CM076579.1, read as the reverse complement.
TGTTAAATGGTGTGCAGCTTTGGGAGATGACAGCCGTTGGATTAAGTGCATAGGATCAGATGACGGTGATTGATTTTGCTGCATATCTTTGGCTGAAATTTAATGCGCGGGGAGAGTGGAGGCCCGAGTTAAAATGCACGCGCATCTCCGGAGTACGATGGCCGTTGGATGAGGGCTCCAAGATCTAATGGCTATCATTTATTCCGCTACCCAACTTTGAATCGAAGATTAAAGCGCGAAATGAAAGCGGTTTCAGGTTTGTACAGAGGGCACGCGGCTATTACTGAGTGGAATCGCTGGCTCTCTAGGGAAAACCGCTTGTTGCAGATGGGTGGTGCGGAATTTACCGGCGGGTTTTGGAAAACAGCACGTGGAGTGGGGACCACCATTTCGAGCGCGCTCTGCGCCGTTGGATTTGATATTTAACGGACGGTGGAGATTTTCCGGTTTGAATTTATATATCAGACCCTTATATATACGCATTTAAAAGGTTTTAAATGATTTCTTTGTGCGGGGACAGGTTCGGGGGGCTAAGCGTCTGACGGATTTAACGTTGGTTCTGGCGCTAGGTCCTGTGGAAGGCAGAAGGGCGCGGGGCTCTGGCCAAAGGTGCTAGGCCCTTTATAATGAAATACATGGGTTTTATTCATTTTTTAATGCAATTTGAGGCCAACCAGGGGTGACGATAGGGCAATGAAGGGTAGGAAAGGCCAAAACAGGGGCAGGGAAAGGATTTCAAGGGGGTTTCGAGGCATTTAAGCATAAGGAAGGGGAGATTTTGACAAAGGGAAAACAGAGGTTGAGATGGGGAAGTTTGCAGGATATAGGGGTAAAAAGGCCCCTTTTGAGGGATAGATCAGTAGAGAGGATGTATATTGGGCCTAGCACAGAGAGACTCCAAGGAGGATGAATTTTCAGGGGAAAAGGCATTCCTTGGAGGCTCCAGAACAATCTAGCCCCCAACTTGCTTGTCAAGAATTTCATAGGGGGGCTAACAACCACAATGAAGGAAGATTCCCCACACTCGAGATCTTTCTCCCAAAAGACTACTAAATCACCCTACAACTTCTCCTTTGCAAATAACGTAGTTTATGAAGATGAACTATGATGTAGCCTATGATATGTGGTTTGGCCTGATGCCAAGATATGATATTATGCTCCACTCATTCAATACACTCTTCCAGCAGGTTAAAATACACACTCACTGAGAAGAGGCACTAGAATGTCTTAGATCTAAAAAGATCTAAACTCCACTTGTTGTAGCTTACAAAAGCAAGAAAACCTTCACTGGATCTTCATTTCAGTTGGAAGTAGAAGCTTGGTCTCTAACCAGATAGTGGACTAAGCAATACAAACTCTCCCAAGAGCTACTCAATGGGAAGAGGTGGAACTCCTAAAAAGGAAGTTCCAATGCTAAACAACATATGAAACCTAGGCTAAATAGCCAACTAAGCTATTTGTCTAAACAGACAAAAAATCAGAAATCATATCATGAACAACCTCAATATGTTGCCTTCCCCTTCCTTTTATAAGATGAGAGCTTTCCAAAACCCTAAACCACCTTCATTAACTTATCTCTTTCACACAAGAGACCTCCTTCTAGAATTACGTTGTGCCTCATTGATGAGTACTCCTCCAATACTGTGCTACAGATATGGTCAAGATTGACCCAGTCAAGTGGATTTGTTCTTTTCACACTCAAATGTGTTTATTAAAGTGGCCCAGATTTATCCTTTTTCACATTGGGCATGGATTTATTCTTCCATTAGGAGTTTAATGACCCTCCTTTACATAATTATTCTTTGAACAAGGAAAACAAAATAAAATTTAATATTCCTATTAAAATAGGAATATTATAGTCCTCCCCTCTAGAATGTTGCTTGCCCTTAAGCAACTTAAAAGGACTTTGCAAAATCTCCAATGGAATTGTCTCCTCCTAAGGGTATAAGTGTGCTTTTGGTGAATGAACCAATCAGTTGTCATCTTAAAGAAGTGGGAGATACATAGAAATAGTTTCTTATTGTCCCTTGGTTTTCTCAAGGCATGAGAGATGGTAGGTGTAGGGTACTTCAACCCCATGAGAGGCTTCAATCTCCATGCTATTATCCAAACAAAGTGAGCCATCCTTGGTAGCTCACACGAAAATTCACCAATTCCCCCCATGTGAATTGTGTAGGGGCTCCATGCATGGAAATGAGAGATGAGGATACCCAACTCATGTTGTCCCTCTTTCCATTTTTGATGAATGTGGAGCTGCTGATCCTGGGCTACAATAAAATAGTCCTTATGAAGCCAAAAGGAGCTTGGAACTTCATGATTCTCTTCATTGATTCTAGTGAGTCTCCTTTCCCAATCTCCTATGCACATAGTGAGTAGATTATCTTCACCATATGTGCTCTAAAAGAAACATGGACTAAGTGTCATATGATATATTGGATGGTGACAATAGTCCCTCCCTTGAAACCAACATTATCCATCATCTTGCTGCCTCAAATCATGGTACAATAAGTGGTCATCCCACCACCTTCTTACTACAATAAGCTTCTTCAAAGCTTGAAAATGATGGAGGATAATAGGTTTTGGCTGAACATGATTCTGAAAACACATCTTGCTCCAAGTACTCCTTTGTGAGAGATATTTTCCCATGACATAAGCCCAATACATGACCCTTTGCATAAGAAAACACAGTACATAAGGCAACAGTCATATAAGGTCCTATCCTCTTCTTGAAGTACAAATGAATATGGGAGATTGCATTCCCAATGGACACATTCACCCAATGTGTCATTCCTCCACTCATGTTCATAACAAATGTTGGAGCATTGTTGACATCATGATATAAACAATCTCCCTTATGCCACCTCATGAGAAGGTTACATTTTCTCCCAAACCAAAGTACATACATGATTATGATATTTATTCCAAATAGAAATACATGTACATACATCATAGGCATAAGCAAATGTATGGACATGGAATTCATCATGGGGTGCCCATACTTTATTCTTTTCAACCAAAGCAACCATGTCTTCTTCTTATGCATTCCTTTCTTGAAATACAAGGCATGAGACAAGAAAATCAAAAACTTTGGGTGGTACCCACACTCACCCAATAGAAACCAGCGCAGGTAATCTCCTCCCTGATTCATATCTAGATGTGGTAAGTGGTTTACATGCCACTTACTTGCTGCCCTTATCATTCCACCATGGTGAAATGTATATTTGGTGCTTTAGGGAAGCACCCATCATGCTGCAAACCCTCCCTTAGCCCATCAAGGGAGTGGCCATGTTTGGAAATAGTTCTGGCTTATAGTTTGCCATGAAGTTTATAAGGTAGGACACTCCTTCTAGGATTCATGGCCTGCAAATGAAAAGTAAAAGAACGCATGAAATCATAAAGTAAAATGTGATTTGCATAAGCATGCTTCTTACCCAAAGTCTCCAGCGCTGTGATAGTTCCTCTCTTGGCCAAGGGTATCATCTATGTACAAGGTTGAGGGACCACTTTTCTCTTTTCATCAGGGGGTTGCCCTGGTGGGCTTCTTCCAAGTAAGGAGACATCAAGGCATAGATCATGATAGAGAGATGTATGGAATGATGTGTCCTTGATTTTCTTGCATAGATCTTCATGCCTTCTTAGTACATCACTCTTCCAAAATAAAGAGGGGTGAATGTTTATTACCCTATGAAGCTTTCCCTCCCCTTTATCTCCTACAATATTCAGAATCTCACCATCTGATAATGATGGCACATGCTGCACATGGATTGTGCCATAATTTCTAGATGTGAAAATCTTTGAAACTCCTTGCAAGAATGCAAGGGCTTCTCTTCTTGGAGCAGCTGCCCCTTCTTCTTCTTCATGAAATGCTAGAGATTCTTTTTTTATTACTGCACTGTCACCCCTATCCTTTTCTTCAATGGTGGAAAATGCCTCATCATCAATAGGAGACCTTAGATCTTGGTCTACTTTTGAAAGAGGAATCTTCATGTCTTATTTTTGAGAAGAGGAATCTTCATCCAATGAGGATCTTTCCCTTGGAAAGGTATCAAACAAGTTCAAATTCTCCTCAATGGTATTCATATGTGGAGTTGGATTTGTAGATCCTCCCTTTGGCACATCTCTTCTCTTCCTCCTCATGAAGAAGTTGCTGATAGAACATGGTAGCTTTGATGATATGGCTGAGTGCTCATATCCATAGGATGAGGATGTAGAATTTTACTCATGCATAGATCTTATGGATCTAGTTGGGGAAACTTCATGGTATATCCCCTTTATTTCTCTATTTTTTTCTTTAGGCTTAAATAGAGTTCTTGAGAACTCTTTCTCTGCCATCCTTGCAAGCAAAGGGTTTTGAACCTTACTTTCTATGTCTTTAATGCAATAAATATTCTCCTTCTATCTTCTCCCTTATTTAAAATACCTCTTGGCTTGATGCTCACAGGCTGAGCCAAGGATCATGCTCTGATACCACTATAATATCCCAAAATGGGATCTGCTAGCAAGGCATGACTGGAAAACACATTTTCCAGGAATGGCTGCTACAAAAATGAAAACCAGCAATTTTATCCCTTAGATATGAGTATCTAAGTCCTTAATCCAAGAGGGTATCAAAAATAAATCCTTCTAGGTGGGTTAAACAGATCTCCCACACCTAGTTTCCTTGAAAAATGCCACAAAGAGGGACTGCAGTAATGGTAAACAATTCTGCTAAAAAAATAACATAGTTTCTGCAGAGAAGTGATAGGAGGCTCATGAAATGTTATTCAATAGTACTTACAGCAGCAATAAGGTTATACAATGAAGTTCATCAAATACATGGGTGAAAATACAAGTCATAAACAGAAGAAATCTCCTCAAAAGAGGGCTGCAACCATATGAATGACTGAAAAATGCTTTGACAATGTTATTTTTATTAGGCTGTAACTGTTTTTGATTACATGTTAGATCTAGAGTATATATGTGTGCAATAGTTTTGATATATATCATATCCATACACTAGAATAGCTCCTCTTTCAAATCCCCTTGGGGTTATCAGCAGAAAATGAGATACATGTAGTAGATATGAATTTCTATGCAGCAGATCTGTAGATCTATTCAGAATTTCCGAAGAAAATTTAGACATGAATAGATCAGATCTGAAAGGAACATGGATTGGTTGGCCAATCCATGGATCACCACAGTGAAGGAAGATTCCCCACACTAGATATCTTTCTCCCAAAAGACTGCTAAATCACCCTGCAACTTCTTCTTTGCAAATAACGTAGTTTAGGAATATGAATTGCATTGTAGCCTCTGATATGTGGTTTGTCCTGATGCCAAGATTTGATATTATTCTCCAATCATTCAAGACACTCTTCGAGGAGGTTAAAAGACACACTCACTGAGAAGAGGCACTAGAATGTCTTAGATATGAAAAGATATGAACTCCACTTGCTGCAGCTTACAAAAGAAAGAAAACCCTCACTGGATCTACGTTGCAGTAGGAAGTAGAAGCTTGGTATCCAACCAAATAGTGGACTAAGAAATACAAACTCTCCCAAGAGCTATTCAATGGGAAGAGGTGGAACTCATAAACAAGAAATTCCAATGCTAAACAACATATGCAATCTAGGCTAAACAACCAAGAAAGCTATTTATCTAAATAGACAAAAAATCAGAAATCATATCATGAACAACCTCAATATGTTTCCTTCCCCTTCATTTTATAATATGGGAGCTTTCCAAAACCCTAAACCACCTTCATTAACTTATCTCTTTCACACAAGAGACCTCCTTCTAGAATTATGCTGTGCCTCATTCATGAGAATTCCTCCAATACTGCGCTGTAGATATGGTCAAGATTGACCCATTCAAGTGGATTTTTCCTTTTCACACTCAAGTGTGTTTATTAAAGTGGCCCAAATTTACCCTTTCTCACATTGGGCATGGATTTATTCTTCCATTAGGAGTTTAATGACCCTCCTTTACATAATTAATCTTTGAACAAGGAAAACAAAATAAAATTCAATATTCCTATTAAAATAGGAATATTATAGATTCCTTGCTCCTCCAGCTGGTGTAAAATAATCATATTGACCAAGAAGTGGTGAAAACAGCTCTTCATTTGGTGGGCATAACTCCTCTTTTTGACTATTGAAGCCATCTTGTCAATGCTTCGACATAGATAGTATGGTAGGTTCGGAAATTTAACCCCAGTGAAGTGCATCAGAAGCCTTATGTGATAAGAATAAACCCTAGAGTACCTCCCCTCACAGGTGAAGTACCTGATAATCTGCCTCATCAACAGGGCATACCTCTCTAGTAGGTGGGAAAAGGGGAAGACAACATTGCAACCTTGTTGACAACTAGGCTTGAGTTAGGGCTCATAATAACTCAGGTCCAATTTATTTTGTTTAAACCATCTCTCACCAATATCTGGTATTCATGTGGCTTTAGCAATGGATTCATATGAGAGCTCCAAATTCACTCCTGTAAGGTTGACTTGTTGGTTTTGTAAGCTAAGGATGAACAACCTAGTAAAATCTGAGTGGCTTTGGATTTTCTTAACCTTCTCACAAAACTGATAAAACCCAACATCCTGAAAACATGCAAGGATCATGGGAGAAGAAGTGATTTGAATGGTTTATAAGGGCTCAAACCTATTGACCCTTCCTCCCTTGTGCTTTGGCTTGATAGGTCTTTGGCCTTCATCACTGTTGGTATGAATCTCTTCTTCAGACATGGTGATTGGTTTTAGCACAGAAGGATTTATCTTGTTTGAGAGTTTTTAGGTCTAGGATGGAAAATGAGTGATGTGAGGGAATTTTTTTTCAAATGAGGGCTAAGATGAAGCATTCCAGGAGTGTGTTTAGCTTTTAGAAGTAGGTTTGCTGGTATTGAGAGTCTTTGCACCTTATGACAACCCTTTCAAATTTGCAAACCCTACCTTAGGAGGTCAGTATTTGATTTTTTATGCAGCTTAGGGTTTGGTCAAGTTTTTTAGGTTTTGAACCTCTCCCTTGAATATGTATGCAAAGGAAAAATTGGAGGGAGAACAAAGAAATGTTACAAACCTTGTTTAACCCTTGTAGAGAAAACTGGAGGCAGAAATTCAAAGGTTTTTCCTTTTTTGAGCAAATTGGGTCAAAGGTTGTTTGTACGTAGTGCCTGCCCGATTGCACATTCAGGTCGGGTCAGGCTGGCCTGTCAGAGCACAATGTTGGGTCAATTTGGGCTAGAAATGGGCCTGTTGGGCCTGTCGAAGTGTAGCGTCGGGTCAATTGTGTGGGTTGTCGGGCCGTTTTTGAGCCTGTGCATAGCGCCTGCTTAGGTGCATAGCACCGCCCTCCTGGTGCACAACGTAGTGTTAAATAACACTGTCGTTGCCTCCTCTATGTGCAGCGTCGATGGCCAGATGCGTAACACCGACCTTGGTGCGCAGCGCCTAAAATTTTCTTCAAACTTGCATGAAAACCCTCCAAACTCGCTTTCTAAGACTTTTTCTCCTTTTTTAAATGACAATGAGATGTGAAAGAGGTCAAGGAATCTTTATAGCTTTTGAAAAAAAAATTTGTGAGCTCAAACCCACTTTCCTAATGTTTATTTCTCTTTGCCTTTTCTTACTGTGCTTTTGGCCCTTTTGGTCCTATAGGTGATAGTTTGATATAAATATGCTTCTTTTCTTTGTTGGAAGCCTCTTGATGTCTACCTTGTGCTCACAAACCCTTCAAACAAGTTCAAACATGCGCCCTCAAACCACTTTGAAAAATGAACCTCTTTATGATGTTTATCACTTACAAACAACAGATTTGTGATGAATTTTGACATTTTTCCTTTGATTCACATTCTGTCAGGTTTTCTCTCTAAAATAGTGAACAACCTCTCAGTATGAAAAACCCTAACAGCAAGAATCAATAGTCCCTTTAGTCTTTATGTGGGCCATCATTGTGAAAAACATTTGGTCTGTTTATCCTCATCAATTTTCCTGTAGGTAACCTTTTGTAATAGTCCTACAGAAGTGTTACTCAGGATTAATCTATCTCTTGCAGAATATGTTGTTGATGGGAAAAACATTTGGAGGCTTTACTACTCTTAAAACAACTACCTATTTATTCCTTTCATTAGTTTTTGAATGATGTATGTCCAGTGAGGGAGGTGAGATTTATAAACCATTTTTTTGCTTTTGCTAGCCACTTCTATTCCTGCAGGTGCCTACAAAACTTTTGCCTTAGATCACTGTCTCTTTTGGAGTTGGAAAACTAATTCTATCAATCATGAACCTAGGCTTGTCATAGTTGCCTCTTTTGGCAATTTTCTCCCTCATGCTTGTCTCCTTCGACCATTTGAAAAAGCCTCTGACTATTCCTTTGAGAAGTCAAAACCTTGCACTTATATTTTTGTCCCTTTTGCTAATACCCTTTAACATCTCTCTCCCTTTGGTGTAGTGGAGTATTGGTTTTCATGTTTGCCTTCTTTGACCCTTTTAAGGCCTCTGATTTTACCTTTTGATGAGGTGGAGTTAGTGCCTCTTTGCGAAACCCTAGAGGATATTTTGAAACCCTTTGAAGCCATATGTTTCTATGAAGGAGGCCCTTTGTTATCATGTGACCATTTTTGTCCATCTCCCAAACTGCTAGGTCTTAGGGCTACTTAGGAAAAAAGTATATAGTATTGTCTTCTAAGTTCTCTGAAACTTCTCAAACTCATTCATCATATCTAAAAGTCTTCAATGTGCTCTTGAAGGAGTTGAGGTGGCCTTTTCCCTTGTAACCCTAGTACTAATTTCTTATGACAGGCTGATGGCCATTTGATCCTCTTACAGAAATGTGAGCAGAGGGCAGATGCCCCTTTGCAAGATTCATGCTTTAGGCCAAAACCTTCCTTGAATGACCTTTTTGATTAGTTTGGACAAGATCACCTGTCTTTTCTTCTTTGAATGTAGTTTCTTCATACAAGAAAAACAGATTTTGTAGGGCACCAAATCCACCCTATGACTTTGTGAAACCCTAGGTGACCTAGTGCAGGATTTCTTGGACTTGGTTTCTGGACTAAGACCTAGAAGTTGGGATCATCAAGTGTAAGATAGAGTTTATGATAAACTGATGTACTGAAAATCCAAAATCCAATGCACTTGATTTATCTAAAGAGTCTTTAGAGATAGTTTGAGACCATTAGTGTTTGAGAGTATTTTTTGATACACAACAAATTTGTTTGATTGGTGGGCTTAGGTAGCAGTGGGGGGTCTTTTAGGAAAAACAAAACAGAAGATTTGGGCCAAAGGTTACAAGATATAGAAAAAATGAGTGACATAAGCCACTAATGGGTTTTCTAGGACTGGTAAGAAATGCTAGACATTATGGAAATATGAAATAGTGAAAAACTATCTTTAAGGATGATGAAGGCAGTGAGATTTCTAGAACTCACAATGTTCATGAACTTTGTTTCTAGAAATCTAGGGAATCATTTAGTCATCTATGAAGGCAAAAAATTACTAATGACTAACAATTTCCATGGACTTCATTACATGTTTTCTGAGGACATCTAGACAACATAATTCCATCATGGTTGTTGTTGACAGGTTGACCAAGGTATCTCACTTCATTCTATTAAAGTCTACTAATTCATCTAGTGAGGTAGCTCAATGTTGGGTTTTTGTTATATTCCTTCCATGACTATAAGTAGGCATGAATTGGAAGGTAAGAGGGGCAAAAAAGCCCCCCTTTTCTTGTGACAGGTGCAACAGGGGGGTCACAGGGGGGGCAGGTATAACCCTACACAGGGTTTGGGGTAGCACCTTGGGAAAAAAAACTAGACCCTTTTTTAGGTGGGAAAACCCACCTATGGTTTAGTGCATGGGTTTGCACATGGTTTTGGGGCATGATGGTTTTTTTCCCCTAGTATTTTGTAGATCTGGTCAAGGGAACTATGATTATGTTCTAATATAGGGTTAATGGATTGGGGTTTATGAATGCTTCGGCATGTATATTTATGTGTTGTAATACTAAAAGGAATATAATGAAAAATCAAGTTAATAGTCCCAACTTGGGATCCAGGGGAAAAATCTTTGTGTATATCTCTTTTATGTCTTATGCTCTCGCTATTGTTTATTTTCTATTTTTAAGAATTTGTTTGAAGATGATTTCTGTACAGGGTTAAAACCTACACTCAATTCATTCCAGTAAATTATACTAATTCATCTAGTGAGGTAGCTCAGGTCTTCATCATATATATAGTGATGTTGCATGGTATTTGTTATGCGGAATTATGAATGACGGATAAATAATTCTTCCCTAGACAGGTGCTAATATAGAACAACAGGTCACAGACTTTACAACTATCTTTCCTAACTATAAATAGACACACAGAATGAAATAAAGAACCTACTTGGGATCCAAGCACTTCCAAAGTCTCCTTCTGTCACTTTTGCTATAGCTTCAAATTCCAACCGGCTATGAAAAATATTTCCTGCAAGAATGAACACTAAAAAACAAGAGATAACAATAATACAGATGTCTATTCAAGTTATTTAGCTAAATCAATAAAGGATAAAACATATACATTGACTAAGAAATCATGATATTGAAAATCAAAGATTATACAGACGCATATAGGGAAAAATAAGTAGTAATATTTATTGATGATAGAAGGGGAGGTTACAACCCAATGACTGATTTAGTGTCACCATCTCCAGCAGCATCCCAGCCTCATCACAATGTAGATATCTCGAGGAATATGTCACTCAAATCAATCTCCTCGATTGAAATTCCTCCAACATTTCTCTACACAAATTCTTCCTCTTCAAACACTAAGATCTGTGCTCAATTTATAGAGGAGTTGAAGGTAGTTTTAAAATCAATGACTTTCTAATAATAGGCAAGACATGTTCCCAATATTGTAGATGTAAAATGGACACATGGATTCGAAGTTTGACACATGTGAACTCTTCTGGAAGGAACTAGCCAAGTGGAGATTCCGGAACAATGAGAATTTCGCTCCCAATGTGACCAACGCACCCATGAATGTTGAGAAGTGCTTTGTAGAGAAACCTTGCATAGGGCTACCTGCATATGCAATGCACTTATTCCCTTTAGAGGCAACATTGGTGAGCTTTCATATGATATATTATAAACTTAAAACTTTGGAAACCTTTGCAAATGATAGTCTTTGATAGATTTGTCTTGTTCTTTGTCTTAGGGCATGTAGCAACTGAAATGTTAGGGGATGATAAAACCTATACATTGGTCCTGTAGATGATGTCCAGTTAACCAGGTCATTGGGAATGATGCCCAAATTGACCTATAACATTATTCTTAAGAATATTGTATCCAACAAAGATGCCAGGTTCACTTCCAGATTTTGGAAGGAGTTGTTTGCAAGTTTGGGTACATAATTGGCTTTCGATACATCTTATCATCCATAGATAGATGGGAAAACAGATATGGTCAACAAGATTAATGAAGACATTTTGAGGATGTATGTTTAACAAAAATATAGGATGTGGGAGGAGTATCTTCCACTGTATATTTTTCTTACAATAAGGGGTATCATTAATATTTGAAGATGATTGTGTTTGAGGAAATTTATGAATGGAGTTATGAAACTCCTATTAACTAGAGTAGTCTAGTGAATATGGTGGTGATTGGACTAGACATATTGGAAGAGATGGAACATGAAATGCATGTTATCAAGAAGAATCTAAAGGAAACACAGGACACACAAAAGAGTTATGTAGACCAACACAAGTTGTTTAAGAAGTTTAAGGTTGGGGAGCATGTGTACTTGCACATCAAGCCCAAGAGGAGTTGCTTGAGGATTAGGTAATGTGTGAAGTTTGTATCTCAGTATTGTGGGACTTTAGAGGTCATTGAGAGGATTGGAACATTTACCTATAGACTTGAATTATCACTGAAAATGATAATCCATGATGTTTTCCATGTTTCATTGCTTAAAAGACGTGAAGGATGTTGATAATGTGATTTACTGGTCTGTATTGTAGATGGACGCAAAAGGTGAATTCCAGCTAGAACCTTAGTGCATATTGTAGTGGAAACATCTCATGATTTTAAATTGAGTAATCGAGCAAGTAAAAGTGCAGTGGAAGCACTTTTGGCCTAATGAAGCTACATGGGAGATGGTTGATCAGATGTGGGCTATGTATCCTTCATTATTTACCAGTTGAGGCAAATGAGTTTTGGTATCTGTACATATATATGTATGGTTTTTATTTTCAATACACTAATGAGTTGTGTTATAAAGCTCCAATAAGTGGTATGGTTGTCATGTTGTCATGTTTTTTTTTCTTTTCAGCAGGTTGTTCATTGTAAATACTGCATCGAGCTAGGTTGTAAAGCACCATGGGTAGTATGTTTTGGTTTTTTTAACAATATTTTCGGTCATAGGTTTCATAGAACACTGAGGACAATGTTCCCATAAGGGGGACGAGATTTTAATAACCTCAGGTTAAAATTTCATGTAATAAAGTTAACAAAGGAAAAACAAAGATCATGGGACACGTATTCCAAGATTAATGTTTGGAAAAACATCCTAGTGGGTGTCACTTTTAGTTTATTATGGCTAAAGAAATTGGCAAAGGAAAAGAGGTAATAATTGGCATTTATTTATGAAAATAAAGGAAAATAGGAGAAAATGGAAATGAAGGGTCATAGGTTTTCATGAGAGGGAAATTGAAGGCCCAAATAGAGGAAATTGAAGAAAATAGAGGCCTCAATGATAAAAAGGATTTTGAGGATCAATTCACAACCTTTTCTCAGTTTTGTTTTGGAGCTCTCTCTATTCTCTCATACTATTCCACACTTAGAGAATTATTGGAGCACTCTAGCATTGGAGAAATAAAGCAAAGGGAGGACAAGGAAAGAAAAGGACAAGAAAGGAAGTTTGGATAAAGCAGCTTAAACAAGAGGATTTGTAAGTAATAAGGTGCATATGTGATTTCCTAGTTGGTTTGTGAATGCATGGTACATGAATGTGTGTATTTAACTCTCTTTCTATAATTGACATGTTTTTTTTCAGGTTTGAGAGTGGTTTTAGCCGTTCCTTTCCATTTTTAGATAGCCATGGTGTGATGGGATTCTTTTGTTTGGTTGAGCTTTGGATTTTGAGAATGTTTTAGAACTAGGTGGGGTGGTTTAAGGAAAATTCCCAAGGGTTGGGAGTGGAGGTGTTTTAATCTCCCGGAAGCCCTCAATAGGTGGGTGGAGATAAGAAAATTCCTCAAGGTATTGGTGAAGAAATTCTTAGGTATCCAAGCTTGTTTTGGGCTTAGTGATCTCTTGACTGGTTTTGGTAGGATCACGATAGCTTGAGGGTGTAGGTGGTTTAATCTCCAGGAAAATTTGTGGTTGTTTATGTCTTGAGTTCCCACATTCATGCTTGAAATAGACATGGGGGTGATTGGATGAAAGACAAATTTGGTTCAACCCAATCCATGGTCGGGTGGTACATGGAAGTCCCTGACTTGGTTGGATTTTTCATAAGTTAATAAGAGATATTTTATTACTTTAATCTATGATAACTTGTACATTTTATTGTGGTGATTTGATGGTTGTTATGTCATGGTTAATAATTTGGTTATATGTTTGTTATAGGCATGGATTGGAAATGTACTGTAGTTATGTCTTGTTCGATATTTGATAATTATTTGATGGTTAATGAATGCATGGGCTAACAAATTTTATTGCAACTTTTATGAGATGGAATTATACCTTCTTGTTGTTTCTCAGACAATTTTTAGACTCCTATGTTCATATATGTATTCATGACCTATAGATTACATCTTCACCATATGTTTGATGAAATGAATGTCATGGTTAGGCCTATTTAGGTCAAGTCCTTAATCAATTTTCATATCTTATATTGTGAATGCTTCCAAATCAATGGATATAGAAGAGGAGGTAGGGTGCCATTGATTTCCTGACTGCATTTGAAAGCCAAGCTCATTTGAAGGTCCTTTTGTTAGTTTGATTTGTATGTCTTATTCACCCTCTATTTGAATCTTAGTAGTCTTCTCTGAATGGTAATCCTCCATCTCAACATATATTTGTTTAGTGTAAATCCTCTCCAAACCGTTATATTTTACCATAGGGGTTTCAACATTCATTTTTTCCTACACCCTGCGACATGGCCAAGTTTTTGAGTAGCCATTTTCTCAATTTTTTCTGATTTCATGAATATAAGGTGAAAAACTAATTTCCACCTTTTTATTATAAACTATATCATGGGGGTCATATTTCCACTTTTCTCCTATCTCAAAAAAAAACTCCTTCATCATCACTTCCACTTGTGTAAGGGCTTGTATGTTGTTTACTATAAATGGCCCTACGATCCTCTCTAACTTGAAAATATACCCTTTTCATGAAAGAAAAAATTGTATTTGGTCAACATTGAGATAGTGTGTTATAAATTCAAGGGAAAATATCCATATAGGAAAAAACACTTGCCTTGAAAGGAAGGATGGGCGCACATTTTTGTGAAGCGGGCCAAAATTGCATTGCATCACTAAAATGCATGCCCATGCTTCATTTGTTGGCTAGTTTGATTGATTAAAAATGTAAATTGTTTATTTTATGACTCTACACACTTTTAAATTGTTATATATTTAATTTGAGCTTAAATAATTATACTTCATATTTCATACAACATTCTAAGTTTTTCTTCAACTTTCCTTGTGTGAGAGTTGTGTATAAGTGGGAAACACAGTTATGTAGGGCATTTGTCAGACAAGATGCAAAGTTATATCCTAAGGTTAGGATTTTCCAATCATGTCCCATTTCAAATCTCATTACCAAGAGTGTAATTGGTTTGGCTTGGGAACTGCATATTTGTTCTGATTGTGATCATTGGAAAATATAATCAATTATTATTCTGGTAGACTCAGATTTCAGTGTATAATATTTCATTTATGAAAATGACTATGTTATGTTGCATAAAATATTGTTATATTTAGGTTGGAATGATCATTATCATAGATTCCATTAAGTATAGCTCTTGGTATGCAATTATTTGAGGCACACAAATCTTGAATTTAACCTAAGAAATCGATCCAATTTGACATATTCTTGCACAACAAAAATTTCTATGTGGAAAATTAATGTGAATTATGAGTAGAAAAGTACTCTTTGAGTTGAATCATTTAATTTCGCCTTGAAATAAGGCTTGGCGTGCATTTTTGTGAAGCAAGCCAAAATTACTTTGCATCACTAAAATGCACACCCATGCTTAATTTATTGGCCAATTTGATTGATTAAAATTGTATATTATTCATTTAATGTTTTTACACAGATTTACACATCATATATTTACTTTGAGCTTAAATATTCATACTTCATATTTCGTACAACATTATAAGTTTTGATTCGACTTGCCTTATGTGAAAGTTGTGTATAAGTTGGAAACATAGTTATCTACAGTATTTTTCAGACATGATGCAAGGTTATTTCCTAAGGTTAGGATTGTCCAATCATGTACCATTTCAATTTTAATTACGAAGAGTGTAATTGGTTTGGCCTGGGAGTGCATATCTGTTCCAATTATGATCATTGACAAATATGATCAATCGCTATTTCAACATGGATTTTATGGTATAACATTTATTTTATGAAAATAACTATGCTATGTTGCATAAAATGGTTTTATAATGATCATACAATAAATTAAGTATAGTTATTGGTGTGCATTTATTTGAGGCACACAAACCTTGAATTTAACCCTACTAAATCAATCCAATTTGGCACATTCTTGCACTAAAGAATTTTCTATGGAAGAAAATGATCTTAATTATGAGTAAAAAGGTACTCTCCAATTTGAATCATTCAATTTGGCCTTGAAATGAAGGTTGGGAATGCATTTTTGTGAGGCAAGCCAAAATTTCCTTGCTTCACTAAAATGCATGCCTATGATTCATTTATTGGCCAATCTGATTGATTAAAATTGTAGATTTTTTATTTAATGATTTTACACACTTCTAAAATTTTATATATTTACTTTGAGCTTAAATATTTATACTTCATATCTCATACAACATTCTAATTTTTTCTTCCACTTCTCTTATGTGAAAGTTGTGTATAAGTGGGAAACATAGTTGTGTAGGATCTTTTTTGGACATGATGCAAGGTTATATCCTAAGGTTAGGAATTGTCCAATCATGTCCAATTTCAAATTTCATTACCACGAGTTTAATTGTTTTTTCCTGGGAGCTATGTCTCAAGTTTCATCACACGTTAACCCTGAAGTTCGAATTTAGGTGAACCTTAAAAAGATGTTGAGGTTCGGTGAATGTTATCGAATCTCATAGCCATTGACCAAGACCATAGATAAAAAATCATAACTTCATGTCACAACTCAAGCTTGTAATTTATCCTTGTAGTTTCCATGTACGTGATAACATTTTTGATGTTTACTAATGTTGATTCCTTACTATTTTATGGTATAATTCATTATATATATATATATATATATATATATATATACATTATGGCAAACCTCGTCAAAAAATTCAAACTCAAACCGAACCTAATCATTTCAGAACCCAAAATCGAACTCGAACCATGTGACATTTCTTGGGAGTGCATATTTTTTCCAAATATGATCATTGCAAGATATAATCAACTGTTATTTTAAAAGACCTGGATTTTTGTGTGTAACATTTCCTTTAGGAAAATGACTATGCTATGCTGCATAAATGGTTTTATATTTAGGTTGGAGTGATCATCATCACAAAATCAATTAAGTAAAAGTCTTGGTCTACATTTATTTGAGGCACATAAACCTTGACTTTAACCCTACGAAATCGATCAAATTTGGAATATTCTTGCATAACATAAATTTCTACGTGAAATTTTTTTGTTAATTATGAGTAAAACAATACTTTCAAAGTTGATTCATTCAATTTGACATTGAAATGAAAGTTGGGCATGCATTTGTGTGAAACAGACAAAAAATTTCTTGCTTCACTAAAATGCACTCCCAAACTTCATTTATTGGAAATTATTATTGATTTTGATTGTAGACTATCTATTTAATTATTTTACACACTTTTGAAGTATTATATTTTTACTTTGACCTTTAAATAATTTGTCTTCATAACTTGTTACACCAATTTTTGGTCATCTAACCTGTTACTATTAGATGGACTAAAGTACACCATGTAAGACCAATTTTACCCTAAGTAAAATTTCTTTCACTATGAAAAATAACTTAGTAAGCCCTAATTTATTTAATTATTTATAAATGATTTAGAAAAATTTAATAAGGAATATTGTTTAAATAATGTTTTAAATAATTATTCCTACAAAATAATAAGATAAATAATGATTTATCTATTAGATTGTAAATCTTTCGGGAAATCACATGAGAATTTTAGGACCGACGCATTTCAAACTACCAACTGTAGTTCATCATCAGGATAATGAAGAATGGCTGATCAGACACACCTATTTATACCATGAGGAGAGAAGCAATGGTCAAACCTGAAACTAAGTAAAACAAACAATCCTATTAAAATAGTAATAGAAATAAACAAAAATATAACAAACCCAATTAAAAATACTAGTCAAAACTAAAATAATATAAAACCAAAACCAAAAACTAAAAATGACCCCAAAATATAACAATAAATAGATAAAATAAAATAAAAACACAAATCCAATAAAAGTCAAATCATAAACGCAAATTAATCTATAAAACAATAACGCCTAATCAGATAAAAATAAATAAATAATTAATTAATTAAATTAAATATAAAATAAAATAAAATAATAAATAAAAATAAAAATAAATAAATAATTTACCAATAAGTAAATTAATAAATAAAATACTAACAAATACATAAAGTTAGGATTAAAAATAAACAAATAAATAAATAAATAATTAAATTGAATTGAATTAAAATATATATAAAATAAAATAAATATATAAATAAATAAATAATATTTTAAAAATTATAAAAATTAGAAATAATCAAAAATTAATAAAGAAAACACATAAATAAAATCAAAACTAGAACAAGAATAATAAATTCAGAAGAATAAATCATATTACCACATTAGATAAAAATAAAAGTGATCTTACAAGAGTACAAACTAACCTTCCATTTCCGTCAAATCCCTATCAAGGCATAAAGGCCCTTCCTATAACGCCCTAAATTTTCGGTGATGGAAATGATCCACTCTAGCAAGGACTCTAGCGTCTTCCAAACAAATATGATGCTTCATCTTCTCCGTATGTTCTGCTAGCGCTGAGGACTTGGTTCTACGGAGAAGATGAAGCATCATATTTGTTTGGAAGACGCTAGAGTCCTTGCTAGAGTGGATCATTTCCATCACCGAAAATTTAGGGAGGCGTTAGAGATTGAGAAGAGGCCTTGTACGTTGAATAGGGATGATGGATGGAAGGTTAGCAGGTGCTGGATTCCATCTCTTCACTCCTTGTAAAGGTCCTTTTATTTTTATCCTATTATTATTAGTATATGATTTGATATTTATAATTTATTATTCTTGTTCTAGTTTTGATTTTATTTATTAATGTTTTTCTTTATTAATTTTTGGTTATTTCCTTAATTTTTATATTTTTAAAATATTATATATATATATATATATATATATATATATATATATATATATATTATTTATTTATTTTTTTATCTTTAATCCTAATTTTATGTATTTGTCAGTATTTTATTTATTAGTTTACTTATTGGTAGATTATTTTATTTATTTTTATTCATTTATTTATATTTATATTTATTATTTTATTTTATTTTATATTTAATTTAATTCATTTAATTTAATTAATTAATTATTTATTTATTTTTATCCTAATTGAACGTTATTGTTTTATAGATTAATTTCGTTTATGAGGACTTTGACTTTTATTGGATTTGTGTTTTTATTTTATTTTTATCTATTTATTTATTTATATTTTGGGGTCATTTTAGTTTTTGGTTTTGGTTTTATATTATTTTAGTTTTGACTAGTATTTTTAGGTGGCCTGTTATGTTCTTATAGTTTTATTTCTATTTTTATTTTTTTAATCGTTAATTTTGATTTTAACCGTTCTTGGGTTTTGACCGTTGCTTCTCTCCTCATGGTATAAATAGGTGTGTCTGATCAGCCATTCTTCATTATCCTGATGATGAACTACAGTTGGTAGTTCGAAACGCGTCGGTCCTAAATTTCTCATGTGATTTCCCAAAAGATTTACAATCTAATATGTTATGGATCACAGAAGCTTGCACTCTCAAATGATTTATCTAATAATTTTCCCATTTTGGGTTAAATATGACCAGGAATATTAATTAAACTGTTGTTTAACTAATTATCCCTTGAGGAAAATCAAATCTAGATCCAACTTTTATGGAATATTTTATCATATTTGTTTTTTTTTGACAATAACGGATATTTTTATTTAGGCGGCAAAGCTGCCACAAGCTCTTACATTCCAGCTCTGACAGAGATAGTTTCTCGTGAATAGCTGTTTGGGATTGCTGTCAAAGAAACCGGAGGACAGATCACCAGGCATGGTTCGCCTCTCTTTAGGGATAAGAATGATATTACCAGGCAGACATTTGTTCAGTTTCATAGCGTTGTTCGCTTCGCCTTCTTTGAACAAATCTTGTTCCTCAAATCTGATGCAGAAGGGCATCGGTCGATGCATCGCACCAGGGCTAGGATACTTCCCTGGGCGGTTCAAGATAATGACGGTCTCCTTCGTGCAGAGAATTAAGACAGCGATGCTTATGTTTGGATGAGAGAAGTGATAATCCTTTACTGCTTTGTATATGCTGCATCTGTAATGGAAATGCTCCAGCGCAGGGTCCATATTTTGCAGCGCCCTGATGTATGAGTCGACATCGTCGCCTGTCGGAGTTGAGAAATTTTGATAATGGTGAAAATGAGCTTCAGATTTGAGATTAGAGAGACCATCTATACTGGATCTGGGATGGCAAATTGAAGATCCTATTTGAACTCTTGAAACAGAGGGATCCAACAGGAAACAGAGGCTCTTGAAAGGAGTGCTAACAGGGGAAAAGAACATGCCTGAGACCACGGATTTAATTTGGTTGATAATCCAGAGAGATGAGGTCCCCAAGAGTAGGGTACTGAGAAGTAGAGAGATAGTCATAGGGTCGATTAGGATAGGAGGTCCGAACAGCAGAAGCATTAAGGAATGGAACAGGAAGATTCAGTCGAGTTGACCACCAGCGATCTCCGATTACAGAGGGAGCCAAGGTTGGCCTCCAGATCAGCTTGGGAGTTGAGATTCCTTAGTATATGAAAGAAGGAGATTTTACTGAACTTGGGCAATAAGAGCCAGATTTTTTTGATTATAGAGGCTAAGTGAACCTGATGGGGGGCCTTGTGTGAGGTCAACGCCTGGATGATAATTCTGGAATCTCCAAATACAGAGAGAGAGAGGATATTTCTATTAATCGCCAGATTCAGACCCTGCCACAATGCAAGAGCCTCCGCTCTGTTATTGGATTCGATACCCAGACCCCAGTGGAATCTCAATTCAGAAGAGCCTCCAAGACGCAGAATAACTCCACCGCTGCCAGCAACCCCAGGGTTACCCTTAGAGGCCCCATCGAAGAATAAACAGTATTCATCCAAGGCCGATCTCCATTTGATAAACTCCAATTCCTCCAATCTGATCTCCCAGTTGGCATGGACAATTGCAGGAGGAATGGACCTTTCCTTCAGATTTGGAACCAGTTCTTCAAGCCATAGCTCCTCCGCTTGGTCCAGACTCATTTCATTCCTTGAGGATGTATTGGCTTCCAAAGCCTCGCCCAACAAAGCTTTGATTTTAGAAATAACTCTGGTAGTAGTGCAGCTTTCTCCTCTGAAAATTCTATTATTCCTTTCCAACCACAGCTTCCAGCAGATGAGTTTAGGGATCCACATCCAACTTGTTTTAAGAAGACTTTTTTTTGTGAAGCAAAAGGGAGATAATCTGGCCCAATTTTGGAACAGTGCAGGAATGTTATCTGGAAGGTCAAGATTAGCTGGGCCAAGCATCAGAACTCCCCTCCAGACTACTAGAGCAAAGGGGCAGAGCAACAGCAGATGATTGGCAGTTTCTTCGTCAGACAAGCACAAGGGGCACCTGGAAGGCCCTTCCATCCCTCGCCTCCGCAAATTATCTCTGGTAAGAATGCTTTGGTGCGCTACAGTCCAACAAAAGAAGTCAATTTTGGGGAGTGAGGGGAGTGAGGGGAAATTCCATATGAATTTCCATTGAGCTGGGTCAGGAGGAGCATAAGGAACATCCATCATTTTTTTATAACCTTCAGCAACAGTATAGGAGCCAGAAAGGGAACCCCAGCCTCTTTTGTCCTTAGAAGTGACCTTTGAAGGAGATTTGCCTTGAAGCAGATCTAACAGTAAAGAAGCTTCCCCCTGCAACCTAAGGGGAACCTCCCCCAGATTCCATCCATCCCAGAGTGTACCTGGATCATCCTTCCAGTTAGATATATCCCACAGGGTGTTCAAGTTGCAGGATTGAAGCCAATCTTTGATATTTGCTAGGCCTTCCACTTGATTCAAAGGATGATCACCCATTATCGAGTCTTCCCAGATTTTGATTTTTCTCCCATTACCAGGGATCCAGTAGAGATAGTGGCTGAATTGCTCTAAAGCTGAATTGCACAGATTAAAGATCGGAGATCCTTTTATCGATCTTGGGGGCTTATCCAAGCATCTCAAGCGTTGCCCATGGAAGTATTTCTTCCAAATGACTCTTTTACTCCAGCTAGAGTTTCCAGAGACTAAATTCCACAGGATCTTGGAACCCAAAGCAAGGTTTTGAGCAGCCAAATTTCGCAGATGGAGGCCTCCTTCCAGATGAGGTCTCTTGAGAGTCTCCCAATTCACTAAGTGGAGCCTTCTATCGTTGTTGTTCCCACCTTCCCACAGAAATCTTCTCAACAGACTGTCCATTTTACTGAGAAAAGTTTTAGGGGCAAGGAGAATGGTATGTTGATATAGAGGCATACTTATGAGGACTGATTTCATAAGGATGACTTTCCCTGCATTATTCAGCCAAGAGGCGCCCCAGGCTTGGATTCTGATCTTTAGCTTGTCGAGCAGAGGTAGCCAGTGAGCAACTTTAGGCTTGGATTTGAAGATTGGGATCCCGAGGTATTTGAATGACTCCCAATTTCGAATTCCATCCATTTCTAAGAGCCTTGCAATATCTGACAGCTCCTTGGACGAGCAGTTCCAGCCATAGATAGAGAATTTTCGATAGTTAATCATGCTGCCCGAGAACAACCTGTAAATGTCCAGCTCCTTCTTGAAGGATCTGGTAGAGATAATGCTGGCTCCTCTAAGCAGCAAGGTGTCATCGGCGAACTGGGCGTGATTAATGTCTTTCACCTTGCGAGACGTTCTGAGGCCAGGCAGGGTTTGAATCTTCTGGTTATGATCGAGTTGGAAGATGAGCACCGAGGCCTGAATAGCATAGAGGAGCGGAGATAAAGGACAGCCTTGTCTAAGGCCCCTAGAGGCTTGGAAGAAGTCAGTAGAACGACCATTGACCAGAGGTGCGATCCATGGCGAGGCTATACAGGCTTTCACCCAGTTTATGAAGGCTGTTGAGAAGCCTAACTTCTTCATTACAATGAACAAAAATTCATGTCTCACTCTATCAAATGCGTTAGCCAGATCGAGCTTAATAACCATTCCTTTCTCATTTCTTTGGCAGCTAGAGTGAACTGCTTCTTGCACCAGCACAATGTTGTCCAATATTTTTCTTCCTTTTATGAAACCGCCTTGATTTTCAGGGATGATGGCTGGCAATATATTCTTAAGTCTGTTGGAAATTATTTTGGAGACCAGCTTATAACTGGAATTGCACAAGGAAATGGGCCTAAATTTGCTGAAGTCGGAGGCACCTTTCTCTTTTGGGATTAAGGTGAGCAAGGCCGAGTTAATGCCACCTCCCAGCTTTGCACAGTTCTGGGATTTTCTGACCATTCTCAATAGATCTTTTTTTATTGTTGACCAGCAAGTCAAAAGGAACCTGACAGAGAACCCATCAGGGCCAGGGGCTTTGTCAGGCTCCATGCATTCCAGAACTTTCTGAAGCTCGTCCATACTGATCGGAGCTGTCAACATGGTATTATCCGATTCCTTAACGCACTTGGGAATTAAGTCGATCGGGTAGTCATGAGGATCAATAGGGGGTTCTTCAGGAGCCGAATAGAGATATTTGAAGTAGGAGTAAGCAGCTCTCTTTATGTCATCAAAATCCTTAACCACAGTGTTTTGGAAGTGTATCTCAGAAACTGTTTTGAAATGCTTTCTAGCTTCGGCTTGTTTATGAAAGAAGCTGGTGTTTTTATCTCCAGATTGTAACCATAGGTTCCTAGACTTATGTCTCCAAAATTCTTCCTCCTCCCTGCTAGATCTGTGTACCTCTTTTTGCAAATCGACTTCTTTTTGGAGCAGACTTTGTGTTACAGGACTGTGCTCCATAGCTAATTGATGAACAGCAAGTCTATTAAGAGATTCATTCCTTTTGGCAGAAGGGGTTTTCAGTCTTTTGGCCCACTCCTTAAGACTTCTTTTCAGGCCCCTGATTTTCTCTTCCCACACATAAAATGGAGAACCATGGACAGGCCTATTCCAGGCCTCAGAAACTACCTCTTGGAATCCTTCATGCCTAATCCACAGAGGACTGAAACGAAAAGGGATGGGGCCCAAATTACCATCCATGGAGAGCTCGAGGAGGATGGGCTTATGATCAGAAGTAAGGTTTGGAAGAATTTTAGAAGTGGCCATAAGACCGCATGTCAGAAAAGAAGAATGGACAAGGAATCTGTCCAAACGAGCAGCTATGTGATTTGGGCCTAGTATTTTATTGGACCAGGTGAATTTCCCTGAAGAAGGTTTAATATCCTCCAGATCCCAGCCTAGCATAATATCTTCAACCCATTCTCTGGTAGGGTCCCTGACAATGGAGCCTCCCTTTTTCTCATCAACAGCAAGGGTAACATTCAGGTCACCTACTATAATAATATTTCGTGGGTTTTGCTCTAAAAGAAAGGATTGAAGCGAATTCCAACAAATTTTTTTCTCGCCTGGTAATACCGGAGCATAAAGATTAAACATACTTACTTGTTGACCCGAGTCTTTGTGGAGGAGCTGAGTGAAAAGCCAATGGGGGCTACTATTTTCTTGAATAAGGTCGTATTTGGTGCTGTTCCAAAAGGTTGCTATTCCACCAGAAGCGCCTCTAGCACTAACCGCTCTTCCATGACCTTTTTGCCAAAAAACTTTACTATTTTGGAGGAGAAGATGATCCTCCAGCTTTTTCTCCTGGATGAGGAGGATTTCAGGCGAATATATTTTTCACTATGTCTTTCAAGGCTTCCTCTTTTAACCTGCTACCTAAACCTCTGCAATTCCAGGAGATGTATTTCATTATTTACTGACTTGGGGGCTTGTGGCTCCTTTTGGAGCCCTGTTACTCTTGCGCCTAGATCTCGTATTCATCATTCCTTTGAGGGTTTTTTGGGAACCTTGAAGGACATCTAGATAAGTTTTTTCCTCTCTTTGTTTCTTCTTGGATTTCCGACCCCGAGTCGTCTTGGTAGGAGTGACATGTGAATCAGATTCGGAATCTCACTCTTCTGTTTCTCCCTCAGAGTCGGAGGCAAGACTGATGTGCTCTTTGATGCCTTCGTTACCCCTCTGACCATCATCAACTGGTGAAACAGTTGGTTCGACTTCAGGTTCTTTCACTTGCTTCAACTTATTTTCTGTATCCTCTTGGGTCTCCATGACATCCACCTTTTTTCCTGAGGTGGAGCCATCTTTAGCAGCAGCAGTGGCCTTTGTATTGGATTGTGGCTTCTCCAATGGCACGGAGTTATTATGCCCCGAGGACCTTGGAACAGCCTTTCCCTTTTTAATTTATTTCCATCCTTCTTCTTCTACCTTGTTCCCTGTTGGAGCTTTTGGGCAGTTTCGCTGGAAGTGTCCATGCTCATGACAGGTTCGGCATTTGAAAGGCAACTGCTCGTAGTCCAGCTTCTGGTAATGCTGCCATTCTCCAACTGTCAGTTTGACCGCTTCTGGCAGCCCGGCTTCCAGATTGACTTCCACACAGATTCTAGCGTAGGTATATTGGCCTTTGTGATCAACTTTGTCAATGAAGCGACCCAGCCCATTACCAATCTTCTGCAGGGCTTGATAGCTCCAGCAGTGAATCGGGAGGTTTGGGAGACGAACCCAGACCGACACCTCCTTAGGGACGTCGACAGAGGGATCGAAATCAGGGCTCCATTTGTTAAGATACAGTCCCTGATTCCCCATAAAATACGGTCCATTTCTGAACACCAGGTCACGATATTCTTTGGAGGTAAATTAAAAAATGAAATAGCCTCTTCCCACAGCATAACAAATCACGTTGTGTTTCAGCTGAGGTCTCCAGTTTCGCTGAATCCAATCGTCCGTGGTTTTTGTGGAAGGCCAGCAGCCCATGAACTGCCCTACCAAGCCTCTGTCAGCCAGAGCAAGGGCGATTTTGATCGATTGTTCCTCAGGAAGAGCAATCTATGGTATCTCATAGAGCTTTTTAATGAATTTTGGCACTTCAGAAATCTGTCTTTTTGTCCCTTTCTGCGATAAGAGGCAACAGAATGCGTCTTCGGAAGTTTTTGGAGGGGTGGGAGAGGACTCCCCGCCCCCAGGGCCGCTCATGGCGACGGCAAAGCTTGAAGGCGGCTGCAAACCTAAGCAGAACGCCTCAGAACAGAGCAGCGCGCGCAGATTATAATGATCCTTTTAGATGACCTACACTTGATTACTTTTCATATTTTATCATATTTGTTATATGGAAACATAATTTGAATTTGGTCAAATCTCTTTATTTGTAATAATAAATAAATAAATGATTTATTTATTATTTTAAGGATGTGGTTGAGTAATAATTAAATAAATAGTGATTTATTCAATTATTTACTGACTCCACAAGGGTTTATGATTACGACTGTTGTCGTTTTTCAGATCCCTACATGACCAGCTGCTTCAAACCCTAGGGTTTTTCTTCAGCTTCGTGTTTTTCTTTTCTTGATGTCATTTTTAACCTTTAAAACCATAAAACAGTAAAAATTCTAACTTTCATGTGTTTTCGGGCCTATTGCACAGGTGACTGGTATCAGTCGTAGTTGAGATGACACTTTTTTCTGAAACCTACTCTCGAGAGTGCCGGAAGTGATGGTCACACTTTTAGGGCCAAAACATGTTACCTCAACCTTCAAGATGCAAAAAACAGCCTCAAACTTGCGACCTCTACTGAAAATAGGTCAGAAACTGCGACTTGTACTTTTTGTGGGATTTGTTTTGTGATTTTACTGGGTTTGTCTATGCTACTATTTAGGGTTGTCTAACCTCTGTCTCCACCCATATTAGACCTGTAATTGCTCTATTTTACTCGTCAAAGTAGGAACTTAGCCCCCTAGGGCTTCAATACGCTTCCACCTTTCTAGGAGGAGTTTAGCTGAAGCAGGTTGTCCGAGATTTCAGCGTGTTCAGCCCTTTTTCAGATCTGATCCTGTACCTTCAGATCCATTTCAGATTGGTTATTCATCCATTCAAAAAACCTCTTTTCAGTTTTTTTTCATCCTCCTCTAGGGTCCCCTTCATTTCCCTTTAGGTTGTAGCCTTTCAACACCTCATTTGCAACACTTTTCCCTCTGGTTTTTTGTTGTTTTCTGCACCTATTTCCAGGAGATCTGAGATTTAGATCATTGTCCCTCCCTACTTTAGATCCATTGGTTATTTTTGTGTGTTTTGACTAGATTTCGCCCACCCTTAGGCTAGTTGTTGGGAAGCTTGCCTCTTTGGGTTTAGATTGATGCATCTTTTAGATAAATCATTATTTATCTTATTATTTTCTAGGAATAATTATTTAAAACATTATTTAAATAATATTCCTTGTTAAATTTGACTAAATAATTTATAAATAATTGAAAAAATTATGGATTACTAAGTTATTTTTCATAGTGAAAGCAATTTTACTTAGGGTAAAATTGGTCTTACATGGTGTACCGGGTCCATCTAATAGTAATAGGTTAGATGACCAAAAATTGGTGTAACATATTTCATATAAAATTCCAAGTTTTGCTTCAACTTGCATTATGCGAAACTTATGCATAGGTTTTTCTTTAGCTTGTTGTTGGGAAGAAAATTTGTCCTTTTAATTCAAAGAAATAGTCCCAACTCTTCACATTAATTATCAAATGGGGTAGATTTTGTTATTGCAAGGATATTATGCAAAATATGTTCAAGGGAAAATGATGACTAGTGCTAATGATGGAAAATTTTAGGGGCTAATATTCACAGGTGGGCTAATTTTCCATGATTTTTTCCAAAAAAAGGATTCGCCAATTTTCATTTTTTCTATAAATTATTCGCCCAAATTTTAAAATATAAAATTATTTTACCTTAAAAATCACCAATGCTATATAGAGACTATATATAAAATCATTATAAATTTGAATAATTTTACAAATATATCAATAAAAATTTTAAAGTTTGAATATTAGGGACTAGTGAGATTTGCAAATGTTTTAAACTTCAAGATAATTTTCCATCCTTCAAATTTTCCCTGGTGCTAATGAATATCAAACTAAATCACTCTCAAACCTTGCACACACTCTCAAGAAATAAACAGACAATGAAAAATAATACCACACTGTGACATTTTCAATTTTATTTAGAAAAGTAGAGAACTCTTGGAAACCATTCTCATGAAAAATGTCAAAATGCACATTCAAATCAAATGAACACACTATCAAACTATAACAAGAATTAAATAATTGTCACATTAACAAAGGTATCGGTCTAGGGTCTATGTTGTTACACAATATAGACATTAAGATTTTGCAATCATTAAGGCATCAAAAAGACTAATAATAACAGTAAAAAAAATAATACATGAATTATAATTGAGAGGATCTAAATAAAATAGCTACAATACCTTCCTAACCAGTGATCCCTACTATGTCGGGCCCTTCCTTCATAGAAAAGGTTGGTACACTACACTGTACACAAGCTATTCAAAAGAAAGGTATGGCTCCATTCCATGATTTACTAACATTTATTATAATTGTTGCATTTTTTACATCATTGGAATGACATCTTAGCTGTAACTTAATTGAAATTGTATCACTATATATATGAGCACTTTGATATAATGTAATATGATTATGATACCATTTCATATGTTATAATATTAAAATCTATAATAGAAATATTAAATATTTCATGAAATAAATAAATTTTCATTTTGAATGTTTTTTTGGCAGAACACGGGGCTTCCAAAAGATCTAGTTGATCCTGAAATTGATCAAAATTATGTTGGGTTTGGTTCATCCATTCAATACAATAACGATGAGGTCTATGGAGAGGAACTAAGGGAAATAACATCGATGATGACACTTACCATGATCATGATGTTGATGATCATGATAGACATGATGATCATGATTAGAAATCCATTGGTAATAGCCAGTGACATTGATCATATAGACTCCATCATGGATCATTGTTTATAAATCGTTATGATGCCTCTTTTCATGTTTATTATCATATGTATCATTTTCACCTATAGTACCATATTAATTTGTATCATTTTTATATGTATCATTTTGAATTATATCATTTGTACATGTATTATCCGGGCTTGCATTATGTGTACTTGGTAATGAACATACACCTTTATTTATTAATAATATAAAAATATATGTTATAGCTAAAAAAGAATTATCTTGTTATTTTATTCCAATGTTGTGGTGTGTTCTATAACCATAAGAAACATGAAAGAGCTCTACACTAGAAATATCTATGATGTGAATCTTGGCCTGCATTATGTGTAGCTAGTCACGACCAACAATTTTGTTTATTAATAATATAAAAATAATGGTTATAGTTAAAAAAAAAAAAATGTTATTTTGTATGGATGTCCATTTCCCTAAAAATTCTTTACCAGTCATATACTATAAAATATTTCAAATGCAATATGAATTTCTCTATAATCATATAAGTTATTTAAGAGGTATGATATATTTAACTAATTTAATTGAAATAAAAAATATTAAATTAATAAATTGAAGCTCTAAAGGAAGTATCATGAGTTGTTAAAATGGAAGTAGAATGTGCCTCTAAAATGGAAGTAAAATCAACATTAAATTGGAAGCCATACCTAGATCTATTACTCTCTATAAATAGTAAGCTAAATTGATTGCTTATCAGAAAGAAAAATTGGAGGCTAATTTAGAAGCAAATACCAACACTATTATAAGTAATTATGGAAACAAAACTTAGCATTACCGGAGAATAAAAAACATAAATAATTTAGGTAGAAGACAAATAAGTAATAATGGAAGAAATAATATATGCCAAACTAAATCTCAAAGAAAAAAACAGAGAAACCATTTGGGTAGAAAGCCAAGAAGCAATAATGGAAGAAATATTAGAAGAAACAAAATACACTATAATGGAAGGCATATTAAAAGCTAAAGAACATTTCATAATGGAAGAAAATATAGATGCAAAAAGTGAAGCCGTATTGGAAGCAAAACTTGATGCTATGATGGAAGTGTAACTTGGCATTAATTAGGAAGCCAAGAAGTTATTTTCGATGTTATACGAGAAGAAAAATAGGAAGAACAACTGGGAGAAAAACTAGAAGTACAAATGGATGCAACAGTGGAAGTGGGAATGGAAGAAACAATTTATGACACTATTTTTGTTGATATTCCCAACTCTATTCTAGACACAAATCAAGGCACCCATGTGAAAATGCCATTTTTCACCATATTTTTTGATGCCATTTAAAGTCAATTCATGCACTTGGAAACACTGGATTCCTATGCTATTTTCGATGCTAATGGTATGTTTTGTTTTGGTGTAAATATAAATCAAACTAAAGAAGAGTGGGTTGGATTTTTGAGGCTTCTAACTTATGCAATCGTGTTGTTAAAGTGAAGTCTTTCCACACTAAAGGGAGGTTTGAGAATGGTGGAGGGAGACTTATGAAATCAAGGTATAGGTTTTAATATCTCCCTCTTATTTGTTAATAAAATGTATATTGTTTTTCTCACATTATTTATTTACATTTATGTTTCATAATTCCTCGACATTTTGAATAGTTAATACTTGATATTTTAATATATTATATGATTTGATCCTTTGTATGTTTTTGTTGTTGCAGGTTCTGATTTCGTGGATCAAAAGTATAGTGAGATATCAAGCATAGAAGACCTATTTCGTTAATCATAAAAGTAGTATTCATGTATTTTCTAGAGAAAAGGAAACATACATTTTTTGGGGTTTTTCTAGGTTTGATCATTGAGTCTAGGGAGAACTCTCTTGTCCATAAGAGGGATTTGTCCAATAAAAAACTTAAAAACCATACTAGGGAGCAATTTAGTTTTTCAGTGGCCTCTTTTGTCTACCTCTTTGTGTTAGAACCTCTGTCAACTGTAATATGACATTGAAAACTTGATTTTCTGACATGTTGAATGATTTCTTATTTTTTCTTATGTTTTTCCATCATTTCACTTTTTCTTTAGAGACATATAAATGCAACACATTTTTCTTATATACAAAGTGCATCCAACACACTAGTGTCAACTGGATCCCTGCGATGATACCTGGAAATTGTAAAAACTTGGGTCTTTCCCTTTTGAGTTTGAAAATTTGACTTTTTATATTTTTTCTTGAGTGTGTGGTCTATCTAAAAAGGTCAGTCTTAGCTTGAATTTTCATGTTTAATTATCTTTTTGAGTAAATTTTTTATCTTTACATATTTAGGATTTTGGAATTGATTAGTTTTGTTGATCCATCAGAAGATCATTTCTTACTTCTAGAGATTGGATGTATGAATATTTATTCTTTCATTGATTTGATAAAATAATTCATTATGTCTATTCTAAAGAATTTTATATTGTTTTGACAAAAATATAGATTAATTTGAGCTTGTTTTTTTTTTTTTTTTTTTGTCGAAAATCACTTTGTTTGTGAAAATTTCCCATTTACATTCCTTTCATGTAATCAATTTCTACATGTTGATTGAATTATTCACAGTCTTATTTTGCATTGGAATTACTTTGTCAAAGATCTATTTGTTGGAGTGTTTTTTTGAAAAAGTTCTTATTCATTTCCATTCAATATTTTATTTTCAAAAAGAAAAAAATATTGTATTGTAGCTCATTGGTGAAGCATTTTCTTTGATTTGCATTCTGAAAGTGGTTCATGTTTCTTTCTTTGAATGCTTCACTTGTTTATTTTCTTGAAATCATTCATTCCTTACTATAGTTAGTATTCATAGAATTGAAGATGTTATAATTTCATATTCATTGCATTAGTTTGGAATTGCATCATCATACACATTTAATTAACTTTAATGAAAAGTGGGACATAAAAATCCATAAAAGTATTTAAAATAAAAAATTGATCAACAATAATAAAATCATTTGTGGGTCTAGGTTAGAATATGTGTTCTGACGTCTATAAACATAGGAGCTTTAATTTCTTGTCAGCATTATATTCTACGGGTGGCCTAGTTCTTTCATGTACATTAGATTATATAAGAATATTCATCCATGTACCTTTGGGTATGTAGGAAGGCGCTCCATGTATGATGAGTATAAAGAAAGGCCCCCATCGTATAGTTATGCATTAGACAACACTAACACAGACTGTACTTTGACGTATCCTCGGGTATATAGGATGTCCCCTTCTAGGTTGCACACCAGCTGCAAGTAACTGAGTTGACCACCTTGTTTTATGTGATAAACCAAAAATAACATTTGATTAGTGTACCTTCCATGTACCTAATGGTATATAGAAATTCACAGAAAGTTGGTAAACCTTTGATACCTAGTGATCCTTTTGTTGCATGCAACCCAACTTGGCCTAGATTTTGGCTAAGAATCCATGTTAGGGCCCTATATTACTAGTGTAGACCCTTATTGTTATTAGTGTAGCACCCTTATTTTTATTGTTGTACCCCTGTATTCCCCATATAGTTATTATTGTGCCCTTACATTATTATTGTTAGGTTGGCTAGGATTATATTGTGACCCCATGGACTCCTATATATAGAAAGGAGGGTTTTTCATTTGTGTCATCCAAGAATTGTTAATTTAAGTAATGTAAAGGAGGTTTCCCCCTCGAAGTGGCTGATTTCTAAGGTGTTGATCTCTCTTTTCTTCTATTTTGGGAGTTGGTTTCATAACATTTGGTATCAGAGCTTTAGATTCTAGGGTTTCGTTGCTTCAAATAGGTCATCATGGAATTTTCACTATAAATTTGTTTTATATGAAGGTTTAGAAGCTAAAACAAAAACCCATTTGCAGTGAAAGCCAAAGGAGCATTGTGGAAAAAATTTAGATCTTGGTTCGTAATATTTTTGGAGATATGATCTGTGTAAGTTAGGCTTTTTGTAGGCTCCCAAATTTCATGTCAAAGAGGTGACCTTGGGAAAATAGTCATAACTCTCTCTCTGAGCATCAGATTGGAATTATGTAAAAAGTGGCCAAAATGACACAGGTTGTAGTTTCTCGTGTATCAATTTTAGAGACGAAGGAGGAAACATTGACACGTGGCACACCATACAAATTATCTCTTCTGAACCAGTCCATAATTAGGTCATTGTGGGAGATTGGGCATAACTTGTCTTGAAGAATCAAAATAAGGCCTGACCTGTGGCATTGGAAAGAAGATTCAAAGGGATACTGAAGGACTGAAAATAAAATCTTGGCGATCCAAAATTACAGAGATACATCAGTTTTAATATCGAGCTCCTAAAAATTAAGAAAAATGTGTTTATTTTTTTTTTAAATTGCATAAGTCTTGTTTAAAAAATCAGTTTGAAGTGATTCCAAGGGAATATTGAAGCATAGATATTAGTATTGGGCTCTAAAATGCCTCCTAAAAATAATTCAACACCCATTAAGCCCTCGGAAGGCTCTACTATGACTCATGAAGAGGAAGAAATGCAACATGATATATAAAAATTACAACACCAAGTGCAACAAACTTCGCTCTCAAAAAAGAGTAACAAAAAATGAAATGGATGGTTTGAAGAAAGGCGTGGAAGCTAAGATGGGTGCTTTGAAGAAAGGAGTGGAAGATAATATGGATGGCTTGAAGAATGACATGGAAGCTAATATGGATGCCGTGGAAGCTAAGATGGATGGTATAGAAGGAAACATGGATGGTTTGAGGAAAGGAGTGGAAGATAAGATGGATGGTTTGAAAAATGGCATGGAAGCTAAGATGGATGACATGGAAGCCAATATGGATGGTATAGAAGGCAACTTGGAATATTTGAAGAAAGACATGGAAGGTTTGAAGGAAGGTTTGGCAAAGTTGCTACAAGAAAGCTTCCTAATGGTGAAAAGGTAGTAGAGGAAACTCATGATGAGAACAAAAGAAATGTTAATCATGATTTCATAGACTCTAATTTTGGATTTAAGACACACCGTATTCCAAAGATATATATGAGGAAGTTTGATGGTAAGGATTTGATAACTTAGATACTACAAATGGAACAATACTTTGAGCTCAATAATACGCAAAAAACACAAAAGGTATGCATTGTAACTTTATATTTAGAACAAAATTATTTTGTATGGTATCGATGGTTTTCTTCTCGTAAGCCACTAGTGGTCAATTTTTACAGAGGAAATGATGGCACATTATGAGGATACAAAGAGAAACACCTTCTTTAGCCAATTGATAAATCTCAAACAAAAGGGTTCAATGATGGAGCACATTGAGGACTTCCAAAAATTGAATATAAGGGTAAATAATATTCCAGAGGAACATGGGATTGGTGTCTTCATAGGGAATCTAAAGGATAACATCCAACATGAGGTTCGCCTTTGGAAACCTGATATATTTGAGAAGGCATTCAGGTTGGAAAGAAAAATCGAAAGAAAAATTATGGCAACAAGGAAGCCTACCACTCACAACTATAAAGATGGAAGCCTTGCTAATCCTACACTTCCACAACCTACAAGGTTGACACCACAAAAATTCGAACGAAAAAGAGAAAAAGGGCTTTGCTATAGTTGTGATAGAAAATACACTAAATGTCATAAGTGTGTTGAGAAGAAATTATTTTACATAGATTGTGAAGAGGAGGAAGAAAAGGAACAAGAAACTTCAAAAGAAGAGGATATACACCAGGAACCAACCCTAGAGGAAGAAGAAATGAATCCGACCATATCTTACAATGCATTGGCAAGAATTACCACTCCTAAGACTCTCAATATAGAAGGGAATGTAAAGAAGAAAAATGTAATAGTAATTATTGATTTGGGTAGTACCCATAATTTTATTCATTGTAAGGTAGCCAAGGAATTGAATTGCTTCCTATACCCAATGCTAGAGTGTCAAGTGATAGTGGAAAATGGAGGAACTATAAATTTGTCTATAAAGTGCAATAATATCAAGCTAAACATGGGGGAATATGTATTGAATAGTCAAATTCTTTTCATTTCAATGGGTGCTGTTGATTTTGTACGAGGACTACAATGGTTACAATCTTTGGGGATGGTAGTTTTAATTTTCAAGAACTTTTCTTGAATTATTTTTCGAAAGGAAAGGAAGTTGAATTACGGGGTATCACAAGGAAGCCGAGAAAAATAATAAGCTCTAATTTCATGAAAAAAAATCTGAAGAAAGAAAAACGAGACATTTTTTTCACAATTATGATCACTAGAAGTTCCAACATAAAAATAATCTATTTCTCCATATCTCAAAAAAGTCTTGGACAATCATTCCAAGATGTTTGAAATTCCGAAATGACTCCCACCTATTCATGATCATGATCATGATATTCATTTGATTCTATGAAGTGTTCCTCCAAACATCGGGCCTTATATATATTCTTATGTCCAAAAGAGAGAAATTGAATGTATGATTGCAAAAATGCTAGAGGCTAGTATAATTCAACCTAGTCAAAGTTATTTGTCTACTCTAGTAGTATTGGTGCACAAGAAGGATGGATCATGACACATGTGTCCAGATTATAGGGAGCTCAATAAGATCATTATTAAAGATAAATTTCCCATTCTTGTGATTTATGAATTATTGGATGAATTACATGGAGCATTTTATTTCACCAAGTTGGATCTCCATTCAGGATATCATCAAATTAAAATAAAGACTGAAGACATTCTGAAAACAAAATTTCGAACTCATGAAGGTAATTATGAATTTTTGTTCATGCCTTCTGGCCTTATGAATGCACCTTATACATTTCAAGGCTTGAAGAATTCCATTTTCAAACCCTTCCTTATAAAATTCGTGTTAATGTTTTTTGTTGATATACTAATCTACAATAGGTATTGGAAGGATCATGCTCAACATGTTGACAGAGTGCTCAAACTATTGGAGGAGAAATAATTATATGAAAAAACCTCCAAATGTTTCTTTGGAGTACAAGAGGTGGAATATCTAGGCCATATTTTATCTCAAGAGGGTGTTAAGGTAGGCCCTAACAAAATTAAAGCCATTAAGGAATGGAAATTCCCCACAACCATATACCAGTTGTAAGGATGTCTTGGGTTAACAGGGTATTATCACAACTTTGTTAATAATTATGGGAGAATAAAAACACCTCTAACAAAATTATTGAAGAAAGATTCATTTTCATGGACTCTTGAAGCAACTAAGGCCTTTGAACATCTGAAAGAGGAAATGTGCCAAGCACCGGTCTTAGCTA
This sequence comes from Pinus albicaulis, assembly GCA_034641835.2. Taxonomy (NCBI): domain Eukaryota; kingdom Viridiplantae; phylum Streptophyta; class Pinopsida; order Pinales; family Pinaceae; genus Pinus; species Pinus albicaulis. The sequence continues at coordinate 276,000,588 of CM076579.1, read as the reverse complement.
CGCCAAAATTCAAAAAAACCTTTATCATGGAATGTGATGCCTCGGGAAATGGAATTGGTGTTGTTTTAATGAAAGAAGAAAGACCCATTTATTTTGAAATCCGTCTAATCAAAATAAAGTATTTACAAAAATTTATTTATGAGAAGAAAAACTTGCAATACTACATGCACTAAAGAAATGGCGACCTTACCTAATGGGAAGGTACTTCAAGGTAAAATATGATCATGATAGTCTTAAATAATTTTTGGAACAAATACTATCTTCATAAGAGTAACAAAAATGAGTCACAAAGATGTTGGGTTATGACGTTAAAATCATCTACAAAAAAGGGAAGCTAAATGTTGTTGCAGTTGCACTCTCAAGAAAGTATGAGGATGTGGAAGCATTTCTTTGTGCCATTTCTATTATCTAACAAAATTGGATAACCGAAGCAAGGGAGGAATGTAAGAATGATGAAGAAGTATGGACACTCATTCAAAATTTATAGCAAGATCCCAGTACATCTAATATATTTAGTTGGAAAAAATATTTCTTATGGTACATAGATCACTTATATCTTTATAATAATTCCCAACTAAAACAAAAGATTATTTTGGAATTGAACACCTCTCCCTTAGGAGAGCACTTGGAATTTTTAAAGACTTACCATAGGGTGAAGAAAGAATTATTTTGGGATGACCTTAAATATGATATTCAAAATTTTTTGGCGAAATGTTTGGTTTGCCAGAAAAATAAAGTTGAGACAATTAAGACCTTAGGTCTGCTACAACCATTATCCATACTAAATCAATGTTGGGAGGAGGTTTCAATGGATTTTATCATAGGTTTACCTAAGTCCGCAAGAAAGAGTGTCATCATGGTAGTAAGTTGATAGGCTTACCAAGTATGCACACTTTTGTGCATTATCTCATCCATTTAAAGCGATTACATTTTCCACTACATTTATGGAAACAATTGAAAAGCTACATGGGAATTAATGGGTAATTCTAAGTTATACTGGTCAAATATTCAGTTAATATTGGAAAATCAACAAAATCTCTTTCCTATGGGAAGACTATCAGGTGTCACAGTAGATATTTAAGGAGTTCTCACTATTGTTAATTTCAAAGTAATAGAATTTGTTGATGACAATAATCCTTATCTTGATTTTCTTGGAATTGATTGGGAATTTGACAATATGTCCATAATCAATCTAAATAAGAGACATGATATTTGAAGGATGAAATATGAGGGAGATTCTTCCTTTTGATCCATCCGAAGGAGTAACATATACAAATCCAATCAAAGAAGAATACAACACAACTGGCATAGATAACATATATTAATTGACAGTTAAGGAAGAAGATTATATTAAATGTACTGCATATGGCAAGTTGATTTGGGATCATGATAGTTCTTGCACATCATATTCATAAGAATAATTGGAGAATTGATAGAACAAGTTGCATGAATTATCTACAAAGCACCATGGAAGAATGCAAAAATTAGTTCGTTGTATGGCATATGAGGTATGTAACTTTCCTTCTTATGATGGTTTGGGAAATGTAGATACTTTTCTTACTGCTTATGAAGAACAAGTTCTAAAAAATCAAATATTGTCAGCTTTGGATATAGCCTTGAGAGCTACCCCTACTAGATGGTCGGGAACACATAAGAAGAATATATGAGATTGACTAGTATGTCGAAGAATAATGTGGATAAGGTTTGGACAAGTAGAAACAAAAATTCATGAGAAATAAGATGGTGAAACTGGCCCTAGAAAGCATATCCAGCTATGCACTACAACATGGAAGGATATTCCACAGTAGGAATGGGTACATGGATTTATTCACACATTGGAGAAAATCCTAAGAATCGATACCTAGAAAAAATGATGCGATGTGGCATTATGAAATAGGCAGACTTGGTTGATGGTTTTATTTTAACATTCATCTTTGAGGATGAATGTCCAGGCATGGATTCAACCCTTCAGATAGTAAAAGAAAATATATTTGAGGGTGTAAGAACACTGACATGACAACAACCAAATTGGGTCGTGTAGATAGAATATGCACTGGAGTGCTATATCATTATTGAAAAAGAAGAAGAATATCCTCACAACATCGACATAGCAGAATTAGAAGGACACTGTGAAGTACAAGGACCTAAGATAGAGATACCAGACATAACAGAGCCATTGAAGACCAAGAACATGAATACATGATCTGAAGAAGAACCCAAGTTTGCAACATTAGGATATTACTGGGATGAGGATACAATCAATAAAGTTACAAATCTACTCCATGAATATCAAGAATTGTTTCCCACTAAATTTTCGGATATGAAAGGAATACTAGGATATCTAGGGGACATGAAGATTCCCCTGAAGCTGAATGTGAAGCCATTCAAATAGAGACCTTATAGGTTGAACTCGAAGTACAAGGAGGAAGTGAAAATAGAACTTGATAAGATGATAGGAGCAAGGATTATTGAACCTGTCAAAGAGTCAGAATGGGGAAGTCCTATGGTGGTGCAGGAAAAGAAGACTCAAGGAGAAATTAGGATCTGTATTGATCCAAGAAAGTTGAATGATGCATGTCTACATGATCCTTTTCATACTCCTTTGACATATGTGTTGGAAATACTGAGAAGGGGGGAGGGTGAATCAGTATTCCTTTAAATTAGTATTATTATTAATCTTTCAGAGCATTAGTTAATCTTCAATTATTATCATTGTTTGTACAATGATAGCAGTAAAAAAAAGGAACATAACTGCACACAGTTTTAAAGGTGGAAACCCTTTCTGGGATAAGAACCACTTGAATGTTTTTCTAATATTTCTTTAATATTCAACTGCAATTGAGAATAAAGCTCCAACTTCCTAGAATCTAGAAAAGCATTCTTCTCCAACTCCCATTGGATGGACGCTCCAACGCCCGAGATTTTTCAGTAGTCAACTGGACAGATTCCCCAACACACAATGAGCTACAACTCACCCTAGCACCACCCTACCACCCTGAATTTTTCACAGGCTTGAACTTGTTGGTGACTTCATGCACCAGCCTAGCTCCACCCTACCACCCTATAGAAGAATAAAAGAAGAATGGACTCCCGTACCAGGGAAAATGGTCCACTTTACAATGATATAGAATGATGTAGTAGAAGAAGACACACTATACCATAACCGCAACTATGACCCAACCACCTAATGATGATCCTAGACCACCTCACACTACCTCTTCAACTCTTGGTAGATATACACTTGTACAACTTTTACAATGGTGCATTTACAATGACTTAGTACAATGATACCTTTATAATTACTGTATGCAGTGCTGCCCACTTGAAGACTTCATGTGGTGAAATTCTTGTTGATGTTCTGTACCTTTATTTCTGCTCTTGTCATGCCACCCTCTGCTGCACCTTACTTTGCTTTTCTGCCCTAGAAATTATGGTCCTTTGTATCCCTTGAAAACACATGATATAGATTTTTCTTGCCTTCTAAGAGCTTGATATTGAATCTGGTGCATCTCTCTTATTTCATATCCCCAATACGTGATTTTTGGTCCTATAGTAGTCCTTTGAGTCTTCTTTCCAATGCCACAAGTCTGACCAAATTTGGATTCTTCAAGAGAGAGTTATACCCAATCTCTCACAATCCGCTAACTTGTATGGTGTGCCACGTATTATTGTTTCTTCATAAGTATCTAAAATTGATATAGCGAAAAATAAAATCTATGCACTATCCGTCTCTTTTTACAAAATTCCAATCCACTACTCAGAGAGAGAGTTATGACCCTTTTCCAAAGGTCACTTCTTTGAGATGAAGTTCGGGAGCCTGCAAAAACACTGACTTCCACAGATCATATCTCCGACAGTATTGCACACCTTGATATGAAATTTTTACAGGAGCTTCCTCTAGATTTCAGATTTTCTGTATAAAATTTTTCATATTCTGAAACTTCATAGAAAAAAATTTATAGCGTGAATTCCATGATGACCTGTTTCAGGTAGCGAAATCCTTACATGAGGAGGATATGAGGGTCACAATTTATATAAATGCTTAGGTTGAGAGGGTCTTCAACAAGTGAACATGGGAGGGATTTTAGGAGCTTAAAAATGATTAATTATTTACTTTTCAATGACCCATGCCACAACCCCATGGGGATTTAGCCCACTAACTGGGGTTACAAACTTCAAACATGAATATCTCTCAAATCGTGAAGAACTACATGGCATGCCATATATCAACAAAAACATCTCGAAAAGTAGAAAATATAAAAAATATTCTTGACCCAGAATATAGTAATTTGGTAGCTCAAAACTACCATGCAATATCGGGGTAGACCCTAGTGTTGCTTGGGTTGACATCAATGACAACCAATGATCAACAATATCCCCCTTTGGCATTGATGGAAACACAGGTACTCCCCTTGCGATCATGACACTTCTTCCTACAACATTCTCTCCCTCTTTGACATCAATGGCAAAGGGTAACTCCCCCTGACACCCAACCATCTTGCAGACCTGTACACACTTCCACTAGTAAATTTGGCCCAATTTACGGCAGCCAATTTGTCACTTTTCTGACACATAGTCGTCGCAAGAGCGATAGTTCGAGGATGGGAAAAACGTGGTTTTCCATTACGTCATAATTCTGATGCACTAACAAAGTGTCGCACTACCGACACTTTTTCCGTCGCTTCCAAACAAGTGTCGCTCTTCCGACATTTCCCAAATCGTCGTGCTTCCGACGTTTGTAAACTGTCGCAATTCCAATGAAATGTGGTCCGACATTTTGAACGTCTCTCTTCCAACATTTGTAAACTGTCACAATTCCGACGAAATGTGGTCCGACGTTTTGAATGTTGCTCTTCCAACGTTTGTAAACTGTCGCAATTCCGACGAAATGTGGTCCGACGTTTTGGACGTTGCTCTTCTGACATTTTTAAACTGTCGCAATTCTGACGAAATGTGGTCCAACGTTTTGGAGGTCGCTCTTCTGACGTTTGTAAAATGTCGCAATTCCGATGAAATGTGGTCCGATGTTTTGAACGTCACTCGTCTAATGTTTTTATACTGTCGCTCTTCCGACATTTTTAAGCTATCGAAATTCTGATGCTTACAAAGCGTCGACGGGTTCAATTTTAAAAAAAATGAAACTTTAAAACAAGACAGTAAATCTCCAATATTTGTTATGAATTGTGGGCGTTCCAATGACCATGAAATATTAATATAATAAACCACCCCACAATGCTTCGACTATAAACAATCATATAAACATGGCTCTGTATTTCAAAAAATAGGTTTAAAATAGAAACAGGGCAACATTTTTTTTTCCAATTTTTATGAACATAATTCGACCGTGAAATATTAATATAATAAACCACCCCGCAACGCTTCGACTATAAACAATAATTTTTTTTTCACAAGAGAAAAAACATTGTTTTGAATATATAATATGAAGTAAAACAGTAGATGAAATCATTACATTTTCACATATGAAGATTGGAACCCAAATATCCATCCAAAAAAGTGGAAGTCCCACCCCAGACAATGATAGAAAAATACCCCATGTCACATACAGGGACATGATATAAAACCCAGTGACGGTCCACATGGAGATTATCGACAATCTGAGAAAGCATCCAAATATGCCCGAGGCATCTATAAGAAAGTGAAATAGTAGTATGTAGAATAGTAAAGCAACAGATAGAGTACCGACGTCCATTGTTTGAAATACAAATTAAAGTACCCAAAATCCTTGAACAGAGAAAATCACTAATCATGTGAGGAGTGTGATATGTCCAAAATATAAAAAGACCATCAGACCATATCAATAAACCAACAACATAGACCAGCATCACTTGTTTTGAAGGCAGAGTGATAACCTGTCAACACATAAAATAGTATCATAAAGCGGATACAGGAAATGTGCAGAGACATGTACTGTTGATATACACCTCACACAAAAATCATCCATGATAGAGAAAAAATATGTATAGACCTAGGGTCGATTGTATGTTCTGGCTCGCTTGTTCCCGGAAATAAAAACCATCTGCAGAAACCCAGGATCGCTTGTAAGACCAGGCTTGCTTGTTTCCATTAGTAGCCCGCTACAGCATCCACCCTGTTCATAGAAAAAAGGTTCCTATAGATATACAGAGAAAGAGTATAATACGTAGACCATATAAACATAGCTCTGTATTTCAAAAAACAGGTTTAAAATAGAAACAGGGCAACATTTTTTTTTTCCGATTGTTATGAACATAATTCGACCGTGAAATATTAATATAATAAACCACCCCGCAGTGCTTCGACTATAAAAAATCATATAAACATGGCTCTGTATTTCAAAAAACAGGTTTAAAATAGAAACAGGGCAACATTTTTTTTTCCAATTGTTATGAACATAATTCGACCGTGAAATATTAAATATAATAAACCACCCCGTAGTGCTTCGACTATAAAAAATCATATAAACATGGCTCTATATTTCAAAAAACAGGTTTAAAATTGAAACAAGGCAACATTTTTTTTTTCTAAGTTAAGTTAATCTATTAACAGTGGGAATAAAATTATAGCATGACTTTAGTCAAAAACATTTCCCAGACTTATGGAAAATTTGTCATCAAAAAATCAAAAAAGAAGACTGCCCTCATATGGGGAAACCAGTCTTGAACGTTTACAGAATTCAAAAATATTACAGAGGTCCAGCACAGCAATATAATCTAAAACGTGCCCAATTAAGCGGGCCTGCGAAGCAAGAAAACCAAATTAACCAAACTACTCCTCCGGTGGTTCCTCGACGATTCAGCACCATCCTTCAAAAGGTCCAAGATCGCCAGGTGCTTTCTCCACATTCGCGCCACCACTCCCTGTTGGGCAGTGAAAGAGGTATGAAATTACTATGTATTTACTCATTCTTTTACCATAGATATACTCATGTTTGCCTTGGAAAGGTAATTTATCATAAGAATTACAACAGAATTGGAAAGGTTTATGTTTAGTACAAAAATATGACTAAAGGTTACTTTTTGATTGAAAAATAGGAATTCGATGAGGTGAATAGCTATACCAAAGGCGGGGTTGAGAATAATCTAACTACTGCTCCATCAGCATTGAACCATATCCAGCCAAAGGCAAGGAGATCTGAACAAATAGCCCAGAAAAGGCAGGGGACAGCTCAGCCTCAGTCAGAGTAAACAGGATGATGACTAAACGAAGAGGAGAAAATCCCTCAGGATCCTTCGATCCTGAGGGATCGCTGTTCAAACTCATATTATTACTTGATTTTTCCATCGAGATTTGATATATAAATAAATGACCTTTAGTGATAAAGGGACGGGTGTTGTTGAAGTTAGGAGTTAGTCAAAAGACTTTACATTTAAACATTTTCTCTGTAATGTAATGTTTTATTGACTCTCGGCTTTTGGGAGAACCTTCTCTGTAATGCTTTATGTTGGTTTAATATAAGACACACATTTTATCCATCTTCTAAAGTTCTAAATTAGCCCAATAGTATTTCACTGGCGCTAAGGGCCCGGCTCTGGTGGAATCACTTCGCTGTTTGTATTTTTAATCCTTGCTTATTGTTGTGTGAAGTGTGTTTAATGTTTGTTTTGATTACAGAACTGGTTTATTGTTGTTAGATCAAATACAGAGTCATTTCTATTTCATCCTTTACAATAAGCACGTTCGTTGTTCGATTATCTTGTTATTATCATAAAGCTTTGCTGTTCTGTATATGATTTGAGTTGTTGTTCCATTAGTTTATGATTTTTTACAATTGATTGTTGCGTGGTAAGTGGCTGTCGACAGGATTAAAGCATGGAAATATAGTTTCCTGATTATGTTAGAATTGTAATTGGTGTTCATTTCATGTTGCTGTTCTATTTTTATTCATTGTTCATTTATAGTCTTCAATTAGCAAACAGATGAGTTATAGTTACATTTTGTTGTTCCTTTCCAGATTTCATTTCTTTTAAGTTGCTTTCATTAAATCTGCTTTCGTTTCGATTGCTTTAAGATATTTAACTATAGAGGATAGAGGTTATTAATTCCAAGTCACCCCCACGTGTATCCACCATACATTCGCCCATCCCATTGCATATATTTATTCAAAAGTCGAGTTTGTTAAGGTTTTTCATTTAAATTTCCTCTGCGCTCTGCCAACCTTCACCAAGGATTCCCTCCATCATTCCTCTGCATTGTTCGACCATTTTCATCATCCGCACTACATCCATTACCCCCATTCATGGATTTCATAACAAGTTTTCTTTTTTGCAGGGTTTTGAGGTGGTGAAAGCCGCCATGATTTGCACCCACTGTCACAGTGACATAAAACACAAGAAAATACCACGTGTAGAGGCCATAAATCATGAAAAAACCTGAGGAGGTCCTACGACAGGACTTGCATTAAAAGACAAGGGTATTACTCTGTGAAAATGTCCCAGTGCCATTAACACACATATTTCACAGTCAGAGATTTAAATTAAGTAGTAGAGAGCTTAAGGCACGCAAATGAAGATATATAAGCCTTATGTTCATAGATTTAATGGTAAAGAATCAGATTGAAGACCCATGGATCACGTAGAAGGTACAACACGAAAGTCAGTGTGTCAGGGTTTCTACATCAGCAGAATGTTTTTTCCTAAAAAAGGATAGAGCACCCATGCAGCTTTTATTATACGCCGTGTTCATAAAGAAATTTCCACCCGGACAACAGTCCGAATCTACCAGAGCATTTGTTTCATAAGTATGGCAGGCTTCTTAATCATTCATTTATCTTTTATTTATTCACCAATAGTACCACAGAGTCCTGTAGCCAAAGTACGTTAGAGACATACCTGGTGTAAATAGAATTCTGATGAGGACCACTCTTTCATCCACAGAGTGCCAGAATTGAAAGCTTAGAATTTAAATAGAATGGGCTTCAGCCCTCTTTCTTTACTGAAGTTTTAATGTTGCATTTAGTTTTCACCTACCTCCTCAGCCCATCTTTCTGCTATAAAATTTCATGAAGAAAAATTGTAAAGGTTGTTGATCAATTATCAGAGAATTGCAAGTAGTTTCTTTTGAGACACAGTTTCTATGTAAAGTTGTAAGATAGGCTGAGGAATATGATTTCAGACTAAGTATTCAGCTATTGGAAATGTTGTACTTGACTGGTATTATTGTTTAATATGACAAGCACATTTCTTTGGATCCTGATCTAAAGCAGCGGTGATGTTTTCCTATCTCTGTGTTTAATTCATTTCATTTCATTTCCACTGGCTTGCATCAGAAAATTGGCATAGGATTTACCCTTGTTAGGTACCCTATGTTTCTGCTCTCCTTGCCATTAATGTTTTTCTTCTGAATGTGTTATCTAAGAATTGATTTCAGATAATTTAACCAACGTAGTGGATGTTATTGCCCGCTCTCTGATGTATGAGTTAAATGAATCTATTCTTAGATGTTTCTTGTTAAGGATTTAGCTGGAAGATTTGGGAACACTGGGGATTAGATTCAGCCCTGTCCACTATGATCCTTGTGCGACCAGCTTGTCTTTAACTTTGTGCCCTGAAATCTGTGTTGTTTCCTCATCTCCTACCATTCCATGTCATACTGTCATCTTTAAGATCCAATGTTTTAGATGACTAGCCCAATTGAAAGCCTGCCTATTGAGTAGCAAGAAAATCCTTTCCTGACTCCATTTCCCAATGGTTTTGAATGCTCCCTGGAATAATTCACTTCTGCCTTATTTCTCTTTTCTCATCCTGGTCTTACATCGAATCCTTCTTTCCTGATAACCAGCAACTAAACAAAAAATCAAACAAACAAACCCTGAGCCTTATAACTAGCCTAACATTTTAACACTAAGCTTTAAAAGTCATATACCTTTGACATATCATAGAGAGATCCCTCTCTGGACTTAGGAGGGCTAGATCCTGAGGTCTAAAAGTGGTTTGATGTTGTCTCATCTTTTGGTCTTGCCAATCTGGCCAAAACATGGGAACCCCAACATAACGGTTCCAATACAATATTTAGAGATCCCCTTATGCATCTTTACCCTTACCTGACAATGTTTTGAAAACCACATTAATTAGGGGAATGAAAGATCAATGGGTTGAAACATTGAATATTATGGGAAAAGGTGATATATATTAGGAAAGTTATCCTAACATCATTGATTTGTGTATCAGGAGTTCGAGGGGCAATACAAGGCTGAAATTAGCAGAACGTGATATAATTACAAGGGAAAATAAGACCTCTAATGAAGGTGTGACTCGTGCAGAGATTGGAAATCTGCTAGAAGACTTTAAGACAGACATTCTTGGGACTCTAACAACGCAGTTTGATATTATGCAAGCCAAACAGAAACAAGAAGAAGTAGAGCAAAACTTGGCAATATTCTGTCCCAGATGTAGAAAGAAACACAGCCACAAAGAATGCTCATTGGATTTGATTAAATTTTGTGCCATTTTCATGAAATATCACCCTACAGAGGGATGCCCTTCGCTTCTTGGCCTAAAAGCAGTTTATAAGGAGGCAGAAGAAGAATCAAAAGTGGTATGTCTGCTTAATCAGCGCCGACAATGGTAGCCATGACCATCAGGTATGCCAAATGATCCATTTTTTTTTCAGCATGCTCAGTATAGTGCTCAACAATATAGTGGGATGTGGCAGAATCAACCACCTTTCCCAAATTGGTCACAACAACCATTTCCTCCCACATCTTGGCCAAATCAAACAAACCAAAATAATTGGCCTAGCTTTCCTTTCTACCCACCATTCTGGCCTACACGATGGTCCTCCTCTACTTCCCAGAGTTAGGCCTGGCAGTCAAACTAGGAAAAGCCTACAAATCAGCCATCCGGATCAATTCCTCTCTCTCAACCTACACTGCCAGCTCCTTATACAAACCCCCAGACCAATTTAAGACCACAACTCCCAGCCCAACCCAACCCAAACCCAAACAATAGGCCAGTTCAGTCTGTCCAAATAATGGAACCCCCAGAAGTAGAAACTGAACTGAGGGAGTGTAATGATCTTCAATTAAGGTCTGGGCACATAGTGGAAACAGAGAGAAACAATGATGTCCATACTGAAGATTTGTTACCTATAGAACAAATAGTACAAAGTGAGAAGGAATTTCAACAACAAAATGAACAACAAAGTCAACAACAAGTAGCCACTTCCTCTCCACCATTCCCAGAACGATTAATTATACCTCGTCCATTAGAACAACCTAATTCTGATCTTCTAGGAGAATTAAAAAATTTATGTATAAAAATCCCTCTCCTCCAAGATATTCAAGACATTCCTATATATGCAAAAACCATTAAGGAATTATGCATAAAGAAGCCAAAGAGGAGAAAAACAACCAATCCTACTATCCAAATAGTCGGTACCTTATCTGACTTATTATTAGGAATGGAAACACCCATTAAATATGAAGACCCAGGAAATCCTATAGTGATAGTACAGATCAATGGGTAATCATTTCCAAATGCCTTAGTTGATTTTGGAGCAACAATCAATATTTTAACAACCACCACATGTCAAAAACTTGGCATTACATCACTAGAACCAACAACAACCTTGCTGGAATTGACTGACCGATCAGTAGTCAAACCAGAGGGTATACTACAAGATGTAATGATATCTATAGATTCCTGGGAATACCCTGCTGACTTCCTGGTTATCAATCCAAAGAACCGACTAGATGGACACCCATTAATTTTAGGGAGACCTTGGTTGGCAACTGCTGATGCTTATATTGGATGCCGACAAGGCAACATGACAATAACAAGGGGAAACTATGTCAAGAATTTAGCCCTATATCCCCCAGCCCAGCCAAGTCTATCAATAATAAAAACAAGAAAACCACCTGCATCGTATCTTATGGAAAATATGAGATCATCTCTAACTATAGAAAATGCTCTTGATTTTAAAAATCAAATAGAGGATGATATCATTAATAATTTTATCAATAAATCACAAACCAGATCTCATTTGCAATGTCACATGATCAAGGCAGCATTCGATAATAAAGAAGAAGAATATCCTTTCAAAGATATTCCTGATCAAGCAATACCTACTACTTCTGTGTACAATAGCAAGGTTGTAGAAATTGAGCCGGGAAAAACTTGAAACATTAATAAAAATATCACTGCTGAACAAGAAGAGAAATTGGTCCAATTATTACGAAAATACAAAGCAGCCTTTGCATGGGATTACCCTGATATGAAAGGAATTGATCCTCAATTGTGTACTCACCACATCTATATTGAAAAAGATGCAAGACCCATTCGCCAACCTCAAAGGAGACTAAATCCTCACCTTAAAGATATTGTGAAAGCTGAATTATAAAAACTATTGGATGTTAATTTCATCTACCCAATATCTGATAGCAAGTGGGTCTCTCAGTTAGTGGTGGTACCAAAAAAGAATGAAAAGTGGAGGATATGTGTAGATTACCGTGAAATTAATAAGGCAACATAGAAAGACCACTTTCCCCTTCCTTTCATTGACCAGGTATTAGACACATTAGCAGGGAAGAAATTCTTTTCTTTCCTCGATGGCTTCAGTGGGTACAACCAAATACAGATTGCCCCTGAAGACCAGGAAAAAACTACTTTTACCTGTCCGTGGGGGACATTTTCCTACCGAGTCCTACCTTTTGGCCTATGCAATTCCCTTGCCACATTCCAAAGGGAAATTCTTAGCATTTTTGCAGACTTAATAAATGAAGGTCTCGAAGTATATATGGATGATTTCACACCTTATGGGGATGACTTTGAGCCTGCATTGGAAAACCTAGAAAAGGTATTGCAAAGATGTATTGACACTAGGCTTTGCTTAAGCCACGAAAAGTGTCTTATGATGATGAATGAAGGAGTTATCTTAGGGCATTATATTTCAGCAGCTGGAATTCAAGTGGACCTAGCTAAAATTCAAATAATCTTGTTAATTCCCACACCCACTACACAAACAGAGGTACGTAGCTTTCTTGGATTTTCTGGTTACTATAGAAGATTTATAGAACATTATTCTCGAATAGCTACACCTTTATATGCATTTACTGGAAATTTTGATTTTATTTGGACATATAAATGTGGCAATGCCTTTAATGATCTGAAAAAGCTTGTTTCAACAGCCCCAGTGTTGAGGGGCCCAAATTGGAATTTTCCGTTCCAAATTTCATCCGATGCCTCAGACATAGCAATTGGAGCAGTACTTGGGCAGGAGTAAGACAAGAAGCCATATGGAATTTACTATATTAGAAAAAATCTATCCCCTGTTGAATTAAATTATACTATGACCGAGAAAGAATTTTTAGTTGTAGTTCATGATATAAACAAATTTAGACATTATATAACTGGGTATCCTGTAGTACTATATACTAATCACTCTGCCATTAAATTTTTAGCAAATAAACCTGTTACAAATGAAAGAGTGACAAGATGGTTGATTTTACTACAAGAATTTGATATCACAATCAGAGATTGACCGAGCAAAGAGAACCCTGTAGCTGACTTTCTGTCAAGAATGCCAAAGCCAACAGATACATAAGCAGTTGAATACCACTTTCCGGATGAAAAAATCTTCACTGTTACTATCAGAACACCATGGTATGCTGATATATCAAACTATTTGGCAATAGGTAAATTACCTAAACATCTATCCCTTAATGAACGTAAGCAAATAATACACCGTAGTACCCGCTTCTCTTGGATTGGAGCCTACCTATTTCATACAGGAGCAGATATGCAAATAAGGAGATGTGTTAGGGAGGATGAGGTGTTTGACATCTTGAAAGAATGCCATGATGGAAAGTGTGGCGGACATTTTGCAGATCATAGAACTGCCCATAAAGTTTTACAAACATGCTATTATTGGCCTACTATCTTTAAAGATGCTAAAAAAATTGTGCAGGCTTGTGATAGCTGCCAAAGGGCAGGTCGCCCAGGGCAGTCTGATGAAATGCCTTTGAACCCTCAACTAGTGATTGAACCATTTGAACGTTGGGCCCTTGACTTTGTTGATCCTATTAGCTCCCCATCAAACCAAAAAACATACATCCTAGTTGCAACTGAGTATGTCACCAAATGGGTTGAAGCAGAGGCTCTTTCAAAAGCTACAGAAGACTCTGTAATATAGTTTTTTTTGCAAATATTTGTGCGCTATGGCCTCCCAAGGGACATAATCACAGATGGAGGACCACAGTTTGTAGGTAATAAATTAGCTGAAACATTGCAAAACTACCACATTCAGCACAAGATTACAACTCCATATCACCCACAGGCCAATGGCCAAGTAGAGAACACGAACAAAGTAATCGAATCTATATTAACAAAAATCGTTGCCTCACATAGACGAGATTGGGCCTACAGATTTCTGGAAGCATTATGGGCATATCGAACGGTGTGGAGACCTACTACAAGATATTCACCATACCAATTGGTATTTGGAAAAGAACCCATCTTTCCTATAGAATTCGAAATTCAAACATTAAGAACAGCTCAAAAGGTGGGTCTAAATTTGAATGAAGCCCAGGCTAAAATACTACAACAAATTAATGAGTTATATGAAATTAGGCTCTTTGCTCTTCAGCACAGAGCATTAATTCAGCAAAAGAGAACCAAATGGCATGACGCCCATATCAAAGAAAATATCTTCCACGAAGGAGACTGGGCACTCCTATATGATTCTAGGTTTCAGGATTTCCCAGGAAAACTCCAGACACGATGGCTTGGACCTTATGAAATACAAAAAGTTCATGATAATGGCACTATTACATTAGTTACCATTGATGGATTTGGACATTCCTTTAAGGTAAATGGTCATCGAGTACGATTGTATCATAAACCGCTTACCCAAGAATCCTTTTACCAACAGTTACGGGAATATTCTACCATGGAATTTCTCGCTGAAGGGGGGAACTCCTCCTCGGCACCAATTTGATAAATCATTTATTTTCTTTAATTTTATACATAAAGCATTTTTTCGTTTCTTGATTTTTGTTTTATGGAATTTGTTTTTTAAACATTCTGTTAATATTACTTCTTTATTTCTTCATTGTTTGTTTCATGAAATTCGGTTTCTTTAAAAGAGAAAAAAGAGAAAAAATTATGTTTATTTCGTTTGTTTTGTTGTTCCTTTCAAAAGGAACAACACTTCTGTTGTTCCTTTTTAAAGGAACAATAGTTCCGCAGAGTGCTTTTGTTGTTCCTTTCCAAAGGAACAACACTTTCGCAAAGTATTTTTTGCCGTTCCTTTCGAAAGGAACAACAGTTCTGCAGATTGTTTTTGCTGTTATTTTTAAAGGAACAACACTTTTTTGAGTGGATTGTTTTTTTGTTTTAAGCCAAAATTTTGAATTTTTGATTACTTTTCTAAAGGAAAATATATCATATACAATCATACAAATTAAAGCTTACTGTAATCAGCAAATCAATAGAAATCGTCATTTTTAAGGAAATTGTCTAGTAATGATAAGAAAAAAGGAAAAAGGGGCATGATCAATAACATAACTTTGATATTTTATTACCATTGAATTAATCTGATCGATTGTTTTTATCATGATCGGTTCTTTCCCACATGCTATAACTTTCTTTGATGTTTATCTATGGAATATGAATAAGGGCATATTTTTTTCTATTGAGATGTTCAGACTTCTTCCACCATCCCTACTCTTAAGGAGTGTTGAGCCATCCTTTATGAATAACTGAGGAAAAGTGCTATGCGAAAAAGAAAAAAATATTTACATATTTTATTAATAATGATTTTGCAGATGGAGGATAGGGGGTCTCATCAAGAGCCAGCCTACCATGATCATAGGGAAGGCAGTGAAGTGGCATTCCCATTATGGCCACGAAACCAGGGAAATGGTCCAATAGACAATTGAAAAAATCAAGAAGTCCTTGGAACAGGAGGTCTCATCACGAGCCGGCCTGCCCACCTTTAACTTCTTCTCGATGAATGGAATTATGGTTTATCTGGTCACCAAGCCAGCACAATGGCCTCCGTCATGATATTCAACAAAAAGCACTTCCTCAGTACAAATAAAGGACAATGGTTCCGTGGGTAAGAAAGAAACTCTGTCAAGGTTATGGACACCTATGGGCAATAGAGCTCTGCTGATGGTATTGGAGTCACATTTATACACATCAATAGTTATATTTAACCCTTTTCCTATATCTCTATTTAAATGTCAAATGAAAATATGAATCCTTTACCTTTACCTTCAAACCTATTATACATGAAAATCATTAAAATTCGATCATATTAGTTCGAAATGGTAAATAATGCAATTGTACTTATGTTTATCTTATGCTGTCCCTTCTCCTCATATTTGAATCATTACAAAATGATTTTCTATTCATTACCGATTCATCACATGCATTGATTTCAGTAATTGCTATAATTTGATTGAATGTATCATAATTATGCCTACTTTTTACTGTTGTACTGTTGTTGTGCCACACTTGCCTCTCTCAATTGACATTCGAGGACGACCTATCATTCATTCGAGGGGCGCGGATGTCTGCATGAAGATCAAACCTCGAGATTTCTTTACTTGTATATGAACTAAATCCTTGCATTTTAGTAAATAACAAATTTTCAAAGAATTGTGCTGTGATGTTCCATTGTGATTACTGTGTTGAGAAAAATTAACAGAGCGCAGAGATGGGAGGACGACCAATTCACAGTGAACCACAGGTGCTGATCGTCTCTGATGCTGCACAAGCAATTTTAGAAAGACTGGGGTGGATTACATATTTCATGAGGATGCAGCAACCCCATGAAGCAGCGGCCACCAAATTTTTATTGAACCTGTAGGAAGGATCCTCCATGGTCAGAGGGAGACAGATAGCTGTATCTGACGAGATAATTGCAGAAGTGTCTGGCATCCCCGCATAAGGGACTATTTGGACTCAGAAAAAGATTAGGATTCGAGAAGCCATGAAGATTTTTCAAGATGACGGACAGACATTAGTTATCAAAGGTAAAGGAGTCCAGCCAGCGTCATTAGGAGAACCATGGACAGAGTTGGCCAAGATTATGCAGGCTTACACAACATGCGACGGAAGAAAGGATGTGGTAATACCTCACCACCTTAAGCTACTGGTTGTATTAAAATAGAAATGCACCATTAATTTTCCTGCATTTTTAAATTCTTTGTTGCATGATACTGCTCGTGGTATAAGAAAAGCCCAACATGGAGATATGGTGGTCAGCCACCATTGTCTAATTTGATTAGTAGTGAGTCATAGCCTCACCCAACAACATACTAGCTGGGAAGAATTAATATTTTCCATTGACGGAGGGTTAGCTCTACCCGCTCCAAAACGAAAGAGGATGGCGAGCTCAATAGCTGAGCCTTCTACTCACAGACAGTCCCTCCGATTGAAACGAAGTAGGAGGAAGGTGGAAGGACTTCTGGGCAGCAGAAGCTAGCCCCTGGAATTGCACAGCTCAGAGGAGGAACAACCTCCACAATTGGAGGGAGTAAGCCCTCATACTGATGAGGAAGAAGAATTGGAAGGAGAAATTCTCTACTCGGACGAAGAAGAAATAAGTCGCCACACTAGTAGCGAAAAAAAATCCAGTGCAGAGGAAGGAGATAATGAGGAAGAAGAAATCGAAGGAAATACTGAGGAAGAAGAATTTGAAGGAGAAATTTGGTATTAAGATGAGGAGGAAGGAAGTTATCACACCTATGAGGAGGATGAGGACAATCATAGCAGCAATAAGGATGAAACAGAGCCTCCTGAAAATGCTATCGTAAGCCCTTTATAGGAAGACCAATTGGCCCATATTTTGGCCAATATGAGTGATTATGCATGGCCTCATAGCCCCTTGGACCTAAATATTGATTTTAATCAACTACCAGAGTACTCTGCTATTGATAAAGAAACAGCTGGAGAAAAACTGAATGAAACAGCAAACCCTAGCGAAGCTAGGGTTGCTTCTCCTGAGAGGTGTGAACAGGAGAAAGAGAACACTGAAGCTGGAAGCCCCCAGGAGACTACAGAGTTAACTGAGAATATGATTCCCAGAGAATTTAGCCAAGGGCGTATGAATGTGGAAGAAGAACCCCAAGGAGAAGATCAAGAAGAGAATTTTACTAAAGGCACGACTGACATAGGCCAAAACTCTGTTGAGAAAACAAGTTCAGATAAAGAAGTGGTTGTTCCATTAAGAAAGAGGGGGAAAAAAACTAAGATTAAGAAGATTCGCAGGGAACAAATAAAGCTTCATAAAATAGTAGAACAGCTCAGGCAAACCATTAGGGTTCTGAGAATGAAACAAATGCCTAAGCGAACCCCTAAGAGAAGAAGCATTGCTATCAAAAGAAGTTTGAAAAAGAGAAGGGTGACTGCTAATAGGAACCCCCAAGTTACAGAAGAAGCCATACCTAAGCCTAATTATGAGGATGCGGAGCAACAAACGGTTGTTCCAACCCAAGATGTTCCAGAGGAACCTGTTCTAAGTGAAAATATGCAATCTAGTAGTCAACACACTTTTGGTGATCCGACACTCGTAAGAATTCAAGAGGAATTGACACAGGCCCGAATAGAAAGGCAGAGATTGGAGGAAGATACTGTCCCAAGAAATAGATATAAGGAATTTCAGCAACAAATGATAATTATTCATGAAGCAGAAGCTGAAGCTCATGAAAAACGACGGAAAGCAGAGTTAAAGGCTGATAAGGTAATGAACCAACTAAAACTAGCCTACAATCAAATGGACACTCTCTGCTCCTTGTATATTGATGTCTTAGCCTGTAGATGCCCCGCAAAAAACTATGCTTTGTTTTTACTAGAAATATATTTACAATTAAAGATCAAGGCAGTTAGGGCAGGGAAATCCATAGAGCTAAAAACCATATATGACTTGGTATCATGCTACAAACTTTATGGGATCAAAGTACAGTGCCTTTTGTGTGAATTTTACTTGCATAATCTAATACTTGAAAATGACTGTGAATCAAACCCTAGCCCTTTTATTGGAGATGTTCAGTTTCAAGCATTCATTTCCTTTGCTGTAAATCAATTAAAATGGCTTAAAGCCTATAACGCCTTTCAAAGGCAGGAAAATGAATTAGATATGTGGGTTAGAAGTGAACCTCAGGATGCACTTCAATTTTGGGCTAGACAGAAAAGCTTGATGACAAAGGAAGGTGTTACCCAAACCTTGGGGCCTATCCACAAATCAATTATTTTGAATGGAACAGACTATTTTTCATCCATTAGAAACCAAGCTTATATAGCATCCAAGGTCCGGTGGAGAACCTCGAATCAGAATGTGCAAAATAGGGAACCATTTAATTATAGAAACTTTGGGCTAGTTGTAGACTGCTTGATTTCCTATAGCCATCTCGTTTTAAAAGAAGGACCATACTGGTTAGGATGTAGGCTCCGCAGCCCTATTGCATGGTACCCTGCTTCAGACTATAAAGCTATTTATGAACTTACTAAAGGACAGACAGAACATGTTTTGAGGAATTAGCTGTACTACGTGGTTTTAGGCCTGTTGATGACAAACCTTATACGGCTTATTCTTTGACTGCTCTCCATGTGAAATATAGTTTTCATGAGGACATGAAAAAGATTAAGCAGGGGGGTATATTGGGCAGTGAAAGAGGTATGAAATTACTATGTATTTACTCATTCTTTTACCATAGATATACTCCTGTTTGCCTTGGAAAGGTAATTTATCATAAGAATTACAATAGAATTGGAAAGGTTTATGTTTAGTACAAAAAGATGACTAAAGGTTACTTTTTGATTGAAAAACAGGAATTCGACGAGGTGAATAGCTGTACCAAAGGTGGGGTTGAGAATAATCTAATTGTTGCTGCATCAGCGTTGAACCATATCTAGCCAAAGGCAAGGAGATATGAACAAATAGCCCAGAAAAGGCAGGGGACAGCTCGGCCTCAGTCAGAGTAAACAGGTTGATGACTAAACGAAGAGGATCGAATCCCTCAGGATCCTTCGATCCTGAGGGATCGCTGTTTAAACTCATCTTATTCCTTGATTTGTCCATCGAGATTTGATATATAAAGCAATGAACTTTAGTGACAAAGGGACAAGTGTTGTTGAAGTTAGGAGTTAGTCGAAAGAATTTACATTTAAACATTTCCTCTGTAATGTAATGTTTTATTGACTCTCGAATTTTGGGAGAACCTTCTCTGTAATGATTTATGTTGGTTTAATATAAGACACACATTTTATCCATCTTCTAAAGTTCTGAATTAGCCCAGCAGTATTTCACTGGCGCTAAGGGCCCGACTCTGGTGGAATCAATTCGTTGTTTGTATTTTTAATCCCTGCTTATTGTCGTGTGAAGTGTTTTTAATGTTTGTTTCAATTACAGAACTAGTTTATTGTTGTTAGATCAAATACAGAGTCATTGCTATTTCATCCTTTACAAGAAGCACGTTCGCTGTTTGATTATCTTGTTATTATCCTAAAGCTTTATTGTTCTGTATATGATTTGAGTTGTTGTTCCATTAGTTTATGATTTGTTACAATTGATTGTTGCATGGTAAGTGGCTGTTGACAGGATTAAAGCATGGAAATCTGGTTGCCTGATTATGTTAGAATTGTAATTGATGTTCATTTCATGTTTTTGTTCTATTTTTATTCATTTTTCATTCATAGTCTTCGATTAGAAAATAGATGAGTTATAGTTAAATGCTATTGTTCCTTTCCAGATTTAATTTCTTTTAAGTTGCTTTCATTGAATTTTCTTTTGTTTGGATTGCTTTAAGATCTCCAACTACAGAGGATAGAGGTTATTACTTCCATGTCCCCAGATTGGTTATCTTGCATCGATTTCTAAGGGAAAGAGTTACTGCTACTACATCCCTGATCGATGTTTTTCAAGATTGATGTAGTGTTATATTTCCATTCATGTCACTGTAATTAGGTTCCTTTACAGGCATTTGTTACTTTTGCATTTGTTATTTTGTACTACATCTTCAGAGAATTGCTCTTAGATAATTGCAGCCTCAGATACAGTACACTCTTGAAATAAAAAGTCACTCCCAGATTGATGATTAATGTAGGCTAATTAGGTGTTCAAGAGATACCTTTTTATGACCCAACACTCCCCTCCTGAAAGCTCAAATGCTGGTCGGCTTTTTCTGAGCTCAGACCCGCCGGACGGGTGCATTTTTCCTCTATTTGGGCCTCCTCACAGAAAACCACGGTGATTGAAGCTGTGATTCATGAGCGGTTCAGAGAGAAATTAAAGGAAAAAAGCGCAGTGCGCGTCGTGGGAGAAGGTGAAGCGATGGGAAAATGAGGAGCAGGGGAGCCCATATGGTGGCAAGATCCTAGAACCCGACCCCGCCCACTTCTAGTGTTTAGATAGCGACCTACTTAATAATCACTGGACTGGGAAGATGACTCAGTTGAGGGGTTGGAGGGAGTGCGCAGGGGTTGACCTCTAGTGCTCCCCCTGCAGCAACACATCCTTTGACGCAGGCGAGGCATGGGTGCAGTCTCAGCAGTGGGCACAAGACGAGATGGAGAAGTAGGATTCCATGAAATTGAGGAAGATAGACATAGAACAGACCGAGAGAAATGCAGATATGCACCAAGGTCTAAGCAGCAGTTCAACTAGCCACTTCTCTTTCTCGTCACAGTGAGCAGGCAGTGTAACCCAGCAACTGGCTCGTTTGAAAAACCATAGCGAAACGCCATTTTATCGACCCGACTACAACAGAATTGAAGAACTCCCGTCATAATTAATCTCTCATTAATGAGAGCCGAAGGCCGGATCATATTGGAGCATGTGGAATCGCTAACAGGAGTGGAGGTCCGATCTTGAACAGTGTTAAAACTTAATGCGATTTGATGTGAAAACCTTGGAACTTAAATATCGGCTAATTGAATAGCGTTAAAACTTAATATGATTGATGTGAAATCACCACATCCAGGTCCCATCACCTTAAACACCATCAAATGCAACACGCATCCGGGAACAGGGCAACTTTTGATTGAGGACACGTGGTAGAAATTGATTGGAGCGGATCTTTGTTTGGGCCGCTCCTGCAGTGGAAATCTAGACCCGAAAAATATTAGGGCGAATTTGATAAGAAATTTGCATCACAACTCTCCCTCCATACGCCAGCCCAACTTCAGACCCAAAAAATATTAGGGCGGAATTCATTTGGTTTTCGTGTCACAAAATTGGCCGACGTTAGCAGGCTATTTTGGAACATGAATTTGGTTTGAATTATGGTTTATCGCCGTTTGAAGTCTGGTGGGCTCGACTTAAGAAAAATTTTGTTTGATCCCATCTTATAAAATTTGTGTTGGTTTTCTTTGATAATACATGTATTTATAATAAATCATGGGAATGCCACACTAAACATGTGGAAAAGTTATATAAATTATTGAGAACAATCATTTTTATGTAAAAATATCCAAATGTGATTTTGGGAAATAAGAATATGATTATTTGGTTCATATTTTTTTAAAGGAAGGAGTGAAGGGTGAGCCTCAAAAGATGCAAGCTATTACAAAATGACCTATTCCTAAGAAAATCAAGGTTCTTAGAAGAATTTTTAGACTTACATGATATTATTGATAATTTGTTAAGAATTATGCATGCATTTCAAGTCCACTCACATATCTCTTGAAGAAAATATCATTTATATGGAATGATGAGGCTACTTTGGCATTCTCTCTTTTAATGGATGCCATGTCTTCTACACCAACATCGGTTGCACCTACTTTTAGTAAAACATTCATAGTAGAGTGTGAGGCACTAGGACAAGGAATTTACGTAACATTAACACAATAAGGGATATCATTGGCTTTTAAAAGCAAGGAATTCAAAGAAAATATTTGGTGAAATCTATGTATGAAAAATAAATGGAAGCAATATTACATGCAATAAAAAATGGGGATAATATATCATTGGGAGGTACTTTAAAGTCAAGATATACCATGATAGCATAAAGTATTTTTTGAAGCTATGATTTTCATTAGAATATTAACAAAAATGAGGAGAAAAAATGCAAAGTTTTAATTTTGAGATAATCTGCAAAAAGGGTAAGGAAAATTTAGTACATGATGCTCTTTCTAAAATAGAAGAGGCCTCAAATTTATATCCAATTACATTTCTATTCCTAGGTGGCTATAAGAAGCTTGCCATAATGGAAAAATGACAATAGTACTAAACAAAAACTAAAATTTATAAAGGATGGGATGAACTCTATGGAGCATTGGGAGTGAAAGAGAGATATACTTTGGTGCAAATGTAGAATATTTTTATGCACGCAAGAATATTTGAATAAAAAAATATTAAGGGAGTCGAATGTCTCTCTGATGGTAGGATGCAGGGTTCCTTAAAACATCTCAAAGGATCAAAAAATATATTTTTGGAAGGAATGAAGAAAGATATTCAAAATTTTGTAAGAGAAGGTCAGGTTTGCATAATAAAAAAAAGAGAGATAGTAAAATCTCTAGGGTTACTTCAACCATTCCACATACATATTCAAAGACTAGAAGATATATCAATAGACTTTATTACAGGGTTACTGAAATATAAAGGTAAGTATTACATTTTTGTGATCATTTATATAGACAAATTTTGTAGATTTTTTTGTAGAGCTCAAAGTACATAAACAACAAGCCAAGTGGTAGAAGTGTCCGTGAAAGAAATTCATAGTCTTCATGGTTTTCCTAAAGTAATAGTAACAAGAAATTTTTGGAAATAATTATTTAATATGAGTGGAGAAACACTAGCTGCCATGAGTTCTACATATCAAACACAATCAAATGGTCAAACAAAAATAGTTAACAAATGTTTTTAAGGTTATCTACAATGTTACTCTTTAGAAAATCAATCTTAATGGATGAAGTGGGTTTGTCAAGGAAGAATGGTAATATGATACTACCTATCACACATCTACTAAAATTTCCCCATTTAAGGCCCTTTATGGATATCCAACTCCTAGTATCTCATACTTTTTGCAAGATAAGTTCAAAGTATAGGAAACAGAGTCACATATGGAAAATACTAAAGAAACTTTGAAAATTATTATGGAAAACCTTCAAATGAGATGAAACATGATAAAACAAAAAGGGGAACAACATTGAAGTGAAAGATAATTTGAGGAGGGTAATTGGGTATTTTTTAGATTATAGCATTATAAGCAATCTTCATTCAAGAAAAAGAAGAATAAAGAATTAGCTCAAAAATGTTATGGCCCTAAATAATTATTCATAGGATTGCACAAGTGGTATAGACGTTATATTTTCCTTCTTCTTGCATTCATAAGGTTTTTCATGTATCTTGCCTAAAAAAGGTTTTGGGAAAAAATATGCCAATGTAAATAGAACTTCCAAAATTAGATGAAGAATGAAAGTTGATTCTTGAACCGCAAAAATTTATAGATAAACATTTTGTATCTCTTTGACATATAACCATTATGAAGTACCTAATCAAGTGGAAGAATATTCCTCTAGAAGAAGGTACATGGTAAAATGATCAATTCGTGATGAAATACCCACGACTAAAGGGTTCGTTTGAAGTTTTGACAAAGGTTTTGTTATATGTTTTATATAACGTGCGGCGGAATAGTTTTATTGTTTGTTAAGGTCCCACACAGTGATCAAATTTGAAGGGCAGGTCTGAATTTCAATTAGAAGGGCATATATCTATGTCACCCTTCCATAATGAAAAGCTTTAAAAAAAAAACTTTTCAATTGACCACAATAAATTATTTTTACATTTCATTTTCAGAAAGACAAAACCATCATTCTTTATATTAATAAAATATTGTTACATATACAACAATGAAGAAGGCTCCATCTTTCATTACTTAAATATCTCATTGGAAATGTCAACATAAGTCTTGAAGACACTATTATAAGAATTTGGATACATACCACCGGGATATAGGAGATTCTTATGTGTCATATTGTGTAATGCAATTTTGACTTTGTCTCACAAGGAGCAGCAGCATGGAGGTATGGATTTTTCTTATAGAACTTTTTTATTATTATTTGAAACATTTTTTATAGATATGAAGACAACAATGAAATTATGAGCATGGTGGACAATTAGTCAAGCTCATGATGCCAAACCATGATGATGTAAGTTTGGAATTTAACATTTTTACATG
Organism: Pinus albicaulis; assembly: GCA_034641835.2. NCBI lineage: Eukaryota > Viridiplantae > Streptophyta > Pinopsida > Pinales > Pinaceae > Pinus > Pinus albicaulis. Next base: position 275,975,468 of record CM076579.1, on the reverse strand, counting down.
TTAAAGACAAATAGTCAAAATCACCGACAACTTAGTATGCCATAATTAATAATCATTCCCTGTTCACTTTTGTTAATAGGTTTATGTCACACGATGATCTCTCTTCTCCGGCATTTACTTGTATTGAAGATCACTATTCTAGGAATAAGGAGTTATTTTCTCCAAAAATAACCCTAGCCAAACATTGACAATGCATCAAGGATATCTTTGTATGCTTCATAAGCACATTTGTTCTACTTCTAAATCATGTCTTGGAAGTGGTTGTTGTGCTGGAAATTATTCACCAGTTGGTTTCATACCAAAGTATTTTTCACATTTTCAGCATCCAATACATGAAAAAGATAATGGTTTAAAACAACATAAATATTTGAAATTTTGCAAGAATTGTCTGGCACACTTCGAATATGAATTTTGAAGTCAAGTGCATGATGCTGTATAGGATCAAGTGTCATTTTGAATACCAAATGTTTCACAAAAAACTTCTCAACATGCTACCCTGCAATAAGGATTAAATGACAATATTGCATCAACTATTTCCATAATAAAAGTGCACCTCGGCCATAAGACTAAACAACTACAAATGTTGTAGATCTAACAAGACCACATAATCAAATGTATTCCACAAGGCCAATACTGTATGAAAAATGAAAAGGAGTTTGAAACCAAAAACACCTTAGGAAACTAATTCAATTAGATACACCAAACCATCAACAAAAAGGAAAACCAGCCTACTCAAAAGGCAAGCGTTTACCTCCTTTGACAAAATTTTGAGTTCCGAAACAAGGGCTTTTATTGTCTTGTCAATGCCCCTAGTAATTTGAATGGGGTTTGCACCTACTGCAAAAACCTAAACAAAAAGGTTTCATTTTAAATTATTTTCCACAAATTTAAGATACAACCATTGTCAGTTTTGTATCTCCTAACAAGCTTATAAATTTTGACAAAAGAACCAAAATTTTTTAATACCTGATAGCAATTTTTTTACTCAAAAACTATCTTAGACTCAATAAGCCCAACCCAAAACTAAAAAACCAAACACCATAAGACCCTACAAAAATGAATAGATGATCTTAATCCAGTACTATTGACAAAAAGTTACCTTTACACCCTTACTTATTAAACCCTATGCTGTTGAATTTTAACTTCAACTGCTGCAACAGAAGGACGTATGCAGCAGAAATTTTTTTTTTGGAGGTTGCTTGCACGCCATCCAGAAATTTAATTCAGCATTTAAAATTCCTGCAAGTTTTTTTTGTAGACGGCCACAACCATATTTCTGTACAGGATTGTATTTAAACACAACAACCAACATTAACACAATTCACCAACCAGAAATTAAACAAACAAAAATTTACCCACCATTTTTGTAAATTCAAAAGGAGGACACATGGAGCATTAATATTGGATCGCATGAAATTGAAGGGAATCTGAAAACCTAAAAACCAGACCCAAATTGTTTATAAGGCACATTGGATTGAGAATTCGCGTTACAAATTAGGCAGACGTCAGCATCCCATTTTGGAACGTGAATTTGGTTTGAAATTCAATCTATTCAGAATTTTGAAGTCCGATGGAAAGGGTTCTTTAATGTTTTGATAGTTTAATTTTATGTATGCTTTAATATATACATATGTTTTAAACATATGTTATATATATATATCATATGCGAAATGAAAGGTGGGCCATAGAATTTAGTTTTAATTTTATTTTTTTAAAAGAGGGTTTATTATAATATGTTTTATATGTTACGGCATATAAAAATAAAAAGGTCGAAAAAGCTTGGTAGTTTTTTTTATAGACAGTACGTAAATTTTTTATTACACAGCAGTGTGTAAAAAGTGAAAGACCGAGTGTAACTTTTTAAGTGTGTATGCACAGCAGTGCGAAAGGGAAAAACACAGCAGAGTGTTTTAGAGACAGAGTATGTTTGTTTTGAACAGACAGTGAGTTGGTTTTATGCACCGCGTTTTGTAGCAGTCATAATTTTGTAATCCCTCTCAGTGAGGAAGAAGTGTAATAGTTTTTTTTTGAGTTATTGAAGGGAATAGAAGTTTGTTTTCAAAGTGTTGAAACTCTGTCTCCTGTCAAAGAAATTTTTATTTTCTCTGTGTTAGAGGAAGGGAGATTTATTCTCCATTCATTGTTCTGGAATTTTTCAATATTCCAACATGCGCAAGAACAACAGATGTTGTGGTTCCATCCCCAGCTAAATCATTTGTCTTTGCCGCAGCTTGCCTTACCAACTTGGCCCCAATATTTTCAACTGGGTCCTCTAATTCAACCAATAAAAAGGCCAAACCCATAGCATTGAGATACATTTCATTACACTATCAATAACAATAAAATTTGACTCAGCCATAACCCTTTCCTTTTATTGTTGTGAAAATATTTATGAATTACTCTAATGTGGCTAGTCCATAGTCCAAGTAGACCACTGGGTAACAAATATGTTTCCTTTCACCTTTGAGTATTCAAATTATGCCTACCAAATCTAAGACATTTAAGAGGGGGAACTAATACAACGTTAAAAGAAAACCAGAGCACACATCTACAAATTACCTCCTTAGCTACTGTCACACCATCATTAACTATTTTCGAAGAACCATGCTTCCTCTCCAAGACAAAATTTTTCCCTTCGCCCCAAGGGTGACTCCAACAAGATCAGCAAGTTTGTTCACACCACCTGCAAGAAAAATTGACAATGCTTTCAGTAAGTGTGCAATTGAATGCCAGACTATATGCCAAAACAACCCTCCATGAAAAATTAAAATAACACATTAAAATCGAATATAAGTGGACAAGGAAAGATCCACCACAGTGAAGTTTCACGTGCAAGTGACCTTCCTTTAAACATAATTTTTTCTCTGACCTGCAATTTTTTTGTCACTGAGCCATCCTTGTTGAAGTACAACTCCTTTTCCATAGCTCTTGTATTAACTACCTTCTCTCTGTTGCGTAATCTCAGAGTCCCTCTTCTGCTTGAGTGATTAAAGTAAATGGGTGAAAAAACTAAAAGAGAAGACAATTGTCTGCCATAACTATCAAACATTGCACCCAATTTCTTCCCCTTTCCATTGTTACCCAATGAGGTAGATGTGGAAATTGTTGTCATAATGCCCAAAGCAGAGGCCATATTCTCTTATCTTGAATATAGAATTACAAGATCTTCATATTAGTATGAACCTTAAAAAACATGACTCCCATTGCTAAAAGCCACTTTTAAGTTGTAACAGGAAAACTAAACAACTATCGCAACTTTTGGCAACTTCTGGAGCATTAAGAGATAAACAACCAAAGAGAAATACAAGCACAATCCTCATTTTAATGAGACAGGACTATATATTTGCATTAAGACAATAGAAATAAATCACGACTATATTAAGGCCAGCACAAAACAATCTTTAACCAGTGTCTCTCGCGGCCTTCAGGTTGCCATGCTAGAGGTTGCATATTTTTAATTTAAATTCTTGACCTCTCGTGCTCATCTATTAATGTATCCAATGGGATATCTACATCAAATGCTCCTTTATATCCCCAAAAACAAATTCCCTACTACAAGAGCACCAGTATTGATGGATCACTCCACACCATCCCACCCACTAGAAACGGTGAAAAAGGAAACCCAAGAAAACTTCTGAAATATCTCAAGATGACTATATGGGTGGTTCTTATGAATCAACCAACCATTCAGAGCATGCTCATCAATCCAAACCATGAGTATTATGTGACGATATTCAAGTAGGCACTGAATCGGATTTCTGAAGCTATGTTAGAGAAACCCTAAACTCTCACTAAAAAAATAAAAATATACTCAGCAACAAAGATGATCACACTCTGGGTAGCCCTGGAGGCTATTTGGGGGTGATGAGTCCAATAGGTCTCAATGAACTATTGCCCTCGTCGGGGAATACTATTGCAGTGGAATTTGATACTATTTTGGATGTTGAATTCCATGATCCTAATCAAAACCGGTACCTTCAGCTCCAATACCTGTTCACAAAAGAGGGTGCCATAGTCATTCATGCGTGAAAAGAGGGTGAATTGCAGGCATTGCAACAGGAGGTGTTGTTGTTGTTGCATTGGCCACTAGATTGTTTGTCTGGTTATGTTACAAGCATAGAGTATTGAAAAGGACAGACAAATTTAGTTCAGATATTGTGAAATTGCCTTGGAAATTCACCTACAAAGAGCTCAGCAATGCTACGAAAGACTTTTTTTGAATTTGATTGATAATCGATAATTGCAAGCAAGGGTAATCCCCTTTTGAAACCCAAATTTCTGAGAATTTTCTAAAACTTGATGACAGAGTCATTGTAATGAACAAGCACCTAGCTCCATATTACGTCCAAATCTACCAAGCACCAAGATATATAAAAAAAATCCACAGTATCTGTAAACTAAGAAGAAGAGGCAGAAAATGTATTATGCTTACCTGTTCGAATAGTGGTTGGGGTTTACATCACGGAAAAAAATTGATAGAGCCCATGTAGCATTTCTTATCATTGGAATTATGGCAGTATCATTCAATTGGGCAAGCACCTGCCTCAGAGCTCCATGACTGAGGGAAAGATCCCTAAATGTTGCAGAGTCTCTAGCAATATTTCCTAAAGCCCAGACAACCTTACACAAACACCAGTTGAACTCAAAGTTGGGTACTATTTTTTTAAATTAAATTCCAAAATTACAGACATATAAAGATAGTTGGGAAGAATTGGCATGCTCAAAAAATGAGGTGATGCAGGAATGACATGAGGGAGAAAATATCTGAAAAGCCCCAAATCTGGAGAACTAAAGCTGATCACCAATCTGAGATTGAAAACTTTACATGATGTAACCTATGAAATCATAAATGGAGAAATCATATTAACAATAAAGTAACCTATGTAACAATAAAGTCGGATTCATCCTGGGAGTGGTAATGGGAGAAATCATAGTGAACAACAAGAAACATGCAGAGTTGCTTACAATCAAATAGATGAAAAAACACATACAAAAAACCTAGATAATAATCATGAACAAGCTTAATATTGAATTATGAACTGTAAAGGAAATTACAAAATGTGAGATTATGAACCTGGTCAAGCGCACAAGAAAAAATATCCTGGACATGACCCTGGTTGACAATTTGTATTGCTCATGATGCAATAGGATTTGTACCTGCACTGCTAAGTCAATCAAAATCCATCATTATCTATACAATAAATAAAAGTAATTGATGTAGTATTTTTTACTCTAAGATGCATTCTTATGATAATGTTAGAACATATGCTGAAAATGTCAAAACATACCTGAATAAGCTCCTCTTCGTTTCAAGAACAATTTATTGGAGTCGCATGAACTTGGAACAATCCTCCCACGATCTGAAAGAGTAGCAACTAAGTCAACAGTGACTTTTTTGTTGCTACGCTGGATCGAGGGAGGTTTTCTCCAAGATTAAATTGCTCCAATAAATTATTCTCTACTAAACAGGGCCAACCACGTGAAGGTGGAAGCTCTTATGGCCCCTCCCCCCCCCCTCACATCACTCTCAATTCCCCAATACCCAATCTATATTTCATTTTTTACTTTCATGAGCATAAAAAAAAATATTCAACAACTAATAAAAAAACAATTCAACAAAAAGTACGCAAGGAAACATTGCAATTAATGCTTGACATAAAAATAGTATGATAAATGAGTTTTTTATATAACACAAAAAAACGTTCCAAGTATGGTAACGTTTGTCTTATAATAATACAATATTTTACATTGTCAAATTTTCTTTTTCTTCTTCCTATTTTTAAAGCTCCTAATTACATCATCAATATCATCGTGCTCTGCTCCTGTTTCGTGCCTTTCGACCCGCACTGCTAACCTAGTTGCGTAGTCACGATGTCTGGTCTCATCCAGTGACGGGGCATCGCCTACAAAAACAGATAATATTAAATTTTAATTGTCAGCTTTTAAATATCATTGAACTAGTTCGGTAATATTAATAAAAAAAATTGCAATGAGATTATTTACCTGGTGCACCAGTTGTCGTCGTTGGGACTGTTGCCCTGTCTTCCTCTCTGGTGGTAAGATCCTCAAGGGAAACATTCTCTGTCATTTAAAAAAAAAATGTTATAAGGACAACCATCAAGGTATAATTAGAAAAAATTATAAGTGGAAATTAATTACCGTCACGGCCCTCACTGATAGTAGCATTGTCGGCCTGGTCCCCACTACAATGATCAAGTTGCACGTGAGGATCATCTACATCTGGCTCTAAAACTGGGTTATTTTCCTCGTCGATAGTGATGCTCCCCTGATTTAAAAAAAGTGGTTAGACATTAAATTTATGGACGAAAAAAAACATATTGAAAGGTTAATGTTTTACCTTATCAGACATTCTGGATCTTGGGACCTGCCCCAAGCTTCTGCGACATTCAACTACGGCTTGATAGCCGAAATGGAAAGTGATATTTTTATCTTCCTCTGTAGTTTCTATTCCGAAGTCATCACCCTACATTACATATGATTGTGTATTTTTAATCACATTTGATAGGATTACCAAAATGTTGGAAGGCGATACAATTAATTATAAGATGTTTAGCTACTTAATTACAATTCTTGCGGCTAATTTCAAGTAGCTTCCATGGCCTAGCTTGTGATGGCCCTTTTTTTCAATCCTAGATTTGGTTGCCTTCGAGGTGTCAGGCAACCTAGCATCAAAATATTGAATTCAGATATGACGTAGCACACTTTTATTTTAGACATAGAGAAAATTAAAGCTATTGAATTAAAGTTGTAATTTACCTTGTGGGTCCAGTTGGCGTTTTTCCTTCTTTATTTTCCCTTTTCTCTTTTCCATCATGGATGAGTGCTCTCCACTCACTCTGTAGAACTATGAGAGGACGCTTGTATCTAGGGTTAAATTGTAATTGCATCCTATAGGTGTCCCTGGTATATTTCAAATATTTTCCGGCTACCCGAGAAATCGTTGTTCTATCAAATGTGTCGACCCCAAAAAGGGCTTCTAGATAATCTAGAAGTTCTTTTTTCAGGTTTAAATTCTGGGAATTCCACCTTGTGCATATGGTTGGGCCAAAAATTACCAATGCATGGCTCTCCAAAAACCTGTATAACTCATTGTTTCCTACACAGGAAAAAAAAGAAGATATTATCATTAATTTAAAAATAAAAATCATGATAAATATGTTTTAGATAGAGTACATGAAATAGTTAAAATATTAAAATTTACCTGGGAGTTGTACGTGCTTTATAGGGACACCTTCATAGTTCACCAAAAATGTGCCATTAATGGTCCCTGTCAAGATGACACATGTAGCTCCAGGAAATGCAATAATGTAGTTGGCCATGTCAGCCTCATCACAACCAACACATTCAGTGGTTGCCTGGGTGTCTGCCTGGGCAAGGTGTGTTTCTTGGCTGGCATCTAAAGAAGTAGAAGGTGTACGAGAGGGTTTCTGGGCAATCTCTTGCCCTTGTTTCCCACTACCACCAACACTGGGTTTAGCAAGTGCCAGAAAATGCTACATACAAAAGAAGTTTTTGTTAGTTTAGTCAATGTAAAAATTAAAAATCAAACTATCACAATTCATCTCATGCAGAAAAAAAAATTATCCTTTTGACTTTTTATTATTACCTGATATGTTTCTAGCTGGGTCATAAGTTGTTTTATCCTCTCTTCTATTTCAGTTGTTTGAGGCACATCTATCAAAGTATTAAATTCCAGCCTTGCATCTCGTGCCTTTTTTCGCAACAAGAGCACTGGAGATAGGGATGAAGAAAGCTCTTCCTCAAAGAGGGAATCATCAGGCGTACCATGGCTAGGTGTCTGCATATTTGAACAAAATTAATATTATTTCAATTATGTAAATAAGTAAAATTCCTGAAGATAGAGCAATGTTGGCACTTTACATGTTCTTCCGATGGCCTCTTTCGGCGATCATCCCATCTCGGGGTTGTTCCTGTACGGCCCTGATTAGTCTGCCACATTGCAATAAAATTATAAATGTAAAAACTTGAAAAAAATATCTAACTTGAAAACACAAAATGAAAACTGAAATAATTTCTATAAGACACTGGAAGACAGAGTTAGAGTTTCAAATATGCCTTGCATTGAATTCAGTCCTGGAAACATGTCATTGCACATTAAGGCACCCAAACAAGAGACGAGTTGACAATGAAGACCTTATTGAATATATTGTTGGAGAAACTTCTAGTAAACTTGTTGTGACCTTGAGGACATTTTTGGAGCAACATTGTTGAAGCTGATGGTATAGCATTGTTGGAGATGATCTTGAAGGGCCTTGAAGTGAAGCTTTTGGAGCAACTATTGAAAAATCCTTAGAGCATTTAAGTAAGGCACTTTCTATCTTCCATCACCTTTTTCCTTTCAATATAATTTAAATGATTTTGTTGATATTTAATTTTTGAAATCACGTTATAATTCCTTGATTATATGTGTTTGGGGACTTTCCCTTTGAAATTACCCAAAAATACCCTGGCAATTTTATCTTCAGGATGCATGTCTGACCCTATTGTTCAATATTTTGATTGATATTAGTAAACATAGAGAGTTAGGGGGCTCTTGACTTGGTTTTGTTGGGCCATTAGATCCCTAACATATACTAGGGAGAGCTCCCCTTGAGTTGGAGGAGAGCTAGCCCGAAGTGAAAAGAGGTTGGTGAGGTGACAATGGGGCTATTGAATTACACATGGTATCACACTTTAGCTTTAGGACTTTATCTTGAGAAGTGCGAGATTTTGCAATATAATTCTCAAATTGTTTACAACACTATTGTTAAGAACTAATAAGAAGTGATGTTGAGGGGTTTTTGGGTATAAGAAACAATAGCATTTAAAAACTATGGTTCTCAGTCCTTGGCATTCCTTCACCTGGGCCTAGGGGCAGACAAGAATAATTTCACACTAAACCATGCAAACTTAAAAGTAACTTAACTGATCCATAAAGTAATAATAATCATAATTCCTAATTTCATATTGTATGATATAATGAAAATTATTAAAACATGAAGCAATGAAGACATGCAATGTCTGAATTTCAAGATTGATGAACCAATACAAGAAGTTAGAAACTACAACTTTGATTCAATACTCCGTGTCATAACTCCAGGAAGGAATCTAGTTTGTAGTACAGAACATGCATCGTGTATTATCAATTCTTAATTGACAACAGCTAAAGGTCATCTACCTCATAAATTCCTTCCCATTTTGTGTTTTTATGTTATATTCCTTATAAAAGTGTCAAATTTCTCTCAAAGTAAGCAACCACTGAATAAAATAAAAAATAGTTGAGATATGATTGAGAAATGGTCATTTATTTATTGAAAGGATCTTCACAATTTCTTTGGTTGTTTTACATCTCAAGAAACAAGAAATGACCTAAGAAACTATCGTGATGTAATATAAGAAACAACACGGTGCAATGGCCATTTTCAAAGCCAAATGATGTCCATTAAGGACATGGCCTTTATTTGGTTCCTGTTTCATAGGAGTTTCAGGTAGAAATGGAACTTTGTTGTACCATTTCCAGTAGTAAAAATGGAAAACCTTCTTTTTCCATGGGAAATAATTTACCTTTCCTTTTTCAAGATAATCTAAATCACAAAAAATATTAACTATATTGCACACATTCTTGGATAATGTGAAAGTGGAAAAGGAATACCCTACACAAGTGATGCACACATGTACATTTGAACACTAATAGATTTTTGTATTTGAAATGAAATGCTTGTTTCATTTAAATGTAGGGTTTTTAAAGCAGGGAGAAATAATGGCTGCCAATTTAATAAGCGTTTCTTTGGGAAAAATTTAAATCTTGTATTGGGTAATGAAGATAATAGAGGGTATTGAATCTTGATTCTTCACATTGTGTTTAACTTGAATAACTCAAATGATTATAAATATTAGTGGATGAATTCTTTTTTTCAATTATGTCACTCAAAACTCTTATGTCAAAGCATTGTATGATGGCTAGCATTTTCTTGTTTCCCTTTCTTCAGTTCAATGTAAAAAGTATATTAATATATTGGAGCATGAATGATAACTACAATTGTTTTCTCTGCAGTATATCCAGCCCCAAGATTATGAAAATTTTTCTCAAGTGGAGCTATTGGTTATTGATGAAGCAACTGCAATTCCATTGCCTGTTGTAAAGGCTCTGCTCGGGCCATATTTAGTGTTTCTGTGCTCTACTGTAAATGGGTAATAATTATAAATGAGCCAACCACAATCACATATTTTGTAACCATTCGGTTTCCATGGATAGTGATGATGATATTAACCCTATATATCAGTGACCTATATCTATATGAGAATGATCTCAACATTGACCTTGATATGGTTGTATGGATGTGACCTTTGGTATGTCATCAGAAAATCCCCAAATATCAGAAAATCCCCAAATCTGGAGAGCTAAAGCTCATCACTTTCGATCTTGAGTACTACCCTTTTGATAAAGTTGATGACTTTTGATCTCCCATTCTCTACCACTTTTCACTTCACCTTCAATATAGATCAGACCAAGGGAAATTCGTTACTGGGTGTTGAGATGGATGAGTTTTTCGAACTAAAATCCATATCTTAAACTTCATGAAACTGGTGGAGTCAAATTCATGCAAGCACAAACACATCTTACACATCCTCTTTGAAACTCATCCGAAAGAACATTGGAAGACATCTAGAGAGAACCCTATAGCCTAACACAATCCAATGGAATTGACCAAAAAAACCCAAATAGAGTCAACCCTACTATAGGAGGAAGGGCCTGCAGTAAGAACTTACCATTTTGCAAGAGCTGAGGGCGAATGATGTTCTGCAAGAGCTAAGGGAGAATTATGAGGGCGAATGTTACTCTGCAAGAGCTGAGGGTGAATGCTGAGGGCGAATGCTGTTCTGCAAGAGTTGAGGGCGAATGCTGAGGGCGAATGTTGTTTTGCAAGAGCTGAGGGTGAATGCTGAGGGCGAATGATGTTCTACAAGAGCTGAGAGAGAATGCTGTTCTACAAGAGCTTAGGGAAAATGCTGAGGGAGAATTTTGAGGGCGAATGATATTATGCAAGAGCTGAGGGCGAATGCTGTTCTGCAAGAGCTGAGGGTGAATGTTGAGGGCGAATGCTGTTCTGCAAGAGCTGAGGGTGAATGCTATTCTGCAAGAGCTGAGGGCGAATGTTGTTCTGCAAGAGCTGAGGGTGAATTCTATTCTGCAAGAGCTGAGGGCGAATACATGCGTGATATCAGACGTTAATGTAGTTTTTAATAAAATCATTTTTATGTAGCGCACATATAAGTGTCGTAGTTTTTAATAAAATCATTTTTATGTAACACGCATATAAGTGTCATTATACTGACGGCAGCAAAAGCATCACTATTGCGACGGCTACCTCCAAATGTCGCAATTGCGACACTTATACATTGTGTCGCACTTGTGACGTTTGGAGGCAGCCGTCGCAATAGCAAAGCTTTGGGGCATAGTGTCGCAATTGCGATGTCTTCCTCCAAACATCACAATTGCGACACTTTGTCTAAGCATCGGTATTGCGACACTTTTCTCTAAATGTCAGTATAGCGACGGTTTTGGGCAGGATTGAAAAAATTTGGGGAAATTTCTGACATTTGGTTAAAAGCGTCGGAACCAAGCATCGGAATTTCCCCCAAATGTACTAGTGTTCCACTCCCCCTTTATATTCTGAATAATTAAAATATAATGAGAACTTGGGAGAATCCCAAGCTTCTAGCCAAGATTTTCAAATGCTTCACAAGTAATGTTACGATCATCGACACTTCCTACCCAATCTACATCTACAAAGGCTTGAATAATGAGATTGTTACCCTTGGGATACTACAAGCCATATTCTGTTGTTCCCTTTAGATATTGAAGAATTCTTTTGACGACAATAATATGTGATTATTTTGGTGCTGCTTGGAATCCTGCTACTTTTCCAACTGCTTGCATAATGTCTGGCCGGGAGGCTATTACATATAGAATACTACCAATCATAGATTTGTACAACCTCTAATCTACATCCTTAGATGAGTCGTCTATGCTCAATTTGCAACCTATTACCATCGAAATAAGGATGGGTTTGCAATATTCCATTTTTAATTTCTTGAGAATTTCCTTGATGTACTTGGCTTGACATATAAATATTCATTCTTCTTGTTGAGATACTTGAAGCCCTAAGAAGTATGCCAGCTCATGAAGTAAAGAAATCTCGAACTCACTTTGCATCTTTGTAGCAAATTTCTTACTTAGTCGATCATCATTACTACCAAATATTATATCATCATTTTTAGCTAGTAGACATGCTCTAGTTGCTTCATCTAGAACATATATGTTTTTTTGCGCTCGACTTGTTGTAGCCACAATTTCACCATACTTGCCTTTCCCGATTTCACATTTTGTGGAGTTGAATAGTATTGTGTGTCCTTGAACACACATTTTTCCAACACTGAGCAGATTGTGATTCATGTTTTCAACTAATAGAACATTATTGGCTAGAGCATCTTTGCTTCCAAGAGTGATAGTACCTGATCCTATAACATTTGAAGATCCATCATTTCCAAAGGACACGGTTCCATCCTTCTTCTCTTTCAGAGCTACAAATTTATTTCTATCTCCAGTCATATGCATTGAGAAACCACTATCAACATACCACACATCTTTGTTGTTTGGAGCCTTGAGAGCGAGAGCACAATTATCATTATTCTTCTTCTTCCATGTTCATTCATTCTGTGGCTTCGAAGATTCTTCTAGAGGATTTTCAAGTGTACAATCTCTGGCTATGTGTCCAAAGTTTCTACATTTGTAACATTCAATATTATTTATTAAATGTAAAATCTATTAATGTTTCGTTGAGCCTTGGGAGGTTCATATTTGACAGATCTCCTGGAATTGTATTGGTTCCTAGGGTACGTGTGGCATTATACTAGTTTATGACCAAATTTTCCACATGAATAACAATAACTATAAAAATATGTTGGTACCTGGATAGAAATATTCATCAAGGAATTATCTTCCAAGGCTTTTCTTGCGAATCTTGTCCAATGAAGTATACATGCATGTCAAAACTCATAGGTTCATTTTATGTTGTTGTAGAAGGTCCTGCTTCTTGTTCTTTGTAACCGAGGCCAGTTTTGTCATTGTAATATCGTTGATTATTGATGAGTTCTTCCAATGCCCTTCAGCTACTAGCATAGTTTTGGATAGTTTTTCCCTTCTTCAATTCCTTACGAAACGAGACTACTTTGACTTCTAATGCTTCACTTTCTTGGTTTCTTTCTTCCAACTTCTTTTGAAGTGACTCTTCAATACATTTGTGTTCTTCAACTTCAATTTTTAGACATTGAACTTGTTCTTCAAGAGTATTGGAACAGATCTTCTTAGCCTTGAGCTTTTTTATAAGCTTGATTTCCTCCTTAGAAAATTCTTCTTTGGTCAACCCTTCTTATTCATTTTTTGATACCTCTTGTTTAATGTGCTTGGCCATAAAAAATACTCTCTCATTGGCTTCTTCTTCATTTTCATTGTCTTCATCGGATGATGAGTTATCTTCTTTAGAGTGAAAGTTCCTTTTGAATCCTTTATTTTTTTCTCTTGTTGAATTTATTAAAGCCATTCTTTTCTTTTGAGTTTCCATCACTTTTGTTCAGACATTTTGTTGTGAAATTCCCAACCTCACCATAGCCGAAACATATCAATGGAATTTTAACCTTGAATTTTCCCTTACCAATTTTTAGTTTTCTCGTAAAGTAAGCATATTATCCATCTAAAAGACCTTATTCATAATCTTGCTTTTCTTCACACTTGCAGGTGTAGGTTTGTGCCTTTGAAAGTTGTTCATCCTTATTGTTTTTCTTAGATGTAGTGAACGCAGTTTCTAGATGCGAAGTACCCTCTTCTTCATCAAGTCTCATTTCATATGCTATGAGAACTCCATGTAATTCCTCTTTGCTGAGTTTGTCCAGATTTTCACTATATTCTAAGAGTAATACCTTTGGGTTGAATATCCCTGGTAATGTCTTAAGAATCTTTCGTATAATATTCTTCTTGTCAACGGGATCTCCCAATCCTTCCAAAGTGTTGGTTATTTCATCAACTTGTTGGAAGTATGTAGCAATGTTGTTATCTTCTTTCATTCTAAGTTACTCAAATTTTTCTCTGTAGATTTGAAGCTTTGCTTCTTTGACATTTGAGTCACCTACATATATATTATCAAGCTTGTCCCATACATTTTTGGTGGTTTTACAACCCAACACCTTATGATAAGAAGATTCAATAAGTCCACTGATAATAATATTCTTTTCTTTTGCATAATTTAGCAAATTCCTCTTACCTTGTTCATCCGCGGTTGATGTAAATCCATTTTGAACAGTGTCCCATACTTTGTAACCTTCCACCAAGAGATATACCTCCATTCTTCCTTTCCAGAGTGCATAATTATTTTCATTGAACATAGGTACACCATCCTTGGTACGCTCCATGACCTCCTTCCAGTTGTTAAACTACTATTGAAGGAACCAAACTACGATATCAATTTTTGGAAATAATGACAGGGGGGTGAATCAATATTCCTTTAAATGAGTATTATTATTAATCTTTCAGAGAATTAGTTAATATTCAGTTATTATCAGTGTTTGTACAATGATAATAGTAAACAAGATGAAAACAACTACACACAGTTTTTAAGGTGGAAACCCTCTCCGGGACAAACACCACCTGAATTCTTTTCTAATAATTATTTAATATTCAACTCCAATTGAAAATAAAGCTCCAAATTCCTAGAATATAGAAAAGCATTCTTCTCCATCTCCCACTGGATGGATGCTCCAACGCCCAAGATTCTTCAGTAGTCAACTGAACGGATGTCCCAACACCCAATGAGATACAAATCACGCTAGAACCACCCTACCACCCTAAATTTTTCACAATATTGAACCTGTTGGTGACTTCATGCACCAGCCTAGCTCCACCCTACCACGCTATAGAAGAATAAAAGAAGACTGGACTCCCGTACCAGGGAAAATGGTCCACTTTACAATGATATAGAATGATGTAGAAGAAGAAGAAACACTATACCATAACCCTAACTATGAAATAACCACCTAATGATGGTCCTAGACCTCTTGACACTGCCTCTTCAACTCTTGGTAGATAGAAACTTATACAATTTTTACAATGGTGCACTTACAATGACTTAGTACAGTGATACCTTTATAATGACTGTATGCAGTGCTGCCCACTTGAAGACTTCATGTGGTGAAATTCTTGTTGTTGTTATGCACCTTGATTTCTTCTCTTATCATGCTACCCTCTGCTGCACCTTAGTTTCTTTTTTTCCCTAGAAAGTATGGTCCTTTGCAGCCCTTGACAACACATGATCTAGATTTTTCTTTCCTTCTAGGAGCTCGATATTGAATCTAGTGTATATCTGTTATTTGTTATCCCCAATATGTATTTTTTGGTAATGTTATTATTCCTCTGAGTCTTCTTTCCAATTCCACAGGTCTGACCCAATTTGGATTCTTCAAGGGAGATTTATACCCAATCTCTCGCAATTCCCTAATTATCGACTGGTTCAGTAGAGCTAACATGTATGGTGTGCCACGTATAATTTTTTCTTCATTCTGCTCTGAAATTGATACAATGAAAAATATATTCTATGCACTATCCACCAATTTTTATAAAATTCTAATCTACTACTCATAGAGAGAGTTATGAAAATTTTCCTAAGATCACTTCTTTGAGATGAATTTCAGGATCCTGCAAAAACACTGACTTCCACAGATCATATCTCTGAAAATATTGCGCACCTTGATCCGAAAATTTTACAAGAGATTCATCAGGATTTCGTCTTCGCTGCATAAACATTTCATCTTCTGAACTTTTGTATAAAAAACATTATAGCGCAAATTCCACGATGACCTGTTTCACGTAGCGAAATCCTTACATGAGGAGGATATGAGGATCACAATTTATATAAATGCTTAGGTTGAGAGGGCCTTCAACAAGTAAATGAGGGAAGGATTTTAGGAGCTTAAAAATTATTAATTATTGACTTTTCAATGATGCATTCCACAACCCCATGGGGTTTTAGCCCACTAACTGGGGTTACAAACTTTAAACATGAATATCTTTCAAAACGTGAAGAATTAGTTGGCGTGCCATATATCAATGGAAACATTTCGACAAGTAGAAACCATATAAAATATTCTTGACCCATAATATAGTAATTTTGTAGGTAAAAATTACCATGCAAGATCGGGGTAGACCTTAGTGCTGCTTGGGTTGACATCAATGACGACCATTGATCAACAAGATGAAGTGTTGGACAATGTAGGAGGTCATGAAGCCTAATTATTTAAATATGGTTTATCGGGTTATCATCATATCAAAATTACAACTAAAGATTGACATACAACCACATTTTCTATATAATGGGGCTCATATTAGTATACAATGATGCCTTTTGGGTTGAAGAATACCCCTGCTATATTTTCTAGAGTGGTGGTCACAGATTTTAAGAAGTACACTCACAAGTTTTTGGAGGTATACTTTGATGGTTGGACAATATTTGGAATATTGAGAAAACATTTTGGGAGTTTTAGGCTTATGATCAACACTTCTAGAAAACATCAGATCTCTTTGAATCTGAAGAAGTGCATATTCTATGTACCTTTTGGTATATTTTTTGGGGAATATTTTTTGTAAGAAAGGGTTGATGATGGACCCTGCTAAGATTGTTGTCATTGTGAACTTGGACCCACCTAAGACAGTGACATAGTTGCACATTATGTTGGTACATACAAGGTATTACAGAAAGTTCATTAAAGGGTATGCGCATATCACTGTGCCCATGGAGAAGTTTCTGAAGAAGGATGCAAATTTTCAATGGGATGAATAATGATAGAAGAGCCTCGACATATTAAAAGATAGGATGGTAACTGCACCTATACTAGTATTCCATTATTGGAATAAGGAATTCCATGTCCATGTAGATACCTATTTCATAGCTTTGGGAGTGGTGGTATTGGCACATCTTGGTGAATGAGATATTAATCATCTTATAAATTCTGCAAGTAGAAAGTTATCTGAAGATGATAATAATTACACCACCACAAAAAGGGATGGTCTAGCTATGGTGTATGCTCTATAGAAGTTCAAACATTATTTGTAGGGATCACATTTTAAGATTTTTATAGATCATTCTGCATTGAAGTATTTGGTTAATAAGCCTGTCCTAGGAGGAAGGTTTTTAGATGGTTACTGTTATTTTAGGAGTATGACTTTGAAGCCGTTATTAAACCATGAAGGTTGAATGTAGGACCTGACCATCTATCAATATTGGAAACAAGTGAAGACCCAACCAACATACAAGATAATCTCCTTGATTCACATTTATTTTCAATTAGAGTAACAGATGAACATTTTGTAGAAATTATTCATTTTGTTACCACAAGGATGGCCCCCTCAGAATATACTACGCAACAGAAGAAAGAATTGGTGGTGAAGGCAACTGACGTTTCATCGATAGTAGGAAAATTATATAATATGGGACCATATGAGATATTGCACAGATATGTTCTTGAACATGAAATATCAATTACTCTAGAAAAATATCATGGAGGCATAGCTGGTGGACATTATGCAGGAAAAGATAATGTGCAAAATATTTTTAAAACAGTATTTTGGTGGCCTACACTACACAACTATGCAAAAGAATATTATATAGAATGTGATGTGTGTCAAAGAACAGGGAGAACCTCTATAAGAGATGAGATGTCATTGGTACCACAAGTTACATTATAGGATTTTGATAAGTGGGCCATTGATTTTGTTGGACCCATCAACCCACCTAGAAAGAAGATTAGTACAGGGTACATAATTAATCCAACTGATTACCATAAAATATGAGTTGAAGCATAGCCAGTAAGGGACTGTAGCGAAGTTTATTTTTTAGTACATATTTTCTAGATTTGGCTGTCTAAAGGTATTTATGAGTGACCAAGGCTTACACTTCCTGAATAATACTATTGAAGAATTGACTAAGGAGTTCCAATTCTATCACTAGAAGAGTACCGTTTATCACCCTCATGCCAATGGAATAGTGGAAGATTTTAATAATATTTTGGAGAATGAACTCACTAAGGTAAGCAATGTGAATAGAGATGACTGAGACCTCAATATTACAGCTATATTATGGGCTTACAAGAATACATGCAAGAATTTGACAGGTCATATACCCTTTAGGTTTGTGTATGGGAAAGAAGTTGTGATGCCCATGGCGTATATTTTTCCTAGCTTGAGGATTGCAACCTTCATAGATATGACAAGCCCTGAAACAATGGAGGAAAGAATGTCACTAATGATTGCCTTGGAAGAAGAAAAATCTATCGCAGGATTCCATCAAAGGTGTAGAATGCCATTGAAAAGGCTTGGCATGATGGACATATCAAGTAGAAGAAGTTCAATGTTGGAGACCTTGTTCTCCTTTATGACAGTAAGTTTGTGAAATTTTTGGGGAAGTTCAAGATGCATTGGTTGGGGCCATGTGTTATCAAGCATATTACTGATGGAGTGCAGTTCAATTAGAGAAGTTGAATGGAGAATTGATTCGCAGAAGGGTAAATGGAAGTAGGTTGAAGCTATACAGGGATTATCCTACCCTATAGATTCGCTCTAATGAAGAAAGGAGGAAATTCTTAGTGCCACCTACAATTGAAAGTGGACACTGGACTATAAAATACTCTGCAGAAAGAGATTCGATAGAGGAAGCTTATTCGCTATAGTCTGTACTATGCCAAAGATATTAGGAGTTACAATGTACAAATTATTGTACATTTTAATATGAATACATCGAAGTTAGCTGGAAAAAGATGATCGTTAAAAGGGAAAACTGCCATTAGAGGAGCGTAAAATCACATTTATGGAGATAGGTTTGAAAATATCCAGGGATATATATGCAGTTAATGAGAAAAATATGAACAAGATCTATGCTAATGATGAGGTTAGAAGATCAAGAACACTATAAAAATTGACGTCCCACCAAGATTTTGGCACTTTGCTATCTTAGAGATCAAAAATTGCTAAGTATCGAGAAGTTGCACAAGTTGCGTGCTTGTATGAACACTGAAGATCTCATTCACCTATTTGAAGAGAAAGGTATAGAAGGAGTCATGGAAGCCAATGTACCCGTAGCATGACCATTACCTATAACATCACCCCTCACGCATAAAATATCTTCATGAAAGAAGCTAACCAAGGAGGAAAGAACATAGAAGAAGAAATACAAGAAAGTCATCAAGCTACAACAAGAACCCCAACAAGTCAGAGATAGTGAAGAGGAAGTAGAGAAGGAGCACATGGAAATAGATAGTGCAACATTTTAATCACCTCTTCCACCTTACATTCCACCCAGGAAACCCAATGAAAAATCTATCAAGGATTCAAAGGATGAGAAGAATGGCACCTTTACACCGCTACTACCAGGGAAAGTTTTGTTTGAGGGAAAATTTCATGGAAAAATACCATAGTAGAAGTTTGCAGATTCTGACTTAAACCATAGAAACAAATACCTGCAGTTCGCACCAGGAAGATACCTAAAGCAGGTCCAGTACCCGGAGAGTGGATAGACAAGGTTGGAGCCGCATCACTAGGCTAAGGGAATGGAATGGTCTGCATTACTTAACATTCTCAATGTGCCACACTTTGGCAGAAGTAAACCAAACACAACTTGCATAATAAAATTTATCATTTTGGTGCATGATGGATGCCTATGGATGGGAAAGAGGACCCCCATTAATGAAATGTTGATATGGAGAATTTCCAGATTTCCCTATCAAGGACGATACCTCATAGAAGAGTTTATGGGCAAAGACCAGGACAAACTAGTAGCTTAGAACATGAAGGAGAAGTTTGGATTGGTGAAATGAAAGTGAGGCTATGCCATCAATTCAATCAGTGACCATGGAGTTTGATTCGTCGTGCACATATTAGTTGGGAAGATTATGAGAAAATGTCGGGTAAATGAAGTCCCTGCAGCAGTAGTATCATTGGTTTAGCAATGTAACATCGAGGTTCAATACAACTAGGTTAGATATCTCTACATGGAGTTTCTTGATGATTTCCCTAAAGCCCAGGAGAAAGGTACAACCTTTCACTATGCATGGTTGATCTTGATTATAGCACTACTGGCATGGAAAGATCTGGAGGAGTCACAATTTCCTGTAGTGGAAGTAGATATGTGTGAAGCCACACAGTATGCATCACTCTAGTATACCAATGAGACATCACGAGCAAAAGATAATAAGATATTTTTTATTATATCACATGGATTAGCACATGCTGGTGAACCAACATCCTCGCCTCTCACAGAGCTTGTAGGAGTAATATAACATTTTTGTGAAGTTCAAGGCCAATTTTCACTAAGTATATGTGTAGGATCGAAGAGATACAATGAATACATGGAATCCTCTTCCATACTAAGTCACATAATATGATCTTGCTACAGTAATACAAAAGTGGCCTAGAGAATGGATGACCGCGTTGGATGAAGAGGTAGAAGGTAGTCAGACAGATGTGGATACATCAGAGCATGAATGCATGAGTGGAAAATATAAGGAAAAGGATGAGAAAGAGAAATACCAGGAGGATGAACATGATGAGGGTTAGCAGGATCCTCGCGGAGGTGATAAACAGAATAAGGATAAGAGAACGACAGATGGAGGAAAGGGGAATATACACAACAAATTTTCCATTAGGAGTAAGAAGAAGTAGAAGGAAGATAAGTCAAAGCATGTAACGCCATTGGTCCTTACTAAAGGGGACCTAGACCAATCGGGGAGAAGATGTTGGACGTAACAACAGAGTCCTGGAAAAAGATAGAGGATCGCTACAACACACTCCTAATAGCTGTCGAGCAGAATATTCCATAGTTAAATATCTTGGCATAGAGGAGAAGGTAGCCAGTGTAGATAAGGGAAGGGATCCCACAAGAAATATTGATAGAGGTGACATTTAGGATGAGCATCATGCAGATACCTACTAAAGCTCTATCATTAGACTTTGTTGAAGTAAAGCAATAAGCAAAAGGATAGGACCATGTCTATATGAACATCACAGCGCTGCCAATTTCGGGATTGCATGACCTACATCAAGGAATCATCAATGAGTTGAAGCAACAAGGATAACACACTTAAAAGAGAAACATTCAGGTAGAAGAGGAGTGAAATTTGCTAAAAAACAACTCGACCGTGCCATCAAAGAGAAGGATCAGGCAAAACAACATCAATAAAATTTAAAAGAGGTGGCCAAAGCCACATGCAAAGAAGTTCCAGACATGGATTTCCATAAGGAGGAACCAGTGGAAGACGAGGTCACCAAGCTCGGCCTTGCAGTCAAGGAATCCAAAAAGAAGATTGCAGGTGTATAGTTTGAGTATGAGATCAAGATGAGTGAGCTACAAATGAAACTGCAGCCAACCATGCCATCGAAAGTTCAAGAACAGAGGGAGATTGACATAAAAGTTGTAGTGACAGGAATATCTGTGACAGTGGTAGAATGTGGAAATTTGTTGGATGATACTTTGAATATTTGGACTTTGCTGCAGGAAGATCCAAACGTACAATAAATAGAAGAAGACATCCAACAGAGGCAGAAGAAATTAGAGTAAATTCAGGAAACTGCAAATACCTTACCAATCTCACAGAATATCGCCAGGATTAGTGAAGGAAACGTACTCTAGAAGCAGATAGAAGAAATAAGGAAATAAGAACAGGTTTTTATGGAGAGAATTTGACCAGGGAAAAATTAGGCTCTCCAGATATCGCATGACATGGATGGGAATCTCCAAGATATTTGATAAAACAAAGGAGTAGTGTTGGAGAAGACTGCATGACCAGTAACAAAGGCACTTCTAGAAGAGGTGTGCAGTGAAGAGAAGTAGGAAGCAAAGATATTGAAGTAGTACAATGTTTCCTATAGAAAAATTGCAACAAAAATCAGAGGAAAAGAAGCTAAGTGACTCAGGAGGATTCACATGTGAGTGTTGGGGGCATGTTGGGCACATCCCAACTTGGCTTATATTTTGGCTAAGACTCCGAATTTTGAGGAGAAAAGCAAAAAGTGGACCATGCAACAAAGCATTTTGGATATACCGTGCGGTATCATAAGAGCTTCGGGGTGGGTCGAAGCCCCTCCTTTTTGTAACGAGTTTCAGGCTATATTTGTTTCTTTTATGGAGCCCATGGTATTTGTACCATGGTATTTTGTCAGTGTAATAATATATAAAGGGATGTAATGCTATGTTAGAAGGTAGAAAACATTGAATCATGATATGATAGATGGTTAAGGGAAAGCCTTTGTAATCTATATTTTGTAGTGGAGGTAAGGCTTTGCAACTGAGTGCTCAAAGACATTGGAAGAGTCTGCAACTTAGAGTGCAGACCACCTGCAAATGTGTGCACAAGTCGAATAACTGATTGTAATAAAAGATCCATCATAATAAAGAAGCAATTTTGGGATGATATTTTTTTTTCTCATGGAATTTTGAGGTTTAAAATGGGCCTCCTAAGGAAATTATAAAATAATAGTGGAAATAATCAAATAAGATTACATTACATCATCAAAATTTAGAGGGAAAAAAAAACATTTTTCAACTCGTATTTTCAACTTATCTCCTTGTGGGTTTACTCACATTTCGAGTAGGAACACTCAATGGATGTAGAATTTGATTCATCATCTAAGGGGTACCCATGTTTCATACTTTCGATGAACCCTACTACACGAAAAATGATAAATACATGAAAAACATGATTGCAATTATGCTTTTTCATGTATTTCTCATTTTTCATGTAGTAGGGTCAATCGAAGGTATGTAAGATGGGTACTCCTTGCATTAGGAATTACATTTTGCATCTAGCGAGTAATCCAAAAAATGGTGAATCATCCCCCATGATTGACATCATCATCTTCAATTCTATTGCTTCATATAAATTTTATTTTGTTTGTACATTTTTCTTAAGAGGCACATTTCATACCTCAAAAGTTCTCTAATGTATGTGTTTTTTGTACCTATTTTCTTAACATCTATTGTTGCAAAGTAGTTGCATGTTATGATAGTGCAATATTGGTTTGTGATATTATATGATATATTTATGAATGTGGTGAAGTAACTTGTAAAGTTGGAAATGTAAGAAAACATACAAATACCACATCATGCAGTCCCTCAAGGCTGCAAAAAACTGGTTCTACAACCACCCATAGTCACTTCGGGTGAGACTTTGATATTCTTGCAGGTCGTTGTTGAAAGGGCCAGTGATCAAGGGTTTTGTTGGTACATAGTATAGATGAAACTTGGGTCAAGCCCAAGTAACCCAACACCTTTTTACTACTGTTTATTTAATTGATAAAAATTGTGAACTTAACTATCATACATTGTTTAAATTCTTAATCGAAATTCACTATTTAGTAGACCTTAGGTTGAATCTGATGGAAAAATTTCCAGAGTTTTCCAATATAGGAACCCCTTTTAATGGGGATCATATTCATTTTCCTTTCTTTGGAAATGTTGGTCCTCATTACATGGTTGCATTGTCTCTTCCTGGATTAATGATAAGTTTACCAGTATGTTTTTTTTCAACCTCATTGGTACCAAATACCCAAGTTGTTTCACCTAAATAAGATACTTAACCTAAACAACACCACCCTCTTTTTAACCCTTTACACTATTTTCCCATCATGTCTTCTTCCATTTCTTATTCTTTTCCTAGTGAAAGTCTTAATGCTAGTAACTGGGAGGATAAGAAGAAGAAGAGAAGGAAGAAGAAGAAGAAGAAGCAATATAATAAAGGGGTAAACCAACCAACCATTGTTGTCAGTATTGATAATGTTGAGGAACCCTTCAACATACGTCATAAGCCCAAATACCCTTGCAATGTTTGTAAGGGTGACCATCTTATTATCAATTTTCTTGGTATTCCTAAGGTTTTATAAGTGTGGTATAAATATTCTCATAAACTTATTTTTCATACTTCAACTAGTGATTATAAGGTTCCAGGGAAAAAGGGTAAGTTTAGTTTTCCTTGTAGGTTTTGCAAAGGGAGTCATAAAACTAACCTTTGTCCTCATAAGGATGAAGCCTATAAATTTTTGGAAAACCTTACTGTTTCTCAACAAAAAATTCCAACTCTTTACTGTAAACTTTCTCCCAATCCACTATCAGTTGATGAAGTGATTGATCCCATTCCCATTTGATTCAATCCCACAATTCCCTTGGAGAGTGAAACCCATAACACTAATGTTTATGAACCATTATTTGATCAAATGGTTAAATTTTTTCCATCCTTGGTTGACCCCACTCTCCCATTAGAGAGTGAAGTTAATACCACCTAGGTTCTTCTTGTTACTTCATATTTCACCTCATAAGGGGGGATTTTACCCATTTCCACGAAACTGCCTCCAAGTACTGAAGTCATTTTCTTTGATTGGAATAGATTTATAGAGCCTTGTCTCCCTTCTTACATCCATTTAAAAATCATTTTAAAGGCTTTTTATAAGAACGTGTGTCACACTATTATGGATGATGGTGCTTCTACTATAATTTTATCCTCAACCGATTGGTAAGCTTTGGGCTCCCCCCAGATTATGTTTTTTACTAAGAATATTCTGGCTTTTAACAGAAAATATAGTGAACCTTTAGGGATCCTTCCTTAGATTCCCATTACTTTGTAAGGAAATTTTTTTTGTATTGATGTTATGGTAGTCACAGGTCACTTCGATTTGAATTTTCTTATTGGGCGAGACTATGTCTATGCAATGAAAGTTGTCATGTCCACATTCTTTCATGTGATGCCTTTCCCCCATAATGGAAGCATTGTGAATATTGACCAACTTTTTTTTGGTGGCCTTGATATGACTTCCAACCATCCAACCTCCCTAAATGTTGCTTATATGAAAATGGTATTCCCACCAGCACAAGCTAATTGTGTGTAAACTTGTCCCATGACTTCAGTTACCAATGAAAAAGAGTCTCTCATTGTATGCTCAACTTATTTTGACTTAGATCTGGTAGATGACATGGTGAGCCCTTCAATGGGGAAATTGGAGCCTAATATTCCTACCCCTATTGAGTCCCTTGACATGTATTCCTTCTAGAGCATTTGTCTTCCATCTGATGAAGACCTCTTGGAAGCCATGATTGAGGTGTGTCCCTTGGCATATATTCCCTCTATAGAATTGTCCTCTTGGAATCCATGATGAGATACTTTTAGCATAGTTCTTTTTCCTATTTCAAGCTCATCAAAAAATGAAACAAGGTGTCATTAACATAGATATTTTCTTGTGTCACGCTCATTAAGAAATTAAACAAGGGGTTAAGCATAGTTATTTTCCTGTGTCAAGCTCATTAAAAATGAAATAGATCTCCCTCGGATTGATTTGAGTCTTTGACTAAATCTCATAAATGTTGAATGCAGGCTATCACCTATTCTCGTTAATTAACCTTAATTTCGTCTCCTTATTAGTAAAAAGTAGTCTACTTGGGTGGATCAAATGAAGCTTGGGGGGCATATGCCTCTAGTCATCATGCTAGAATTAAGCCACTAGTCTTTGTCATCATGATGAGGGCATGAGAACCTATCTCAAGAACAATTTTCTCTTTGTTTCAAGCTTGTGTAAAAATGAAACCTATCTCAATTCCATTTTGGTTATTATTTTCAAGACTCATTAAATTCATGAAAATCCTGAGCTTTTTTTTTCTTTTCATGCTCGTAAAACACACATGAAAATGTTAGTTTATTCCCATGAAAATATCGAGTTATTTGCATCTTTTACTGCTCTTAAATTAAAATATAATATGGCGAGTGATCTTTTCTTCATTCTCAAACTCATTAAAGTATGAGAAGCATGAGATAATACTTTTATTACTTTTTAAAACTCTTAAACTAATTATTAAAAGGAAACCCTCTAGGATCCCCTTTAAGATCTTTTCTGACTCTCGAAATATGAAAATATTACTGAGTAAAATTTTTTCTTTCAAACTCGTTAGAGTATATGGAGAAACATCTACCTAGTAGGAGTTTATCCCTTTTGCGGACTACATAGACTATTTAAAAATATGATATAATTTGATCAATCATTGTTAAAAGAGTTCTCCCTTGTATTATATTACACTTTTTCAGGCTCAAGGGACTAAATTTATGAAAAATAACACTATTGGGTTCTCTTTTTATCTCTTTTTAAAACTCTCTAAATGTGAAAAATAAGTCGATTTATCCCTTCACTTGACTTGTAAAATGTAAACAATGTAGGACTCGCCAATCCTAATGAGACCAAACCACTCCTTCCCAAGGTTTGTTAAAAATACTTTGAAGGAATTATCCAAAGGTTAAGATTATACCATAAGAATATGTTATCATCCTCAATATTGTGTACAAATAAATAGGTACTTTCCAAAAAAGGTGGGGAAAATTGAAAAACTAGTGTATGGACTCAATATTTGGCAGTAAGTCACTCTTGAACATGACACTCCTTCACTTTCATGTTTGAATGGGTTGGGAAATAAGCATACCTATCTATTGATCACACCTCCTTCAAATTATTCATACTGGTTTCTATCCCACATTGATTCAATTTTTCCAACATCATATAGTGTCGCCAATACATTCAAGATAAGTTCAACCTTAAAATATTTTTCAGTACTTACAGACCTCATTTGCATTGGCCATCCCTATGACAGTCCTGAATTAATTTTTTTATCCTAATCAAAATCTTGATACATGTATCATGTTGTTGATTGGGGATAAATCAAGGCCCTCTTGTGGCAAGTCACTTCCTATCGACTTCAACGCGTTATCTAGGAAGTTGGTTTAGGAACTCCCGTAAGTGCAATGGAACTTGCATGTCGTTGTTGAGATTCAACAAGAAATTTTGATCCTATTGAAAATTAAGCCCCTACACTAGGGTGGGGCCCTCAGGCTATTTTTTAGGTGTATGTCTATTTATAGTGCATGTCTATTTATAGATGCATGTCTACTTTTATTATCCCTTAATATTATATGGACATTAAACTATAATCTATTCTCAATGAGAACTATTAACTGAAGTGGAAAATGAGTTAGCTAAGTGAATTTCAAGTTAAGTGGTTGGTTGGTGGGATATGCAGGTTTAATTTAGTTGTAACTGAGTGATTCGAGTTGTAATAGAGTTGGAAGTGCAGTGGTGCATGAGTTGTGCAAGTAGTAAGTAGTTTAACTTAGTTAAGTGATTTAAACTCAGTTGTGCTAGTTGTAATTGAAGATACACTAGTGAGAGATCAAGTGAATTAATTACTAATTAATTCACAATCAATGATCTCACATGAAACTGAAGATTTACTATTATTAACTACATGCATATTAGATCCAGTGGATGTCAGATCCAAAGTATCTCACAAAGTTTGTCTAATGTTGGGATGAACTGGGGAGTGTGGGAATAATATTCGCTGATGATGATTTGGTGAGTTTGGCTCTCCTAGGACTTCGTAAGCATTGTCACAGTTATGAAGACTCTGTCAACGGACGGGAAAAATTGACGGATTGAGAACGACTGTGGTCGGATCTGGTGTAGGAGGAGTTCAGGTGGAACACCAGAGATGGCTCTTCATCAAAGCATGATGATGAAGAGGATTTTTCTTTGGCTTCCAAGGTGAAGAAGGGGAAGGGGAAGAAATTCCATTGTAAATCTGAGTCTAAAGGCAAGAAGCAGGACATGTCGAAGGTGAAGTGTTTTCATTGTCACGAACATGGCCATTTTTCTACTAACTGTCCACAAAAGAAGAACAACAATAAGGCTGTTGGAGTTGCAGATAGTGAGGCCCTTTCCTCAAAATTTTAGCTTGACTTATCCTTTATTGCATGCATGGTGTCAAGTGCATTGGGATTGGTGTGGTATTTGGATAGTGGTGCTTCCTTTCACATGACGGGAGATAAGGAAATTTACAATGACTTGGAGGAGAAATATCTCCAGATGCATATTGAAATGGACGACGATGGATGGTACAGTGCTACCAGGATTTGTACCATTACCAATTAAATGAAAGGATGTGATGCATGTACCGGGTCTGAAGAAAAATTTGGTCTCAGTCGCAATGTCGGATGACAAAGGCTATGATGTTTTTTTTAGTGATGGAAAATATTTCCTGTGACATAAAACAATGGGTCAAGCCAATAGGATAGGGATTCGAGTTAAGAATCTCTACAAGCTAGAGGTAGATGGCTGCACTGCTATGGTGGGAAAGGCAGAGAAAATGGTGAGCCAGGATGAGGGAAAATTATGGCACAGGCGATTGCGCCATCTTCATCATGGAGCCTTGAAAGTCATGCCACAAATATCTACTAGAATTCCAATGGGAGAACTTGCTCAATTAGATCAGTGCAAGGGTTTAACCATGGGGAAGTATGTAAATTCCGCCGTTCATAAGAAGGAGAACCGTGCTTTAGGGATCCTTGAGAGAATTCACACAGTGATCCGGATCTTAGGGGGAGGCCCCCAAGATCTAAAAAAAATTGAAATGGATTTGACAAGATATGCAAAATTAGAATGCCAGAAAAAAAGAGAGAACACACTGCAAATAAAACCACAAAAAACTTGTTTTATTAAAACAAAGAATAACTATAGAAGCTACATTGTGGTCAAAAATCTGTCCTTTTACAAAGTGAGGCTTGTTATTTATAGCCTTTTTTGAGTTACAATACCATGAGTAGATACCATAGGTGGATACCATGGGTCAATACTATGGGTGGATACCACATACAATACCATGGGTAAATTCCATGCGTGGATGAATACCATGGGTGGATACATACCATGGGTGAATGAATATCATGGATAGATGTCACTTACAATAGCATGGGAGAATAAATACCATGGGTGGATGAAAACCATGGGTCGGTGCCAGTTACAATACCATGGGTAAATTCCATGGGTGGATGGATAACATGGGTGCATGAATACCATGGGTGGATGTAATTTTCCATTCGGATCACATAGATGTGTGTGGACCATTCTTGGTTGCTTCAACATCAAAAAATAATTACTATGTAAAAAATTTTGATGAATTTTCTCATAAATGTTG
Source organism: Pinus albicaulis (assembly GCA_034641835.2). Classification (NCBI taxonomy): domain Eukaryota; kingdom Viridiplantae; phylum Streptophyta; class Pinopsida; order Pinales; family Pinaceae; genus Pinus; species Pinus albicaulis. Next base: position 275,946,351 of record CM076579.1, on the reverse strand, counting down.
GATCTTCTTCATGCAAAAGAAAGATCAAACATTCTCTAGGAATTGGTGGAGAAAGAGTCGGGGAAGCAAGTGAAGGCTCTTAGGAGCGATAACGGTGGAGAATACATCTCTAACGAATTCAAGAAATTCTGCAACAAAGAAGGATTTCGAAGAGAACTCATAGTGCTTCATAACCAAAAGCAGAATGGGGTCGCAGAGAGGAAGAATAGAATGATCGTGGGTGCAACATGAGTGATGTTGCATGATCAAGGCCTACCAATGCATTTATGGGCGAAAGCATGCAACACTACGGTTTATGTGCATAATCAATGTCATAATTGAGTACTTGGCATGAGTACACCTGAAGAAGCTTTCATTGGTAAGAAACTGGATGTTTCACACTTTAAGATTTTTGGCTCATCTGCTTATGTGCATGTGCCCAAGGATGCTAGGAAGAAGCTAGAGTTGACTGTTGAATTTGGGATTTTTGTGGGGTACAAAGAAACACCCCATAATTATCATGTGTATTTTCCAAATAGCAGAATGATTGTTGTGCGACGGGATATAAATTTGATGTGGGGAAATCCATGAGGTTGTCGCTTGAGAGGGAGTTGGACTTGCTTGCGGAGGAGGAACTTCTGGTTCCCAAAGATGAGTCTCTAGATGTGGATCAGCTAGAGAGGAGGTTCATGGAGTTGAGGAAATCACTCATGTAGATTCATCCATCAGAAATGGCAGAAAGTGCACCATGGAAGTTGATAGGTTGATACTTGATGTTGTAGAGAATGTAGGAGCCCCTACCTCACAGCGCAGACAGAGGCAGTCTCCTGACCGATTTACTGGATACATAGCTCTTATGAGAAAATGTATTGTGACTGAACCATCTTCCTTTTAGGAAGTAGTGAAACAACCTACTTGGGTTGATGCAATGGTGGAGGAGTATGACTACATTGTCAAAAATAGTGCTTGGGAAATTATTCCAAGACCGGTTGATAAATTAGTGGTAGGTTCGAGATGGATATACAAGGTAAAGCAAGTTGCTGATGGGAGTGTGGAGAAATAAAAGGCCATATTTGTGGCCTGGGACTTCTCATAGATCAAGGGGATAGATTATGATGAGACCTTTGCACCTGTCTCAAGTTACTCTTCCATAAGGACCATCCTTGCACTCTCAGCGAAGATGGGTTGGTGCATTCATCAGATGGATGTGAAAATAATGTTTCTCAATGGGATCATTCAGGAAGAGGTGTACATAGAGAATCCTGAAGGTTTCAAGATCTTCAACAGCGAGTCGCATGTGTGCAGACTCAAAATATCGTTTTATGGGCTGAAGCAAGCACACCATGCTTGGCACACTTGGATAGATAGCTATTTCACTGGACTAGGCTTCAAAAAAAGTGAAGCAGATGCAAACCTATACCAAATTGTGGTGGAGGGTAAGATTTTAATCATTGTTATTTATGTTGATGATTTGATATTGACTGGTGATGAGCAGCTGATACACTCATGCAAGGATGATCTTGCAAGGGATTTTGAAATGAATGAAATTCATCTCCTTCATTATTTCCTTGGATTGGAAATATGGCAGTGAGATGGTGAAATTTTTGTGTCTTAAGAAAAGTATACAAAGGAGATACTGGGTAAGTTTAACATGGAGGGCTACAAACCCATGGATACTCATCTTCTAGGAAACTGGAGGAAAGAGGATGCTACTTCTGGAGAGGAAGTGGATGCTACTATCTATTGACAATTAGTGGGTTCAATAATGTATCTAGTGAACATGAGACCAAACATTTTCTATGTGGTTAACCAGTTGAGTCAAGCTATGGCTAAGCCTACCAATATATTTTGGAAGGTGGGAAATCATGTCCTAAGATACCTGAGGGGCACATCAGAGTATGGTTTATAGTACATACAGATGGATGGATTGAAATTCCATGGCTTCATAGATGGAGATTTGGTTGGAAGTCCAACGGATGGAAAGAGCACATCAAGGGGGATATTTAGCATTGGATCTACAGTTTTTTCTTAGTACAATAGGAAGCAGAGATCTGTGGCACTCAATTTAGTGGAAGCGGAATGCATGGCATAAATTCAAGCTACATGTGAGGCTATCTAGATGAGAAATATCTTAGTTTTTTTGTTTATTTCTCATATGGATCTGACAGTGATTCATTATGATAATCAGAGTTTCATTAAACTCTCGATTAATCCTATGTTTCATGATAAATCCTAGCATATAGATATCTGGTACCATCATCTCAGATATTTTGTCCAGAGGAGAATTATGTTGGTTCAGTACATTCACACAGAAGCTCAGCATGCAGATATTTTGACGAGGGCGCTCACCAGGAGAAAATTCGAATACCAAGAGATAGGATCAGGGTGAAGGATAATCCCTTTTTTGTTGAAAGGGAGTGTTGAGATTCAACAATAAATTTTGATCCTAGTGAAAATTAAGCACCTACAATAGGGTGGGGCCCTCAGGCTATTTATAGTGCATGTCTATTTATATATGAATGTATATTTATAGATGCATGTCAATTTTTATTAACCCTTAATATCAGATGTACATTAAACTATAATCTATTCTCAATGAGAACTTGGAAATAGTTAATTGCAGTTGAAAATCAGTTAGCTAAGTGAATTTCGAGTTAGGTGGTTGGTTGGTGGAATATGCAGGTTGAATTTAGTTGTAATTGAGTGATTCAAGTTGCAACAATGTTGGAAGTGCAGTGGTGCATGAGTTGTGCAAGTTGTAAGTAGTTTAACTCAGTTAAGTGATTTAAAATCAGTTGTGCTAGTTGTAACTAAGGATACACTAGTGAGAGATCAAGTGAATTAATTATTAATTAATTCAAAATCAGTGGTCTCACATGCAACTAAAAATTCACTATTATTAACTTCATGCATGTCAGATCCAGTGGAGACCCAGTTGAGTTCTAGGTGAAAGGGAAGTAAAATATTGGTTGTGAAATTATCCTCTTGCACACAAGCAAGCATACACACATTGGATGTTCAAATTAATATTTCATAGTCAAGGCAGGCAGGAAGGCATAAATTCAAGGATTTATTTTAGCAGAGATTGTGCAGTGGAGGAATGTTGTCTGGAGACAGTAAATTGAGCAAGTGATTTGCCAATTTTTGTATGACAGTGTGAGACAATTAGCTGATGTACTAAGAGATATTGTGATTGGAGTTTTTTATGTAATTTTTTCATGATCCATGATGTAGTATACAATAGAAGATAGTGGGGTTTTTAGCTGTAAGCTTTCCCAGGGAAATTATGTATGTTGTGTGTGATTGATCTTTCTTCATGATATTGTAATTGGCTATTGTGTTTTTAATTCCACAAAATATTTGTAGAATCGATTCAATATTTAACTTTAGCATATTGTTAGATCAGGTGAATCCAAGATATAAATTCATATTGTATAATTTCTACAGCCACAATGGTAGGTCTCCTCACTTTTAATGATAGGTTCAAATCATTGGCCTTCGATTGGGATATTCCATGTGTTTGATTTCAAATCATTCATTCACACTTCATATATTGTACTTGTGTATCTTTAGGTCCATCAATAGTATTGGTGATTCCTCTCGAATCTATTAATGGTCCTCATCATTGACTGGTAATCATATGGTGTTTTCCATGTTCGAATATGACACATTAATTCACATGATTAGACACATACTATCGAGTGGTAGTGATGACGACCCTAGATCTAATTTCATCCATCGTCATTGTGGGGATTTTTCATGAATGATGTATAGATCCACACTTTATGATGATGGTTATGTCAATATTGAGTCTATCCAAGCATGGATCCACGATGTATCTTTATTGGCTATGATTTTGATTTGTTTAGATAGATCTTTGCACATTTGCACATTTAGTTCTATGATTTGTTTAGATATTGTACTGAGTATGGGAATTCCTATCTCAGAGATGATCTCAAGATGATGTTGTTTTTTAATCCTTTATTTTTGAATTATAGGTCTCCAACCAATCATTATTTGATCTGAAATTTTGCATGAGAAGTCACTTCAGTATTCATATATAACTTATGACTTTGTGCTTTAGGGGCCAATTTGTTAAACGTCTTTTTGTCAAACTGAGGAAAAATAAACTAAATTTGAATCTCTCTCTATATAATGAACCCTTTTCAACATTCCCCTACAAATATGGAAGAAAAAATATTCTAAAAAATACAAAAATCCTATATATCATTTCTAAAAACCATAACTTTAGCCCTCATTGCACCTTTCCTATTGTAAAAGTGCGATGACACACTTGCAACCATTCAAAGCATGAAATGATCAATGTAGTTTTCTAGACCAAAAAATTTTATGATAACTTTACATGGGTAAAAATAAAAAGAAAATCCTAGAAGCCTTTTTCAAGAATCTTCTTCAAAGTGAATGAACTCAAGTTCATACCTATCTAGGAATTATTGCCACTTTGATGGATCCCATCACTCTCATTATGGATCCTGTTAGTGTTAGTCTAGTCATACTACCATCAGTGATCAAAACTTCTCTTTTCACTTACATATTAGGTGTCTCATACCGAATAAATTTCACCATTCTATTAGGTCATGGATTCATTGATGGTAGTAATTTTTATCAGTTGTCCCTCATGAGGTACTTGCTGATTTTCCTCTCTATGGTCTTCAGTCATTATTCAATTTCATTCTTAAAATCATATCATTAGGTCATAGGATGGGTCTCATTAGTTTCTAGGGTCTCACCATGGTCAAATTAATGAGTCAAATGTCAATAATATCAGCAAGGTCATGAGGAAGTCAATAAAATACAAAGTCACAGCACCTGGAAGATCAAAGAGACATTTTATTCAACTTTATGTAGAAAACATGATATTTTTTCTTTATTATCATTCATTATGTAATTCTATATCATCATATGTAGTAAGTCACAATTCAGAAGCTATTATCTCCACCAAGTAATGTACCTGCCTTCAGAAGAGTTTTCCACAGCATTTTCAACACCAAATCATCCTCCAAGAATATTCATCAGAAAGAGCCCGTAAAGAGCTTTCCAACGGTATACTACACTCTCAAAAATGACTTCTGGATTGAAATTTATGCTTAAGTGAAGTAAAATTCCCTAAACCTCTCCTATTTCCCATGTTTCCCTTTAACTTTATGTTTAAAGTTTTATATTTTCCTTATGAAATCCATTTTTCCCCCTTCTGATTATAAAATCGCATTATAAATACATATGCGATTATGCCAAACCACTTCCCCTCCATGCCATAGGACTTTATAGTAAAAAACTTATTTTATAAAGTCCCGTCGTATAAACCATTTCCCCTTTCCATACCCCTTAAACTTTATAACAAAAGTTTAAGTCTTACATTATAATATTTCGCCACAACCACTTCCCCACCATGCATTATGATGAAACTTTATTATAAAGTGTTATATTATAAACCCCCATCGCAATCGAAAACCTTTTCCAATCGCAACTTTCCTCCGATCGCATCCCTCCTCCCGATCTCCCGATCGCATCCCTCCTCCCGATCAGCCGATCGCACCTCCTCCTCCCGATCTTCCGATCACACAAAAATCTGATTGCGATCAATCACAAGTCCCTTCCCTGATCCTCTAATTGTAACAACCCTCGATTGATCCAGCACCATCAATCTTCCCCGCCTATCGAACGGACCACATTCAATCGCAATCGGCATTCCCATATATGTTACACTCCGCTCCCCTCCGATGTTGCAATTGTGATTGAACCTTGGGCCCACCATATGGTGATTCCGCCCATATATATTATAAAGGGTTTTCCCCTTTGTAAACTCGAAATTTGTATTATTTTCATTTTTACAAAGGTTATCCCCATTCCCCCTTTCTCAATCGCATCGGAGGTTTTATATGTACCACTCCGCTCCCCTCCAATGTTGCGATTGCGATTGACCCTCGGGCCCACCATACGGTACTTCTGCCCATATATATTATAAAAGGTTTTCCCCTTTGTAAACTTGGAATTTGTATTATTTTCATTTTTACAAAGCTTATCCCCATTCCCCCTTTCTCAATCGCATCGGAGGTTTTATATGTACCACTCCGCTCTACTCCCGATTCCGATTCCCGATTGCGATTATAATCCCCCATCCCACCATAAAGGCCCTCCTCCGATCCCTGATTCTGATCGCATCGCAATTTTGGTATTCATCATTTTAAACCGTTTCCCATCTCCGATGCGATTGCAATTGACCTATCGATCCCACCACTTAAACCTTCTGCCCATTCATTACGAAACCCCTTTTTCGTTTGTAAAAGTTAAAAATTATCCGTTTTTTTTATTACAAAGGGCTCTCCCCAATCGCATCGGAAATGTAGTTTCATATATATTGTTCCGCTCCTCGATCTTGATTGTGATTATGTGGGCTCCATCTTCTCTTCTCTGGTCATTCCGATCGCCGATTGCAATAAACATATTACCATATGTATTATAATGTGTTTTATCATATTACATATGTTTTAATATGTTATATCTCTCTGCTCCCGCTCCGATTTCGATTGTGATTAATATGATTTCCTCCCTATTTCCCTTTCCTTTTCCCATTTAAGATTAAATTTTCCCTTCACGAAAGCATATAATTTCATTTTATTTTATTTCAACAACAAACTATAAAAAATCAGTTTTCTCCAAACAATAAAGGAAAGCAAGTGACAGTTAAAGGGATGAGAACTAAAATAAGTAGATATTGTTACAACAAGCAGCAAAATAGGAAATTTGTTCATCATTTTACCTATTTTATTTCATACAGCCTAACAGCAAAATCTCCAAGTGGTCAAATGCAATAATGTCCCTTATTTTCAGGGGTAGATTGTTGTATTTCTTTACTATGATTGTATTTCAGTTCTTCAGCTATTAAAACAGCTCCCTTCTCTTGTGGATCTATGTTCCCACACTTCAGCCTATTTAATGTAATTGTAAATCATTTGTAAAGCAGCAAGAGGAGTCTGAGTCTGAAAGTATGGGAATAGTGTGGAAGAACATCTCTGCGCTTCATTGTATAGTTTGACAGAAATTAATAAGAGATGCAACTCTGATTTGTGGGATCCATGTGGTATGAGAGTTAGCATTTGTTTTTATCCTTTGTTTCATATGTGAATTTTTATGTGTTCCATTCATCCATAAAAATTTCTTTTTGAATGATTTCAAGATAGAAAGGTAGAATCTATTTTATATGCTCTGCCTTGGGGAATCATTCATACTCTGTATTTTTCTTCTATTTGAAAAGGATCCATTTATTGTGCCCTTTTCAGCTCCTCACCAGTATTTCCATCCCATCCTCATTAAATTTTAATTGCTAAGTTTCCTACCTATCTTGCCCCATGAAATACCCTGTGTCCTGATTTAATTCCCAGTTTCAAACTTTCCCTTTTATCCCACACATCCCCGAAATTTATTTATTCATTTTATTTAAACCTTTTATCCCTATCATTTTATCTAGCCTAATATCAGTCCATTTATTGCATTCCATTGAATATTCTTTCACGGAGAGAGCCCTCTCCTGTCCTTGTAGGGCTAGCTACAAGGCTGAGCATGGTTTAGTTGTTGCCCTGATTTTCCTTTTGCAGCCTGGGGTCCAATTCAGGTGCTAACATCTCTGGCGACCATACTGGGGAAAAGTTCAAGATTTTTTGTTTGTTAGTGTTATTTGTTTTATAAAATACAGAAGGAGCCTGAAGTTATGCCAGGTAGCCTTTGAAATGCACATTTCTTTGAAAGTGCATAAGTAGATAAATGCTGCTTCAGTCAATCTTCGGTCTAGTTTTATAAACATAACATCTAACTTGCAATATTTTCCCCAGTACATCAAATAATTCCAGACTTTTGAAAGATGATGTTCAAATTTTTTCTAGGCTGCAAAATAAGATTTTTGTAGAATAGAAATTTGACCACACTGGCTTCAAGAAGATACACCAGGGCTAATCCAGATCCAAATCCTCCCCCTGTGTTTGAAAATCCAAATCTTATACCAAGAATTGTCAGAAGACAAGAAGGATCAATAAGCCCTAGACCCGTCTTCAGGTCCTATACTTGGCCTAGTGAATGGTTTTTTGTAGAAGATATTTTCTTTGATGAGAATTTTGAGCTTACTTTATTTAGGAATAAGTCTGAAAATGACATTGATGATACAGTTTTAGATCCTGATTTCCTTGTAGATATTGAAGTCCAAAGAGAAAATACCTCCATTGACGATTACATTTTGAATTCTCCTCAGTCCATCACTGTAACTAATATTCCTAAGCCCTCAGAATCATCAGGAACAACATTGTCCCCTCCCAATTCATCATCATTCCCATCAGTCAACTCCCAATTATCATCTCCTCCATTAACACCATCCTCAAATCCTACAAGTCATATCGTAAATCCACCCAGAGTTATGGCTGCCAGGTATGCACCCCTGGTTTTACCCCAGGTCCTTGATGATATGCCGGCCATATATCAGAGTAAAATTTCAATCTTTGATGCCACTCAAAGCATCATGGCTCAACAACATGTTGATGAAATGAATGACTTTTTTGATTTGCATGAGGTAGAAGCAGAGAATGTAACGATGAGGCTGTTTGTTCAAAGTTTCGGAGGCGAAGTTAGAAAGTGGTTTAGAGCCCTACCACCAGGCACCATTCGTACTTTGCAGGAGTTGCACACTCAGTTCCTGGACTGATGGGAGGTAAAAAAGAACCCACTTCAAATTTTGTTTGAATATGAGAACATTAAAAGAAATGTGGGTGAAACTATGAAGGATTATTGTTTGAGATTCAATGCTGTATATAATGCTATTCCAGCTAATTTGAAGCCTTCTGTGGGATTTTCATTGTTAAAATTTTCCGACGGATTTGATGCTGACATGGCATATCAGCTGCATGAAAGAGATCCGTATTCACTTGAAGACATGCAGAAGATAGCGGTAAACATTGAAGCTAATCTGCTGGCTAAAAGAGCAAGAGCCAGAGCCGAGAAAAGAGTCACAATAAAAGCGGAGGCCTCTACTTCAGATAGTAAAATGGACACTCTGATCAGAACAGTGGAAAAAATGCTTGATAGGTTAACCATCGCAGATAGACCTGAGCCTCAAATAATAAATCCCAATTTCAGAGGGCAGTAGCCACAATTCAGAATTAAACAGAGAATGCCGGACCAGACTTTGCCACCACAGCAGCAAATTAAAACTCCTTTGAAACGTGCAAGGGATAGATTTAGATGAAGATGATCCTGTTATTGAGGCTAATCACTTTTTCATGGCGGACGGTGCGCCCATTTTCCTTACAGAAGACGAAGAATATAAAGTGGTGACTCCAGACATTCAAAAAGGCCAAAATTTCATTTTGGCCAATGATACAGTATTTGAAGAGGAGTCTGATGACTATCAGAGAGGGTATATGAATGCTCTGTTGGCTTAGCAAAGGAATTACTCTTTAAGGAATAGAGAGGTTACAGTCAACCCCATTCAAAAGAGAAAGGAACTCCAAATGAAAAATGATGCCCAAAAGAAAGGAAAGGAGCCAGTTGATCCTTCCTCAAGCAAATCACCTACAGTGGCTAACACAGCCAATGAGAAGAACCAGCAAAACACAGTAAAGGAGACAATAGAGAAGAAATAATTGCCCGTCAAAGAGGTGGAAAAATCTCCCTCCTTTAATCTATAAAATTAAATCTCTAGATTAAAAGTGTCTATGCCCCTCACAAAGTTGGTGAAGAATAGTGTGTATAAAACTTAGGTGTCCAAAGTCTTGCAAATAGATTCTGTCTCCGATATGGTCAATGTAAAAGATGACTACCCTGAACTTATTTTCGGTCCAGCCACAGAATAATCTAAAGAAAATGAAGTCCCTCCTTTTTATTTGAGTCTTAGAGTACATGAGTTTATCCTGCATAATGCTATGTTGGACTCCGGGGCCTCACATAATTTGATGCCCAAAGTTGTCATGGAGAAGCTAGGCCTTGACATCACTCGTAAATATCATGAATTGTATTCCTTCGACTCAAGTAGTGTTCACTGTATTGGTTTAATTAAAGATTTGGTAGTGTCTTTAGATCAGATTCCAGCAAAGAATGTCTTGATGGATGTAGTTGTTGTTGATGTTCCACGAAGGTTTGGAATGCTCCTATCTAGGTCTTAGGGTGAAAAACTTAAGGGAACCATGTAGCTTGACTTCTCTTATGCCACTATCCCTGTATTTGGCCAATTGAGAAAGTTATATAGGGAAAAGAAGATGAAATATACGATTACCAGCAAAGACAAGCCTGTAAATCATCCCATTAATGTTGTCCATACAAACTTAGAGTCTTTTGTCTTGTATTCTGATGGTGGTTTAAATGATGAGAATGTTAAATGGGTACAAGTGGATGAAATACCTGAGATTTCAGAGAATTTCAGAGAGGTCCTCAAACAGGAAAAGCAAAAATCAGAAAACACTTCTGAACCTCCTGCTTGCCAGCAGCAAAGGGACAATGAACAGCCAGAAATCAGCCAAGGTAAAGAAGAGAAAGAAACAAATTTCCAGCATCTTCAAGAAGAAGAAGAAGGCCTGTGGAGTATGGATTTTGATGGAGTTGTTGGTAAGGATGGAGCTGGAATTGGAATATGGATTAGGAGCCCTGTTTTTCAACCTGAGAAGGTTCCAAGTAATATTAGAGTTTGTGCTTATAAGCTAGCTTTTTATTTCTCTAACAATGAAGCAAAATATGAGGCTTTGATTGCAGGCCTCAAAATTTTGAAGAAGTTGAATGCAAAAAGGATTTCTGTATATGGCAACTCCGAATTGATAATCAAACAGGTGAAGGGAGAATATCAAGCCAAACATCCAAGATTGAGGGCATACATAAATGCAGTCTTAGACATTTTGAAAACATTCCCAGAGTATACTTTGACAGCAGTGCCCAGGATGCAGAAAATTATTGCTGATTCTCTTGCCACTACTGTAAGTAACTTGAATATTCCAATGAACTCCAGAAATAAGTTTGAAATCAATGTCAAACATAGGCCTACTGTTCCGGACAACTTAAGGTATTGGCAAGTATTTTGGGATGATAATGAGATCAATGCATTTTTGCAGGGTGATGGAAAATTCAAAGATACTCCAATAGAGGGTGAGTATGAGGTTGATGATCAGGAGTTGGAAGCAAACCAGATGGACATATTGCAGTTAAAGGATAATGTAATTCCTAGAGGTCTCATACCTCTAAAGGAGATTTTTGATCAGGATGATGTTGCAAAGAAACCAAGCTTGGTGCCCACAAAGAAAGAAGTTGAAGATGTGAATATTGGAACAGTTGATCAGCCCAAGTTTGTCAAATTATCAAAGGCATTATCCCCTGAGGTAAAGGAGAAGTATGTTAAATTGCTTTCTGAATTTTCTAATGTATTTGCATGGGATTATTCAGATTTGAAAGTGTATGATAAGAACATAATTCAACATACAATTCCTATCAAGCTGGATCAGAAGCCTTTCAGACAGAAGCTGAGAAGAATCAATCCAAAGATGCTACCATCAATTGAAAAGGAGGTAAACAGGTTGTACAAAGCAGGAATCATATTTCCTATTAGACTTTCTGATTGGATTTCAAATTTGGTCCCAGTGCATAAAAAGAATGGAGAAATAAGACTGTGTATTGACTTTCGAAACTTGAATAAGGCATCCTTAAAGGATAATTAACCACTTCCGAAAATGGACCATATTCTGCAAAGAGTAGTTGGAGCATCTAGGATGTCACTACTTGATGGCTACTCAGGCTACAATCCGATCTTGGTGCATGAGAAGGATCAAGATAAAACTGCCTTTACAACACCCTGGGGAACCTTCCAGTATGCCAAGATGCCCTTTGGACTGAAGAACGCTGGAGCCACCTTCTAGCATACAATGGACATTTCTTTTGCAAATGAAAAAGATGTTTTTCTTGTTGTTTATTTGGATGATTTGACAGTGTTTTCAGGTTCAGATGATGAACATTTGTACCATCTAAGAGTGGTTTTTCAGCGTTGCAGAAATTTTGGGGTTTCTCTCAATCCCAAAAAGAGCCCTTTTGCCATGGATGAGCGAAAATTTCTCGGGCATATCATCTCTAAAGATGGAATCCACATAGATCCAACCATAGTGGAGGTAATTCAGCTCATATATCTTTCACGAAACAAGAAAGAGATTCAGGCCTTCAATGGTAAGATGATTTTTTTACGCAGATTTATACCTAATCTGGCTGAGCATTTGAGAGAAATTACCAATATGTTGAAGAAAGAAAACACTATTAAGTGAAGTGAGGAAGCTATCAAGTCATTCAATCTGGTAAAGTTTTCTTTGTCTAATGCCCCATTTTTTATCAGTCCCGACTATACTCAAGATTTTATTATATTTTCGTTTGCATCTGAGCATACTATGGCTATTGTTTTAATGCAAAAGAGAAATGAAGTAGAAAATCCAATCACCTTTTTCAGTAGGACTATTAGAGATGCTGCTTTAAGATATATTATTATTGAAAATCAGGCATTGGCTCTTGTCAAGGCATTGAAATATTTTAGGGTCTATATTCTACATTCACACACTATAGCGTATGTCCCTAACGCAGCAGTCAAGGATGTGCTCATGAAAACTGATCCAGAAGGTCGAAGAGGCAAATGGATAGCAGCTATGTTGGAGTACGATCTGGAGATCAAGCCTACTAAGTTGATCAAAGGCCAAGGTTTGGCGAAATTGATGGCCCAATCAAATCTCCGTGCTTTAAATATAAACCTCATTTCAACAATGTCGGAAGAGGAAGATGAAGGTTTGCTAGTTCCTATTTCAGATATTTTTCTGCATTCCCCTTGGTATTCAGATATTGTGTATGTTCTTCAGCATCTGTCACCTCCTCCAGGCATGTCTAAGAGTAAAGGTAGATCTTTGAAGCTTAAATATGAAAAATATTTCATTTTGAATAGTCCTCTGTTTTGAAAGGATCCGGGAGGCGTTTTGCTAAATTGCCTGGTTGAAAAAGAAGCTCAGAAGGCAATGCACAATTTCCATAAAGGTGACTGTGGTGGTCACCTATTTTGGAAAACAACAGCGAACAAGGTATTGAGAGCCGGATATTATTGGCCCACATTATTTTCTGATTTATATAAAACAGTGATGAATTGTCATGAATGTCAAATTTTCCAAGGGAAGAAGAAATTTCTTCCACTTCCTTTGAAACCCATTTAAGTGAATGCACCCTTTCAGCAGTGGGGGCTCGATTTTATAGGTGAAATTCATCCCGCGTCCTCAGCACAGCATCAATGGATATTGACTGGGACAGATTACTTTACGAAATGGATCGAGGCCATCCTTGCCAGGAAAGTGACTGACACAGTAATTATTCAATTCCTGGAATCAAATATTTTATCTCGTTTTGGTTACCCATGTAAAATTGTGACAGATAATGCAGCCGCGTTCAGATAAAAGAAAATGATCAATTTCTGTGACAAATAAAACATCGTGCTGGGCCATTCAACAACGTATTATCCACAAGGCAACGGGCTGGCAGAGTCATCCAACAAGTCGCTGATGAATATAATTAAGAAAATGTTGAAGGCAAAAAAAAGAAATTGGCACCAGAAGCTTATCAACGCACTGTGGGCAGACAGAGTTAGCAATAAAAAATCAATAGGTATGTCACCTTTTGAGCTGCTTTATGGTACTGATGCTATCTTTCCTACTTCTCTTACAGTTCCAGTTATGAGATTATTACAAGAAGTTGGAAGTGAAGATGATGATAACCAGCGAAGAATCAACCAGATGATCCACCTTCAACAAACAAGAGAAGAAGTGTCACAGAAAGTGAGCCAGTTGCAAGACAAGATCAAAAAGATCTATGACAGGAAGAATAAAGCAGAAAAGTTTCAGTTGGAGGATGTAGTGTTGAAATGGGATGCAAGAAATGAAGCAAAGGGAAGCACGGTAAATTTGAAAACCTTTGGAAGGGACCATACATAATTACAGCATATAGGGGTCAGAATGCCTTCTTTCTTTCATAAATGGATGGCCAGGATTGTCCTGGAGGAGCAATAAATGGTAGGCTATTGTATCACTACCATTGTTGAAGACATGGATCAGAAATCTATCTCATCATCATAGTATATACCATTTTATTTTTCTAAAAGAAAAGTTCAAAATGCATAGTCATTCAAGTTTGGGGCCCGAGGTGAAGGCTATAAAACTTGGATGATATGTGTATGGTTTGGTTTTATTTCAGTTTTCAGTCTTATTCTAGAGTCAGAGTCAGTTTTCATTTGTGTCAATTTTCAACATTTTTGACTCCATGCCCAATGGATAAGGCTACTTGGTCTACAGTGTTCTTGGCACCTCCAAGGAGCTACCATCCCCATTGGAGCCAATTTTAGTGTCAGTTTAGTCATACTGCCATAAGTGATAAAAAATTTTCTTTGCACTTGCATATTAGGTGTCTCATACCAAATAAATTTCACCATTCCGTTAGGTCATGGATTCATTGATGGTAGTAATTTTTATCAGTTGTCCCTCATGAGGTACTTGCTGATTTTCCTCTCTATGGTCTTCAGTCATTATTCACTTTCATTCTTAAAATCATATCAGTAGGTCATAGGATGGGTCTCATTAGTTTCTAGGGTCTCACCATGGTCAAATTAATGAGTCAAATGTCAATAATATCAACAAGGTCATGAGGAAGTCAATAAAATACAAAGTCACAGCACCTGGAAGATCAAAGAGACATTTTATTCAGCTTGATGTAATTTTTCACCTCAAAACTATGTTTTGAGGTGAAAATGTGATATTTTACCTTTATTATCATTCATTATGTAATTCTATATCATCATATGTAATAAGTCACAATTCAGAAGCTATTATCTCCACAAAGTGATGTCCCTGCCTTTAGAAGAGTTTCCTGTAGCATTTTTAGTGCCAAATCATCCTCCAAGTAGATCCATTAGAAAGAGCCCAGAAATATCTTTCCAACGGTATACTACACTCTCAAAACTGACTTCTAGATTGAAATTTATGCTTAAGTGAAGTAAAATTCCCTAAACCTCCCCTATTTCCCATGTTTCCCTTTAAATTTATGTTTAAAGTTTTATATTTTCCTTATGAAATCCATTTTTCCCCCTTTTGATTATAAAATTGCATTATAAATACATATGCAATTATGCCAAACCACTTCTCCTCCATCCCATAGCACTTTATAGTAGAAAACTTATTTTATAAAGTCCCGCCATATAAACCACTTCCCCTTTCCATACCCCTTAAAATTTATAACAAAAGTTTAAGTCTTACATTATAATATTCCACCGTGACCTCTTCCCCACCATGTGTTATGATGAAACTTTATTATAAATTCCTATATTATAAACCCCCATCGCAATCGCAAACCTTTTCCAATCGCAACTTTCCTCCGATCGCATCCCTCCTCCCAATATCTCAATTGCATCCCTCCTCCCGATCACCCGATCGCACCTCCTCCTTCCGATCTCCTAATTGCACAAAACTTTGATTACAATCAATCACAAGTCCCTTCCCCAATCCTCCCATTGTAACAACCCCCGATTGATCCAGCACCGTCGATCTTCCCCGCCGATCGAACGGCCCACATTCAATCATGCCATCACAATCGACACTCCCATATATGTTACACTCCGCTCCCCTCCGATCTTGCGATTGTGATTGACCCTCGGGCCCACCATATGGTACTTCCGACCATATATATTATAAAGGGTTTTCCCCTTTGTAAACTTGGAATTTGTATTATTTTCGTTTTTACAAAGGTTATCCCTATTCCCCCTTTCTCAATCGCATCGGAGGTTTTATATGTACCACTCCGCTCTACTCCTGATTCTGATTCCTGATTGTGATTATAATCCTTGGTCCCACCATAAAGTCTCTCCTTCGATCCCTGATTCTGATCACATCGCAATTTTTGTATTCAGTGTTTTAAACCATTTCCCATCTCCGATGCGATTGCGATTGACCTGTCGGTCCCACCACTTAAACCTTCCGCCCATTCATTACGAAACCCCTTTTTCCTTTGTAAAAGTTAAAAATTATCCATTTTGTTAATTACAAAGGGCTCTCCCCAATCTCATCGAAAATGTTGTTTCATATATACTATCCCGCTCCCCGATCCCAATTACGATTATGTGGGCTCCATCTTCTCTTCTCCGGTCCTTCTGATCGTCGATTGCAATAAACATATTACCATATGTATTATAATGTGTTTTATCATATTACATATGTTTTAATATGTTATATCTCTCCACTCCCACTCCGATTGCGATTGTGATTAATATGATTTCCTCCCTATTTCCCTTCCCTTTTCCCATTTAAGATTAAATTTTCCCTTCACGAAAGCATATAATTTCATTCTGTTTTATTTCAACAGTAAATTATAAAAAATCAGTTTTCTACAAACAATAAAGGAAAGCAAGTGATAGTTAAAGGGCCGAGAACTAAAATAAGCAGAGATTGTTACAGCAAGCAGAAAAATAGGAAATCTGTTCATCAGTTTACCTATTTTCTTTCATACAGCCTAACAACAAAATCTCCAAGTGGTCAAATGCAATAATGTCCCTTATTTTCAGGGGCAGATTTTTGTATTTCTTTACTATGATTGTATTTTAGTTCTTCAGCTGTTAAAACAACTCCCTTCTCTTATGGATCTATGTTCCCACACTTCAGCCTATTTAATGTAATTGTAAATCATTTGTAAAGCAACAAGAGGAGTCTGAGTCTGAAAGTAGGGGAATAGTGTGGAAGAACATCTTTGTGCTTCATTTTACAGTTTGACAGAAATTAAAAAGAGAAGCAGCTCTGATTTGTGGGATCCATGTGGTATGAGAGTTAGCATTTGTTTTTCTCCTTTGTTTCATATGTGAATTGTTATGTGTTCCATTCATCCATAAACATTTCTTTTTGAATGCTTTCAAAATAGAAAGGTAGAATCCATTTTATATGCTCTACCTTGAGAAATCATTCATACTCTATATTTTTCTTCTGTTTGAAAATGATCCATTTATTGTGCCCTTTTCAGCTCCTCACCAGTCTTTCCATCCCATCCTCATTAAATTTTAAATGCTAAGTTTCCTGCCTATCTTGCCCCATGAAATACCCTGTGTCCTGATTTAATTCCCAATTTCAAACTGTCACTTTTATCCCACACATCCCCGAAATTCATTTATTCATTTTATTTAAACCTTTTATCCCTATCATTTTATTTAGCCTAATATCAGTCCATTTATTGCGTTCCATTGAATATTATTTCACGGAGAGAGCCCTCTCCTATCCTTGTAGGGCTAGCGACAAGGTTGAGTGTGGTTTTGTTGTTACCCTGATTTTCCTTTTGCAGCCTGGGGTCCAATTCAGGTGCTAACAGATCCTATCTCCCCTCATTGTAGATCTTACCCTTTTAGAAAGAGATCTACAACCTCTTCTCTTCTCCTATAAATAAAGAGTAGAGAAAAGAGGAGGGGATTAGATTTTTGGCGTTTATAACTTATGCATTCATGTTGTTAAAGTGAAGGTGTTTCATGATAAAGGGAGGATTGGAGAATGGTGGAAGGAGAGTTATGACCTAAATGCATGGATTGTAATCTCTCCCTATTATTTGTTAATACATTGAATTTTTTTCTCACATTATGTGTTAAGCATTAAGATGTATTTTTCAAAACTCATTGATCTTCTCATTAGTTAATACTTGAGACCTTAATATATTATAAGCTTTGATCCTTTGTATGTTCCTGTTTTTGTAGGTTCCATTTTCGGGGATCGAAAGTGGAGCGAGATCTTGGGCATAAAAGGCCTATTTCATTAATCAGGTGAGTATTGTTCAAGTATTTCTAGAGAAAACGTAGCATACATTTCTTTGGGTTATTCTATATTTCATCGTTGAGTCTAAATATATCACTCTTATATGCAAGTGGGATTTTTTCAATAACATATTACAACATGTAATTCCCATTTTTTTTCAATTGTTATACCATGCACACTTGATAGCATTTCCACATCTTCAACATGACAAATGTCATTGCAAGTTTGGTCATTATGCCACTCACCTCACATTATTTTTTTTAATATCGAGTGCATGTTTCTCTTTATTAAAATTTATCTCTGAATGGAGATTAATTTACTTCTTTTCCCTTCCATTATGAGATTGTGGTGTCAAGGTTGGGGAAGATATGGGTTCTTCTCCTCTCTGAGGAGAGTTTTCAATAAGATACTCAACTACTTTTTTTTATTAAAAAAGTTGCGGCCTTAGACTATGGAAAAATTCCTTAGGTAATTTGTGTCCAATTCCTTATTTTGAGTTTATATCCTTCTTATGTTTGCATGCCACTCATAGAATCATTTTCTAATTACTATTTATTTTCCCTTGTAGGCTAGAACTTGGCTTATAGTGATAGTTTTTTATGGATAGGGTTTTTATCAAAATATCGAGCACAAGGATTATGTAGTCACTTTATTTCTTGTGGATTCTCTTAGCCCTACTAACATAAAGATTATTTTTCCTGTTCCAATTAGCATAATGAAAAGGGTTAACCCCTCTTTCTTTCTTGTAGTCTCAGGAATCTAGCTTGCAGTGATTCCATAATGCTTCAATAGGTACTCAACTTCTCTCCAACTTGATTTATTTCTAAAAGAATTATTTAATTGTTTTATCTATTTATTTTTTCTCTTTTATGGTTATATTTGCAACAAAGCACTCATTATCTTAACAAGGTTTGTTTCTATCAGTTTATATAAGACTCGAATTTCGTCAATTTTTTCTTTAGGTAGTTTAACAAACTCACACCCTAATTGATATCCTTCCTTTACATTTGTCCCTATTTGAATTTATTTTGACAAATTACTTTGCTTGTGTAGGTTAGGTTTGGTCATTACCTGGGAGGTTGTAATGCGAGAGTTCTATGTTCCCTACACATATACTGGGTACTCATCGACTTATTTTATCTCTTATCTCTCTTGTTGTGGGGTTATTTTTCACGACCTTGAAGGAAAAATCCTAACATGGTCATGCCTCACTTCAAAATACTTACCCTCGTGTTTAAATTTCCTACGAGGCATATTAACACTTACATGCCTAAATAGCTAATTCTACGAAAGATTTTGAATTAAGTATAACAAAATAAAATATATATAAATTTTAAGATTCTGCAACATTGTTCTCCTCAGTAGGGACTAAGTACAATTTAACATTTGAAATTATCTGGTCCATATTATGATTTTCTCATTGTATAAAAAACCAGGTTTGAAAAAAATTATCGAATTTTTGTATAAGTAATTGTTATGCTTACTATAATTTATTGTTCCTTAATTTTACAACCATAAATTTTTATTTTATCCAACACCCAATATTGTCATTGGGACCTTAACAAGTTTTTTATTCCTTTAAAATATTGCTATGCATGTTTTATTTTCCAATTTTCATTTAAACATTTCCATAACTCTTATTTATCTGAAATAAACATGTACATGTTAAATAATCATTTTCCTTATAAACATAGAATACTATCAGTCCTGTTACTTGTTATTTTCTCATATATATATATATATATATATATATATATATATATATATAATAATAAATCCTCGTTTACGAGTCTTAGAGTGCATAACTCTTAGCTTTAGGGTTTTTGCACCTATTACTACAAGGATTTTCTTGTATTATAAATAGGGACTCCATGATATTTAAAGGATGACCTAAAAAAATTTCTCAATATCAAACTATGACCATAAAAACCATTTTTTATAGGTATGTATATGAAATCTCTTTGTAACAATTTAAATGAAACAACTTCTTAATTATCTAATAGTTTTCTATACAAAATCATTAAAATTTGTGCAAATATTTTTTCCCACACATACAATTATACAAAACTATTCTATCAAAATTAGCTATAAAAAAAAGTAAAACCATTTTTTATATACATCCTAATACTTATTAAGTACCTACATTTATTCCAAACTCATCTATATAAATGGCATACAAATTTAATTATACACTCAAAATTTCTAACAAACAGTAAACATACAACCTTGTTACTTACTTGTGTTTTTGAAATATAATAGGAGCTACCACCCTCCTCTCAAATGTCTCAACAATACCCCCTGATCCCCAGACTTGTATGTTATTAGGAAATGAATAGATTTTTTTTCACAATTTAACCTCCTCGAGGCCTAGCAGTGTCATGCTAAATCTAGACTGAAAATTTATCTATGCAGGTCCAATATTTCTCGCCCACTGGAATCTCATTTTCTTTTTTTCTAGATTTCCTTTCTCTTGTGATTTTTTTTTTTAAATCATATTCTCCCACCCATAAACTCTCCTTCTCACTATGATAAAATTTTGGTTGTAAGTAAAATCATCCCCTAGAAGATGGATGATTTCTCTTTTTTGTGTCAAACTATCCTTTATTGGACTACAATTGATTCATAACTGCATCATGACAGTTAGGAGTCTGACTACTCATGTAGTGGCTCCCCTTATATTTCCAAATAAAAAAATAAGTGAAATAATATTTCATTCATTACAATATATTAACATTTACATATCATTCCAGTTTAGTCGTGGCCCCACAACCAAGACTTCCACAATATTCACAAGTAAATATAAATAATGATGTTTGAAAAAACAATTTCACTAGGGTTATCATAGAGGCACTTTCCTGTTGAGTATGGAAGGGATGATGTAATTTATTGGCTTATCGTGTCTTGTTATGTAAAATTTTTTGACTTGGTCAAATTACATAAAAATAATTTATTTTTTATTTTTAGGGTAAACACCCATAGGGATTTGAACTAGTTTGCGTAGTACCTAAACTTTATGTTTGCGTCGAGAGGTGATTTCCATCTGAGTATGGAAAATATGTTGTAATCCTTTATCTTCTCATGTCCCATTATTTAAACATTTTGACTCATCCAAATTACATAAAAATAAAATAATTGTTTATTTTTAGAGTAAACACCCATGGGGATTTGAACTAATGACCTTTTCACATAGATTTCCTTAAAAATACACTCATTCAAAATCAATTCAAAGCCCCGTGGGCTTAAAATAAATTTTTAAAAATAAATAAAAAATTAAGGCTCCAATTTTTGACAACCCATGATTTTGTGAATGGTATTCTTATGTATGAGGATATATATATATATATATATAGCTTAGATCCATCTTAATTCTGATCCCTCAAACAAAAGATGAGGGATCAAAAATAAAATAAAAATAAAAATATAACATTAATAATAATAATAATAATAATAATAATATCAATAACAAAAATTTCCTCACGAAAAAATCATAAATTTTCATTAAATTATTGTTTGCTTGAGGGATCTTGACCCAGGTTCAGATTTTATTGTGCAACCAACAAACCCTCCAACTACTGACCCTTTTGGCAATGGCCTGCTTGCGCAGACTAGAGTCTCACCCGAAGTAGTATGGGTGGGTGCTGGAACCAGGTTTCCACACTCTGAGGAAGAAAATAATGTGGTGGCCCAAAACAGGTTTATAATAGAATGTGTTGAGATCAGAAACATATGTGCACATATACAGAACAATACTTTTCAGATCGGCTTGTCACAGACACATATAATGCATATAAAGATGAATCGCGGATCAAATTCGTCACAGATATATAATAACAGAACCAGATCTTCGCGATGTGCAATAACTTAAGAAGATGTTTTCATGTATTCAACCATCAACATATATTCATTCATAAAGAACATATTTACTCGTGCAGATATAACATAAGTAAAAGCGATCTCAAATTAATAATAGTAAATAGATAAAATAGTCCTTTGCCAAAACCAGTCTTTGTATTAGATCAAAACAACTCAGCATAACATAATTTCCCTTTACAATAACCCTTTCGCGCACATAGCCAGTGGAGTCCGTACACAGCCAGGATGAGGTCTCTGTGCACACAACCAATAGGAGCCTTCCTACCCAAAAACCCAAACTTAGATTGAAATCCTTACAAAACGTACATCAACATAAGAATGAGATTACTTGACTGCCTTACTTAGACTCAATCTATCTCTTTTTTATACCAATCTTAGCATGCAAATACTATGGTCTCAAACCATGGTTTGAGACCCATAGTTTACCCTTACAACCCATTTACATAAAATATGGACTTTGACCTACCTCAAAGTCCCTTGAACTTTCTGCACAGTGCGCATATGAAAAATTACATACAAAAAGTTATAAAAAAAAATGTACCCCAGTGAACCCAGCTCCAACAAGCCCCCAACACAAACTTGTGACTCATCCCGAGTCACTATGGGGTATACTCCTTCATCTTTTCTTGGAGTGTAGTGACAGAATTTTTCAGTGGCATCACCACCTTAAGACTCTGTGCAGTAGCTCCCTGCACTTCAATGACCAATTTTCCTGTATTTGGCCCTTTAATGGCCAATTCAATGCTTCTCTAAGTTTGTTGAAGGGTCTTCAGTGTACAATCCAATGTATGTGATAGTTGTAGAGCCTCCCCAACCCACGATTGCATCCCTATCTTGAGAAATTGTTCTCATCGACGTAGGTCCTCAATTTTGGTCTGGATCACTTGACCCTCCTGTAGGTGGGTGAGGCACTGTGTAATTACGAGGGTGGGTGATGCCATCCTAATATTTTCATATTGTTGCTCCTTTATGTGTACCTCATTGCACAATTGTTGAACCATAGGGTCATTATGAACCGAATTCTAGACACCCATGGCCTCATCCAAGACCTCACTACATTGTGTGACTAAAACAGTAATGCTATCTATAGCCTGTTTTACTTCGGCAACCCTCTTCGTTCTGATTTTTGGGGGGTCTATGGCTGCAATTTTAACTTTAAGTCGAAAATATGGTGTTCAAATTCATCCTACACAGTTTGAATTTCAATGTGTGATGCCTTTAATGCTACAACCAACCCTTCTAACTTCTTAGCTGGGTTGGGGAAGTTGTGGCAGGGACTATTGGCATGTCACTACATACTTGACTAATATTTTCCTCTAGTGCAGCACACTGACCTTTTGTGGATCAACATGATTCCTTCATGGTCTGTTACTTCTGGTGAGATTCAACAACCTATTGTTGCGAATCTACTACAGTGGTGTGGGCACGGGCTTCATGGAACTAGAGCTCATGCACAATCATATTGTGGATTAGATGTAATTTTCATGTAGGCAAAACAAATAAGTTAACATTTATATCACCGCAAACTCATATTTTCACACGGTGGCTGGTTGATTCTTCCTGGATGGTCAGCTCAAGGATTTGAATAAGACAACTGTCCCCAGTTGCAGGTAGGACTGTATTGAGCTATTGCACACTAGTTGAATGCATTCTCTCTTGCATCTAGCTTGCTTGTGTAGCACTTGCCTAAATCAGGCTCGCTTGAACTTTGAGCTCTTGGATACCAACCTGTACCCCATCAAGCATAGCCTTAAACTGCACTTCTATGTTTGTCCACCTATCTTTTTTTGTTTTCATGATTGTGTTGGCTATTTCATTGAAGTCATCTTCAGTCAATGTTAGCTCCTCTACTCTAGTGGCCTTAGAGCCCTTTCAATTCTTCCTGGATCCTCCCTCGGCCTGAGAACCAATCTTTGGGCCTCTGAATTTCCACCTTCTCCTCTGTATTTTTTGGTATGGTACGATTCTTCTCAGGTGCAGTGTCCATTTATAGATCAACTGTTTTGCTGGTTGTAGTTGGTGTTGCCTCTTTTTCTATGGTCTTCTTAGAAGTCTGCATACCAATGCGAGGCTTGGTCAGTGTCTTTGGAATAGAAATTGATGCATCTGGCTCCAACAAAGTTAGCAACCACTCTGCAGTGATGCAAAACAAATCATCCTCGGTGAGGAGATAGGGAAATTTGTACCAAAATCCTTCAACTACGCCCTTCACGTGAATGTGAATGTTGTGGAAGGTGGCCTTAAAATCTACAATCATTTTTTGTTTCTCCTACAAATTTGGAGAGAGCCCTGGCTTTGATTGGATCACATGAAAGATAGACGCATCGAATAAGACCAAAAATATTTTATTTTCCATAATGTGCATGGGGATGGAGGAATTACATAGTTTGGCATACCACGTGGCTTCACACATTTGCAAATCTGTATCAGGAAACTGTGCTTCCTCTGGTTTCTTCCATCCAATGAGGGCTATCAACAACAAGAGCCAAGCATAATAGAAATGCTTTCCCTCTTCTTGTGCTTCACGTACATTCTCCAAAAATTCTTTGCATAAATATTGAGACCAATTATAGATCACTCCCTTCTTGCACTGTCCTACGAGTTCAATTACTTGCGCAATAACCTCCTTAGGTTTTCACTTCCGCATCATCTTGCAGGCCAAGATGAGTGTTCCTAATTGAATGGTCGGGTCATTGATTTCTTTGGCCACAAATCCTCTACTTTGGCGTGACACCTCGAACATCCTTTTGATTTTATCTACCACCTTCGTTTCTTTTGCCTTTCCTCCAAATTCAGCCATGGGATCTGAACCTTCGTCAGGTAGGGTAGTGATCTGATGGATCAACGCAGCATCAATGGGCATGTGCTCTCCAAGGAAAATTAAGGATGGAAGTTTATCATAAATTTTAAAAAACATGGCAAATGTTATTAGTCCCTAATATCCAAATTTTAAAATGTTTGATGATAATTTTGTAAAAATGTTTATATTTCTAGTTATTTATATTAAACAATATATAATATTGGTGATTTTTAAGGTAAAATAATTTTATACTATAAAATTTGGGTGAATTCATTTTTAGAAAAATGGAAATTGGTGAATATTTTTTTGGAAAAAACATGGAATATTAGCCCACTTGCGAATATTAGCCCCTAAAATTTTCCATGGCGCTCTCCCAACCATAATGCTTCATCATGTACTAGCGCGAGCAATTGGTGCACACAGATATCATTTATCGAGATGCACCCAAAATGTGGAACCTGAAGTAAATTCAAAAGGCCAGCCTTGTGGAGGACCAACACCCATCATTATAGGTCCACGTGCACAAGGCCCCCCTCATATGGCACATGGTCTAGATAACGCTCAGGTTCAAGCTCAGGGAACTTATCAAAATCTGTGAGGTCCCAATCCTTCATTATTAGCTATGAAAATTTAGCGAACATGTCGCCTTCAAGCACGACATTCTCCAAATTTAAGGACATGTTAATGTAAGACCTAACCTTGTCAAGATCCTTCGTGACCTTGAATGACAGCTTGCGTAGTGAAACATAGGTCGGAAACCATGAGAATGGGGCCACTTCAACCGCATGCTCCTCGTCCTTGATGATGGTATCAAGGAGCTTAGCCATGGGTCTCTTCTTGCGCTCAGCCGTGGTGGACCACGGATTTTGGAGTCTTCTCCCTAGGGGACTTACGGGTCCCTAATGCCTAAACTTTCTTAGTATTTGCAGGTGCATGTGTCTCAGCGAGAGGCGCAGTAGGATCCACTGCTATATTAGGATCTGATTCTAGGCACATAGCTGTCATGCTTGGCAGGATAATGTAACAAAGACCCCTACGACGCAACTCCTCCTCAAATCCCGGATCCAGACCAGACATAGACAATGAGTAATATGCATAAATCAGAGAGCTCAAGGTATAAAATTCACACAAAAAGAAAATGGAACTATTGCGACCCCATAGATCATATTTATGTTTTTGGTGCATCTTAAACGGTCCCTTATGCACTAATGTGTCTCCATAAATGACAAAATGGTTCCAAATTTGACAAAATACCCTCATTAAATGCAACCTAGATGCTCCCTTAAATGGTAATAAAATTTTCTTTTCCAAATTTACTATTCCAACAGCTAGATTTTGGTGTTGAGATTCAACAAGATGATGATCCTAGTGAAAATTAAGCACCTACACTAGGTGGAGCCCACAAGCTATTTTTAGGTGATATGTCTATTTTTAGAATTTGGATCAAAGTCTCTTTTTAGCAGTAATCTATTTATAGATGGTTGAGAAAATTATATGGATGGATGGGCGTCTAAGTTGGAATGCATGTGTGAATTTGTTTCATGGAATGCATGTCTAAAATTAGAATTCATGTCGATTTTTGTTAAGCCCTTAACAAAAATTAGACAACAAATAATTATCTATTTTCAGTGAGCACTTGGAACTAGTTAACAGAAGTGAAAATTAGTTAGCTAAGTGGAATTCGAGTTGAAGTGGTTATTTGGCGGACCATGTAGTGGGCTTCGTTGTAACTAAAGATACACTAGTGAGAGATCACTAAATTAATTATTTAATTAATTCACAAGAAATGGTCTCACATGCAACTGAAGAAATACTATTGTTAACTACATGCATGTTAGAACCAGTGGAGACCCATTTGAGAGATAGGTGCAAGCGCCTGGTTGACTATCAGTTGTGACTATAGTGGTGAATTCAATGCATCTACACACACATTTGAGATTCCAATGAGGATTTTTGTAGTGAAGGAAAGGAAATATCGAATTCATTCAAGGATCTTCATCAACTGGGATTGCGCAATGGAGGGAGGCTATCAGGAGGCAGTAAATTGGTGCATGTGTGAACCAATTTTTGTATGAAAATGTGAGACGATTGTATATTGTACTGAGAGATCTTGGAGTAGAGTTTTGTATGAGATATTTTCATGATCCATGATCCATGATATACATAATATATTATAGTTGGGTTTTTTAGCTTTAATATTTCCAGGTAAAAAAATCTTGTTATGTTCATTTGATTTTTCTTCATGTGTTTACAATTGGCGATTAAATTTCCCCAAAAGAATTAAGTATAATGATTATGTATTTAACATTGGATATAATTGTTAGGTCAGGAGAGTATGATAATACATCACAGTATTTATAAAAAAATTATACGTGGTATTAAAGAAAAGAATATTCCAATATTGAAGTAGTAGCTGAGTTTTGTTTCTGGAAACAATTCGAATTTGCTGCAAGAATTTCTTAGTGCAACAGTTGAGTAAACATCGAAATGGCTTTCAATGGTTTGCAGTTAGAGTATACAATCGAGGGCAGCTTGAACTACATTGCATGGAAGGATAGGATGGAGGTGGTGCTTGAAGATAATGGCTTGAAGGAGTTCATCGATAGTGATGTTCCTAAGCCCACTTTGACAAATGCTGCATTACTTGATGCATGGAAAAAGAAAGTAGCGAAGATGAGAAGAATTATTTTGGAAGGTGTGAGCAACCATATTGTCTCAAGCCTTCATGGGAAAGCCACTCCATTTTCATTGTGGAAGGCTTTGAAGGATCTTTTCCAAAGCAGCAACAACCATAGGAAATTGGCACTGAAGGATAAACTCAGAAAAATCAAAATGGAGAAGGACAACAATATTCCTAAGTATGTCAAAAAGTCTTTCAAATGTAGAGATGAGATAAGGAGTGTGGGAATCACTATTGATAATGATTATTTGGTGAGCTTGGCTCTCTTGGGAGTTCCTAAGAGTTGGCATAGTTATCAAGACTCTGTCAATGGACGGGAAAAACTGCCGGATTAGGAACGACTGTGGTGGGATCTAGTTCAGGAGGAGTTCAGGCAGAACACCACGGATATCTCTTCATCAAAGCATGATGATGAAGAGGATTGTGATTTGGCTGAAAAATCAAAGAAAGGGAAGGGGAAGAAATTCCACTCAAAATCCGAGGCTAAAGGAAAGAAGTTGGATTTGTCCAAGGTGAAGTGTTTTCACCGTCACAAACATGGGCATCTCGCAACTAACTGCCCACATAAAAAAAAGAACAAGAAAATTGTTGGAGCTGTAGCTGGTGAGGCCCTTTTTTAAAATTGGACAACTAGGTCCAAACTCTGGGTTGTACTGCTCAGATGACGATCGCAATATTTTTATTGCTTTCCTCTTTCGGAGAGGTGTAAGATTGATCTAAATATCATCTTGATTGGATGAGAAAAACATGTACTTTGAATTTATTCCACTTATGTGGTAGGTCGGCCTGGAATAAAATATTGACTTAAATGTCTTAAAGGACGTGTCACACACCCCCAAAGATTCCTATATATTGGAGAGACTTAGAGTTAATTTTGACACACATTGGGGTGGAAGAATCCTCTCTCTCTCTCTTGATGGTGTTGGAGCTGCATATTATTTGTTTGGGTTGTTCTGGGGTTATGTGTGACACTCTTGGCTGAATGACCTATTAGAGACTTTGCTGGTAGAAGCATCCTGCTGATCGCCGTAATGCCACCATTTCTTACTTCTGTTTTGGATTGTCTTCTATCGATCGATTAGTATGTTCTATCTTCTTCATTATTTTGCCCTAATCTGAAATGGCATAGAACATAAGTAGAAATTAACATGGTATCAGAGTGAGGTCAAGACAAGCCCTAATTTGTTGCAATCACCGAAGAGAAAAAAATGGGTTTCTCCCTCTTCAATAGTTGTTTCAGTCTCTGTTTCAGATTCTTCTTCTCATTGTTCCTCGTTAGTTAGGTTACTAAAACCAGACGGAATTAATGGTGATATTTTTTCAAATGCAATTTATGCACTTCCAACTCGCATCATTGGTGATTTTATTTCAAATGAAATTTCTTCGATTCTCGTTGGTAGCAATGATGTGGTTTATTCGGCTTTGGATTCAATTGTTCTCAGCATAGAATAGATTGCATGATACCTGAAAGCCCTTGTATCTCAGCTCGAGAAGTCTCGACGCTAATCTTAGAGAGCGTATTAGGACTACGGATTCGATGCAACGCCTGTTAGCCTCAACACTTTTCATGACCGTTCATTTTTATGCAGTGGTAAAATTAATCCTCTGCGAGAATTTTTTTTTTTACGGTGTTTGTTTTCTGGCTGCCGGAAAATACCAAGGTGGATGGTGGCATGACACCAAGCGGTGGAAATGAATCGAGTGACTTCTGTAACTCGAGCAGGCAGATGAGATATCGTGAAAACTTGCCGAAAAGGAGCCGTCTAAAACCATTGAGCTGTCGTCTCACAATTTCGGGCTCATGACTGTGTTTTTTTTACAGGGCCGAAAGACAAAAGATTCGATCCTTGTTCCAGCCCAACCAGATTTCCGCCCGTCCATCAAATTGTGGGTTTGGTCACACCAACGATTCCAACTTCTCGACTTCTTATGATATTGGTTTGATGTTATTTCGTTTTTTTTTTTGTTTCCTATTTTCACGGAATGGAAGACTCGGGGAAAATTACAGTGTTGGCAACTTTGCCGGAAAATAATGTTTCCTATTGGTTTTGAGGATGATTTACCTCAAGATACTGAGCAGAAGAAATTGAGGTCTTGTTTTTTTTGGAAATTTTCAATTCGCGGGTCTGTATTATACACTGCTGCTTGTGATATTGCACGAAAATTTCAAAATATTGCCGGTTGCAAATTGTTTGGAGTGCCTCTTTGGAGCTTGTTTATATCTGGAAATTGGGATGGGAGGTCAATCCCTTCTTTGCAACTGCGGAATATGTGCAGGACTCAGCTGATAGAATGGAATCTACTTATATAACATGGCTACACGATCAAAGTCTTGGCGAATCTAATCCTACTGACGCGGAACTGGTCAGTTTGATTGAGATATGAAAGAGAGAGCTCATCACTACTCTTGGTACTGCAAAATGGCAGTTATAGGACTTTGAAAGGGCCATCAGAGTAACATCTCCAACTAACATGGCATATTCAAAAGAAGATGCCCCTACAAGGCATATGCAGTTTATTGAAGCGATTAGCAATCAAATTTCCAACATCGAGAAGGAATTGCAAGATTCGATTAAGAACCAAGAAAAAAAAAAAGGGATGGAAATCGAAGTCTGTAGTGGGTGGATTTGGATGATAGAGAGAGAGATGATCTAGCTATGTTTCTTTCAGGAGATGGATCTCTTAAAATTGCTGTAGAACATGGCACATGCAGAAAATTACTGAACAACAATCAAAAGGAAGTATTCCCACTTCTGCAAATTTGTAGGGTACCAAAGATGTGGTCGAGTTGAGGCCTGATGATACAAAACACTTGAATCCATAAAATGGGCAGTCTAAGTTGCAGTGAATACAACACTCTCGCACCAATGCTTCTTGTGCATTGGATACACATCATAATGGTTTTACAGACTTTGAAGCGAGCAACAAGGAGTTTGAATTTGTTGTGGACATGGCTCACAAGCTGTTGGGAACAAGAGATGATTGTCACAGTGGAGATTCTCTAGAAAGAGCAACTGGGCATAAAAGAAGTGCAAGTGTAGGTGCTGAATTTGGAACTTGGAAAATTGTGATTGTTGACAATGACATTGGTAAAATATCTTACAATAGCAGGTGCAGAAATTTTAATAATGAATTGAACTTTTGGGGCTTTATAAACAACCTGAAGTTCATGTTGAAGCTAAAATTTTCCAAGAGCGGCATGAAGAGATGGAAAGATGGCGAGGGGAGTTCCACCAATCACTGCAATGATGAGAAGATGGTAATACCTTCTTCTAATGGGGCCACTTTGATGAACAAAGGAACACATGTAACATATATTGATGACTTGAGGGGCAGTGCAGTGCCTCATTGAAAAATATTATGATATTGATGTCTAGTGACAGTGGTTGTGAACCAACATATACCTGGACTTAATCTATTGGCAGTAACCTTAAAAAGTGCCTTCTCCAGTTTTATCCTGTTGGATGATTGGGGCTAGAACATTGATGAGCAGGAGTATCATTATGACTGTGCTAGATTTGCATGGACTGACATGAAGGAGGGTAAATTCTATGTTTTAACATCTGTATGATCAGTTCCTAGATCTGTGAAATCTAGGAGAAAAATCGCAAAACTGAGATTTGAAGTCTTAGATCCGTCAACTGTAGTTGGGCACATCTGAAATTAAGAAGCAATGTTGGACAAGATGCCAGATGTAATAGATGAAGCTCTCAAGTGTAGAATTATGAGAGAAGGAATCATGATTGTATTCCTAGTTCTATGGATTTCAGTAAAGAAATTCTTAGAGGGCTGGTTGAGGAAGCTACAACAGATCTCCACAAAACATCGGGAAATTGCTGTAAGCTTGAAATCTTCAGTACTGTTAATGATGAAGAAAACAATGATGCAAGTTCAGAAGGTATCTCTGTAACCGCCATTTTAAGGAGCTAAATCTGTGAGTCTATGTCACTGTCATTATGACAGTGACATAGACAGAAACCCATGTCTACGAGATTCATAATAACAGTAAGTTTGCGATAGTATCAATTTGAAGTGTGAACTGGGAAATTTTTGCAGCCTTTAGCCACATTGTTGGAGTCTTGAACCATGATCAGCAAAGCCTGTTTGGATGGCTTTGATTGTGGGAGACTAAGACCCCTTTTGAAGTTGGTGTCTAGGATGCCCTCATTTAAAACAGATGTTGTTTCTCTCGAGAGAAGCTGACATTAAGAGGGAGATACATCTATATATGCTCCTAAGCGAATATCATTGTTGAACAAAAGAATATCCCCATGGCTCAAAGACATATGGCTTCAGAGGGGGAAATTCCAGAAGAAAACCAAGAAGCCATATAAACATAAGGGGTATCTAGCTGTCATGAGTACAATATGAGCCTGGATCATTTGAAGAAACTGGAAAGCATCAAAATCTGCATGGATGCGAGGGTGATGTCTAGGATATGGTTCCTATACCACTGATCAAAGTTGGTGTCACCTCGATATAA
Organism: Pinus albicaulis; assembly: GCA_034641835.2. NCBI lineage: Eukaryota > Viridiplantae > Streptophyta > Pinopsida > Pinales > Pinaceae > Pinus > Pinus albicaulis. The sequence continues at coordinate 275,914,705 of CM076579.1, read as the reverse complement.
GATCAAGAATGGATCTGATGGGAAAATGTGTTGCATGGTGCAAGACCATTTTTTTTTTGTGGCATGGTGTGATAAAGGAAGAGGTGTATGTGGAGCAACCTTTGGGATTCGAAGTCCAGGATCGGGACACCCATGTTTGCAGGTTGAAGAAAGCCCTCTATTGGTTGAAGCAAGCACCAGAGCTTGGTACGAGAGGATATATAGCTACCTGATGAAGCTGGGCTTCACTCGTAGTAATGTTGATCCGAACCTTTACTTCAAGGTTGATAGAGAGAAGCCTCTCATTCTGGTGTTGTTTTTGGACGACCTCTTCCTGACAGGTGCTGACCCTTCATTCATCAATGCAAGAGGAATCTTGCTACTGTATTCGAAAGAAAGGACCTAGGACTGGTGCACTACTTCCTAGACCTGGAGGTCTGGAAGAGACCTGGCGAGATTTTCCTCTCTCAAGGAAAATACATTATGAAGCTTCTGGTACGGTGGACTATAAGTCTGTGTCGACACTGATGGAGCTCAACTTCAAGAAGTTGAGTGGCAGCGCTGTTGGGCCCGTATTGACAAATCCTACTGAGTATCGTCAACTCGTAGGGGCCTTGATGTTCTTAGTGAACACCCGTCTGGACGTATGTTTTGCAGTGAATATTTTGAGTCAACACATGGTTGATCATAACATTCACTGGGTTGGTGCCAAGAAACTCTTGAGATATCTCTGGGGCACGATAGACCTTGGGTTGAGTTATGCTACCGGTAGTATGACACTCCTTGATATACTGATGTCGATTGGGCTAGCAGTGTGGTGGATCGTAAGAGCATGTATGCATGCTACTTCACAAGTAGATCTTATTTGGGCAGGAAAAGGAAGTTGGTAGCCTCGAGCACTGCTGAGGTCGAATACATTGTAGCATGTATGACTCGTTGTGAAGTCACTTGGTTGCGAAAGCTCTTCTGTGAGTTGTTCGAGCATGTGCCAGATGCCACCGTTATCCTCTGTGATAACTAGAGGGGGATTCGTTTGTCATAGAATCTTGTGTTCCACAAACGATCCAAGCATGATGATGGCTAGTACCACTATCCGAGATAGGGTACAGTGAGGCGCCGTAAGGCTCAATCATATAGGAACTGATGAGTAGGTTGCGGATATTCTCACAATGCCCTTGGGGAAGGTCATGTTCCTAACCTTCCATGAGAATCTTGGAATCATGGAACGACCCTATTCTGAGGGTCTTGTTGGACAATGAGCTCTGGGAGCTCAAAGGGGGTTTTGGGGATAGCTTAAGTGCTATGAGAAACCACAAGGCTAGGCTTGCCAAACCTTGTTGGTGTGCTTGGACCCCACTGTTGTGATTATTGAGTTGGTTTACCTCTCATTATCTATGCCCCGTATGCATCCTACCCATTGAGTTCAGGGCTCATGGGAAGTACCTCTCATTTGGCCAATGAGATGGGAAAGGCTAGAGACTAGTAGCAAAGACTTATGGATGCATTAGAAATTTCCGTACTCTATATCTAGGATGGCACGGTCCAACCACTTGATCTGGGATCAAATATAGTGAGGTTTTGGACCTCCTGCTGACTTCGGGTTAGATGAACCAACTTTGGGTTGGTTGGAGACTCTTTGTGAGTCTGACAGAGGTTTTGACCTCTGGGCTGAATCTGTCAGCTGGGAATGATGTCTTTGTGACTGAACCACTTCTGTTCTGAAATAAAGAGGCCAGCAAAGCAAGTTACAGCGGGATGACGCACGATGTTTGGATTGCACTTGTGGACGGAGTTCTCCCTAGTTGAGAGGGAGTGTTAAAATTGGACAACTAGGTCCAAACTCCGGTTTGTGCTGCTCAGATGACGATCACAATATTTTTATTTCTTTCCTCTTTCGGAGAGGTGTAAGATTGATCTAAATATCATCTTGATCGGATGAGCAAAACATGTACTTTGAATTTATTCGACTTATGTGCTAGGTTGGCCTAGAATAAAATATTGACTTAAATGTCTTAAAGGACATGTCACACACCCCCAAAGATTCCTATATATTGGAGAGACTTAGAGTTCATTTTGACACACATTGGGGTGGAAGAATTCTCTCTCTCTCTCTCTTGATGGCATTGGAGTTGCATATTCTTTTTTTGGGTTGTTCTGGGGTTATGTGTAACACGCTTGGCTGAATGACCTATTGGAGACTTTGCTGGTAGAAGCATCCTACTGATCGCCATAACGCCACCATTTCTTACTTCTATTTTGGCTTGTCTTCTATCGATCGATTAGTATGTTCTATCTTCTTCAGTATTTTTACCTAATTTGAAATGGCATAGAACATAAGCAGAAATTAACACCATTTCCTTGAAATTTGAACTTGATTTCTCTTTGATCGCATGCTTGGTTTCAAGTGCAATGGGATCGATGTGCTATCTTGATAGTGGTGCTTCCTTCCACATGACGGGAGATAAGGAGATTTTCAGTGACTTGGAGGAGAAAGATCTCCAAATGCATGTAGAGATGGGTGACGATGGATGATACAGTGTGATCCGCATTGGTACCTGTTGGGATAGATAGAAGTGAATTTTTGTGACAACTCTAGTGTTCCTTCATTTAATTATCAACTTGGGGTAAGTCTTTTTATTTCAAGAGTGTCAGCAGAATATATGTGAGTTAACTAGTCTACGGATGCTCTTTGTCAATGTAAAGAAGGAATTACTAACTCCTGCAGCCTATTGATCTTAGAGAAGCTACCTTAGATGGATATTTTTAGCCTAAAGCTGAGTAATGGGATTTGATGTTTCTCTACTGGAATAAAACAACAGTTCCATTAAATTGAACAATAGTCTAAACAAATCAAGCGAGAATTGAAATGACAGTAATGAAATTAAGTAGAACAGTAGTCTAACTAAATTGTTTCGTGAATGGAATTGAACTGAATCAATGCCCTAGTGATCTAAGCAGTAATGAAGCAGCTATATGGCTAGCAGTATAAAGAGAATTATGCCTAGCTGTGCGATAATGAAACAACAGTATAACTGAGTAATACGAATAGCTGTGCACTAATGAAACAAAAATATATCTGAACAATATGAATGGTTGTGCACTAATGAAACAACAGTATAACTGAACAATATGACTAGATGTGCAATAACAAAGCAGCAATATAACTAAGCTGGTAGTAATGAACAACAATATAACCGAAACGGGTCAAATAACTCATACAACTATAATTAAGTAATTTTGCAATGGAGTTCTCTATAAGACTTAATTAAGCAACACTAATCAATTGGTTAATTGCTTTATTATTATAGAAGGCGCACACAATGCATGGAGATGCAAAATGCTGAAATCAATCTTCCTACAGCCTAGAAATTAATTATCATGACAACAGGGGAACCAAAATTAACAAAAAATTATCAGAAACAGGATTTCACTTGTCTTATTCTAAGAATGCAATTTCCAATGATTCATTAAAGAAGAAGAGTTGTAATTATATCAAATATAAGTATGTATTACAACTGCACCAAGTTCACACGTATCGATTCTGTAACTTTTCAGAACATGAAAACATGAGTGGAGCTCTCGGAGGTTGGGCCCAGACCTACAGAAGCCTCAGCACTGAGGAAACTTATAAAGATGGTTATTCAAAGCTCTCTGCTACATCTAGGAATGCTACAAAATATAATTAGAGAGACTATTTTGGATTTTTCTATTATCTAATTTCCCTCTCATTTTGTTCTTTTCCCTTTTAAAGGAGATCCTCGAGAATTTCGAGAATGTATCTCAAACGACGGCCCACTACACGTGGTTGTCGTTTGAGTTCTTAGACTCAATCTACTTGTTCGCCTTCTATCGGGTGTTGGGACTGCTTAGGACTTCTTGTGCTTGCGTCCTTCGACTGGCTTTCTTTCGCTATTGGTTTAGGAATTCCTAGTTTCCTGCAGGTAAAGACAAAAAGAGTCAATTTATTATTATAAATCGTCCTTTTTATCATTAGTCTGATTGTTCCCATTTTCATGATTTTTGTTCCTTATTGTTAATATTAAGAGGGATTTTCTTGAAATTACAATATGATTTATAGTATTTACAGGGTGAAAATCATACCTTAGTCTGGGCCCAACATGATCCCCTGCTTACCTTGTTACATGTCCTCATGCAAACAAATGATTAAGATGAGACTGTGTTAAAGAATAGACGAGGTAGGGCCTCTCATTGGGTGCTCTAAAGCCTCGCTTTCTTTTTATGAGTGTAAAGGCAGGGTCTGCGACTCCTTTTGGAAACTCATAGTCATGATTATACTCCTCAGGAGGAAGCCAGAGGAGGGGATTCTAGTATCTGCAACCCAACCAGGCAGGCCCCATGTTGTAGACTAAGCTGCTGTATAAATGTAATCTGGAGGCAGTAGCCTTGAAGTTCTTGTAATTGAATGGCTCCCTATTTTTCACATTATTTGTGGAGGCCATCCACCGTTGTTTAGCTGCTGCTAGGGCTACTTCACGGATGTCTTTGAAGTAATCTCATGCATTTTCAATGACATATTTATGGAGAGGTCCCAATCTAGACTTCACACCCGACCTTCTCATGAAATTCTGCTGTCAGATGATCAATTGCATGGGTTTCATAGGCTCTCCCCTGATCCATAGCTCCAGATTATGTTCTCTTTTATGAAAGATTTCATAATATTTGGCCCACCTGATCTGGTTTTTGGTAAATGAAAGGAAAGCTTGTAGTTGTACATCTCCTATGAAGGGGCCAGGGTTACTGTCAGTTTCGTTTTCCAAAAAGAAGTTATGCATGTAGAGCTTGCATAAGAGGCATTGAACCTGTTCATCCTGGTCATTACAACATTGGACAAATTCCTCTACAGTATTAAAGAAAGTGGATTTTTCTGCTCTTACAGCTTTAAATTTTAGAAGTAGGTACCTCTCTATTAGGAATAGGGTGTAGTTAGTTTCCAGTGACCTACATGATAAAGCATCACCATATAGAGAGAAAATTGCAGAGATCTGCTCTTTGGCTTGCTCTACCTACCTTTGTATTACTTTAACCTTTGCCTGCTCACTTCTAAGCTGGGCAAATGTCTCATCTTCTGTAAGAGAGAGGTCAGTGAATTTCTTTTGCAGTGCCTGATGCTCTTGTAATGACACTACCTCCTTCTTGTACTGTGTAATTTCATGCCGTAATTTCACTAACTCATTCTATAATCTTTGTTTAGCAGCTATCTCTATTAAATGGGCATAGGCAGGAACTCCCTCTATTTGGATCCCTTTTTCCTCCAGAACTTTCTGCTCAGTTTGGGTGGGTGTTTCGATGTGGTTTGCTACTTCTGTTTGTACTCTGGCTTCAGTGGTGGTTGTCAAATTGGTTTGTGTTCCAATTTCCATAGTAATTTATAGTTTTGTTTGGGTCCCTACAATGGAAGTTTCTGATTTTTAATTCTTGACCCTTCTTTCTCTTTTTAACTGCTTCTTCAGGTGTTTCACCAGCTTCTTCAATTTCTTACAAGTCTTTCTCAAATTTTCATTTTTTCTCATGTCTAAACCTTCCCTTGTTTTTACTTCAACAGGTGGCAAGGGAGTAGAATTCTCTTTCTCAGGGGTAAGGTCTAGAATGGTGTTTCTAATTACTTCTTCAGAATTGGCCTCAGTATGAGGGTCTTGACAGGGAGGAGCGATGTTGCCTCCTAGTGACAAGGGGACTATCTCTGTGTGTGAAATTTGTTCCATGAGGACAGTGTCACCTGAATCAACCTGTGATTCCAATCTTTCTTCTCTCTATCTTTCACCGTATACTTCATAATTATCAATGGGAGACAAGGCTTCATTCTCTTGTAGTTCCTCTTGGTCAAGTAAGATATTAGTGTGACCAGAGCTGCTGGGGGAGGTAGTTTTATCAAAAAATTCTTCTTACTCCCCTGCTTCTGATGAGTTCCTTAATTCAAAGCTTGTCCTTATTTTCCCTAGGACTAGGGTCATTTCCTCTTAAAATTCTTGTAAGGGTGCCTGGGATGGTTTTTCTCCATCTATGGTGTTCGAAGTCACCTAGGGTGTTCTGGCCCATTTGTTTCTGTTTGAATCTGATGTTGAGGCTCGACTTCTTTTTCTTTTTGGAGGATTTACCCTAGGGGGCTCGGTTTCAGTACCTTCGACATTAACTTTAGGTTCCTGCACTTCTGGGTTGACTTCTGGTTCCTGCACTTCTGGGTTGACAAAATTGTGCCATGCTAGATGCTGCCTATCTAGCTCATGAATAATGATTAACTTTATTAAGCCTTGGTGGCTAACCACTGACTGGGGCCTCTTAGCTTTTCTTAGTCGAACAGTGGTATGATGAAATACATAATTTAAAAAGGCAGGAAAATTAATTGAAATTTTCTATTTCAGTGCAACTAAGAGTTTAATATTTCGAGCTTTTACTGCTTCCCGACGTCCCTCTCATGTTATGAATCTTTGGATGAATACCCCCAACTCTTGCCATGGCTGGTGTAAGGAAGTGGGGGCAATTCCTCTAGCCCTTTGTTCTAGTGATTTTTCTGGGTCCTGGTATAGCGCTATTGCTTCCCATAGGAGTAGATTCTTTTCTACCCATCTCTCCCCTTGTGCTGGTATTCCAGAAACTGCTGCTATGATCTCTTCTGTAACAGGTATGGTTCGGCCGTTTACTCTGGTTTTCCCGTCCTGAAAATTTCACAGGAATTCGATTGCAATTTTTGTGTTGTATCCTTGTAATCTATGCACACATTTCATCCATATAGCTCGCTGGATAATGGCACTCGGTACCTCTGAAATTGGGATATTCGACGGCTCATTTCAAAGAGTATTTCCACCCATTACTAGTATGCTCTTCTCCTCTGGTTATCTTTCTTCCTGGCTTTGTTGTTTCGTCTAGGAGTTGAGTGTAACTGAAAAAGAGATTATGGTTCTGTATAACGAGTCTCCATGCCTTAATTGTAGCATTTACCGATGCGTCTAATGGGATTTGTGTAGGGATTTCATCTGCTTGAAAAATTAAAGCCAATCACACCCCTCCCCCTTAAGAAAAGGATGCCCATGCCCTCAGGTACTTGAGAGATTTGACTAGTGATAAATGCGAGCATGAGGATGTCAGAATTAGTAATTTTGCGTGTAGAGGATCGACGGTTAAGTAATTACTTCATGTGCAGCAAACGATCAAATTTAAAAGTTTTCATGATTGAATCTTGTGCGGAGAAGGCCGACACATGAGAGAAAATAGTATTGTCATTATTATGATATGATGTCTTTGTATGATTAGAATGTTGTGACGGAAGCAAGATTTAATCATGTATTGATTGGCATTGTCCTTTCCAAGTTTGAAACATGTAATCAAATCTTCGTTATTTATTCTTATGGTAAGTCATGATTTTCACTAATTTGAGTAATAGGTTTGGAGTAAAGAAAATGGAAAACAAGGTGTATGTAACAATATTTTGTTATTAAAGAAGCATTCTTTCATACCACAAGTAGGGCCACTACTTCCAACAGGCATTCATAGCCTCGACATGGTTGCTTTTTAACCCAAAAAATGAGTCATGATCCCTATGTGAGAATAGTTATTTTATCATCTTGATGGAGAGATCGCCATCTTGGTATGGTGGCTAGGTAATCATGGTGCCACTCACTAGAGTTGTAGCAAAAAGATCAGGTCGGCTCGTGATGAGACCTCCTGTCCTTCAGGTTAGTAAGAAGGTCATTACCCTGGTGTGGTTGCCATAATGGGCATGTCAATTGCTTAGGCTCTTATGAACATGGTAGGTTGGCTCATGATGATACCCCCTATCCTCTCTTAATATATGTAAATGTAGTATTTGATTTTGTATTTTAACAGTTTGATCCACTCGGAGGTCACTATGCTAGTGTGGTAGCCAGATAATTACAGTGTCATTCACTAGAATTGTAACAGAGTGATCGGGCCGGCTCGTGATGAGACCTCCTGTCCTTCTAATAGATGAGAAGGTTATTACCTTGGTGTGGTGGCCATAATGGGCATGTCACCTATTCAATCCCTATGATCATGGTAGGCTAGCTCGTGATGAGACCCCCTATCCTCTTTTGAGATTTGCATGTCACACCATGATTGCTAAGGGAGGCTCATTGACTCCTTAAGAGTGAGGGATGGTGAAAGAAGTAGAAAGAATAATACCATTAATATCCCTTGTTCCATTTCTTCATGTTGTAAGGTCATATTACTCGAATAGTGCAAAAATACATATCATTATAAGGTCCTGAATTGTTTGATATCATATTCGAACTATGGGTATTTTTAGCCTTTATGTTGATGTGTTATAATATCAGCTTCCTGTTTGAGAATTGTAGTATCACAAGACATCATATTTGGAATTTTATCATTTTCCTACTCTCTTTCAAGTGCCATTCCCTGCTCAAGGTTATTCAATAAAAATAATGGCTATTTAAGACATTGAGAAGCGACTGTTTTAAATATTTCTTGGCAAAAATGCTTTAAAATGTTAAAAAAAAATGCTCAAAAATTCTCACAAAATGCAAAAAAAAAATGGGTATTTTTGTTGAAAGAACAATCAGCTTGTTCAAAGATGGAACAACAGTTTTTTCTGAATGGAATAGCACAAATAGTGTGGCAAAATAAACTATTTAAAATTTGATTGAACCGCTGTTGTTCAGAAATTGAACAGCAATTGTTCCAGAATTGAAAAACAAAATTTAAAAATGTGGAAAAAAGTTGTTTAATTCTATTGAACTACTGCCATTCAGGAATTGAATAATAGCTGTTCTATATTTGAACAACAAAGATTAAAAATGTGGCAAAAATTTGTTCAATTTTGTTGAATTGTTGCCGTTTAGGAATTGAACAATAGTTGTTCTAGATTTTAACAACAAAGATTAAAAACATGGTCAAAAAGTTATTTAATTTTGTTGAACCGGTGCTGTTCAAAAATTGAACAGTAACCATTCTGGAATTGAACAAAAAAACTTATAACTTTGGGAGAAGGCTATTTCAATTTTGTTGAGATGTTGTCATTGAGAAATTGAACACCAACTATTCTGGAATTGAACAACAAAACTTAAAAACTCGACCAAAAGTTGTTCAATTTGGTTGAACTGTTGTTGTTCAAAAATTGAACAACAACTGTTCATAAACTGAACAACAAAATTAAAAACTCAACAAAAAGATGTTCAATTTGATTGGGATATTGTTGTTCAAAAATTGAACAACAGTTGTTCATTAACTGAACAACAAAGCATAAAAACTCAACAAAAAGTTGTTCAATTCGATTGAACTACTGTTGTTCAGACATTGAACAACAACTATTCATAAACTGAACAACAAAGTAAGAAAGTGAAAAAAACATAATCTTAGAATGAAAAATGGATTGCAAATAGGATGAATATACAATTATATACATAATTTACATGTGATGGTGTCAAACCTCTCATTTACTTGAGTTTTTGGGGTTGTCACCCCCTTGCGCCACACTTGGATGGTGGGATCTTCTCGTGCTTTTTGAAAAAAAGATTGCTTCATGAGAGGTTTGTGATAGAGGTGTACTTTGTGTTCGTTAACTCAGAATTTTGAGCCGGATCCGTCTATCGTGGTCAAAGTGAGGGTACCATTTCTATGTACTTCCTAAATCTCATATGGACCAAGCCATCTTGTTTGTAGTTTTCATGGAAAGTCTTGGAATCTAGAATCATATAGGAGTGCCCAATATCCTTTTTGAAATACTTTCCTTTTTATTAGGTTTTCGTGCCACTTGACTCGTTGTTGTTGAATTATCATTGTGCATTGCAAGGAAAGCAGTCAAATTTCATCTAGTTCATTTATTTTTTGAAGTCTTTTAGTTTGAGCATCTGTTAATTCCAATCCTAATTCCTTGGCTATTCTCAGTGTTTTAATTTCGAACTCAATAGGGAAGATAGGTTCTCTCCCAAATAGTAGCTGATATGGTGAATATCTAGTGGTATTTCTCTAGGTTGTTCGATAAGCCCATAAGGCTTCTGGCAGTCTAGTGGCCCAGTCCTAGCGGTGCTGCTACTGTCTTGTTAAGGATTGCCTCTAGGACTTTATTAGTGCTTTCGACTTGTCCGTTTTCCTGCGGGTGGTAAGGAGACGTAACTTCGTGAATGACATGGTGATTTTTTAAGGTAGATATGATCTTATTGCCTGTGAATTGTGTTCTCCCATCGGTTATGACCTCCCTTGGTAGGCCGAATCATAAAAATAGCTCAAAGAGAAACTTAATTACTGATTCTTCTATGGCTCTTGGCAAAGCTACTGCTTCCACCCATTTGGTAACATAATCTTTGGCGACTAATATGTGGGATTTCTGGTTTGATGGTGGATTAAATGGCCCAATGAAGTCCAACGCCCATCGTTCAAATGGTTCCACCACCAATTGTGGTTGCAGCGACATTTCATCAGCTTGGCCTAGACGACCCATCCTTTGGCAGCTATCACAGGACTGAACGTACTTCTTTGCATCCTTAAAAATCGTAGGCCAAAAATAGCCTAATTGCAGCACTTTATGCCCCATCCGTCGGTCTGCAAAGTGACCACCGCAGGGTTCATCGTGACAGGCGCGTAGGATGTCATGGATGTCGTCTTCCCTTATGCATTGACGTATATGCATATCATCCCCTGTATGAAATAATTATCCTTCAATCCAGGAGAATCATGAACTGCATTGTACAATTAACTTCCGTTATTTTGCTGTCAAATGTTTAGGTAGCTTCCCAACTTCCAGATAATTTGCCACATCTGCGTACCACGGGGTTTTGATTGCTACCACAAACAGGTGCTTGTCAGGAAATTGATCGTCAACTGTTAATGTGTTATCTATTTTGGGGACTCTTGACAAAAATTCTGCGACTACGTTCTCCTTCCCTGGATGGTCTATGATTGTTATATCGAATTCCTGTAATAATAGTAGCCAACGATTTATTCTTCCGTTCGTGATCATTTTATTTGCTAAATATCTGATAGCAGAGTGGTCAGCGTATAGGAATACTTGATATCCCGTTATGTAGTGCCTGAATTTATTGATGGTATAAATTACAGCCATGAACTCTTTCTTGGTTACTGTGTAGTTTAGCTCGGCAGGAGTAAGATTTTTGTTAATATAATAAATAGCATATGGTTTTCAGTCTTCTTATTGGTCGAGGACTACTCCTATTACTGTATTAGATGCATCGGAAGAGATATGAAAGGGGAGTCTCCAGTCAGGATCTCGCAAGATTGGTGCTGTTGAGACTAGCTTCTTTAAATCTGTAAAAGTAGTGTCACATTTTTTAGTCCACTGAAATTCAACATTTCCAGTTAAAGCATACAGAGGTGCAGCTATCTGTGAGAATTTTTTTATAAATCTGCGATAATATCCTTCATACCCCAGCAAACTATGTACCTCTGTTTGTGTATAGGGTGTGGCCAACAGAAGGATTACCTTTATTTTAGTCCGGTCTACCTGTATTTCTGTTGCAAAAATGTAGTGGCCTAGGATTACCCCTTCAGTCATCATCATGTGGCTTTTTTCGTTGCTTATACACAATCTAGTAGCAATGCATTGTTCTAATACCTTGTCTAATGTTTCCAGAGCTTGATCAAAATCTTCCCCATAGGGTGTAAAATCATCCATATAAATTTGAAGTCCTTCATTGATTAAATCAGAAAAAATGCTAATTATGGCTCTTTGAAATGTTGCTGGAGCATTACATAATCCAAACGGTAACACTCTGTAAGTGAAAGTGCCCCATGGGCAGGTAAAGGTTGTCTTATCTTGGTCTTCAAGAGCTATTTGTATCTGATTGTATCCATTGAATCTGTCAAGAAAAGAGAAAAAACGTTTTCCAGCTAATGTGTCAAGGATTTGGTCAATAAAGGGAAGGGGGAAATGATCTTTCTAAGTAGCTTTATTTAATTCTTTATAGTCTACGCAGATCCTCCACTTCCCATTTTTTTTAGGGATGACCACCAAAGGGGAGACCCATTTGCTGTCTGAAATAGGATAAATAAAATTTACATCTAGGAGATTTTGGAGTTCTTCTTTTACAATTTCTTTTAAATGGGGATTCATTCTTATTGATGCGTGCATAGCTGTGGGTCCAAGCCCTTCATGTCTTGGTAATCCCACGCAAATGCACCTTGGTGCTTCTTACGGATTTTTACAATTTTTTTCCTTTGGTTGTCATCCAGGCTACTGTTAATATTCAAAATCTTACCTGGTTTGATTTCAATAGCTATACGATTACAAACAGTGGTTGTGGGATTATATTGGGTCTCAAAGTCTGTCACAAGATTTTCTTTCCCTTCATGCTCGAGGAGTGTTTTCATCATTTGGAATTTCAAATTTTCAGTTTTGGGTGGCCGTTTCATCATGTTACTAATCAAATCATCTTCAGTTTGATCTTTAAATTTGAGAGCCTCTACTAGTGTGAGGGGTGGATGGATGTTTTACTCCCAATATGTATCTGGGTGTTTGTGAATTTTTATCGTGGGCAGACTTGGTTTGGCAGGTGGATAAATTACAATATTTTTTACAGAATTTCCTCTAGTGATAGTCATGCTGCCTATTCAACATCTTATGTAAGCATCTGTCGTGGCCAGCCAAGGCTGCCCAAGAATCAATGGGTGCCCTTCCATCCTGTTTTTCGGATTAATAACTAAAAAATCAGCAAGGTATTCCCATGAGTCTATTGAGACCATTATGTCTTGCACTATACCTTATAGTCTAATAATAGATCTTTCAGCTAATTCCAGGAGTGTGGTTGTAGGTTCGAGGACTGATATGCCTAGTTTTTCACAAGCTCTTGTAGTTAGGATGTTAATGGCTGCCCCAAGGTCAACCAATGTGTTTGGAAATGAATGCCCAGAAATTTGTACGGTTACAGTAGGGTTCCCGGGGTCTTCATATTTCACAGGTGGTTCTCTACCTAATAGTAAGTCAGACAGAGTCCTACTACATTAACGATAGGTGCAGCCATTGTTTTCCTAACTTGCTTTTTTCCACATAACTCCTTGATTGTTTTTGCATACATGGGAATGTCCTGGATGGCTTGCAGAAGAGGAATCTTGACACAAAGGTTTCTTAATTCACCCAGGATGTCAAATTCTGAGTTGATTATAGGTCTGGGTAGGTTTAATCTGTCAGGAAATGGTGGTGGAGCTATTTTAAGATCTTTGGGTCTTTATTGTTCAATTTTTTCCTCGTCTTTACCTGTTTTGTTATCTTTGTTGAGCTAGGCCCTGTGGATGTTTCAATTTGGGATTGAGGTGGAGTTGGGGACTCCATGGGAAATATGGTATGTCCCGATCTTAACCTCAATTCGTTACACTGTTTTTGTTTGTTGTGGGGTTTTGGATCCTCTATGATCTAAATTAATTGAACTGATCTATTATTGGGATTGGGATTGGGTTGGGCTAGTAATTGAGGTCATATGACAGGCTGTTGGTTATGCTGAATAGGGTAGGGAGCTGGTAATTGTTGGGTTCCTGCTCTTGTTGGTAAATTTCCCATCCCCGTAGGTCGTTGCCAATTCCAATTGTTGTTTTTAGTAGGAGGGTTTGGCCATTGGTTTTGATAAAGGATATTTTTCCAATAAGGGGGAAAACTAGAGAAGTTTTTCCAGTTACTTCCTGATGGATTTTCCGTAGGCCAGGGTGGGATAGGAAAGGTTTGGTTTGGCCAAGTTGGGAAGGGGTTTTGAGTCTTCCAAGTTGTTGCAGGGTTTAGTTGGTTGTAATGGGGAAATGGAAAGTATTGAGGTAGGTCTTGCGGTATGCCAGGTCGTGCCTAACATTGTCGATGCTGATTCATTACATAGACTGGTTCTGTTTTTTCTTATACTTCTTTGTAGATGGCTTTCAGCCCGGGGAGTAAAGAACACTGGTCCATAGCATGATCCTTAGTGCAGATAGCACATATCTGGACCATGTCTAAAGGACACTCCCTTTGGCTATTCTTTTTCCGACATTTTGGCAGAAGATGGCCAAATTTTGTTCAGCTATTGCTTGTTTTTGTTTGGCTTGCAGAACATCTAGTTGTGTAGTCAAAGTGCCCAAGATGTCGGTTTTGAATTTTTCTAAAATATTTCCAAATTCTACCCTAGCTACATTGCCACTGGTCTGTTTAATATCACACCCAATAGGTCTGTTACGTGAGCTACCCCGGGAGCATCTAATACATAAGGAGATAATCTCGTCATATTCTTCCTGATAAATTTCTTCTTTTCCCATTATGTTAAGTAATTCAAACCATTCCTCCTTCATCCCTTTAAGCATTGTGGTTTTAAAAATTTCCTTGGACAATGTATTATATGGGGATCTTTGTAAATTGTATTGAAATCTTTCTACAAATTCCTCTAATGTTTCATTGTCTTTTGCAGTCATGTTAAAGATTTCATCTTTAAGGTCTCGAGTTCGACAATATTCTTGGTATTTAGTAAGAAAGGTATTCTTCATTTGGTCCCAGTTGTTTATAGTTCCCCCTCATAACCCCATGAACCAGAGGAGAGCCGTCCATTTCAAGGTGGAGGGAAATAATTTTATTTTCTAGGGATTGGTGGTGTAATCATATCATCTACATAACACATCAAATTCAAATAAGAATGCATCAGGATCTTCAATGGTTAATCCATGAAAGGTGGGGATGTTATGCAAGGGAATGGTTTTCATAGGGGCATTGGTAGCATGATCAATGATGGGATATTCCAATGTTGATGTCTACCTATGATTTTGATTTTGATTATTTTCCATTTGATCAAAGAGGTGCCAGAAATCTTCAGGAATTTCTTGATCTAGAGAGGAGATTTTAATAGGCTTGGAAGGTGAATGCGGTGGAAGTTTTACAGCACTTCCCTGATCTAGGATTCTAATAAGTTCTATTTTGATTACTTCTTCGGGGGACTTAGGTATCTCTATGTGAATTTATCCACTAGTTTCTCCCCTGTCTTCTTGCAAATTGCAAGAGCCTCCCTCTTTTGAAAGGTCAATGTTTTGATGAATGGGAGTCTACAGCCTTTGCTCAGACCCTTCTATCTTGCTGTGAATCTCGGCATAGGCTACAGATGGTGAGGTTGCTGCCCAAGGGGGTATGTTAGGATTTTGGATGGAAGTAATTTTCGGTCCTATACATGCCTGAGATTCAACCTTCTTAATGATTTCGTCTATGTATTTTGTCTTTCCAAGGATCACCGGTCCTTTGGGTTGTGTTTGTGACTGATTTTGGGTTGCTTCTATATTTTTCTTAGGCATAAAATAAGAGAACCTATCTATGGTTCTTGTACAGTTTGCTGCTGGGCAGGCTAAAGGGCAAGCATGTTGCTTACCGGTACACAGGTTCTTACCTTTCATTTTCAATACCCAATTCCTCACAACAATGGAAAAATAATTATTTAAAGGAGATAACTCTCAACGTTCTCCCCGGAAACGGCGCCAAAATGTTGGGATAGATAGAGGTGACTTTTTGTGACAAATCTAGTGTTCCTTCATTTAATTATCAACCCGGGGCAAGTCTTTTTATTTCAAGAGTGTCAGCACAGTATATACAAGTTAATTGGTCTACGAATGCCCTTTGTCAATGTAAAGAAGGAATTACTAACTCCTGCAGCCTATTGATCTTAGAGAAGGTGCCTTAGATGGATATTTTTAGCCTAAAGATGAGTAATGAGATTTGATGTTTCTCTACTGGAATAAAACAATAGTTCCATTAAACTGAACAACAGTCTAAATAAATCAAGCGAGAATTGAAATGACAGTAATGAAATTAAGCAGAACAGTAGTCTAAATAAATTGTTTCGGGAATGAAATTGAACTGAATCAATGCCCTAGTGATCTAAGCAGTAATGAAGCAGCTATATGGCTAGCAGTATAACGAGAATTATGCCTAGCTGTGCGATAATGAAATAGCAATATAACTGAGTAATATGAATAATTGTGCACTAATGAAACAATAGTATATCTGAACAATATGAATGGTTGTGCACTAATGAAACAACAGTATAACTGAACAATATGACTAGCTATACAATAACGAAGCAACAGTAGAACTAAGCTGGTAGTAATGAACAACAATATAACTGAAACAGGTCAAATAAATCATACAACTATAATTAAGTAATTTTGCAATGGAGTTCTCTATAAGACTTAATTAAGAAACACTAATCAATTGGTTAATTTCTTTATTATTCTAGAAGGCGCACACAATGCATGGAGACGCAAAATGCTGAAATCAATCTTCCTACGACCTAGAAATTAATTATCATGACAACAGGGGAACCAAAATTAACAAAACATTATCAAAAACAGGATTTCACTTGTCTTATTCTAAGAACGCAATTGCCAATGATTCATTAAATAAGAAGAGCTATAATTATATCAAATAGAAGTATGTATTACAACTGCACCAAGTTCATAGGTATCGATTCTGTAACTTTTTAGAACATGAAAACGTGCGTGGAGCTCCTGGAGGTTGGGCCCAGACCTACAGAAGCCTCAGCACTGAGGAAACTTCAAAATATGGTTATTCAAAACTCTCTGCTACATCCAGGAATGCTACAAAATATAATTAGAAATATTGTTCTGGATTTTTCCAATTTCCCTCTCATTCTGTTCTTTGCCCTTTTAAGGGCGATCCTCAGGAATTTCAAGAATGTATCTCAAACGATAGCTTGCTACGTGTGGCTGTCGTTTGAGTTCTTAGACTCAATCTACTTGTTCGCCTTCTATCGGTCGTTGGGACTGCTTAGGAATATATCTCGAACAAATTCAAAGACTTATGTAGCAAAGAAGGAACTCGCAGAGAACTCATAGCGCCTCATAACTCACAGCAGAATGGGGTCATGGAGAGGAAGAACAAAATAATCATGGGTGCTGCATGAGCTATGTTGCATGATCAGGGCCTACCAATGCACTTGTGGGAGGAAACATGCAACACTACGGTTTATGTGAAAAACCGTTTCCCTTATAGAGTACTTGGCATGGGTACACTTGAAGAAGCTTTTACTGGTAAGAAACTAGATGTTTCTCACTTTGATATTTTTGGCTCATTTGTTTATGCGCATGTGACCAAGAACGCCAGGAAGAAGCTGGAGCTGACTGTTGAATTTGGGATATTTGTGGGGTACACAAAAACACCCCATAATTATCGTGTGTATTTTCCAAACAGTCGACTGACTATGGTGCGACGGGATATAAAATTCAATGAGGAGAAAACCATGAAGTTGTCCAGGGAAAATTTTAAGAACCCCCCTAAATTTATAAGTATAATAAATGGGCGAATCCCCATGATACATAGGAAAAATGGAAGGTGATTTTATCAATAATATAATATGTATATATATATTGTTTTGGCGAATCTCTCACCAAATTATATTATCTTGTAAAATCATGGCGGATTTTTCACTGAATTATAAAATCTTGTAAGATCTTGGTGAATCTTTCACTAAATAATAAAGGCTTTGTAAAGGGCTAGCAAATTTCATAATGATTATTTCTTATAGTGACTTGAAGCCTTGTTAAGCAATCCATCAAGAACCAAAAACAACGTATTCCTTATAATTATATTCCTTATATGGAATATAAGGAATATAAAGCGAATTAGGTTTAGCATAGGTGGTAGGTAGAAATCCTACATGTGACGAAGTGATGAACTCATAATGAGTCTTTCTTGTAATGGCTATGAGCCTTGTTTTCCAAGCAATCCCTCGAGGACTGAAATATGTATATTCCTCATATGAAATATAAATAATTTTATAATGTATTGGTATATAAGATATGAGCGAGGAGTGGGAAATGAGGCACGAGAAGTCCTTAGAATATTGATAGGAAGAAGATAAGTGGAAAAATAAAAAAGGTAAAAAATGCAAAAATGGAGAAGAAATACAGGGGAAAAATTGTGAAACAACGAATTTATAATCCATGGGAGGAACATTGATTAGAGATAGTGAGGGAAGATTTTCCCTTAGCCTAGGGGTAACAAAGGAAGACATTAGAACTATCACTTATGAATGTGTAGTTAAATAAACATTAAGCTCTATACCAATCATGAGAGGGAGGAAATATGGGAAATAAATGCAAGAATGAGAATCTAAATGGAACAAAGCATTGGGATTACAATCCTTGCTCACCAAGTTTGGATACTTCCTTTGAGGCCTATTGAAAATTTAGGTTTGATCTATCTATTTATCTTGTTATCTAATTAGTTTGTAAAATAGTTTCCAAGTAGCTACGTTAGAACTTAGAGCATGGATTTTGTAAAAACAAATTCATCATCCTTCCCATCTTGAGATGGAGATGGACAAATATGAGTATTGCTTATATAATTATCCCATTTTTTGTGGTAACAAGTTTTATAGGTACAACTACAATCCCCTAATTTTAGTTCAAACAATATCCATTAGTGCGAGAAAAAATGTTTGATGTTTTCACCTTGCCCTTTTTATCCCTATCGATGTTTAATAAATCCAAGGATAAGATGGATTTATGTTAGTTTATAGTTGCATAAAATTTAAATATATAAATTGAAATAAATATGATGTCATTTCATTTTTATTTTATGGTGAAGTCTTTAAATAAATAATACGCCGATTTTTTTTTTTTCATTTATTATTATTATTGACACAACCACACATGGGGATCTCCCCCACCCTGGACTATCAAGCACCTTTCATCCATTGGCGCAAAGAATAAATATAGCATGAAAAAATTCTGGTCCTTACCCATTTTGAACTTGGAGGCTGGTTACAATTAAATAACAAACATTCAAGCTCTTCTAGTTGATTATTTATCTTTCATCAACATATCCTCTTGTTATAACACCATTTGGCTTCTTTTTAGGAAACCATAAAAAATATGACCGATTTCTATGTGAATTTAACTCTCCAAAGGTCAATGATATGAATATTATTTTAGGCTATCCATACCCTTTAGATATTTAAATCTTTTAAGCTCAACATAAACCTTTGATATGTTTCATTAATCTGATCTTTTTCTCCCAATATTCCATCCCTCCACTTGACATACTTCAACGGTCTCCTTTGTGTTGTTATATAGTTCGGTGTTTTTGCTTTAACCTAGATAGCTAATTTTGTATTTGAAGGATATTTCTACTTTTCAATTAATTTTAATTTTGCTTTTAATGTATTTCGGAATCTTCAACGACCTCCTTTATGGAGTTCTATAGCTAGGTGTTTGCGCTTCAACCTAGATAAAAAAATTTGTTTTTGAAGGATATGCCACCTTTTTAGATACATTGTGCTCTTAATTTATTTCAGAATCTTAACAACACTTCACTCTTTCCTTTCTAACAAAGAATTAATTTAATTCAGAGTATTGACTGTACTTGGTGCTAATACCACATTAACATCAACATGGATTTAGAAGTTTCTTAGAATTGATGTTGAATTTATATCTATTGTAACGAGTATAAGGATGTCAATATTTCTCTCTTTTACCAATTTAATCTCTTTTAATTTTGTGTACTCACAGTCATCCAAGACTCGATGAAGAGAGCTGGAAAAAATTGATACAACAAAATTCAGAAGTGTTGTGCCAGAAATATTATTTTTGCATAGTTGATCCTCTTGGTCATGTTAGTTCCCAAATCTACCTTAGGCTGAAGGAAGGCCGGATTCAGGGTAACACCAAACCATGCTCAGCCTCGTAGCTAGCCCTATGAGGATAGGAGAGGGCTCTCTCCGGGTCTATCTCGGCAAAAGATGTCCAATAGGGCCTGAGATGACATATAATGGATACTAATTTTAGGCTAGTAAATAAATAGGAAAGAGGTATTTTGATGAATGACTGGGTTTCAGGGATGTATGGGACAAATAACAGCATGAGCTGAGAAATTAAATCAAAGACATAGAGTGTTTCATGAGGCAAGATAGGCAGTAGTTTAGCAATCAAATTTGAAATAATATGGAGTGGAAAGACTGTTGAGAGGCCAAAAAGGGCATGTATAAAGAATCCTTTTCATACAAAAGATGACACGCAGAAAATGAACTCTTTCCCAAGGCAGAGCGATAAACTGGATTCTACCTTTCTTACTTAGAAGCATTCATCTAGAAATGATTATGAATGAACGGTAAAACATAATGAGATACATATGAAACAGAAAGAAAAGACAAATGCTAAACTCACACCACATGAATCTCATAAATTAGAGCTGCATCCTTTCATTAATTCTCTGTCAAAATTGTACAGCCAAACGCTGAGTTATTCTTTCACACTTTTCCCAAAACTCAGACCCTTTACAAATGATTTTCAATACAATAAATAAACTCAAATGTTGAAAACAGATCGATGAAAATAGGGAGCTGTTTCAACTGACATTATAAAGATAGAAAAAGAGCCATCCATCTGTTTCTAAAGACAGAACAACATTCCACGTGAATTTCTCTGATGACCAATTAAAAGACAAAAACTGTAGCGTGGATCCCATGAAATCGTGACTGAGGACAAAATAGGCAATCTATTCCTATCTCTCTGTTGTGGTAGGTATTATTCATTTAATTTTGGCTTTCAGTATTTGAATTTTTACCTTCCCTTTTCCATTTGAATAAAAACCAATTCTTAATAAAAAATGGTTTTGAACTAAGATTACACCTTTAATAACGGGAAAAATGTATTGTCAACGAACGATCACATATGCAATTTTTAGTTTCTTGCACACCTTTGCCCGTTTCAAGAAATTGGACAGTGGTTCGTCCTCATCAGAGTCATAATGTGGGACATTCTCTACGGAGTAGCTTTCATCATTGTCCTCCCATAGATAAGAATCATTCTGAAAACTATGAGACTTCGCCCCATGAAAAACAAGATGGTGCTCCACATAGACATCAAACCTTGGCACCACCATACCACTCAAACTTATAATCATATGATAACTCTGTTCCACAAGGGATGTCCTGCTCTGTAAAAATTTCAACCCGACCTTCTCCAAACACTGTTCACTTCCGAGTTTCACAATTAGGTTCACAAGAATGGTTAATGAATTGAGCAATGCTACCCTACCTGCAAGTTCCCTTTCACATCGGAGATCCTCATCAACTTTTTTATATACTTATCCAAGCGCTGAATATTTCCGTCTACCAGATAATATGCCTGAACTGCTAAGGATAATTTTTCATTAGCTATATTGGAACAACCCTTGAAATTTTTGATCTAATTCACGCATAAGTTCACAACAACGTTCAGATCAGAAGGCAACGATGCAATGTAAGGAGCCGAGGAGATCGAATTGTTTTAAATTTATGGAACAAAGGAAAATTTTTTGTGTCGGCTCTGTGTGCTGCACACAAAACCAGTGCGCTGCGTCGCACCTATGCACCGTGCCCGTTAAAAACAACACTGTGGCAGGAGGCCCAGTGCGCCGCATTGCGCGTATGCACCGTGCTCATACCCAATGCGCCGCGGAGACTTGAACACAGTCTTGGTTTTTTAAAATGATAAAATCGCCCTCTCACCACTAAAATTTGACCTTCAGTCAATCTCTTGAGTGCAAATGGCTATTCAAACAATGAAAATATCTCATATAGAGATGATTTTATTTTTTGCTTCTCAATAACCCATTTTGTAATGTTTTTAGTTTTGGCACTTTTTCATTTAATACAGCTCTGTCTTTTTGTTTCCTCACTGAATTTCTGAACTTGAATGATGAAATTGGTTGATTCTTGCAGGGATAGTGGCATTGTACCTTGGAAAAGGATGACCAAAGTCTGCATGTGAAGTACTTCATGGCGGAAAGATACATATTCATTACAAACAAATTTGACCATTGCTTCTTCAAAACAGAGTTTTGAAGAAGAAATATCCTTGAGCATTATTGACGATGACAATCCTGAAATAAAAAACTTACTTGAAGACATCCTCATGGCTTGCGGGCGTAATTTGACATTCTGAAGACTGAACCCTAGACCTAGTGACTAAAATAACTCTTTGCTAACCTAGACATCAAACAGGACTGTAAATAACCTTAAAATTGATTTGATGAACAGACCTGAGCCAGCAGGATAAGGCATGAGGGGGATAAATGACAAGGCCCTTCCATCAGATAATGGCATTCCCCTAGCGGAATGCAACTGAGTGAATCGAGCGAGACACCTAAAAAATGAAATGCAACAAAGAGAAATGATCTCTGACGGAGGGATGTAAAGACCGACTCTAATAGGTCATGCATATTATTTTAGATAGACTCAAGAATTTAATAAGAAATATGAAATTATAACTTGATCCTCCTGTGTAGCTCCTTGTTTGATGCATCTTGAATTCATTGAATTTTTTATGTAGGTGAGTTAAAGTGGAACACCTTTGCAACTTAGAGCCTGGAGATTCTGAATTTTATGAACTTCTATTAAGCATTCATGTTGCAGATGGCAGGTGGGATAATGAAAGAAAAGTGAGAAGAGTTAAAAGGCATTGTATTTCAAATGACAACGAGTTGCAGTTTGGTGGAGTTAAATGACAGTGTATACAAAGTCATTATGGGAGTTAAATTAACACCTTCAATTTGAGGAATTTTATGAAAATTTGCCAATATTGGCTGAGCATATATGGAGGTGGTAGGTAATGTTTGTAAAACAAGATTTACACTGCATACCAGGAAAACTTCTTGCCTCCTTAGAGATTTGTGAATGTTAATGGTCTCACATAATGGGCATTTCCTAAGATGACCGTGGTCCATTATAAAGCCAATAGATAACACATATAAAACCCCTTATCACTCAATGATAACAATCTATCATAACCACTAACTTCACCCCTTTCAAAAATCCCCTTAGGTATCTAATCTATAACCGACATTTCCACATCTTGCTGCTGATGATGAAAAATATCATCTTCCATGACCTACTCCTCAATATGAGGTCAAAATTAAGCAATACTCAGTGTTTCTATATTCTTCTAGAAACAATAATTCCTCGGAATGCATTCTATCAGTATTAGAAAAAAAATTCCTATTATTAGGGATGAAATCTTCTTACCTCATTTAGCTCTGTGAATGTTAATGGTCTCACATAATGGCCATTTCCTAGGATGATCTTGGTAAATTATAAAGCCACTAGATAAGACCTATAAAACCCCTTATCACTTCTCAATGATAACAATCTATCATAACCACTAACTTCAACCCTTTCCAAAATACCCATAGGTATCTAATCTAGAACCGACATTTCCACATCTTGCTATTGATGATGAACAATCTCATCTTCCTTGACCTCCTCCACAATAGATCCAATTGACTGCATAGTATTTGAGATCAGAGAAATAGGATTTTTGACCAACACCTAAGTTCAATATCTCATTAAAATATTTGGATTACCCACAACCATATTAAACCAAAAAGTGAAATCATGGGTTCCTATAATTGTTTGAGACATCACTTTGGATAACATTCAGATATAACCAAGATCTTATCGTTGGATAGCACTGATATAACACTGAGATATTATCCTTGGGATAGCACTGAGATAGCATTGAGATCTTATCCTTGGGATAATGCTGAGATTGCAGAAACACCATGAATTGGATAGAACCAAGATCTATGGCATCATCGTGCCAAGGCCCAATACTCTAGAATCATCATGACTGAGATAGTCACCAAAATGTGATATCAATTAACCACGGTGGCATCGAATTACACCAAGATCCTTACTGTGATATAGTACCAAGACATTGAGGGAATGTCACTGTGGCATCACAAAAAATTTTCCTAAGTTCTCTGCTCTAGTATGCATTGTAATATTAGCAATTACACCGAGATTATGTGTACCCTTATCCGAGCCTCTTCCTGAAATGATAATCAAACTGTTGACTATAATTTTCCATCCAAATTTCAGTGTGTGATTGTATCCTTGGGATAGCATTGATATATTCCTTGACCTCCTCCATAGTAGACCCAATTGACAGCCTAGTATTTGAGATCAGTGAAATAGGATTTTTGACCAACACCTAAGTTCAATATCTCATTAAAATATTTGGATTACCAACAACCATATTAAACCAAAAATTAAAATCATATGTTCCTATAATTGTTTGAGAAATCAAATCTCTAACTGGTAATTTCAAAGCTCACTACATTCAAGGCTCACTACTTCAGAAATAACAATGCTCTCCCCATGGTAGTTAAAATGGTGTGACGATCTACAACAATAAATATTTTGTAGATAATATTGTCTCCATGACCAGCCCAAATTATTCCTTGATGCAAAATTAAGGTCAGAAATGTATTAGTTGCATGGGTGGAAATCCTCCATCTCACATTTTAGGTTCTTTGGATGGACACACTTGTATCATGAAAGACATGACATATATCACCTGTCTGTTAGAATCCTCATAGGAATTTGGTTTGCTAAAGTGATTGACGGATGAGATTAGATCTCGCCTCACTTGAGATCAACGGTTAAGATTAAAACTTACTAAAGTAAATTAATTTACTTTTCCTAAGTTTATTTTATCTCAATAAGCCAAAAAACTAATATAAATTTTTTTCTAAGTTAAACTCGGGCTAAGTTACATCAACAACTTCCTCACACTAGATCAAGTGTTCTATGGAGACTCTGGATGACTTTTTCACTCCTAGACACAAGGCTTGTGCAAGTACCTACCCAAACTATAAAAATCAACAGTTTTGAATTATAAAAAATCCCTCTGCTAAACCAAAATATGTTAGAAAACCATCATTGAAGCACATGCAATACTTTCTATGAATAATCAGTTGTTATATGAAATCCAAGAATGAATAACATTTTGGTGAAAAGGGATAGCAGGATAATAATTTATTAGCAATTTAAATGATATTCTTGTTGAGAGTTCTTCAGAATTTGATGTTAAGTCGTTCTTTTCATAAGATCTTCCAAAGGGAAAAATTAATTTGATGTTTTCTAGGGGGTTGTCTCAAGACTATTGACATCCAAAATCCATTCTGAACCTTCAATACTCTGCTCCTTTCAATTGATACCAAAATTAAGTAATGCATTGTCGAGAGTGAACTGTACCCATCGATTTTCCAAAACAATGTACCCCATGTAGGAAGAATTATTCCTAAGGTAAGGATCTTTGATATCTTTTCCATTCAATGAAAAATTTCCTTCCTCACTATTAGCCTTCATAACATCTTCAAGTTCTACAGGCAATCTCCTATAACCTTCTTCATAAATCTGACATATTTTGGAAAACATTATTTCCTAGATTTTTGGTTATAAAATTCACATAAACCTAGATATTTTGGAAAATATTCTTCATGGTATTTTTCATTATTAAATTCACATAAACCTAGATATTTATTACTCTACCTCTCTTTAGGGAAATCTGTCATTTTTGGTGTTGCTCCCAAAAGACCAAGAAAGTGGCTCTGAGACTAGTGATATGATATGAGCCTAGTCTATAATCTAAACTGTGACTGAAAATCTAATCAATTAGGGCTACGATACCACTATTATGAGCCGACCAAGAATTCTACTATCATAACTAATATCTTAAAAGAAATTTCTGTAATTTAAAATCTGGAACTGTATCTGAAGATCAAAAAGATACAACAATCCAGAATATGAAAACTAAAAAGGTAACAACTGCTGCAATATATTTAACATTTGAAAGAGTATTAATAAAAAAGAGATGAACGATAGTAAGAGCAACGGAATACCAGATATTTCAGGCAGAATTGAACACAGAATTTGTAGAGCATAAGTAAATCATGGAAGGAAATAGCTTGTAACTAGACGTCATATAACCAGAAAATAAGTACGTTGAATAAAAACTCTCATGTGAAGGAATGGACACCAAGGAAAAATATGCAACAGTATAGATGATATTCTCCTATTACCCCAACCTGATCAGTCTAGAAAAACATCAACAAAATAAGTGCCATAAAATTCTTACAAAGCAATTTTCCATAGGCTGTGACACACAATAAAAAAAAATTCCTAGAAGCTTTCCTCCTAATAGATTCATGGAATTTTCGTGCAGAGCTCATCGCCATGTTTGTACCTCGGGTCAAAATCCAAAACTCAGGTTTTTTACCAGGAAATATAGATAGCATATATTTATTGATTTCTCTAAGCAACTCAAAACGAAAAGGGCCCTTGATTCCATTAACGCATTCCACCAACCCATTTCAAAGTGTATACCAATTTTATTTATCTGTCGTGTAGCCGATTCTCTCAGTGAATCTATCCTATTTATCAGAATAGACCCAATAACATTGAGGTATTCTTTCATTCTCGAAGTAACATAATAGGAAAAGATGAGCATAAAACTGCCCCTTCTCATTTTTCTAATCTCAATCTCTGTTAATGGGCCACAAATCGATCACCACCTACAGTATCGTTACATGTAATAGAATTTTTCAAGTAGAATCCATGGCCCTTTAACGACCTAGCTGATAAATGATAAATAATAAACTGGCTAGACCGGTAAGGCCGACAAATGATAAATTGGATTTTGAAAACCCTAGTACAAAGAGCCCAATTTATCCAAACCAGTTTATCTACCTTGTTCTACCCTGAAATACAGCACAAAATAATCCTAGAAGAACAAAATGCCAACCCTTGCACTCTGAAATACATGGCGAATTCGAGGTTGGGCTTGATTTTCAAGAAATTGAAAGGGTGAAACCAGTCCAACATAACCAGTCCCATTTCTAGAAATCGGGCGATCTGAATAAAATTTTCCAAACAAACAAGGCGAATCAAGCTAGAAAGGTTTATCCGCCCTATATTTTTATGGGCTAAAATATAATAATAATTTATTTATTAAATATTTTTTGGGCTAATTATTTTAACTATTGAAAATGGGTGTAATTTTAAAAAATTGCCCCTTAAAAATAGGAAATCCCTTAAATTTCGCCCGTGGGCTAAGATTCGCCCCTAAAATTTTCCCTGAAGTTGTCGTTTGAGAGGGAGCTAGACTTGCATGTAGAGGAGGAACTTCTTGTTCCGAAACATGAGTCTCTAGATGTGGATCAACCACAAAAGGAGTTTCATGGAGTGGAGGAATCCACTCATGCAGAGCCAAGCATCAGAACTGGCAGATGGTGTACAACAGAATTTGAGAGGTTGAAGCTTGATGCAGTAGAGAATGTAGGAGTTCCTACTTCACAGTGTAAACAGAGATAGTCTCCTGCCTGATATACTGATACATGGCTATCATGAAAAAATGTATTGTGACTAAGCCATCTTCCTTTCAGGAAGTAGTGCAGGAGCCCACATGGGTAGATGCAATGGTGGAGGAGTATGAATCCATTGACAGAAACAGTGCTTGGGAAATTGTTCCAAGGTCGGTTGATATATCAATGGTAGGTTCAAGATGGATCTACAAGGTAAAGCAAGCTGTTGATGGGAGTGTTCAAAAGTATAAGGCAAAATTTGTGGCCTGAGGCTTCTCACAAATCGAGGGGATTGATTATGAAGAAACATTTTCACCTGTCGCACGGTATTCTTCCATAAGGAGCATATTTACTCTCTCAGCACAGATGGGTTGGCACATTCATCAAATGGATGTGGAGACTGCATTCCTTAATGGGACCATTGAGGAATAAGTGTACATTGAGTAGACTGAAGGATTTGATATCTTTAGCAATGAGTCGCATGTGTGCAGACTCAAAAGAGCATTGTATGGGCTGAAGGAAGCACCCCATGCTTACTCGGATCAAAAGTTACTTCACTAGACTTGGCTTCACCAAGAGTGAGGCGGATGCAAACCTATACCAGATTGTGGTGTAGGGTAATATTTTAATCATTGTTCTTTATGTTGACGATTTAATATTGACTGGTGATGATCAGCTGATACACTCATGTAAGGAGGATCTTGCACAGGAGTTTGAGATGAAGGATATGGGCTTCCTTCACTATTTCCTTGGATTGAAAATATGGCAGCGAGAAGGTGAACTGTTTGTGTCTTAAGGAAAATATGCAAGGGAGATAATCGGTAAGTTTCACATGGAGGGTTGCAAACCCATGGATACTCCTCTTCCAAGAAAATGGAGGAAAGAGAATGCTACATTGACAGATGTAGTGGATGTGACTGTCTATCGATAGTTGGTGGGTTCGCTCATGTATTTAGTTAATACAAGACCAAACATATGATATGCAGTGAACCTGCTTAGTCAAGAAATGGTTAAGCCTACCAAGCTATTTTGTAAGGTGAGAAAGCATGTCATGAGATATATTAGGGGCACATATGAGTATGGCTTATGATATAGACAAACAGATGAGGTGAAGTTGCATGGCTTCATGGATGCAGATTGGGTAGACAGCCCAATGGACAGAAAGAGCACATTAGGAGGGGTTTTCAATATTAGATCTACTGTTGTTTCTTGGTACAGCAGGAAACAGAGGTATGTGGCACTTAGTTCAGTGGAAGAGGAATACATGGCAGCAATTCAAGCTGCATGTGAGGCCATCTGGATGAGGAAGATCTTGGTTGGTTTGTTCGGTTCTCATTTAGATCCTATAGTGATTCATTGTGATAATTAGAGTTGCATTAAAATCTCGATTAATCCAGTATTTCATGATAGATCTAAGAATATAGTTATCTTGTATCATCATATTAGAGATTGTGTGCAGCAGAAGATCGTTTTGCTTCAGTACATTCCTACTGAAGACCAGGATGTAGATATTCTGATGAAGGAGCTCACCAGGAGAAAATTTGAATACTATAGAGACAGGATCGGGGTGAAGGATAATCCCTTTCTTATTGAGAGGGAGTGTTGAGATTCAACAAGATGATGATCCTAGTGAAAATTAAGCACCTACACTAGGTGGAGCCCGCAGGCTATTTTTAGGTGATATGTCTATCTTTAGAATTTGGATCAAAGTCTATTTTTAGCAGTAATCTATTTATAGATGGTTGAGAAAATTATATGGATGGATGGGAGTCTAAGTTTGGAATGCATGTGCGAAGTTTTTTCATGGAATGCATGTCAAATTTTGTTAATACCTTAACAAAAATTAGACAATAAATAATTATCTATTTTAAATTAGCACTTGGAACTAGTTAACTAAAGTGGAAAATCAGTTAGCTAAGTGGAATTCGAGTTGAAGTGGTTGATTGGTGGACCATGTAGTGGACTTCATTGTAACTAAATATACACTAGTGAGGGATCATTGAATTAATTATTTAATTAATTCACAATCAATGGTCTCACATGCAACTGAAGAAATACTACTGTTAACTACATGCATGTCAGATCCAGTGGAGACCCAGTTGAGAGATAAGTGAAAGGGCTTGGTTGACTATCAGTTGTGACTATAGTGGTGCATTCAATGCATCTACACACAAATTGGAGATTCCAATGAGGATTTGTGCAGTGAAGGCAAGGAAATATTGAATTCATTCATGGATCTTCATCAGCAGGGATTGCGCCATGGAGGTAGGCTATCAGGAGGCAGTAAATTGGTGCATGCGTGAACCAATTTTTGTATGACAGTGTGAGACGATTTTATATTGTATTGAGAGCTCTTGGAGTAGAGTTTTGTATGATATTGTTTCATGATCCATGATATACATAATATATGATAGTTGGGGTTTTTAACTTGAAGCTTACCTGGTAAAAACATATTGTTATGTGCAATTGATTTTTCTTCATGTGTTTGAAATTCACGATTAAATTTCCGCAAAAGAATTAAGTAGAAGGATTATGTATTTTATAGTGGATATAATTGTTAGATCAGGAGAGTCTAGTAATACATCACATTATTTATAAAAAATTTCTACATTTGGCACCTCTATGATCCAGTCATCCTCCTCGCGTAACTACCCCACGCACGTCACACCTTTATGCACATTCACCATCCTATCTACATAGATATAATACTCTGACCATATAGTCATTTAGTGTGCACAATGAAAAGGTCATCCCTGTATGGCTTCAATTGAATTCCATTGACATAGCCAAGAAGAGATTCTATGCCCAGTGTGGTCAGGTGCCCTGCACCTCCATCAGTGATCTCCTTAACAATATATGGCCCTAGCCAATGCATCTTCAACTTCCCTAGGTGGCGTGAAAACTTTTTGTCATACAACAAGACCAAATCATCTTCCTTAAATACCTTTTTCTTGATGTGCCTATCATGCCATGCGTTTTCACGCGCCTTTTGAACTTGCTGGTGCAATAAAGTGATCTTCTTTAGGTGAGACCAACTACAAGAATCGTTCCTCCATAACATGTTCTTCCACCATATTTGTGAATGTTGCAATGCACAGGCTGGGAACAATGTACCCCATCAAAAATATAACTTCTTACCCATATACCATCCTAAACAGTGTCATTCTAGTCAAATTTTTACATGTGGTTTGATATGCCCATAGGATAATAGGTACATGCTCATCCCAATCATTCCGATTAGCATTGAAAACCTTGGTAAGAACAGTCTCCAATATCTTGTTGAATGCTTCCACCACACCATTCGCCTTTGGGTGATATGGAGTTCTTTTCTGATGATGAATCCTAAATTCTTCTATCAAAGCTTCAATAGTTTCATTCACAAAGTGCATACCTTGATCACTTATTATAATCTTAGGACATCCAAAGTGAGTCATAATATTCTCGAAGATGAACCATGTATCTGTATCTGCAGCACAATCCTTCACAAGCTTAGCTTCAGCCCATCTAGTTACATAGTCAGTCGTAGTGATTATGTAACGCGCACCACTCTTCTTTCTTAGAGGGTTAATAGGTCCGAAAAATTCTATAGGCCATTTCTCAAATACTTGGAGTTCCATTTGTGGATGTAGGGGCATCTCATCTTTGCGCGATGGCTTTCTGGTCCTCTGGCAGACGCTGCATAGTGACAGTGTGCATTGGAATCATTGTGAAATGTGGGCCACCATATCCCATCTCGCAAAATATTTTTTTCGGTTTCCTTACCTTCATAGTGGCTACCAAAAATCCCTCTATGAGCCTCATCTAAGATTGCACGCCTTTCATAATAAAAAACATATCTTCGCAGAACTTCATTTACACCCATCTTGTACAAATGGCTAGCAGTAATAGTGAATTCTGTTGTGCACACAATGAGCTCTTTCTTCTGTTGTACTGTATATTCTTCAGGTGCGCATCTGGTATTTAGGAATTGAATAATATCAAGCAAGTGATCATCAACTGCCTTGATCACAAATAATTGTGCTTCTGGTAATCCATCCTCCAAGCTCGTAGGTTCTTCAACAGTATCAATGCATGACAGATGGTGTGGCCTAGCATTCAATATTCCTAGTTTCATAATGATCTCAAAGTCATACTCCTAGAATAGTAACAACCACTTGCAGATCTTCCCCCCCAACACAGGCTTATTGACTAGGTACTTCAAAGGAGAGTGACCAGTAAACATCTTGAAATGTCCTCCTAACAAGTAGTGGTTGTTATAGCATCATTTATCACCATTATATACTTAATGAATTATGCATTAGCCTTAGGCATTCCTTCCATTTAGACTTGGTCATATTTCTCAAAAAACAATATTTCAAAACCCATATGCGACTCTACCCAGAGTTTTCTGCTTATACATGCGGGTCCATATATAGCGAACCCGCATATGCTATTTAAAATATTAAAAAATATATAATTTCCTTATTTTTGAGGTGGGGTTTACGGTTTTTCCTGTAAATTAACTACCCCAACCTGTGGCCTAACTGTTCCCCAACTGAAAAAAAAAAAAAAAAAAAAAAAAAACTAATTTGAGGAGGTATAAATACCCCTCAAGGGAATTGCCTAAGGGAGGAAGAGAGAGAATTATAGACATTATACATTGTTATAGCTTTTTCCAAGTCTGATATTTCCCTTATGCCTCTTGCACTTCACATTTTTTCAGGAAACCCTCATTTCCTTGATATGTTCACCTTCATCCTATGTGACATCCATTGTGCACTATTCTTGGAAGAATTTTTGTGAGGCTAGGGCTGAACGAATCCAGAGGATGGTTTGCTCAAGGTTGTGGTAGATTTCAAGTGATCTCTGCACTATTTTCTTATTGTACATGTTATTAATAAAATAAGTTCCATCTTGTTCCTAATGTTCACGTGTCATATATCTCTTATACATGCTTAATGATCTTAAATAGTTAATTTATTGATATTTCTATGAGATTATGTATGATTTTTGCTAACATATAGAACATATATATGTTGTAAAACTAGGCTTTTTTGCTTGTTCTTTATTTGTTTGAAGGTTTTGGAGTGCAAGGAGTTGTAGGGGGTTTGAACCCCATGGGATCTACTACAACCGCAGGATAAATGGGTAAGATATACAATCCTTATTCTCTAGTTTAAAGCATAGTAGTTGGTTAATTGAGTCCTTCTTGTGATGACATGCCCATGATCTCTGAAGGTTTATCAACCCAACACCTTAGGGTAACATTGCCTATAATAGAACTGGCGACTCCACTGGGGATTACATCTATGTAATTCCTAGTTTGGGTTGTTTTATTTGTCTTGTAGGTTCCCTGACAGTTTTATCACTTTTTACATTCTAGTAAGTATTTTTCCAATCAGACAGAAGTCCTAGTCTCCAGATCAGGCTTGAATTTTTATTTTTTTCCTTATTTCTGTTTACATACACTACCTAGTCTATACATAGTCACGTATACCCCCTGTATCTTCCAAAATAACCAACATATATGCGAGTTTCTTTGATTATGGTTGCATATAC
Source organism: Pinus albicaulis (assembly GCA_034641835.2). Lineage (NCBI taxonomy): Eukaryota > Viridiplantae > Streptophyta > Pinopsida > Pinales > Pinaceae > Pinus > Pinus albicaulis. Next base: position 275,882,103 of record CM076579.1, on the reverse strand, counting down.
ACGCTTGTTGCATATAGCAGAACCGCGTATGCCTAGGCAAATTTGAAAATTTGAGTTTTTGAACCTCTGTCACTTTTTATGTCTATGGTTGACCACTTTTGTGGTGTCTTTAAGGTGTCTGGACTATGTTTATTATGGTTTCATATCCAATTTCTCTCTTGTTCTTATGAAAACCTAGCTATTTGGTAAATTTCCTATTTTGTACAATTGCAGTTGCGATTGTAGCACCAAGATCCCTTCCTAGAGTCCTTGGTTTTTTTGAACATTCAGAACTGTGAACATCTGCTTGTTTGCTCTTCTTCGCCTTATGCATTGCTTCGATTTTGGTTTTTGCCCTTTTTGACTACCTTGGTTTTCTTGATTCCTTGGACTAGCCTTGTAGCGAATCTTGAAGAGACCTTTCTTGGTTTTTTGAGTTTTTTGCTCGCTGAAAGAGGGTGCTACTATTCTGAATCACTTGTTTGAGTTTTTTCTTCTTCTTGCTTATTTGGGTCCTGCTAGAAAGTAGAATAGTTGGCTTGAGCACTTTGAAGCCTTTTCGAGACTCATTTTCTTGGTTCTGGTTCTTGGGTAGTTTTATGCTTGTCTTCTTGAAATATTTTTCTTTCCATTATAATTGAAAAGCCCAAAAAAATTTCTTGTTTTCCATTGCTTTTTCTTTGATTACATTTTAAATATTTTTTCATATATTTTGAAGCATTTTTGTTGGTTTCTAGTCTTCGGTCCTTGGCTTGGTTTTGAAGGAAGTATTTTCTCGATTTCTCTCTTTTGGATCAAGTACCTTTTGGCATATTTAATACACTGTCACTCCAACTCTGCAATCTTCCCTCCCTCATGGTATCAGAGCCAGTCCCACTATTTGCATTTTTTCCTGTGGTGTAACTCCCTCATTCCTTTGCTCAATCAGTTTTATGTTCACTGCATCTAGTTTTTGCTGCTCTGCTAAATTGTTGTACTGTAATTCTGCATTTGTTTCTGCAATTTTTGCCTAGTTTTGATTTTTATAGCTTTTGGAGATTCTACAATTTGTAGTTCTAAAATTATGCAATTTTCAGCTCCTGCAAACACCTGCAAATTCTGCAGTTATTAAAATCCTGCAATTTCAAAATTGTTTAACGGCCTCTCGGCCTCACAACTCATCACTCACACTACAGACCCATCTCACCTGCCCAATGCACCTGCAAATTCTCACTACTCCCCTCCCTCTATGATACGCCCCACTCAACTCTACAATCCGCCCTCCCTTACAGCAAACGCTCCCCTCGTTTGTGTGTTGCACACACTTCACCTTACGCCTCCCATTATTAAATTTAAATTTTTTAAAATCTTTTAACCCCTCACACTCTCCACCCGCGGCCTTCCCACACCCCTACTCCACTCTACCGTCCCCATCTCAGGATGTCTACTCCATTTAATACCGCCCCTTACACCCCTCACCGCCTGCATACCCCGCTTGCATATGCCTCCCCACCTGCACATACCCCGCCTCCCTGTCCTTGTTGACTGTCCCACGGGCACGCTACTCCATTCAGCGCTCTGTCATATTCAAATAATACAACGCCAATTCATATATCGCCCCCATTCATATAAAATACTTCTCCCATTCATATACAATACCGCTATCACTCCCATTCATATATCGCCCCCATTCATATACAATACCGCTATCACTCCAATTCTACGTTTTCACCATTGTTCAATACATACCACTGTTCAGTACATTTCACTATTGTTCAATACGCTCTATATAATACCGCTCTCTCATACGCTCTATCATTTTTATCGCTCCCTCCCAGCGCTGTCTGTATTATTACCGACCCCGTCACCTATAATACAGCTCTGTCATATGATACCACATATCTAATACACTGTATGTTTTATTAAATACTGCTCCCACCCTTCCATAAGTTATGTCCATCGATTATTCAATACCGCCCTCTCTACATTATTCAATATCGCCCCTCCTCTGTCATATTTAATACCACCCCCTTCCATTTTTTAATACCATTTTTACCACCGACCCCTCCCCTATTTAATACCACTTCCCCACATTCATAATACCGCCCCCCCTCCACACTTTCAATACAAATATCCATATAAATTTTATTTCTTCAAACACAAAAAAATATATATATATTTTTTTGGTGCAGAATTCAGTATTTGCAACAAACTGTTTTTTTTCCCTTCAATTGAGTACATTTCTAGAATTGAAGATTTTCTAGCAAAATTTTTTTCCTCTTCAAATTTTTTTTTTCCAGCAAACTAATTTTTTTTTCCCTTCAGAAGAATGCATTCTCTCATATCTATTGTAGGGGTGGTTCTCTCTGGCAAAGAGAACTATCTTGAATGGTCCCGGAAAATCAAGCACACTCTCATTTTTAATGAGTTGTGGAAATGAATCTGTGAAGGACAAGAAGGAAATCCACCAGCAAAGCCCACTTCAGACAAGGAGCTCGCCATTTGGGAAAACAAGAAATGCAAGGCCTATGCCTTGATTGCAGCTTCCGTAAATGAAGAGGTGAGTCGCCATATTTCATCATTTTCAAATGCCTATGAAGCCTTGAGCAAGCTAAAAGAACTTTATGACTCATATTCAGAATTAGAAAATGTTCAATTGATGATTAAGCTGTTCAGTCTTGAAATGAAGAATGATGATCCCCTTGCTTTAGCTTCAGAAGTAAGATCTATAATGCATGACATTGAAAGCACTTGTGTAAAAATGGACATATCTCTCATAGCATATGTTAAGGCATTATATCTGACTTACTCACATTATCTTGAGTCATTGCAACCAAGTGGAAACCTTGAGCATATCACCTTTGATACACTTGAGAAAAAGTTTGCAGAAAGAGAAAAAGCTTTCGGGAAGATGACAGTCCCTTCATCTTCTGAAGAGGCTGCATACTTGGCACATAGAGAAAAGAGTAATGCTCCAGATTCTTCCAGAGGAAGAGGTGGCAAAAGAGGAAGAGGAAGAGGAAACTTCACAGAAAGGGGGGGTAGACAATCTGACAAATCCAATCTTCATTGCACACGTTGCAATAAATATGGACATGATGCATCCAAATGCAGGACACCTTGGGAGAAAATTGAGTAGCAAAGAAATAAAGAAAAAGGTAAAACTAATGACAAAGACAAAGGTAAAGCACCTATATCCGCTCATTATGTTCTAGCACATTGTAACAATGGAGTAACTGAAGACATGTTTGATGTTTCATTTACTTCATGGAGAGATGATTGGTTGCTAGATTCAGGAGCAACATGTCACATGACATTTAGAAAATATTTTTTTGAATAATTTACTGACAAAGTTGATGGAGCAGTATATTTCGCAGATAAATCCAAACTCAAGCCATCAGGGCTTGGCACAGTCAGGCTTAAGTTGCCTGGTCTTCCAAATCATATTCTACATGAGGTTCTATACCTCCCTGAGTTGAGGAGAAACTTGTTGTCCCTGGTCCAAATCAGCCAGCAAGGACACTCCATTCACTTGTTTGATGGCAAGGCAGAGGTTAGAAAAGGATCAGATCACTCACTTGTCATGGAGGGAATAGAAGAAGGGAGACTCTTGAAGCTGAAAGATTCATCTGCTCATGCTGAAAACTTTGCATTCAGTTCACATCATGATGAAGGTACATTCCCATCAATTCTTTTATGGCATGCTAGATTTGGACACTTAAACTATGAAAGCCTTCGTTTGTTGAAGAAAAATGGTGTCAATGGACTGCCTATAATTCCTAGGAAACCTAAGGAATGTGATGCTTGTATTCTAGGAAAGCATAGCAAACAACCATTTCATGATTCACACTCCAGAGCACATAGAAAACTTGAGCTTGTTCATTCAGATTTATGTGGCCCTATGCCTATTGCTTCTGCAAATGGAAATAAATACATGATGACATTTATTGATGACTACACTAGAATGTGTTGGATTTACTTATTGAAGAATAAGTCTGATGCTTTTCAAACATTCAAGAATTTTCATGCATGGATTGAAAATTATGCACAAACTCATATTGGCTCTCTACGTACTGATAATGGAAAATAATACACTTCAAAAAAATTTGAAAATTATCTTCGTCAACATGGGATTAAACATCAAACAATTGTGCCATATAATCCCCAACATAATGGTGTAGCTGAAAGAATGAATAGAACTATTTTAAATATGGTTCACTCCATGTTATTTTTCAAGAATGTAAAATTGATGTTTTGGGCTGATGTAGTTCTATGTGATGTTTACATAAAGAATAGGTGTCCTTCAAGTTCAATTAGAAACAAAAATCCTTTTGAAATGTGGCATGGCCACATTCCTTCGGTAAAGCATTTCAGGGTCTTTGGGTCCACCTGTTATGCCTTGATACCCAAGGGTCAAAGGAACAAACTTGGTGCTAGAAGTCGAAAATGTATCTTCTTGGGGTACTCCAATACCTCCAAAGGATATCGTCTCTATGATGAAGCAAATAATAAGTTTTTAATAGCAAGAGATGTCATATTCCTTGAATCTTCCAAGAGTGACAAGGTTGTTGAGCGGCAACTTGATCACTTGGATAGATTCACACATGCAAAGTCTTTCCAATAATTTGATAATCATATTCCACATCTTGAAGGGGGGATTCCGATATTGAATCAAACTGTGGAATCATGTCCTGAAGCACTCTCTCCCCCACATGAAGAAACAACCATGGATGACACATTGAATGGTGTGATTGAAAGAATTGGGAGATTGAATATTGAATCAATCCCAAATCAGTCAAATGACCAGCCTGGGCCATCTCAGAGAGGTCCTCCCAAATGGCTGACAAAGACATTGGAGAATTTTCATCCTGATGAGGTTGGAAAAATAGGAACAAGAAGTTCCACTAAAAAAATCGAAGGTGATATAGATAATTCTGATTCTCCTGTTAATATGGATATTTCTTATAACTGTGAATTGAGTTTGTCTATAGATCATGAACCAAATTCCTTCAAAGAAGCCGCTTCTCATGATGAATGGAAAGAAGCGATGAAAAAAGAGTATGATGCCTTGATAAAGAATGGCACTTGGAATCTGGTTGATCCACCTTTGGGAACAAAACCAATTGGTTGTAAGTGGGTCTACAAGAACACATATAAAGTATATGGCTCACTTGACAAGCACAAGGCCAGGCTTGTGGCAAAAGGTTTTTCACAAAAATAAGGAATCGATTATGAAGAAAATTTTGCTCCCACAGCAAAATGGACCACCATCCGGACTCTCTTTGCCCTAGCAGCTCAGAATGGATGGAAAGTCCATCAGATGGATGTAAAAACCGCCTTTTTGAATGGATATCTAAAGGAGAAAGTTTATATGACCCAGCCAGAAGGATTTGTGGTAAAGGGTCAAGAACACAAAGTTTGCAAGCTTATAAAATCCTTTTATGGCCTCAAGCAAGCACCATGAGTCTGGTATGAGAAATTAACCGAGCATCTTCTGAAACTTGACTTCAAACATTTTGATCTTGATGATGCAACTTTGTTTGTTAAGAAAGTTGGAAAAACAGTTGTATATCTTGTGGTGTATGTAGATGATCTTTTGATAACAGGGAACAATGAGAGCTATATTGCATCCATTAAGAAAGAATTGAAGAAAGGTTTTGAAATGACTGATTTGGGTCATGTTCATTACTATTTGGGTATTGAAGTAATTCAACATCCTAAATTTATATTTCTTTCTCAAAAGAAGTACATTAAAGATCTCTTGAACAAGTTTGGCATGGATGAATGCAATCCCTTAACCACTCCAATGGAACAAAACTTGAAGCTCATATCTATTGAAGGGAAGGAATTCGAGGATGCAACCAAGTATAGACAGCTTATAGGAAGTCTTATCTACCTTACCACCACCAGACCTGGCATTTCATTTGCTGTTGGAATCCTCTCAAGGTTCATGAAAAAACCTTGTGAAGGACATTGGTCTGCTGCAAAAAGAGTGTTAAGGTACTTGAAGGGGACTCAAGACTTTGGACTCAAATATACACAGGTAGGCGACTTCAGCTTGATCGGATAGTTTGATTCAGAATTTGATGGCGACAAAGAAATAGGGGTGTCTACTACAGGTTACACCATGAGTCTTGGATCAGGATTTGTCTCATGGAGATCATGCAAACAGTCAATTCCAGCAGATTCCACAACCGAGGCAAAATATGTGGCAGTAGTTGAAGCAACAAAGAAAATTGTGTGGCTCCGGAAAATCCTAGAAGATTTGCAGATGAAAAAAATGTATTCCACACCACTCATGATCGACAACACTTTTGCAATAAAGTTGGCCAAGAACCCAAAGTTCCATGATCGAAAAAAGCACATCAATACAAAATACCATCTAATTAGACATCATGTTCATGCCAAAACCATCCATCTACATCATTGTTCCACAAATGAGCAAACTTTTGATATCTTCACCAAATCACTTGGAAGAGAAAAGTTTGAAAAGTTCAGATCGATGCTTGGGCTCACCAACATCCCTTCAGATTAAAGGGGGGAATGTTGACACCTAATCCTTAGGGTTGGGTGAGAACATTCAATATTGTATATTATTTAATATTGAGAAATAAGAAAGGCCAAGAGTCATTGGGAGATGAATCCCAATAGCCTCACCTCCATGTATAAATACATGTACATTCTTCATCTAATATACATTCTAATTTGCGGAGTTACCTCCTGGTTTGACAAGTTCTGGTTGGACCTAGCCTTGATTTTCTGTCAAAATTGATTGAACCATTTCTCACTAGAGACTCTCTTTGCTTCTTCAAAGTTAGTAATATTAGAATTTGCATGTCATTGGTAGTTTTGCATTAAGTGCATTGAAGCATTTTAGTATTTTTCATAGTTTTCTGGAGTGTGTGAAGTGTGAGTAACTGAAAAGAAAAGAAAAATATTTTTCTTATTTAGTTTTGTAGAATCCATATAGAGATCTCTTTTCATCGAAAGGAAAATATTTCATTTGCATGTAATAGGTTTTCATTGATTTCTTTTGCATCGACAAACACCATCAGTTTTACTTCCGTATACCTTTGACTTAAGTAAAAATCAATTTAAAATCAAGAGCTATAATTAAAATAAACTAGAAGTTTTTGTATCATGGTCATTAATCATACACCAACTAGCTAGGTTGTAGGGCCTTGGAATAGGTGAGTGGAGTGTTAACTCTCCAAGGCTGCCCAAACTGTTAAACATATAAATTTTATTAAAGAGTGAAATCCAACTTTGTTAAGTGGACCGAAAATATCTCCTCCAGAGAGTCAAGTACGAGGGAGAGTGCAGGCAGAGAAGAGAGATACCCCCTCTCCTATTTGCTGAATATTGACCTAAGACCATTTCGCCTGGTTGCCGATATGGATTGGTGCCCTTAGTTGCCTCTCCTAGGGATCACACATGTGACTGTAGGGGGGAATACCCATGGTACCTAAGACAAACATTGCATCGCTTTCATCAATACTTCTATAGGGTGCCCTTGTGAAGCTTGGGGACTTGCACCAGTAAAGGCTATTGTTAGGAGGTCAACGTAATTTTTTTTGTTACCTTCACTAGTAGGCATGGAGCGTAATTACCCTAGACTATTTTCAGAAGGTCTTCTTCTTTTGCTTTCGTGTATTTTGGTGTTTGTTCCGCATCACTCAGAGCGGAAATACCTGAAGGCTGCTTGATTGACTATATCATAGGAAATTTGTCAGGTGTTCTCTTTGCTCCTAGATTTCTTAGCTTCTTATATTTTTTGAGTCTAAAATTAATCTCTTAAAGTGGCTCACCCATTGACTCGTCGATCGAGGAGGATTCATGGGATTTCTCCCGTGAGTGCCAAGCATTCTTCAAGAAGGTATAGGAGTAATTCAGTGGGTGATTTTTACCTGGTGGTTTAGAACGTAGTAGAGAGTAATCCTCCATCTGGGCTTGTTTTTTCTGTAGGTGGTCCTCGTGTCAATGTCAGTTTAGAGAGGAGTGCTTCACTCATCTCTAGAGTCTTGTTTTTAGCAGAAGAATTTGAAGTAGAGGAAGTTCCTCAGCCTCTTGAGTCTCTTCCATCTCCTCTTCCTGCTAGTTTTCTTGATGTCCTTTTATACATCGGGCCTGAGTCTCAGAGACCAGCTAGTCCTTTTCCATCATATCCCTTTCTTTTGATGGCCACTACTGGGAAAATAGTTTTGTCTATGAGCACTGCAACTATTCATACTCTTCTTTCAGTTGAAGGAGGAGGAACTATTGCCATATCGATAATCACTTCTAGTGCTACTGTGCTTGGCTCTGATTCTACTCCATTTTTTAGTGGAAACACCCAGGCACATGCTTCTCAATCTAGCCCCTTTTATTTTGGAATTCCCTCTAGTGGAATTCCTTCTTTCTCCTTTTCTGTTGTCTCAGTTGTTTCCACACCCATACCTTCTATGGCTAGTGGATCAACTTCATTTCAAGGGTTCCCCTTTGGAAGTGGGCATGTCACTCATTCGAACCCTTCCTTAGGATCCATGCCCTTCACCTCTCAGAATCAAGGTTTCAATCCTTTTTCTGGGGGTCAAGCCTATAATGTTTTTTCGGGATGGAACCCTGCATTTATAGCATTGGGAGCAGGGAGTCAATTTTTCGCTATTGAGCAAGGGAGGGTTCCTTTCCCTTTAGCAGGTGCTTCTTAGAATTTTTCTCCATTTGAAAATGCTTGGAACCCTTACCAAGGGGTTTATTATTCATTCAATACCTTAGTTGGAGGGAATTTCCCTATTTATAGTAACCCTATGTTTGGATGGGGTCCTTCTCCGAATGCCGGGTCACAAGGTTTTTCCTATAGTTAAACATTTTCTACAAACAACATCTGGAAACCTGGTGCCTCAACAAATCCAGGTTATTATTTTTAAAATGTGGGGAATCCTTCCTATGGGGGATGGAATTCCTAGGCTCCTCCATGCTTACGATTTCTGGCAATGTTAAACTTGCTACATCTATCAAAATTGACTAACAATCCTATTCGATATAGTTCGAGCTGGCCTCCGGTCCCCACCAAACCTCCCTTAGACATTCCAAAGTTTGAAGGGAATATTGGTGAGGATTCAATGGATCATGTAATCACTTTCCATTTGTAATATTCCTAAATTAGCATGCAGCTAATGGGAATATTAATTTTTCTCTTAACATCTAGCTAGATGAATAAATGGGTAAGGAGGCCCATAAGTATCTTAAGTAGGCATAAAATCCCTCTTAATGTGAAAAGGGATCATGTTAATAAATGGATCAAGCACCCTCATGTGTGAACAAGGGCTAATACATGCGGACAAGGTCAAGTTTGACCAAGTCAACAACACTAATATGGGAGGAGTGGATCATCAATAACGATAGCTCAATGAGAATGTGGATCAGTTTAGCTAGTCAGAATAAAGACACCTTGGGTGTGAAAGGAGAAAATTCATGAAGGCTATGTCAAGGATGACCAAGTCAAACAGCATTGTAAATAGAAGAGTGGAAGTCATGGAGAGAGCGTAATTTTGGAGGAGGAGCCTTTGCAAGGAAGTAACCTCATAAATGGGTGGAACCCATGGTGAGGAAGCTCATCATCTATATAATGGAGGGAATGGAAACCATATGGGGCATGATTTAGAATATTATTTTATGATTGGGTCTATTTAGAATTATTTCATGCTTCAGTTGTTTAGCTAAGTTTTTTGCACTGTTTAGAGCAAGGGTTTTCCCATGGGGGAATTCCCCACTCTTCCTTGGAGATATTGTTTAAGAAATCTGAGAGGAGCTTTCTTGACTTCATTTCCTCTATCTGTCACTTGGCCAAGCAGTCACCTATAGCCATAGCACAGTCCCTTGGAGAAACTACGTTATTTTACATGGTGTTGCAGTGGAAGGGTTTAATCCCTTGTTTTATGAGCTAGTTTCCGAGGAGGATCAACCTTTTTCTTGGAAAGCTAGTAGGAGGAGCTACAACCATTTATTTGCATGATCAGTCATATTTATGCAGTGCTTCCACTAAATAGTGTGACTCATCCATAGATCTGCAACATATACTTCTTGTACTTCATGTTTGTCAAGAAACCCTTGTCGGGTCATCTTGGATTGGTGTAAAGTAGACTAGATCTCAATTTTTGTGCTCTATTGATTAATATATCAGCAGATCTATTTTGTCTCTTTATTTTGAGTTTAAACCCTCAATAAACTACATTGTCACTTTTTGCAGTAATTCTATGTTGTAGTAGTCTTGGGGTTGCAGTGTTTTTGGGTTGTTATAGGTATGGGAGGCCTATTTAACTAGGCTATAATGATTTGTTTATGATTTCCTTTTAGATTTGGTTGTTATAATGTCTGATATAAAGGATCCATGGGCTATTACTGACTGCTATTACACAGATGTTGTGAAACAAGCTCCAAAAAGAGAAGAAAAGAGATATCAACGCCTTAGAAATAAGCCACTTCGAGGGGGCAACCTCCAATACATTACATGAATGAACAATTCTTGGATGATTCAAATTACAAAACCTCCTTTCTATATATAGGAGTCCATGGGGCCACAACGTAATCCTATTGGGGCCACAATGTAATCCTAGCCGACCTAACAATAATAATTTAAGGGCACAATAATAACAATATGGGGGTTACAAGGGTAGAATAATAATAATAAGGGGGTTACACTAACAACAATAAGGGACTATACTAGTAATATAGGGACCTAACATGCCCCTCTCCTTCAAAAAAGTGTTGTCCTCAACGCTTGAGTAGCTGTGGGTGCTTCTGTATAAAATTCTCATCCTCCCATGTAGAATCTTCAGTGGGTAAGTTCTTCC